>OX335662.1:11445300-12890601 GCA_946894095.1 Incurvaria masculella | reverse complement strand
AAATAGTTTAGAGTCGGAACAACATTAGTAGTATAGGTTAAAATATATAAAATACCATCCATACATTGCTTTTATTATAGGACAGCGACATATTTTATTGTTTGTTTTTGCATCGTTTTGCTTAAAAAAGTTGTGGTCATACAGCAGCCGGTGAGAAGTTATTTTTACCCGACTGCGCAAGAAGGAGGGTTATATTTTACGAGTGTATGTATGTATGTATGTATATTTTTTGGAAACGTATTGAGGAGGTCCTACACTATACATCTTGCTGCCTCCTCCGTTATAAGTACACGCTGCAGTAATTCAGTATTTTTCCATGAGACCCTATTGATAGGTGTGCTGAGAGACCAAACGTCCTCGGAAAAGCCAGATCCACCTCTCCTCGCGAAACCACGCTTAGCGAGGTTACATACCAGCGAATTCGGGGACTATCGAAGAGCTGTTAGATTCACGTTGATTCCTTTTACTTGTCCAAAATACCAGGCCGTAGATACTGGTACATGGGTATCAATCGAAGTACCTGTTGAGACCGACAGTGCAAAAGTAGGTATCCAAAAGTATTTGGCCCTTTTGCGTCGACTTTTCGTGGTGACTCGCCATCGGACCATTATCTTCCGTCGGAATTTCAAAAACTGCAATTTGTGAATCGCCAATACCTTACTTGGATGCAAAGAACCTGTCCACATAAAGTATACTATTAATTATAGTGGAGGTAACATAATTTGATCATTCCTTTATTTTATTTTAAGTGTGTATGTTACTCCATATTTTAAAGATTTTCGGAATTAAATATGTCCCTTATAGTTCGTTGGGCGGATGAGAGCCAGACGGGAAAAAATGTCAGAGGGACACCAACACTTTTTCCGTAACAGAGACGGAGCAATCTCTCTATTTTTTCAACATACTTCAGCCCAACGGAAGATCCTGTGCAGTTTGGAAGTTTAGAAGCTCCGCTCGGGTGAATACTTTTTGTTATTAGTGAGCAAATTACATTAGAATTCACGAAACTCTCTCAGTCCTGTCAAAGAATACTCTAATCGGAAGTGTCACCCCACACGCTACCTTAGTATATATGGCACTACTATGGGATAATAGGCGGGATTGCCTTATTCAGTGGCATATGTCAGTTTTAGAATGGCTTGAAAAAACTTGTGCAAAGCCGGGGCGGGTCGCTAGTATGAAATATATGTGGTCGTTCCTATCGGATGTCCCACCACACCTATCGTGTTTTTGAATCCTAATGCTTTTAGGTTAATTCCATAATCGAGTCAAAGCAAATAACGAACCTGAGTGCATTTTGTGCTGTGTGGAACGGCACGTAAACATAATACAATTGGGCCCACTGCATTTTCTCCCGTGCATGTTGTAAGAGCCGACTAAGGGATTCGTGGTTCAGATTGCAAGTTAAACTGTAGGTCTCTTGCTTACTAGGTGGTAGAGTAGGTTGGTACCATCGAAATAGTCCGTGTTTTCCATGCACTTAAATGTAGCTATTCAAAAAATGAATGGCCTGGCAAAGCACCTAGTTCCAGTGAGGTTTGTTGGGTTAGTGTCAGAGCTATCCATGTCTAGTCACACAAAAAATTATTTATCCCTAATTTGCAATATAATAAGTAGTGAAAATAGGTCAATATAAAAATCGCAAGTACCAAGATTTGTCGGTCCTGCCACCTGATCTCACCACCACGGAACAAGTGAAACGAGCCTCGGAAACAAACCGGACCCATCCACCATTCAACTGTACAATACCAAGCGATACTTCACCATTCCACCCACGGCTTGTACGAGCGTACTTCGCGGCGCACAAATACGTATGCGTACAAGTGCGTCCGAGAAGGGTACACATCAACGTTTTTGAATTGAATGCAATCATGTTTTATTCAGTTTCTCAAAATGACGGTCCCTGTATAAAGTTCCGAATAATAGTACGCCTTCTTACTTGGCAAGTATGTCGCTTTTGTATGTAGAATCAACCGTGAAGCAAGGACAAATCAATTAAAGAAAGAGTGCTCTAAAAAGAGCTAATTTAAAACCGCATTTTCGATTTATGCGGTCTTATGCTTATCTTCATGTGTTTTTGCTATAAAAAATTTACCTGGTTTTTACCGTCTTCACAAAAGGAGGCGGTTTTACATACGGCAATTTTTTTTTATGTCTGTTTGAAGAATTTTTGAATTAAAAGAAGAAGTTTTGCTTATTAGGTAAAGTTCTCGAGCAGTTTTAGAACATATTTACATCGGAAGGCGATACATACTGTTTTGATTCAGCATGATTTTTAAGTGATTCTTAAAAAAAAAATAACGATGTTTAGTTAAAACTGACTTCCCGTCAATACTTTTACAATTATCGCCGTTCAAAAAATCTTCAATTCTACGCTATATCAAAGTCTATAAGAATTTCGAAAATTTTGGATTTGCGGCGGATTTGGATAACGACTGCCTTTTGGCGATTCTAAAAGTAGATAAAAAAATCTGCTTGAATATATTTCTAAATCAAAATTACATTCTATGGTCTTTAGATAATTATTATTATATGTTTTTTTTTATAATAATACCCCCTAATACCGAATGCCCTATTGTTATGTGCCATTATAACGATATCACTGCATTGAACTGGGTGTTACCATTGCAAATAAACTTGCCGGGAGAACAGGCAGATGCATGATTAAATATTTTAAGCCTCAGGTTCAAAGAAGGCCGAATAGCACGTCGTTTGACAGTTAGCATCTTACGAAATGAAACAAAACGTCACCTGACGAATTAATTTAGCACGGTAACCACCCCAGGACCGAGCAAAATATTTGTGTTAATCTGTTGCCAGCCGAAGCAAGTCTAACCGTATGTTATAAGTTGTAGTAATTCTCTCTGTGTGAGAAAAAATACCTATTCAGCTAGTTTTTTTACAACACCCATATTATTAGAATGTTGACCGATAATATGAAGTCGACAGTAAATTGCTAGGAACGCTGTAACAAAGCACTCGAACATCAGGAGTCCTTAAATACAACCTAAAACCGGCCAAGTGCGAGGTGGACTCGCACACGAAGGATTCCGTACCATAGTACAGCATTTAACACAAAAAAGCACGTTTTTTGTATTTTTTTTAACAGTTTATTTTTTATTATTTGTTTATTTTACCCATGTGCATTGGACTGCAATGGAAAACTGCTTATTGAGAAATCTGGTGACCATCGTGCTAAAACATTTTCATGCGGCGAATTACCATGGAAATTCAAAGAGGACACATAGAGCGTTTTAGGTACTATGGGCAGCTCGGCGGGCATGGAGGATTTTTTTTATTTAATATGGTATAATATTAGTTGTTAGTTTAGTATAATAAGTTGCTTTTTTAAGTTTATTTAGGGATTATTTTGTTTTTGTTTACGCTGGATGTTTTATTTGATTTATTTCAATAAAGTATATTTTACCTTTTTGTTGTTATAGCGGCAAAATAAATATATACTCTGTGAAAATGTCAGCTGCCTACCCATAACGATTCATGAGATACAGCCCTGTGACAGACGGACGGACGGCCAGCGGAGGCTTAGTAATAGGGTTCCGTTGGCACCATTTGTGTACGGAACCCTAAAAATCATTGATTGTAAATTTGCTTCATAGTTACCACTAATATTCGCGCTAAGCGCCGCTGTTCACTGTACCCTCCCCATACATCGAACTTATCACCCAAAATGCGTACACACACGGATGCATGCATTACCATAACACCGTCTCATTTGAAGTACACTCAGGGTATTTTGCCGTATTTTTTATTCAGACCGAAGCGCCCGAGCGGACGCAGTGGGGGAGAAAGCCTTAAAACTGATCGCCTTACTCTGTCTGGCCACATTCTAGTCTGCGCTTTCGATCGCGGTCGGATCCAGCAGCAGACGCGATGAAGTCTTACGCCCTTATGTTCGTTGTGTTGGCGGTGGCGGGTGCCATGCCGGCCATAGAGAACGGACTCTCGGACGCCGGGATGCTCGGAGGAGTGATGTCCTTGGTGAAAGGATGCACCGACGGAGATGTATCGCTGTGTCTCAAGGTCAGCGAGTGTTCAGTGCAGTGCTCTCAAGTGTTTTTCGAGTGATTCCTAATCTTTGAAAGTTGGTTGGTTCTGTGGGATCACGGCGATTTTTATGTAGATAATAAAGAAGTGGTGATAAATTCGACCCTTGGCGGATGTTGGTCTATTGATTGGAAATGTGTGCAGTCGCTACGCAAACCAAATTCCAAACATCTTGGTCCTGACGTCCCCAATAAATCAATGCAACCATCAACAAACCTTGTGATATTATTTGAATAATTATAAAAAAAACATCAAAGATTAATTCGTCACTAAAGACTGTTCAGCCCAGATGCCCCAAATATATTTAATCTTTAATAATTATAATAAAACCGTCAACGATAAATTCGCCAGTAATATAAGCTCAGCTTACATGCCCCAATATCCTCTTTGTCTAATTAAAACATCTTTGTCCACAGGAGAAGGCCCTCCGGTACGTCGAGGGCATAGCCACCGCACGGGAGATGAACTTGGCTGATGGTGTCACCCTGGTGGGCACCGGGTCTCCGAGGTCCGCCAGGGCCCTGCAGCCCCTTTCGGAGAACCCCGAGGAGCGCGGCCAGCAGATAGAGGCGCGACTCCTGGACATGGGGACGGATTTCCTGGAGAACCACGTGCTGCAGTTCCGCCTCCCCAAGGGAGCAGTGGAGAGTGTGAAGCGATCTCTGGAGGAAGAAGGTAAGGGTTTATAGTTCTCTTTATCTAAAGACTGACTTGTGCGTGTTAGGCCAAATTAAATATGATTTTGATTTAATAATATCAGACTGCCATTGGTAGTGGCTTACATTCGATAGACAGAACTGAGAAAAGGTGATTTAGTAGCCGAAACTGAAATTATCCACGAATTCTCAAGGAACAAAATATTTCATCGCCCGCAAAAATTATGGGAATGATAAAATATTTAATCTTTAAAATCAAAATTCGTGAAATAAGTGACGTAGATACTTTCGTGTACAGAATCCCCCATTTCGACTCTAACTACTGGTTTTTTAAAACCGTGCATATATATTTTCAATATTCAATTTCGGTTCAATACTGTCATATTACTTTTTACTATAGCTGGGCATGTGGCAAGTGTTGTCTGCTGCCAAAAAGAAACATTATCTCCTTTTTAGGGTTCCGTACCCGAAGGGTGCCAACGAAACAATATTACTAAGCCTCCGCTGTCCGTCCCTTTGGTCGTAGAGCTGTATCTCATGAACCGGAATGGTAGGCCATTGAAATTTTCACATAGTGTGTAAATATTGTACGGAACCATTCATGTGCGAGTCCGTCTCGCACTTGGCCTGTTTTTGATACCTTTACCACCTTTTTATTGAAGTTTTTGCTTATTCCGCAATGTAAATTATTCTAAAATTGTTTTCTGAATCATCCAAAAAAAACACAACATTGCTGCATCAAGCTGCATTTTTCTATTACGTTATGCTTTTTTTTTTTGTTTCTTTATCTAATGGACAGGCAAAAGCTTTCGCTATACAGCCTTCTCTTTATTGTATCTTATGGATTGTAGTCCATTCTGGAGTGTCATGTAGTTAAATATTTTCTATTGTCTCATGTATGTATAGAAATATGGGTTCAAAGTTGGTCGGTTGACTTAATATCTTTTTCAGGTCGAGCGGGATTTTTTCTCTCTCTTTGTATGTACTTTCTAAGCATTTATACCGGTTTTCTCTTTGCTCATCAAAAGCACAGCAATGAAAGAAGAGGTGGTCCAGGGATTGATTAGCTAAGTTGCAGTGTGGGCATATGGCGGTGTCGATAAGGTTTAATCTGTAAAGATGGGATTGAAAAAGACAATGTCCGAAACGTAGACGACAAATTGTTGCATAATATTTTCTTCTTTTTGGTAACGTTTTATTGAACCAAGGTGGTTTCCCAACTAAATCGTTTGTTTCGGCGTACCAACGACCCGTATTGGACATTTTCCATTGTTCGGTCCATTCGTGGATAATTTCCTGTTTTATTTTCGCTACAAATTCCGATTGCGGTAGGGCAACATTCTTAAATATTACGTTATGCATGCTCTAATCACACAGAATAAAAAAACAATAAGGTATAAATCTACTCCCGTTCTATCGTAACATGAAAATTACCACCTTAACGTGAAGCCGGCAATCAGAAACCGCATCAGAAAGCATCTACGGCTATAATTACTATTCAACAACACCAGTACTCCACATTTAGGTCAAACGCTCGACAAATACAAATAAAAGAAAGCGGATTACACGACTATTATAGAGCCTGATCGTGACCACGGCCTCAGAGATGCAGCCTCGATCAGGTTTTGCTCTGTTTTTCTTGACATTGAATGAAAGTAAGCCGGAGAATTACGTGCCTTAGGTTTTTTCATTTCTTTTGCGCGCACCGCAAACCGAGCCGTTGATAACATTAATGAGAGGTCACCGAAACGATTTATCGATCGCTGACTCGTTGTGAACTTGACAGATATATTTATTATTATTATTGAGATTGCAGAGTCTTGGTTTAATATTATCTCTTTTCGCGTTAATTTCTTAAATGTGGGTGATAAATGAAGTAATGTGTATGATTTAGATTTTATGATTATATTATGAAATACGTTGCAAATTCAAAACGGATCTGAACTGATTGAACGATACATTTCTTTATCTTTTGTGCATTCAATTACAAAAAAATTATGTGAATTCTTGCTTTCTGGGACTTCAGCCACATTGTGACTATCTAAGTACGCAGTGCCATTATAGTCAAATATATGTCAGTAATCTATTTAAATTAGTTTTTTAATCTTAGTTACCAATGCCTAGCTGCCGACAATCTCTTTATTAGAAAGGTAGGAACATTAAAATACATTTGTAATAAAAACTTAAAGATAAAAAACTTCTTCTAACGAAAAAATAATAATAATTTGATCTGTTTATATTTGATATAAAATCTTCGTGGATTGATGTGACTATACTGATCAAGTATTCATTTATTAGATCTGTCAAGTATTTCGTTGAATATTAGTCAGACGAGTCGTTGTGGCCTCGTTTGCGCGAAGCGTTACACTTAGTAGGCACTTGTTCCTTTTTGTTCTTTGATGGAATGCTCTTTTATCTGTATTATGACGATGCGGTAACCTGTTTGGAATATTTTGTTGCTTTTTTTGCGTGAGGTAATATGACGCACGGCGTGATGATAACTGAGAAGGAAAGTAGGTTCGTTGGGTGATCGCAAGTGCAGTCAGGTTTTGGTTACATTTTAACAACATGGTTGGCCTAGCGATTTTCCATAAGTATTTTATTGGCACAATGATAATCGTAATTATTTAGTTTTATGATTGGTATTGAAATGAATTAATGACATATTTATTCACGCAAGCACTTATTTCACACAACGCTCGGGTTTTTTAATAAAAAAAATATTTTGCCTTTAATAAACGATTTAAGTAAAAGTTTACGATATGAAAATCAAGTGTTTGAAGCTGTAGTACCCGGCTCTGCTCGGATCAATGTCGTTTTGGAATGATGTCGGGATGAACAAACTTTTTTCGGTATAAAAATTAGGTATTCTGATAGACTACTTTATGAATAGCTTACTTATTTAAGTCGACGTTTCGTCCACCGCATTGTGGACTTCTTAAATAAACATAAAAAAAGTATTATATGTGTTAATCCAGGTAATACATTTCTTCTAAATCCAATCAACCGTTTTTGTGCGATAGAGTAACAAACATACAAAATGATACTTTTGAGGTTACCGCGGTCGTTAGACATGTTTGAAAAATGTTACGGCTTTTCACGCGGCAGGTAGAGACATAAACATACAAAATTTCGCATTTATAATTTTAAACTCAAATTTTAACTCATCAAAAAACCATAATCAACTGTCAAGAATGCGAAGTTGACTCCATAAATAATTACCCAATATTAAAATTTCACGTCTTATTAGTCTTGTCTTCTTATCATATAATCATGTTCATATACAACGAAGAAAATTACACCACTCTGATCGCCGTCACAAAATAATCGTGCCCAGAGTGAAATCGTGCGAGTTCTGTTTGAATGGCGAAAATTTCTAACGGAAATTGTCGGTTTTAATGGACGTCTTCTCTCGTGTCACGGTAACAACCGCAGATCAACGATGGATTATAAAGACACGATTGGCATCACATGAAGCGAAATACCGCTGGTCATGCATTTAAATTAGATATAGCTTTATTTCGATTAAAAGGTCATTCATTCAAAGGGATTAATATATTTAAGACAGAAATCAAACACAGAATAATTGAGTCTAACATAATGAAAGCGAATTTGATTGGCTATTGAATTCGGTAATAATAAATCCAAGATTTTTTAAATTATTGCAATGCTTCTTGAAAAAGTTTATCGATAAATATAAAAATTTATTCATTCAATATATTTGATACATAATAAAATACACAAATATAATAAATATACTTTATCAATACATTAGTTTCAGTTATTCTTCCATTTTGCTTCATTAGGTATACACATACTCCTGGAGAAACATATTTTTTAAAAAGCGGATTACCACAGACGAAATAGAACTGACAAGAAATTTCGACCGGCGTCAAAATTCAAACATATTTTTATTCTTATAGCATTTAAAAAAATATATAACATGATCTCTTTAAATACTACCGCCTGCAGAACAATTAAGTGTATCATAGTTTGGGGTGAAACTCAACGAATAAATAGTACATATTGAATGTGACCTATTTTAACTAACAAGGCGCATCTCTCTCTTGACTGCCCAGTGAGGAGAAAGTTACTCCGCATTCCTGGTTTGGTCATTAGGAAATGAAACAGGTGCTTAATCATGGGGCTATACCTAGAGATATACAGACAATGAGCACATAACGGTCTCAGTTAGATCACTAATGTCGTGTCGGAGATAAAGATGTCCCTATTTTGCACAGTTGTAGCCGTGCAATATAAGGAAGGTCCTGGCATGGCACCTAGTTCCCATGTGGTGTGTGACAGAACTTGTGGTATTAGCCATCCATGTCCAGTCACATAAAAAAAAAGTATAAAAATAATTGCTTAGATGTTTCCTTAAACCATCATAATATTAATTCAATTATGAATGCATAGAACATCCTGATTTAAACCAAGGTTTGGGTCAAATTCAGGATGTTTTTTTTTATTATAGATAACGATAGGATAAAAAAAAGAATTGTGGTTTAAATTTGAATGAAAAAACTTCTGAAAGTAAAAAAAAAATAATTATCCAAAAGATATGGCATCATGTTTTGTAACTTGGTTATTTTAATATGAACATTCACAACTACAGTAGTGCAGAAATATTACAACTGTCCGAAATACAAAACATATTTTTTTGTGCATTCTATAATTAATAAATCATTTAATAAATTAAAAAAAAATTTTTTTAATACTCCTACCATGAATGGTTTGTAATGTATGTATTTATTTCATAAATGTATTGAGTTCACGTATTAAACATTTTTTTAATTCACCTTAAACTTTTTTTTTTATGCGACCTGACATGGATGGCTAATACCACACCACCGTTATGGTATTAGCCCAATACAACACATTCCCGAAGGAATTAGGTGCCATGCCAGGACCTTCCCTTTATCAGCACGGCTACATTGAACTGGATGGAAAACACGGACAATTTTTCATTGCCGCTTCGACCATCTTTTCATCCAATGCGATGGTACCAACCCGGGCGGGCTTAAACCCTACCACCTAGTAGGGGAAGGGGACCTACAGTTTTACATGGGTTCCGAACAATGGAGCAGCTCGCTAAACGTAGTTTTCGCGAGGCGACGTATTTTTGGCTTTTCTGATGCTTGCGGCTTCTCATAAAAATGTCCAGTTTTTCATAAAAATGCCATACAACGCGCCCATAATGTCGACTACGCGCGCGATTCGCTGTAATGACAAATGGAAATTTGTGGTACATGTTTATAAATGCAAAACCAAGAAACCCTGAGAAAAATTCGAAGCATTATAAAACGTATCTCAGCTCTGGGAATGTCAACATAACGGCAACACACTGGCACTGAACTATGAACATTTCACGTCCGTAAATTTTAACGTTATCGGAGACAACAATAACCAATTGAGTACGTAGATTATCTGACAGTGACCGAAAACTCTCGATGTATTTACACGCTACAGAAAATATTGAGCGATGCTCCCACACCTATCTTATTTTCTCTTGTCTTTATAAAGTGGCCAGTCATTTCTAGAGAAATCTAATGGTTGTTAAAGTCACGGATATTCGTCGCTTTGCCGCAACCACTATGCCAACAGTGACATGGCTAGTATTTCGCTCCATCTTAGGAAAGTTTGCTTTCTTCGTGTTTGTATAGCCTTGATTGAAAACGGCCGATTTCTATAGAGAGTTAATGAAGTGGATGGTTCATTAACGGTGGAAATTAAATTTAATTTACTTCATTAAGAATAAGAATTAGTAATCTAATGCCATTTCACCATGGAATGTTATTGAAATATCAGCTGTTTCTATGTTCCATATCAATGTTTCCCCATGTTTATTATATTTAATATCGACACAGACATTGAAGTATACTTTAGTTAGAACATTCAATTAAACCAGCACTCGAAGCTGCGACTTCGAAATTACGTCCACTTTTTTAAACTTTAAATTTTCCTAAATGCTATTACACACTATTGTAACTAAATTAAACATTAAAGGACCCTGGAGATATCCCAGATTACTATTAGACTAATCGCTGGAATAAAGTGTATCATTTCGTCTAGACAACCAGCAAAGACAGCGTCGTTTATCATAGGCGATTAATCTCATTGAGTCCAGACGATAGTAAAACTAGAAATGTTCGTGTTGATCATTTATGATAAAGCGCTTGAGAATTTTACTTCAATAATATCATCTTTCTGCAATAAAACGGATGGGATGTAGTCGCTAATATAAAGACGAATGTTGATTTTTGTTTGTTTATTGATAATCTTGAAACTAGTGTAGGTTCTTGTTTTGTAATTGATAATGTTAAAACAATTGCTGATATTTTTTCAGTAATTGACAATTTCAAAACTAGGATTGATTCTTGATTAGTAATTGACAATATTGAAACTAAAATTGTTTCATGTTGGATAATTAACAATATTACTAAATGGATTGATGATTATTGTTTGGTAATTGATCAAAATAAAACTGACCATGATCCTTGTTAAGAGAATATTTAAATTACTCTTGATTCTATTTGGTAATTGTAATTTTGATTTAAAAAAGGAAGACAAACATCATAAGGAAGCTCACTTTTTTAATTAGTGTTTTTGGATTCAACAATAGCAAGAATACTTTGTCAATGAGCTGCCGGTTATCCTAAGTGCAAAAGGACTAGACATATGTGTTGGCACCCTCGAGGACTTTTTTTTACAATATTTGTTCCTCAAATCAAATTTTCAAACAGTAGAGGAGCTAATGGTAAAGCGCTGCTCAGGGTTCAAGTTACATGCCCTTTTAGTTTTCCAACATATCTTTTACAAATAGTTATTATGTGTGTTTTTCCAATCATTTGATTCTGTACGATTCCAATCACCTTTTTCATTATTCATTTAGTCTATTCTTTTAAACAAATGCATTCTTCTGCTCTGGGCTCCTCATAATATTGTATTATAATGAAGCACGCCAATTCTGGCAGAACCAGACTTGATCGAGATTATTTCTCTAACCGAAAATGTTTCATACTTTCAGGTCGCGGTAAGAAGAAGAAGATCAAGAAGCTGATGCCCCTCATCGGCCTCCTGAAGCTCAAGATCCTGGCCATCGCGAAGCTCTTCCTCGGCATCCTCGCCTTCACGGCCGTCAAGGCCCTCCTCCTCGCCAAGGTGGCGCTGGCGATCGCCGGGCTCATCGCCATCAAGAAGTTGCTTTCGCAGAAGCAGACCCACGAGAGCTACGAGGTGGTGGCGACGCCGCACCACCACGAGGAGCACTTCTCGAGCGGCGGCGGAGGCGGCGGCGGCGGCGGCCACGGCTGGGGGCGGTCGGTCGAGGAGGCCCAGAGCCTGGCGTACGCCGGCCACATCAAGGCGGCGTGATGCGTGACTCACTTAAGTCGACACTCGCGAGTGAGACCGGGAATGGCACCGCGGGAAATGTAACTTAATAATTTATTGTAATTTAAGTTCGTTAATTTATTGTTGAACATAAATTCGAGTGGAATGAGAAGCAAAGGTATGATGACATAATTGGTTGCATGAGTTTGAGTGTATTTTTATTCTACACATATGTACGTATTTATTTTTTGTTTGCGTATGTGTATATTATCTTTGAACAATCGAAATGTATATGTTTTTGAAAATCGCAATTATTTGTAAATATTAATATGAAGTTATATTTTTAAACTTAACTATTTTCATATATTTAAATCTGTCAATATTTTAATATTCACATAATACTTTTTTACGTATAAACTTCTATTATAACATAAAGTCCTTCATATTTCATAATTATATTTACATACGTATTATTTATTATTCGTTTGTGTACATCTAAGTCAATTTTAGTTAATCTTTCTTTATTGTTTATATTTTAATGTTATGTTAATTTTCTTGTGATAAAGTTCATATCTATAGTTTGTACCTGCTCAGTATTTATTGTTACTAATAGATACCTGTTTTTTGTGTTCCAAGGTTTCCTTTATAATTATTATTTGTGTTCATTTTGTTTTGTTGCCATTTAATTTTATGTAGAAAAAACTAATTATCAGTACAAAGTGTGTACAAAATTATATTCGAGTTCCATGGTGACTTGTTTATTTTTATTTATACTACCCTAAGCTTGGTTTTCACCAAGTGCTGATTTATTGTAATCTACATTTAAAGGGCCTTTATTACTAAAGTGCTGATTATCTTGTACGGGTATCGATTGTGAGGTGGCAAGAAAGGCCCTTTAATGTGAGAATTAAGCTAATCAGTACTTGGTGGAAGAAACCTTAAGTGGGGGTTTCACTAAGTGCTGATTTATTTTAATCGACCCTTAAAAGGCCTTTATTACTAAAGTGATGATTAACTTGTACTGGTATTGATTGCAAGCTGCTAAGAAAGGACCTTAATATGTAGCAATTAAGCTAATCAGTACTTGGTGGAAGATACCCTAAGCCTAGTTTTCTGGTTCTGATTTATTTTAATCGACAGTTAAATCGTATTTATTACTAAAGTACTGATTAACGTGTACTAGTATTGATTGCAAACTGCTAAGATGTGGCGATTAAGCTAATCAGCAGTTTGTGAAAAAGGCCCTTACTTTGTTATACCGTATTTCCGACTTAATTTCTGTCCATCTTCAACTCCCAACGAAATCGCACGAACCCTTAGCTTATTTTTGAGGCGTTCAAGTAACCAGTAATATGAGGAAAATCCGATAAACCGACTGTTTCTACAACAATAATATCTAAAATCAGCTCATATTCACAATGTAATTTTAGCTCAATAAATGAAACCATAAATATAAACTCACAATACTAGCAAATCCTGAAAATGTTATGAAAATTAGTAACATTTAGTTATCAGTTATCAGTAAAATTGCCATACGATTCATCGTGCCATACATACCATACGGTTTAATTTTTTGATCTAAATTTACTAATAAAACCTGTATGCATGGATTTATTAAAAAACCGGCCAAGTGCGAGTCGGACTCGCACGCGAAGGGTTCCGTACCATCGTAGAAAAAAAAAACAAAAAAATCACGTTTTTTGTATGGGAGCCCCCTTTCATTTTAATTATTTTTTAATCTTACCTATTTGTTGTTATAGCGGCAAAATAAATACACACTCTGTGAAAATTTAAGCTGTCTACCTGTTACGGTTACTGAGATACAGCCCTGTCACCGACGGACAGACGGACGGACGGACGGACGGACGGACGGACGGACGGACGGACGGACAGCGGAGGCTTAGTAATAGGGTTCCGTTTTCACCCTTTGGGTACGGAACCCTAAAAAGCCCACAAACATATCCTATTACCTTCAGATATATTTTGTTACTACTTGTTTTCCCTAAACACATGTCAATAACGAATAAGGGAGATACATGAACCATACCCATATGACGGATGAATCTTTTAAGATTTCAATAACAGTCGAAAATTTCTAAGAAAATTACTTCCAACTCGAACTTTCTCCATTTCGGAAGAAAATGTATCAACGTTCAAAGCAACATCGTGCACTATTACTTATTCTGTGACATCTTGCACTGGACACTCGGATTTTATCGACGAATTATAAATAAGGTAAGAGAAAGTTTTGGACGGAAGGGCAGGCTACGACCGTCTCAGTGAAAATCGATAACTTTGAATGGTTGGAAAACATTTTGAATGAGCAAAAAACTAAAGATCATGCGGTTATTTCGGCAATATGTTCGGGAAAAAAATAATGTGCAAAAAAGTGACATGCGGCCTCCCAAAACGATTTGAACTGTAAAGCCAGCAAGTAAATCGATCAAATTTTTTAATCGATAAGTTAGTGGCGCAAGCAGACCTACATATTTAGCATCAGAGGATTGGTCTCTTACCTGTGAATCCTGATTCAGCCATTTATCTTATCTTGACCAAAAATGTCGTTACCTCCCGGAATAGTTTCGACGCCTATGACCCCATGGGCATTCTTAATCATTTTCAGGCTTAAAAAACGAGTTTCACTTTGGTAGAGATACATTGACGCTGACTTCATTCCAAAGTTAACCTACCCAATTGATGGAAAATCTACAGGTCGCTTGATTCTTACAGGAGTTAGCCAAGTAACGTAATAGTTTATTTTATTTAAGGGCGTGATAAAAGCCGATTGTTAATGGTTCATAAAAACAACAAACAACATTTAATTTTATTAAAAAATAACCACAACAAATTTCGAATGTCAAAATAATAATTATATATATTTATGGTCTTATCTTTAATCTATACTAATATAATAAAGCTGAAGAGTTTGTTTTTTTGTTTTTTTGTTTGAACGCCCTAATCTCTGGAACTACCAGTCAGGTTTGAAAACATATTTTTACATTCGATAGCCTAATTCTTAAGGAAGGCTTTAAGCTATTGAACATCACGTAACGACACTTAGGAGCCGAGCAAAAAGAAAAATAGTCAGAGGGCGCGGAGCGAAAACGAAATGATAGCGCGGCGAGGGCCGTGACGGCGGCGGTGGCCACCCGACGAGGACCGAGTATTGCCGAGAAGAGCCGAAGGGCGAGCGCGCGAAGCGGCTACCAGCGTTGCCGATAACCACAATTGCCCAAAAACGTTCTTAGGATTCCCGGAATTCCGTAAAAATCCGGAATAGGAACGAAATTTTCAATTCGAATGAGCAAAATAAAAGGTAGTGCAGTCGACGGCCGTCCGAACAACTTTCGGGAGAAGATGAAATCCAAAGTTGCCCCGATTGCTTCAATGTTCGTAATATTTCTCGAATGAGCAAAGAAAAAAGGTCATGTGACCAAACATTTGAATTCTCCACGGATTGGCCAATCCCCCGCAAATTTCCCGACGCTTGCATTCCCCCACCATTTTCCCCGCAATACCTCAAATTTCCCGTGATTCGGGGAATCGGGGAGCGATCGGCAACGCTGCCCGCGCCCCTCGCCAGTCGGCTTCCCGCGATTGCTAACGATAGACGCGGTTGCAGAGATCATCGCTCCGTGGTCGTGTGGTACACGGATTAGTATGAGGTTTTTTACGTAAATTGTTTGTATTGTTTCTACCAACCCGCGCGGTATGCTAACTTAGCAATTAGCCGTGTCCTAGCTACACACATTAGTTTAGGCTTTTAAGGTTGATTGTTTAAAGGCGTATTGTTAAGATATGACGGTTTCAGTTGAAGGGTTTCTTATTTTTTATTTGTTAGATTAGTACTAAGCCAAGCGCGGTATTTCGAACTTTCAACGGGGGATACGAAAACCATGCCGGCCGGCCAGGTTCCTTCACCCCATGTTTGAACGACCCCGGGGGACTTTGGGGGAAATATATCGGTATGGAGTCAATTCCATAGATTACCGACCCTATAGAAAAAATATATTGAGGATCGGTGGGTTCTTATTTTGGGAATGTCGACAGTGAATGGGTGCATACCCTGCCTGTTCCGCGTTGTGCGGTGGTAGAAATGGGACGGAGGGACAGCGTTGTGCAGCTCCGAAGGGCACTCTCCATGGTAAAGACGATAGAATACAGCGAGAGAACCTACATCCCTTCGGAGTTGAAGGGTCTCTAAATTTAGGGATACCTTGGGATCGTCGACGAGACGCACGGCACGACGCTGTATCGAGTCCAGGGAGCCAAGCAGATACTTAGCTGATAATTGTACCTCCGTATAGCTCGATTTAGTTATTTCCGCAATTTCAGGGCTACTAAGCATTACGCTAAATTACCAGAGAGGTGACCAGTAGTATGAAATGCTTATAACATGAGAACCAATTACCCAATTTAGATGTGGTTTTTATCTGAGTCTAGCCGTATAGGCATCACGCTAACTTACCAGAGGAGTGAGAAGAAAGGGTTACATATTTATAACAAAACAATAAGTGGACTGCTCCTGCATGTGGAATTTGGCAGAGTACATCACTCTAGATCACGAGAGGGGTGACTGTTGCGATTAAAGGCTCATAACTTACAAACTACTCACTCGATTGATTTGTGGATTCCATCTACGTACAGGACCTATGGGCGCGGTCGGGGTTTGGATGGGTGGCCGTATTCGATGTTAATGCTGGTTGTGGTACGGATTCCACGTAAAAAATAGCTCCCCTTTCTTACTACCTAGGTTGTAGGGTTAATCCCGCTTGAGTTGTTACGTACTATCGCACTGAATGATGGATGGTCGAAGCGGCAATAAAAAATGTCCATGTTTTCCGTCCATGGCAATGTGTAGTAGTGCCAGTGCAGGATCGCCCCAGCGCGGCGGCAAATGCTTTTAAAAAACAATTAAGTAATTCGCCCCAATATTTTGCAATATATTCAAGTAAATTCCTTCCACTGAATTTATAAATGGCAGTATTTGGATGTTTTCTTATTCAATCATGCCACATCGGCTCAACGGATTTTGATCCAGTTTTTTTTTGTTAGATACATTGTTTAATCTTCTGTTCGTAAAGTAGTTCAACTAGCCTTTTGGGCCAGACCTTTGGGTTTCAGCCCGATATCAGTCCAAAACGACATTAACCCGAGCGGAGCCGGGTACCTCAGCTAGTGTAAAGATAAAATTGTAAATCTCTGGTGCTTTGTGTTCTCATACTAGGCAAATATTCATATAATGTCATAAAAAAAGATTGAACACAGAATATGAACAGCACATATTTACGGTATAGCTAGATGGAATGCCTCTGTCATCTTTTTGAAATTTCAAAAGTGGTTGTTATTTTTGTGAGGGCCGATTTTTCAATCATCTGATAGTACTTATAGGACCGATAGTCTAGATTTACGCCTGACAAAAGGCATATAGGCTGAGATAAATAGTCGTAACAGAAACTAAGACTAACGAAAAGTAGTATTTTGTGACGTCATTTCGCATTACTTTGAGATTTAGTCCATACAAAATATGTCAAAGTGACGTCACAAAGTAGTACTTTCCGTTAGTCTTGGTTTCTGTTACGACTATTTATCTCAGCCATAGTCTTTGCCGGAGAGTTACATCTTCCGTCACGATTATCTGTCTACCAGTTATTTTACTAATGGAATTAACTGTAACGGGTGTATCAACAGAAGCGTAAATAGACCCGTTATCTGACTGTTTAACTGACCATTTAAAAATCAGCCCTAAAAAGTAAAATATGAATTTACTTACCCGTATCGAACAGAATAAAATCAGGTGTTATCACGCCCTTAACGCAATTTCGCAAGGGTTAGGTAATGCTATTCAAGAGTCATACACATCTAGGCTGAGATAAATAGTCGTAACAGAAACTAAAACTAACGAAAAGCAGTACTTCGTGACGTCACTTTTACACATTTTGTATGGACGAAATCTCAAAGTAATGCAAAGTGACGTCACAAAGTACTAGGTACGACTATTTATCTCAACCGTTGTGGCTAACAGCACAACGGTTAAGGGCCGAGTGCACGAAAGGACAAAAAATCAAAATCAACGTCAACGTAAGATTAAACACGTCACGTTGTATGGACAGTATGCAAGGAACTCCATGCGGTTCACTAAAAGTGACGTGTTTGATCATTGATTTACTCGCCCGTCTCTTCGTGCAATTGGGGCTAAGTGCGTGGTCCCTATGATCGGTTGTCCAGAGTTTGCAGAATGGATGTTTGGATTTATTTGGAACCCAACATTGCCGCATCGATAAACATTTAAAAAAATCGAACCTATACGAAAATTTATTGAAAAAATTAGCTTGGAGACTCCACTCGGGCCAGTTTCGTTATGGACATTCACCAGAGCGGAGTCAGGTGAAATATTACATTACGAAACATTTGTTGGCGCGTTATTCAAAGGGTCGGTTAAGAAAACTGAATTTCGACAACAGCCCAACCGGATCCAACTATAGCTATAAGAACCATGCAGGTGACTCATAAATACAAAACAAAATCGTCAGAAGTTATTTAAGCCTTAATTTCAACAAGTGCTGATTTATTTTAATGGACGGACTTATAAGGACGTTTATTACTAAAGTGCGGAATATCTTGAAATGAAATGAAATTTATTTGTGCTCTTATGGGTATTACAGAGTTACTTAAAAAACTTTTCGGTATCTCCACAAGATTGCCAGCTATGGCGTACAAAAATTAAATAAGGATACATATTTATATATAAGTATACAAACAATATTAAACATAATTTACTTATACCTTACATTTACAATTTAGTTTTCTTTAATTTTTAGGAAATCGTCTAAAGAATAAATACATTTTTCTACTAGCCAATTAAATAAGCCTTTTTTAAAATTATTGAAGTCCAGGTCTTTAAACTTCTTCGGTATATTATTAAATATTTTTGTACTCATAAAAAATACGCTATTGCGATACAGTGCAATCTTAGGTTGCGTGTAGCTTAATTTGTTAGAGCTCCGACTTCGTGTGTTGTATTGGTGGATGGAGCTGATATTTTTAAAATAATGTGGATATTTTTTAACAAATAAACAAACATCATAAATGTATAGTGCAGGTAAGGTCAATATGTTCAGCTCTTTAAATAATGGTTTGCAGGAATCCAATCTTTCTGCTCCACATATTGACCTTATACATTTTTTTTGAACAATAAATGCATTCTTTGCTTTAGTTGAATTCCCCGACAATATTATACCATGTTTGAGAACGGATGCCACATATCCATGGTATGCTGTTAACGCAGTTTCTTGTGATGCAACAGAACGTAATCTCTTGAGGGCATATACAAATCTATTCAACCTGGAACACACTGAGTCTATGTGAGCCTTCCAATTGCAGTGGCAGTCTAGTTTTAATCCTAAAAATGTTACTTCGCTTACCTCTCTCAGTTGTTGACTGTTATACATTATTTTTAAAGAGACAGGTTTACCTTGATGTGTAAAAAATTGCATAAATGTGGTTGTACTGGTATTGATTATAATATATTTAGAAATTATAGAGATATTGCAAGCTGCTTAGAAAGCCCCTTAATGGGTGGCGATTAAGCTAATCAGCAGTAGGTGAAAAATGCCCTAAATATATCGTAGGGCCGTAAGTAAACTATAGCTACCTACTCGTTATCTATGATAAAACTGAACTTTTGGCTTTTTTTGTTTGTGAATCATAACCATTTTAGTTGTAAATGCACACACTTGCACACTTTTTATAAATTAATTATTTTATATTGAGTGAATTATTTTGAGCATCTCTGGCATCAAAACCATATATTATCTACTTTCTAGGTATGCGGATTGTCCTTTTTATTTTTATGTAACACGAATGGACATCAGGTATTTTTCGCTCTCAAGTGTTTTTTATATTAAAACTGATTGTAAAAATGAATTTGTCTCATTAAATCTTGGTGTATATATGTCTTTTTAAGAAATATCACTGCCAAAAATGATAATGAAGAAAACAGGAAATTCACATTGATTTGCAAAGAAAAAGAAAAAAAATCATTTGGTTACCGTATTTTTTTCCAACCTTATTGATATTTAAATTGATATCTATGTTAAAAACATTTTTTCTGTTAACAAAAATACATCAAAGAAAAAGTTTACATAGAACCGAACCCTACAGAGAAAGCTTTCATCTTTAGAAGAAAGTTGCCACGGCGTTTCAGAGATGGCGCTGCATAAAAACTTAGTTTTAAATAATTCACCAAGAATAATGTTTAATAAAACAGTTATTATAAAAAACACGAAATAGGAGCGATTTTTGTATCGTATTCTTTTGTTTGGATTGTTTTGCCGATTACGTATGGTAAGTAATAATCACAGGAGTCACTTCACACCGACAATAACATTGAAATATAAGGGAAAAATAGAAATGTTTACTTATTCATGACATCACACACTTGAAAGGAATTGCATTTATCAGAAACGTAGAAAGATGGAGACGGTTTTTACCATAGATCTAGCATGCGCGCGCAGCTATCCTATTTCTATGGTTTTAACAACCAAGACTGTTGTTTAGATTTCAACGCTTCGGACCATCTCTCCGAGTATTATTGGTTGGATTAAAATCTGATTTTAAGTTTTTGAAATTTTCGTTTGAACATAAGTATACAATATCTAAATCTAATTTCTTCCAGATAGATGGACGGATAATGTAATTTTAAAAAGTATATGAGACAGCGTACTTGGATTTTTTACTTATGACTAAAAAAGGTCCGAACACCTATAAAAATATAAGTTTTATATATTTATTTGGTTTATTTAGTTTTCTATTATATACATGTATGTATAATACCACACCCACTGATATAATATTAGCTCAATAAACCGCATTCCCGAAAGAATTTGCTGCCAAGCCAAAACTTCCGCCTTCCCTTTATGTGCACGGCTAGAATGGAAAACATGAACAAATTTTTCATTGCCTTTTCGACCATCCAATGCGATGGTACCAACCCGGTCCAGTTTTACCCTACAACCGAATAGCGAAAGGGGATCTAAAGTTTTACACGGATTCCGCACCATGAAACAACTCGCATTCGTGGAAGGTGTGTAAACGGGGTGAGATGACCCCATTACCTCTGGCATGTACAGCAAATCATCGCGCCTCTTAGATACGAACCGCGAAATATTTTTCCTGAGTAAGTATGCGAGACAGCTTATTTTAATTATACACTTGGACTAAATACGACTTTAAAGGTATGACAACCTATAAAAACTTTATTCCTTATCTTTACGACAAATGATGCTTCATGGAATATTGTTTACAAATATGGGAGCAGTTTTTTCATGTTAATCATTTTGGGAAAATGCATTATTATCATTATTTTGCTAGGTTGTGTGAAGTTAGTTTTTAAATGTGGCTATCAAATATGTTATGTTTTCAACATGGTGAAACATTACATTGTTAAGAGTGACCCGAGGTTAAACAATGAGGATCCAATAAGACAGTATATACTCTTTAAAACAAAAATACATACCTTTCCGGACGAATTCACAAAGCACGTCTTAAAGCTGCAAATGTAACCAAGTTAATAACCAATGGCATATGCCATATCTTTTGATTCTAGCCCTCCTACCGATTCCAACCGGTCCTATGACATTCTTCCATTTCATTGACCGTGATATCAAAACTACACAAAGTCACCCAGCGTTTAATTTGCATTTCATATGTATCTTCCATAAATTGGTTTGAGCACTATAATATTTTAGGTGTTAATGTTTTGATCGTTTTGGAAAAACCGGCCAAGTGCGAGTCGGACTCGCACGCTAAGGGTTCCGTACCATTGTAAAAAAAAACACGGTTTTTGTATGGGGCCCGCATTTAGGTTTTATTATTTTTTCATTTTACCTGTTTGTTGTTATAGCGACAAAATAAAAACATACTATGTGAAAATTTTCAGCTGCCTACCTATTAAGGTTCATGGGATACAGCCCTGTGACATCCACAAAGCCACAGAAGGGGTCCATTATACATTTTTAGGTGTGCTTTTCACTATTCTAATTATTTCCCACAGTTAGCAGTGGTATTCTTTCATAAAATAAAACTAAAGAGAAAATTATGTTTAATAATAAGGTCATAGAAAATCAATAATTTGCTAAATTTAAACCAGGTTATAAGCATTAAAATGAAGGGTATTCATAAGCATTTACTATGGGTCTTTCTTACCATCTTGCAATCAATACCAGTACATTTGAGCGGCTCGTAGCCTAGTGGCGCGGGGACTGGCCTAGCGTACCAGAGGCCCGGGTTCAATACCAACTTGCACCACTGTCTTTCTCTTTCAGAGTTCGACAAGTGCATTTCGTCACGAATGCGAGCTGCTCCATGGTTCGGAATCCATGTAAAACTGTAGGTCCCCTTACCCTACTAGGTGGTAGGGTTTAAGCCCGCCCGGGTTGGTACCATCGCATTGGATGAAAAGATGGTCGAAACGGCAATGAAAAATTGTCCGTGTTTTCCATCCAGTTCAATGTAGCCGTGCACATAAAGGGAAGGTCCTGGCATGGCACCTAATTCCTTCGGGAATGTGGTGTATTGGGCTGATATCATAACGGTAGTTGTGTGGTATTAGTCATCCATGTCAGGTCGCATAAAAAAAAAAAAAAAACATGATAAATAGCACTTTAGCAGTTTAGTACAACAAAGTACTTGATATTTGCTTTCTAATTACAGTCAACAATATATGTTTCGACGTAAAACCTAGATTAATTGAAATACTCAGCTCCGGAACCTTTTCGTCAAGAAAATCGCTATAAAAGTGGTTTTCGAGATGCAGGATTCTCTGATTCTTGATTACGGAATTCCAGGAATAGGTCGGCAGGTCAAGTTTCTCAACCGATTCTCATGAAATTTTATAAACAGGTTCGATGTTTACATAAATTTTTTAGGCGAGCCAGTTTTAAAATTTTTTCAAAATCACGGAGTAATATTGTGAAAAAAAAAACTGTTTTCTTCAACGGATTTCCTTTTTTCAACCCATTGTCTCAAAATTTGTCGACCAACTTCGATATTTATTGACCGGGCGTAGCACTGGTCTCCGTTTCAAAATTGGCCAAAAATGCTTTCGTATGTCCTGGCTGTTCTCCTTTACGGGTCGAATTTCTCAACCGATCTCTTGAAATTTTATAAGCAGGTTCGATATTTTTATAGATGTTTTCAGTCGAGCCAGTTTTTGATTTTTTTTCAAAATGAAGGAGTTAGTTTTGAACAATGTTCAAATGTGGTATGTCTGTCCTTCCTTTACAGTCGATTTGTATAATCGTTCACCCGAAAACATACATTCCTTTCAATAAGTTTAAATATTCTTAAATTCGCTCGTTTAGTGAAAACGTTGACTAAGCCCTTTGGAATTTGCACATAAGATGTTGTGCCAAACCAAGAACCACATATAAGGATGCGCGTGAGCTGTGACCACTTTCTTTCTGCGCCGATCGAGTGACGCGTACCATTTTGACGAGACATGATAATTGTCAGACAGCGCCGTGTAAAGAAGTGGCGTAAGAATTCGTGTTGGTACTTTCGATGCGACGCGAAAGCAATGGCGTAAGGTTAGGTTAGACTAGGATAAAGGTAACTTTTATAATAACTGACTGATTTACGGTTACAGCTGACTGATTAAATCCATTTACGATACTAGGCTTCTGGGCGCTTACCATTAAATAACTCGCCGGATGAACGGGCAAGTGAGTGAATTAATTTGACGTTAAGTTGACTTTTGTCCCTTGCTAACTGTCAAACGACGCATTATTCGTTATTTTTTTTTATGTAACTGGACATGGATGACTAATACCTATACTGATCGTCAAATATTAGCCTAACACAGCACGAGGGATCAAAAACACGGACAATTTTCATTGCCGCTTTACCATCGTTCATTCAATGCGATGGTACTAACCCGGGCGGGATTAAACCTACTACCTATTAAGTAAGGAAGGGGACCGACCGTTTTACGTGGTGGCCAGCCTCAACGGTTGAAAATAGTTACCCATTCAGAACCTAACCGAGCTCAGAGGTGCTTCCCCAGCTTATCAAATCGTCCTTAGCTACCTTTTAAGTGAAAAGAACTTATATTAAATACAAGATAAATTATAGGATTTGGTTTTAACGTGCGCCAACATTTATTTAATTCAAAACTATGCAAAAATACAGATCGCCTGCAGCTCAGAGAGCCACTTGGTAGCAACGAAAATTGTTCGTGTTGCCATTGAGTTATGTTAGTAAAATCTCGCAGAGTTAGGAAGGTTACTTAGGGCTAGACCCACAGTATGTTGGGCTTAAATCCTGGCAGTGTGTCAAGTATTAGACACCCATGTCTGGTTACATAAAAAAGTTTTTCATAATCACGACTAAAACATTTCAAGGAGTTAGTCCACTAATTATTTATCGAAATTAACCAGCTGTTCTTTCTGAAAGCTCGACAAACAGCCGCCATTTTGTTCCGACTGCTCTCACATTTACCTAGCCTGAGGGAGTCGTATTCACTACGTATAATATTCACAACGTATAATAGTATTTTTTTCCAAGAAAATGAAAACCATGCATATCGTATAATATTCACAACGTATAATGTTATACGTTGTGCATGAATAAAGTTTAAAAATAAAATCAACTCTTTGCATCATGCAGAACGTATAATAGTCACAACGTATAATATTCTTAACATGAATTCACAAAAAAAGAAAACCATGCAGAACGTATAATATGCCAAGAAGCACTGCATAAAGCGCCCTAATAACGATACATTTAAGGCTGAAATTGCTACGAATCGATATTTGCTACAATTTCGAAAGGCCTCCTTACGCTAATTGAGACGGTCGAAACGTCACGTGCGAGTATACACTTTAAAAGTATATACATAAGGGCGCTTATCGTATGAAAAGTTTTTGGATAATATGATATGCATGGTTTTCTTTTTTTGTTAAATAAAGAGCATAATATTATACGTTGTGACTATTATACGTTATGCATGGAGAAATCAGTAATTTTATTTTTTAAACTTCTTCATGCACTACGTATAAAATTATACGATCTGCCGATTATACGTTGTGCATGGTTTTAAAATTTTGTTAAAATATGACATTATACGATGTGCATATTAGACGTTCTGCCGTTCCCCCGTCTGAGGTAGCTTCCCGTGAATAATTAGGCTTTCAAGTTGCGGGAAAAATCAAGCTATATGTAGGTATAAACTGTATGGAAATCAGATGAGAGGTTCTCTAGTTATAAGCGAACAGACGGACAGACGGCAGACGTTGGACTTTAGTAGGTAGTAGAGATTAATGTAGGAGTTTTCTTACAATCAAAAGCTATTTCTCCTCGTTGGAATTGCGTTAATTTTAACCGACTTCAAAAAAGGAGGAGGTTCTCAATTCGTCTGTATGATTTTTTGTTTGTTTTGTTGTCTTTATGTTTGTTTCCTCATAACTTTCGCCTGGGTGAACCGATGTTGATGATATTTTTTTTATTTGAATGCTGGTGCCATTTTAATTTGGTTTAGTTCTGATAATGATATCCATAAGAAAATCATAAAAGTCTTAAATTTGTATTAAGTAGGTGCGCGAAAAATGGACGAAAAACTCAACCGATTTCGATGATTCTTTTTTTATTGGAAAGGGCTATTACTAAAAATAAACAAATAAAAAAAACTTTTCACAAAAAAAGTAACCGACTTCAAATAAAAAGCACTAAAAAAAAAAAAAAAAATTGGCATTTTTGTAGTTACGATTATTGTTATTTTTTGAGTCGGTGTCAGCCAAGGTAGCCAAGGTTCTCTTGACTGGCGCAGCGCGGGCACGGCTGACCCCGACTCTATAACAATAATCGTAACTACAAAAATGGCAATATATTTTTTTTAAGTGCTTTTTCTTTTAAGTCCTTAGGTTCCTTTTTTTGGTAAAAGTTTTTTAGAAGAATCGAGTTTGAAAATTAATTAATATAAATTATGCGGTTGTTTAGCTTAGAAAAACTGTCTTTTATTTATTATTTTGAAAGAAATCATGGTGCAGAAGTGATGTAAAATTTTAATACCCTTTTCTTTATTGGTTGGTTTGAACTGGTATGGGTGGCAGTGGTATCTGCGCAGCTACGAATTGGCATTCTATGAAAATATTCGGTTTTCATTTAAGCTTAATGGAACAATTTCAAAAAGGTTATGACAAAGCATTTTCCACCGGAAAAGCTGAGTGGCATATGTCGAAACGGCAATAATAATCGTCCATGTTTTCCATCCAGTTCAGTGTAGCCGTACAATAAAAGGAAGGTTCAGGAATGGCGCATATTTCCTATGAGGTTTGTTGGGCTTATAGGTGAAGTTTTAGCCTTATATATAGCCATATATATCCACATTAAAAAAGCTGGACATCACTACAATCATGCTAATCAATAAAGGGCTTGAAGAAAAATAAATAATACTAGCTGTGCCCGCGGCTCCGCTCGCGTTAAAGTCTGATATTATACAGTCTGCTCGCCGCTCACGTAATGATTGTGAGAATTAGGGTCGGCTGGCCCTAATTCTCACAATCAGACATAGCTACAGCACGAGGCACAGGAACCGTCTTCGGCCTGTGGAGCATAGGCTGGCCCGCTCTGAGAGATTCCCACATGTAGCTGGTCCAAAGATTTATAATAAGATTGAGAGTCTTCGCAAAAATTCACTAGGCTTCTGAAAGTGCATCTTCTTGATAAGGCCTACTACAGTGTAGAGGAATTCCTCGAAGACGATCCCATACCGCTCCATCAATCCTAACTGGACTATGACTGAACTGTTTTTAAAACGTAAACTTAATCTATTTATTTCATTATTTTTATTATTATTATTATTTTCATTTGACTGCTTCTCATTGTTAAAAAAATTGTGTCGTGTAGAAAAATCTATCAAATAAATTAACTATGAACTATAAACTAAGCTGCCGCGCGTCAATTCGGTGGTCGAAAAAGGTTATTTGCGTTTTCGCTCACTACTCTCTCATTTTTCAACGTATCGTGATTATATTATTTCAAAAACTTCTTTGAGATGTATTATATTCTATTAGCGAAAACCGCATCTAAATAGAATTAGCCGTTTTACCGTGAAAAGCGGCCCAACATGAAGACAGACAAACACTTCCGAAAAATTGTTTCGCATCAACAGTTTCGTAAGTCACATGTCACCCCCCTAGTGTTTTATAATTAGTGGAGATAATCCAGATAGAAATTGTGTTGGTGTGTTGTGACATGAAGTGTTGTGTATGTCCGTAAGTTTAGCTGTCACAAGGAGTCAAAACGAAATTTCCCTGCACACTTATGCATTCAGACAATACGTACAACTAAAGTCATTCAAGCTTCGTGCTAATGGCCATTATCTGTTTGGCATTCGTAACTCTCTCCTCAGCATTTTCGATTGTTACATCTATGCCTTCTACCCAGAGTCTATTTTACAATAATGTTTCCGTGTGTAATGCCGTTTAAGGTTCAGCTTAGCGTAGCTCTCTCTGTGATCGAGTGAAGATTGTCTAGTTACTTGCCAATAGGTTGAAATCCGAGAATCCTTTTCTACATCCATGTTGATAAATGGCCTTAACCTAGAAAATGTATTCGTCTTTAGTATAAGTATGTTGATATTTTTTCTCAACATCTCTAATAAAATGCAATGATTTAGCATCGTATAAAAAATCATGCCCATGATTTATGGTACACACCATTTACCTATACATATATTTGAGCATCCTATCAGATACAGTTCGTGGTTTGGAATCCATGTAAAATTGTAGTCTCCTTTCCCTACTTGGTGGTAGTGTTCCTTGCCTGGGTAAGCACTATCATATTGAATGAAAAGGCGGGCGAAGCGGGTTTTAAGAATGGGCCGTGTCTCCCGCCCATTCAATGTAACCGTGGAATTGTTCTGGCATAGGACCTAATTTTGAAGGAATGCCAGAACTTTTCTTGTGGACATTATAAAGAATATCCAAAAAAATATATCCTCAATTGTTTTTTATTAAAATTTTGCTTTTTTTTAATGTCACCGTGAATTGATATCAGCCAAAAATACCGCATCGCCAGGACCTTCCCTATATGATCACGGCCAAATTGAGCTGGATGGAAAACACAGACAGTATCTTATTGCAGCTTTTCATCCAGCGCTATGGTACAAATCCGGGCAGTCTTAACCATACCACCTTTTGAGCGGCTCGTAGCCTAGTGGCGCGCGGACTGGCCTAGCGTACCAGAGGCCCGGGTTCAATACCATTTTGCACCACTGTCTTTCTCTTTCAGAGTTCGGTAAGTGCATTTCGTCACGAATGCAAGCTGCTCCATGGTTCGGAATCCATGTAAAACTGTAGGTCCCCTTACCTACTAGGTGGTAGGGTTTAAGCCCGCCCGGGTTGGTACCATCGCATTGGATGAAAAGATGGTCGAAGCGGCAATGAAAAATTGTCCGTGTTTTCCATCCAGTTCAATGTAGCCGTGCTCATAAAGGGAAGGTCCTGGCATGGCACCTAATTCCTTCGGGAATGTGGTGTATTGGGCTAATATCATAACGGTAGTTGTGTGGTATTAGCCATCCATGTCTGGTCGCATACAAAAAAACCTAAAAGGGGAAGGGGATTACAAACAACATCTCAAACATGCACTTGCAACTCAGAAATGGTGATAGAAATAAGGAAATGGTGCATAAACAGGGCGGGGATTTTTATCCAGACCTCTGGCAATTCTCCGCGTCACTAAGCTACACAATATCTACAGGATCGGTTAGTTATCATTCAGGGAATGGCGATGTGCGTACCCTGCCTTTTGCATGTTGATAAACGGGACAGGGATGGCTTTATGCACCTCCAACAGGAAACACAGAGAGGGGCACTAAGTCCTTTCGGAGTTGGATGGGCTCATACAAAATAAATACATTATAATGTTACGTATAAATTATATAAATACTTTATTTTGTACCCATGCTACTATTCCGGGAGGTCAAGACATTTTTGATCACGATAAGGTAAATGGCGGAATCTGGGTTCACATGTTAGATACCAACCCTCTGATGCTAAATATGTCGGTCTGTCCGTCCCAAGTGGTTTCGTTTTCTAGATTGGCTATACAAAATAGATGTTGGTATGTACATGCTGATGAATATATTGATTATCTGGAAACATTGATACCTATTAATTATACAACAATAACCAGACGGTTACTCAATTAAATACTTAAATATACCTAAAGTTATATCCGTAACCTAAATCGCTTATAACTACTCAATGCAACCAATGATTTGTTCAGTTTTTGTATTGCTAAGCAAGTATGTATTGATACTTTCATGCTTCGTTATTTGCATCCATTTACCTTATCATATGTATTTTTTGTTTCCATGACTACTTTTTCAGGCGCCTTATCTGCGTAACGCAACCACTTGGAACAGGCAGACTGACACATTTAGCTTCAGAGGGTTGTACTTTATCCCGTGAACCCAGTTTCAGCCATTTACGTTATAGTTACCATTTTTGTCGCGACCTCCTAGTCTATACGGAAACGAAAGCCATACACAATTTCTCAAGACAACATCCACACTTAAAGGTTAATTACCTCAATTCTACTAAAGACACTGCGGGGGACCATGAGCATGGTCGACTTAAATTAAATATTGATATTGTTTTAAAATAATTTGATATGATTTAATTTAAATGTATGATATGAATTAGGGTTACGCGTGACACCACCATAGAAAATTTTACAATCAGGTCAATGGCTTGTCCTTTGCGATATATTAGTTTCAGTAAATATAGCGTTTCAGACATTCTAGGCTGTCCATAAGGATGTATGTAAATGTTTCGGCTTTTATAATAAAGTAACAAAATTAATAATTAGTTATGTATTTATTAATATTTATGAAATGATATGAAATGAAATTTATTTGTGTGCCTTTGGGTTAACAAGTCTTTATATTTTTTTTCAGTATCTCCACAAGTTCCCAGTTACGGCGTTCAAAAGAAAACATATTGTTAAAATATGGATAGAGAATACAACATTTTAAAACTTAAAACTTTCTCGTGTGTATAAATTCTTCTACTGAGTAAATGCTTTGTTTTACTAACCAATCGTGCAATTTACATTTTAACAAATCATAAGTTAAGTCCCTTAATTCTTTCGGGATACAATTGTATAATTTTGGAGCCATAAAAAATACGCTATTGCGATGAAGTGCTATCCGAGGGCGCGTGAAACTTATGCAAGAGATAATTCTTGTATTATAATTTTGGGTTGAAATTATATTTTCAAAATATGTTGGATACCTTTTAACGAACAAACAATCTTATATTATTTTTAGAGCAGCTCGTATCTCAGGGGCACGGACTTGCTTGACTTTCCAGAGGACATCGGTTCAAATCCCCGACCCGTTTACGCACCACGCTCAGGGTATTAGCCATCCATGTCAAAATTACATAAAACCATATCCCATAGCCCAAAGTATGCTCTCACTATTTAATCAAACGATTTTTTCATTTATACATACGATACACGAGTAACGTACCTGACCTTAAAAAATGCTAAACTAGCTTCAGAAACCAAATAGATGATCCGCTTATCCGACCACTAATTCAGCATTGGCCTTCTGACTCAGATGCATATTATAATAAGTTAGGGTCAAAGTTTCTAAGTCCGGCCGCACACTTAACACAGTTCCGAGATATAAAACTAACACACCCACACTAATTTTATCCGCGACGCACGAAATTTCGTAAAAATTCTCGTCTCCACACGCATTGTCGCGGCGTGGCCTATGGAAACGAGTAGAGGGGGCACTCAGATATAACCCCGCGGCGGCGGAGAGTTCATTCATTGTACACTTTTTGTCCGAACGATGAGGGTCCTGGTCTTTCTGTCGCTGCTGGCCGCGGCGTGGGCGCTGCCCATGCCCAGGGAGACGCTGCTCTCGTCCCTCGTGAGCACGCTCAAGGACTGCCTGGACGGGGACTTCTTGCTGTGCCTCAAGGTGCGGCGGTGTGATCGATCGGCGCAAGGGTCGCTTTGAGTTCGGAAGCGCCAGTGTATTTAGTGCCCGGAGAGTGTGATTTTAGTGCGTTTCTGGAACGAAGTGAACTCTTGTGCCGAAAAAAAAATTTGAGTGATATGTAATAATGTATTGCATGTATCGTGCAACTACCGTGCGGAAGATGTCATAACGACTGCTTTTATGAGTACTCGAATGACTGTGATTTTTTTTATGTTTTATTTACTTTTGTAATAGCTTCTCATTGGTTAAGGGTCATATATGAATATTATAACATCAAACACATATTTGCTGATAAATACTTCGTTTAGAATAAAATTAGGAACAAAAACATTTAAGTTCATACATTTTTGTATCTATACGACGAGTGATCTGTGCACACGAATTTGGTTTTAGGTTTTTGTAAGAATTACAAACAGGAATCTTATTCATACTTTATTGTTGAGGTTGATCTCATGCCATCAAAATTTTAAAAAATGTAGCTGCGGGAAGGGGGTGAATTGGGATATTATCATAACGGCAGTTTGTGCGCTATTGGCCATCAATGTCAGGTTCCATAAAAAATACTGGTGATATTTAAAGGGGTAATGTTATATTTTTCATAGCCAAAAGTTTGAATAGAATTGATTTTAGCCGTAATTATTATTTTGTAATATGGTCGGTGTACTGGTGAAACCCGTTAAGTGGGAAATTTAATGTTCGTTTTTGTTAGTTCTTCTTCGTAAGGAGTATTCGAAACATCTTTGAAAAAAAAAAAGACGAATCTAACAGTATGGGTACACCTAATGGGAGAATTATACAAACCAATTTCGATTAGTTATAATTTTAACCTTTTTGGCAGTAGCATTTAGCTCTAAGTGTGTATTTCATAATTGTAGATGAAAAAATATGTTATGTAAACCCGTGTAGTTTATTTGCCTGTTCTTCTTTACTGGGTTGATCGAATCCGCGGACTTTTAAACGTAACGTAGTTTAGTTTGACAACCAAATAGTTTAAATAAATTAAATGGAATGAAATGATATGGTTAAATAATAAAAAAATATATCAATGTCAATAACAATCGAAATGTTTTCTTCATTGCAGGAAAAGACACTCGGCTACACGGAGAAGGTGGTCAGCTCGCGGGAGCTGTCCCCGATCGACGGGATAACCTTCGCCAACACGGGCAGCGCGAGGTCCTCCAGGAGCTACGAGCCCCTGGCGGCGGACCACAAGCAGCGGGAGAGCCAGGTTGAGGAGCGCATCGCCGACAACGTGCAGGACTTCCTGGAGGACTTCGTCCTGCAGCTGCGCATGCCCAAGAGCTACATCGATGACGGAGGCCTCGAAGAAGAAGGTGCGTACTTGACTGTGAAATGAATCTCTTAGGGCTGAATTTTCAATGGCCGGGATGACTATTTAATAATAATAATAAAATGGTTTATTTCAGGCAATTTTGCACCCATATGGTTATAAAGTTTGCATATGTACAAATTATAAAAAGAAAAATTATTTGAGCTATAAAACTATTTCCCTTGACAATAATGCGGTTTTAATATCAAGACAATAAATAAAATAAATGTAAAGAAATTATATAAAAAAAACCAAAGTAAAAATCTTTGAAAACTGTTGTCTACATATTTAATTTTCTTGTGAAAATTCAAATCATTCATATGTATCATTTTCTCATAACTCTACTACTTGACTACTAACATATCTTACTAATTTAATTTCATTTTATTTATTCAAACTATTTTGGTAGTCAAACTGATTGATAATCTATTGAAAAGACAGTGAATTCGCTTATAAACAAAAAATAGGGTAGGCAAGTTAAATTATTATAATCATAGACAGCAATAATTATAAAAAAAAACAACTTTAACTTAAACATTACTTCTTTCTATAAATTCAAACAAAAAAATTTACAAATTAAATACATGCACGAAGTTATTTCATTACTTTAATAGGGTAATTCGTGCAATTAAAAGCAACCATAATTACTAAGTGCGGTGAAGTTGGAAAATACATCGTTAATAAAACGTTTCTGTCGTGGGAAATGAATCCGGTTTTTGTAATTAGGTACAATGCCTTTCTAACCCATGTTAACCATTGATGGTGGCAGAGATAGATCTAGGAGATAACCGTGAGATACCATGGTCTTGATTCAATGTTTTGTTTACATTGTCTTCGCTGATGTTAGTTCAACTTAAGTATAACGACATTTACCAAATATGAATTCACTTTTAATATTGATTAACGAATTAGATTTTAATTTTTACTAAAACCCGAGTGAATTAAAGAAACGTTCTAAATTATATATCAATAATATTAATATTGAACTTCTGTCTTTTTTTAAGACCTCAAGGTATTATTTTATTCTATGAATACGTCATTAGTAAATATAAGCATGCGTCTGTTTTTATAATTTGCTGGATAACTTGTTAAAAATAAACTATACAACGTACTTAAAATCATATATTTAAGATCATATGGACATGACTAGGTGTCAAGACAATATATGCTGGCTCCTTCTATAGGTAAGTAATTCTCAAAAATCTACGGGGTTAATCGAGAAAAATAGTTTTCCTTTGGTATTTTTAAAAATAATTTACTGATATCGATGAACGGACTTTGAATCCAATTTGTTTTATGTTTCTGGCTTATGCCAGACCCACAGATATGATATTAGTTCAATATACCGCATTCCCGAAGGAATTAGGTAGCACGCCAGGACCTTGCTTTATGAGCACGGGCCATATTAAATGCGATGGAAAACACTGACAAATTTCATTGTTTATTCAAAGTGACGGTACCAACCCAGGCGTGCTCACCCCTACCACGAAGAGGACCTAAGTTGTACGTGGAATTCAAACCACCTCAAAACAGTCACCCATCTCGAACCCAACCGCGCTCAGAGTTGCTTCACCCAGGTTATCAAACTGCAAGGCATCGCGTCACTGGGCAATCGAGGCCTTAAGCTATAGAGGATAATAAAAGTCCACAGGTGGCGTTGCAATTAACATTTCATAATACATTCAATAGAAACCAATGAATATCAATGATATTTTTTATTTATGATGACATTAATATGGTTGTAGTGGTTTCAAATTCCCGCCCCGTTTTTGAACCACTTTCTTTCTTTTTCAGAGATGGATAAATGAATTTCGTTACGAATGCGAGTATATTGGGAGATGTTTGGATCCATTTAAAACTATAGGTGCCTTTTTCCTACCCGGATATGTACCAACGTATAAGACGAAAATACCTATGGTATAAACGGCAATGATAAATGCCCATTCAGTTCAATGTAGCCGTACTCATAAAGAGAAGGTCCTGGCTTGACACCTAATTCCATCGGGAATTTGGTGTACTGGGCAAATACCATAACGGTAGTTGTGTGGTATTAGCCATCCATGTCAGGTTGTTTAAAAAAAATATGTAATTAACATGTAAGGTTCTCATCATGCCTACCTGGGCAAAATATTGAATTCAAGCTTAGTTTAATGACGGTGTAACTAGTTCAGGCAGTGACGTGAGATGGCGCTGGTTAGTATGTCATAGTACCAGGGAAAATAAGCTGTTTTCAGCGAGTTTTATACGTTGGAATGTGACATTTATGCATGTATAATCGACCGTGAAGGAAGGAAACAATATTTAAAGAAATATCCCTGTAAAAATAACCACTTTACAAGGCTGGACCCGAACCAGCAAAACATACCATTCGCGGGTATTGCGTCTAACCAATTTCGCCACCTGCTGTATACCCATAATGTATGTGTCCTTGCTTCACGGTCGATTATACATATGTACATACATGTTACATTCCTTGGAATAAGCGACGTACATGCTTAGTACGAAAAACTATATTTACTTTTATACGTCGTGTAACGTTAGCTAACTACACGTTCCATGCCGAGGCTTACAGACTCGCTCGGCTATTTCTAATCGACTCCCCTTCGAGCTAGTTCTAATTTCTTCTTCGCACAGGCCGCGGCAAGAAGAAGAAGAAGATAAAGAAGCTGCTGCCCCTGCTGGCGCTCCTCAAGATCAAGCTCGCCGCGCTGATCCCGCTCTTCCTCGGTATCATCGCGTTCGTCGTGGTCAAGGCGTTCCTCCTGGGCAAGATCGCGTTCATAGCGGCCGGCCTTGGACTCCTGAAGAAGCTGCTGGAGGCGAAGAAGCACCAGGGCTGGGCGGAGCCCGCGCACGAGGAGCACGGCTGGGAGAGCGGCGGCGGCGGCGGCTGGGGCCGGGCCGATGCCCATGGCCTGGCCTACTCGGCCCACGTCAAGCAGGCGTGATTTTGAGTGTAGCTATTTAAATTATTTAACTTATTGAGCGTCCACCGACGAGGCTACGTTAATTTATTTTAGTCGTATTTATTATTTTATACTGGTAACACCCGTTGAGTGGTATTATTAAAGGGGCGACTTTATGTATTCTTTACTCACCGATTTCTCGGTCAATTGTGGACCGATTTGGAAAAATATTGTATCGTTAGAAAGGGTGTACTCTCGAGGTGGTACCATTGTCACCAAGTCAGAATATGATGAGGGGATTCCTTGGAAATCGAGGGAAACCACCAAATTCAGTGCTGATGAACCAATGCACTAAGAATATGGTATCAATATAATTTATTGAGTAAAATGAGTTCTACTCAAATTATCAAGATCTTTGGTAAAACGATATATAGTTTTAAAGTTAGGGTGTGAAAACACATGCACACTTATACCACACATAAACCATTAATCTAGGAAGTCAATTTATCTGGAAACTCTAATTTATTCACTTTACGGATTTTACCAGTATACCGACGATATGCGATACTCAAACGACAATTATTTTTATTATGATTTGTATTTTAATAATTTTTACCAAATATTCCATGTATGTACCTATGTGATGTATTTATGAAACGTATGAACAAATTTATTTTTACACATCATGTATTTATTTCATAAACGTTTATGTAATTAATTCATAGAAAAGTGCCAGAATAGTATTTATTATATGACAAGTATTGTGTAGAATATTTCAATGTATTTATTATATATTCTTAAAATGGTTAAGTTTCACGTTGTGTACATTTTAAAAGGAGAGTGGTGTTCTAGTAATTCTTATGTATCTATTACTTTTAAGTTATCCCAAAGACTTTTATGTATTGGTATAGTTTTCCATTAAGAGGGTTACGAAATATAACCTTTTTATTTAATCCGTTGCCATAAACAGATTATACATATAATTTTAAACTTGATAATATTTTGCAAAATATTTTAAGAGTATTTAAAAAAATATTGTCAATTTGGTGTTGATTTGTGTTTATTGGAATATATTGTATAGTATGCGTGTGATTGTGTATGTGTGCGATGTATCTGAGACATCTGATAAAGAATATTTGCAAAAATATTTGTTTTATTCTGTTGTATTTTAATGTTTTATTTAGAAAACTGAAGGACGAAAAAGCATTGCTTTATTTTGTGTAGCAGCCAACTTCATCTTTTTTTAAAAAAAGAAACTGCCAAAGGGAAGGATATAATGGGGAAAAATAAGAAACGATCCTAAAAAACCAATACATGAATAACAGGTAAAAATAGTGATTTTTAACAGTGGATTTCTCTTGGAACGTTTTTAAGTATATTTTTAAGTAACTGGAAATGGTTCGACAGGATCCATTTCCAATGTATACTGTCATGATGCCATACAAACCTCATGGGGACATTCCTTATATGGTACGAACGCTTCGATCATTTAACGCAGTAGTATCAACCTGGGCGAGAATAACCCTTTCACGTAGTAAGTAAGTAAGGTTACTGTTATACGAACCAAGATCGACTAATCCGTCAGTCGCGTCTTATGGCATTATACTATTAATAGACCGAGCGTTGCGCGAAGTATCTACGTTTCAGCTTTGGCAAAAATACTTTAGTATGTCCAGCTGTTTGCTCTACAGGTCACATTTCTCGGTCGATTCAGTTTTTGGAAATTTATCAAACTGGCGAAACCATTTTTAGAAATTTTCAAATGCGTAAGTGAGAAAAATACAAGAAAAATTATAGCAGTTTTAAGTACGCGGTGAATATTTATTAAATTTTAAGCTATGCAAAGGCTTAATAATATAAGGAATGTCCTGTCATGACACCTAGTTCCCATGTGTTGTGTTAGGCTAATATCTGATGGTCAGTTTGGTATTAGCCGTCCATGTCCAGTTACATAAAAAAATACTCGTAGTAAAGTTGTAGAAGCATTTTCTTAAATTAGCAATATCCGTCAATGTTTTTTTCTGATAATATTGAAAAATCACATTGCATTTCAAATATTAGAAAGTGCATATAAACAACAAAAATATGCAGGCTCGGGGAAAAAAGAGCATTCTATAGTGGCCTTAAAATGCATCCGGAAATGTAAATTAACTTTATTTACATACTAATATTGATATAATTAGTTAAAGACACTCCATTTAAAGTAGGAAAAGTGGTGAAATTAAAAAACCAATAAAATTTTACGATTATACTTTATTTAACATTGTAAGTGGGACACGAGCAAAGTTCCTGTTCTACGTATAATTTTAACCGTTGCTCGTTCCGTGATTTGCCTACTAATTCAAAGTAATACAGCACCTAGTAAGCTGGATCGTGTTTCCTCACACGCCGCGCTTCGACGTCGACTTTTATTGTAAATTTATGGATTCTTGAACGGACCGGCGGCCGCCCACAAAGCGCGTTCGTTTAGAAAGTTCCATTCTTCCTACTAAGGTGCAGACACCAAAAAAGGATAGAGATGTTTGTGATGTGTGGGTTCCGGAACTAAGAAAATACGGTCGCGGCACGGACACCAAAAAGGTTATTATATAGCTGTGTGGGCTCCGGAACTAAGAAAATACGAGCAATTCTGCGGCATTGAGGGACTCGTAGCACAGGGGCACGGGTACTTGCTTTCCATTCCAGGGTTCATTTGTTGGATCCTCGCCGCTTTCATGCACTGCTTTCTTTATTTTTCTGAGTTGGATAAGCGCATGTCGTCACCAATGTAATCTGCTCCAGGGTTCGTAAACTTTGTAAACTGTAGGTCCTCTTCCCTTACTATGTGGTGAGGTTGTACGCCTGCTCGTTTTTCTACCATCGGATTAGATAAATAATGGTCGAAGTAGAAATGGAAAATTGTCCGTGTTTTCGTCAGTTCAATATAGCCGTGCTCAAAGGAGCTGGCATGGCACCTAAATCGTTGGAGAATGGTGTGTGTTGGGTTGTAATATTATAACGGTGGGTATGGTAATTGCCATTTATGTCCAGTTATAAAAAAAAACATTTCTACCCGAGCATGGCGTTATAGGCGACTAAATGATTTGTGGTTCGTTGTTCGGATTCCGTAAAACCGTAGGTCCCTCCTTCCTATTCTCATAGGTTTTAGGGTTTGACTTGCATGCTCAGGAATCAGAGTCCGTCGAGAAAAACTCTTTCAGTCGAGAAAAACTCTTTTATAGTGGTGGTCAAAGCGTTTTTCTGGACGGAATACGTCGAATCATTAAAATATCGTGCTCCGGAATGTTTTTCTCGAGAGAGAGAGAGAGCGAGTCTACAAAAGCCGTTTTCTTAAAAGAAATATTCCTACTTCCCGAGCACGGTATTTCAAGAATATGCCTATAGTTCAATGACACATTGTTCCCTTGAGATATCTCGGCTAATATTATCACATTAGGTGTATCTTAGCAATCTATGGACCCAGTTCAATTTTAAACATTATGAATGGTATAGAAACAATGTCAAATTATATCTGTCATCTTATGTATTACTTTCTAGATAGGCTTATACATCTTGTCCAAGTATATATTATATTTGGCTACCTGCCGAGTAGCTGCGTGAGGTTGTGCATCTATCAGGCTCGTAGCCTTGTGACGCGGGGACTTGCATAGGATATCAGAGGCCTGGGTTCAAATCCCCGCCCCGTTCATTCACCACTTTCTTTCTCATTCTGAGTTGGATAATTGCATTTCGTCACGAACATGAATGTCCCCACGACGCATAGAACCCAAGTTTTGTTGCTCCATTTTTAGGGTTCAGTACCCAAAGGGTGAAAACGGAACCCTATTACTAAGCCTCCGCTGTCCGTCCGTCCGTCCGTCCGTCCGTCCGTCCGTCCGTCCGTCCGTCCGTCCGTCCGTCCGTCCGTCCGTCCGTCCGTCCGTCCGTCCGTCCGTCCGTCTGTCACAGGGCTGTATCTCATGAACCGTAACAGGTAGGAAGCTGACATTTTCACTGATTATGTATTTATTTTGCCGCTGTAACAAGAAATAGGTAACATTATAAAATAATAAAAATTAAAGGTGGGTCCCATACAAAAAACGTGTTATTTTTGGGGTAAATCTTGTTCGATGGTACGGAACCCTTCGTGTGCGAGTCCGACTCGCACTTGGCCGGTTTTTTTTTGTATGGAAGGGCCTGTACTTCTGTCAATGATCATATACATAATGTGGGAAAAACATTTTAATTTAATCGTATTAGAAAGTTTCTATAGAGCTGACAAATTGTTCTTAAGTCACATAACTACGAGATTGGGATATATGACGGTTTCTTTGTCTCATTTATCACTGTATGTCATCCCATTGAGAGTTTCAATCGCTGCGAACGTTGCTTAGAAACATTAGCACTCAACCAACCACTCACACGCCACAATAGTTCTTCAACCTGAGAGGTTATTACTGTCATTTCATTTCATTTGTCTTTAGCAGACAAACTTATCGAGTTAGAACGAGTTCTGGCGTGTGCCATATGCCGCGCTTTACATAAAAAAGTTTTAGTAGTTTTGTTTTGCATTGCTATAATTGTTTCTATTAAAAAATATAAATTACCTTTTTTTTCGACTGTGTCGATATGAGCCACCAATTAAAGGGTTGGTGATTCTTTTATTCTTTGTTCTCTGCCTAGAACTGATCTACCGACAACTTTGCCAGTATCTACCTTATTATGAGTACATTATATGTTATATTAATGTTTGACCTAGTAGTGCGGGGACTTTCCTAGCATACCAGAGGTCTGGGTTCAAATCCTAGCACCGACCATGCACCACTTTCTTTCTCTTTCTGAGTTGGATAAGTGCATTTCGTCACGAATTCGAGCTGCTCCATGCTTCGGAATGTAAAGCTGTAGGTCCCCTTCCACTACAAGGAGGCAGCGTTAAGCCCGCCCATGTTGGTACCATCGCATTGGATGAAAAGATAGTCGAAGCGGAAATGGAAAAAAAATCCTTGTTTTCCATCCAGTTCAATGTAGCCGTGCTCATAAAAGGAAAGGTCCTGGCATGGCACCTAATTCCATCGAGAATGTGATGTATTGGGCTTATATCATAACGGTTGTTGTGTGGTATTAGCCATCCATGTCAGGTTGCATAAAAGAAATCCTACAAGGGATAAAATATTTTTAAATAAAAAAAGGACCGCCTTCAAAAAACCGGAACTAAAAAGCAAAAAATAATTGGTTACTTTTAATTAATGAACGAAAAGCTATTTTTATTCTAACTAATTATGTACAATTTCTTAATTTTTAATCATCTTTTGAAGTCGGTGCCTTGGGTAGAGTTCGCTTCGCACGCTGCTGATCGAACAGACACTATTTCAGCCGAACACACCCGAAGTCTACGAGAGCGTAAACAACCTGAGTCAGCAATGATTGGTCCACAGAGCATTTTAAGCGACCGTTCGTCTAACTGGAGATGCCCTTAGCGTTGGTTTACGTGCAAGCTGGTATCGATACAGCGCAGCGTACTGAAATTTGGTTTCAACGATTATTAGTACTTTCGGCTTTATACAGGCGCGCACTCGTGAAGGAGTACGTTAATTCGCTGCTCTGTGTTGATTGGCACTTCCCTGCGACATCGTTGTCTGAACGAGACGATTTCTGCCGAAATTGGTGAAATATGTACTAACCGCACACTCGTTTAACAATAGGTAGCGACACCTCAAAGTCGCTACCTATTGTTTTCTGTTCTTTTTTATATTTGTGTTTTTTTTGTTTTGGGTTACATAGGTATTTAGGTAAAATAAAAAGTACAATCTACACCTACCTAAATATTTATCATATAAGTGGCCGTTGTTTTTATATTGGTTTGTTCGTAGGGTTTTCTTGTAAATATTTTGTTTTTACTGTGTTAGGTAGTTAGTTTAAGTATAAGGCATATTTAAATTACAAAGTACTTGCCTAAATACCTACTTACATACGTTTTTCCGACCTGTTTGTTTATTTAATTTTTGTTTTTGTGTTTTGTTCAAGTAGGTAAATGTAAGTAGCTACCTACTTATATTTCTTTTGTTAGCCATAGGTGATATTAATCTAACTACTTGCAGCCCTTAAAGAACGTCTACCCAAGGCACCGACTTCAAAAGATGATTAAAAATTAAGAAATTGTACATAATTAGTTAGAATGAAAATAGCTTTTCGTTCATTAATTAAAAGTAACCAATTATTTTTTGCTTTTTAGTTCCGGTTTTTTGAAGGCGGTCCTTTTTTTATTTAAAAATATTTTATTTTTTGCTTTTTAGTGGTGGCGTAACTTTTGACTCAAGGTGGGCGAGCCCTCCTGCTCAACTTCACATACAAAGTGGAAAGAAGATATACATACATATACATACAATGAACGAGCATTAGCAGAAATGAAACCATTGAGAAATCTCATTTCTGACGAAAGGTAGACCGGTAACTATCTGGATTCATGAGTTCACGGTTGATACGTACGATAATTGATACGATGAGATCACGTGAGATAGAGTGCTGTGACAGACGGACGAACGGACGGACAGCGGAAGCTTAGTAATAGGGTTCCGTTGGTGCCCTTTGGAAACGGAACCCTAAAAAGACAAAACAACGAATGACCGGAACCGCTGAGCTTCTCAATTTCTCATCCTTCCATCGTTCCGGATAGTCTGTTTCTTGCGTAAGTTTAAGTTGTATAAAAATGGTACATATCGGCCTCGTTTATCCCCCCTTAACAGTTGAATTTTGTAAAATCCGTTATGAGCGAGCCTTTTCACCTTAACAAGAAGTCACTGAAAATTTTAAGTTTCGAGGATAATTGGTTTCAGAGATCTCAACATGAGTGGTTTTCGCCTAAATGTGTTCATTTTGACCTGTTTTACCCCCCTAATAGTATAATTTCCAAAAAGATTTTCTTCTTAAGCATTCCCATCTAAAACAAAACATACTCTGATATTTCTGGGTTCAGCGGCTCTAGAGATAGAAATGTGTACAATTTGCCCTCTTTTACCCCCCTTGAATACCCCCAACAGTTAAAGTAAAAAAAAACCTCTCATACTGAGCAATCTCACCTTTTAAGAAGGATCGTTAAGGTGGCCTACCCCGCTCATCTCCCCATACAAAAGGGGAAAGAAGATCACGCCCATATTTCTTGTCAGAGATCTAAAATGTTGCTCAAAATAGCTTTTAGCGAACTAGATGTCTGATGACCATTGGCATTGTAAAATTGTGTTTGTTTTGTAAGTTATCAGGTCCGAAAGTTCGAATTTTTCGCGCGTTTTATATAATAAATTTGGAGGTGGATTACGCAATGATAAAGTAAGAACATCGTAAAAATATTAGTCATCAGACATAGCTTATTTAATCAATATTTATGATCTATTTGGTTTTTGTTAGATTTTTTACTACAGCGGCCGTGGTTTACTTTTATCTATAATTCGTTTTGAAATAAAAAAATTCGTAAATCTTACCAAATCATACACTATGCACATTGTTTTTTTTATGGACATGTTGCATCTTCCTCATCACGGAGCCTGTCTTTTTTTTTTGAAACAGAGAAGGTCCCAGAGCCCAACAGCACGGTTTTGCACCGTGCCCGCGAATGAGTAAGTCCCGCCGGGTTGGGCCGCCTTAAATGCATTCATCGCAACATGTGAATACTTTTCGTTCGGATGCGATGCGAAGAAGACGCCACCTGTCGGTAGCGCATAGCACGTGACCCAGTCAGGCGGTCACGCCCTGAAATTTACATATGTACAGCCCATAAACCGCCTCGGCTCTGTATGGCGAAAGTTTAAAATGAGCTGCCGCACCCATGTGCCGTGGCTTCCGACTTGCGGCCCGTGTCACACTGCTGCATTTTTTCCGAGTGGCAATATGTTTTATGTTTTTTCAAATTATCATCGTTTTATAATTATTATATCTGGTTTTAAAAGATATGTACTTTTAATTAATTTGATTTTATTTTACTTATTCGGAGAAACAAAAGTACATTCTTTAAGGAAAATAAACTGGGAATTTTGAGCAAAAACATTTTTTATTATCTTTTTACACTTCTAACAACCGTTGCTAAGTAACGTTCTTTTCAAATATCACTTTTTTATCGAATTAACATCATAAGTGAATTAACAAAATAATTAAATAGACGCCAGTTACACATTGTTACAATTGAGTTTACAAATGAAAAAGAAAAAGGTGCAGTCGTCGAACATTTTTTTTATTTTTATTTTATTTTCTTTGGGAAACATACAGTTACAAATCAAATATATAAATAACTTTCAGAAAAATACATACAAACTAGCAAAGTTTCCACGTATATAAATATCTTATAAAGTATGAATAACAAGTGTCAGGAAAAGTACAAAAGATCATAGAAAAAATAGACAAAATAAGATTCAATTACCAATTGAAACATGAAAGAAAGAAAGGATGATCAAATGGGCCCTGATCAAATTAGTTAGTGCACTTCAGATTCGGACGGACACACGGACGGACGGACGGATGGACAGCGGAGGCTTAGTAATAGGGTTCCGTTGGCACATTTTTTGTACAGAACCCTAATAAAAAAAATAGTTCAATGATTGTCAATGTTCTCTTGACTGGCGCGGCGCGTGCCCGGCGTGTTCACTTGACATCTCGCCTCCCTACGCGGCCCCACTCTCGCCTCTCGCCTCGTATCAAAAACCGACACCGACTCAAAAAAATAACAGTAATTGTAACCACAATAATTGCAATGTTTTTTTGCTTTTTAGTGCATTTTAAATTTGGAATCCTTCTTCCTTGAAGTCAGTATTTTCTTTCTTAAAATTGTATTCATCACCAACATCGTATTTGTCATCGTATTATTCAAAATGTGCTCGTCGATCATTGTGGCAGTAACAAAAATTAATTAAGCCTACGCTGTATGAGACTAATGAATGGATTTAAAAACGGCCCGTAAGCTATGCTCCCCATACAAACGTAGTTTACTAATCATTTGGAAACCGCTATTCCAATTAAATTGATATTTAATATCTAATATCAGGTAACAAATATCTGTGTCTGCATGCTTTTGTTTTTTTTTTTGAAAAATCCAATCCGAATGAAATGAAAGCAAAAAGAAAATCTTCATACGAATTTAGTTTTCTCTGTGGTTTGACCCAGAATACATTTACCGAAAAAACAACGACATGCAGACACAGATATTTATAGCCTAATATTAGATACCAAATATCAAGTATGTTGGAACAGTAGTTTTCATATTATTAGTAAACTACGTTTGTATGGGAGGCGAAATTGTCTGATGCTTTTTAACGACACATGCGCGTGAGTAAAAACCGAATATACACATTCGCTCCGTGTGGACGCGCCCGCATAGGGGCGCGGAGTGACCGCATTTCAAGGTCACAGCGTCAGCCAACGATTGACTCATTCTCACTTTCCTCTGCATTCCTTGTGTGGCACCTCCGTGTGGCATGTAGGCTTCGGAAATTCGCGGTGACCTTTGAGGATTCTGACGTTTACAGGTGCTGTTATTACTGGTGGCGTTGGGTTAGTTAGTAACGAAATGTTTTTAGGGTTCCGCACCCAAAGGGTGCCAACGGAACCCAATTACTAAGCCTCCGCCGTCCGTCCGTCCATCCGTCCGTCCGTCCGAATCTGAAGTGCACTAACTAATTTGATTAGGGCCCATTTGATCATCCTTTCTTTCTTTCATGTTTTAATTGGTCATTTAATTTTATTTTGTTTATTTTTTCTATTATCTTTTGTATTTTTCCTGAAACTTGTTATTCATACTTTGTAAGATATTTATATACGTGGAAACTTTGCTAGTTTGTATGTATTTTTCTGAAAGTTACAGGACTGCATCTCATGAACCGTAGTACTCATTTTACTTGTTGTTATAGCGGCAAAATAAATACACAATCTGTGAAAATTTCAACTGCCTACCTATAACGGTTCATGAGATACAGCCCTGTGACAGACGGACAGACGGACAGCATAAAAACATCAATGGAGGATTGTTTTGGAGGACACAAAAAGTGTGAGAATTTTATCCCATAGCACGTCATCTGTAAGTAGAGAATGGGTTTTTAGTTAGTTCTAAATTTTTTTAAAAACAATTCGAAGTGAATTTCAAAATATTTCCCTGTGATTCAAACTCTTGATAGCAGCGTAGAACACCACAGGTCCTACTGCTGTGCTATGAGCAAACATTTTTAGCCGAGTAATACTGTCACTAAACTAACATTACTGATTCAGTCTTAGCTTTTTAGTAGACATTTACACATATCGCTTTGTGAGCCTCGGTTGCCCAGTGTGCGACGCCTTGCGAATCGATAAGCTGGGGAAGCACCTCTGAGCGCGGTTAGGTTCTGGATGGGTGATCATTTTCAACTGTTGAGGCTGGCCGTGGTTTGGATTCCACTTAAAACTGTAGGTCCCTTTCCTTTCTTACTAGGTGGTAGGGTTATTCCCGCCCGGGTAGCTACCACATTGAATGAACGATGGTCGAAGCGGCAATGAAAAATGTCCGTGTTTTCTCCATCCAGTTCAATGTAGCCGAGCAATATAAGGAAGGTCCTAGCATGGCATCTAGTCATGTGGTGTGTTAGGCTAATATCTGACGGTCAGTTCGTTATAAGCCATCCATGTCCAGTTACATAAAAAAAATCTGTTGGTGTGTTATAAGCAATTCATAAAAAATTACAAACCGTGCGTCTCGACGACTACCCTGGGGTATCCCAGAATCTAGATACCCTCCAACTCCACCAAGGTCGGAGAGTCTCTCTATATGTTCCATCAAGGTCAAAGTCAAAGTATTTATTTCACGCAAAAATTGCATCAAACATCATTTGTATGGAAACAACACTTTTATAAAAGCAATAAAAAAAACAATATTTTTTTCAGAAAAAAACACATGCATCCGATAAAAAAACAGTCAAATCCGTCAATAAAATACAGTTAAAGTTCACAAATGCACATGTAATTATTCACAAAAACATTTAATATCATCAGCCAATAATATCCAACAATAATTTACATCCAGTACAAAAATATACGCATATATCATTCTAAATATATGAATATGTGCCATAAGGTGTGACATGATTAAAATAAGTATTTAAATTTACATGTAAGTCAACGGATTTAAGTGATAACAAAGGCAATACTAAAAATTTAATTATTTTGTTAAGAATTAATGAACTGTTAAGATAAAGATCTTTATCAGAACAAAATCCTCTAATGAATAAAAAGCCTTCTTCAGTAGTCTTGATTTCAACTGTCATCGTCTCTACTATGGAAAATGCTCTTCGGAGCTGCATAACGCCGCACACTTTCTACCATCGCTCAACGCGGAGCAGGCTGGAAGCAGGCCGACAATCCCAAAAATGGAACGAACCGATCCTATTTTATTTATTATTTACACAAACATACGGAGATAAAACAGTTTACAGAAACTTAAAATACTAAGCCTGGTTTTCACCTACTTCTGATTTATTTTAATCGACACTTAAAGGGCGTTTATTACTAAAATACAGATTAACTTGCACTGGTATTGATTGCAAACTGCTAAGAAAGGCCCTTAAGGTGGCCCAACCCGGCGGGACTAACTTATTCTCGGGCACGGTACAAAGACCTTCTATGTTTCAAAGAAAAAGACAGTCTCCGTGATGAGCAAGATGCTAAATGTCCACAAAAAGACAATGTGCATAGTGTTTGATTTTGTAAGATTTACGAAAAATTTAATTACAAAACGACTTATAGCTAAAAGTAAACCACGACCGCTGTAGTCCAAAATCAGAACCATAACTAAATAGGTTATAAGATTTATAACCAAATAGGTTATAAATCTTGAATAAACAAGCTATGTCTGATGACTAATCTTTTTAAGATGTTCTTACTTTAACATTACGTAATCCACCTCCAAAGTTATTGTATAAAACGCGCGAAAACTTCGAACTTTCCAACCTTATAACTTAGAAACCAAACACAATTTTACAATTCCAACGGTCATCAGACATCTAGTTCGATCAAATAAAGCTGTTCCCCTTCTTCTTTCCCCTTTTGTATGGAGAGATGAGCGGGATGGGCAACCTTAATATGTGGCGATTGAGCTAATCAGAAGTAGGTGAAAAAGGCCCTACCAATAACAAATGCACGAAAATAAGATCGAAAATTGATTAGTTCTTGTACGACGAACGGTACTGGCCTTGCGGCTGTATCATAGGCGGTAATGACTCTTAGCCTGGTTTTCACCAAGTCCTGATTTATTTTAATCGACACTCAAAGGGCCTTTATTACTAAAGTGCTGATTATCTTCGTCTGGTTTTGATTGCAAGCTGCTAAGAAAGGCCCTTAATATATGGCGATTAAGCTAATCAGCAGTAGATGAAAAAGGCCCTTAGGTTACTATTTACCATTGATCTGACTTTTATCACAGAACTCTGTACAAAAAATAATCAACGACATATGTATATTAGTGTTCTATTCCGGGAGGTCACGACATTTTTGGTCACGATAAGGTAAATGGCTGAATCTGGGTTGATATGTTAGAGACCAACCCTCCGATGCTAAATAAGTCAGTCTGCCTGCGCCAAGTGGTTGCGTTATCTAGATTGGCTATAGTCGTATGTACCTGCTGATGAATATGCTGATGGTCTTGGAATATTGATACCCAATCATTATGCAACAATAACCAGTCGGTTTTTTAATTAATTAAACACTTAAATATACTTAAAGTTATATCTTAACCTAAATCGCCTATAACTACGAAATGCAAACAAGGATTTGTTCAGTTTTGATATTACAAACTAAGTATGTACTGATACTTTCATGCTGCATTATTTGCAGCCATTTACCTTTTCGTATATTTTTGTTTTGATTTTTCAGGCGCATTATCTAGGTAACGCAACAACTTGGCACAGGCAGACTGACACATTTAGCTTCAGAGGGTTGGTCTTTATGCTGTGAACCCAGTTTCAGCCATTTACGTTATCGTTACCATTTTTGTCGCGACCTCCTAGTCTATTCCGACACTGGGTAATCAGCAACAGATTCGGTTGACCGGGTGAACGGACAGTCCTGTCAGAGAATAATGGCCAGACACGACAGTGCAGTTCATTTACTGCTGTGCGTGAAAATAAAAATAAAGTTTAAATCAAAAGGAAGTGTAAAATCATACCCTAATATAATATAACATACCATAATATAATATACTGTTGTAACTGGCGAGTTTTTCCATTTACTTTGGTTTAATATGTTTTAGATTTAAGTTTTTATTTATTGTGTTAGTTACTTTTTGGGTTAATAAATAAAACGTTACAAACCTTAAAAAATATACTTATAAACATATAAAATGTATAATACCTACATATACATATTACACTATATAGTGTTCCTTAATCTATAAGGTCGGTAAATTTTAGAATGCTCTCCCTAACATGGTTCCTTCAAACATGGGCTGAAAAGGCAAGCCTTTCTTGCAGCCTCTGTACGAAAGTACATTCGCCCACCTCAGATCAAAAAGGATATAAGGCACGCCTTCTTTTTTTCACGGATCCTGCGATGATGCCACATAACACTCGATGAGACCAATACACCACACACGCCTACACTGAACTTGTCGGAAAACACGAAACTATGGTTGTCGCTTCAATCATAATTTCATCCAGTTCGGTGGTACCGACCCGGGCGGGCTTAACCCTAGCACCTAGCAGGGGAAGGGGACTTACAATTTAACATGGGTTCCGAACCATGGAACAGCTCGAATTATCACTTTTTCCGTAATTTTGACAACTTATTGCAGAGGAAAAAAAATCCAATATGGTGAGGCACCCAGAACCTTCTTCAATCATGTTATTGACACTCGCTCCCACATTTTTTAAGCAATAATCTACCTTTAAAATAAAAAATATTAAATTATATTATTATTATTATTAATGGTACATACTTAAATTTATAATTTATTTATTTTTCCTTTTAGGTTTTCCATATGAAACACCAATTTAATAAGTAAGGACCTAATACATTTTAAATACTTAGGTATAATTGCTGTTATAACTGGACATCGACGGTCTTTTTTCATGATATTAGCCTAACACGCCACATACATAAGAACTAGGTGCCATGCCAGGACATTCCTCATATTGCCCGACTACATTGAACTGTATGGAAAACACGGATAATTTTCATTGCTAATTGGACTGTCTCTTTTTTCATGCGATGTTACCAATCCGGACGGGATTAACCCGACCACCTAATATACGAATGAATGAATGAATGAATGAATGAATGAATGAATGAATGAATGAATGAATGAATGAATTTATCCAAATTCAGACCGCGCCGTGTGTTGGGTAACCTCGGCATCAAACACCGAGGCATTGAGTTCTAGGCTATTGAGGTTTGTGACTTATATTTTTACAAACTTGTGTTAAACTAAGTAATTTTAGACGATAAGAAATTTTAGGTGAGCGGGTGTACTTTTCCTTTTTTTGATTTATTTTACAAAATTAACATTTTCAAACGCATATCATGATAGATTAAATTGAACTGTACCCACGGGTTTACTTGCCGCAAAGCATATATGCTTATTAGGGTTATACACACTAGCAAGAGAGTCTTAGTACATCCGATTTATATTTAGCAGCTAAAAGTGCATTCAAGTAATAGCGTTTTAGATGTGGTCGAACGGTATAATCACTCTAATTCTAGTTATATTGATGTAATTATTAATGGCAAAAATACACAATAATATATTCCTTGAAGTTTTTTTTTAACCTTTGGGTACGAAACCCTAAAAAGGAAGACATTATCTAGTGATGTTGAAAATCTTTCAAAATCGATTGTTTATCAAATCATTTTAATTTATTTTCATGCATCACGTCTATTTAATCTTATATCAATTCATTACACTTATTTCAAATGCACCGCACGTTAGTCCAATCTCGTGCACTCCGCTGAAGTGTTAAGAGTAACTTCCGATTTACCATCCGAGCAAAATCTGACATTTACTCGGTCGGAGCGGAATCGTCTGATCGCCGCTGAAACGTAACGATGAATATGGCAAAAGTGTCTTGGCTGTGTTTTAACTAAAGTTTTTAAAAAGGGTCGGATATTTTTTTTATGTTAATGGACATGGATGACTAACATCACACTAACTGAAAGTACCTACGATGTATTGTTTGTCATCTTGTAGTGTGACTGGAAGTTATGAGCGATCAATATAAAATCTCATTATATGTATACCAAACCTATCCGTTTTTTTTATATTATCGTATCATATTAACATTTTGAAATTTGAAATAGAAATTATTAAAAAAAATATTTATGGCCGCAATAACGACGAGATCTGATCGAAAAGAAAAATAGTTCGCGTTTTACACACATTATTTACTTGCGCAAACAACATTGAAGAAAAATGGTTTTTCCGTGATTACGAATGGATGTAATGGATGTAACTTCATTCGAAACGTCAGGTTTAACATAGGAATTTATAAATGAATCTTTAAAATTGTTCGCGCGTCCTGCATACGTAAATAATGTGAAATAAATATTTGTTTCATTTAGAAAAGGATGAACTAGAATTAAGGATGCTAATTAAGCATAATCCTATGTCGTTTAATGTGCAGGAAAGCTTTTCAACACAAGAGATTTCCACTGAACGAGGTTAACAGCACTATGTGTCACTTAATCCGAAACCGATAGCGCCTTTCCGGATGATACGAGAGTGAACTTGAAATCGAATAGTAAAATTCTTGCATATGAATGAGTATATGCGAGTCTAGTGACCGTATTATGCGAGATGCTACAAATAATTTTGAGACTTTAAGTTCTCCGTTCCACGGCTAGATCATTTGGTTTTTTTCTTAGAATACATTTTCAGGTTTTTCTAAGATCGTTCGAATTCACGAATTAGCGCATCACATAAGTCGATTGATTCAATTTTCACGTCCGAACTAGAGATGTAATTATCACTATAAAAATTTCTTTTCACAATGAAAATAATCCTCCAAACCGCGGTCCTCGAAAGCTGAGCGACAACTGATCGCCGTATCCTAACTCTTTTCTCAAATTCTCACTCTTTCTTTCGTTTCATTAGAGCCTTACGTGCAGCCGTCGACGCGCGCACTTTCCCATAACCAATATTTGTCGAGGCATTACCTAGACCCGGGCGAGATGACAGACGCACGTCCCACTTCGACGGATGTGTACAGAGAGTCGCGTTTAACAGTTTTATTGTCAATAAACGTGCAAGTGGGGGGTTTTGGGATAAAACCGCCTTGAACAATGAGAAAATCATCACACATCGAACGTCCACCGCCGAGACAGACAGCCGTGGACAAGATGAGGAAGTGCATAGTGTTGTTCGCCTTAGTGGCCGTTGTTCGGAGCAGCCCGGTGCAAAGTGAGAGTGGATCTGCGGAATCCTTTGTGAATTCCATCAGGGATTGCTTCGACGGAGACGCAATGCTGTGTCTGAAGGTGAATACAAAAGAGTTTTACGAAAGTGACGAAAGTGAAACAGTGAATAAAGTGACATCGTTCAAGGATTAAGTGTCGTAACGAGTGATTTGTAAAAAGGAAGAGGATATAATATTAAAACTTAGAAAGATTGCGCTTTAAGACATGATATGTTTATTTATCTTCGCAAATCAAAAGATCCTCAAAGAAGTTTCTAAGGAAAATTCACACAAATAATTAATTAAAGATAAACTATTAGTAATCAAAAAAATAATTCAAAGTATTAAAAAAAAACAGGTCTAACGATTGGAACAAATGATATTTTCCTTAGTGAAATTTAAATATATTTTAAGTAAGATTTTTACAAACAAAAAATTGCTTTGAAATGAAAGAAATAAGTCCCTTAAAATACACAAGTATATTTTATGCGATAAATTCTATATTATTGTCCCATCTATATCAATACGATAACATTCTAAAGTGGACCCAATAACAACAACAAGCCTTGCCTTCACATTACTTATAGACAACATTACAATACACATTTTGTTCACAGGAAAAGGCGTTAAAATACACCGATCGCATCACCACATCGAAGAAAATAGACATTGCCGACGGCCTGACCATCCTCACCACCGGATCACCTCGTTCCGCCCGCAGCTATGAACCCCTAGCCGAGGAGCCCAAGGCGAGGGAAGCGCAGATCGACGAGAGGATAGCTGACAGTGTTGGAGAACTCTTGGACAACACTGTCATCCAGTTCCGCCTGCCCACGGAATCAACTCAAGATGAGTCCAGGGCTCTGGAAGAGGAAGGTTGGTAGAACAGCCTTTTTATTCAACAAATTTAAGATATTTTACTATTTTAAGTAATAAATAAAGACTATTATGTTATATAATAATGAAGTAATGCATAAATGAAAGCAATGAAAAAAATACTTTAAACAATAGTTGTCTTGGTAATTGCATATAAATATATTCAAATTATACGAATATAGGCAAAGTAGTTAAAGTACTATTAAGTAAAAATAATATTAAAATACAAGTTTTGATTCCAAATATGCTACAATTTGTCCACATTTGACAATATTTGTCATCAACATATGATAATTAGAATAATCATAAAGTTCAATGATGATAATCAAACGAACAAAAGAAGACGAACAACGCCAATCACAGCTTTTAATTAAATAATGTCTGAGACCATAAAATCGAACACGCAGTCCCGTGTCAGTGGCCTACTGCAAGACAATGGTAAAAGCCAAGTTTATGTGAAAACTGCACAGCTTCTTGCACTCAGTGAGATGCTGCTGCTTTCTCTTGCATAGTCGCCAAGTGCTCATACGTAAAACATAGAATTCTTTCTTTTCTTTTCTGTGACACCAAATCCTCAAAAGAGTCTTTAAAAACAATGGAATTTTGGGATCACAAATGCTCAATAACATTCAAAATCTTCGTTCGGTAATTCACTATTTCTGTTTGTGTTTCTACAGGCCGGGGCAAGAAGAAGAAGAAGATCAAGAAGCTCCTGCCCCTCATTCTCCTGCTCAAGATGAAACTGTTCGCGCTCATTCCCCTCTTCCTCGGCATCATCGCCTTCGTCGCGGTCAAGGCTCTCCTCATCGGCAAGATCGCCTTCCTCACCTCATCCGTCGGCATGATCAGGAAGCTGCTCGCCAAGGGTGGCGGCGGCGGCGGTGGACACTCTTCGGGCTGGTCCTCCTCGGGTCCCTCCTACAACTTCAACGCTCAGCCATCTCATGAAGAGCCCAGCTCGGGTTGGGGCAGATCCAATACCGATGATGCGCAGAGCATCGCGTACTCTGGTCATACTAGGAAGTAGAGCCTTGACTGTTTAGAGCGAAAACCTCGATTTAAACGAGTAGCCATGCAAAAAGTGACTTCAGGTTCATTTAGGGATCTGATTTACCGTCTATAGGAAGGTTGGAAAATATATTACTCGACTTGTTTATTTTTCTCAGCCTGTCTGAAAAAACTCATTCATTTTATTGTTTCGTGACTCATACTCATTCTAATTTATAAATAGCGGTTTCAGTGAAGACATTTATATGCGATATGTATTGTTATTCCATGATTTTGAAAATATTGAGAGCAGTAATATTTTCAAAGTTGTGTATTGTAAGTAATTTATTTTAAGTTAAGTATTTATGATTTGTGTAGTGTGGATCGGTGACCAAAATACCTCATGCTGATAATAAATGATTGACATGAATATATTCCTTTTTTATTTCTGAAAATAAACATTCTAATAACATTAGATATCGGATTCAAAAATGGTTATTTGCAAAAAAAATAATTGCTTATTTAATAATATAACTATTAAAATGCTATATAATTTGTTTTCTATCCAATTAAATGTAGCCGCGCAGTATAAGAAACTTTCTGGCATGGTACCTAGGACCCATATTGGGGTCGATGTAGTATGAGCTATTCTCCAAGCTGTTTGCGCATTCATAAGCTCACCTATAAATGTTCTTACAAGTATATACTTGTAAGAACAGCACCTGACAATAGTTGTCACTAATTACTTTTACACAGGTTTACATACTATACTTACAAGCTATACTATACTAGCTATAGCTTTACTTTGATCGGTCAGTTACTTTCATTGGCAATAAGCATTTAAAGCTTTTCGCATGCATGTGTGAAAAGATGACTGAATGAAATTCAAATTTAGTATTAAGGTGGCCCATCCCGCTCATCTCCCCATACAAAAGGGGAAAGAAGATCACGCCCATATTTCTTGTCAGAGATCCAAAATTTTGCTCAAAATAGCTTCATTTGATCGAACTACATGTCTGATGACCATTGGCATTGTAAAATTGTGTTTGGTTTCTAAATTATAAGGTTCGAAAGTTTGAATTTTTTGAGAGTTTTATACAATAACTTTGGAGGTGGATTACGCAATGATAAAGTAAAAACATCTTAAAAAGATTAATCATCAGACATAGCTTGTTTAATCAAGATTTATAATCTATTTGGTTTTTGTTAGATTTTTGACTACACCGGTCGTAGTTTACTTTTAGCTATAAGTCGTTTTGAAATTAAAATTTTCGTAAATCTTACCAAATCATACACTATGCACATTATCTTTTTTGTGGACATGTTGCATTTTCCTCATCACGGAACCTGTCTTATTCTTTGAAACAGAGAAGGTCCCAGAGCGAAACAGCACGGTTTTGTGCCGTATCCCCGAATGAGTTAGGCCCGCCGGGTTGGGCCACCTTAACGTTCTGAAGCAGAACAGTCCAGTAAATGCTTTGTATTTAAATAGAATACATTTCTTTGAACCATTTGAAAAATGCAAATGGGAAAAAACAGTACATAGCACTCAAAAAAATTAAAATTTCATGCAAACAAATTTCTAAAATCTATCTAAAAGCACATTGACAAGGTAGTGATGGGCGTCACTGTTTGCGAGCGAAGTTCTGACATGGTGGGAAGGCAGTTGACGAAATAGTAAAGAATATTCCAATATAATGATGCCAAAATTATGGCAGTGACTTTTGTTGAACTCTCAATGGGAAAAGAAAAAAAAAATCTGCATGGATACAACACCTACTGTCGTGATAAAAGGCCAACATTCCACATTCCCTGTATGTTCATATTGAATTTTTCATTGCTGCTTCGACCATCTTTCATTGAATGCGATGGTACCAACGCGGGCAGTCTTAACGATACCACCTAGTAAGAACCATAGAACGGATCGCATTCGTAACTCAGAAAAAGAAATAAAACGGGGGCATCGTACCCATGAGAGCTCTGGCATGAAAATCAGGTCCCCGCGCCACTGGGCTACGAACGGTTCAAAATACACTATTCCTACTAGGTCCTTATATTTGAAATTGGCGTTTTGTCGAACTGGCCATATATCGGGCGTTTGGTTTGTAATTCAAAAAAATATCTCTCACGCTCTTCGTTTGGGGCTAGTACGTATCCAATTTTTATAAAGCAGTCAACCAAAACTTACGCGGGATATAATGATAATATTTATTTTGAGGGCACTCCACGCGTATGAGAGGCCTCATACGTAAGCCATAAAACTGAATATTTAATTACAATATGATTATGATGATCTATTATAGACGTTCGAGTAATAGAGTTTTTCTCAATTCGTTTCAAATTTCCTTCGTCACGTATTCGCCTTGCATAGACAAACCACATCAGCATACCCGTACATACCATACTTATACTTCGTCACTCTTAACGAATTTGATATGCATGCAAAATCGACCTTTTTTATATCTGTAAAAAGAATTACCTTATGAATAAACTGCAAGGGTGGACTTGAACCTGCAAACAAACCTTTCATTTCATTTCATTTATTTATTCAACTTCTGGTAGTAAAACTACACTAAGTCATGTCACAATTTGATTGATCCGCGGATTCGATCAACCAGTGAAGAAGAACCCGCAAAGAAACTTCACTGGTCTATAAATTATGTTTTTTTTTGTTCTTTTTTTTTTTTCGTCCACATAAATGATATAACACAATTATGATTTCATACCTAAATGCTACTGCCAAACTTACATTGGTAGAACGGTCTGCAGCAAAGAACTAAGGACTACGAGGAAACAACAATCCACAATGTGAAAAGTCTTAATTAATAAATAAATTACTTAACTTAATAACCTAATCATTATACATATTGAGTATTTATTTCGGGTGTAAACGCCTTCGTTTCTCTGGCATTGCGTCTACCAATTTCGCCACCTGCTCTATACCCACAATCTGAAATTATCGTACAGACCCTCCTCCCGTAATCAATGCCTCCTGCTAAGACAGTGTTGAAAATTATGCATACGTTGATTAAACGCTTTACCTGCGTTGCAGACATTGACTGCTAATGTTACCCTTGCTTCACGGTTGATTCTGCATAGAATTCACATTCGTTGAAAAAGTGACCTAATTCGTTATTGCGAAAAACCGGTTGGTACCATCGCATTAAATGTACGATGGTCGAAGCGGCGATGAAAATTGTCCGCGTTTTTCATCCAGTTCAATGTAGCCGAGCAACATAAGGAAGGTCCTGGCATGGCACCTAGTTCTAATTTTGTGTGTTAGGCTAATATCTGACGGCCATTTCGGTATTAGCCATCTATGTCCAGTTATTTATTTATATAAGGTTTAAGATAAATAACTGGTTTAGCTAGTTTTTATACATGGTAATAATAAGCCTGCCATCTGCAAGTCACTCATGAAAACAAGTTTAATTATGTTTTCTACACTTATATACTTTACTAGTATCCTGAAATCTATAATTTCTTTATGCAATAAATTCTTTCATTCATTAATTCATTCAGTAACATTAAAAATAAAATCTTTACTCTTATTATCTAATTTTTTCCAAGGCCCTTTATTGGTTCATGCTGCATGAAACCGTCCACACGACAGATTCACCGCGCGAGCCAAAGCAGTTTGAATTAGGCAACTTGATTTCAATAACGAGTGGGGGGATATACATATAAAATAGACTTGACCGTTTTTTATTTCAACATATCCCACGGATATCTACCGACGAACGGGTCACGGAGAAGTAACCGAAGATGATACGTGTCTTACCGTTTCTCGCTCTCGTAGCCTTCGCGAAATGCGGTCCCGTCTCGTCCAGTGAAAATGAAGTGTCCGTGTGGAAAACTGTCAGTGAGTGCTTCCAGTCGGGACATGCTGTGCTCTGTTTCAAGGTCAGTGAAGTGGGTTGAAGGATGTATACGAGGACTTTAAGGTCGGCCCGTGAGCATCAGAAAATTTCGCCTCCCATACAAACGTAGTTTACTAATAATTTGAAAACCACTGTTCCAACTTACTTGATATTTGATATCTATTATTAGGCTACAAATATCTGTGTCTGAATGTCTTTGTTTTTTTGGTAAATGTATTTTGGGTCAAACCACAGAGAAAACAAAATTCGTATGAAGATTTTCTTTTAGGTTTCATTTCATTCGGTTTGGATTTTTCAGAAAAACAAAAGCATGCAGACACAGATATTTGTTACATGATATTAGATATTAAATATAAATTTAATTGGAATAGCGGTTTCCAAATGATTAGTAAACTACGTTTGTATGGGGAGCATAGCTTACGGGCCTATAGAGATAGACGTAATATCCAGAGAGAGATGGATACATTTCGTTACGAATGCGAGCTGTTCCATTGTTCGAAATCCATTTAAAACTGTAGGTTCCCTCCCCCTACTACTCGTAAGTGATCGAAGGTAGAAATGGCAAGGAAAAGTTGTCCATGTTTTCAATCCAGTACAATGAAGCAGTGCTCGTAAATGGAAGGTCCTGGCATGTAACCTAATTCCTTCGGGAGCACGGTGCGTCGAGCTTGTATCATGACGGTGGGCGTGGTATTGCCTACCCATGTCGAACAAAAAAGATTTAGATACCATGTAACATTTACAGTCAATCACCGAAAAACCCAATCCTTTCCTTATAAATCGTGGTTTTCTATGCAGTTCCATTTAATAAGTAAGGTCCCTTAATGGCTAGTAGTTCATGTGTGGTGTTTTAGGTTCATACATAGTAGGTGTGGTATTAGCCATCTATTTCCAGAAAAAAGAACATCGGTGTTTAAAACATCACCGCATTGAATGCACTCTGTCCGCAGTGGCAATGAAAACGTTTCTTGTTCACTCTGTACTTTGTACAAAAGTTCATGCCCAGATCAATGTATTAAAAAGAAATATTGAAGGCTAACCAGGATAAACTTTTGATTGTATTTTTGTTATAATAATAATAATAATAATAATATGTTTTATTGAGGCACACAGTCCTAAATACATGAAATATACAGTAATGTACAGTAATTACTAGTCATTAGCATAATAAACCTAAAAAAATGTATTTACATGATTTACAGAGAAAAAAAAAAATTTAATTAAAATTAAAATGGAAAATTAAAATAAAATTAAACATAAACATGAATAGTGTAATCACATATCTTTTGTTGCATATAAAAGAACTCAATAAAATTATTATATCATATGTATGGTAACTCGATTTCAAAGTTACATTAAAAATAATCAAACAACCGGCCAAGTGCGAGTCGGACTCGCACACGAAGGGTTCCGTACCATCGCACAAGATAAAAAAAACACGTTTTTTGTATGGGGCCACCCTTTAATTATTATTATTTTATAATATTACCTATTTGTTGCTATAGCGGCAAAATAAATACATAATCTGTGAAAATTTCAGCTTCCTATCTGTTACGGTTCATGAGATACAGCCCTGTGACAGACGGACAGACGGACGGACGGACGGACGGACGGACGGACAGCGGAGGCTTAGTAATAGGGTTCCGTTTTTACCCTTTGGGTACGGAACCCTAAAAACGTTACTAGATTCAGACCAATCATGCGTCTATCTGTTAGTTGGATTATCCTATTTAACTAAAGCATTTGGTGCTAATTTTTTATTACAATCTCAAATACATTTGACACTTAAACATAAACATGACCATTTATAGCTCTAGAGCTCTATTATTTGGCCTTACGGTACCCAGCGAGCACATCATAAGTGAGTAAGTGATAACACCACATAAGCTGGATTTCCTCTATCACCTTAGAGCGCAGTAGCAAAACTCTAAACTAGCAAAAATCCCTTTGACGCTGTTTTCATAACCGTAAACATTTCTGATTCCTTACCATGGAATTGCCAGAATAGGCCTGGAGATAACAACGAGCATGAAAAGTTGCTACGTAATTGTGAACACTAAGTCTGGTTTTCACCAAGTGCTGATTTATTTTAATTGACACTTAAAGGGTCTTTATTATTAAAGTGCTGATTATCTTGTGCTGATACTGCTAACAAAGGCCCTTAACATGTGGCGATTAAGCTAATAAACAGTAGGGGGAAAATGCCTTAAGGCTGGTTTTCACCAAGTGCTGATTTATTTTAATCGACACTTAAAGGGCCTTTTTTACTAAAGAGTTTATTATTTTGTACTGGTATTGGTATTGATATTGGTATTGCAAGCTGCTAAGAAAGGCCCTTAGTATTGGGCGATTCAGTTAATCAGCAGTAGTGTGATGTATATAAGAATATTTTCAGAAATACGGAAAACATATCACCTAACCCTTAAAATGACACATTCATGAATGAAATAAAACTATACCCAAACTGTAGAAATAACAACTTTTTGAATATACTGCAAAGCTAGACTTAAACTAAACTTTCGCAGGCATTATCAGTATTTTTATAATGTATTTCTTTTTTTTTTAGTTAATAAACCCTTAAAATGCAAAATATTGCAGCTATTTTATTAGCTGTAATTATTATAACTATCGAAAAAACTTTAAAAAAAAAACAATGCCTGATTTAATGAATGAGGCTATACAAAGAGATTCGTCGCTAATAGTATTTGAACCTGCGACCCTTGGATTAGATGTCCAATGCTCTACCGCTGAGCTATCCCGACAATTACGTCAGCCAACGAATTTCTCGATTGTATGCAAATGATAAAATATGACAAATCCGATTGTACAGTCTATGGATGATGAATAGACAATGAACAATAAACACATTCGATTCGACACAATACTTTACTAACTACTACAAGATGGCGCTGATTTTCGCGTATTACCCACCAATAATATTTTCTCATTATTTTTTTAATTTGATCACAATGCTTAAATGTAGATGTCGTTGGATAACCTCATAATGCGATATCAATTCAATACATTAAATAATACGTTCTAAATTTAATTTTTTTTTATTTCTTCCAGGAAAGAGCGCTTAGGATCACAGATCGAATGCGCTCCATGAAACAACTGAGCATCGTGGACGGCATTTCCCTCGCCAACACCGAGCCGACCAGAACGGCCAGGAGCGGTGACGTCACGGCCCTGGAGCCCACGGCGAGGGAGGCGCAAGTCGAGGAGGGCATAGTGGACAACGTGGAAGATATCCTGAGGAGTACCGTCCTCCAGTTTCGGCTCCCGGGGGCTGCAGACCCCGAGGGAGAGACCTCACTGGAAGGTTGGTATTCTTTAATGTTGAACGTGGGAATTTATTGGGTTAAGGGGTTCTCTATGGGTTCCGGCACGTGAAAATAATTCAATCATGCTCTCGGCATTGATATCCGTACATGTCGAAAGAGGCGATCATGGGCTTTAAAGTTCTTGGTTCAGATTCCCCGTAAAACTGTTAGGTCACCTTCCTTTCTTACTAGGATGGTCCCGCCCGGGTTGGTACCATCGCATTCAATGGGACAAGGTTTTCTAACAGTTGATCGCTTTAAATGAACGATAGTCGAAGCGGAAATAAAAATATTCCGTGGTTTCCATTTATTTCATATGTGCCCTGGCTTAGCACTTATTTCCCATGAGGTGTACGGCTAATATCATGACCGTAGATGTGGTAATAGGTAACCATGCCCAGTCGTACAAAACAAACCTTATAATTTTGTAAAACGTATGAAATAAAAACGGCATAAAATTTAAAATATTAAAAATAATCATGTTGAACATGAAATATTATAACAATTTTTGTACTTAAGTGAAAAATTTCTTCCAGTTTCCAATTGAAAATGTTTATTTTTATTATTATATGTGTGCACTAAAGTATGTTAGTACAATTATTAACTATTAATAATAATGAAACTGCATGAAAGCGGAATCATCACTGAAATTAATATATTTCAGTCAATCTTAAAGGCCATTAAGATTGATATATATCTCTATTATAACCGAAAAATTCTCGTAGGAGAAAATCAGTTTATTTAATATATGTATTGCAAAACTTAATGTAAATATATAAATACTACGTAAATGTACAACCAGTAATTAATTTAGAATAAAATTTTTCAGTATGAAACAGGGTTAAAAAATTCAGACTTCGCAGTTCTACAAAATTAATGAATTTATGACGATAATAGTTTGAAATAATAGAAGTGTTTAATGGTTTTTTTTTATAATATAAATAGCTCAATTAAATAAGAAAACGTTAAAAGAGGTTAATTTATTCAAATATACATACATGGTTAGATTAAGCTAATATAGTGATTGCACTGCTCTCTTATTGGGAGCCACGTGCTATTGTACGCCTACCCAGGCAATTTGTAGATAGCACTCGCTTTTATTTACCTCATTTGGGTTCTGTAACACCCCTGCAAATAAGCAATACATTATTTGATTTTGATTTTGATTTTGATTTTCAACCTGTAACGTTTGTATTTTTCTTATTTTCAGGCCGTGGCAAGAAGAAGGATCAGAAAAAACATCTCCTCATCTCGCTCATTCTGAAGGCCAAGCTCTTCCTTCTGGTCCCGATCTTCCTGGGTATCATCGCCTTCTTCCTCCTCAAGTCGCTCATCCTGGCGAAGATCGCCTTCATTTTCGGTGCCATCACTCTCATCAAGAGCCTCCTGGCCAAGCACCACAGCGCCCCTACCGTCTGGACGGCGCCGCCTTCGCACGGCTGGTCCCCAGGACACGCGGAGCCCCACGGCTGGGAGAACCAGGGCTGGGATAGGTCGAACAAGGTCGTCGATCCGCAGACGCTGGCTTATTCTGGGCAGCTGAAGACCCAACAGCATTTGAGCAACTAAAAAATCGTTACGATGTTAATTTCGAGTTCGAAATTTTAAAAATAAGATGGAACATTCATTCCAGTTCTATGAAAAAAGTATAGAAATAAGCAGAAATCATTTAGGGAAATCATAATTCGAATTTACATCTCATGACCTTTTGCACTTAATCGCCACATATTAAGGGCTTGTAATCAACACCAATACAAGATAATCAGCTTTTTAGTAATAAAGGCCCTTTAAGTGTCGATTAAATTTAATCGGCAGTTCATGAAACTAGGCTTATTATTTGATGTAAACATGAATCATGTACATTACCTTTGTAGAAAAATATGGTCTATTTATTTAAAATGTTTTCATATGAAATGTGAACCTTTACGAATTTTCATGAAACCATTTCGTCTACTTACGTTATATTGATTTTATGTTTTCCAAAGACTTCTTTTCGGCCAATTTTAAAATCAAATGTGTATTTGGTCCAAAACGCATTCGTAAAACATTATTGGTTGAAAAGGATTCGGGTACTTGATATGTTTTTATTAGTTTTTGTGTTTATTTTAAGTTATTGATTTATACAGAAGATGAATTTTAGGTTACGACTGTTTAATATTCCAAAGATCTTTTGTTCATTTGTGTTATGTTTATTATTTTATTTTGTACGACAATACACCTCTTTATTTAAAATAAATTATTGAAAGAAGAGTGCAGTTTTCATTTAATGTAATCGCACCAAAAACCAGGTCCCAAAATTGACACAAAACTAGTCTAATATGGCACATTTAAATTCGTAAAAGCCTTCCATTTAAGGATCTGGTGTTCTGGTGAAAGCAGACGAGACGTATTCGATCGAGAGGGTAATTAAGCCTATTTTAGAAGATACATATTTGTCTTGTTTATTACAGTTACCTTAAAAAATACTAAATATTGAGTAGATTTTGTTACAAGACAACTTTTTTTTTCATACTGCTAATTATTATTTACTAGGTCCCTACATTAAAACAAAGATGTTTGTTTTTTTTTTTATTTTATACCAGTGTCGTGTGACGTTAATCCTGGACTACACACTGTCAGGCTTTCTACAACATTGAAGGTATGTTTTTCATTAGAAACACGGGTTGACTGGAACAGTACATTCCGAGATAAATGATTTTAACCTTGAATGAGTGCTAGATCAGTATCTTGCGGGAACCGTATTATGAAAACTCTGCATTGCAGCATACATACTACTTTTAGCTGACATTGGTTGATTATTTTACCTCGTTGATATCTGATTGCACAAAACGTAAAACTATCTGTGCAGCTGCAGTCTTACAAGTTACGCAGACGACGCCATTGAACTTGAAATTTCTCAAGGTTGGCCATCGCCCGATCTCTGCTATCTGTTTGTGTGCAGGCGTACATTGATTTCCTAACATATTCATTTTCTCCTAGTTAATTCGTCAATCTTTCAACGGTACTTCATCATTTACTCATATCCTTAACATTTTATATTTCATCAACTGTCCTTATTGAAAAATTAAATGGAGATATGATTTACATCAGGCGATAAAAAGAACTTCATTGTCTGATTGTTTTTGTCCGCCTCTACGCAGTCCAAATTGTGCTAAACATGACCAGAGTGGACTAAGGGCGTTTTTCACCAACTACTGATTAGCTAAATCCCCACACAATAAGGGCCTTTCTTAGCAGCTTGCAATCGTGCAAGATGATCAGCACTTTAGTAATAAATGCCCTTTAAGAGTCGAATAAAATAAATTGGGCCCTTTTCACCTACTGTTGATTTGCACTAAATCGCACACATTAAGGGCCTTTCTTAGCAGCATGCAATAAATATTGTTACAAGATAATCAGCACTTTAGTTATACAGGCCCTTTAAAATCCGCACTTTGTAAAAACCAGGCTGCAGCAGTTTATAATCAATACCTGTAAAAGATAATCAGCACTTTATTAATGTATACCCTTTAAGTGTCGATTAAAATAAATCAGCCATTGGTAAAAAACCCAGGCTCAGACTACCATCACCCTGGAATATACACAGCTTAATCTGAATCGGGTCAGAAACATAATCTTCAATGTAAAATACAGTTGGCCAATTATTCGTTATTATTATTCAGATTAGCTGAGAAATTTTGTTAGATTGACATCTATTTATTTCCAAAACTATCCTTAGCCAGGCAATGGGGTTCAGAGTCCGAAGGCTTTTATGAATCGGTTCAAGCTTTCGAGAGGCTGCAATTCTTCTGACGAGCTTGTTTGTAAATGATATTGTCAATCTGAAGCTAATAGAGGAATACCAGCCATGTCATAAAAATAGATGTGATTTCTTTCATTTCAATAGAGCATCGTGTCGTGCCCCTATTGTCCTTGAATTCGGAAACCCTTCAACTAGGATGTGACAAGGCGTATGGTCTTTACAGCTGCACAAGATAACTCGCCATCTCTATTATCCTACCATCCTACAATTCTCTCGCAGGTTGTCCATATTTCTCCTATTCAAAACAACCGATTTCGTCGATCCTTTACGTAATGGGTTTAAATCATTTAGAAGATATATTATAGGTTCCTTTGGTACAGTTAATAATTCGCTTCTTCTTAATGGTAACAATGCCGGTTTTCTTCTTCTTCTTCAGCCTTTTGTTGTCCACTGCTGGACTGGCCTCCCCCAGACTTCGCCAAGTTGTGCGGTATCCTGTTTTTTCGCCAGTTGTCACCTGCTGTCTGACGTATATCGTCTGACCAACGTGCTGGCGGTTTGCCGACGCTTCTTTTCCCTGAGTAGGGTCTCCACATCAAGACTTCAGTGCTCCATCTGTGGTCATCTCTGCGACATACGTGACCTGCCCATTGCCACTTGAGTTTAGCAACCCTATGCATAACGTCAGTGACTTTAGTGCTTTGGCGTATCAGCAAATTTGGCATTAGGTCGCGCAGTGAGATACCGAGCATGGATCTTTTCATTGCCCTTTGGGCTACTTTCAGCTTGTGTGCAGTATGCCGGTTTTACAAGCCCTCAAAAGTCGGAAGTTACATACAAACTGAAACTATTTTGGTGAGCACACCACAGCGCAAACAACGTTAAACTATTTGACGAAGATTGTAGGCCAATGGAGATGGTCTTATTTTTTGTCAACTTCAATTTAACCAAATCAAACGTAGGACCTGGCAATGCCCCTTTAAACACCACTTTTGTATAAACAATATAACATTAAGGGTATCTTCCACCAAGAACTGATTTGCTTAATCCTCACATTAAAGGGCCTTTCTTACCATCTCGAAACAATCGATGGCAGTACAAGATAATCAGCACTTTAGTAACAAAGGCCCTTTAAGTGTCGATTAAAATAAAGCACCAGTTGATGAAAACTAGGCTGAGAAACGGCTCTTTCAAAAACATTTGACTGAAATAATATGGAACAAATGTTTTCACTTAGATACTATTCATTTCGCATGATTGAAACTGAAAGTAAAGACGCGAGTCAATGATGTCAGTTATTATAAAAGCATTTCATTATTCAATTTTAAACAACTTTCTGTTTGAAACAATTTATCACTAGATTCATTTTAATATTTAGTAAAAATAATCGAATTCGGATGATTTTTACTGTGATGTACTAACTAAGAGCATTGTATAGTAACGATATTTTTTGCCATCCAATTTAGATTACATTTTATACTTTTTTATTTTTTTTTATTTCGTTATAATCTAACAAGGAGTTTTCGAGTACAACTCAACTGGTATCAAACCACTACTACTACTACCCTTCCGGGAAAACGACGTTAAGGTATGTATGTATGGCTAACCTAAACCACAAACACATCTTCACAAACTAATAATTACTTAACAAAAAAATACCCTCAGTTTAAAATGAATAGGCAGCGGGTAACTTGCATTATTATAATGGCAACATATTTCCGTACCGAGAAGATGGCGACCGTTAGTTCTGGTTCTGGCCACGCGCAAAAAGAGCTATGTGGCACTCTATTTCAATCATTCGAGGATTTTCGTCAAGAAAGTCGCTTTGACAACCGCCATTAAACTGTTTTCTGGACTGACAGATTCCTAATCCCGGATCACAGAATTCCAAGACTGACACTGATTCAGTAAGGATTCAAGAGGGTGTATTATGTACGTTAAGATTATTATGCTAGCCAATGCGTATGGTTTGTTTCCGTTAAGTTCCTGAACCTCATAGAATGAGAACATGAAAAAAAAACATGTATAATTTCAGCTAACGTTCTACAAATACAGTCGGACAATATTTTATAAAATGATATTTTTTACATGGAAAAATTGCTGAAATTATTCTTTTTCAAGTTTTCTGCTGATATAGTCAGTAGCTGATATTGATTTAAATATCCTTTTAAAGAGCGTAATATTATCTAACCATATAGCTAAGGTTATGTTTAACTTTTTGTAATCTATTTAACGAAAAAATAAAAAAATAAACATTTCACGCGTTATGCGGGTTGGTCAAATTTCAGAAGATTGTTTCGATCTGCATACGACGTTGGTCTCTGACTATCTCGTTTCATTCGCAAAAATTGGTTAATGAAAAAAATGTTTTGGTATAAGCTCTTAAGATGGTTATACTACCCAATGCGTATGGTTTGATTGTGTTAAGTTCCTCATCTCTATGTAATGAGAACATGAAAAAAAAACCTGTATAATTCCAGCTAACGTTCTACCAAAACAGAAAGAAAAATGTTACAGAAATTGATATTTTATGCATGGAAAAAATGTTTGAAGTCAGGTTTTAAATATATTCTTTTTCAAGTTTGCGGCTTATATTGGTATTAACTAATATTTATTTTAATACCATTTCAAAGATCTTAACATTATCTACCCATGCAGCGAAGAACATGTCTAACTTTTCCCAATTTCTTTAACGAAACAATTAAAAAACCGGTCTCACGCGTTATGCGGGTTGGTCACATTTAGAAATAATTATTTCGTGCTGCTCTAACTAAGCGACGTCGGGCTCTGGCTATCTCGTTTTAATCGCAAAAATTGGCCCAAAATGTTCAGGTATGAGGATGCTGATTAGCGCAAGAATTTGCTGCTCGAACGCACCGCCAAGCGTTCGAGCGCCTTGCTTCCGTCTCATATTACCATCGCTCATTCAATGAATTATGTATGTTAATTTCGGGCAGTAAGGGCATTCCAGCGGACCAGTGAGAGCGAATTCTGAACGCCAGTTCACGTGGGTGCTGCACTTTCTCTGTGCATAAATTAAATTTCTATTTTTTAATGCATTCTCGCGTCAGAGATTAAATTTGAGATAAAACAAGTGTGGAAGCGTATCTGGGTCGTTTTCTTTTAAATGATCTTATGACATTATTACATATATCCATATGCATGAATTCATTAATATTGTGTTTACAGAATATTTATACTGATATCAGTCAAAACGGCCATATATGATAACACACAACATAGCAATTAGAGGCCATGCCAGAAATTTCCTTATATTGCTCGGTTACATTAATTCGGTTAGAATATATGGACCATATTAATTTCAGCTTAGACCAAGTTTAGTTTAATACACTGGTATCAAACCGAGCAGGATTAACACTATCAGCTAAAAAGTAACGAAGGGGAAGTACAGTTTTAAGTGTAATCAGAATAACGGCCAGCTTGAACGATCGATAAACGGTTACACATAAATAACTCGATGCGCCCAGAGTTGCTTTACCTTGAGGCTCAATTTCAATTATTTCTCAATATTGTTCTTCTCTATTCATGTTACAACATCGTGGAATTTTGATATCTTTAAGGTAACTCGGTAAAGCGGTACTGAAAAATGGTCCGTGTTTTCCATTTAGTTACTTGTAGCCGTGCTCATAAAGGGAAGGTTCTGGCATGGCACCGAATTGCTTCAAGAATGTGGTGTATTGGGCTAATATCATGACAGTTTATCTTTGCTTCAATACCTACAGATTTTTATTTTACATATTATATTTTTTTCAAATATCAGGAGTTAACCCTGGTTATACTGATTAATTGATTGAATACAATTTTACCGACATTCCTATTTCTCGATAAAATGTTTCATATTGTTTTATTTATTTATAATTTTCCATTAAATTAGAATTGAAATCGATTTTGAACGATTTCAGATCATACCTTTTTTTGTTTTAATAATGCCATTAACATATTTCAAATAATGCAACCAAACCTTCATTTAAATATTTTATTTTGTACAACAATTAACATAAAATAACTTATTAAATAAATTAACATTCAATAAATTACCTAACCTAGGAGGAATCGGAAGGAAGAAGATTTAGAAGACAACAGAGCAACAGTATTTTGGTAACAATCCGGAAATTATTGGTCACGGCATCAGATTCTGAAGAGACTTCTCATTTCCTGCTGTGTCCGGAGTAACCACCGTACGCCAAGTTGTGGCCATCATCGACCGTCTTGCTCCAGTCGCCGCCGCCGTATCCGCCGGAGAAGTGGGGCTCCGCGTGGGCGGCGAAGTGGCCATGGTCGTCGCCGTGGCTCGCGTGCGCGTACTCCACGTGGGGGTGGTGGGAGACCTCGTGGTGCGACTCGTGGGAGTGGTGGGCGTGCGGGATCACCTCGTAGGTAGTCTTGGTGTGGCCCTGGTTCAGGAGGTGGTGGATCAGCAGGATGGCCGCGAGGGCGAGGCCGATCTTGCCGACGACGAGGGCCTTGAGGGCGAGGAGCTTGATGAGGAGAAGCTTCTTGAGGCCGAGCTTGAGCATCACCAGCATAGCCAGCATCCCGAGGCCGTTGTCACCCTTCTTCTTCTTGCGACCTGGACAGAGTTAGAAGAGTTCATTAGAAGACGCAATGACAGTCTTCGTCGAAACAAAATGCTGGAGAGAGAAGAGATCATTAGAAGACGTAATGGCAGTCTTTGTTAAAATAAAATCACTACCTATTTCAAAACATAATTTTTGATTGAATGATAACTGTAGATTTTATTAATCCATCGGTTAGAAAGTGAAACGTACATAAGTAAGTTTGAGTACGAATATTTTTAAGCGGATTACGTTCATTCACATTTTATTAAATTTGCTAATGAATAGAATTATTTGTGGCTCGGTGCTCTCATCAATAACTTATTCAATTCACACCTTATGCAAACACATTGGTTTCAATAGAATTTACTTTAGTTAAGAAATATAATATAAACTTTTGCTTGGAAGAAACAATATAGTTTACAAAATGGTTTTTGCTAATATACTTCAGTTTAAAAGAAATTTTGTGATTCAAAATTTCTTATAGACCACATTGGATCTGATTTCAATTTAATTATTTATAAATGGTTAGTAAAAAAATGCTACAGTATCTATATTAATTTTAGAAATTTTTAGCACTTCACCACTATTCAAGATAGTCAGTAATAATAAAAATATAGTAAAGACAATTCTCAGCGTTTTCATTACCTTCTTCCAAGGATCTCTTAATGCCATCGGCAGCTTCAGAGTCAGCCAGGTTGACCTCAAGACTGTGTGTCTCAGCCATGCCTACAATCCCGTCCACAATCCTATAGTTCAGCTCTGTGTCTCGAAGTTCAGGGTCTGTTGGCAGAGGATCAGCATTGCGCGCTGAACGCTTTTCAGGATCAGACTTGAGGGTCACTCCCTTGACTAACGTCAAACTCTTGGCTGATCTCACATTGTCGACGATTTTCAGCACCTTTTCCTGCAAGAAAGCATGAATGTTACCCAATATTCCATAACCATATTAACGCCTTTACAGGTTTTTAACCTTAATGCGTGAGCTTGCGAAATTTCGAAAAAAGGATTTGGGATTTCTTATTCATTACAAATAGATGCTAAGTAGAATATTATGCCATGACTGTGTATAGTCTTGTATCACATTGTATCTGTATAGCCATTGATAATAGATAGTAATGCTGTAATCTTTTTCGAAGTGAACTCATTTTGGTAGCAAACGAGTTCACGAAACCGAACGAGAATTATATATCCAACGATGTAATAGATTCTCGAATTTAATATACTAAGAACTAAAGTGAATTCGCAGAGTCTAAATAAATCGATTGAAAGAACTCGATCGTGACGAGATAGAATCTCTCGATCAAAGGTTTCATTCACGATCACTCGCCGAATCTCGATCAGGGAAGTATTTCTTCGAAATATCACAGTCACTTGGTGTTCCAATCACTACCCGAAGATCACTTTCACGTATCAAATATTAACCTTAATGCACAAGGAGTAGTCGCCGCTGTCACAGTCCTTTAGGAGCGTAAACACAGTGTCGAGCACGTTTTCAGAACCACTTTCCTCTGCGCGGACGCAGGCGGCGAGAGCCAAAACAACTAGAGCCACTTTCGTTTTCATCTTTTAATCTTGCCGCCGCTGCTCCCTCACATCTGCCGTCAAGGTGTGTATGTTGAGAAGGTGGAGCGGGCCATGAGTTTTATAAATTAGAAGGCCCCCACCTTTCGCCGTCGAATTCGGTGCGGTCGTTCAATCTGGACCGGTTTCGCACGTTGGAGCGATTCCAAATATTTCGTTTAGAAATATCATCCGTTTTCCATTTTATGCATTAGGCATAGTTTGTGTTGGGAACTCGTTTCCGTCAAAGGTTTTCTCTTTGCCTGGCCTATTGACTCCATCGGAAGGTGTGTCCACATTTCCGATACATTCCATAGACAGTACCTTCTGATATTTATAGCCGACCAAATTAAATTGGATCTTATGTGTTTAGGGTTCCGTCCCTAAAAGGAAGAGGGAACCGTTAAGGAAGGAACTTCACCGTTCTCGTGTCGGTCTGATAAGACCTCTTTTATAGGGAACGCGTTTAGTTATTCAGTTGAAATTATCATCAAATTATTAGATCTATGATCGCTAGTAGCTGTAGAAAAAGAAGATCCTTTTAAGTCAATGTATTAAAAAAACACGAAGGGTTCCGTACTGTACTTTCCAGAAAAAAAACAAAAAAAACACGTTTCTTGTATGGGAGCCCCCTTTCATTTAAATTGTTTTTTAATCTTACCTATTTGTTGTTGTAGCGGCAAAATAAATACACACTCTGTGAAAATTTCAGCTGTCTACCTGGTACGGTTACTGAGATACAGCCCTGTGACAGACGGACAGACGGACGGACGGACGGACGGACGGACGGACGGACGGACGGACGGATGGACGGACGGACGGACGGATGGACAGCGGAGGCTTAGTAATAGGGTTCCGTTTTCACCCTTTGGGTACGGAACCCTAAAAACGACCACTCATTACGCATATTTTAAGACTCTCAACAAAAAAAACGTATAGGGTACTACCCTTAACTTGAATTATGAATTTGAAAAGAAACACAAAAAATCGGAAGTTTATAGTTTGTAGTTCTATATGTATGTGATAACATGCAAAAATCCCGGGATAGCAGAATTATCTAAATATAAATATGTACGGAACTCTTGGTACGAGAGTCAGACTAGCACTTGTCCGGTTCTAAGAACAAAATATGTTTTGTTATTTGTCTTATTTGTCATGCTTCCCAGACAGGTAGGCAGAGATGACAGATAGAGCGCCGTACAATACGATACAAACTCTTCGAATATGTATGGTATGGTTATGCCAAAATAAATTAGACACTCTTTACAAATTTGCTTGACACTGGCAAGTTAAACATTTTCGTAAGGATTGGTTCTTTACTAATACATTCGAAAATGGAACACGTGTGAAATTCGAATGACTTTTTTGAATCTGGCGGGAATATGCTCACTCGACGAGATTTTCTCGCCATTTTTTATTATGATTAAAAAAAGGAAATAAGACCCCAAGAATGTTGTGAATCATTAACTAGTATTTTAAGTTTAGCTTGTTTATGAGCAACCGTTTTCAATTGGTTTACTGAGTTTAAAAGAGAACGAGGAAGCTTTGAAGATGCGGCAAAGACAAGTCACCAAACGCGGTCATTCAAGAAAATGTGCGAGAAGTCCAAAAATATATTCGTGAAAACCGAAGAATTAAATATGCAAAGCTTGAGCTAGAACTGGATACCGGAAAAGCAGCAATGCAAACCGTCATTTATGACAAGCGCAAGCGTTGTTCGAGATGGGTGCTGCACAGTCTCGCTGCTGTGATTGTCGGGTGGATTTGTGCCGATTCAGGATAGATAAATTCGACGCTGGCAAGAAGAAAAAAAAAACCCGGCCAAGTGCGAGTCGGACTCGCACACGAAGGGTTCCGTACCATCGTAGAAAAAAAAATCACGTTTTTTGTATGGGAGCCCCCTTTAATTTTAATTATTTCTTAATCTCACCTATTTGTTGTTATAGCGGCAAAATAAATACACTCTGTGAAAATTTCAGCTGTCTACCTGTTACGGTTACTGAGATACAGCCCTGTGACAGACGGACAGACGGACGGACGGACGGACGGACGGACGGACGGACGGACAGCGGAGGCTTAGTAATAGGGTTCCGTTTTCACCCTTTGGGTACGGAACCCTAAAAAACCTTTATTGCATACTGGCTTGTGTGAGAAGATGGCTAAATGACTATGATCCCGAAATTAAGCGAAAGTCGACGATATGGTGCTTTGAAAGTGAGTCAAATACAACGAAATGTCGCCATGCACGAAGCAAACAGAAACAAATGGCCGCCCCATATTTTTGCAAGACGTGTCATATTGCTACAGTGGTGCTAGAGGATCAAAGAACGGTTAACTCAGAATGGTATGTGACAGTTTGTGCCCCAAAGCATTAGCAGCTTGGTGTGACAAGCGGCCGAAGTCTGGAATCCGGCAACTACTCTGGCACCATAACAATGCCTCGCCGCACACGTCTGTCAGACCACTCGACTTTTTCCGTACAAAAAATGTGCCTATCCTACCTCAAGCGGCATATTACATTGACCTATTGATTGGTAAAAATCACCGGTCACACAAACCTGTGATTTTTACCAATATGCAAACTTACAAGAAAAAATAAAAGGCAATAAGTTTGAAAGCAAAGAAGATGCATTAGCTACATATAATTTTGAAATTTCTCAAATTTCTAAAGAAGAGTGGTCAGAGGTTTTTCCCAAGTAGTTTCACCATATGAAAAAGTGTATACGTGCTCAGAATAAATATTTTGAAAATATTGATACCCGAAATTATACATATTATGATTTTTGAGGATTTAATTTCTTTTGGCATGACCTTTCGTATTAAGCTCAGGAAATTATTCTGTTATTTTTTTGCAACCTGACATGGATGGGTTATACAACATAAATATCGTTATGATATTAGCCCAATACACCACATTTCCGGACCTTCCCTTTATGAGCACGGTTACATTGAGCTGGATGGAAAACACGGACAATTTTTCATTGCCGCTTCGACCGTCTTTTTATCCAATTCGATGGTACCAACCCGGGCGGGCTTAAACCCTACCACCTAGTATGGAAAGGGGACCTACAGTTTTACATGGGTTCCGAATCATGGATCAGCTCGCATTCGTGACGAAATGCACTTATCCAACTCAGAAAGAGAAAGAAAGTGGTGCACGGGGTGAGGATTTGAACCCAGACCTCTGGTAGGCAAGTCCCCGCGCCACTAGGCTACGAGCCGCAGTTTTCGGTTCTGTCTGTCTGTTTACTCGATTTTCAGCACACACTCTTCTTTCACTGTTCTTATCATACTTCCCCTCGCGGAAAAACATACTTCCTAGATGAAAAAACTAATTTACCTGATATAATCTTTCATTATTTATACTCATGTTACACCCAGTCACAGCTTCGTCTCGCTTAAAAACCATTATATTCGTCTTACTTGCGTTTATTTTCGTACATCGTCCATTGCACGTATCATTTATGGATATATGGATATAATATCATTTATTTATTTATTGTATTTTTAGACCGATAGGTATTACAATATAGCATACTAAAATCTCACACATACATGTATATAAAATAAAATAACATTAGGGCAAGGCAATGGCCCGATTAAACAAAACATTACAATCACAGTATTAATAATTACACACTTTCATCATATTGTTTTAAAACATTATATAAAAAATCAATTAAAAAAGTCCTATAATATTAATTCATTAACAATAAAATAATTAACTTATTGCAAAAAAATCGTCTAAACTATAAAAGGGGTTATGTATCAGGAATTCTTTCAGATTGGCGCTAAATTTAATCACATTATCACAGTATTTAATACTAAGCGGAAGGTGGTTAAATATTTTTATAGATATATAATGCCTACTTCTTTTCATTATGATAGATCTAGCTGCAGGTATACAAAGCTTATTTCTATTGCGAAGGTTGTATGAGATTTGTTGTTCCCTTTGCCTTTTAATATTACATTGATGTTTATATGTTTCTATGCCTAATTTTAGTACAAATATGATGGTCTGGTCATCTGATGGTAGCTGCAGTTCCTCCGCCGTTTTAGCCATAAGGAAAGCATCGTGATCTTTGATGAGTATTTGGCCCATTCGTAATCCCCAATAACTTCTCTTTAACTTATTCAGACATCTGTCCATGTCCAGATTGAACGAACAACCAGATGGTGAACCAGTCGATGAGTGTACCATTTATACTCACGCTGGTACTGCTATCCACGCTATAGAGACTTCAGTGCCCGCATACGATGGTTGTTCACGCCATACATAGTCACAGTTCATTCCTCATCACACGGTCATAGGCGTTTTCTAAGTTTTTTTTTCAACATTCTAGGGGACGTTTTCGGTAATTCGCCTCAGCGACAAAAACACTTTCACACCATCATACCACTTTTAAATCCTGCTTGAGAGAAGTCTAATAATTTCTTGAATGTTTTTATGAATTTCGATCGTGCTCTCGTTTGCATTTTTATGTCTTCCAATGACCTAAAATGTCATGCAGATTCAAACATCAAATCATCAAAATATTTAAACTAACTTAAGGTGGTTCGTGCGTCCATTTAGATGACGCTAGAGCCGTTCATTGCTATGTCTGTCTCTGATAAAAAAAAATGGTCCAGTGCAAACTTTTTGCACACATCGTAACGATGATTTAATAAATCAGATTATGAATAAACAACTGCTTATAGTGTCCACTAAAAAAGTTATAGTTAGCAACTTCATACGTGTTTATAGATGAAATATCTAAGAACGACTGTGGCGCCATCTAATTTGACGCACACACCCCTTAAGGTGGCCCAACCCGGCGGGCCTAACTCATTCGCGGGCACGGTACAAAACCGTGCTGTTTCGCTCTGGGACCTTCTCTGTTTCAAAGAATAAGACAGGCTCCGTGACGAGGAAGATGCAACATGTCCACAAAAAAGACAATGAGCATAGTGTATGATTTGGTAAGATTTACGAAACTTTTAATTTCAAAACGACTTATAGCTAAAAGTAAACCACGACCGCTGTAGTCAAAAATCTAACAAAAACCAAATAGATCATAAATCTTGATTAAATAAGCTGTGTCTGATGACTAATCTTTTTACGATGTTCTTAATTTATCATTGCGTAATCCACCTCCCAAAGTTATTGTATATAACGCGCGAAAAATTCGAACTTTCGGACCTTATAACTTAGAAACCAAACACAATTTTACAATGCCAATCGTCATCAGACATCTAGTTCGATCAAATAAAGCTAGTTTGAGCAAAATTTTGGATCTCTGACAAGAAATATGGGCGTGATCTTCTTTCCCCTTTTGTATGGGGAGATGAGCGGGTTGGGCCACCTTAATCTCGGAATCCGCGATGAATTCAAATTGAGTTGTCGGAAGATGATAACGGAATTTCGCATTCAATATTAGATCGTTACAAACATGTTTGTGAAGGAGCAGCCTATCTATTTATGAATGGAAACAAAAATCGTGGCCGACAGACTCACTTACGCTGTCGCACTTATATGACTCATGTCAGCTGTCTTACTTCTGTAAAGTATGTAGGCTAGTGTCGCATCGGTCAGAACGGTAAATTTAGGAAAATATTCTGGACATTTATTTTAATCAAACAGGTGAATTAGGATTATTCAGAGCATATTCCTAAGAAAAGCTAGTATGTATATATGTTACGGTGGAAGCCCGAAGTTGGTTAAAGCCAGAAATCTTTTTTTCCTCGAAGGTACATACAATTTTGAAGATATACCCGTGCCGAGTGCACTAATTTGGAGTGTACGGTATGAAAAACCTATTTTTTTTTCACTTTTTTAATACAAACAATTAGAAAAAAAAATTTTTTTTTCTGCATCGACACTTAATTAGTGCACTCAATGTGAGTACAAGTGCAGAAATTAAATAAAATATAAAGAAAAACAAATTCGAACTTTAACCAACAATTGGGCTTTAGCCGTAATAAATATGCAAATTCGATAATTTTGTGTTAAAAGTATGTAAACAATAAAACCGACAGACAGACTAACAGACCGACAGACAGACAGACCGACACGCAGACCGAAAGAGAGGAACGACCGACATACCGAAAGACAGACCGACTGAAAGGATCTGAGATCCCAGCGAAACGGCAATAAATAAATGTCCCTGTTTACCATACAGTTCAATGTAGCTCATATAGGAAAGCTCCTGGGCATGATACATAAAAAAAGAAAATTCTTAAATGAGGTTTACTAAACACTGTTTAAAGTTTATACTGAGTACTCTGAAATTCAGAGTGTGAATAGTACTGACGTTGTTCAATAAGATCTCATTCAGTTACTCTCGATTTCACATCATCACCTAGTTATAAAAGTTGTGAGTTGCAAATTACGGCATCCCATTAGCCAGATAGTCAAAGGCCTGACTGGCAGAATTTGAGTCCATTTGAAATCGAAAGTTTGCATAAATCTTGAGTAACGCTTTCGAGCAGAGCTTTTATTGGAAACCAGGTGTTCATTGCAAACCAAATCTACATTTATGGAATTATTTAACAATTAACAGAAAACCATGATTGAGTTGATAACGGAGTTCGATAATTAATTATGACTTGGGTGTAGCAAGTTGGCCAAAATATTAGGATCATAGCTCAATTTTCGTCAATAATTTAGCCTTGATTTACATAATAAGAACTTAAACGGCATGCACCAGTCAAGATAAAGAAGGTCGATGCAGCGTCACACAGTCCAACTTCGCCACCGCGTGCGGATGTGCTCTAAAAATGCGTTCGTCAAGTCAGTTTCCAGCCACCGAAACCCTCCAATACATCTGCGACTAAACTTGCACGTGGCATGAATGTCTAGGTTGGGTTTGTAGTTTTTTTAAATTGGAGACAGGGGGCCTTATAGTCTCTCCTTTTTTTAATCAATTGGATGCACGAATTTAAGGCCTATTTATTCAATAGAAAATATCGAACTATCAAACAAAAGTGTTACCTATTTATTGATGAAGAGAATTTATTTCCTTTAGCACTAATTCAACGTAATGTAAATGCTTTAATTTTATTAAACGTAAATATTTGACGATTCCAAGTGTTCCCTGCGTGCCAAAGAAGGATAAAAAAAACATAAATTGGATTGAAACCTCTTTGCTAGCAAGTGTTAAATATTCAAGCGTTACGAATAATTAACATCGCTTGTGAGAACAAAGGTGTGCGAATTTCTATGCAATGTCTCCCCTCTGACGTTTACACTAGTGGTGAAAGTGCAGACGGAAGGTGGAGGGGGTGGGGGTAGGATGCGGGAGAAGAGGAGTTAGGCACAAGCACTCATGATGACCAAGAACTTTCACTTCAATTGGGCGTGGCATTCATGCACAATTGCTTTATTGAAAGCTGTGCACGGGAATCTCAGCAAATGTAAAAATAAAAACAAAAATAAAAAGTTTTAGCACTACACAGAAAAAGTCTACAAAACCGATTTGAGGCCATATTTTGGCAAATCGAGGCAAGTCTCTCGTTTTTGGCAATATTTTAATTTTATGTTTCCACCCCGATCAAATTCAGCCAACCCACAGAACACTGAATCCACGCGCGTCTTCCCAGCAAAAACATTGAAAATGTGAAAAAAAAATGACAAAACCAATGATATTATTTTCCCACGCTTCTCTATTTTCATAATTTGAGTTGTGGCTCGACACGAGCGGAGCAGCGCAAAATGCGTCAATTGGCCCGACAATGCGTGCGGTCGGAGAAAGTCATATTACGCATAATTTTATAAGACAAAAATCGTGTCTGAACCCGGAACAAGCTTTGGTGTAGTCCGATTTCCATCAGAATACTTACATATAGAGTTTGGCGCAGGACAAAAATAAAAACTTACGTAATCTACAAAAAAAGCTATTGATAGACTACTATTTCATTTACATGCACTTCTCCAGTTATAAATGAGCTGATTCGAGACTGATGAGATGATGAGTTAGTATAACCATATTAGAGGGGGTTACCATGATAAGTTAACTCGCCAAGTGAATAGCAGGTCAACAGGCAAGAGAGTGATTACATCTGACGTTCAGTTGCATTTTGCATTCAACTGTCAAACGACGTGTTATTCGGCCAAGTGAACTAAAATGTCCAGTTGTCAGGGTACGAAATGCAACTAAACGTCAGATTTAACCACTCTTGCCTATTCACCAGCTATTCACCTGGCGAGTTATATGTCATGGTATCCCCAAGGGTGTTACCATAGTAAGTAAACTCGCCGGGCGAATAGCAGGTGAACAGGCAAGAGATTAATTCAATCTGAGGTTGAGTTACATTTTGCACCAGGCTGACTGTCGAAAGAGGTGTTATTCGGCCAAGCGAACTGAAATTTGCCAGTTAGCATGGTACAAAATACAACTTTACGTCAGATTTAATTACTCTTCTTTAGGGTTCCGTACCCAAAGGGTGTAAATGAAACCCTATTACTAAGCCTCCGCTGTCCGTCCGTCCGTCCGTCCGTCCGTCCGTCTGTCACAGGGCTGTATCTCATTAACCGTAATAGGTAGGCAGCTGAAATTTTCACAGAGTGCGTATTTATTTTGCCGCTATAACAACTAATAGGTAAAATTTAAAAAAAAAATTACAAAAAAAATAACCGACTTCAAAGAAAAAGCACTAAAAAGTAAAAAATAATTTCCATTTTTGTAGTTACGATTTCTGTTATATTTTGAGTCGGCGTCAGCCGGGCACGCGCTGCGCCAATCAAGAGAACCTAACCTAATCTAACCTAACCTAACCTAACCTCACCTAACCTAACCTAACCTAACCTAACCTAACCTAACCTAACCTTGGCTGACACCGACTCAAAAAATAACAGAAATCGTAACTACAAAAATGGAAATTATTTTTTTACTTTTTAGTGCTTTTTCTTTGAAGTCGGTTATTTTTTTTGTTATTTTTTTTTATTTGTTTATTTTTAGTGAATCTGAAGTAAACTTACTAATTAGTACACGTCCTTTCCAATAAAAAAAGAATCACCGAAATCGGTTGGCGTTATATTGAGTTATTCGTCCATTTGTCGCGCACATCTTAATACAAATTTAAGACTTTTATGATTTTCTCATGGAAATCATTGTCAAAACTTAACCAAATTAAAATGGGACCACTTGGGAAGCACTAGCTATCATTTAAAAAATAATCATCAAAATCGGTTCACCCAGGCAAAAGTTATGAGGTAACAAACATAAAAAAAAAACAAAAAAAAAACAAAAAAAAAAACATACAGACGAATTGATAACCTCCTCCTTTTTTTGAAGTCGATTAAAAAATAATAAAGATTAAAGGGGGGGCCCATACAAAAAACGTGATTTTTTTATGTTAAATCTTTTACGATGGTACGGAACCCTTCGTGTGCGAGTCCGACTCGCACTTGGCCGGTTTTTCCTTTGTTCTTGCTATTCACCTTGCGAGTGATTTACCATGGTAACCCTCCAGGTCACCCGTCAAGCTGTGTCTATGAGTTCAATCGAATCATATCGGCGTGCGTATCAATTTCACAGCGAGAATGAGCAGTTCAACTGGAGTAAGTACAAGGCGGCAACAGTTCGTAATTGTCGTTATGGTCGTAAAGCGAGTTTCTATGCGAGTCCGGAGTTTCGGTGAGAATCTCACACGTGGTCGCGATCTCTGCCGGTGCAGTCACTAATTAGACCGTCCGACGCCCGTCCGTCTATACTCCTGGAGCTGGAATGTATGGGTGCCCTGCATCTACATCGTCAATATCTCCATCGCCAAGCGTCGCTGGCGACGCATCTGCGGTCTGGCCGCCACTTCGTCGCTGGCGTTGGAGATATTGGCGATCAATATGTTGGCGATGCAGATATTGGCGAGGCAGGTGGTGGCGATGCAGATATTGGCGATTGACATATGGACTACTGAATGTATGGAAAAAAAAATCCCAAATTAATCGAATTAATTGCCGTACTGCGTACATTATGTATTACTTCAAGAAACACTTAAAAGTCGGACGTAGACATTCACAAGCACAAGTCTTCAAGTTAAACAACAGATTACGCTAGACGCCAATTTTAATTAAATGGACGCAAATTATTTTAGAAGGTTTCGTTTGCATTTAGGTCAAAATTGGCCCCCTTTCTAACTTTTATTGGGTGTATCTCACAACATAAAGAATGTTAGTATTTATATCTAGAAATTATCAATATTAATAAATTTAAGTAAAAACTAAATTATTGTGGACAATAATATGTTTAAATTTTTTTTCCACTCAAATAAAGTTTGAAAAAACTATAACACAGCCAAAGCCGAGTAAAATAATTAATTACGTATCTCGTTGGAAAGAAGAAGTTATGGACCATGCAAAGATACCAAAATGTTCGATATAGAGTGAGCGAGACTCTTTCGGCAGCCCCGAAAAGTTGGATCGGCCCGCTCAGTGAACGATGCCATCTACTTAGCGAGCACGTTCTACCGATGCTGTCTACTTAGAGAGCACCTTCTACCGATGCTGTCTACGTAGAGAGCACCTTCTACCGATGCTGTCTCCTTAGAGGGCACCTTCTACCGATGCTGTCTACTTAGAGAGCACCTTCTACCAATGCTGTCTATTTAGAGAGCACCTTCTAATGATGCTGTCTACTAAGAGAGCACCTTCTACCGATGCTGTCCACTCAGAGAGCACCTTCTACCGATTCTGTCTACTTAGAGAGCACCTTCTACCGATGCTGTCTATTTAGAGAGCACCTTCTACCGATGCTGTCTACTTAGAGAGCACCTTCTACCGATTCTGTCTACTTAGAGAGCACCTTCTATCGCATCCTCGGATACTCGGATACTCGCATACTCGCATCCAAACGTACATCGGAGTTATCTCTAAGCTCACGAATGTCAACACAACGTTTTCACAACCTCTAGTTACCTGAAATCCGATAAATAACTTTCGGTTACATTGCATATTTACATGGTGTAACCGAACGGTAACTTTGGGATTTTTGTAGCTGGTAGGTGGGGGAGACGGGTGTCAGTGTGGTATAGGAACATTGCGTTTTAAAACGATGTAACTACGCAATTAATCAGTTGAAGTGTTTCTGATGCACTTTTATTCCACAGATATTTCAATAATCTATCAAGGTAATAACGGGAACCGCTTAATGTAGGGTACCGTAGGCGTTTTTACATTATCTGGATACTTATAAGCGTGTACATTTCGACTTATATTTGCTCGAAGTAAGTGCTCAAATCACAGGCACAACCCAACACAAAATAATATATCCTTCGAATTTTGTCGGGATTAATATCTCGTAATTTATGCGCACTCCATATTTAGTAATAATTTTAAGTTCAATAAAAGCGACTCGATACCATATACGGTTCACGATAAAACTAACGGCCGTGTGCTCCTACATGGTCCCACCATCTTTTAATGTTTTTCTTGAGTAAACATTTGAAATAATAAACACGTAAAAAAACATGTTTCCGATCTAGAAAAAGCATTTTTCCGATGTGGCTTATTTAATGTGGTAAATAAATATCAGTGTTAGCTCTTGAACTAAGCTGTGCATAGCCCCAAGCTGTCAAGCCTGTATTGTTTATGGTCACATTTTATTGTTAGTAAATTCAGCTTGATTTCTACGAACTGGGAAATAAATGTTTTACTTTAAAAATCCAGTAAACCGGGAGTCGCTTACATGAAACCTTTTTCTGAAAGTACGCAATTCCTAGTTATCAAAGAATGAATTTTCATTAGCTGGTTTTTAATTAAATCTAAAAAACTATAACCAAATCTGCCCAAATATTATCTCATAAATAATAATAAAATTAGTTCAAATTTAAAATTTAGGTAAGGTAGAGTACGTAATTATATTTAAAAATAACTACATAAGGAAAATGGTTGCGAACCGAAATTGGAAAAAGGTAAATATGCCTACAAATATAAAAAGAATGAGAGAGGCAGACATTTACCGTATTATATATTTCAAAAATAGCTCTATCATATTTTTTTATATGAAAATGAGCAGGAGGCTTAGAATTACACAAAGGAATATTGGATATTATAAGGGAGGACATATTTGGACTTGAAACAAAACTAACGCCAAAATTTATCTGATTCTGACTTAAAACTAAAATCTTCTTCGAATCGACTTATTGTTTTTATTTATATTTACTTGGAGTTTGAATCAGAAGAGACAACAAATCTGCTGGCATTGCCACCATTGTCTTTTCCGTTGTCATAGGTCCAATTCTTATGATCAGGAGATATCAGGAGGTTATTTAAATTATCTTGATTGTTCGCGATCCCTTTAAAATTAAGCTCGTCGTGCCCTCTGCACTTTCTTAAATCCTTGGATCTAGGCTAAGCTGCTTCTTCGGACAATTGTCCACATACATACATACGTACCTTCAGGCCGCTTTACCGGAGGGGTAGGTTGATGTAGATGATAGAGCGCCATACAGTACGATAACAGCATACCTCTTTCGCTTCATCTACAGAAATACATCTTTTCTTACATGCTCTACGATTACGGGTGCAACGTACCATACCTTTACGAAGAATCGAATCTGTTTGGTCGTGGTACGTTCTGTTAAGCCGCCCGGGCACGACATTCTTTCTTCTTTTCTGCTCTTCAAATGTGTTTCGCAATGTTTTCGTCATCCATTCGTTGCATATGTCCAAACCAGGTTAGCACTCCTTTCTCGATTCTAGTCACAACATCAACAATATTACCCATCGGCATAATATTGTCATATTCTATTCTGTACCATGAATCATGTACAGAAAAGATTATCAGTCATGTGTCAACCCTGATGTGATGTGGAAACCAGTTTATAAAGACGTGCCGAGGAGCCACTCATGTCTAAAGCTCAGAACCTCCTCGGAAGTATCACAAAGTATTTAAAGACGGTTTTTTTTCTATTTATTGTTTTTTTTTTTACGTTTTTCTTGTGAGCGGTGCTATTGATTAATTAACTAAATAAATTAGAATTAAGTAGCCTATTTTGTGACTGGCAAAGTATGTTTGCCAGTTCTTATATGCATGGAAATTGAGTATGCGACATTTATATTTTTGACATAGACCTAGCATAACGAGACTTGACATCTTTAAATATAGTTACCTACATATGAATGCAATAAAACAATACAATACAATACAAAAACCAATAACTAATGTTGTTCATTCTAATGGCCACATACAAAGGTTTTGTGACAATTGCTTCCGTACCAAATTCACTGTGGTTCCTTCTTTCCTTAGTGTTCGATAATTTTACTTAAAATGAAAATAAAATAGTGACTTACTGTATTTTCGACTACCAAAGTTTAAACAAATTAATTTAGTTGTATTGAATGAAATACTGTATTTCTTCGTGGGTGAGTCTATTTTCGTTTCTCGCAACATACAATAATATCGAATCTATAATATTCAAGTCTCTATTAATGTATTTATTTTTTAAATTTTGTAAATTGTTAATTTTAAACCTGTTTGCGTAATGTTTTAAGGCTCCTGTATGTTTTATTTTGTGTTACTTGGAATAAAATCAATTTGAATATGAAAGACACCATCACATCACGGCAGTGCTTAGAATGGTCTCGATTGGGTCTGTTAGGATATCACGCAGCAAGTGTAACTTTCTTCCTCTGTGGCCACACAAAATGGGATCTCGTTACACACTTACCACACGAGGCTATTAGCCTTGAAATGAGTAATTACTGTCAACGGCACTGACCGTCAGCGCAGCGGTTGGATAATGCAAGATAATCAGTCGGCAATAAGCTGGATGTCGGTCGTGAATCGTGTCGTTAGATTTATCGTGGTAGGTAAATGCTTTTTCCATCGCTTCCGGGGACTGAGAAATGAAAGAAAATTACTGCACACTCCAAAAAAAATCTGTAACATATTTATTTTACTTTTAAAACTTGAAAACACAAACAAATTTACAAAGAAATGGACTTCAAAGAAAAAGTATTCAAAAAAAAAAAATAACATGCACTAAAAAGTGAAAAAATAATTGGCATTTTTGTAGTTACGATTTTTGCTATTTTTTGGGTCGGAGTCAGCCGGACACGCGCCGCGCCAGACAAGAGAACCTTGGCTACCTTGGGTGACGCCGATTAAAAAAAATAACAAAAATCGTAACCACAGAAATAGCAATTATTTATTACTTTTTAGTGCATTTTAATTTGGTTTGTAATACTTTTTCGTTAAATTCGTTTTAATTTGTTAAAATTTTGTTTATTATTATTTTTTTGTAAATCTGAAGTACACTAACTAATTTGTATTTCCTTTCAAATAAAAAAATAAAAAAATGGCGTGATATTGAGTTATTCGTCCATTTGTCGCGCACATACTTAATGCAAATTTAAGACTTACCCGATTTTCTCACGAATATCATTGTCAGAACTACTATATGTGGTACTACACGGGAACCACCAGATTTTAAATAAAAAAATAATCTTCAAAATTGGTTTCACCCAGTCGAAAGTTCTGAGGTAACAAATAATAAATAAAATAGTCGAATTGAGAACATCCTCCTTTTTTTCAAGTCGGTTAAAATTTTTTTTAAAGAATTTTATTAATCTTAATCTTCACGAAAAGGAAAAGAGATATCAATAAAATTCAGAAATTAATTATAGAGCATTTGGAGGGCTTAAAAATTATACCATTCTGTTTTCGATAGGAATATAAATGTTTTTTTTTTTCATAGAAGTTAACCAAGATTTTCAACATATCGGGTCGAGCGCACTAATTTCGAGTTTTTTTGTTAAGAAAAAAAAAACGATAATCTTTTTTTATATTTTTAAATGCTAAAAAATTTTAAAAAACATTTTGAAGTTTTTTTTTTTCAGCCTTTTTAGTGCACTCAACATGGGTAAAAATGCAGAAATCCAATAAGGTTCAAGAAAAATATCGGGCTTAAACCGTGCATACGAGCGCAAAGCTTTCGTACCTTTGGATGCACATGTGAAATATTTTACAATTAATTCATTCCAATACCTAATAAATAGGATATACGGGATGGCGTGTTGAGATGGTGGTGTGGAGAACTTTGAAACTATGAATATATTAAACAAACAAACATTGAAATCCATTTATTGCCTGGGCGAAGCACCACAATAAATATTCGCTTTTGTCGGCAAAACGCGAGGAACGCGATGCGAAATGAACCGGACACAAATTCACACGATTGACAAACAGTCCCCTCTTTTGACAGCTGAAGCTGGCAAACTACATTCTAGTGGCTTGCAATTTGGGACTAAACAACTTGCTTGTCCAGAGTACTGGAAAAGGTTCTCGAAAACCGTCCTCGAAGAAAACTCATCCTTCACCATTCCGATAAGGTAACGCAGGCGTATTTGAAGACTCCAAATATACCTAGAACAGATGACGTATCCGCCATACAGCCCGGACCTTGCACCTTGCGACTTATTTTTGGTTTCCGAGAAATAATGATAGGCTTGAAGCTTAACGATTTACGAGCCCGGAAACGGCGATTAATGCTTTCGGACGGACGGACGGACGGACAGCGGAGGCTTAGTAATAGGGTTCTATTTTCACCCTTTGGGTAGGGAAACCCTAAACATTATTATTATTTATTCAAGTTAAGCGCAGATATGGCGTACGCCAGGAAATACGACGCCTATGGGTTTTCGATATTTCAGGGGGGCTGCGAAAACCATGCCGGCCGGCCTCTTCGGACCACTTTTGAATGGACTAGGAGGTCGCGGCAAAAATGGTTACGATAACGTAAATGGCTGAAACTGGCTTCACAGGATAAAGACCAACCCTCTGAAACTAAATGTGTCAGTCTGCCTGCGCCAAGTGTTTGCTAACCTAGGTAACGAAACCACTTGGTGCAAAAGTAGCTATCGTAACAAAAAAAAAAGTATGATAAGGTAAATGGCTTCAAATAACGTAGCATTAAAGTATCAGTACATTCTTGCATAGTAATACCAAAACTAAACAATTATGTTCTTCCATTTCGAAGTTGTAGGCAATTTAGGTTACAGATATAACTTTACGTATATTTAATTATTTATTAAAAATATGGTGTTTATTGTTGCATAGTTAATAGGTATCAATATGTCCAGACAATACGTATCTCATCAGCATATCAGCAGGTACACGCCAACATATAATTTGTTTAGCCAATCTAAATAACGCTACCACTGGCATAGGCAGACCGAAATATTTAGTACCAGACGGTTGGTCTCTAACATGTGAACCCTGATTCAGACATTTACCTTATCGTGACCAAAAAATGTCGTGACCTCTCGGAAAAGAAGGACCCCAGGTCGTACTTTGGGGGAAATACCTCGGTAGGGAGTTGATTCCATTGTTTACCGATCCTATAGATAAGGGATCTATAAAAAAACCGGCCAAGTGCGAGTAGGACTCGCACAAGAAGGGTTCCGTACCATCGTAAAAGATTTATTACAAAAAAAACATTTTTGTTGTATGGGGCCCCCTTTAATTGTAATTATTTCTTAATCTTACCTATTTGTTGTTATAGCGGCCAAATAAATACACACTCTGTGAAAATTTCAGCTGTCTATCTGTTACGGTTACTGAGATACAGCCCTGTGACAGACGGACAGACGGACGGACGGACGGACGGACGGACGGACGGACGGACAGCGGAGGCTTAGTAATAGGGTTCCGTTTTCACCCTTTGGGCACGGAACCCTAAAAACGATTCGTTCTTATTTTTGGAAAGTCAACCGATAATGTGTGCATTCTCTGTTTATGCGTATGAGGGTGTGTATGTGTGTGTATACATTCAAATATATCATTTTGGTTGCATATGATCTGGCTTTATTTATCAGAATTCAAAAACTTACACTAATTCCCCAAGTAAGATATTGTATTTATGCGAAATGGAGCAGACAATGAATTAATTCCCATATTTTGTAGGGTTTTGGTCCTTACCTAAGATATTTCTTTTCCTTTCCAACAGCCAATACCCTGACCATGCTATCTACTGTCCAAAGTACAAATAAAAAAACGAACAACATGCCACTGTCTTTATACAAATAGACTTTCCTTTGGGTGGTATGCTCAATCGCTTGCCACCTACATCGGGTCACTAAACGATCGTAAACAATGAACACACGGATAATAAGACCATGTGTATTCCATGGGTATGGTCTTTGAGTGAAAATGCCTTTTGCCACTACGGCGCTTCAATACGTATCGATGTTAATAGATATTTAAAAGTTTGCTTAGTACATGGCCACTTTGCTTGAATTTTCTTTGATGACGTTTGGCTAATTTATAAAATTGTTTGCGTCCTCTTGTAATTTTACATTTACTTAAGGCTGTCGTGTAGTCACAAATAATCGGAGATTTCAAAATTTTTCGAGACGCATTCTTTGTCCATTGGCTAACGCACAAAATCGTCTTCCAGGTACTACTCCTAACGTTTACGTTGTCAGATTTTAATCAAATTTTTATGTCACTTGAGAAAGCTTAATTCTATGTTCGTATGTTTTGATTTTTTGTAAATATGTGTATTTTTCAGTAAAAAAAAACGTAAAAACAGACAATTTTTTTGCTAATGTTTATAAGCCAAATTTTCCAATTTGAAAGGTATATTAAAAATTTAAAACACATAGAAATAGATTTCTAAAAATATTTTAGAATCCAAGATTTCAAAAACCTAGTAAAAAATTAAGAGCATGAAAACAATTATCGCCCGTACTATGGGGAATTGATAGGGTAACGACTCTCTTAAGTGCAGTTACTATCGACAAACGTTACTAAGAACCAACATAGATAAACACAAATAACAAAATACGAAAAGTTATTTCCTTATTTTCCCTTTAATTGTAACGTGAGACATCCCTTCTTGCTAAATATCATGAATCTGAGACAACGGGAAGTGACCCATAGGTTTGGATTAATTTGAAAGTATCAAAGTATGCGGCATATTTTAATCGGGTTTACTTAGTTACTTGATTTTTTTTTTAGGTCATAGACCTAAGAATTCACGAGTTCCTGAGAACAATATCCGGACAGGCAGAATATATGGACAACGAAGTGATCCTGATATATGGCAATATTTACAAAATAACCTACATATAAAGATATTCACAGACACTACTGATACCAACAGCAATCGTCTTTACCATGGAGAATGTTCATCGGATCTGCATAACGCTGTCCCTCCGTCCCCTTTCTACCATCGCACAACGCGGAACAGGCAGGAAATGCATCCGTTCACTGTCGACATTCCAAAAATCCGAACCAATCGATCCTCCAGGTCCTTTAAAACTATGGAATGCGCTCCCTGCCGAGTTATTTCCCGCAAAGTACAACCTGAAATCCTTCAGACGCGGTGTGAAGAAGCACCTGGCCGGCCGGCATGGCTTTTACAGCCCCCTTAAAAGTTCGAAAGCTCATGGGCGTCGCCTGGCACCTTAAGAGATCCTGGCGTACGCAATTTGCCGCGCTTTACATGAAAACAAAATCTTTAATGATAATCGTAACAACTCTTAAACGAATTTACATTTGAAATAAAAAAAAACATTACATATTTAAATCGTCTAGCAATACACGTGCAATCATAAAAACAAATCTTGTAGACAAGCTGCAATTTAGTGCAGAACCGGTGAACTCATAAGCACTTGGACCAGTCCAGGTGAAATTTTGTGACAGACACGAGCGGTTTAGAAATGGCGATTTTTCGAGTTTGACATCGCTTACGTGACCGCTTCACACGCGGGGCACCTGCGAAGGTACCTTTAGAAACGCAGTTACGTCTCCGATGTGAATTTATATTAAAAGTAGTGAAAATGTTCATTCACAAAATGATGGATTTCATTCAAAAGCGGCGGTGCGGGTTCGACCAATGGCGGAATAGCACGAACTTCTCGTCAAAAAGTGCCATAGAGCTAGGAAAGTCATTGGGGTAGAGGAGTATATTAATTTCATTGCTGGGGTATGTGTTGACGTAAATACTTTGGGGTCATAGTAGTCATAATCGTTGAGCATGTAAGAAAAGATGTAGTATAATATATATATATATATATATAGTTGTCTAGGTGTTTATTTGGGGCTTAAGCCGTCACCGACTATGCCAGCCTATAGTGACTTTAAGAATATAGTTTTCTTCAAGCTATCAGTTACTCCTTAGTAGTCCAGTTTCTTCATTCATTCTGTCTTCAGACATGAATTCTGCCTACACGCCAGAGTCAATGGCTTGAAGGAATAATAGTTTCAGCCTATCTTAAGGTACCAAAGTAAAGCTTTGAGGTTAACTATAAGTTAGGTACTTTAATATATAATTTGAATGAAACTTTTAAAGCAGCTTAACTACACTAATCAAAATTAAAGAACTAGTAAAATATAACTCGAACGTCTTTCACGACTCTGCATTTTTTTTCCAGACCTAACCAATATTTGCATGCTTTTGCCATTATTTGCAGATATATATTATGCATCAACTAACATTCAGACTTGAAATGATATTTATGACATACAAAAAAATATATATTTGTAAAAAAGACATGAACTAGTTTATTACTACCGCCATATAATTGAGACAGATTTTTTATTTATCAATAAATGTTTTAAATTCCACTTATTTAATCTGACAAGATGTCCGTTTAATATACACAAAACGTAAAGTTTCTTGCATAATATGCAAGAGTTGATGATCTTACTGAGTTGATCTTATCCTCGGATTAAACAGTTTTAACGTAATTTAGCGTAATTTGACTACCAAAAAAAAAAAAGCCAAAGCATGGCGTTAGTAAAGTTGATATTAGTAAAGGTTAAATAGTTGTTATTAAGCATAATATTATATTTAAATATATTACATGTAAGCCCGATTTATAATAACACTAAAGCGTTTACAATACAATTGAAAATCCCAATGAGTTTTGAGATTTAAATTACAATAATTATTTTCCACATTGAATGTACTGGCTGTTACGGCAACTTATATTGGAGGAAAAAAATCCTAACTACACTATAGATTTTGTCGTGCTAGAAAATAGACACGTCAGTTAGACTATACACCGCCCTAGGGTTATTTAAAACTGTATTTTTTATGAGTATCACCAATTTTTATTTCATGAAGTTTCCGTGGCATAACCTAAAGTTACTCATATGATAGTATATTTACTATTTATTTTATTTTAAAATTTCTGAGTGATACTGAATTTCAGACAAATTCCGTCCCCACTGTTGCATGTTGCAATGTCTTAACTTGAATTAACATCGTCTCGGGCGCAAATTGTGATATTGATTGACTCCTTTCTACTAATTGTTTTTTTTTTTACAGCGTCCTTTGCAATTATTAATTCATTTATTTTTTGTTGTATGTATAGGTTTATTGCAAATCGGGCAAAAGGTACAGCTTAATAACGAGGATATTTTCTAACAGTCTACCTTAGTAGCAGTTATGGAGACAATTACTTGAAATTAAACATAATTCCTACAAATGCATAATAATTTCTACTAGACATCTCAAAACAATTTACACGCTTTATTATAATTAGTAAATATCAATTGGCTTATAACTTCCAGGTTCCAAATGAACAAAGGAGACAGTACAATGCGGACTGTCGAAGTTGAATGGATTTATCATGACGAGCACAAAAAAAATGTTTCAACAAAAAAAAAAAAACACTCTACGCATCGCGTAACTCTACACCCCGCGCAGTGCACGGCGACCAGCGGACCCGCCGCGCAATTTGGCGGGAAGCGCGTCCCTTCGAGGTGGGGGCGCCGCGATAAAACCGCTCGGCCGCGCCAACCCGACCACACTACACCCGCCATCTTGTCCGCGCCAGTGTCTCCCGCCACCATGAAGTGCCTGCTGTTCCTCGCCCTGGCGGCGGCCGCCAGCTGCAAGTCCCTCGGCCACGACGACGAGGCGGTCGGCACCGCCTTCAACCTGGTCAACGACTGCCAGGGTGACTTCAACCTGTGCCTGAAGGTGTGTGCGTGAAGTGACCTGGGATAGTTTGAATAGGAAGTGACAAATCAGTAAAATAAACTTTTTCGCCGCTTTTTTCAACGAGCGAGATATGCATGCGGAATCTAACGGATAGCAAGGACACATTAATCAAAGAAAGAAAGCTAGAAAAAAGAACCACTTTATGAATCTACTCCAAAGATGCTAGTTCAAGTCCATCTTTGCAGTATATTCATAAAGAAGAACTTTTTAAAGCTCTCTTTCTTAATTTAATGTGTCTTTGCTCCAAGGTAGATTCTGCACACATATCTCTGTCAGTGAAAGTTTAATTTGGTGTGGAATATCACTTCTATAAAATGCAAAAGTAACGGTGAATCTTTGTTCCCTCTTATTAACAAAACTCTTGGTTCTACCTTGAAAAAAGAAAAAAAAACTAATATAAAGTCGAAGTTTCTTCAATGAAATTAATAATTCACCCGAGATTGATCCTATTCAAGTTGGCACAAATGTTACGTCTCAAACGAGATAATAGTTGCTGCTATGAGCTAATGGCTAAAATAAAACCAAGACCGAGCAGAATCATTACATGGAAAGGCCGTAACAGACAAAATAAAAAAGAAAGAGTGGTTGAATCAGACAACTCGTCTTGCGTACTTAGCGGAGTATCAATGAAGTTGTATTTCAATTTAATACACGTGGTTAGATAAATGTTGGTCATGAGGTTCATAGACATACTTTTTTTTATTTCAATGCACTATTTGGTTATAAGTGAATTCTCTTTTTCTAGAAAATGCACTTAATGATATGGGCAATGTCTATTTTATCAATATCTATTTTACTAAAATATTTAGTCAGTTCATCAAGCAGTTTTATGTTGAATTACTAAAAAAATAACTTGATTATTTTCCATTAACTGAAAAATTGTTGTAATTTTTTTTTTTAATTTCATTATACAAAATGTTGCCAGTTATTCTTTCATAGTTACGCAGGTAGTTTTTGAAATGATGCTCCGTAGACTTTTTAAAGACTGAAAAGATTTTTAAAGGTTTTCTCTTCAATGAAAACGTCACGGGGAACTAAACATGAGATCCCTGATACTAAAAAGTACCAACATTGAATGGCGTCGCACAAGGCTAACTTTTAGCGCCACTTCTGTTTCCAGGAACGGGCGCTCAAGTATGTTCTTGTCACGGGGAATTAACTAAGATTTAGAGACTAAAGATTAACTAATTTAGAGATTAAAGACTTAATTAAGATACTAAAACGTTCCAACATTGAATAACGTCGCACAAGGCTAACTTTTAGCGAAACTTTTGTTTCCAGGAACGGGCGCTCAAGTACGTCGAGACCTTCGCCCTGCCGCGGGAGCTGAACATCACCGATGGCATCACCCTCCTCGGCACTGGCTCCCCACGCTCCGCACGGGCGCTGGAGCCCTTGCCTGAGGAGCCCAGGGCGAGGGAGTCGCTGGTGGAGTCCCGCATCGTGGACACGCTGACCGACTTCATGGAGAACCACGTCATCCAGCTCCGCATGCCGAGGAGTACGGTCGAGGATATGAAGAGATCCATAGAGGAAGGTGCGTACCCTTTTGGGCATTTGAATTCGGCAGAATACAGATTTCAAGGTCCCTAAAATCGTCCGTGTTTAGTTTCCGAAATTTTGTTTTAAAGATTAAAAAAAAGGAAATTATGGTGCTAAAAAAACGAGTTGTTGTTATTAAAAATCATTCTGGACTTATATCCCTTATGATGGTTTAGGGATCCCTTAATGTTTAGTGTTCCAAAACAAATTATCATAAAAATAAAATTATCAAAAAGGTTTTTAAGACTTCATTTTGCATGAATGGGATTTTTTTTTCTAAATATGAATTTTCCAAAAAAAAATCATCCATTGAAAACCTAGCGACTTCGTTATTTCGCCTGACTAAACTTTTTATTTTAAATTCTGATTTTATTGAAAACAGGTTTTTTTTCTCTTGACATACAAGAGAAAAAAAAAAGTTTTAACTCAGCACGAAGTATTTTAAAAAAACTTAGATAACTAGAAAACTATGATAGAAAAAAATAATAATAGACGAGTATTTTTTCGCGGTATGGTGAGCCACCAAGAGCCCATACATATTAAATACCCTTTCAGGATTCGTGTACGAAATAAATATAATCTTTTAAAAAATTTAAGTAATTAATCTAATAATTTTGCATTATTCAGGTATTAATTAAAAAAATTGTGTGTCAATATAAGTAAATAACTTTGTTGATGAATAATGCATGAAGCAATGATATTTTCGCGGTATGGTGAGCCACCATGAGCCCATACATATTAAATACCCTTTCAGGAATCGTGTACGAAATAATTATAATCTTTTAAAACATTTAAGTAATTAATCTAATAATTTTGCATTATTCAGGTATTAATTAAAAAAATTGTGTGTCAATATAAGTAAATAACTTTGTTAATGAATAATGCATGAAGCAATGATAAATCGAAGTAATTGTAGGTAAATGGTAAAATAAAAAATCTGGCAAATTTCTTTAATGTATGCTGAACATAACTATCGTCTCTAGTGTATCTTGACGTGAAGATAATTTCAAAGAGGTCGTTAAAATAAAATCTATGACAACAATATAAGTTGAATCAATAAATCTGTAAGTCACGGCCCTACAAAAACTATGGAAATCGAGAGTCTATTTCGTAACTCTATAAATACATATTCATGTGTTGTAATTTCCATAAAATGACGGAACTCTTCGCATAACAGGTATCTATAAAATGTGAAAATTACAAGTGAAAGCCTTCCCACATGAATTAGACATTGTATATAGAAATTACCAAGCTCTTTAATTACACTTAATTTGTCAAATTACTGGGTTTAGTAGTCATACTTTTTTCTAATCTTGGAAGCGTAAATGTGTGAGTACATGTCATATCCGCTAGAACGTTAAATAACTTCGCCAAGGAATTTCATAGTCATAGCTTACATAAACTTAGAAACCATCACTACATTTAGTATCTCAGCGTGGATTGATTAGCACCTATTTACACTTAGCAGTGAAGAAAAATACTTTCTCACGCAAATAAGTAGCACCTGTACGATATGAATACGATCATGCATAGTTCTTTTTAGTTTTTCTTTTAAAATACTACCATATAATTAACACTTCATTCTGAAAATCTACACTTCTATCTGGTCGAATTTCTCTCGGGTTCTTGTTCATATGTCCAAGGTTTGCATTCCTACCGTTCGACCCAGATAGGATGGTCGGTCTGATGACAAACTGGTTTGTCCCGATTCAGGATGGAGCCTCGGCCATTTCTTGTCTTGATCTTGCGGTGCAGATGTCGGAGAAAGCTTTTTAATGTGTCCGTTGCATCTTTAGTACCATCTTGGTTGTAACGTTTCTGAGAATAGTTTTATTGGCTCTTTATTGTTTATAATGAAACCCCGCTTTCTTCTTTTTTCCGCTTATAGCTTGGCAATTATTTCTTAATTAAATGATGCATATTTGTCTTCTGGATTCACTGCCACATTAAACTACTGATTTGTGTCACAGACTCCTAATTTTAAATTTGATTATTGTGTGCAGCATTAGAAAAACCTTCATTTCAAAATGCCAGAGCTATGTTAACTAATTCCATTGGCCAAACTAATTTGAAGCAATAATCAAATAGCTATATTAAAAAATTAAATTCAAATATAATCGTAGTTAATATTTCTCATGATGTTGGATTTTCATTCACTTTCTTGATGTTCTCAGATCCACTTATAGCACTTATAGATGGTAAGAAATCGGTCCGACATATCCTGACAAGATACTCTTTGCTCGCATCCCATTAACGGATGTCTCCAATCATGGTACGAAAGCTCAGTCCGCACCTAGAAACCGCAGGTTCATGTAATGAAAGGCAGTCGACCACACTTCTAAAGGCATGTCCACTTTCAAAGACTCTGCTAGGATGTAGCTTGGAAAAGCGGTCAGTTCCGACTAGTCTTGTCTGGGACCTAGTTCTTGTGTCTAACCTGTTCTCGTGGGAGGTGTGGTACAGTGGTCCTTGTGCTTATGATTCTCAGTACTTCGATATATGTTTACAGAATAGTTCAATTATGAAGATTGTTTATTGAGGAATTAGAAATATATTTTTTGGAATCTAATAAGTTTAGGAAACTTTTTCAATTATTTGTTTTATCAAAGTCCGTTAAGGTGTTTTGTGTGATTAGTTAATGTTTACTCATTTTGTTCTTGTTTTTTAAAGAGTCTAATAGTAACATTGCGGTTTCTGGTTTACAATCATCAGTACTGTCCTGGATCAACTATCATATACCGCCAATCCACTATCGTATAACCAGTTGAAGAAACCAGGTTTTCGCCGAGGATTTCTCGGTCGGTTCCGTTACTCTCAATCGATTTCGAAATCGGTTGTAAATGCGATCTCGCCTCGGGCGACCGTTTCAACTTTCGGAATATTTTCCGGTCGAAATGATTAAGTGGCTATGTTAATTTGGAACGGGTTCTTGCGCCTTGGTCATAGGCGGTTTCGCTCGCTCGGACTTTTCTGTGGGCGGCCGATGAGTATTTTTTTGATTTCTCTGTACTTTTAGAAAATGATTTTACTTGTATCACCGTTTTATATTATCAGGATAAAAAGGTTACATTAATATGTTACTGAGAATGACAAGTTTACATTAATTTAACAATTTAATACAGAAATAGGTACATTTAGATAAGTATAAAATTATTCTCAAATTCATTGCATCTTGCGGTCGAATAATATTAAATTTATACGGGATATTAGCAGTAACTTTGCAAACAAAATTTAAAATTCTTGAATTGTATTGCTTTCCTTTTAAATCAAGTGTTGTTAAACAACCTGAAGGTCCTGAGGAGATTATTTGTGGCTTTTGCTTTCCCCAAAATAATAATAGGTAATTTCGTTTTGATAACTTCGATTGCCTCAATGTTTATGTTCATTTAAATTGATCCAGGCCGCGGCAAGAAGAAGAAGCTCAAGCAGCTCCTCCCCATCCTCGCTCTCCTCAAGCTGAAGATCGGAGCCCTCATTCCCCTCTTCCTCGGCATCATCGCCTTCGTATCCGTCAAGGCCTTGCTCCTCGGCAAGATCGCCCTGCTCGTCTCCGGCCTCCTTCTCCTCAAGAAGCTGCTCGCCTCCAAGCACGAGCACCACGAGAGCTACGAGGTGGTCGCCCACCCTCACCACGAGGAGCACTACAGCGGCGGACACGGGAGCCACGGCGGCTGGGGGCGGTCCACCCAGGACGCACAGGACTTGGCCTACAATGCGTACGCCACCAACTGAGAGGCCATCGGCCGCGAGCCAGTTTTGAGTGTTTAACTAGTTTAAATCATTTATCTAGAGTCTGGTCTGAACCTCAATAGGGCTAAAGTTTTTAGTTTTTAATAATTTATTGATTATTTAATGTAATTTATTGAGACAATATGTTGTTAAGTTAATTTGTTACAGAACGAGTGTTTCTTGTCTTATTGTAATCGGATCAGTTTTGCTGTAACGTTGTTCAAATAGTTATATATACAAAGTTTTGTTTGTGTTTATTTTTGGTCAGGAACCATTTTGTGTTATTATACTACTCAACGTTGTTTTTCTCATTTTACTTTTTTAGGTGTTTTTTTTTTGTTGGTTTTTTCTTGATATTTATTTTTCTTAATTAATATTTTTCAATCTTCATTAATTTTATGATTTTGCATACATATATCTTTTGTAAATAAGTTTCCTTAATAAATGTATATAAGTATTTGATTATTTTTGTATTTGACAAGATATTTTATTGTTTATATTTATTTGTTTATAGTTATTAATTTATTTGTGTACTTATATGTAAAAGTTTATGAGCACTCTGCTCTTTATTCTTGATTCTGATTTCGTACATATGTACCTATACAGTTATTATTTGTGTATTTTTCTTTTTAATGATTTTATGTTTTTGTGTTTTATTTTAAATTTAAGTTCAACTGTTGTTTACCCACGTACAAAGAAATATACAATAAATACGATATTAATAAAAAAAACGTTGTTTTTTTTTATTAAAAAAAAAATTGGTAAGACATTACATAAAAACTTACTTGCATGTGATATTGTATTGGAAAAAACATTCATGCTAACATGAAAACTTTAAGACTTGCAGTAATTTTAAATACAAAAAAAAATGTAAGCTTACTTAGAATATGGATGAATAATAAAACAATTATTATTATGTGTGTGAGTAATGTCAGTCAATAAAATCAGATATGACATCAGAATCAGACATCAGAATTAAACAAATTTTTAATTTTTAGTTATGTGTTTTTTTTTCTTTTTTTGCATAAATTCTGTATATACATTTTTAGGCTGACAGACTTTATGTCTATAGTTATTAAATTGGTCTGTAACTTTTTTTTTATAGAAATAAATAGTGCACAACATCTATTCTTAGGTTACTTTTCTTGTTGCTACCTGTATATTTTTGTCCCATTATCGGGTTGATTGGAAGAGATTGACATTAGGCAATAAGTCCGCCCTTGTATGTACCATGTGTATGATAGCAATAAAGAATATTATTATTATTATTATTATTGAATGTATGTGTATCATTAATATCTGCATTCACCTATAAGAAAAAGCCTGCTCAGAGACTTAGTTCTTTTTAAGATTTACAGGTTATTACTTTAAAATTTGGGTCTAATGCTGAGATAAATAGACACAACTGGAACTATCACTAAAGTGGAATAGCGCATGTCTTTAATACCAAACATAAGCATTTAAAATATAAACGGAACTAGATAGATCGATAATTTGGCTGCCATTTTGTCAGCTATCAATCATTTTCCTTTTTAGGGTTCCGTACCCAAAAGGTGTCAAAGGAACTCTATTACTGAGCCTCTAATACTAAGCCTTTGTCCGTCCGTTCGTACGTTCATCCGTCCGTCCGCCCGTCCGTCCGTCCACCCGTCCGTCCGTCCGTCCGTCCGTCCGTCTGTCTGTCTGTCACAGGGCTATATCTCATGAACCATACAAAAAAACGTGATTTTTTGGTGTTAAATATTGTACGATGGTACGGAACCCTTCGGGTGCGAGTCCGACTTGCACTTGACCGGTTTTTCATCTTTTTTCTTGTAATTTCTATTTATTTTTGGTCCAGGAGGTCCATTCAGAGTAAGAGTGAGTTCGAATTCGCCACTAAATATCAACTCACTTTTTTAAATAGTTAATGTTCCCACACTTCTAGAACATCATTACAGTTGGGTTTAGATCTAGTTTGTCCCGTAAATCCATTGGAAGTATAAATAACGGTTCCGTTATTTAAATAATAATATATTTCCCAGCTATTTTTAGGTTAACTCACTCCCGAACTAGAACTCACTCTTGCTCTGAATGGACCCCCATCCAAACGTCCAGATAAACTACTAGGATAATATCTGGTGTAGTGCACAAGTATTTCACGCCTGACCAAAAACTGCTTCTCAACTGCTTGGGTCCTTATACTCCATACAGCGCCATGCCGTGATTGGGTGATGTTAGCATACTACTGCTGATTAGCTTAATCGCTGCACAGGACCTTTCAAAGCAGCTTGTAATCAATACAAGTACAAGATAATTATCACTTTAGTAATAAAGGCACTTTAGGGTGGGCCTTCCCGCTCAACTCCCCATACAAACGTGGAAAGAAGAACACGCCCATATTTCTTGTCAGAGATCCGAAATTGTGCTCAAAATTGCTTTATTCGATGGAACTAGATGTCTGAAGACCGTACAATTATGTTTGGTTTCTAAGTTATAAGGTCCGAAAGTTCGAATTATTCGCGCTTTTTTAGGGTTCCGTACCCAAAGGGTGAAAACGGAACCCTATTACTAAGCCTCCGCTGTCCGTTCGTCCGTCCGTCCGTCCGTCCGTCCGTCTGTCACAGGGCTGTATCTCATGAACCGTAATAGGTAGGCAGATGAAATTTTCACAGAGTGTGTATTTATTTTGCCGCTATAACAACAAATAGTTAACATTAAAAAATAATAAAAAATAAAGGGGGACCCCTACAAAAAAACAGATTTTTTTGTGTTAGATCTTGTACGATGGTACGGAACCCTTCGTATGCGAGTCCGACTCGCACTGGGCCGGTTTTTGATACAATAACTTTGGAGGTGGATTACTCAACGATAAAATGTATACATCTTTAAAACGATTAGTCTTCAGACATAGATTGTTTCATGAAAATGTATAATCCGTTTTGTTTTTGTTAGACTTTTGACTACAGTGGTCGCGGTTTACATGTAGCTATAAGTAGTTTTGCAATTAAAATATACGTAAATATTAACAAATTAAACACTATGCCCATTGTCTGCTTTGTGGACATGTTGCACCCTTCTCATCATGGAGCCTGTCTTTTTCTTTGAAACAGAGAACCCAGAATGCAATAGCACGGTGTTGTACCGTGCCCGCGAATGAGTTAGTCCCGCCGAAAATAAATGATCACTTGGTGAAAACCAGGCTTAGTCATCGTTACGAATATTTATCTCAACCTTAGTTCTTGTTACGACTATTTATCTCAGCTTAAGATACGGTTCGTATCGTTATCCTGGTAACAGATGGCGCTGTCGAGTGCAGTCGGCGCGCGATTAGCATAGGCGGGGCGTCTGAAAACACGGTCACCCACTGTCCGGTCGATCTCTATACGCCTGCCCGCGCCCGGATCACCTGCGTGTACAGGGTGGCTCGAACCGTTACTTTTGATGTGAAACATCCATCGGCGCACCTTGCCAGTAAAACTGACTCGCGTGGCGTGACGGCAAATGGCGCGACGTGACGCTCTATTCGACCGGCATTGTATGCACGCTTTTTGTTTTGATGTAAAAATACAAGCCCACCCGGCACCGAACAGCCGCCATCCGTCCCAGGCATGGCATTATTTAAGTCCATATTGTTTCCTATATAACTAATAATTAATTAAAAATCTCATATTAACTTAACCGCTTCACACCTGCCTGGCGTCCCGTGGCGGCTAACATTTTTTCACGTGAAGAGCGCATTTTTTTGTAAAACCGGCCACATAGTGCGGTCGTAAGAGGAGACTTCGGGATTTATGGCTCGTAGTTTGTCATGTCATGACAACAGGTAGAGTAGCCATTAAAATTCCATTATGGTGTAATTATAAAACATATAATAATATAATATTAACAGATATTTTCGATTTAAAATAATCTTGAAAAATTATGAAAAATTATGAGAAAAAGTATGGTGCCTATGCTACTTTATAACTGAAACCGATGTTTCAGTTCACTGAAGTGAAAATGAAAACAAAGATCACATCTGTTAATACATCGGTAACCTATGAACCCAATTTACATTGATACATTATTAATTTATAAATGTGGTAAAACAAAGAAAGTAGAATATGGAACACCCAGTACACGAAGGTACTCGCCTCCTGCGCGTACGTCCTTAATGCATACTAAGAGGCTTGTTATTAATACCCATAATATATGTAAGAATGTAGTTTGACAGTGAAACCGAACAACCGTATTAGAGCTACTATGAGTTTCGATCAGATGCGCCTTTGTAAACAAATGTAATGTAAGTTGTTCACGTTTTGTAACGATAATGTTTTATGAATTCTTGCATAATGTGCACATTGCCGAATATTTATTAATTTATTTATTTCTTTATTGAGTACTAGCTGAGGTACCCGGGTCCGCTCGGGTCGATGACGTTTTGGACTGATGTCGGGCCGAATTATTTCCTGGATATTAAGGGAGTTCCCATACAAACTTTCATCCCCTATTTCACCCCCTTTGAGTTTAATTTTCGCTACAAATGGTATATCTCACTACAAGGTCTAGCATATCTCTATACTGAAATTCATTCAAATTGGTTCAGCGGTGTAGGTGGGAAAATGCATACAGAGTTAATTTCGCATTTGTAATATTAGTCGATAAATAACTCTTGCGGGGCGTGCATATAGTATAATAAGTTTTAATAAAAAAATATCAACAACAGTAGCCTACATAAAAGTAATTATCAAATGGTCAAATTATATTATAAATTATTAATTGGAATCATAAAATGTAATATGTCTAACACGTCAGAAACCAAATTGTTGTGTTAAATTATTAATTGAGTATTTAATATATTACCACAAATTCAATAAAATAAGAAATATGCAAAAATTTATATTAATTTTCAGATGTATTTATTTGAAAAAATAAGTTATTACAAAATTAAAGAAATTAATATCAGGAAAATACTTAAACATAGTTATGTGAAAAGTAATATCCGTTATCCATCTTGGTATAAATTGCAATCAAAGTCATTGAAAAATTGTTCTTATATAAAATAATGGGCGAGAAATAAATTCAATTTCAGATTAATCTTCAAACTCGTGACTGTATTACTATTTATAATGGATGTATTTAAATCAGTGTAAATGTGAACTTCCACATAGGTAATTACATATTTTTTTAAAACAATAAACATTAAAAATCATTTCTCCGCATCGAATGTTATTGATGTAATCTCACGAACACGGCCCCCATTCAGGTAAGAGTGAATTCGAATTCGTCGCTAAAAGTCCACTCACTTTATCAAATAGTTCATGTTTCCACACTTCTTGAACATCATTTTAGTTTGGTAAAAATCTGGATTGTCCCATTAATACGTTGGAAGTATAATTAGTTAACAGTCCCGTCATTTAAATAATAATATATTTCCCAGCTATTTTTAGGTTAACTCACTCCCGAACTCGAACTCACTCTTACCTGGGGGTCCATTCAGAGCAAGAGTGAGTTCGAATTTGTCACTAAATATCAACTCACTTTTTTAAATAGTTAATGTTTCCACACTTCTAGAACATCATTACAGTTAGGTAAAAATCTGGTTTGTCCCGTAAATACGTTGGAAGCATAAATAACGGTTCCGTTATTTAAATAATAATATATTTCCCGAACTCGAATTCACTCTTGCTCTGAATGGACCCCAATGGACCCCGTGACTCAAGTTTTCATGAGCCAGTCCTACAGTAAGATTCCGACGAATCGAGAACCTCCTCCTTTTGTTTTAAGTCGGTTTTAATAAGACATCAAGAAGCATATTGCGACATCTCTCGGTCGCACGACGTAAGCTATCGATAGGTCCATTAGAAAGCCTTTCCAAATTCTTTCCCTCAACCATCATGTTGCCAACTGCCAGCGCTGCCACGTGACGCTCAGCGCCACCTACCGGCCAGCCAGCAAGTCTCTTTCACGGCCATGTTTGTTTACATCGCGTCGGAGGCTCGTTCAAGTTCATTGCTACTACGGCGTTCACTCGACCGCCGCATAGCGCTGCTTGTCAATGAATTAGCTCCAACATTATCACTGACTGCAGTGATCGCTTGCGTTCGCATTCTCTGCAAAAGCCTAGATCTAGTACAAGGTACGGAACGTAGGTATGTTGCTGTTCTTTTTTATTTGTTCTAGTTTTGAACAATCTACATATATAACTGATTGCTTATTTTTTTAAAGAAAGGGTCCTTATCTTTTTTATTTAGTTGTGGTCGTTACTTCAATTGCCTGACCTGAGGTGGTAACACCATGGAGGTGGGGAAATTGTTAACACCCGTACCATCGCAAAAATGACCGATAGTCGGAGGGGTAATGAACATTTGTCCATGTTTTCCATCCAGTTCAAAGTAGCCTTGCAATATAAAGATGCTCCTGGCACGGCAACTGGTTCTCATGAGGTGTATTGGGCTAAACAACAACATCAGGTGTCATTAGCTATGAAAGTTCACTCTTAAATTTAGATAATCTGGTTAATTCTAAAATCCGTTCCCAGGATACATATTTTCTATATTTTTACTTGGGTTCCTGTCAAATTTATATCCTTTGAAGAAAGATTCTCTTTAAATTCCAAGGTAACAAGAAAACGTGATTCAAAGCGCTTTGATGTACAACACGGTGGTGACGTGTAAAACAACCTCAAATGTGTCCCGCCGTCTGTACGGGCCTAGTGTCATCCGATATGCGTTAAACTAGATGTTCTATTCTGTGGCGCGCGTTTTTCGGAAACGGCACGATGCGTCTGCGCAGTATTTTCGATTAGCTAATGTAATATTTTGTTCTCATGTGTAACCCACATGTTTATTTGAATATAAAAACTATTTTAGAACTACAGCAGAGTTCAAAGATGTTTATTTATGTTATACTTTATTTTTACTTTTATTTTGTATTTAAATTCCCCGTATTTATTTTTACCTTTTTAGGGTTCCGTACCCAAAGGGTGAAAACGGAAACCTATTACTAAGCCTCCGCTGTCCGTCCGTCCGTCCGTCCGTCCGTCCGTTCGTCCGTCCGTCCGTCCGTCCGTCCGTCTGTCATAGGGCTGTATCTCAGTAACTGTAACAGGTAGACAGCTGAAAATTTCACAGAGTGTGTATTTATTTTGCCGCTATAACAACAAATAGAGAAGATTCAAACATAATTAAAATTAAAGGGGGCTCCCATACAAAAAACGTGTTTCTTTTTGGTTTTTTTTTTACGATGGTACGGAACCCTTCGTGTGCGAGTCCGACTCGACCTTGGCCGGTTTTTTTGAAAATAAAAACTATTTTCGAACTGCAGCTGAGTTCACAGATTAAATGAATATATTTAATTTTTCCTTTTTATAAAAAGGTGCATTTGAATGTTTTTATGCATCTCGTCCTTCTCTTGTTCTTCTCTTCTTCGATTCTTCAAGATCTATCGTAACATTACGCAAACATTCTTCTCTCCCCCGCCTGGCGTCCGTGGCTTTGGTCTTTTTATTTTCGCGTCTGGCGCACAGACGCCGTAACGAAGCAGCCTTTTCTTCTATTTTTAGGCGCGCCGCCGTCTGCCGCCGCGGTCGGAAATAAAACAAAATTGGGCCAAGGCCTCCGAGAAAAGACTTTGTTTTATTTGGAATTACGTTACCTAAGCATGATCTATGTTATTACACCTCGGAGTGTCGGTGGGCGTTTTGATGCGAAATTAAATTATCCACGTATCTAATACCTACCCACATAGCCCGTGAGAATTTCTTTATTGTCTGCTGTTTTCTGTGTCATGGTTTTTTTTTTTAAATAACTAAAAGTAGAGTTTTGCTAAACGTCTGCAGTGTACTCCCCAGGGTGGCATTTAGTTATTCGTTGATTTGTCACAGAATTGCTTGTTAATATTCATAAAGTATATTCTGCCATTTGAACATAATGTTTCAAGGATACCACCAAAAATATTTCCATTTTATAACTTGTATTAATTTCATAATTAATATTTCCCAAAGTTAATTATATTTTTACTACAATTTCAATTTGCAATCGGAGAGTGACCAACAAGCTCGATAATAATTACGTTGTTTCAAATAAGTTAACTCTCCGTTGTAATAAAATAATAGTATTATTTTTATTAATAATTTAAGATTTAGAAAATCCAAGCTTTAAAATTTTTGTACGTATATGAACCCTATAATATTAAAATACTTTTTTTAGCTGTGATAAAATAGTTATTTGGTTAATATTTCAGTACAACTTCGAAATAGGAAATATAATAGTGATTTTTGCATATTAGTTATTACTTTAATAACCGATATTTAAGTATCAAACTGAAAGCGTCAATTTAAAAGCCTGTTGAAAAATATGAATTCAATGATCTGTCCATGCCATTGCAACAGTTTGTTTTCATTCTTAATAATTTTATAATTATTACGTTTTTATAATATAGAGATGCTAAAATCAAGTTAGCCACGTCAAAAGGTTCAACTGAATTTGTATTTTTTGCTCGTAAATAGCATTGAATTTGATTTATTTATTCAAGTTCTGGTAGTCAAACTACACTAAGTCATGTCACAATTTGGTTGACCCGCAGATTTGATCAACCAGTGAAGAACCGCAAAGAAACTTCACAATTTAGCACCCGATTTAGCAATTGAGCTTCACAATTTAGAAGAACCCGCAAAGAAACTTCACAATTTAGCACCCGATTTAGCAATTGAGCTTCACAATTTAGAAGAACCCGCAAAGAAACTTCACAATTTAGCACCCGATTTAGCAATTTAGCTTCACAATTTAGAAGAACCCGCAAAGAAGCTGCCCAATTTATTCTAGCCTTTATAAACCGGATGAATATAAATAGTGCATCAGCATGGTGGAATGTCTACGCACGCAATAAGAAAGGTATTACTCACTAGCATGGGCGAGAATGATAAGCACATTTCATTCCACCTTCGCCCGAGGCGCTCGCGTGACCAATTTTGATTTTCTCTCATGTTTGGGATCCTTTCTCTCTGGCCGACACGAATTCCCTAGAAACTCGAGTGCCGACTGCGCCGCCAATGGTTAGCTCCGTGAGAAGACTCGTCCGACCCACCTTGCCTCGGCTCGGTTCTGATCGGAAGACAATACGTTGAGCCGACTAAAACATATGGAAATTGTAACGGTTTTGTTGACAATGGGGTATGGGAGAACCGAGGTGAAGAACTTAATTAGATGTCATGGATAAGTTGAATGTTGTACGGGATTTATAATAATTTTCACAGTTAATGATCGAGTAACTTTGGAAGCTAGATACAAATTAAAATCATGTAAAAAAATAAACCACGACGATATAATTAATATTTCCCAAGCAAAGTAATATCAAGGATAAAGATTCTTCGAAGTGATGAAAGAGAAAGTTGGTAGTAATCATTATACCCTTCCAATTCTAGTTGTAGACTGGAATTTTGACTATTTTGAAGTACTTTGAAATGTTATGCAACGCTCTATTCCAAAAATTGCTATTGCATTTTTTCTCCCCACTATGAAGCCCTGAGCTAATACCAAGAACATGGATATTTAATAAAAAGTATGACGAATGTTGAAATATCAGAATACTTCCTAAAAGCACTTTAGGTTTTATGTAGATAATTTAAAATCGAGATGATTTTAGCCTTTAGTGCTTTTTTACTAAAGTTATTATAAAAAAAAAAGTTATATAAAATTCCCATAACTCAGTGAAACCTAGCATGGGAAGCAGGACTCCAGTAGCTTAAATAGCATTTGGATGTAGTAATAAGGAATAATAAGAAATAAAATAAATGTTCTTAGGCTAATTTGTTGATCCTAAATATTTTTTTAAACGATTTTTGATTTGATTTTGAAATGCTGGCAACTCTTTGCACGAACTGTCTCCCCTTTATTGGAAAATATCATGGGCAAATTATACTTTTAAAATTTATCGATTGTGGGAATACTTGTTTTTGCATTAACATTCTGAGGGGTGTTTTATGTATAAATCAAGATTTCAAAATAATTAATATGTTCTTAAAATACGAGTTCTAAAATGTGGTAAAAATTAAAAGACAAGTACGGTTTAAATATTATTTACTAACAACAACCCTATAAAGATAAAATTGTTATAAAAAATATAATGCTGCGTTTATTGTAGGCAACAACTACAAAGATTGTACGTTTCCTCTTATATGAGATGATATCAGTAAATACGACGAACATGATGGCGATGACAATGATAAAAAGAAAGTAGGTGATAACTTAATGATGATAATAGCGAGAGATGAGCTGGCAAGTGAGAATAAAATTGTATCAACGATGTGGAAAAAAGAAAGTTAGAAGAGAAGATGTGATTGGTAAACTAGATATCGTATGGCAAGCATTGACTCAACAAATAACAAAACGTCAATACATACTCAAATATAAATAAAATAAACTTAATATAAATCTTATTTCCGCTAAATATTAAAGCCAGGTACTGGTTACAAAACCAAATTGAACTATAAACATATCAAATATATTATTAATATTATTCAGTCCACAATGTAATAAGTTATATTTGTACTCGATATATATACCCTAATTCTAAATTCGTACACAAAATACATACACACATAGAGGTACATACATACATACAAAATAGACGGAAATGAAGTATGACTATACAACGGTGAAGAAGAGATGACAATGAATTAAATAAACATTCCTCCCATTCACACAAACCGCATGCACGATAAATACATTACGCTCTTAAATTGACAATAAATTACTATAGTTAAGGGTAAGGCGGCTAACGGGTCGCGCTTCGCTGCCACCTGGTGTCTCGGTCACCTACTGAGGCTTCTGCGCGGAGTAAGCCATAGTCTGCGCCTCTTCGGCGATGGATCTTCCCCAGCCGCCGCCGTGAGCGCCTCCGCCGCCGCCGCCGCCGCCGCTGCTGTAGCCGCCGGCGTCGCCGCCGTAGCCCGAGCTGGCGCCGTAGTCCGAGTGGCTGCTGCTGTGGCTGGCCGAGTGCTGCGGGTGCGCGACCACCTCGTACGTCACGTGCTTCTGCTGCGACAGCAGCTTCTTCAGGCCGATGATCGCGGAGAGCACGAGCGCCAACTTCCCGATGAGCAGCGCCTTCCCGGCGATCAGAGCGATCGCGCCGAGCGCCAGCGGCATCAAGGCCGCCGCCTTCAGCGCCAACGCCGCCATCAACGGCCCGAGCAGCTTCTGCGCTTTCTTCTTCTTCCCCCTGCCCTCCTCCGTCGTCGCCTCCTCCTCGCCGAACGCGTCGACCGTCTCCTCCAGCGCGCGGCCGGCGCTGCTGACCGCGTCCAGCACGTCCCCGCCCTTCAGCTCCACGCGCACCGAGTGCGTCTCCAGGTATCTCCTCAGCCTCGCCGCCGGGTCGAGCGCCCTCGGCGCCCCCGTCTCCGGCGTCGAGCTCTCCGCGCGCACGACCGTCACGCCCTCCGCCAGCGCGAACGTCTCCTTCTGCCCTAGCATCTTGTCGACGAACGAGAGGAACTTGTACTTGAGGCAGGAGGTCGAGTCCTTGCGGAAGCAGTCCGACGGTCCTTCGAGGTCGTTGTCGGTCCGTCCGGCGTCCTGCGCGGGCAGCGCTGCGACCGCCGCGAGCGCGGCCGCTACTAGTACGGTTCTCCACATCGTGTTGGGACCGTCCGTGACGGATGCAGCGCGAATACTGTGCGAGAACGAGAGGAGGTCACCGCTTTATACGCTCCCCTCGGATGCTCGCGACGGTGCGTTCTCGCCGCCGTATCCAGCCGGTGTCGGGGATGCGGAGAAATGGCCAGTCATGGACTTGGAAAAAACTCTTGTCGGCCTGAGTGGTGCTTGACCGGTGGTCGTTATATCACATAGAGAAATTCGTCAGTCTCTACGATGATTTGCGAGTAATTAATACGCATAGATTCTGATTCAGATTCAGATATATTATTCATCACAAAGACATACATAAATGTTATCTATTGTTCAGTGTGATTCGTCCATGTTCAGTCCGATATACAAATAAATGAAGTCAGTCAATGTTAAAAACTATATAAATTAAATAAAATCATTCGATTATACAAAACAATTCAATCGAATAATGGCAATAGTCTTAAAAAGCTATTTACAATATGTAAAAAATTCATTGACCTTATAAAAAGGATTGTCAATTAATAATTCTTTTAGGCGAATCTTGAACGTATTCTTATGATGAATCGATTTTAATTTATCAGGTAACATTTCGTACAGTTTAGGTCCGATCACATCAGGATTTTTTTCTGACATTGCTAGCCTGTGAGATACTTGTCTTAGGCAGTGTGAATTTCGTGTTCTGTAGTTATGACTGGAACCGTTAAATTTAAAGGAACCGATGTTGTCTCTTACATGCATTATAACTTCATATAAATATAAGGAGTACACCGTTAGTATCTTTAAAGACTTGAAGAAGTCTCTGCACGATGTTGTCTTTGATATACCAGCTAATACCCTTATTGCTCGTTTTTGTAATATTAGCACTCTCTCGGAGTCTGATGAATTTACCCACAGGATAACTCCATATGACATTAGAGAGTGAACATAAGCATAGTAGGACTGTAACAAGGCTCCCTGACTAATCAAGCGACGCAACTCTCTGAGTGCGTAGATTCCCCGTGCCATTTTACCACAAAGCTGATCGACATGCAGTTTCTAATTAAGGTTTTTTGAATATTTTATAATTAAGTGGTTCTTAAATTTGGTTGGAAATGGTCCTTACGACTGAACAATATTTATTTGAATGGAGACATACAATCATTATAGGACATTTGTGACGCTAGAAACTGTCTTAAAATGTTCTAAAATAGTAACAAACAATTGTTAAACATCGACATAATATAACTCATTAGCATTTAATCCGATTTTGAAAATAAGGCCAAAATTGGTCAGTCCCTAACTTTAAATCATTGGAGAAACAGAAATGTTATAAATAATCAACAACATACAAAATACATCATTCCAAATAAACTACAATCTTCTACTATATTATTCAAGTCAGCTAATACTTCTTCTTATCAGCTACTGAAACAGAACACGTGACTCAAGAACCCATTTATACAACACACATCGAATTTTGTACTAATTACGTACCTCCAACATGTAAGGAAACTTCTAAAATATCGATTTCTTTGCGTGATTAGGTTTCTTAACACTAAGTATAACTATTATTACCTTCAGTTTCTTGTATCTTACTTTGGAAAATGTCATTTTAGCACATTCATAAATCTACTTGACTATGGTTTTTTTGACATATTTTTAAAAAGTTCTCATTAGCTATCGACCCGATGCATTTACCGAAAAAATCAGTTCAACATTTAGCCAGATTTGAATCTAAGAGACTGCCAGCATAAATCGATAGTGTTTATAGCCTATTGGCATATCTGGAGTTCAAACGAAACTTGCCTCTAAAGGTTACATGCGGCGTTAGGGACGAGATGCTAATGAGAACTTAATCGAATGATAAAGAAGGTCTTAATCAACTTTGATTGGATTTAATATATAATATATAATAGATATCATATATATATATAATAGATTGCGTTTTCATCACCTGCACTTGGATATATCGTATTTAATGATTAGCCAGCTAAATAATCACAGTGAACAACTGGCAAGAAACATCCTGGATTTTTTTCCAACTTCTGTTTAGTCTAAGTTTACAAAAGTTTTTGCCACTGCTAACAACACTACTATATATTGGTACCTGTTTGAGTGTATACAAGTAAAAATAAAGTTAATAATAAAAAAATATGATAGGAGAAAAGAGGTCATTACACTAAATTCATATGAGTTCACGAAAATCAATAATGCCTGCCGTATGCACCAGTTCATGCAATATAACCTTATTTTCTTACTATGCCGCCATCTAACACATTGCCAATGAGAGCAGGCCAGTTCCCACAAACAGCACATGTTACCAAGCATCACTCCAGGTCCAAGCATTTCCTCGCTCAACCATATTTTAGGGAAAGAGATGATATTATCACCCCAAGCAAGGACCTGTGCGATGCACTACTACAGTGGCAAGAAGAAATAAAATTGAAGCATTTGCACGTTTGGATTTCATACTAATAGTTTTGTTGTGAACTACCACAGTGACCTAGTATAGCAACACAAACATTTTGAAAATAAATTGAAATGTATTTTAAATGTGAAAGTACAAAAACTCTGACAAAATTAACTAATGAATGGAAGAAATCACTCTCAGTGATAAGTTCATCTTTGGACAATTTTGTTGTTTTGAATTTCAGTTTCAGTTTCTTTTTCCTCCATTAGGGGAATATTACACACTCGGCTTCGTCTGTTTTTCCTGTCGGTTCGATTACTTCTGGCGAAGAAGAGCCAACAAGAAACGGGTCGCCTTCATAAAGTACAAAAAGCATAACGTCCAAAACCCAGAACATCCAAAAGTATATATTTTTCGTGGGTATTATAAAATGCATATACACTAACATAACCTAATTGAAAATATCCGAATTCATAAGTGTTTTGGACGGTATGGGTTTTGGACTTTGTGTTTTTTTGACTTTATTTTATGATGCGTCCCCCAAGAAACTTCGTCGGGTTGGCCATTGTATTTTTCTTTTTTCATTGATACTTACAAACCAGTTTACAGTGCATTATTGATTACTGTTGCTCACAAAGAACATTATATACATTGGTGAAGAGCAAACTCTTGATTACCGTAATTACATCTTGTTCTAAATGAATAGAAATTATGATCGCATTGTTCTTGTAATTTTATTTGTATTCTATATTGCACATTAAAGAATTTATTCATTCAATGATCAAAGATAATCTGATGTGAACAATCTGTTAAGGACATTTCGAATACCAAGGACGAACAAGAACCTACAACCCATATCTGGCATTCAAACGATGTTGTTATTGAAAGGTTCATATGATTATGTGGACGATATTATAATAGGATTTATTGCACTCTGAATGCCCGTATTGGTATAACAAAATGGTCAAGCTCCAGAAAAATATATATCTTCTATTGTGCTAGAAATGCTTCCAGGTAAAATTGAAAAATTGTTTAATATTATAATTTAAGTAGCTGCAATAAACATTTCCCCTGACACACAACGCAAGCATACAATTTCTTAAATTAGCTAATAAACTCACCATCATTATTCACCTTCCTCCTCTCACACATCCACTTATATTTGCATGACTTTACCACATACTAAGTGTGCGTTCACCTTTTTTCATCAATTCTATGTCGAATGCCGCCTACTACTCAGAATTCAGTTCTTTTGTAGGCTGCAGTTATTTTATTAACTTGTTCACCCATCACATTCAATACTTGTTATTGTTAAATGTCTAATCTTAAGTTAATAATGTGTATAATAATGTAAATGTCTGTTTGTTTGATGAAAATAAAAATACTATATAATATGAATCCTATTTCTGATGAACGATTTTGACCGGATCGGTCGTCGATCCCAATTCTCCCGGACGTAAGTCACTTTCTCTCGGGCCGCTGCGCCTCTGGACTCGCCAGCACCGCGGCGACTCGAGTACCGGGCAAGTAAAAGTGAATCGCTGCACTGCCACGGTGGATTCAGGTTTCCCGTTACAGAGGCTACACCGTAGAGGCGGCTCTTGGCCGCATTGATCGAAGGTGAAGGAAAACATGCCTTAGTCTGTAGCCATACATCTAGCATAGCGCGCTGTGCTAACAAGACGAACAGAGTGTGGGAGTGAGACGTCAACTCAAGTACCACTGCCGCGAGTTAGAGAGGGATGGAACGCACTGCCCGATGAGACAACTTCCCAAATCGTTATGAATGCATAGGAGTCGCGCTCATGGAATGTGAAATGTTTTTTTGTGAAATCTTAATGATTTGTCAAGTTTCCCTCAAGGTAAGCATGGTGACCTGTGCATTTAGAGATTGATAAGTGAAAATAGCCTTTTTTAATGGTAAATAAGGGGTGATCCACTAATTCTTTGTCGATCAAATCTGTCTTAACTATGCTTCATTATTTCAAAGTAAAACCTGAAAACATAACATCATATCATTAGTTTGACGCTACATAGCTTAGAGTACATTTTGCATATTTTCTCATCCGTCAGTTGACTCTGTGTCTTTATATTGGCTGCAGCAATACACCGTGTAAAAGCACTCGAAAATTGAAAAATCGGCCCCTAGTAGTAAAACGACTGACACATAACGTTAAGGTCGTGGTTTTAAGCTGCATTTAAGATTTTCTTCTGGTTTATTTATCAGGATATGCTAGGATGAGCTATGCCCGAAAAATATTAGAGGATGTCTAAAAGGGAATTTTTGTTTACTGGGGGGTATAAAAAAATAAAAAATAATGGCTTTAAACGTAAAACCTTTTTCCAATGATTGCAACCTCTTCAACGTTCTTGTCAACAGACTCACAGGAGAAAGTGTCACTGGTTTTAGTGACGTAAACCTTGACCGGAGCAAGGAGGTTCGTCGTTCATTTCGAGGAGGTTTAAACGAAAAATTTGCATCAAAGACACAACTTTATTGCAGTATCGCGCCGTAGTCTTCGCTGCTCTGTGTCCACGGGCCGGCAATTTTTACCGCGAAAGCTGGCCTTGCAGCCTTATGCACATGATTTTTATGATTATGGTCGCATGACGCAGTGTAGTTTCAATTCGCACGCATTTTATTGTCATTCCATTTCCTAGGGTAAGAATGAGAAGTGTGAGACGATTTTCTCACAGTTTTGGAAAGAGAAATTAGCCTGAGTCCCAGTTCGACGTCAATAGGAATCTCGAGTTTGTGTCTATTTTTGACGTAAGGGCATGATGATACGTGACTTGATCGAAAATTATTATCTGATTTAAGGCAACTACCACAAAAATTAAGGAGAAATGACATGTCTTTACTCACGACGACGTCGTTATAACCTAAAATTCTGTTAATGGACCATGCCATTTTAGGGTATAGTCATATTTATCAAATTAGGATCGACAAAGAAAAATGTTAACTAGATAACGGCTGCCAAACTGTCAATTTCAGATTTTAAAATATTTCTCAAATTGACTGAAGAAACAGCCACTGGATGGAACTGGATCACTAAAGAATATGTGAAAGTGAAATTAATTTAAAACTCAATTTATCACGAAATTAACACAATTCCTAGACCACAGTGCGTGTTGTACCCCATAGCTGTAGCCAATGCGTTTGCAACAAAGCCGTCAAGTTCACCGTGGGAGCGACAATTTATCATAACGTCCGATCTGTCTGTTCGTTTGTCACGTGTGACTCACACCGTTTCTCATAAACACCGTGTTTATGGAGTTTCACTCGCTCACGTATAAGGTAAGAGTTTGCGGTAAGGTGACAGTACCTAATACAGTATTGTGGCATTTTAAGGCTCGCTTTTCGCGATTGAGTGATATTTCCCGCGTTTCGTTGGAACGGAAAAGAACCCTTATATAGTTAAAACGATTTTTTTGCATTAAGTTAATTATTTTATTGTTAATGAATTAATATTATAGGACTTTTTTATTATTTTATTTATATAATGTTTAAAAACAATATGATGAAAGTGTGTAATTAATAATACTGTGATTGTAATGTTTTGTTTAATGGTGCCATTGCCTTGCCCTAATGTCATATAATCTCACACATGTATTTGTGAGATTTTAGTATGTAGTAATACCTATCGGTCTAAAAATACAATAAATGAATAAATAAATAAATAAACGGAAAGGTGAGCCTTTTTAGGCTTCCATACCCGAAGGGTGCCAAAGGAACCCTATTACTAAGCCTCCGCTATCCGTCCGTCCATTCGTCCGTCCGTCCGTCCGTCTGTCACAGGGCTGTATCTCATGAACCGTAATAGGCAGGCGGATGAAATTTTCACAGAGTGTGTATTTATTTTGCCACTATAACAAATAGGTAAAAAAATAATAATAAAATATTAAGGGAGGCTTCATACAAAAGACGTTAAATCTCGATTTGTGTTAAATCTTATGCGATGGTACGGAACCCTTCCTGTGCGAGTCCGACTCGCACTTTTACTAAAATCATGCCTACTGGTATTATAACACAACGTTCAGGTCATACCTTCAGTTTTATTCCTCCTTCAAATTCTTACCCCATCATTTTATAGTAAAAAAAATAAAAAAAAATAAACTTAATAACCTTGGTAAACTCAGCTACAATTATTTTAAATGATTGAACTAAACTAATACTTTTACCGTTTCTCTTACTTCATACGATACCAACATCATTGGCCCTCACCGACACCTATTTTAATAAATTGTAATTAATAATTAATTTCTAGAACTGATTATATATTTGTACAGCGCAACTTATTTCCCATGATACAGTTGTGGGTGTCCATTCAGGTAAGAATGAGATCGAGTTCGGGAGTGAGTTAACCTAAAAATAGCTGGGAAATATATTACTTTTAAATAACGGCACTGTTATTTATACTTTTAACATATTTATGGGACGAACCAGATTTTTACCAAAACTAAATGATGTTCAAGAAGTGTGGAAACATGAACTATATAAAAAAGTGAGTTCATATTTAGCGACAAAGTCGAACTCACTTTTACCTGAATGTGCCCCCAGAACTCGTTTGGGAAAGAGGATGTTAATACTCTGAAATTGTTTTTGTTGTCATTGTTATTAATGTTATACATAAATTGACAAATATAGTTACATCGAACAATTTTTTTACGAAACTGAACATGGATAGCTGTTGTCACTATATAATACCAACAAACAACAAAGAACTTAGTTACGGGCCAGGACTTTGCAATTGCATTGAATGAAAGTTTTATTCAATGCCATGGCACCAAATGACCTGGGCGGGATTAACCCTCCCACCTTTGCGTGGATTTCGAACCACGGCCAACCTCAACGGTAAGACTACCGAGGTCGACAAACCTACCAATATAGCTTTCGGAGTGGTCAGTCCGAGTTCCAACCTAAATTGGCGTTTACGGAACTTCGAAGTTACGTAAAAGCGTCAAACTCCATACAAGTTTTAGTAGATATTCTGTGCTTTTACTTCTTCAAGCTGTCAAAGTCAAACTTGTACTTCCGGTTTGTATGAAAACGGGAAGTCGGCGTAAACGGCAACGTCAACGTATTTACGGCGTCGATGAGTAAGCTGTCAAATCAAATGTTGGTTCGCTTAGCGCCCACTGCGCGCGCTTTTCAATTTCTCCATACATTTGAAAACGCCAGTCGATTGGTATGGCGTAAACGTTAATTTAGGTGACAACTGGGACTATGGGCTCAGGATGCAGTTGTGAAGCTAGTACATAATCGAATGCAAGAGAAAAAGAATTCTGGACACAACACCCATATAGGCTTTCCAATCAGCCACTTGTTTTATTCATTCTCGGGGCACGGAAGGACCTCTAGATTTATTGCCTTGTCGAGCCAGGACATTTGTTACTCTTTAATTAAACACGTAGGACTAGCTTAAAAGCTTAGCGGTAATGGTGACCGCTTAAGCCTGATTGCAGAAGAGACGGCTGAATTAATCATTGTTCAAACACGTCACTTTTAGTCAGCCTGGAGTTGACTCAGCTTAATGTCATACTGTCCGTTAAAAGTGACGTGTTCAATCATATGTTGATTTCGATTTTCGATGCACTCGGTCCTAAGAATAAGGGATCTCTCCTACAAAAACATAGTAGTAGTACATGACAATATGGTTGTCCGTTTGTTAAGGAATATCATACGTTGGCATTATTTATACTGTATTTAAAAAAGACAGAAACCAACCCGGCTCACACCGGTTTGAACTAAAATCATAAAATATTTTAATGAACGGACAGATCGAAAATTAAACTTTTGCATTTAATTAAATCTTAATTCAACATCTAGGTCGCAAACTATTTTTTTATTTTAATCCTAAAATAAAGATTAATAATTCAGAAATGTATGTTACATAAAGTCAATGGTTACATATAAAAAAGTTCCACAGATGAATTCCACAAAATGAAAAGTATTATTAAACTCTATAGGGTTTTCTCGTCTTTTTAAATAATTTTAACGTTTCAATTAAAAAATTAAGTCTCGATGATTTCGGAAAACGATTTGAAATATAATATATTTGAGCACCAATACAAGAACTGTGGTTTCATCATTCCTAACATTTGTTAAAAATGTTTTGGAATTCGGATAAATAAAATGCAGCCTATAAATCAGCTTACTTAGAATAGTTTGGCAGAAAGGTTTTATGATTTCAAATAAAGGGCTACACATAGGACTGATAATTTCAAAAAAAATATCATGGAAGAAAGAAAAATTTCGACCACATTAATTTTGACAAACATTTTACAATACCCAACTCCGTTCCTCATAAGGAAATAAAAACCGGCCAAGTGCGAGTCGGACTCGCATACGAAGGGTTCCGTACCATCACGTTTTTTGTATGGGGCCCCCTTTAATTTTTATTATTTTTTTATTTTACCTATTTGTTGTTCTTCTTCTTATTCTTCAGCCTTTTGTTGTCCACTGCTGGACGTAGGCCTCCCCCAGACTTCGCCAAGTTGTGCGGTCTCCTGTTTTTCTTCGCCAGTTGTCACCTGCTGTCTGACGTATATCGTCTGACCAACGTGCTGGCGTATTTTTTTTATAGCGGCAAAATAAATACATACTCTGTGAAAATTTCAGCTGCCTACCTATTACGGTTCATGAGATACAGCCCTGTGACAGACGGACGGATGGACGGACGGACGGATGGACGGACAGCGGAGGCTTAGTAATAGGGTTCCGTTTTCACCCTTTGGGTACGGAACCCTAAAAAAGGAGCCCTTAAGAATCACTTAATTTTACATATCTATAACTGTTAAGAACAAGGTAAATAGTTTTTATCAGGAATGCGATTATTATAATTACCAAATGTTTTCGTACAATTTTAATACGTCAAGGGGACATCCTGCATCTAGCACCTGCATTCAACATTTATTTTTATATTTTATATTATTTAAAAATAAGTACGACAAATCTCGATAATCAAAAAAGTACATTTGTAGATTGATGGTCTAACTAGACATACCTTAGAGAAAACTCTAAAACAATTGCTCAAACAGACAAGCAATAGCCTAATGTCAACCACAAGGGGTGCTCTGATTCTCTGCGGCGGGTGCTATTGTTCAATGCACTTCTCCAGTTTTTTTATCTACTTCAGGTAACTTTTGACAAGACTTGGATGGCAACACTGTAGACACATAAATAGGGAACAATGTAATTTTGGTATATCGTACACAATGCAAACAAAAGTGTATATTCAAATTAGTACTTAATGCCTCTAAGTTGTCTCTACCTGTCATTGCAATAACCAAGCTGCTCGCATAAGCCATTTTAAGTGTTGCACCAACGAATTCTCGACGCGTCATTACCAGGCGCAGTACCGTGACGGTATTTAAGATTTTCGGATGCTCCCATCGCGGCGGTGAAATTTAATGGAATTATCATAATGATGTTTGTAGATCAAAGTTGGAGGCGAAATCATAGGCGCAAGAGAGCGTGCTGTGCCATGCTGAGCTCTGCGCAACGGAGCAATGGAAATGTGCGTGATCTTGCGGCTATAGACGCTTATCACTGCTTAGGACTTTAATGACATCTTCAAGTTATGTACCATAAAAACATACCTACGAGGTCTGTCAGTTATGTCTTATTTTACGTTTACGGATTTCATTTATTTAAACTCTCTCGGTAGTCAAACTACTTATATCAAAATACGAATGATCCGCGGATTCTGTCAACTCTGTAAAGAAGAATCCGAAAAGAAATTTTACCAGTTTTCCGTATACAGTAATGAAATACATACTTAGATCTAAATGCTACTGCCAAACAATTCAAAACAAACAAAAAATATTTTCGATGTCAAGTCAGAGCTCCTACTCCCAGTTGTCACCTAAATTGGCGTTTACGGAACTTAGAAGTTACGTAAAAACGTCAAACTCCATATAAGTTTTTACTAGATATTCTGTGGTTTTACTTCTTCACGCTCTCAAAGCCAAACTCGGACTCTGCGCGCGCTCTTCAATTTCTCCATACATTTGAAAGGGTCAGTCGATCGGTTTGCTGTTAACGCTAATTTAAGGTGGCCCAACGCGGCGGGACTAACTCATTCGCGGGCACTGTACAAAAACGTGCTGTAGCGCTCTGGGACCTTCTCTGTTTCAAAAAAAAAAGACAGGCTCCGTGATGAGGAAGATGCAACATGTCCACAAAAAAGACAATGTGCATAGTGTATGATTTGGTAAGATTTACGAAAATTTTGATTTCAAAACGACTTTTAGTTAAAAGTAAACCACGACCGCTGTAGTCAAATATCTAACAAAAACCAAATCGATTACAAATCTTGATTAAATAAGCTATTTCTGATGACTAACCTTTTTAAGATTTTCTTAATTTATCATTGCGTAATATACCACCAAAGTTATTGTATAAAACGCGCGGAAAACTCGAACTTTCGGACCTTTTAACTTAGAATCCAAACACAATTGTTTTTTACAATGCCAACGGCCATCAGACATCTAGTTCGATTAAATAAAGCTCTTTTGAGCAAAATTTGGGATCTCTGATAAGAAATATGGGCGCAATCATCTTTCCCCGTTTGTATGGGGAGTTGAGCGGGTTGGGCCAGCTTAAGTGACAACTGGGACTAAGATCTAAGAGTTGTACTGCAAAAAATACTTTGACCCGTCTAATATTGTATTATTTCGGCCAATTTGCGTCAGCTAGCATTGCCATCATATGAACCATAATTCTGCGTCGATGGTAGTTTTTTCTTATTTTTTGAAAGACTTCTAGCAAACAAATGCTTGTGTATTCTCTTTAGAATGAACCGTCTTACAATTTTCTAGTTGCACCAATGGCACATATATGCATTAATTTAAAAAAATATTTTTAAATAAAAAAAAAATCCTTAAAGAAAACACCCCGAAACCAAAAAACAAAAAAAAATGTTTACTTTTCATTGATATACGATAAACTATTTTAATACCTAAGTAATTACATATATACAATTTGTTAATTTCTAATAATTTTTTAAAGTCGGTGCCTTGAAAAGACTTACGTTTTTTTGGGCTGTAAGTGGTTAGATAAATATCACCTATGACTAACAAAGATATATAAGTAGATAGCTGCATATATTTACCTACTTAACAATAACACAAAAACAAAAGTGAAATAAACAGACAGGTCGGAAAAACGAATGCAAGCAGGTATTTAAGCATGTATACCTTGTATTTTTAATTTACTGTACACTTTTACACTACACAGTAAAACAATATGTACAAAAAATCCAACCTTACCAGCTTAATTAATAAATAAATAAAACAAAAAAATAATCAAAACCTCTCTTAGTGTGCAATCTCACCCTAAAAGAAAGCTACTCTAAATAAAAAAATCACATTTCTGGGTTCAGTGGTTACAAAAATTCGTTGTTTGTCGTCAAGTACCAAACTACTGAACCGATTTTGATGAACCGAGTAATCGGTGAACATACATTAAAAAAAAGATTCCGACGAATTGAGAACCTCCGCCTTTTTTCGATTTCAAAAAAAAGGCGGAGGTTCTCAAACTTCAAAAAAAACAGGCAACCATTTGCTTCACAGTGCTTTTTCATGAGAAACTTTATTTGGTAAATATACTTTTTCGTACTAAGCAGGTACGTCGCTTATTCCAAGGAATATGATATGCATGTATGTATAATCGACCGTGAAGCACGGACACATACATTAAAGAAAGAGTCCAGTAAAAACAAATTATTTAAAAATATAAAAAACCCGACAGCGAAAAAAATTGTAACTTAAAATTCACTTGTAAAGGAACTGAAAAGATAGAAACAAGTCGAAAAATTGAATATTTGTTGTGTTTGAATGATCATGGTTGACAGTGTTCACAAACGCAGTCGGAGGCATCAAATAGCCCGTTCCATAGTACGTTCCATAGTATTCACTATGGATTTAGTAGCGATTTTATGGATTATTTCGGTGGAGCAAGAAAATACGTGGTGGGGGAAGTTCCAATATCCTAGGGGTTGTGATGATAACTGAGGTTATGATGATTTTAATAACAAAAAAATATAAATCATAGTTAATGTATTTGATGCACAACATGAAATATATAATGATATATTATATATTTCCCAATACATTCCATTATTAATGACAAGCGATTTTCTTAGTGATATGGGTATAGGAAAAATATACTTACTGATACAAGTTATAATCTCCTAACTGTCATATTTATTTATATATATACATATATACATTCGTATTTATTACGAAAGTAAGTTTGTCTGTTTCGCGTACTCAAGCGATCATCGTGAAATTTGCATAGGCACACCATTGAAAATATAAATCGTAGTTAATGTATCTTATGCCTCCGACTGCGTTTGTAAACACTGTCAACCATGATCATTCAAACACAACAAATATTAAATTTTTCGACTTGTTTCTATCTTTTCAGTTCCTTTACAAGTGAATTTTAAGTTACAAATTTTTTCGCTGTCGGGTTTTTATATTTTTAAATAATTTGTTTTATTTTAATTATTTTTAGTTTTCGTAGAGCATGCATTTATCATTTAAATATCTGCACGTTAATAAATTCCAACGAAAGTAAGGTTAGGTATTATTATTGAACCTGACATGGATGGCTAATATAACGCAACTACCGTCATGATATAAGCCTAATTCAACAAATTCCAGAAGGAATTAGGTGACAGGCCAGGACCTTCCTTTATACAGAATCACGGCTGCACACGGATATTGACAATGATTTATTGCCACTTCGACCATAGTTTTTCCTAATGCGGTGATACGAACCCAGGCGGGCTTAACCCTGTAACCTAGTAGGGTAAGGTGACCTACAGATTTACATGGGTTCCGAACCATGAATAACTCTCAAAATAAAGTGGTGTATAACCTATGCGAGGATTTGAACCCATAACCTCTTGCATGAAAGGCAATATTTTAGTCCCTACACCACGAGGTGTAACAAATAGAGTTTTTTGATTGATATTAAAACAAAACTACATCTTCTAAAAGTTTCTTCATGTTATCTTTAAGACTTTAATGAAGTCATCAGTTCATAGAATGAAATTCCCTCATCAACGAATTTTTATCATATGGCCGATATATACAAGGTTTTAGTGGAGATATGGTCCAAAAGCTAACCACGTATTCCTTGGCATATTTGAAACAAAAAGGCTGTACATTTTATGTGTAGGTATTTAAAATGTATGGGGAGGATCTTTTTCAAGTCGTACAACAAAATCTATTCTACCTTTTTAGCTCCAAATATGCTGAGGAATACGTGGTTAGCTTTTGGACCATATCTCCGTTAACACCCTATATATGGTTTTTTAGAATCTCCCTCTCATCATCGTTGATTACAGTTACACTAAATTTATAAGCGAACAAATTTGTTAAACACTCAAATCCTGTGGTTATATACAGGGTCCGTCACTCGAAGTGTTACCAATTGAAAATGATGTTATTTGGTTAATTGAAGTATGGTGCGTTAAAAAATATATCACAATAAAACATTAAATTTTAAGACAATAATTGTTATTGTTCGATATAGCCTCCTTTGATCCATAGATAAGAGCTTTCTGAGACGATGCTGAGTGTTGTTGGAACGTCCAGCGTTTCGTACTGCATTGTTTACGTGCCCATGGTATGAGCGCCTCATTTAACACCTTTTGTACACTCTTGCTGTTTGACTTTGACGCCCTTCTCGATAAACACGAGTGAATAGCGACCATTTGCGGTCACTGCAGCCCAGACCATAACAGAAGCGGGCGCTTGCTTACGAACGGGAACTCCATCGTCTAAATTCTCGTTGGATTTGCCCTGTAGCCAAACACGAAAATGTTGTTTGTTTATATACTGTTAGACAGTAAACATTTTTTCATCAGAAAAAATAATGTTTTCCAGATCGCCACCCAAGACTTTCAGTGCTTGAGCTCTTTGTAGTCGAACTGCCTTCTGCGCTGAACTAAGATGCTGTAATTTTTGTATCTTGTTGCTAGGGCTTCAGTTGAATTTCTTTTTATTTCAGCATGCGCCGATTACTTGAGTCGGGTATTGTCTGACTTTTCGCAAATTTTGCAGAACACTGGTGAGGATTTCCTTGAATTCGAGCCTTTAACTTTCGAACCATATCATGTGATACTTCTATTTTCGGATGACCGCCTCTATGCCGTTTAGCAATGCTCCCTGTTAGGTTATAACGATTAATGGTTCGATGCACTAACATTTTGTTCACACGTAAATGTCGGAGCTCCCGAGCGATGACTGGTTGTGATTTTCCGGTCAAATACAAAACGATCACAATGTTAGGTTTCATATCCATTGCGAAAATTTATTATACAATTCAAATTTGTTTCCGCTCTTTTCGCCCACTTAAAAATAATGAAACAAATTGACGTTTCACTAAAATTTGGCGCGATGTCATTATTATTTTGAAAATAGAAGTAACAGTTCGAGTGACGGACCCTGTAGTAATCGCTTTGATCACAGGATTTCATCCATGTATAAACTAACTGCTAGTTAAAATTCAATAAACTCCATAATAACCATGATTATAATATTTATATCCACTACTTCATTAGACTGGAAGTTGTCTCTTGACTGACAGCTTTAAATGTGAGTCAAAAGCATTGTTGAAGCCATTTTTATTTAATTATTTTGCTAGTTAAGTTCCAAGATCAGAACTTTAATTGGATGCGGCGAAAGAGACCTAGATTCATCGTTTGCAAATATATTTGGGCCCGAGGTCCACAATCGCCCGATCGAATGTATTATCTTGGAGCTTATGAACTGTTACATCCTAACTGAGCGTTTATTGTTTTTCTTGCCTCCAAAGCCCATCAAAATATAACGTTCATGATTTAATCCGTACACAAACTCCTGGTTTATTATTTTGAATAATATAACATGTTAATAATATGTGATATATGATGATAAACGCAACTTTGGCATGACCGTGCTTTTCCTTCCCACTGCTCCCAAGGACTCACGGTTAAAGATCAGCGATATTATGATGACGATCATATCTTATGTAACAGAAGTCCTCATCAGGGGCTGACGACATCTTCATGGAAAGTTTTTTCTAATCTTTAGTAAAGCTTTTAGATATTATCAGATTGATACAGATTTTGGGCACCACAGTATCTCGGCACTGTAGGGTCGCCCTCTTGTGGAACAAGCGGACCTTCCCCACCCATTGACAACGGAAGTATGGATTTATGAGCTGTGCAGGTGCAGAATGCTGATAGTAATGCAATGACGGTGATGTCGGTCTATGCGGCGTCCGAGAATGTCGAAAATCTTACCGACTATCGCCCGGATCCACCACTTCCAGTTACAGACATCCCAAAGTTTTCTTTCGGTTACACCATATAAATATGCAATGTAACCGAAATTTCATTCCATATAGCTGGAGGTAGTGTAAAGAGGAGTATATGACCTGAGTTGGTGTGACAAGCGCGCTTGCGTAAACAAAAATAATTTGAATTCATTTTTAACGTTAAATATTTTGATGTTTTTTTGGAATTTCTTATTCCAAATTACATTTAAACATATAAGTTGCATACATTTTTGTAAACAATTTAGAAAACCCTTTAGTTTGATACCCCACTCGATAGTTTTCAAGAAAAAATGTATTTGAAAACACATAATTTGGCGCCAAAAATCGGCTTTGATTTTTTTTTATAATTTTGATATACCCAGTGTCACTCTCACAATTAAGACGAATCTAACGAAACCTCTCAAGCTAAAATCCATCAAGCCGTTTAGGCTGCAGGGCGTGCCAAAGAAATATACATACATACATACATACATACATACATACATACATACATACATATATACATACATACATACACTCGAAAAACATAACCCTCCTTCTTTCGCAGTCGGGTAAAAATAACTACTTATATACTGCAAGGCTGGACTCGAACCATCACATTCCTTGGAATAAGCGATGTAACTGCTTAGTATGAAAAAGTGAATTTACTTAGTCAACTGGCTCAGGCGTCTGATGGCAAATACGATTTTGATGACGACTGTAATATGTTTGAATGTTCAATATTTGCAGTCAATGTCCGCAACGCAGATGAAGCTCTAAATAAATATATGTAGGTATAATCTTAAACAATGTGTTAGTAGAAGGCATTGATTACGGGAAGAGGCACTCATAATGTTTGTAGTATTGCAGCCCTTTTAGTAACGCATCTTTTGGTACCATTTTAATATCTATAATTTAGATTTTCATATTTTTTTTTTACGCTTTTGGTAAAGAAATGTTTTATAGAAGTCGTTGGAAAGAAAATATTACAAAAACGACTTACAGTTTTACGTGTAATCCAAACCACGGCCAGCCTCAACGGTTGAAAATGGTCATCCATCCAGAACCTAACCGCGCTCACAGGTGCTTCTCCAGCTTATTGAATCGCAAGGCGTCGCACACTGAGCTACCGAGGCTGATCAAATCTTTGTTCCGGAACCATCTATTAAAACGCGATGGGATATAAGTCAACTTTCGGTCAAGCTGACCGATATCCGGTAGTATCCAGTGCCTGGTACCACCAGTGGCAACGCTAGGTAAGTAAGTATTAAGGTGGCCCAACCCGGCAGAACTAACTCATTTGCGGGCACGGTACAAAACCGTGCTGTTGCACTCTGGGACCTTCTCTGTTTCAAAGAATAAGACAGGCTCCGTGATGAGGAATATACAACCTGTCCACAAAAAAGACAATGTGCATAGTGTATGATTTTGGTAAGATTTACGAAAATTTTAATTTCAAAACGGCTTATAGCTAAAAGTAAACCACGACCGCTGTAGTCAAAAATATAACAAAAACCAAATAGATTATAAATCTAGATTAAATAAGCTATGTCTGAAGGCTAATCTTTTTAAGATGTTCTTACTTTATCATTGCGTAATCCACCTCTAAAGTTATTGCATAAAACGTGCGACAAATTCGAACTTTCGGACGTTATAACTTGGAAACCAAACACAATTTCCCAATGCCAATGGTCATCAGACACAGACATCTAGTTTGATCAAATAAAGCTATTGATAGCAAAATTTTGGATCTCTGACAAGCCATATGGGCGTGATATTCTTTCCCCTATTGTATGGGGAGTTGAGCGGGTTGGGCCACCTTAACGGCAGTACTAAAGAGCAGTGAAAGACTATAAAAAAAAAATATAGTCCCTTCAAAAACTGCATAATTATTGTCACGAAGTGAAATTAAGCCCTACATTAAACATTTGCAGTTTTGATTGGCTTATATATTTCAATGTGAGCCGTTTTCACAGCGCCGAGTTCTTGAACACGTGGCGCCATCTACATTTTACGTTTCAGATCACAACGACACTCATTTGACCGAACACCACGAAAGTGCCTTATACCTCTATGACGAAAGTCTGTGCGAGTGCGCCTTCATGGCCAAATCCAAAACTTTGAGTAATTTTGAGCCGATTTTGATTAAAATCTCAAATTGCACGTTTCGATTTTTGAAAAACAAATTCTAGTCGGGAATAGAATCGTTGATTTTGAAATTATATATTATGGCGCCGGTTAATAATGATGCTCTTTTGTTTTTTTATGCGACCTGACATGGATGGCTAATACCACACAACTACCGTTATGATATTAGCCCAATACACCACATTCCCGAAGGAATTAGATGCCATGCCAGGACCTTCCCTTTATGAGCACGGCTACATTGAACTGGATGGAAAACACGGACAAAGGACATTGGCGATTTTACTATGGGCCAGAAAAGCGCTACTACTTAAACGATACCGTATCAACTAAACGTATTTTCATTCCTCACATGCTAACACACAATAATTAATATTATTTACTTTACTTTCACAGCAGGAATAACCCGTCAGACACTTTTAAAAATGCAAAAATGTTACTTCTCTTTGTGTCTTTGGTCACACGGAAAGGCAAGGACTTTCCGCATAGAACCATAAATATCTTTTTTCTATTCATGACGAAAAAGGCAATTAAGTTAAATTATAATTAAAATAGTACTTGACGAATAATTACAAACGTATATGTTTGTAGAGGAAGCGAAATCAGTATGCTATGATCGAACAGTATAGTCGTAAAGCTTAAAATAAATTGATCATAAATTTTCCTTCCGATCTATAGGATAATATTATAGCGACAGCAGCGCCAGTCGGTTCTCCGTAAACTATTGAAGACGTACTGACCGATCTTTACCTTGATACATAATATTGACGTACATACTTACAATGTCTCATGATGACGGCTTGTCACGGTCGGAGCTGCCAGATATTGGTATAGAAAATAGACCAAAACTAAACCGGAAGTATAATGATAAAATATTTTATTAGTAACATAATTAATTTTACTAATATACGGAATGTATTTAGTTCAGAATTGTATTGCAGATTAAGGACTGTGACATTAATCATTTAGCTGAAATCGCAAGATAGGATTAAAATGTCGTTACCTATTACAGCGAAAATACGCAACATCTGACAACACTGAGAACAACATGTTGTGAACTTTTTTATAAATAATAATCCTTGTCCGCTGGGACTTTCATTAATTAGTAATTGAAAGATATTATTATTAATTTTAATTTTCAATCACATGATTGCCTATTGGTATCGGTCTTTGTCAATGTACTCTTTAATGCGATTTTGATTTCGGCATTGTCCTTTTCATTGCCGCTTCGACCATCTTTTTATTCAACCCGGACCGGCTTACACCCTACCACCTAGTGGGGAAGGGGACCTACAGTTTTTCATGGATTCCGAACCATGGAGCAGGTCGCATTCGTGACGAAATGCACTTATCGAACTCAGAAAGAGAAAAACAGTGGTGCGGAATTGAATCAAGGCCTCTGGTACGCTATGCCAGTCCCCCCGCCACTAGGCTACGAGCCGCTCAAAAAGTAATGTTATATGTAATAAAATGTAGTAATATTAATTTGTAATAAACTACTAAAAAAATTCAAGTAATCATACATTACCTTCACTAATTGAATCGTTCCTCATTTTTTAAAAATCGAATAAGGCCGTTTTAGTATTTATCAAAATCAGCCTTGAGACTTCTTTCAGTGTTTTTCGTTGTTACTTCTAGTTTCATATTTGGCTATGAAGACATACTTGAAAATTCACCTGCACGGACGTATGTCAATGGAAAAGGTTTTTGTGCTAGATCTTATTTTGTTGTAACTCGCCACCAGATGGCGCTGCTGCATATCAACTTCTTTAAACCGTTCAATCGATCATGGCCATGAAAATTGGTATAAATTGATATTTCACCACGGCAAATTAAGCGCAGCCGGGGAGCTCAGCTAGCCTATTTAATTTAAAAAAGCCTGAATGGGGCCAAATACCAAAGGTGATCAGATCAGACAAGTTACCTCACCTCGCGAAACCATTCCACAGAACCATGCTGAGCGTAGGTCCCTTATTTGTACTTAAGGCTGTTCCGACCCATATAAAGTTGTTTGCACACATAACGCAAAAAGTATTGCACTTTAAGCCACGAATTCATAATAAAAGTTTAATATAGTCATATTACTTGCAGCGAAAACAATTTCACAATTTCAGGATTATTGGTTTTGTTACAATTTATTTAAATACGATATCTATTTAACAGCGCCATCTAACGGTGTAAAACTTCTAATCGGCAATTACAACGAAACCATTAACCCTGAAATCGTGAATATGTTTTCGCTGCAACTACTATGGCTATATTTAATATTTTTGACGAATTCGTGCCTTAAAGTGCAATACTTTTTGCGTTCTGTGTAAAAAAAACATTGTATCGGTCGGAACATCCTTAAGTTAGTGTACTATCACAGATAAACATATTTTTCGGGGCACTTTTGCTGCAAATGATACAGCATATTTAGTGTTTTTGCTTAAAATACCTAAGTTGCGTGAAAAAAAATTGTTGGCTTCTGAGTCATTCAATTAGGTAAAATTCAAAAATAATTAAAAAGTCCGACTGGCAATTTTAAAGCCCGATGTTTACAGGATTGGCAATTATTGTGATGTAAAATAGTTTTAGCTTTAAAATGAAATAACAAACTGTTTTTTTTATTACAATATTCATAGCTTGTATATAACCCTACTAACTAAATTAAACTAAATTATTTTGTTCGTTGTAGTTTGAATACAAAATATAATTTAAATTTAATGTTTTAATTATTTCATTAAGTTAATTTACATAAGCGGTAAAATAGACCTAACGGAAATCCGACATGTACTAATAAGCTAATATACAGGTTCTAGTTGGAAATTCGTCACTGATGTTATCTAATACATACGTAATACATGCTAATCATTTTCGCTTTCGGCGACGAAAATTGGTGTCATTGTCCGCCGAAATCGTAACGATACACATAACCAGTTTCCGTTTAAGGCTCGTCACATGCAGATCGCATGAATAGACACCGGAAGGTGTTTGCAGAAGAGAATAAAGCTCTTCCAGACAGAGATAGTCTCGCGCGGAACCTCGCTCCGGAAATCGCCTTAAATTCGCGCGAAACCTTTGCGAAACGCTGGCGGATTATTGCTGTTATTCCTTGGAATCCAGCAAAGGTAAGAAGTCTTCTTTCCGAGCGAATATTCTTGCCACACACAGGCGAGTTTTGCGGGAAATTCTTTCGCGAGAATCTGCTTGATTTCACCCCCTTATTTATTTAAAGGTGCGATATAAAGGTATTCTGTGATTTTTATGTGTTTAGATATGGGTGGCTTAATACCAGATCTAGTACCGTCACGCCTACTACTAGCCCAACGCAGCGCATTCCCAAAGGATTCTAAGTGCGGAAGTACAACTCATAAAAGCGATAACACGCCAGCGTTTCGCAAGTATTTCGCGCTATTATCACACGATTTCGTGCGAATCTATCTCTGTCTGGGAGAGCCTTAAGTGTGGCAGAAGACGCGTACACCTATTATTTATTGTGTTTCTGTTTATTCGACTTTTTGCGACAGCCTATCACGAATTCCCGTGCGAACTAGGTGACATGCCTGGATTATCCAATTGCCACGGACGCTCGAACTACCTTTCATAAAAGAGTAATATAATGGAAAGAGGAATCGAAACGGAATAATCGTTACAGTCTTACGTCCATCGGTTCCGAATCCAGTAACAACAAATGGTATTCCGTAAAACTAAGGAACCACGTTCGAAATCGTAATTATAAGCAGTGCAATACAAAATTGTAAAAGATCAGAGACATTTTTTGTCGTTAGCTCGGAAGAAAAAAGTACGATAGTAGTGTGTTCTCCGTTATCACCGTGTTCCCATGCTGGGCAGAACCAGGTCATATCTCAGGGGCAGGGCATTGTTTCCAATGCCAGAGGCCATGGGTTCAATATCCGCGACATTCATGCACCACATTCACTCTCTTCCGGAGTTGGATAAGTGCTTTTAGTCACGAATGCGAACTGTTTCATGGTCGGGAATCCATGTAAAACTGTAGGTAACCTTCCCCTATTAGGTTGTAGGCGTTAACAAAAAAAAAATATGGATATATGTAAAATTAAACTTGCTCAAGTGATATTGTTGTATTGCCGTATTGTTTATTCATCATCCATAGACAGTTCACTTCACTCGGATTTGTCATATTTTAACATTGGCCAGTTCAGCAAAACAAAACACAACAAAGAAAAATTGAAAAGAAACTCCGCTGTTTTTTAGGGTTCCGTACCCAAAGGGTGCCAACGGAGCCCTTTTACTAAGCCTCCGCTGTCCGTTCGTCCGTCCGTCCGTCCGTCTGTCACAGGGCTGTATCTCGGTAACCGTAAAAGATAGACAGCTGAAATTTTCACAGAATGTGTATTTATTTTGCCGCTATAGCAACAAATAGGTAAAGTTGAAAAATAAATAAAATTAAAGACGGCCCCCATACAAAAAACTTTTTTTGTGTTCAATCTTTTACGATGGTACGGAACCCTTCGTGTGCGAGTCCGACTCGCACTTGGCCGGTTTTTTTTTAAAGTCCACTTAGTCTAAATTTACAAAAGTGTATTTTTTTTTAACAAAAACATAGGTAAACGCTACATTAACATTGATTGACGAAAATTTACAATTCAGGCGGTATGCAACAGTTCATGACAAATATTTAGTTTCCATGCAAAATTGTGCCTTGGCCATTGGACGAAGAATACAAGTAAATATTTTTAGAGTTTGTATTATATGAATATGTATGTATGTACTCTTAAACTTTTATAGTTATTATAACATATTTTTTAGATTTACAAAAACAATGATATGTAAAGCATTCCACCCAAACGTGATACAATTATTAAATTTGCTCATTTAATATACGAGTGACGCTTTCGCTGGATAATATGAATATGTATTAAAATTATGCTAAAATTTCAAATTCAGGGTAAAATATTTTAAATTGCTTAACATAATTATAAAATAATTGACGCATTCGAGCATGCATATAGATGCACACAGATGGTCGTTTGAGTGCTTCGATATTAAGATATCAAAATGACAACAATTAATAAAGAATAGTAGTTCGTAGTTGCAGGTTTCGTGTCAGCCTCGGTAGCCCAGTGGCGCGACGCCTTGCGATTCGATAAGCTCGGTGAAGCACCTCGGAGCGCGGTTAGGTTCTGGATGGGTGACCATTTTAAACTGTCTAGGCTAGCCGTCGTTCGGATTCCACGTAAGATTGTAGATCCCCTTCCTTACTTACTAGGTGGTAGGGTCAAGCCCGCCCCGTTTGGTAACATCGCATTGAATGAACGATAGTCGAAGCGGCAATGAAAATTGTCGGTGATTTCCATGCAGTTTAATGTAGCCTTACTAAAATAAAAGTTACAGCGAGTCACTTTGTATTCATCAGAATAGCTAGTTTTGTACCAAATATACACATTTATTAGTCCTATGAGCGAAGGTGTTAGATTTGTCATTAATTTGATTATGACGGTTTTTATATGTGAAAAAATTAAGTGGGTATTTTCCCAGTTTTTTTTTACTTTTTCATTAAAATGTTCACTAAGATAATTATGTGCCTAATACTGGGTGGGGCAAACAACATGAAGGGGCTTAAAAAATAACATATGATATTGGCATTGACATTAAGTTTCCTTTTTTTTTTTCACAAATCAACAACTGTATTTCGGAGATAAATTTGGATAATATCAGCTTTAGTCAACGTTATCTAACAATTGTGACCCTAATGCAGACTTTCGACGAACGTTTAATCTCGAGATTTTCAACGATTCACTAGCCCGTAATTTCCCCGGATTTAACGGCGCCGGATTATATTTCTCAGGGGTATTTTAAAAAAAAAGTGTACATTAATAAATCAAGGATATTGGAGCAGCTGAAGGCGAACATCCGAGCTGAAATACGGTTGCTAACTCCACATGTTCTGAGAATGGTAAAAAACCCGTCTTTGTGAGGCTATAAATGGCGGTAATTTACGTGACGCAATATTAAATGCCTAAATCAAAAATATCTCCATTTGTTTTATTTTATTATCTGATATATATTAAGATAAAAAGAATCCAAAAGTTATAACCAGTTCAAACCCTTTGTAACTCATGCCCCGCACTCTCTTTAAAGCAAAATAAAAAAAAAAAAACAGTTTTTTTCTATGAGCGTTGAATAAAATCAGAATAAATTCGCTGAACACTTTCGAAAACGCAGAATTTCTTCAACCCGCCAAGTGGGTTCTGCAATATGACATTATATTCCACTCGGCCGCTGCATTTTGCACCGACTCTAAGATCTTACTTTCACTGCACACGGATCTTGGTAGCGGTGAGGTGGCGCGGTGCTAGCCTATGCCGGTCTTCTTGGAAAAGACCCTGTTTCAATTCATTAATTTGAACAGCGATCATAGAAGGAAGATAGCAGCGATCTAAATAATTCTTTTTAAATGCAATCTGACATGGACGGCTAATTAACAATTATTCCGTGGCTAATACCATGCTACTGTAATGAAATTAGTCCAATACACCACATTTCCGAAGGAATTAGGTGCAATGCCAGGACCATCTCTTTACGAGCATGGCTACATTGAACTGGATGGAAGACACGGTAATTTTTCATTGCCGTTCCAAGCACATTTTAATTCGATGCGATGGTATCAATCCATCCGTCCTTAACCCTAGCACCCAGAAGCGGACAGTAGCCTGCCGATTTATATGGATTTTGGACCATGAATCAGCTCGCAATTGTGATGAAATGCAAATATCCAACTCAAAACGAGAAAGAAAGTGGTACTAGAACGGGGTGGAGATATGAAATTCGACCATGCATGCAAGGCTAGGAGCCGTGCCCCTAGGCTATAATCCTTGGCGCCTAAAATGTATTTGCAATGCTTCTATGTAAATGTCACTGCTTAACCTCATATTATTAATACATATAACATAACAACATGCATTTAACAAATGCCATACATCAAAGCATATATACCACAAAATCCGATATTTTTCACCGATGACGAATTTAAAAAGAAAGATGTCTTTTAAAAATACTATCCAAATTGATTTAACCATAGATAATTTAAGTATAAACATATTCTACGACTTTGCAAAACAATCACTTTAATCGCAAATTACATGAAATCCCGATTATTAAAATGTTCAAAGCCGTACTCATTCAACTATCTGTAACTCTAAATAGTTATCCGGTATGTAAAAACCAGCCAAGTGCGATTCGGACTCGCACACTAAGGTTCCGTACCATCGTATAAGATTTAACACAAAAAATCACGTTTTTTGTATTTTTTTATACGTTAATTTTTATATATTTTTTATTTTACGTATTTGTTTTACAGCGGCAAAATAAATACACACTCCGAAAATTTCAGCTGCTTACCTATTACGGTTCATGAGATACAGCCTTGTGACAGACATTCGGACGGGTGGACGGACGGACAGTGGAGGCTTAGTAATAGGTTTCCGTTGGCCCCTCTGGGCGTGAAACCGTAAAAACTACTTTATTATTGAATGTAAGAGTTATTGTCCAAATAGGTACCAGAGTTGTATTTCACACTCACTGCCGCTGGACAGGCATTTTTATCATGACAGAATTAATACCATGTTATTGAATTTAAATTCAAGCAAAAAGGACAGATAATTTTGAAGTTTTATCATTTGTCTCCATATCATGTATTAACTAACTTATGATATACACAATAAACAATCCAGATAAGTTTAATTCTACTTGCTGGCAATACAGAGTCACAAAGACCGGAAGTTATTTAATTAAAAAATTGCAATCCAGACGGGAAATGCAGCAAACTTCACAGTTACATGCACTACCATCCCAGACTATGTTTTAAACTTACCTCCTGATCCTGCTTCTCTCTGTTCATACAATATTATAACATAAACTGAAAATTATTGCATATTGAAATAAAAGTTCATTATTTTTAGTAAATCATCTGGATACAGTACGGATCCCCATTTAAAAAGGAAGTTTCACGAGTCTCCAATATTATGACATAAAATATAATTTTTTCCATATTGAGATTAAAGTTTATTATTTCTAGTACATTATCTGGATACAGTACGGATCCCCATTTATAAAGAAAGTTTCACGAGCAAAGTTCACACGCGCTGTATTTTCACAGTTCGCCGACATCTCTCTCGGCGCCGCCGCGCCGACGACAAAGAGACCGTGTGGGCACCACGGAACACGTAATAATCACTGTGCTTACATTAACTCCATTTATTCCCACACTCGAGTGGAAATGGATCGCGTAAATGAGAAGTGGATGAAGAAGAAAGAGTGCACGAATAAGATTATGTTGAATGGTAAATGAAGAGGAGATGGAACGAAAATTGTCTTGCCTTAAATGTAAGAGTAATAATTGACGTATCGGGGTTTTCGTGTGCTTACCAAAAACACGGAAAGCTGTCTGTAGACTTATTCAGTGACATCTGCATATGTATAAGTCATTCAGTGACATATGTACAAGGAATACATGTTTTAATGCGTCAAAAAAGTAATCAAAATCTAATATTATATTTTATACCTTGAACCCAGACTTGAAACAAGATTTGTCGATATCAAAACTGAAAAATCGGTCAAGTGCGAGTCGGACTCGCACACGAAGGGTTCCGTACCATCGTAAAATATTTAATACAAAAAAACACGTTTTTTCTAAAGCACCCTTTTAATTTTAATTATTTTTTAATGTTACCTATTTGTTGTTATAGCGACAAAATAAATACACACTCTGTGAAAATTTCAGTTGTCCATCTGTTATGGTTACTGAGGTACAGCTCTGTGACGGACGGACGGATGGACGGACGGACAGCGGAGGCTTAGTAATAGGGTTCCGTTGGCATCCATCGGGTACGGAACCCAGAAAATCAAATTAATTCTTGTAAATGGTTCGTAAATTTGTAATTCATATCCATACTAATACAAATCCAATGCGAAAATAACTTTGTCTATCCATCTGTCGCCTGAACCGCTGAACCAAGTTTGATTAATTTCGGTATAGAGATAATCTGGCCATTGGAGAAGGATGTAGCTTACCTTTGGTGACAAAAATTCAAACTTCAACTTGAAGGGGGTGAATTGGGGGATGAAAGTTTGTACGAAGAACTCATATAATATCCAGGAAATAATTAGGCACGACCTCATTCCAAAACGACATTAACCCGAGCGGAGCCAGGTACTTCAGCTAGTGAAAAATAAATTAGAAAATACTGTAGATAGAGTAGCAACTATCTTAAGTTTTTGTATATTAATTAATTGGTATGTTTTAGAATAGAATAGAATGGAAAATAATTCATTCGATAGAGTAAAATTATACATAGCCAAGAGAACTTATTTTTTATAAAACAAAAAGTACCCTAGGGAAAAGGCTTATGACTCAGTGATGGTTCGCACTTACGAGAGCTGCAGCAAGCTGTAGCAGTCTGGCGACGCTGGTTTTCAGTCACAACCTGTGATGGGGATGTGTGAGGGTGTGTGCGCATGTGATGGTGTGTGTGTGTTAATGTTTATAGTTGTACATGTTTATTTTTTTTTTTTCGAACCTCCTTGTAGCCCAGCGGAGGCTGCAAGAGGCTGGGGAGGTGAAATGCTTTACGCATACCTGATTCCGGAATCAGGTTATGTGGGACTGGTTGGCGAGTCTAACCTAACCCTAGGCCAGACCTACCCACTAAAACACCCCCCTAATGTCCTTTGGCCTGTCGGCGTTAAAAAGGATAGCCGGTCGCTTGGCGGGCGCAGAAGGCGCACGAGCCTGAAAAGTGTGTGTGGTGTATATTGTGCAACTAAGGGACATTGCGTGAAGCGCCGGGGCGCGTCGGGGAGAAGCGACCTGGGACGTGCCGGAACCTGCTGAAAGTACAGCGGGGCCTGCTCGTCCTGAGTCGGGGACGGGAGCGGGAAGGACATGGTGGCGGTGCTAGGGCCGCGTTGAGGACGGTCGTATCGTCGTCTGGGTCGACCAGGACGTGACGAGGGCGACGTCTGTGCGGTGGGATGGGTCGGATGCTCGGGAAGGTGGCGTACGTTGCCGCCTTCACGAGCAGCGGATTCGGGTGGGAAGGGATCCCTTCAAAGTAGCGGGTAGAGGCTTCTTTGAAGTATTGGGCTACGGTTGGAAGGCCAAGGTCCCGATGGAGATTGACGTTCCGCACGTAGAGGGGGGCACCAGTCGCCTGTCGCATGAAGCGGTTCTGGAGGGTCTGGAGGGGCTTCAGGTTGGTCTTTGCTACATGCGCAAAGACCACACTGGCGTAGGAGAAGATGGGACGGATGCAGGTTTTGTAAATTGTCACCTTATTTCTAAGGGACATTTTACTCTTCCTGCCTAGCATAGGATAGAGACGGCCTAGGACAAACGCGGCGTGGTCACGCACGCGCTTGATATGGGGTTTGAACGTCATCCCACGGTCGAGGGTGACGCCCAGGTACTTAGTCTGCTCCACCCATGGGATGGGCCGACCAAGAAGGGTGATGGGAGGGAGGGTGCAATCTGGTCGTGAGGAGCCCCGGCTGAAGTACATTGCTGCAATTTTTTCGGGGTTCACTTCGATCCTCCATCTGAGGAACCAATCGCCCAGGGCGTTGGCTCCTCTCTGGAGGTGTCTGCAGATCGTGACCGCAGATGGACCTGTCCGGTAGAGGGCAGTGTCATCTGCGAATATAGCCAGCTCGACATCCCGCACACGCGGAATGTCGTTGGTATAGAGAGAGTAGAGCGTGGGGGATAGCACGGAGCCTTGCGGAACTCCGGCTCGAATGGGATGAGGCGACGAGAGCGCCCCTTCGACTCTGTAACGAAAGCTTCGTTCTCTGAGATAGTCCCGGAGGATGAGAACCAGTCTGTCTGGCACCCGTAGACGGTACAACTTGTATAACAAGCCGCTATGCCAGACTTTGTCGAATGCCTTCGCTACGTCGAAGAAGAGTGCTCCAGTGCTTTTGGGGTGACGGCGTTGGGTGAGGCCCTTGAGGTTGTACTCCGTGATGCGGTGTACTTGTTGGATGCAAGAGTGTTTGGCGCGAAAGCCAAACTGCTCGTTGATGAGGAGGTTCGATGAGTCGATGTAATCCTTCAGTCGGGCTAGGATCACTCGCTCATAGAGTTGTACATGTGTATTGTTGTTTAGTGATTCTATGTATGATTATGAGTAAGTGTATATTTGAGTGGATGTAATTTCATTGTTTGTGCAAGACGAATGTGACCCTGTGTATGTATATAATTGTATTAAAAAAATAAATTAAATTAAGTAATTAAAAAGTAAGTAAGTAAAAATTATGGCAACAATATGTAAAGATAACCACGTGAAGTTTTAATTATATACAGTGATAAATAAATAAATGCAAGCGTTTTTTTTTGTCTTAGAAATTACGTTCGCAGTATTTCCTTCCATTTGGGGTTTCGACAGATTTTGTATCAGTATTAATTAGTATTAATAATTTACTGAGCCGGGTTCTGTTTGCCTAGATAGTAGCCAGTCCATGCAGGCTTTTTTAAATGGGTTAAGCTTAACTTTTGTACGGATCGGTGGCGGCAGGTCGTTCCAGCATTTGCTGGCGGCATATTTGAAACTGCTCCTAAACGCGGCTCTCCTGTGTTTTGGAATCATAAGTAGTGTCGGACTTGCTCTAGTTTTGTATTTGTGTGTGTTTTGGGACCATTGCAATTTATTAAAGAGATATTCTGGTTTTTTATTGTTGATTAGTATAAATAGAAAACTCAGGAATTTGTGTTTTCTTCTGTTTTTCATGTTTAAAATTTTGTATTTAGTTAAATAGGGGGTAATGTGGCTTCTTCACGGAATATCATAAATAAAGCGCATGCAGGCATTTTGTACTCTTTGCACCATCTTTGAGCTTTTTGTGTATAGACAGGGGCCATACACTGTGTCGCAATATCCTAGTTGTGATAGTACTAGACTTTCGCATAACATACTTCGTACTTCTTGCGAGAGGAAGGGCCGAAGTTTATATAATATTCTAAGTTTTGCAAACGCAAAGCCAGCCTTTGATTTAATGTGTTCATTAAAGCGCAGGCTTTGGTCGATCTTGAGCCCAAGGTTATGTGTGGCATCCGATTCTGGAATAATTTCGCCGTTTAAGTGTATCGTTATTTCGGCTTGGCGAATCCGGTGCACCTGGTGTTTCGTACCGATGATGATGTAAACGCTTTTCGCGGGATTCAATTATAGGTCATGAGCATCAGCAGCCTTTAAGAGTGTATCAAGGTCGCGATTTTCTGTATTATATCTGTAAACTGTAAGTTCTGTAATGCGTACAAAATTATAGTAACATTGTTGTTAAGGTGGCCCTTCCCGGCGGTACTAACTCATTCGCGGGCACGGTACAAAACCATGCTATTGCGCTCTGGGACCTTCTATTTTCAAAGAAAAAGACAGACTCCGCGATGAGGAGGATGCAACATGTCAACAAAGCATACAATGCGTGTAGTGTTTGATTTGGTAAGATTTACGAAAATTGTAATTACAAAACGACTTATAGCTAAAAGTAAACCACGACCGCTGTAGTATAAAATCTAACAAAAACCAAATTGATTATAAGTCTTTTTGAAACATGCTAAGTTTGATGACTAATATTTTTAAGATGTTGTTAATTTTATAGTTTAGAAAGCTACCTCCAAATGTATTGTATAAAACGCGCGAAACATTTTCGGAATCTTTAAAATTCGGACCTTATAACTTAGCAACCAAAAACAATTTTCACGGTCATCAGACATCTAGTTTGATCAAATAAAGCTATGTTGATCTATGAAAAGAAATATGGGCATGATAGTCTAAGGACCTACCTTAAGACGATTAGTACCCTCGAAGAAGAAAAGAAATAAACGCCACATGGTGGCACTGAAGCTGAAATTATTGGTTTATGCGCACGTGCAACTTACACACTTTCTGTAATAAAACTTTAGGAAAGACCTACCAATGAAGTGAAAAATAAATACTTACTTTAAATTTGAACAATTTAACATGCCGAATTTCCTGCAAATCCCTTATTTCTAGGATTAGTAACCTGTGGAATTCACTTTCTATCGAGGTATTCACTCCAGAGTGCAATCTGTGGTCTTTCAATCCAGCCATTGTTCTCGCTGCCTGTGTGGAAATTTAAAAGCCCACGGCGTCGTCGGACACCCCTCGGAGGATCTGGCGTAAGCCATTGTCGCGCTATACATAAAAAAGTGACTTGGCGATAGTCTAAACAACGCCGAAATTCATAAGGCTCAAAGAAAATGTACCCTAGGTACCTCTCCATAGACAATTTCCAGTTACTGCTTAAGGCGATGTTATCACATTTTCTTTGAAATATGCGAATATAAAAACAAATGGAAATGGCTTTCACAAGAAAACACAATGTTTATATGTGTTACAAGATTTAAGTGTGCATATAACAATGTCATATCTCTTGCATAATTTAAGTTGTAAGGTACTTACAGATTTTAGGCATAAGCTCTACTTTTTCTTACTCTGTGGCAACTGCTGTTGCATGTAGACATTTGTACTTTTATTATGTTGATATGTTTTGTTTCTTTATCTATATGTGTTTGGTTGTCCTCAAATAAAAAAAAAAAAAGATGAGTCGTTCAAAATATTTATGTAGTTATATTTCATCAGGAAATAAGGCACATGTCTATTTTCCGCCATATCGAGGTATCAACACTAATCTCTTTGGAATATTTATTGACTTCATGATATTAATACCATGAAAAATGTCCAGGCTTAATCGCTCCAGTGGAGCCATTTTTGGTTAAAATTTTGTTTGTAATTTTTTTTTTTTTTACTTTTACCTATTTGTTGTTACAGCGGCAAAATAAATACACACTCTGTGAATATTTCAGCTGCCTACCTACTACGGTACGAGATACAGCCCTGTGACAGACGTACGGACTGACGGACGGACTGATGGACGGACGGACGGACGGATGGACGGACGTATGGACGAACGGACTTCGGAGGCTTAGTAATAGGGTTCCGTTGGCACCCTTTGGGTACGGAACGCTAAAAACGTATTTCACAAATTTTCAGGTATTTCCCCAAAAATACAACATGGTGTGAAGAAACTCGTAAAAATTCTAAAGCCGTTAAGTATTTCTTTTTTTATTATATTCGTAAAGTAGTTCTTTTTACTGGGCTCTTTCTTTAATTAATGTGTCCTCGCTTCGCGGCCGATTACGGCGACATATTTTGAGCGGCTCGTAGCCTAGTGGCGCGGGGACTGGATTAGCGTACCAGAGGCCTGGGTTCAATTCCGACTTGCACCACTGTCTTTCTCTTTCCGAGTTTGATACGTGCATTTCGTCACGAATGCGAGCTGCTCCATGGTTCGGAACCCATGTAAAACTGTAGGTCCCCTTCTTCTACTAGGTGGTAGGGTTTAAGCCCGCCCGGGTGTTATTAGCCATCCATGTCAGGTCGCTTAAAAAAAAACACAGTTAATAAAAACAGAGTGTTATCACATGTAATCAGTAGTGTTTGGCGACGAAGCTTTTCAAAACAAGTATTATTTGTAAACGTGCAAATGTTAATAAATCAACACGACGGACTATCAAACGTGCAAATTTGAATAAACCAACACGACGGACTATCAAACGTGCAAATGTGAATAAACCAACATGGCGGAGTATCAAACGTGCAAATGTGAATAAACCAACACGGCGGAGAATCAAACGTGCAAATGTGAATAAACCAACACGACGGACTATCAAACGTGCAAATGTGAATAAACCAACACGACGGACTATCAAACGTGCAAATGTGAATAAACCAACACGACGGACTATCAAACGTGCAAATGTGAATAAACCAACACGACGGACTATCAAACGTGCAAATGTGAATAAACCAACATGGCGGAGTATCAAACGTGCAAATGTGAATAAACCAACACGGCGGAGAATCAAACGTGCAAATGTGAATAAACCAACACGACGGACTATCAAACGTGCAAATGTGAATAAACCAACACGACGGACTATCAAATGTGCAAATGTGAATAAACCAACACGACGGACTATCAAACGTGCAAATGTGAATAAACCAACACGACGGACTATCAAACGTGCAAATGTGAATAAACCAACACGGCGGACTATCAAACGTGCAAATGTGAATAAACCAACACGACGGACTATCAAACGTGCAAATGTGAATAAACCAACACGGCGGAGAATCAAACGTGCAAATGTGAATAAACCAACACGGCGGAGTATCAAACGTGAAAATTCTCTCACGACATTCGTCTTGCGCATCGAAGCCCCCACTCGACTGGCGACTCGACTCGGCTCGTCGAGATTCAAGCGGCGTGTTCCAGTACACTTGACCTACACCCCGGGCATTCCATTCTCGAAGCGTCGGCGGTTTGTCAATGGAGTGGCTCGCGTTCGATAAACCCTTTTACATTCTGTAGGGTTAACATTGTATTTAATTTTTAATTTTTAATAAAGGTTAATTTATGTATAATTTAATTAGCGAGGAATAGGTTAGGATGCAGGTTAGTTCTATAGTCTTTTGTTAACTTACTGTTTTATTACTTTATCTGTATCTGTGTTTTCTCCAAATAAATAAATAAAAAAAAAAAAAACCTTTTAGACATTATTTTATCTTCAAGCAAGCAATTTTGTAACATAGTGATATGTTTGAAAAATGTTACGGCTTTTCAAGCGGCGGGAGGAGACATTCTCCCACGTTTCGAGCTGATCGTGTCAGTCGTCAGTCGTCTGCTGCGTACGAACGTGGCGGATGCCTCCTTGACAACGGGCTGAACGATCAGCTCGAGACGTCGGAGAGTGTCTCCTCCCGCCGCGTGAAAAGCCGTAACATGTTTAACGACCGCGGTAATCTCAAAAACATATTGATGATTCAGGGCCGCTGAGACTTGCTTCCCAAACCATAGGTCATGGGTGCAATCACCGCCCAATTCATTCGTCACTTTTTTTCTATTTCAAGGGGGTTACCATTAACTCGCTTGGTGAACAGCAGGTGAACAGGCACAAAAATTAATAATTCTGACGTTAGTTGCATTTTGTGCAATGCCAACTGGTAAATTTCAGTTCATTTGGCCGAATAACACGTTCTTTGACGGTTAGTATAGTCAGAAATGCAACTAGACGTCAGTACCCGAAGTCTCAGTTGTCACCTAAATTGGCGTTTACGGCAAACCGATCGACTGGCGTTTTCAAATGTATGGAGAAATTGAAGAGCGCGCGCAGTGGGCGTTAAGAACGGCCCGTAAGCTATGCAACAAACGTAGTTTTCTAATCATTTGGAAACCGCTATTCCAATTAAATTGATATTTAATATCTAATATCAGGTAACTAATATCTGTATCTGCACGCTTTTGTTTTTTTGAAAAATCCAAACCGAATGAAATGAAAGTAAAAAGAAAATCTTCATACGAATTTTGTTTTTACTGTGGTTTGACCCAGAATACATTTACCGAAAAAAAAAACGGGCCGACCTAAGGTATCAGAAAATTTTGCCTCCCATACAAACGTAGCTTACTGATTATTTGAAAACCACTGTTCCAACTTACTTGATTTTTGGTATCTAATATCTGTGTCTGCATGTCTTTGTTTTTTCGGTAAATGTATTCCGGGTCAAACCACAGGGAAAACTAAATTCGTATGAAGATTTTCTTTTTGCTTTCATTTTATTCGGTTTTGATTTTTCAAAAAAACAAAAGCGTTCTGACACAGATATTTGTCGTCTGATATTAGAATTTAAATATTAGTTTAATTGGAATAGCGGTTTCCAAATGATTAGTTTACTACGTATGAGGAGCATAGCTTACGGGTCGTTCTTAAGCGAACTACCCATTGAACTACCATTTGCGAGTCCGAGTTTGATTTGACAGCTTACTCAACGTTGCCGTAAATACGTCGACGTTGCCGTTTACGTCGAATCCGCGTTTTCATACAAATCGGAAGTCTGAGTTTGACTTTGACAGCTTGAAGAAGTAAAACCACAGAATATCTAGTAAAAACCTTGTATGGAGTTTGACGTTTTTACGGAACTTAGAAGTTACATAAACGCCAATTTAGGTGAGAACTTAGACTGACCACTCTGAAGTCTCTCTCTTGCCTGTTCTTGAGTTAAGTTACCATGGTATCCCCCTGAGTTGGATAAGTGCATTTCGTCAAGAGTGCGAGCTGTTTTAATGTTTGGAATGCATATAAAATTGTAGGTCCCCTTCCCCTACCAGACTGAATTCTTAAGGCCGCCACCACTGCATTGGATGAAAAGATCGTCGAAGCGGCAATGAAAAATAGCCGTGCTCATTAAGGCAAGGTCCCGCCATGGCCCCGAATTCCTACGGGTACGCGTTGGGCTAACATCATGGCGGTGAGTATGGCATAAGCCATCCATGTCCTGTTAGATTTTTTTTTCCGATATATATTTAATTAATTTATTGATATATTTTTTTATTTAAAGTCTGTTTTCTGACGGCTAGAATCACAATTTGTTCCAGAAATGCTACAAGTTATTCTAACACATAAAAAAGTGGATATCAAAGGAAGAGGTACAATGCTTATAAATTAGTTGTTTTATAGTATCATGAACTAGGTGGCAATTCTCTTATTTTTTTTTTGCCTGCGATTAATACATGAGAGAATGACTACATTGTAAGTAATGATTGGATGCTCAGATTATTGATCCACCTATTTAAGGTGGCCCAACCCGGCGGGCCCAACTCATTCGCGGGCACGGTACAAAACCGTGCTGTTGCGCTCTGGGACCTTCTGTGTTTCAAAGAATAAGACAGGCTCCCTGATGAGGAAGATGCAACATGTCCACAAAAAAGACAATGTGCATAGTGTATGATTTGGTAAGATTTACGAAAATTTTAATTTAAAAACGTCTTATAGCTAAAAGTAAACCACGACCGCTGTAGTCAAAAATCTAACAAAAACCAAATAGATCATAAATATTGATTAAATAAGCTATGTCTGATGACCAATCTTTTTAAGATGTTCTTACTTTATCACACTTGCGTAATCCACCTCCAAAGTTATTGTATAAAACGCGCGAAAAATTCGAACTTTCGGACCTTATAACTTAGAAACCAAACACAATTTTACAATGCCAACGGTCATCAGACATCTAGTTCGATCAAATAAAGCTATTTTGAGCAAAATTTTGGATCTCTGACAAGAAATATGGGCGTGGTCTTCTTTCCCCTTTTGTATGGGCAGATGAGCGGGATGGGCCACCTTAAGGAGTATTATTATCTTAACGATACTGAATTACTATCAATTACTCCAAGGTCAACTGTTATATCTGTCATAGGAATGTAACTTTTAGAAAACAATCTACCGAGTTATATATATATATGTTGAATACCAGGAGACGATAAGTAAGTCACAGCCAACTTTCCCGATAGAAATCTCACCGGTCGGTCTACATCCTCCTAGGATTGCGGAAGCCTACATTACCGGTCTAGTCCGCGACTATATCACCATGCCGGTGCTTCACTATGGACCAACTTAGGTGGCATCGATGCATGGTAAAGTACATCTTTACCACAAAATAAGTAACAGTACTACGTAAGGTGTCAAGGCCATGCGAAAAGAAATCCTATTCACATTGGACATGTGAATGCTTTGGCTGCTATACTAACCGGTTCTGGAAGTACCATTTACACAAGACTGAGAAGGAATAGCGTCCCAAATCTCATGAAACGATTCGCCAAAGAATAGTAAGAGTGGTCAATTGAAAACTGCCCTTACTTAAATATCAAAATAACTAGACATAGTTCAGACTAAGAAACAGCTAAATGCCCATGACAGATTGCTGAATTAGGCGGAATACAAGAAAAAAAAATCACATTGGACAACAAGGCTCGTAGCCTAGTGGCGCGGGGACTGGCCTAGCGTACCAGACGCCCGGGTTCAATACCAACTTGCACCACTGTCTTTCTCTTCAAAGTTCGATAAGTGCATTTCGTCACGAATGCGAGCTGCTCCATGGTTCGGAATCCATGTAAAACTGTAGGTCCCCTTCCCCTACTAGGTGGTAGGGTTTAAGCCCGCCCGGGGTGGTACCATCGCATTGGATGAAAAGATGGTCGAAGCGGCAATGAAAAATTGACCGTGTTTTCCATCCAGTTCAATGTAGCCGTGCTCATAAAGGGAAGGTCCTGGCATGGCACCTAATTCCTTCGGGAATGTGGTGTATTGGGCTAATATCATAACGGTAGTTGTGTGGTATTAGCCATCCATGTCAGGTCGCATAAAAAAAAAACAAAGTCGTCAATTCGTTTGGATTAGCAGCATGCATGGGAAGGAATAGTTGTTAGCGTATTCAGTTTCTCCCTTGCAAGGGTTCATGGTTCGAAACCCATATAAACTGTACATCCCAATCCCTTATTATGTGGTAAGGTTAAGCCCACCCGGGTTGGTGCCACCGTATTGAGTGAAACAATGGTTGAAGCGACAGTGAAAATAGTCCGTGTTTTCTATCTAGTTCAGTGTAGACGTGCTCATAAAGGGAAACACGTGGCATGACACCTCATTCCTTCGGGAATGTGGTGTATTATTCTAATATCATCACGGTAGTTGTGTGATATTAGCCTTTTACATTTTGTTACTTTTTCGGTCTCGTATTAATTTATTCCTGCAATAATGCGGAATTTTTATTAATAAGTGCTTGCATAAAATGATAGTGCAACAATCTCATAGGTGCATATTACTCTTTATTAGTGGATGGATTGATTACCTTTACGCAGAATGTATATATTTTTTGCTTGTATGTAGAATTGAAGAGTGCGCACGATTTGATTTGTCAGCTAACGTATCGTCGCCGTTTACGCCGACTCCGCGTTTTCATATATATTTATAGTCCGAGTTTGATTTCGACAGGTCGAAAAAGTAACACCTCAGAATGAGTAGTTGAACTAGAATGGGATTTGACATTATTACGTAACTTCGAAGTTCCGGAAACGTCGATTTCGGTGAGAACTCGGACTGACCGTACATACCTATCGCATGCCGCGGGTCGGCAGAACTGGGCGGTCGTGTAGCACCGCCACTACATTATACAACTTGCAGGCTCCGTTCTACGTGCTCGCTACGAATGGTAGTGTTGTGGACAAATGCACGTACTCACAAGTACAATCGCGGTAATAATAGACATGTGCCGTCGAAGATGCTCTGCGCGTTGGGCGATGCGTGAAATTAGATCTTCATTTACCGTAACTGAATAGAATGACTGGGTATCGTTAATGATGTACAGGGATGAAAGTTGATCAAACGGGTGTTAAGGATTAAGACACTGTTTGTTTTATTTCATTAAATTTAAATCTGACTGGCTTTTCATAGAGTTCACTCAATATTATGATTCTTGGTTGATAAATGTTACGGCTTTTCACGCGGCAGGAAGAGACATTCTCCGACGTTTCGAGCCAATCATTCAGCCCGTTGTCAAAAGCCGTAACATTTTTCAAACATGTCTAACGACCGCGCTAATCTCAAAAGTATTATGATTCTTCTTTTGAGAAGGTCTATTTTTTTCTAAATACATTTTGATTGGGGTGTTGGTTATGTATTTTTTGTTCGTTTTTGCGTTTTGTGTAAATATCATAAGTATTTATTTTTGTAATTATTGGTGCATGGGAATGCAATATGTTTTTGCTAAAATGTATTACCTATTTTGGATTTTAAGAATCACCTTAACAGTTAATGTAGCAGCTGAAGCAACAATGTAGGTATTCTTATCATATTTTAGCAATGCAATAATCCTTTATTTTAATTTAAAACTGTTTTTAAAAATCACTTTGTTTTTCCATGGTCAATTAAACAAGTATAAGACCCTAAAAGGGTTTGACGCTTTGCTTGTATTCTTTAAAAAACATCTTTATAAAGACATATTTAGTTATGTTTCCAAGGAAATTATAAATTATTTAGACAATTTTCTTTTTTGTGGTACAAGATCAAACATTTATCTAGTGAATAAGCGTAAAAAAAATATTAATTTATTTTAAAAAGTAGGCTTCACAGACCAAAAACATAAATTTCGCTCGCCTGAAAACGATTTTAACAATGAACCCTAATTTAAAATCGCTGCTTCCGGAGGTCGCCATTTTCATTTGTTTGGTGAACACTGGACTCAGTTGGAGCCTAAAGTTGGGTTGTAGTTTTAGAAAACAGGCGACAGCGGGTCTCATAGTGGGCCGCTCGATGGAACATCTGCTTCCTTTTATTATCTGAGGTAGTAAATGTCAGATCAGAGGTAATAGTCCAGATCAGAGTGAAATATCAGAGGTAGTAGTAGTCAGTGAGTGTACAAAACAGGTTCCAGTGCTGACCCTGTTCACTAGAAACTTCGCGCGTGCCATCTGTATCGACATACCGAGCAGAACTGGGCTTCAAGCAACGCCTCTGGATTACAGTTCTGATGTTTTGATCAATTGACTGGCTGAGGGGATAGAGGACTTTCCTGCAAGCCAGAGGTAATGGGTTCAAATCCCGGCCGCGTTCATGCATTACTTTCTTTCTCTTCCTGAGTTAGATTAATGCAATTTGGTTACGAATTCGCAAGGTTCGGAAACATGGCACAACTGTAGGTAACCATCCCCTGCTTGGTGTCTGTCCGTCCGTCCGTCCATTCTTCCGTCCGTCCGTCCGTATGTCATAAGGATGTCTCTCATGAACCGTAATAGGTAGGCAGCTAAAATTTTCACAGAGTGTGTATTTATTTTGCGGCTACAATAAAATTAGGTAAAATAAAATAATAATAATATTATTATTATTTATTGCTTCTATACACAAAGGTACATGCAAAGGCGGACTTATTGCCTAAAGTCAATATCTTCTTATCTCATCTTATCTTAAAAGGTGATTAAAGGATAAAATTGTATGCTAAATATTGTACTATGTTACAGAACCCTTCTAGTGCGAGCCCGACTTGCACTTGGCCGGTTTTCCCTCATTCAAAAATGTTTTCGACCTATGTTACCGAAACTGGGTGCATGACTTTTTATTGTTATTCTATATTCTCAATGAATTCCTGAATCCGATACAATATTGTTGTGGTTTCTTGAAATAAAATTAAAACATTCCGACCTTAAAATTTTCTGAGTACCATTGAAACTTCATTTCGGAGTTCATTCCAGCCTTGTGAAGTAGGAATGGGAATGCATTCCCTTCGGAGCCGGAACGACCCATGGCTTGCATATACACGACTCCATGTACAAAGAAATTATCCAAATATAATTGAATTCCTGTCACGCGATTACCAGCACAGGGTATTACACTTTGGAATGCAAATATCGTCTCTCAAGTGTAAAGTTACTTTAAGGCGCTAGGACTAGCCAACTACTCGCGCCATACAAATGCACTTTTTAACAAATGTAATAATATGTAGTGAAACGCTTCAGCAAATCCAAATAGAACTCCAGACTGATAATGGATTGTTAATATTTTCTTATTCCATCATTTATTTAAATAATAATAAAAATAAAAAAAGTTGATTTTTCTCATTAGAAATCTGAAAGTCATTCGATTTCTAGATATAAGAAAAAAACAGCATATATGCATAAACAAAAAATTCCCGTTGCTTTTAGATTTCTACATTTAGTCAAAAAAGTTCGGAAATGGACACCGTTTCCGCAATGTATTTTGTATAGAAAAAGGAAACATACATTAACGAAAATCATTCGATTCCTAGACAAGGAATCATATATTGTAAGGATGACACTTATAATCGTCAGACTTAGTTAGTTTACTTGGGGTGCCTCGTCTAACTTTGCGATTTGGCTAGTACCAGGCCCTCAATGGCCCTGACCGCGTTCTGCTAAGCGTTGTAATGGTGGATTTAGGCCCGGTTGCACGCACGGTCTTGCACGTCAAAATCACCGTCAACGTATGATTAAAGCCTGATCAGTCAAAATTTGCTTTGCACAAAACTTAATCTTTACGTTGGTCGCGGATGTTATTCGCTAATCGTAACCACTCCCGATCCATTGATCACCGTCAAAATTACGATTTTTCAAAGTATCAAAAGTCATTATTTTTTAATTTTTGTAGTCTCATTGAACCTTATATAAATAGGCAAATATCGCCTTTAATGGCATAAAATGCTTTGTTTTTCATAATTATCAGCCTGGCACTTGGTGCCACAGATTAAACATTTCGGCTCCAAATATATGTAATCTGTGGCGCTACAGCAGATAGCAACCCGACATATTGGGCGCTAGTAACACCACTCCGCGGCTCCAAGGGCAACTGTTTTGTTTGTTAGTACGAATGGTTGACGCTAGGTGGTGCTTCTATTGTCCCTGTCCCTTTTTGATTATGTACTGTGGGAGAAGGACAGTACTATATCAGCTCAGGCGGTGCTGAGAGTTGCCATACAGCAAACATTTTTTGCGATTGTTTCGAGGGACTATTTGTGGGTTGACGCCTGGCAAGCTAACATTGGCGAAAATATGTTACGAGCGACTCAATTTCATATCATGGGCGATTAGCCGTCACATCATTGTTAACTGTAATCATAACGGATAACATTGTATGCGGCGTCGTGCACTCGGGCCTTAGACCATCCCCTGATGTACCTGTTTCTCAGAGATTGCTGTAAACTGTTTGTTACTGTCACGCAAGTTCCGTTTCAGATCTCCCCACGCCAAGCGGTAACCGCCAACGATCACAGTCGGAATAATTCGTTTTCGGAGGTAGGCTTTCGGTAGGTTTCGTAGATGGCTAATACGTGGCGTCTGCAGCAGTAATCCGTTTTTGCTCTAATGGGGAAGGCAACTGCCTATTTGTCACGACAGGTGGCGTCTAGGCGACCTACCCAAATCTGATATCTATATCCATAAACTTCGACTAAGAAGAGGAAGAAATTGAAATATGTATTTATTCCTAGGTAGACCTCAATATGACGATAAGATCTATACTTGTGCCCGATTTCAGAAAGAGACTTCAATGCTTAAGGTGGCCCAACCCGGCGGCCCTAACTCATTCGCGGGCACGGTACAAAACCGTGCTGTTGCGCTCTGGGACCTTCTCGGTTTCAAAGAATAAGACAGGCTCCGTGATGAGGAAGATGCAACATGTCCACAAAAAAGACAATGTGCATAGTGTATGATTTGGTAAGATTTACGAAAATTTTAATTTCAAAACGCTAATAGCTAAAAGTAAACCACGACCGCTGTAGTGAAAAATACAACAAAACCCAAACAGATGATAAATCTTGATTAAATAAGCTATGTCTGATGACTAATCTTTTTGAGATGTTCTTACTTTATCATTGCGTAATCCACCTCCAAAGTTATTGTATAAAACGCGCGAAAAATGCGAACTTTCGGACCTTATAACTTAGAAACCAAACACAATTTTACAATGCCAATGGTCATCAGACATCTAGTTCGATCAAATAAAGCTATATTGAGCAAAATTTTGGATATCTGACAAGAAATATGGGCGTGATCTTCTTTCCCCTTTTGTATGGGGAGATGAGCGGGATGGGCCACCTTAAAACGAAAATTGTCCGTGTTTCCAGTTCAATGTAGCGGAGCAATAAAAGGAATGCACGGCACCTTTTTCGTTCGAGAATGTGGTGTATTGTGCTAATATCATGACGTTAGTTGTGAGGTATTAGGCATCCATGCCAGGATGCATAAAAAAATTGGCACAAAGTTCCCTTATGGTGTGTTAGGCTAATATCTGACGGTTACTTTGGTACTAGCTATCCATGTTTAGATAAGTAAAAAAATTTGTCTGTATTTTTTTGATGTACCATTTTGATTGGAAAATAGTTGTTAAAATATTGAAAAAAAATTTTTTTTCTTACATAAATTTTCCTAAAAAAAATTTTTTACTAGATACGGACATAGAATTATGCTTTCTAAAGAGATAAAAAAAATCAGCCAAATCTTAAGGGCAGGGAAACGTTAGGGCCTTGAAGACGATTTTCGGCAACTGCCATTAAGGCAGTAGCCGTGCAAAATTGTGCCTTGGCCAATGGACAATGCATTTCTTAAAATTCTCCGACAGCCTAAAGATTAATTTACTAGCCAAGAATACAGGTTAGATTGCATTATATTCCTGAACCTTATAGAATGAGAACATGAAAAAAAACTTGTATAATTTCAGCTAATATTCTATCAATATAGTTCAAAAAATATTTTAGAAAATTAAATTTTTAGCATGGAACACAATGCTCAAATCAGTCTCAAAGGTATTCTTTTTCAAGTTTGCTGGTGCTGGTTTGGTGTTGACTTTATATTGACAGTACTTGATATTGATTTAAATATCATTTAAAACAAACGTAACATTATTAACAATTTTTTTTAAGGTATAGAATAGAATAGACTTTTTGAAATTTCTTTCACAAAATAATTAAAAAACCGGTTTCACGAGTTATGCGTCCTGGTAACATTTCGAAAGATTTGTTCCGAGCTGCTCTAACTAAGCGACGTCGGGCTCTGGCTATCTCATTTCCATCGCAAATATTGGTCGAAAAGGACGCTCTTAATAAAGTTTGCTTGCATAATTTAAGCGGTTTGACGCACAGTTTAGGTCCAGCATGTTTGCCCCTGCCAGCATGTTCGCAGATTTGGATTGATGTCTCTATAAAGTAGCTTTTTATGAAAGTCTAGTTGTCTGGTTTACCGTACTGATTGCAACCGAGTGAGTGTGATACTCATCAAGCGACATCTTACCTACATTCGCTCTAGGTCGATGGAAAATGTAGTGCAATGACTAGAATAAAAACGGTAGCAAGCTATGTTGTATTTTTTATATAATTCTTTTATATATGTATATACCATATTGACTTGATACACTGCATCCGTCTCAAACTTGACGAGGGCTTTATACACCCAACATAGGTTGTTAAGTTGATGACGGCTTTTACACCAGATACTACTTGTAAGACTATACATATTTTTGATACTTTTGAGGTTACCGCGGTCGTTAGACATGTTTGAAAAATGTTACGGCTTTTCACGCGGCAGGTAGAGATATTCTCCGACGTTTCGAGCTAATAATTCAGCCCGTTGTCACCCCAGTCGTCTGCTGCGCACGAGCGCGGCGGATGCCTCCTTGACAACGGGCTGAATGATTAGCTCGAAACGTCGGAGAATATGTCTACCTGCCGCGTGAAAAGCCGTAACATTTTTCAAACATATACATATTTTGTATTATTGTTAGTTAAGTAAGTTCTATTTATAATCCATTTGCACTGAGGGTGTCTGTTTCTTTCGTTCTTGTTCTTTGCCTTTTACTGTTCTAAAAAAAATTTTTGGCTTTTTTTGGTTTTAGATCCAAGCATGCATTTCATTACTGTAGACGGAAAACTCGTAAAGATTCTTTGCGGATTCTTCTTAACAGAGTTGATAGATTCAGTTTTTGACGTAACGTAAAATAGTTTAAATAAATGAAATGAAATGAAAAAATATGCAGGTGTATTTTTCGAATGTGCCTTCAGGGCCAAATTTGATATTATAAGAAATTACGAAAAAACACTCAGCAGAGTTATGGGCCGGTTTGGATAAAGGTTTGATGAAGGTAGAAAGGGGCCGGAAGGACAGCGTTATGCAGCTCCGACGAGCATTCTCCGTGGTAAAGACGATAGAAGACAGAGAGACCCTACATCCCTCTGACACCCAAATGATGGTGACCATAATACCCGTTCTGATCGAGGCTCCACCGGACCATCCGCATCATCACAGAAGAATGCCCACGGATTGGGGCAGCCTGTGCATCTATCTGGCCTCGGTAAGTGGCGTGGTACGTGCGGTGGCACAGAGTATGACGACCTCAGGCATTGACCCCGACTTTCGCTGAGCCGTGCGATGGAGTTATGCGCAAGGGAACCACTATTACCATCGATTTTTTTTTTTATGTAAGTGGACTTGGATGGATAATACGGAACTGACTGACAGATATTAGCCTAACACACCACATGGGAACAAGATGCTATGCGAGAACCTTCCTTATATTGCTCGGCTACATTGAACTGGATGAAAAACACGGAAAATTTTCGTTGCCGCTTCGACCATTGTTAACAAAGCGATGATTAACAATACCACCTAGCAAGTAAGGAAGGGGACCTATAGTTTTACGTGGAATCCAAGTCACAGCCAGCCTCAACGGTTGAAAATGATCACCCATCCAGAACCTAACCGCGCTCAGAGGTGCTGCCTCAGCTTATCGATTCGCAAGGCGTCGCGCACTGAGCTACCGAGGCTGACTCCATGGTATCCAAAGCCGTGTTTAAATTGTTTTATCATTAATAATGCGCAGTACACAAAGCGAGCTGTAACTCCAGGGAAAGGGCAATGATTGGCAGACCACGGTTCGCTACCTCGGGTGTTTCATCGATTGGTCTCTTCGACGTCAATGGTGGACCTTGTGATCCGAAAATCCAAAGCGTCGTGTCCATTCCTGAGACCTGTCATATCCTCGAGACACCACTACGAGCAAATTGAAGATATAAAAACGTACGTCCGTTCTAGACTAACCTACGCAGCTCCAGTGTGGTATGTGTTATGCTCAGCCACACAGAAGCAATGGATCCAGGCCCTTGGGGGTAACCAGCGAAAATTTCATCTCAAAAATAAACTAACATACATACAGCAAAAGACTAAGGCATAGTCACTTTTTTGAAAGTGATCTTATCGAGAATGCTTATTGGAACTTTAATGTTTGACGTGACAACGTCTTATAATCCGATGGAGCCGGCTGCACGCACTAAAAAACATGACTAATGCGGCGTTACCTCGCTCTGAGGCGTTCCATTTAAGGCTTGAAGTGCAAGCGAGAGCGCGGAACGAGCTACAAAGAGGCACAATCGGCCTCCGCGTTCGGCAGCGTTCGACATCTGTCTCTCTCCTACTTGATTTACATGTTTTCGTCGAGTATGAAGTGCAGTAAAAAGTGAATGTGGTGTCAATTGTTTATAGCAACGATAATTGCGGCGATAAAGGTAATGATTCTTTCGATGTTAAATATATGTTCAGTGATATATTTTTCAGTGATATATAACCATTCCATCAGTATTTTCTTATAACGTTGTCACGTTCAACTATCGTCAGTAAACCGACTTTACAGACAACCGATTATAGGTGGTATTTTAGCTTCGCTTCTGCATAACACCGTTTTAGTGAAAGTAATATTCGGCAGAATGACCCTCCACAAAGACAACTGATTACACTGCCTTCAATGAACACTCGAATTCGTTAACAGGCCTTCACGTAAGTACTCGACGGTCATTATTACCAATATCGCATTTCGCACTTTCACTGCGACGTAACGGTATTTGATTGGCAGGCGGCTGTGAAGTCAATACATATCGGGCTGTACTTCTCATTGCAGAGGTCGCACACGTGCATACCATCACGTTACTTTCCCGGAGGGGTAAGCAGTGATGAGTGAGTTATTTAGGGCAGCATTACAATATGGATTATGTCCTAATTGGATCGTTTTTTTTATGCGACCTGACATGGATGGCTAATACCACACAACTACCGTTATGATATTAGCCCAATACACCACATTCCCGAAAGAATTAGGTGCCATGCCAGGACCTTCCTTTTATGAGCACGGCTACATTGAACTGGATGGAAAACACACACAATTTTTCATTGCCGCTTCGACCATCTTTTCATCCAATGCTCTCGGAATGAAAAACTCGGGCGAGCTTGAACCCTTCCACCTAGTAGGGGAAGGGGACCTACAGTTTTACATGGATTCCGGACCATGGAGCAGCTAGCATTCGTGACGAAAATGCACTTATCGAACTGGTAAAGAGAAAGAAAGTGGTGCATGTCGGAATTGAACCCGGACCTCTGGTACGCTAGGCCAGTCCCCGCGCCACTAGGCTACGAGCCGCTCTTATATCGTGGGTACATATCAGAGTATTAGAATTATAAATTTAAGTTATAATTTCCTTAAGAAACAGGATGAAGAAATCAAAAGAATACATTGAAACCAGGTAAAAGATAACGTATCCTTTAATTCTTGAGTAATGATAATGTACAATTTCTTAATTAATATTTATTTATGGCCATCGCATATATAATCGTTAATGTAAATATAAGTTCAAGTAGGCTAATATTTATTTGATTGCTATTTGTTTATGGTTACACAATTTTCTGGATTCTGGCATATTTAAATAATACAAGCGATCCCAATGCATCTCTTCCCATACATGCCGTAAGAGGCCTACGCAAAACGGGTAGATCACCCGGGTTGGTACCCATTACATTAAGGCGCTAGGACTAATCAACTACTCGCGCCATACAAATACACCTTTAAACAATGTAGTGAAAATCCTCAGCAAGTTCAAATGGATTGTTAAAATTTTATGATTCCATCATTTAATTAAATAATAATAATAATAAAAAAGTAAATTTTTCACATTCGAAATGTGAAGGTAATATGATTTCTAGATATAAACAAAAACAGCATATATGCATTAACATATAATTCCATTTGGTTTTAGATTCCTACATTAAGTCAAAAAAGTTCGGAATGGACACCGTTTCCGCAATGTATATTGCATAGTTAAAGGAAACATACATTAACGAAAATAGGTTGATCTCTAGACAAAGAATCATATATTGTAAGAATGACACTACTTGTCGTCACACTTACTACGTTAACTAGGGGTGCCTCGTCTAACTTTGCGATTTGGCTAGTACCAGGGCCTTAAATGAACGATGGTCGAAGCAGTAATGAAAATGTTCCATCAAGTTCAATGAAGCCGTGCTAATAACCACTTATTGATAGATTAATTGACTTTACCCAAATATGTATTTAGTTCCTAAATAATGTTATTGACTGCGCCATCGAGTATCTGATCATGAAAACATAAGAATGCAAAAATTGAATATAAACTTGGACGCATGCATGCGTGCGTCCGCATTCAATGTGGGTTTTTAGGTAAATCTATTTACTTTCTACGAGTAAAGTATCTGGAAAATAGTTACTTTCGCTGATAAAGTGCTTCAAGCGTGCTATTGAATGCCCCGTACGTCTATAGAATTTCTCATTGAGGCACCGTTTATATACTGTGACTTAAAATGACATATTTTACATTAACATTTTTACATTCATAATTATCTAGCGTTACGAGCAAATCGTAGCTCAAGGCGCAGGGACTTACTTCATGGGTTCGATCCCCGCTCCGTTCATGGACACTTTCTTTCTCTTTATGCGTTGGTTAAATGCATTTTACCACAAATGAGAGCTATTTCGTGGTTCGGATTCCCTACTAGGTGGTAATGTTGAGCCCGTCCTGGTCGGTACCAATGCATTGGATGAAGATATGGTATGTCCATATTATCAGTCCAGTTTATTGTAGCCGCAATCAATATTTGACATGGCATCTAATTACTTCAAGAATGTGGTGTTTGTGGTATCTGCGATTCGTGTCCGTCCAGTAACAGTAACTTTAGCAATGACTCTAGTATTGGTTATAATTATCCGTCCCGGAATCTCGAATTTAAAATAGCGGGAAGAATACAGGGAACAAAACTAACAACAAATACATTTCCGTAGTGCTGTATTTTGCCTTCGTGACCTAAATTTCGATGATTCTGTGTCATAGCTGTGTCTATGCGACGCTTACTAGTCCACAGTCAGTGTGTCGCGCGACGATTGATCGCACCGATCTTGGCGCTGAGGGCTGGGCAGGGGTCGATATTGCTTTAACATCGATAATAACATGGACAGAAGTACCTGATTATAAAACACAGTAGAGATATTAGTATTAAGTAAATTTAAATACTGCACTAGCTTGGGTAAGTTATTGCCAATGCAATCGTAATTATTTATGGAAATATTTTCTTGCATCTGGCTTGGTTAAAGAGATACTATTTATTCTCTTTTAAATAAACTAGCAAATAAATTATAAAATATATAATATATATTATAAATAAGAAATAAAACATATTATTTCACCAGCTCAGTTTCTTTGTTACTTTGTTCAATTATTTGAACACGATGTACTAAAGGTGCGTTTAAAATTAATATCGAATATTTACGAGTTCATGAAAATTCTGCAAACATTAAAATCGCACCGTTTTCGGACATGCAGGCAGCGGAGATGGAGAACTACATACAACTCTATCAATTTGCACGTGGTACTTATCACGAATCTTATATTTGCTCTTCATCAATTTATGTAATGTTCTTATTATAATTTTCTGCGTGAGGAGTAGTAATCAATCAATCACCGTAAACTAGTTTGTAAGTATCAATGAAAAAAATAATACAATGACCAACCTGACGAAGTTTCTTGTCGGCTCTTCTTCGCCAGAAGTAATCGAACCGACAGGAAAAAAATTACGAATCCGAGTGTGTAATATACATCTAATGGAGGAAATAAAGAAACTGATTTATCTTCGATTACAGGTGCTATAATCCCTCATATAAACCTGACCTTCACGAAGTATCTGCATTAGGGACCGATCGAGAATTGAAACGTGAACATGCGTTGCATTGGAATACCATTTTAATGGTCCAATCTATCGATAGAAAATGTCCCAACCCGATGTTGGTGTACATTATGATCGCATCAGAAAGGTAACCTGATTTACAGACGCCATTGTGTGAAGCACATTACTGTCGGCACATTATCGCCGGCAGTAAATATGCCTATTATTAGTTAACTTGCGTTTAGGACTTAAATGTAAAACAATGAATACTTCATATCCAAGTATTTTTGAATAGTAACAATGAAACTTGGAACGATCTGTGAGACCGTTCTTGTTCTTACGTGGTTGAATTTTTGGGTATTCATCATCTCCAAGCCTTCAGGCGATACCAACTCCTACCTGTCCAGGACTAGCAAAAATCAACAGGTATTACAAGAAAGTATTTTTTGTTTGTTAAGCGCGGCATTTAGTGTACACAAAGGTGTTCGACGATGCCCATGGGCTTTAAAACTTTCACGGAACTGCGAAAGCCATACCAGCCGGTTAGGCGGTTTTTAACACCATTTTTGAACTTTGAAGGACCTGAATTCAGCTGTTTAAACTTCTTTTATATCTTTCGGAAATTATCCGAATACTAGTGACCTAAAATGTGGCAACCAGATAGATAAATCGTATGCGCATGACAACACTGTCTTGGCTTTTATCGACTAGCGCCATCTCGCGAATGAAGATTGCATTTTATTGAAAACGAATCGATGTCATGCGAAGATGAAGCTTTGCTGATATAACCATTTCCGACGCTCTCACCTAGAGGGTGCTACCATCAATGTTTTAATATATTTTATATGTTTTAATATATTTTGCAAAATACGGGCTCTAATGTTCAGATGTTCCCAGCGTCGATGGGAACATGTACTGCAGAAAAAAACCGGCCAAGTGTGAGTCGGACTCCCACACGAAGGGTTCCGTACCATCGTACAAGATTTAACACAAAAATTACGTTAATTTGCATGTGACCCCCCTTTAATTTTTATATATTTTTTTATTTTACCCATTTGTTGTTTTAGCGGCAAAATAAATACACGCTCTGTGAAAATTTCTGCTGCCTACCTATTACGGTAATGAGATACAGCCCTGTGATAGACGGATGAACGGACGGACGGACGGACAGCGGAGGCTTAGTAATAGGGTTCCGTTTTTACCCTTTGGGTACGGAACCCTAAAAAGCAGAAGACAGCACTTTTTCCAGTTTAAATTTGTTGATCTTTTCGAAAAATTAAGCTTAAGCTACTTGCATTTATCTATTTTCGGCCTGAATGGTTACTTTCATAAGAACGATGTTGTAAATTATCCCTCTAATCGCGTGTTTCGTATTCTTTGAGATTTAAGGAAGCATTTATTACGAAAACGTATATGAGGATTGCTGATTTCTGATTATGGGATTCCAGGAATAGCCCTGCTGGTTGCAGTGGCCTGTTAGACCGCTAACATTAATTAGGACACATACATACAATATCATAGAAAAACATTTATTAGAGTAAGGTACATGGTTATGCAGAGAAAAGTAAATTAAAAATAAACACTTCAACCGAAAAAAAGTTAAAAGAAAAACCGGCCAAGTGCGAGTCGGACTCGCACACGAAGGGTTCCGTACCATAGTATAAAATTTAACACAAAAAAAACAACGTTTTTTGTATGCGCGGCTCGTAGCCTAGTGGCGCGGGGACTGGCCTAGCGTACCAGAGACCTGAGTTCAATACCGACATGCACCACTGTCTCTCTCTTTCCGAGTTCGATAAGTGAATTTTCATCACGAATGCGAGCTGCTCCATGGTTCGGAATCCATGTAAAACTGTAGGTCCCCTTCCCCTACTAGATGATAGGGTTTAAGCCCGCCCGGATTGGTACCATCGCATTGGATGAAAAGATGGTCGAAGCGGCTATGAAAAATTGTCCGTGTTTGCCATCCAGTTCAATGTAGCCGTGCTCATAAAGGGAAGGTCCTGGCATGGCACCAAATTCCTTCGGGAATGTGGTGTATTGGGCTAATATCATAACGGTAGTTGTGTGGTATTGGCCATCCATGTCGGGTCGCATAAAAAAAATAATAATAATGGGCCCCCCCCTTTAATTTTGATTATTTTACCTATTTGTTGTTATAGCGGCAAAATAAATACACACCTGTGAACATTTCAGCTGCCCACCTATTACGGTTCATGAGATACAGCCCAGTGACAGACGGACCGACGGATGGACAGCGGAGGCTTGGTAATAAAAAATAAAAACAGAAGAAACTAAATAAATCTATGGAAAAGGACTGACTCAGCGATGGTTCGCCTTTACAAAAGCTACGGAAAGAAAATGGCTACAGCATGCTACACCAATCAGGGACCGCTGGTTTTCAGTTACCACCTAGTTGTTGGCGGTGTGTAGATGTATCAGGGTGTGTTCGTGTGTGTGAGGTTGAGAGAGAGAGGGTGTGTGTGTGTGTGAGGGGGTGTGTTGGGGTGTGTGTGGGTGTTGAGTGACAAGGTGTGATAAGTACGTGTGCATGTAGTTATAAGTTTATTGGTGAGTGCTAGTGCGGGCTTATAGAACGTGTGTTATATGGTTTTAGGTAATATCGATGCACTTATCGGGTTTAGCGCAATCCGTCGTAATTCTTTATTCGGTGAGGTTGACCATCTTAGCGATATCAGTGAATAAATCATCATTACAGCTAGAATTTTATCACCCCCAATCCGGATGAACCCTTTGATAAATGCGACCATAAACTTTATGGATAGACCATCGCGTCGCCCGCGCTCCATAAAGCGGTTAAGTTATGGTCTCGTCCAGCACACCTTATTTGCTCCGTTTATCACGAATCGTGTATACAGTCGTAAATAAAAGTACAAAAAGAATCTGTGGTCATTTCCCATAACGCAATACTACGCAATGCAGTTTGCTCTAATCTATAGTATTTCGTAAGGCCAAAGTAATAGGTGTAAGCCATGTGTAAGCACTATACCATTGTCCAATTTGTGCCTAACAATAACGCTTCGTAAAATTCCATGACTGAAATAAATATTAATATTATATTATTATAACTGAGCCCCTAGTTCGACTCGTCCCCTCAATTCCGAAGTGATACAAATGATCTAGTTCTTTGGAGTGCAATAATTCACCAGATGACAACAGATGGACCAAACTAACTACGGAATGGCATCCAAGAGATGGAAAAAGAAATAAAGGACGAAAAATATGGACAAGAGCAGCTAAAGACAGAAGAACATGGATCCCGATGGGGGAGGCCTATGCCCTGCAATGGGGAACTCAGGAAACTACTTCTTAAAGTAACGAAACTGCAAACTGAGTAAATAAAAGGCTTTTTTATTATTATTATTATTATACTTCACCAAGCGAATGTGCTTTGGTATTGGAAGTGAAGAGTCGGCGTGTAATAAAATTGTAAGTTTGTGAGTTTGCTAGTAACTCTTTGAATAAAAGAATTATACTAGCCGTAACGATGTTATTACGCAACAATATTTCCCCTGATTTTACTTATGAATATGAGCCGGATACTCTTAAACCCAACTAACATTATAAACGCGAAAGTTTGTAAGCATGGATGTTTATTACTATTTCACGTAAAAACTACTGTATAGATTTTAATAAAACTTTACAACAATACAGCGTAGACATAAGAATAACACATAGGCTACAATTTATAAAGATATTGTGTGAATTGTCCGGAATATCAAGTAAGTAGGAAAAAATCTAGCCTTTCGGACGCTAACGCTAGGAAATGGAGTTATCTATTAGCAGACTTAGCCCCGGTTGCACGAAGAGACGGCTGAGTTGATCAATGTTCAAACACGTCACTTTTAGTGAACCGCATGGAGTTCCTTCCATAGTGTCCATAGAAAGTGACCTGTTTGATCATACTTTGACGATGATTTTGATTTTTTGTCCTTTCGTGCACTCGGCCCTTAGGCTTCTGTACGTAAAGCAGGCGCGGTCCAGGATGTCGATAGGAAAAGGGAGTGAATGGCATCCTTAACAAACTTAATTCCTCTATACAGCAGGAAATGTTTGATTGGCAGACTTGTAACCCAAATGTACTGTGGGCTTACGTGCAATGAATCACGTTAAGCACCGGAATTGACGACAAGCTTGATTTCGAGAAAATGCCAACGATTGGGGTCGAGTTTAGTGGTGGCTATTACGAGAAAAACCGTACGTTAAATATTGTTATTGCTTGCGAAGGAAAATAATTTCGTGGCGGCATATGTGTGGTTATAGTATCGCGTTTTCCGTTACCCACCGTATTGATTTTAAGCCCGTCAAGGAACTGGTAAGTGGAATTGTCGGAAATCGGGTTCTTGGAACTTTCGATTATTACATTTAGGTTCCAGGGAATATTTGAAATAATATTTTTGTTAGTTTATCGTAATTAAACGTTTCCATCAAATTCTTGTAGAACTATAAAGGTTTATCATATTTATGTAAATAATTGGTCAGCAAAACTGACAACATTGGACACAGCAACATTGGACAGAAAGATTACGTGTCTGACTTGGTGTGAAACTTTATAAATTTCTTTTTCATTTATTTTAAGATCTGGTAGCACAACTAGTCTTATTGGTCTTATTACTAGCTGATTAATCACCGATTTGATGAGTTCATTAAAGCATATTCTGCAAACTTCACTGCCTTATGGATTTTTTTTTTGTTCACATTTTTTTAATAATAAACATATGATCTGAGTGCTACTGGTAAAGATTTTTTTTTATCTAGTATTTAATGCGACGACCATCGCTCAACTTTTATTTTTATTTTATTTTCGTCAAAATCAGCTAAGTTCTCATGATCCGTAGATGAACACAAAAACTTCTCTTGTAATTTTTTTAAAACATATGTATACAAAAAACACTAAGCCCTAAATAATACTGCCAAACTTAACGTAACTGGATATAGATTACTAAAAACACATTTACACGACTTTGGAAAACAAGGCCAATTTTCATTGCGGCTTCGACTATCGTTCATTCAATGCGATGGTAAATAAGGAAGGGGAGTTACAGTTTTAACTGGAACCCGAACCACGATCGATGAAGTAATAAGTCGCCTCTTACGACATGCACGGTAAGACATTCTGTACGCCTAATTGATTACTTCATACGTGCCGGAACAACTACACAAGTGATAACACAGGTCCTAGCATGGCACCTAATTCGTTCGGGAATTCGAAGTGTTGGGCAGGACGGTGGGTATAAGCATAGATTAATAAATACTTACTTGCGTAAGTATTAGAGGGCCCACCACCATAGTGACGGAAGTTTCGGCAAGCCGGCCCTCTATTGCAATAAACATTGAACTAAGATGGTAACTACTATTCAATCGATCACAACAAAAAAAGTTTTCGGGCCAAGAGATGGCGCAGCTATCAGGCTCACTGCTTTCAATCTATTAAACAAATATATGGGTTGTCAAAACAATTGCATATCTATTCAAAATTGTATATTTTGCAACTTTGTAACAAAATAATATTATTAATCCATGAATAAATCCTATGTTTGTACACCCTTATCTATAGGCTATTTCGAAAGTTCGAGGTACGATAGTAGCGCCATCCTATTTATTCCCATAGCCGTAAACGTGAGTAAACGTGTATCCATCCAGTTGTGCCGTATATTTTTCGTCTCTTCGGCATTGACCTATAGGTGAAAAATCTAGGTCTTCATTAATTTATGGTATAAGCCATGTCTAGTTACTTCAAAAAACATGGAGCTTATGCTTATTTGGCCCATATGTTATGTAGTTACCGCCTTTTCAATAAAAAGGGCAGAATATCTGTCATCTCACTTGTTTGCATATCAATCAATTGTTCTTAGACCAGTGCGACTTATTGTTTAATTCTTTCTGGAATTCTCTCTGCACCGGTTGATGGAATGTGAAAAAGCCACACGAAAGGTACGATGGAAGAAAAGGAAATAAAACATACTTCAACAATGGTGTTTATTACTAGTTGCCTACTTGGATACGTGCATTTCTTTGCTATTCGATCGAGTTAGTCAATTGGCCAGAGTTGAATCAGACCAAACACTTTTTAATAATGATTTTGTGGATATGTTTTGTATCGTGTACCGTTTTACCTATTCAGGCGATCCTAGCAACTGCATACAAGGTAACTAAAACCATAGTTCCTGCAGAATACAATTGGGCCCACTTACTTCCCATGCATGTCTTAAGAGGCGAAAGGATAGCTATTGGTCGGTCATGGTTGGAATTCACCCCCTCCTTACTTACTTTTTGGTAGCGGAATCCCGCCATGGTTGGTATTATTTCATTGAATGAACGATGGTCAAAACAGCAATGAACATTGCCCGTGTTTTCCTTCTAGTTAAGCAATATAAAGAAGGTCCTGGCATGGCACCTAGTTCCCATGTGATGTGTTAGGCTAAAATATTTTAATGTTTATCAATATAATGCTTTGAATGAGCGATGTTCGAAGCGACTTTGAAAATCGTCCATGTTTTCCATCCGTTTAAATGTAGACGTAGAATATAAAGTTCTTCATCCTGGCAAGGCGCTGTGACGGGTTCTCCTAGGCTGCACGACAAGAATACTCACTTCCGCTCTGTAAATCTGTTCAGCCATTATTTCGTCACTCATTCCAGTTTGTCTTCTTTCCTGGCTTCTCATCCAACTATTGTGAAATTTTTTCGCTCACACGATTATTATCCTAGTAAATAAACTTAGTGTTTTGTTTTTGTGTTTTTCAGGGAAAGGGATACGATGTAGTTAACGCTGATGAGAGGCGAATTCTTTATAGCACTTATGAAGCGAGTCCCCGACTAGAGAACCAAAAACCTGTGGGTTGTTTTTCTCTTTTTAACCAACTTCAAAAAAAAAGAAGGAAGTTCTCAATTCGTCGGAATCTTGCCTTTCTTGTACAGTTGAGCACAGGTCAAACTTACCACTTTCGGTTCAAAGTTAAAATGAATGAATGTTTTTTTATGTGCCGAGTGTTTTTCATAGGGTTGCACATACAGTTGAATAATAGATACTTTAAATAATGATTGTATGTACATATAGTCACCCTTGAAAGTGTTGTCAGAATTAAATGAAATGAAATGAAATATCGAGGTATTTTTTTGTCTTCGTATCTTTTGCTTGAGCCATTTCCGGTAACTTTCGTCTGTTGCCCACTGTACTAACTGGATGTGGTTTGGAGGTAAACGTGCAAACATGCACATGTATATGCATGGAAACATTCGAATGTACATGCTAGTAAATACCTTTTTTTAGCAATGCCTAATTTTTCCATACAAAAATTGTCAAAGTAACCTAACCCAACTCAACCCAGACTAAGCTCACCGAACTTTTTCACCAGATGAAATGGTATTTTTTTGAGTTTTTAAACCCATATCAAACCAACCGTTTCGCGCATTGGATAAACGTTTGTCCAAATAAAAATAGTTTTGTAACATTAATCTTCAATTATAACATTGTAACTCGTAAATTTGGTTTTTTATTGCAGAAGACTTACAATAGAGCTAAAGACAAGCTCGCGATGGCATTATCCGAAGTGCACAATCTGAATTATTCACCAGAAAGTCTACCAGAGAACTCCTATGACAACAAATTCATTTCCAACCGCAAACAATCGAAGGATACCCGCAGTCATGCAATCGGTAAGCATAGGGAAAAGACTCAAAATGTCTCCGTCAACAGAAAACCGAAATATTCCGAACTCACGAAATCGGAGAAGCGGAAATATCTGCAGAAGAGGAGAGAATCGAAGATGCTAAAAAAGAAACAACTGCTGGCAAGGAAGGAGAGTGAAGCAGTCGATCTGCAGTTGATGAAGGATTTTAATGTGGTAAAAAATTTTGGGAGGAAAAAGAGGGAGGCATTCGATTCTTTGACTGAGAAAATAGAAAAACATTGGCGGACTCTTCAGTAAATTAAATTGATCAAAAACATATGGATTTTTTTATTTCATTTATTGATTATACTTCTAGTGTAGTTCTTGCAATTCGAGCAAGTCTAGTGGGCTTTACTTGTATTAAACACGTATATCTATACGTTTCAAAGTGTACGTAAGAGCGAGCTTAGGTCCCCTACTACGAACTCTGTGGAGCAAGCGCTATCGAGAAGGCGATTTCGCCTGCCAAAAATATTGTATGCGTTCGACAGATGATATCGAGAGCGCTTTCCATAGCAACTGTCAAACGCATACAATATTTTTCACAAGCATTATGCGCCTGTGCGTTGCCTCTGGCTAAGAATGCGCCCCAATTGTGTGGTAAAACCGTGCAATAATTATATAAAAACGCAAAGAAATACAGAATATTGGAATACTGCAACAGGCGACATAATTGTATGAAAGGGCATATCCTATGCAATACCCAGAAACTTCAGCTCCCCAAATTATTATATTGCGTAGCATGCTGAGTTAACCTAGTACTCAATTAGGGAAGGCCGCCTACAGGTTTTTTATGTACTCCAAACGATCAAGATACCCGCATTCTCAACGAACATTCATTTATATCAATTTCGGAAAAGAAAGTAATGTACATTAGCTGGAAATCGAACTCGCAGAAGAAAGAAGAAATCCATGAATTAGGCTGTGAACTAAACTTTAAAAAATCCTGTTGAAACAATATTCAATGCTCAATATTGTTTTGGTAGTACTTGAAATAGAAGAAAATCAAAATCAATCGAAGCTAGCACAAACTACTAAACTAATTCAGCAAAGTCCACTCCGCTGTATCAGTTTCTGACGTCAGCAACCTTAATAAAATTAGTTTATATTACATTTACGCTTAGCCGTCTTTGATCTTAATACATCTATCCGTTTAATCAAGCCCTCGCGAATGTTTGAAGAAATCTAAAAATGATCTTAACACCCCAATTGGTTGCTAAGTATAGGGAGATTTATCGAGGATAAAGACTGTGGGTGCGGACTGTTTGCTTCGAATCAGAATATCATTTGTAGGTAAAAATAAATATACATATTTCCCAGTTTACCTACCTGCTGCACACGTGTGTAAATTTCCTTTTACAAGCCGTTTCGAAAGATGGGCGATAAAAAGCACGCATGTTTCTCAAACTGTTTAGCTCGAATATGTTTGATGAAAAATATAATAAAAAAAATCTGTTGCACAGTGGGTACAGTAAAAAAATGTTTTTATAAAAAAATTTTTTTTATCTTTTTAATATACTTTTACTAGTTGAGGAACCCGGCTTCGATCAGGTCAATGACGTTTTAGACTGTCCTGGATGTTATATGAGTTCCACATTAAAAATTTCATCCCCGATTTCACCCCCTTTGAGTTTAATCTTCACCACAAAAGGAAGTCTATATCCTTCCGCAAGGTCCAGATTATCTCTATACCGAAATTCATCAAAATTGGTTAAGCGATTAAGGCGTAAAAACGAAACAGACAGACAGAGTTTCATTCGCATTTATGATATTTGTATCGATTATTCATTATTGCATAAATAACGCAGTTTAGTCGATTTAATGCATGTGATACAGAATATAAATTTACCAGGATTAATATATTATTTTAACAACCAAATAAAATATGTTTAAAAAAATGTACCGTAATTGTATCGATGGATTTGAATATACACGTTTTCTTTCTTAACATCAGATATAATTTTGGTATACGCGCACTTCGCTGCCACGAGGCACACATATAATGAAGCGCACCACACTAGTCAGAACGCCATAGTATTTCAGACTTATTTCTATGTAATTGTCTTAATTGCAACAAATACAATTGTTGGTATCCACTATGGATAGCTTTATTTGGTCATAGAAAATATACTAACTAGCGTAGGAAGAAACCTTTACTGTTATCATTAATTTGAGGTTATGCAACGATACTTACATTGACGCTTTCTTATCAGATTTTGAAAATAATCAGTTAACAATTTCGGTCTGGACATTCTTCGGAAGCAAGATTCGAACCTGCGACCTTTGGATTACATGTCAACTCCTCGATAATTGTTGTGTCGTATCTATTGAATACAAAACGTTATCTTTACTGTTCCGACTAATCCAGCAGTCAAAAATCCCCCTGAGATAATTTTGAAATAGGAACTCATTTAAATTAATGCACTTGAATTAAAGTTATAGAGAGTAAACTCATTTATTAACTAGAATGTCCCGATTTAAGAAAATCTATTCAACAGAGACGTAAAGTTTGGGAAACCCTGCAGTATCGACCGGCAAACATATCGTAAGAGAAATAAACCGCATTTGAACTCGCACTTTTATTATCTACAATTTTATTATCTTTTAGTAAACACATTTCACACGGAACCGTTTAAAGGTCGGCGCACATGTGACCATCTGTGACGCAGGTGTGATAGATTCTAGAAGAATGACTTTGATATATAAATATACCAGAGAAGGTTTAATTATCTTTCCTAACACCACCGATTTACAAAAATTAAAAGGTCCTTTGGTTTGCCTCTAACATCATCTGTCATGTGCGCATTAAAAAAATCAGCCTTTATAAATAATAAAAAACGGTAGATACAATGGAATAATAAGTAGTGCTGTGTGGTTTTAGGAAACTAAAAGGACTAAAACATTCGGCTTTGATAGTTCGAATTCCAAGTAGAACTGTAAGTCTTCCTTATTTATTAGGTGACGTAATATGTGGTATTAGCCACCCATGACCAGGTATACAAAAGAAAACTTCGACGGTAAGTCCACACTTCCGTGGTGTGGAATCTTTTACAATAGCTTAATGATACGGCAATGGGCCACTGACCACACCTTCTTTGTTCCTAAAAGACATAATGGGCTAACCGTGGTTGATATCGCTAGGAATCCTGAAATGTGAAAGGTGAAAATTAATTATCAACTAGATTGGATGAAACTATGTTTGAAGCGGCAATAAAAAAATTGTCCGTGTCTCCCATCCAGTTCACTGTAGCCGTGCTCATAAAGGGAAGGTCCTGGCATGGCATTCGGGAATTGAGAGTGTTGGGCATATATAATAACGGGAGTTGTGTGGTGGCTCGTAGCGCGGGGACTTGCCTAGCATACCAGGTTCAAATTGAGAGTGTTGGGCATATATAATAACGGGAGTTGTGTGGTGGCTCGTAGCGCGGGGACTTGCCTAGCATACCAGGTTCAAATTGAGAGTGTTGGGCATATATAATAACGGGAGTTGTGTGGTGGCTCGTAGCGCGGGGACTTGCCTAGCATACCAGGTTCAAATTGAGAGTGTTGGGCATATATAATAACGGGAGTTGTGTGGTGGCTCGTAGCGCGGGGACTTGCCTAGCATACCAGGTTCAAATTGAGAGTGTTGGGCATATATAATAACGGGAGTTGTGTGGTGGCTCGTAGCGCGGGGACTTGCCTAGCATACCAGGTTCAAATTGAGAGTGTTGGGCATATATAATAACGGGAGTTGTGTGGTGGCTCGTAGCGCGGGGACTTGCCTAGCATACCAGGTTCAAATTGAGAGTGTTGGGCATATATAATAACGGGAGTTGTGTGGTGGCTCGTAGCGCGGGGACTTGCCTAGCATACCAGGTTCAAATTCTCGCCCCGTTCATGCACCACTCTATTTCTCTTTCTGAGCTTGATAAGTGCATTTCTTCACGAATGCGAGCGGCTCCATGGGTCGGAATCCATGTAAAACTGTAACGCCCCTTCCTTTACTAGGTGGTAGGATTTAAACGCGCCCGTGTTGGGCACATCTCATTGATTGAAAAGATGGTCGAAGTGGCAATGGAAAATTACATGTTTTCTATCCAGTTCAATGTAGCCGTGCTCATAAAGAGAAGTTCTTGGCATAGCACCTAATTCCTTCGGGAATGTGGTGTGCCGGGCTAATATCACAACGGTACTTGTGTGGTATTAACCATCCATGTCAGATTGCATAAAAAAATCCATGTCTCATTTCAATCCATCAACTCTTAGCGTTGTTGCCGTGGTAGGCGGATTCATACGCAGAATTGCTACGCTGACGGGCTGCCTACAATATTGCATTCTTCAATCCCAGTCGCGTAATTCTCGCTCAGTGTAAACGGGCCGTACCACGTCAGCGCCGAGCGTACAGTGAAGCAGTCAATTGTTTACGTTCGCGCTTGCTATCCGATTTATTTGTATTTTTTTTGCGAAGTTCTCTGATAGCTCCCCGTTTCGGTTCTGGTGTGAGTCATGATTTCATTATTTTGTTCCGCGGTTTTAGTTATTTTCGAAGTACGTTGTTTTAAATCATTCTCGAACTGTATGATTTCTTATTAACATTCGTGGACATGTATTCGAAAATTATGATCTCACTAAAGAGAACATACATAACATACCATAGGTTTTGACATGAACGTAGGTTCTGGCACGTACAAATTAAACACTAGAGCCCACTGCATTTATCCCGTGCGGACTCCACTTACAAATGTAGGTCCCTATCTTGCTAGGTGGTAGTAGTCCCGCCCGTGTTTATTCCATTGCATTGAATGAACCTTGATCGAAGGGACTGTAAAAAATTACCGTGTTTTTCATCCAGTTCAATGTATCCGGGCAATGTAAGGAAGGCCCTGGCGTAGTACCTAGTTCCCAAGTGGTGTGTTGGGATAATACCATAACCAAGAAAGTATGTTCTTGACCATAACAGTAGGTGTGGTATTGGTAATCTTTCCCCAGCTACTTACAAAAGTATGGTTGAATGAAATTGTGATGGAGATAGGTTATGTTAGTTTAGTTAGGATTAGCATAAAGTTTTGTGTCACATTTAAGATATTTTACAAAATTGCTCCGCCGTTTTGAAAGAAATCCAAAAACTGATTCGAAAAAAATAATCCATATAGTTATCGAGCCTGGTCACAAAATCTCACGAGAATCGATTGAGAAATTGGACCTGTAGAGTAGATCAGCCGAACATACGAAATAATTTAAAAAAGAGACGATTCGCTCAGTCTATGATATGCAAGTTTTTCAGCTTTTGGTTCCAACTTTCGAAAGGGCTAGTTATAAATAAGCCCGCCGATATTCATTCAATCAAAGAGTAGCCCAGAGGTGCAAGCTTATTCAACCAGTTTGCGTTGGCATTCGAACCCGCTGTCTCCGAGACAGCCGATAACCACTAGTCTACGGGCCACAAAAGTATAGCCATCTCGAGAATACGATATATATTATCGTTTCACTATTTTTCAGGGTATTTTTTTTTATGCGACCTGACATGGATGGCTAATACCACACAACATCCGTTATTATATTAGCCCAATACACCACATTCCCGAAGGAATTAGGTGCCATGCCAAGACCTTCCCTTTATGAGCACGGCTATGTTGAACTGGATGAAAAGCACGGACAATTTTTCATTACCGCTTCGACCATCTTTCATCCAATGCGATAACCTAACCTAACCTAACCTAACCTAACCTAACCTTACCTAACCTAACCTAACCCGGGCGGGCTTAAACCCTACCACCTATGTAGAAGGGGAAGAGGACCTACAGTTTTACATGGATTCCGAACCATGGAGCAGCTCGCATTCGTGACGAAATGCACTTATCAAACTCGGAAAGAGAAAGACAGTGGTGCAAGTCGGAATTGATGTTCAGCCAAGTTCACAGGCCCCGCTAGACCAGTCCCCGCGCCACTAGGCTACGAGCCGCTCAAATCATTGCAAAAGATCAAACGTTGTGTCCTAGGTTGATTTGGGTTTATTAGTAAAGCTGCAATTTTATTTTTTATTTTATTTATTTTCAGGCATTTAACAGCAGTTATGAAATAAGTACAAAATTATAGTAATTAAATTTATATAAAGCCAATGACAAAATGCCACTAATACAATTGACATATAATAACAATATTATTCATATATAATAGCAGACATGCATATATAATAGCAATATTTGAGTGCCTCTGTCTTCCTTCCTCAATTGGGTTACGTGCCATAATAAAGTCTAATACGATCACGATAAAACAGATCTTTGTCTGGAACAGTACAGTACAGTAGTACGGCGTGTGTCCATAGTTCAAAATGCGTTTATAGAGCTATACTTAATGAACAACTATTTATCAAATAGAGACCTCTTTAATTTAAATTGAAACAGGCAATGGAATGTAAATATAATAAAACAAGGTTTCCTACAGCTTCCTTTCTAGGTCTTCATTAACAATGTTGTAGACACCAGTTTTATATTGTACAGAAAAACTGTTTTAAAACGTTATGTAAAAGTAATTTTATCAAATAATATCGTGTTGGGTACTTTTTGCCAATGTATTTTCAACATGTTTTATTCTGAAAAAAAAAATAATCCAACATCGTGTGAACATTTTTTACGTTGGCATGGATTGATAATATGGTCACCTACCGTAATTACATTACGGCATGCGATACGCATTATGATCATGTATTTCAGTATGAATTAGGTAATATGCCAGGACCTTACCTTTATGACTCGGTTACATTGAAACTGGATGAAAAACACAGATATTTTTTCCCGGGCGGGCTTAACCCACCTCCTAGTAAGTAGGTAAGTGTACCTACAGTTTAACATATATTTCAAACCATGAAACGGGTCGTGTTTATGAAGAAATGCACTTTTCCAACTCATAAAGAGAATGAAAGTGGTGCATGAATGGGTCGTGGATTGAACCCATATCCTCTGGCATGAGAAGCAAGTGCCTGCGCCTCTGGGTTGCAACGAACGATGCGACTCCAGTCCGTGTGTTTTTATCGTCCAAGTCCAGAAATTGCAATGAAATTGTTGCCAAGTTTACTTAAAACCGGCCAAGTGTGAGTCGGACTCGCACACGAAGGGTTCCGTACCATCGTACAAGATTTAGCACTAACAATCACGTTTGCCCCCCTTTAATTTTTATTATTTTATAATTTTACCTATTTGTTGTTATAGCGGCCAAATAAAAACACACTCTGTGAATTGTTCAGCTGCCTACCTATTACGGTTCATGAGATACAGCCCTATGATAGACGGACGGACGGACAACGGAGGCTTAGTAATAGGGTTCGTTTTCAGCCTTTGGGTACGGAAGTCTAAAGATACATGAATTCTCCCAAAGCGGGATCTGCCTTCGCTCGGTCGACTCTAATTCATCGCTCAGTCATTATTGCGAATTGTATAAAGTATGTGAGGCAGTAAATCACGAAGTTTTTTTACGTATTTCGGTATGGGCGATTTCTCCTTAATTGCCTAATACATTACGGCGTCTACGTAAATCGTGCTAGAGACTGATGTACGATCAACGTATATTTCCCTTTGTTAAAACACCTTTGGCCATTTTGAACTGGTTGAGTCGTATGGAAGGCTTTTAGGGAAAGACCTATGCATACATTACCTTACACAACTTTATTGCAAATTAACTATTCATTACTTTTCTTGTACGATAAGCGGTTATTATTATATGAAGTGCCATATTTAGGAAAGTTTTAGGCGTACAGTATCAGGAATATTTCTGTCGATAAAACAGCTTTTCTATCAGTTGTCAAAGCGATTTTCTACACAGAAAGATTCCTGATTTTATTGACCGCGGAATTCCAAGAATAGGCCTGCTGAGCTGAGGTTGGTTTTTCATTGTTTCAAAATGAATTTACTTTGAAATAGTAATAACCACATAGTATGTAAGGTTTTTATTTATTTAATCTTTGATACATACACATAAAGGGCGAGCTTATCGCTAAAAGCAATATCTTACAACTAACCCTACCGAAAAAGAAAGTGTATAGAGTAGTAGAAGTTAAACTTTAAAAAATAAATTTTCTTAAAAACTATTAAAAAACGAGATATATAAAAAAATTACTTATAAACGAAAATCATAGACACACACACACACACATACGCAACTACAGTAAATTTTCTGAACGATAATTTAACACCGATGTGACACTGAAAATAGTTATACAAATAAACATTAGGTAACATATTTTTGTTTACTGCTTAAATATGTTTCTAACTCTGTACTTAAATGAATTTAGAGATTTACTTACTATTACTTTTAGGCAACGGATTTAATTTTTTTTTCACACAACCCTTTAACTAACAATAGAATGTCACAATACTTGAATTACATCACGCTCTGCTATTTTAGAGTCAAATCTAACAGGATTATTTGTAATAAAATTTATATCAAGTAAAAAACTGAAAATTTTTATTAAAAAATGGTACGAAGTTTAAGGATATAGTAATAAAATATTAAGGTTATAATAAATATTAATCGTAGGTTTATCACGACCATTAAATTCCTAAGAGTGTTGTTTGGATTTAAAAAAATCGCGTAAAAACATTTTAACGTAGTATACTCTTTTGGTGATACGAGAGGTGATTTTTGAACAATAAAAACAACAAAACATAAAAAATATTGATTATTATATTTATGTGCTGATATTTAGAATAAAAACCATTTTATTTTTGTTTATACGATACATTTAAAGTAAAAAACTAACAAACAAACAATATTTTACATTAATTCTCGTCAAATTCATATATATCCATATATGTGTATGCCTAAGTTAAAAGGTTTTTTCTTAGAAGGTAATTTTGCAATAATCAAACATTAATTCTCATATTAATTTGTTTATATTTGTAACATAATTATCACGCATTTGAATTAACAATATTATATAATAAACAATATTGAATAGTACTTTTCTTGGTAACGAGCTTACAAGAATTTTTATTTAATAGTTAACTGTTGCAGACTACCACATCTACAAGCGGCAGAAGTGCTGAAACACATTATTTTGGAGGATTCCTGAAATAAATTGCGTGCGAACGACACGAAGTATTTTATTCATCCCTAGATTAGAGCAAATTAATTTCTAACTGCTGACTAAATAAATGTCCAAAGTTGTAAACTTAGTACAATTACTCTGGTTAATAATAAGAACGAACAGCCTCAATGGCCCAGTGGCGCGACACTTCGGCGATCGCTTTCCGAAGTTAAGCAACGCTGGGTCCGGTCTGGTCTTGGATTGGTGACCATTCGACCGTTGAGAGAGGCTGGCCGTGGTTCGGATTCCACGTTAAACTGTAGGTCCCCTTCCTTACTTACTAGGTGGTAGGGTTAATCCCGCCCGGGTTGGTACCATCGCATTGGATGAACGATGGTCGAAGCGGCAATGAAAATTGTCCGTATTTTCCATCCAGTTCAATGTAGCCGTGCAATATAAGGAAGGCCCTGGCATGGCACCTAGTTCCTATGTGGTGTGTTGGGCTAATACCATGACAGAAAGTATGGTATTAGCCATCCATGTCCAGTCACATAAAAAATCTACGGTCTACCCTGTAATCGATTATTTTATAGGCTTGATATCTTCATACCTATTTACCACCCTTGACAATATCTTTTAGATAGAACCGCCGTTGAGAGAATTTCGAAGGATATCTCCCAGGAGAATCCAATAAGGAGATTAACGATCGGGATAAGATGTCCTTCGTGGAGGATTAGCAATTATCTTCCATTAGCGAGCGCCCTCTGTTAGCAGTGCATCAAGTCTTCTGTATGTGTGGTGGTGTGAAGCGAATGGTGGTGTGTGAGTGTGTATGTGCGGGGGGGGGGGGGGGGGGTTGTGAGTGTCAGTAAGCGTGATAGGGTGTAAGAGGGTGTGTAATGGTGTGTGTGGTAAGTCTCGATGTGGCATCAGTCTGATCCAACCATCTAGTCAGATTGATCGTGCAATGAATTGATTGCATCGACGTATTAAATCAAACGACCAGTAATCAAAAAAATTAATAAAGTTTTCTTTTTAAATTAATTTTAATTTCTCATTGTATTATTTACCGTGTATATTGTCTATCTCAGAATAAACGATAGAGTGTGAAATAAATGAAAAAATGTCTTCTTCCACATACTTGCCGAAATGTTGCTGTCATTACTTCTGTCTTACTACAGCTCTAACAATAAACATTATGGAGTAGTATAATGTATGTGTTATTAATATTGTAGGCATACGTCGTTTTAAAAAAAATCGGAACTCAAATGAGGTTTATTTATATTTTATTAACTTTTTCAAACAATCTACAGCTACTAAATAAACAGCTACAATCTTCGCAGCCGGCGTCCTGCTGTTGACTTCTGACCGGACGACGTGTCGGAAGTCCTCCAGGTCGCGCCGCGAGTCCTGAAGAAGTCCACAATGCGGTGGACGAAACGTCGACTTAAACAAATAAGCGATTTATAACACTGTCTATCCGAAAACATTTTAATAATATTTTTTCAAACCAGGCCTGAATTTTAATAAAGCAATATAAATAGAAAAGTACCCATATCACAAGCATATACATTTCAAAGTTATTTAGTGGTATTCTTACATTTCGCTCAATAGGCCATATCAATAATACAATCGAGGCCGATTGTCGTGAGGATGGGGAAAAAAAACAATTAAAAAGTCGACTTATGTTACGAGGACTTTTGATTTAAGTTCTGCTTGTTCCTAGTTTCCTCAGTCTTCAGCCAATCCCCCTGCACACTTTCGAAGATTATGGTGAGGGTTTCGTACCCAAAGGGTGAAAACGGAACCCTATTAATAAGCCTCCGCTGTCCGTCCGTCCGTCCGTCCGTCTGTCACAGAGCTGTATCTCATGAACCGTAAATATGTAGGCAGCTGGAATTTTCACAGATTGTGTATTTATTTTTCCGCTATAACAACAAATAGGTTAAATTAAAAAAATATAAAAATTAAAGGGGGCCCCATACAAAGAACGTGTTTTTTTGGGTTAAATATTGTAAGATGTTACGGAACCCTTCGTGTGCGAGTCCGACTCGCACTTGGCCGGCTTTCATCATTCTTGCCATAGTGCGCTTTGTATGCTGGCAACATAAAATCGGCGTTTATCACAATCTTAATTTGTTTCATAATGCTTCCCCTCGCGAAATCTGCGCAGAAAATGGGATCAAACTTATATGGTTAAGGTGGCCCAACCCGGCGGTCCCAACTCATTCGCGGGAACGGTACAAAACCGTACTGTTGCGCTCTGGGGCCTTCTCTGTTTCAAAGAATAATACAGGCTCCGTGATGAGCAGGATGCAACATGTCTACAAAAAAAACAATGTGCATAGTGTATGATTTGGTAAGATTTACGAAAATTTTAATTTCAAGACGACTTATAGCTAAAAGTAAACCACAACCGCTGTAGTCAAAAATCCAACAAAAACCAAATAGATCATAAATCTTGATTAAATAAGCTATGTCTGATGACTAATCTGTTTACGATGTTCTTACTTTATCATTGCGTAATCCACCTCCAAAGTTATTGTATAAAACGCGCGAAAAATTCGAACTTTCGGACCTTATAACTTAGAAACCAAAACACAATTTTACAATGCCAATGGTCATCAGACATCTAGTTCGATCAAATAAAGCTATTTTGAGCAAAATCTTGGATCTCTGACAAGAAATATGGACATGATCTTCTTTCCCCTTTTGTATGGGGAGATGAGCGGGTTGGGCCACCTTAAGAGCCTATTTCGGAGGCTTTATAGAGTTTATCGTCTTTGTCATCAACGTATTTCTTAATATTATCGTGATATATCGCTTTATTTTTAGGGTTCCGTACCCAAAGGGTGCCAATGGAATCCTATTACTAAGCCTCCGCTGTCCGTCCATCCGTCCGTCCCACCGTCCATCTGTCGCAGGGCTGTATCTCATAAACCTTAATAGGTAGGCAGCAAAAATTCACAGAGTGTGTATTTATTTTGCCACCAGAACAACAAATAGGTCAGATAAAATAACTATAAAAATCGGAGGGGGCCCTATATTTTTTTTGGGGTTGTTTTTTTTGTGTTAAATCTTGTACGATGGTACGGTACAGTTGGTGTGCGAGTCCAACTCGCACTTGGCCGGTTTTTTAAAAATACCAACGTCAGCACACATCGTCAAAAGTTTAGCATGGTCTCTATACAATAATCTGTACATTAACCTTTGCTTTAAACCGACCAGTAATTTATTTTTGAATTTACATATGTTCGCACATTTACATATGTTGAATTTACAACGCGCGTTTCTTCCCATACGCCAAATTGACGCAAAAAAGTGTACGAGCGACATTTCTGCTGTTAACCTATAAACCCATACAACTTTACGACCGAAACGATCACACCGTTACCTGTCTCTTTCTTAGTTTATAATAATTAAGTTTATAACGCATGATCGGGGCGATGATATGAACCCAGACCTCTAGCATGCAAGGCAAGTCACCGCACCACCAAGCTACGGGCGGCTCGTGAAGCCGCCATTACTGCACGCACACACGATTCGCGATCAAGGTCACCTTGCGGCGACAGGTCGCGTGCGAAGGGCGGAATTGGTTCCCGTCAGCTCGGGGCGGACGGTATGTGGCGTGCGTCCCGTCGATTGAAAACATTATGAGTTGCCGGGTTAGGTCCTGAAGTCTCTGGGTAATTTCTGGTAATATTATTAATTTGTTTGCTTTTATTCCGCAAATGTAAAATAATTACGGAAGCCTAAATACAAAAGATCATTAATCCGATCGACGTCTTCAACTCGATGCCATGACCGTATATATGGAACCATATCATCGATTGCCCTGATCTCCTTACCATTGGCTCGCTCGTTCCATGTAGGAATACTGAGGCTGAGATAAATAGTCGTAACCGAAACTAAGACTAATGAAAAGTAGTACTTTGTGACGTCATTTCGACACACTTTGTATGGACGAAATGTCAAAGTAATGGAGAGTGACGTCACAAAGTACTACTTTTCGTTAGCTTTAGTTTCTGTTACGACTAAGGCTGAGATAAATAGTCGTAACAGCCTAAGGCTGAGATAAATAGTCTTAACAGAAACTAAGACTAACGGAAAGTAGTACTTTGTGACGTTACTCTGACACATTTTGTATGGACGAAATCTCAAAGTGATGCAAATTGACGTCACAAAGTACTACTTTCCGTTAGTCTTAGGCTGAGATAAATAGTCGTAACAGAAACTAATACTAACGAAAAGTAGTACTTTGTGACGTCACTTTGCAATACTTTGAGATTTCGTCCAAACAAAATGTGTCAAAGTGACGTCACAAAGTACTACTTTTCGTTAGTCTTAGTTTCTGTTACGACTATTTATCTCAGGCCTAGTTTCTGTTACGACTTTTTATCTCAGCCCTAGTTTTTGTTACGACTTTTTATCTCAGCCTAAGAGTATAGCAGTTTTCCATACCCCTCTATGTCGCACTAATGCTGGTAATCGAGCTCACCTTAGAAGGATTTGCGAAGAGTAACTATAATCGTATGTTTTGCCATATGAACACACAGGATCAAAGTTCATTACAGTTTAGACGTAATGTTCTAAAAGTTTTTGCTGACATTTCTTTTACTTATTAAATAATATGTGTGTTAAATATGGTATATAATGTTTAAGTTGTGTATCCTATTTGAATAAGTGTCTCCTTGATTTTTTTAATTTTTATAATATAGATTACTTCTTCTCTGTGGCTGTGTTATGTTGGAGAACTGTTTTAGATTTACTCATGTGTTATTTATACTGCTCATGATTGTTTATATTTTACCTGTTCTACCTGTTCATTATAAATTTTTTTTAGCTTCAATGTTTTTGTTCAGCTATATCAGAGTACTGCCATTTCTGTTACGAGTATTTGTAGTTTTAGTTCATCTCTAGCTTCTCTTGTAGATAAAATTAAAAACATTCATAAGTACTACTTGTGGAACACGGTGCTGGATACGTTATTATTTACTTTAGTCAAAATTCGTATGTGTTTGCGTACCCTTATCAAATAAATAATTCTATTAAAATTTGCACGTACAAAATAAAACTAAAAGCTAGCTTCTGTATCGGAATTTGTGGAAGACAGGAACAAGCTGCCGGAGGTAGTCATAAGTGCTAGCTCAGTAACAGTTTCAAAAACAATTTGGACAATCATGTTAAAAAATATAAAAAAACCGTTCGTATTACGAATACTTAAAATAAAAATAATAATAAAATAAAAACAATTTGCACTCAATCAGAGAAGTACACGCATCAGCTTGCAGCTGCTAGTGTACATAATAATAATATTCAATGTATTAAATAAATAACACATAACATATAAAAACAAATACAGCATCATTTAATGTTTAAGGCTATTTTCACTCTGTTAGCCTGGTTTTCACCAACTGCTGATTTATTTTAATCGACACTTAAAGGGCCTTTTTTACTAAAGTGCTGATTATCTTGGACTGGCATTAATTGCAAGCTGCCAAGAAAGGCCCTTAATACGTGGCGATTAAGCTAATCAGCAGTAGGTGCAAAAGGCCCGAGTTATATTTACTGATTATTTTTTCAGTGCATACAAACTCGTTTCGGTTACTACTCCTGTCCATCCTTAGTCGCTGATACTAACACTAACGTACCCTTCTCGATTCTCGTCACTACATGTTCTCTCGATTGACAATTCTCTCAAACTACCCATTTCGAAACTTGAGGGGTAAACAATTCGCAAACATTTCTCAAGTTTTGATTTACATTGAAGAGCGCCATCTCTCGCTGTCTCCGGAAATACAAATGACATGTGCTTACGGCACCAGGGAAGCTCAAAGGAGCGAATCCGGAGGCATTGTGCTCGGAACGATAAGGGGCATACCTAATGTTGGTTATTAAGCGCTGCTTGGACCATCTCGGTGCGTCGTAATGCGGGAGACACGAAGCGGGAGAATATGGGGAGGTTCGTCTTATTAATTTGATCTTCAGCGGAAATTGAAGCATTGTAATCAGATTTTGAAAATGAACAAAAAAAATTAACAAAAAAATAACCGACTTCAAAGAAAAACCACTAAAAAGTAAAAAATAATTGCCTTTTTGTAGTTACGATTTTTGTTATATTTTAGGTCGGCGTCAGCCGGGCACGCGCTGCGCCAATCAATAGATCCTTGGCGACCTTGGCTGACACCGACTCAAAAAATAACAAAAATCGTAACTGCAAAAAAAGCTATTATTTTTTACTTTTTAGTGCTTTTTCTTTGAAGTCGGTTATTTTTTTTTGTTAATTTTTTTTTATTTGTTTATTTTTAGTGAATCTGAAGTACACTAACTAATTTGTACCCGTCCTTTCCAATAAAAAAAGAAGCACCGAAATCGGTTGGCGTTATATTGAGTTATTCGTTCATTTGTCGTGCACATCTTAATACAAATTTAAGACTTATATGATTTTCTCATCGATATCATTATCAGAACTTAACCAAATTAAAATAGGACCACTTGAGAAGCACTAGCTTTCATTTAAAAAAATAATCATCAAAATCGGTTCACCCAGGCAAAAGTTATGAGGCAACAAACATAAAAAAAAAATACAGACGAATTGATAACCTCCTCCTTTTTTGAAGTCGGTTAATAATCTGAAAAAGTATTGGTCGTGACATTCGTCGGAAGCAGCACTCGAACCTGCGGCTTTGGATTACATGTCCACTGCTCTAAACCAATTGAGCTATCCCGACAATTACGTCAGCCAAGGAATTTCTCGATTATATTCGAAACGACACAATGCTTCCCCTATCTTCTGCTAGATGGCGCTAATGATGTTTTTGCGTATTGATCCTACATTTGACTGCAATCGTCGATGACTCACTAATGCGAGCTGCTCCATGGTTCGGAATCCATGTAAAACTGTAGGTCCCCCAATGGGCTAATATCATAACGGTAGTTGTGTGGCATTAGCCGTCCATGTCAGGTCGCATAAAAAAAATGGCGGAACTAAAAGCATTTCGCGTCCATACCCTTTTAACGTTCTTACAGCTGGGTATACTAACTCAAACTTTAAAACATCAACATGATAACCTAAACTAACAATAGTTTGGAACGTGTTTGTTTTTGTAACAGGCTTTGCTCTGATCACGGTAAAATTAGGAGAGTAACAATATGTTGCAAGCCGATTCTGAGTTCATTTTCAAGTTATTAATTACTAAAATGGTACCGATTAAACCATAATCCAGACAAGCTGAAACCAAACTTTGGGTTTTAAATTTTAAACGAGTGCCAACACGATATACAGGCATGCTTACGGCATGAAAGTTCATAGTTAATAACACAACAAGGAGTGTGCTGCTAAAATTAACTACAAAAAGAGTTCAAGCCTAGGAGAAGTGAACAACTAATGATTCAACAACATTTTTCGATATTTTGTTAACCCGAAAAATAATGCTATTAAATTTCAACCTCGATGCATTTTATTCAAATACTAGCTGCGGTACGCTGCTCCGCTCGGGTCAATGTCGTGTTGGATTGATTAAGGATAAAAAGTAACCCACCAGTCCAGTCCAGTCCGTCCAGGACTATGTATCCATCAACCAAATTTAATCAAAATCGTTTGAACCGATATGGCATGATTTAATGATAAACATCGACATATTCCCATTTAGAGCTTCGTAAACATTTGGGAGCGAATTTTGAAAGCATGTGCCGCCAGAACCTCACTGCACTGCTACATAGAAATTGATACAAAACCAACAAAGGCGGGATTTACCCTACCACCTTCTTTACTTTTACAAAGTTTTGTGAGGAATACGAACCACAGCCACCTTCAACATCGAAAACGGTAACCCATCCGGAATCTGACTGCACCCAGAGTTGCTATACGTTCTTAAAATACGCAAACAATTTGGGCGAGTGGTTCCAAGTTATCGCTCTACATGATATCGCTCCAGATTATCGATTTAATCGATTAAATGGTAATCGGAGAATTTCGGTTTGTATGACAGCTACATCTTAACCTAACTGGAGCTGAATTATATATAGCCTATCCTGTGTCCTGTGTATTAACATATACGTCTAGTAAGTTTCATCGAATTCGGATGATCGGTTTAAGAGTTATGGAGGAACATACATACATACATACAGAACTGATTTCTAAAAATCATCAATTTAGTCTTAGTATCATACATAAAGTCTACAAACGAAGTATCTTAGAAAACAAAGCAACCTTCGTGAATCTTACACAAACTTTTTTTTTCATAAATATTACTTTTGTATTTTTTTTTATTAGTACTACTGCAATAGAGGGTTTCCACTCGATTTTGAATCAGATTATCGGTGCAAAACTTATAAAACTTATAATTATTCAAAGTGCTGGCTGGTAAAAAGTTAGCTCATTAAGAAGAACTTATATTATGTTAGCCTTTTGATCCATCTTAATCGAATTAACATTTCCTTAATAAATACCATAAAAATGTTATAGATTAAATTCTAATGTTTGTTTAATTTGATTTTGTATGATACTAAAACACGAATTAGGAAATCGAGCGAGTATAATTAAATATTATACAATTAATTCAAGTGCTTCATAAACGGCCTAGTTTGAATAGCCTATTCAAGCAATTGGCCCGAGTCATATGCCTGAGCAAAGTATCTTACAACTTCTATATTTCTGTTAATTCCCAACACCAGCGTCATCCAACACCATTTTCAACCTTCCAAACGTCGAATGTTTTTTATTATTCTTTTCGTTTACTGTTGCCTAGCTGGAAACGAAAATGTCTTAAGGACGTTCCGGCATATACAATGTTTTTTTACACAGAACGCAAAAAGTATTGCACTTTAAGGCACGAATTCGTCAAAAATATTAAATATAGCCATAGTAGTTGCAGCGAAAAAATATTCACAATTTCAGGTTTAATGGTTTCGTTGTAATTGCCGATTATAAGTTTTACACCGTTAGATGGCGCTGTTAAATAAAAATCGTATTTAAATAAATTGTAACGAAACCAATAATCCTGAAATTGTGAAATTGTTTTCGCTGCAAGTAATATGGCTATATTCAACTTTTATTATTAATTCGTGGCTTAAGAACGGCCCGTAAGCTTAGCTCCCCATACAAACGTAGTTTATTAATCATTTGGAAACCGCAATTCCAATTGAATTGATATTTAATATCTAATATCAGGTAACAAATATCTGTGTCTGCATGCTTTTGTTTTTTTGAAAAATCCAAACCGAATGAAATGAAAGCAAAAAAAAAATCTTCATACTAATTTTGTTTTCTCTGTGGTTTGACCCAGAATATATTTACCGAAATAACAAAGGCATGCAAACACAGATATTTGTAGCCTAATATTAGATACCAAATATCAAGTATGTTGGAATAATGGTTTTCAAATTATTAGTAAACTACGTTTGTATGGGAGGCGAAATTTTCTGATGCTTACGGGCTTTTGCGTTCTGTGTAAAAAAAACATTGTATGGGTCGGAACATCCTTAAGATTGAAAAAAAATATATAAATAATAACTTAACATTCTCGACACGTGCATTGTAGAGGCCCAAATGCCCTCTGATAGGATATTCGCAAGAATTGCCCTCGGATTATTCAATTGGAGCACTCATTACAAAGTTTCTCGGAATGTCCGTGTTTATCAATTTCAAAAGTTAATTAACACCGGGGGCTACAATTTGTTTTCTAATTTGAAAGTAACTTTTGCTTCCAAATTTCATCAGAAACAAGATAAGTCTTAAATGTATCCCTTTTTTTATTTGAACTTACTCATTGATTAGTTTGATGGATTCGTTTTTATGTTATAAGAAACGCCTTATTTTCTGTGGTAACATAACGAAACACAAATTGTGATGCATACATTGTAAAAGTAGATTGTAATTTAAAAATATTGTGAAAAGTTAACGTGCGTAGCTAAAAAATGATTGACTTGGTAAGGTACTACATTAGACAAAAATAAAACAAATGATTTTCAAAACACGGGTCATTTTTAGCCCCAAACCATCCTGAAATCTTATTTGCGCGATGAACTTTTTATAAAACTTTAAAAAAATTAAAATATCGTGTCAAGAAAGAATATTTAGTACCCACGATTGGAAAAAGAGACGAAACGAGAAACCTAAATATCTTTGACCCTATCCTATTTTCTCCACTCCAGTATAGTGTAAAATATAATATTGTATTTGTATTGTACAATGGATTCCACACTAGCTGAGGTACCCAGCTTCGCTCGGGTCAATGTCGTTTTGGACTGATGTCGGGCTGAACCCAACATTTTATTTTATGTAAGTTCCCTATATCATCCCGCTTTAAGGTGGCCCAACCCGGCGGGACTAACTCAATCGCGGGCGCGGTACAAAACCGTGCTGTTGCGCTCTGCGACCTTCTCTGTTTCAAAGAAAAAGACAGGCTCCGTGATGAGGAAGATGCAACATATCCACAAAAAAGACAATTTACAAATTTGGTAAGATTTACGAAAATTTTAATTACAAAACGACTTATAGCTAAAAGTAAACCACGACCTCTGTAGTCAAAAATCTAACAAAAACCAAATAGATTATAAAAATTGATTATATAAGCTATGTATGGTGACTAATATTTTTAAGATGTTCTTACTTTATCATTGCCTAATCTACCTCCAAAGTTATTGCATAAAACGCGCGAAAAATCCGAACTTTCGGACCTTATAACTTAGAAACCAAACACAATTTTACAATGCCAACGGTCATGAGACATCTAGTTCGATCAAATAAAGGTATTTTGAATAAAATTGTGGATCTCTGACAAGTAATATGTGCGTGATCTTCTTTCCCCGTTTGTATGGGGAGCTGAGCGGCTAAATATATATATTTATATAAAGTTGTGTGTTTGTGAGTTTGTTTGTAAATATTTAGAATAAAAGGAAAAATAGTAACCCATTGGAATTTTCGCCTGTAATTAACCCTTACTCAGGTAACAAGGCGAAGGAGATTCGGACCACCGAATATTTCCGAACAATCATTCTATACGACTGTACTTACATCGCCGCCCGTCCCCCGGTGGGAAGAAGACAGCTATCCAAGTTTATTAAAAGTTATGTACTAATAAAAGGAGTTACTCAAAGTTAGGTATATCTCTACCATTTAAAAATACCTTTTTTATGATATTTCGATACCGATGCATTTTTATTTACTTACCATTAAATCTAGAAAGTAGTAACCGATGATTTTAGTAGATGTGTGGGTTCTGGCACTTACATTTTTGTCTCTGGCACAAATTTTCACCGTGCATGTTGTATAAAGAGACTATTCATCGTTCGTGTTTCGGATTTTACGTTAAACTCTAGATCCACTTGGAAAGGATTAATATTTCCCGGGTTTGGTACCATCGGGTTTAAGGTGGGCCAACACGGCGGGACTAACTCATTCGCGGGCACTGTAAAAAACCGTGCTGTTGCGCTCTGGGACCTTCTCTGTTTCAAAGTAAAAGACAGGCTCCGTGATGAGGAAGATGCAACATGTCCACAAAAAAGACAATGTGCATAGTGTATGATTTGGTAAGATTTACGAAAATGTTGATTTCAAAACGACTTATAGCTAAAAGTAAACCACGACCGCTGCATTCAAAAACCTAACAAAAACCAGGTAGATTATATATCTTGATTAAATAAGCTATGTCTGATGACTAATCTTTTTAAGATTTTCTTACTCTATCATTGCGTAATAAACCACCAAATATATTGTATAAAACGCGCGAAAATTTCGATCTTTCGGACCTTATAACTTAGAAACCAAACACAATTTTACAATGCCAACGGTCATAAGACATCTAGTTCGATCAAATAAAGATCTTTTGAGCAAAAGTTGGGATCTCTGACAAGAAATATGGGCGTGATCTTCTTTCCCCGTCTGTATGGGGAGTTGAGCGGGTTGGGCCACCTTAATGAGCGATATTGAAAGCGGCAATAGAAAATATTCCGTGTTTTCTATCCAGCATAATCTAGTTGTGCAATATAATGACGGTTCTGGAATATCATCTAGTTCCTAACAGGTTTGCTGGACTAATGTCACAACAGTTGGTGTGATATAAGCCATTCGTGTCCTGCTACGTAAAAAACCCATGCACAACGTGAGCACAGAATAAGTATGATGTGAGCTCTTTAAACGTTCTTGGATGTGAGGCACGTCCGTGGCTTAGGAAAGGAGACAAAGGCTCATATATCTATGTAAGCGAAATAAAAATAAGTATTACCGAATGTTTTCCAATGTGTGCGAATAAATGGCAATCCGATAGGCTACTCACGGACGGAACGAATTGCATGGCTTTATTTTCAGCAACATTTCTCCGCATTGCAGAAATAATGGCGAAAAAAAGATGTTGCTGTATATTGATTCATTTATTGCTCCAGTAGCGACGTGGCTCAACTATAAATTGCCTCAATGTTTTTTTTTTTATGAAAAACCGGTATGCGTGGCTGTGCTCAGGACAGAAGGTGGTCATAAAAGCCAAATACACCTCGCCTCGTGAAACCACGCTGAGCGAGGCACCAGACCAGAGGATTTGCGGACTATCGCTGAGCTATCAAGCTTGTTTAAATTACGCTTGAAGACTCCCAGGTTATAGGTATTAGGAAAGGCACCATCATATTTAAATTAGTTTTAAATGCTTAAAAATATCAAATGTTCAAAAATACATATTAGCGAGGTCTACAGCTCAGGGAGTCACTAGCATTTAATGTACGAGCTTTTGTAATAAAAGTATATGCGGGGAAATAAAATAAAACAGAAACATTTCCGAAGTGGACTGCATTATGAATATTTTAAATAGGTTGTCACTAACATACTATCCGTTTATAACCTACCACCGAATAAAGCGGAAGAATAAATGTAGACCAATTTTAAAACTTACGCGGGACATAACTATAATCTTTAGTTTGACGGCTTACCATACGAGGAGTAGAACGTCCTGCTCCTCATACGCGCGGTGAGCCGTCAAACTAAATATTAAATGTAGACCTGTTTCTAAGGAGGCGATGGGCATTTTGGTACCGAGACAGCGGCACCACGATAGCTCCAACGACGACAATGAGTGCGCCGAAATAATCAGAGAACATGAAACCACAGCTTCTGAGGTCTGAACGATTATTTATGTGTTGTAAACGTAGATTACAGAACAACAATTTTAACAAAAAAAAAACCGACTTCAAAGAAAAATTATTCCGAAACCAATTAATATGCACTAAAAAGTAAAAAAAAAGTTGCCATTTTTGTAGTTACGATTATTGTTAGTTTTTTGACTGGCACGCGCTGCGCCAGTCGGTGTCAGCCAAGGAAGCCAAGGTTCTCTACCTTGGCTTCCTTGGCTGACACCGACTCAAAAAAATAAATTAAGCGTACCAAAAGTCTGGGTTCAATTCCTCGCCCCGACATGCACCACTTTCTTTCTCTTTCTGAGTTCGATAAGTGCAATTCGTCAACAATGTGAGCTGCTCCATGGTTCGGAATCCATATAAAACTGTAGGTCCCCTTCCTATACTAGGTGATAGGGTTTAAGCCCACCCGGGTTGAGACCATCGCATTGGACGAAAAGCGAAAAGATGGTCGAAGCGGCAATGAATTTTCCATCCAGTTCAATGTAACCGAGCTCATAAAGGGAAGGTCCTGGCATGGCACCTAAATCCTTCGGGAATGTGGTGTATTGGGCTTATATCATAACGGTAGTTGTGTGGTCCATGTCAGATTGCATAAACAAATATATATTTATCTCAAATACTATGTGCGCCGTTTGCATGGAGAAATGTGTAAACAACACATTTCTTCATGTCAAAAACGATAAAACCAGCCTCAAATATTTCGAAGAAATTCGGTTCTTCCGGGACGCGTCCCTTAAATTACGTGACATTGGGGACGCATTCCGGGAAAGTCCCAAATATTCCTCACACCTGGTTATTAATTACATCTTCCAACCATTCCCGGCCGAAACCCGTGTGCCTTTCCTGGAACTTTGGTATTCCTGAATTTACAACAAATTAACGAAATGTTAAGCTTTGAATTGACCACAAAGCTTCATTCGGACCAGTGAATAAAGATCTGCGGTAATTTCAAAGAAACGTTTACAGGATAATTTCTTTGCTCTGTAATTTTTTTCAACAGCCATTCTATATTAAATTTATTGAAAAATCTGTTCATTTCTTTTCGGTACTTAAAATCATACAATTTTCACGCTTTATTTCTTCCCGTCCATGTCGTAAGAGCCGACATAGGATGTGTCCCTACTTACTAGGCGGTATGGATTATTCCGCTCGGGTCGGTACCATCGTATTGATTGACGGATGGTCGAAACGGCAATGAAAAGTGACCGTGTTTTCCATTAGTGAAGCCGTGCTCATAAAGAGAAGGTCCTGGAATGGCATCTAGTTCCTTCGGGAGAGTATTCTATTGAGCTAATATCATCACGGTAGTTGAGTGGGTCCACTCATGTCGGATTCCATAAAAAAATCCATACCTCTATATTTCAAATTATATCCTAATATGATATTGACAAGTTTATGACCTATCAATTTTCTAAATAAAGCCAAAATTTTAATTATAATAAACGTTATCAAGATACTTTGCAGGTAACAGGCCACGAGAAAGGCCCGTAAAACGACGATATCTTCCCGTAAAAAATGATAAAATGTTTCATCAGCAGTAAATTCAAAATGGCCGGTTGTAAACGCGTTGACGGCAGGATACTATTTTTCATATTAGGCCTCATGGGAAATGGAGTAGGATGTGTGGATCACTGTATTTCGAAGTCTCATTTGAGTCTTTCTTAGTCCGACCGGATCGGAGCTCAGGATGTGTGGCCTCGGTCCTCATTCGTAAGGTCGAGGGTTCGATCCCGCCTCGTGCAAGCAACATTTTCACTTCTAGTCCATTTCCACCGAGGGTGGCTGTTTCTTTTGTTCTTTGTTCTATGTTCGTTCCACTGTTTTAAGGTGGCCCAACCCGCTCAACTCCCCATACAAATCTTACAAATACATCTTAAAAATATTAGTCATCAGACATAGCTTATTTAATTAAGATTTATAATCTATTTGGTTTTTGTTAGATTTTTTGACAGCGGTCGTTGTTTACTTTTAGCTAGAAGTCGTTTAGTAATTAAAAATTTTCGTAAATCTTACCAAATCATACACTATACATATTGTCTTTTTGTGGACATGTTGCATCCTCCTCATCACGGAGCCTGTCTTTTTCTTTGAAACAGAGAAGGTCCCAGAGCGCAACAGCACGGTTTTGTACCGTTCCCGCGATTGAGTTAGTCCCGCCGGGTTGGGCCGCTTTAATAAAAACATGTTTGGCAGTTAGGTCTAAGTGTGTATTTCATTATTGTTAATGGAACAGTGAAGTTTATATGCGGATTATTCTTCACTGAGTTGATAAAATGCGCGGATCAATCAGTTAAATTTACTGGTGTTTGAGTTCAAGTAAATGAAATTTAATTCGCTTTCAAAGTTGGATATATATTATATAATTTCATCACGGATGCGAGTTGGTTGAAGGCAGCGATATGTTAAAGGTAAGGATATTGCCTTTCGTACAATGTGGAAGAAAACTGCTTATTTATCACGACAGGTGGCGTCTACGCGAGCTCACCTAAAAGATCTGTCAGATACCATACAAAATCAAATTTTTATTTACTCAATCTGTGTAATTGAAATACTCAATTTTCTCCATGTAATTCTGAAAGTAAATAAATATGCTAATCAAAAGAAGTATAGGGAAAGAAAATATCACAAAACATAACCTATAATATTGTCTGAGCAATTATGGTTCAGCCACCCATACTGGTTATTCATAAAAAAAGTTGAGGGTAAAATTCTTCCATGACCAGCGGTGACGAGACCCTCGGCACGTGATCATGTTCACGCTTGACTAGTTTTTTGTATCCGACCGCTTCATCATTACTTCGTGACCATTAGGCTAGTTGTGGTCATTGGTACAGACCTAATTGGCCCTTGAACGGTGCGGTTAATTCATAAGAAGTCAAATCAAATTCTATAAGTGCCTACCCCTCTTGTTTTTTTAAGTTTACTTCGCAAAACTTTCTTTTGCAAAATATATCGAAACATTCAAAACATCAAGCTGTTTTCTCGGGAGGTAGGCGGAGAAGATAGAGCACCATACGATATCCAGTTTACATATATTTTCAGTCAAGTTAGCCCAGTTACGAATTTAAATAATCGAGGGTAAGCCACTCTAGACGTGGTCGAGTTCTTGTCAGTTGAGTTTGACCGGATTGTCGGTTCTCTGCCTTACTTATGAGGTGGGAGGGTTAATCTCCGAGTTATTAACTTTGCAATGAATGAAAGATGGTCAAAGCAGAAATGTAAACGTGGAATATAGGGAGCGCCCTAGCATGGCATTAATTTCCATTTGGTATGTTGGGCTAATATCATCACAGTCGGTGCGGTATTAGCCATAACAAAGGAAAAATAATCTATGCTAGCCATTTCAGTAATGGAATGAGAAAGTACTCAATAAAAGTATAAACATCCTTGAGTCATATTAATTTTAATTGTATGTGTTATTCGTTGCCATATAATTGTATTGTCATGGCGAATAAAATTCTCTCCTATTTTTATTAATTTCACATTTCAAAGTTGAGCGTATTTGATATAAAATTAAATACTCTGGCCGTCACGAAATTCCCTGTAACTTGCGTCAATAATTTATTTCATCTCGAGTTCCACAACCACAAAACGCCGAGGAATAAAATAAATGAGAAGGCAGGTTTACGGGTAGACGAGTGCTTGCATGCGAGAAGCGAAAGTTAGCGGTTTGGAATATTCGAGTGTCACGTGCTAATTATGTAGTAATTATTATTAAATAAGCTTTTATAGCCATGTGTGGCCATGCGTAAACATGCGTGGGATTTTGGCACACACGTTTTCGTTATTCGATTTTCGAATACGGTTTCCGACCGGGCTCTCCGGATGCCGCCACACTCGTTCGATTTTTGAATGAGAATCGATCGATGGGAATTCCGAATAGACGGAAAGACCGGCGGGCCCCCGCTCGGAAATAGTATTGATTCGAGTCAGGAAAATGTATGGTGCCATGCCTTATATCACATCACTTAAGAACGGCCCGTAAGCAATGCTCCCCATACAAACGTAGTTACTAATCATTTGGAAACCGCTATTCCAATTAAATTGATATTTAATATTTAATATCAGGTAACAAATATCTGTGTCTGGAAAAATCCAAACCGAATGAAATGAAACCAAAAAGAAAATCTTCATACGAATTTTGTTTTCTCTGTGGTTTGACCCAGAATACATTTACCGAAAAAAACAAAGACATGTAGACACAGATATTTGTAGCCTAATATTAGATACGAAATATCAAGTAAGTTGGAACAGTGGTTTTCAAATTATTAGTAAACTACGTTTATATGGGAGGCGAAATTTTCTGATGCTTACGGGCCGACCTTAAGGTATCTGTTTAAATGGCATCGGCAAATGGCATTGTCTTGGACGAATATTCATGTTGCGTTGCCTCTTTCAATATTGAACATAGACTTTAGAAGTAATTAGCACTTTGAAAACTTAATTTAACGAGAAATAATTTAATTTTATGAAATTCGACTCTAAATTTACTCTCATTTAGCGAAGAAAACCAATCTTAATTACTCCGTCTTTAAATGATTTTAATAATGTCTACAGTATAAAGCAGACAATGTTTAATGTTGCCGTGCTCAAAGAGGGAAGTTCGTAGCATGGCACCTAATTCCTTCGGGAGTGTGGTGTGTTTTGTTTTATTTGATCCTGACATGGATGGCTATAGCACCGTGGACCGTAGACGCATGGAGTCTTCAACCGTAATCTCAACAATCTTGATAGTCAGTCAGCTTGTTTACGTCCACTGCTGGACATACGCCTCTCCAATTTTCCTCCCTGTCTTCAGCGGTACGGAACCACTGCTTTCCGCCGACGCACTTGATGTCGTCGTCCCACCTGTCGGGTGGTCTTCCCACACTCCGTTTTCCTGTCCACGGCCGCCACTGTAGGACACGATTACTCCAACGGTCGTCGTCTCTTCGGCTGACATGACCAGTCCACTGCCACTTGAGCTTAGCCGCCCGGTGTCCAATATCGACTACTTTGTTACGTCGGCGGATTACCTCGTTGCGCACCATATCCCGTAGCGAAATTCCCAGCATGGCTCGCTCCATTGCTCGTTGGGCAAATTTCGACCTTTGGACAACGGAGTCCACGTTTCAAATCCGTACGTCATAACCGGGAGGACGCACTGGTCAAATATTCGGGTTTTTAAATTTGGCGGAAGGTCAGCCCTCAGTGGGGGGCGAATCCCGACTTCTGGGATTCAAGGCAAGTCCTTGCGCCACTAAGCTACTAGCCGCCCCTTACAGATATTTTTTTTATGCAACCTGACACGGATGGATAATACCACAAATCTACCGTTATGATATTTAGCCCAATATACCACATTCCCGTTCATTCCCTTTATGAGCACGGCTACATTGAACTGGATGGAAAACACGGTCAAATTTTCATTGCCGCTTCGACCATCTTTCCATCTATTCGGGCGGGCTTAAGCCCTAGTAGGGGAAGGCGACCTACAGTTTTACATTGATTCCGAACCATGGAGCAGCTCGAATTCGTGACGGAATACACATTTCCAACTCAGAAAGAGAAAAAAAGTAGCGCATTAACGGGGTGTGGATCTAAACCCAGACCTCTGGTATGCTAGGCAAGTCCTCGCGCCACTAGGCTACTAGCCGCTAGTGGCTAGTGGAGTAAGCAGACAATTATCGTACTGTCAACATAGTGGATATGAAAGAAGCATCGAAAGCGACATCTAATTGCAAGGTTTGTCGCAAGAAACGCAGTTCTCTCCGCCGAGAAGGATCTGCGTGTTTGAGATGGAAAATCAGGGGAAAGTGCCCGGAGCGCTGTAGTTAAATATAATGGGGGTAATAGTTGACAATCAGCGGCCATTCAGCCGAGATCTCTGCGGACCGCGTCAGTAGCGATGAGATTCGTGGCGCATACACGAACACTTTGACTGGCAAGTTTTGCTTTTTTAGGGTTCCGTACCCAAAGGGTGAAAACGGAACCCTATTATTAAGCCTCCGCTGTCCGTCCGTCCGTCCGTCCGTCCGTCCTTCCGTCACAGGGCTGTATCTCAGTAACCGTAAAAGATAGACAGCTGAAATTTTCACAGAGTGTGTATTTATTTTGCCGCTGTCACAACAAATAGGTAAGATTAAAAAATAATTAAAATTAAAGGGGGTTCCCATACAAAAAACGTGATTTTTTGTATTATTTTTTTACGATGGTGCGGAACCATCCGGTTTTTTGTTAAGCGCGGCATATGGCGCACGCCAGGGCTTTCGGACTGTGACAGGGGCTGCGAAAACCATGCCGGCCGGCCGGGTGCTTCTTCGCACCATGTTTGAAGGACCCCAGGTTGTACTTTGAGGGAAAAACTTCCGATTCCGAAAAAGTCGATTCCGTAGTTTACCGACCCTATAGATAAAAGATCTAGAGGATCGGTGGGTTCTTATTTTGGGAATGTCGACAGTGCGTAGGTGCAGACCCTGCCTGTTCCGCGTTGTGCGGTGGTAGAAAGAGGACGGGGGACAGCGTAGTGCAGCTCCGACGTTTATTAAGGGGGTGTATGCAAATGACGCCATGGTCGTACCTTATTTATGCTATTACTCCTAAAACATATGAAGTCACAAACTATAATAGTATTGGCAACCATACTTAGTTATGTAAATCTCATAAAATAGTAATAAAAATGAGGTAGAATAAATAAGATACATAGTAATGAGGACATGTGCAAAAAGTTGTTTTTTGAAATTTCAAATTATCACATAGTTATACCTCAAATGCTATTATGAATTGTCTTATAACATTGAATACATAACTGCTTAGTATGCACGCCTATAAAGTAATAATTTTAACGTCCTATTTTTAAGTAAGAAGTTACAACAGAAATAGTTGCCAATAAATGTTGCTCTATCTACATGGACGCACAAACCCATATAAATGAAATTCAACACTATAATTTCGCGATTTGTTGACGCATACACGAACCGTTTGGCTGACAGTTTCTGCCTCAATTAAAATTCAGCCTTAGCGTTGAGCAGAGATTTCTGCTGGCCGCGCCAGTAGTTTAGGGATTAGTCGAATGTACACGAAACGTTTGGTTGACAGTTTCTGCCGCAACCCTAGCATTCAGGCAATATTTCAAATTTAATATTAACCAATAGTTCTCGAGAATCGATTTTAATTTATAAGTAAAATGTATGGTATATTAGTGGTATAGTAAGCACGTTTGGCAGGAAACATGTTGCATGTATCTGCGAAGAAAACACTATTATATACACTGAGTCAGTCGATCTTATAGACTAAATAATCATGAAATCGTTAGCACGCGTCGGCTACAGATATTGATGGAGAATTGGATATTCAATGGTTCTTGTGGTAAGTCACATTCAAAGGCAATCGAGTTGGAGTCAGTTTGACGTATTAGGAGCTCTCTAGGATGGACTAATTTCGAAGACGGCGTGTGCTGCTGGTGAAATAAAACCCACACTGCGGCCACTGTAAGGGTGTCATTAGTTTGTAGCAAAGGTACAGTCGGCCGAATGACAAAAGACACATCCGCCGGTTGATCTATCAGTTTGCATCTGTCTCCAGGCCGGGAGGACTGAAGACGGATTGCATGGAGAGGCGTATGTCCAACAGGAGACGCAAACACGCTGACTGACTGATAAACTGAAATGATTGAAGACAAACATAAATGAAGAGATTTTTAGGGTTTGGTACCCAAAGTGTGCCAACGGAACCCTATTATTAAGCCTCCGCTGTCCGTCCGTCCGTCTGTACGTCCGTCCGTCCGTCCGTCACAAGGCTGTATCTCATGAACCGTAATAGATAGGCAGCTGAAATTTTCACAGAGCGTGTATTTATTTTGCCGCTATAAAATAAATAAGAAAGAAAAAAAAAATAGAAATCAAAGGGGGCTCCATTTTGAGCGGCTCGTAGCCTAGTGGAGCGGGGACTGGCCCAGCGTACCAGAGGTCTGGGTTCAATTTCTCGCCCCGACATGCACCACTTTCTTTCTCTTCTGAGTTCGATAAGTGCATATCGTCACGAATATGAGCTGCTCCATGGTTCGGAATCCATATAAATATGTAGGTCCCCTTCTCCTACTAGGTGGGATAGCGTTTAATGCCGGCCCGGGTTGGTACCATCGCATTGGATGAAAATATGGTCGAAGCGGCAATGAAAAATTGTCCGTGTTTTCCATCTAGTTCAATGTAGCCGTGCTCATAAAAGGGAAGGTCCTGGCACGGCACCGAATCCCTTCAGGAATGTGGTGTATTGGGCGAATATCATAACTGCAATTGAATGGTATAAGCCATACATGCCAGGTTGCATGAAAAAAAAACAATAAAAATCAACGTCAACGTTTGATTAAACACGTCCCTTTGTATAGACAGCATCGACATAAAGTATGGAAGAAACTCCATGCGGTTCACTTAAGGCGCTAGGACTGGCCAACTACTCGCGCCATACAAATGCACTTTTTAACAAATGTAATAATATGTAGTGAAACGCTTTAGAAAATCCAAATAGAACTCCAGACTGATAATGGATTGTTAATATTTTTTGCTTCCACCATTTATTGAAATAATAATAATAATAAAAAAGACGATTTTTCACATTAGAAATCTGAAAGTTATTCGATTAATAGATATAAGCAAAAACAGCATATATGCATAAACAAAACATTCCTTTTGCTATTAGATTTCTACATTTAGTCAAAAAAGTTCGGAAATGGACACCGTTTCCGCAATGTATTTTGTATAGAAAAAGGTAACATACATTAACGAAAATAGGTTAATTAATAGACAAGGAATCATATATTGTAAGAATGACACTTATAATCGTCAGACTTATTTAGTTAACTTGGGGTGCCTCGTCTAACTTTGCGATTTGGCTAGTACCAGGGCCTCAAAGTGACGTGAACATTGATTAACTCAGCCGTATCTTCGTGCAATTGGTTTCTCACTGTAGCTGTAGACTTACGGTTTAACGGTTACTGTAACTATGCAAATAAGTGTGTGCGTTTTGCTATTTAAATTGCAAATCGCTAGAGACTTTGACAAGTGATCGATTTGATAATAGAACCGCCAATCCAGTCTAGACGCACTCATACTTTGCCAGAATCATATCATATTACGCTAGCAGTATTTGAGTTTCACGGTTCATTTTTAACTAAGGCAATTTGTTTTATTGTTCTTTTAATGTTTATTCATCATCCATAGACAGTACACTGCACTTGGATTTTTCATATTTTATCATTAGCCAGTTCAGCGATTCCAGCTAAGAACTGGCAAGAAATTCCGCTGGATTTATTTTTCGACGTTAACTTAATCTAAGTTTACAAAAGTATTGGCCACTGCTTACAATCACAGGTGGTGTGGGGGAAACCTTATATTTTCCAGAAAAATCGACTTAACCAGCAGATTGCTGAAATCGTGAAAGAGAGAATTAGCTTAAATTTGCTTCTTCTCACGTTAATTTTGAACTATGGAACGGCACGTATTCGTAACAAAATTCACCTATCTGAGTCAGTAAGAGGAAGAAAGTAGTGCAAGAACTGGGGCGGGATTGATGACATGATTTAAACCCAGACCTCAGGGATTGAAGGCAAGTCGACCCATCACTAAGCTACCAGTTAACTGAATCTAAAGGCAGTTAGTGCCTGTTTTAGCAATTTAAGATCTGGATTACGGCGGCGTGTTCGCGCACAGAATCACGCACGGCGGGCTGTCTTCTATAAGTAAAACAAGTGACTCCGGATTCTGCGTTGAGCCATGACTCGCATTTACTAAAGAGGGGCTTGATATAGACTAGAAAGGCCTCCACCAAAATAAATCATTGTATACGTACCGTGCGAAGAAGAAGCCACAAATAATCGGAGGCGGAATGGTTTCTTCAGGCCTATTCTAGAAATTGAATATTTAGGAATCGCATTGACAACCGCTGTTTTCTTGACCTAAATTATAACTGATTCACAAACATAGAATTTCTAGAATAGGCCTGCAGCTTGGTGTGTACTCGTAGTCGAATTTCTGTGTTTAAAACAAAACATATTTTTTACTTTAAATTTACTACCATCGACACATCAGAATGTTATAATTGCCATTGAAATTATAAGAAATAGGAAATATTGAACTTAAGTATAACTTGACATAAGTGTAAGTGAAACATTCTGGCCATACCCAGAATATTTTACTTATAAAAAATAACTTTCCCCAGCCATTCTGATTTGCGGTTTAGCCTAGCAGACATCTAAACGCAGACGGCCGACTTGTACGAATTTCGCACAAAGAGATCATTATAAGTAGCTTATCACATACCGACGCTCTGCCTTTGAGTCCCAGCTGCGAGTTGAATTCGAATCGCATATTGGTGTGCTGCCTTTAGGTAATTTGCGTATCTTTTATTTCTAAGCTCCTGTTTTTATCGTTTAGTATAATAGGTGGGTAAATTATTTTTGGGGTTGGTCCTTTGTACAACACCCCGTCAGCTAAATAAGAAGATTTAAAAATGTACATAAAAACCGCCAAGTGCGAGTCGGAGAGTCGCACACGAAGGGATCCATACCATTGTATAAATCAAATCAAATGAAATAATGTATTCGGCGTTAATAAAAATTTATCAATAGATAACATAAAATTTTACACTTCGTAGTAAGAATTATAAATCAATATAATAATATCTAATAATTATCAAAACATTAATTACTAATTATCTCTTTAAATAATTTCAAACATTCCCATTAAATACTGATCTATAAAAAGAATATATCTGAATTTAATTTTGTTTTTATCATAAAACGTTTTATTGATGAGTCATTTGCATCAGATTTAAGGGGGTTACGACAATATAGACGTTTCTTGTATAGGGGCCCCTTTATTTTTGTAGCGGTAATAGAAATATACATTCAACGAAAATTTCAACTGTCTACCTATTTTTTTTACCATAAAAAGCAGTAAACTCTTAAGAAAACAGCAAATTCTTATCAAAGTCTCATAAACACAAATAATGTTAAACTATTAAGAAGTGGAAAGTTATAAGATAATTTGTTTAAGGCGCTAGGACTAGCCAACTACTCGCGCCATACAAATGGACTTTTTAGGGTTCCGTACCCAAAGGGTGAAAACGGAACCCTATTACTAAGCCTCCGCTGTCCGTCCGTCCGTCCGTCCGTCCGTCCGTCCGTCTGTCCGTCTGTCCGTCTGTCACAGGGCTGTATCTCAGAAACCGTGATAGCTAGACAGTTGGAATTTTCACACAGTGTGTATTTCCCTTGCCGCTAGAACAACAAATCATAGACATTACGAAATATTTAGAATTAAAGGGGGTCCCCATACAACACACGTCTATATTGTCTATCCCGCTCGCACTCACTACCCTGAGCCCGGCGTATTGCGCTCGGCCGCGCCGCGACGCGCGCGCCGCTCCGCCCCGCGCGCCCGTCTGCACGATAGTCTTCTCGCTCACACGTGCTAAACTTTATGTAGATGGACGTTCGCCTCGTGTCGGCAGTTGGTCGCGGACCATTCTTCGGTGATGTTCTGTTGGTCCGGCGCTCGGCGCGGCGTCTTCTATGCACGCGCGATGTATTTACGATGCTTCGTCAATAATTCATGAAGTCGGTGTGTAGATATTAAGGCCATATGCAAACTAAAGATTGAATATAATAGAACATAAGAATATATTTAAAAATATACATTTTTAAAATATACAAAGCAAACGTATAGCATAGCATAGCTTTAACTAATTTGTAAATAAAATTATATAATATTTACATAGAAATATATGTTAAATCAGGACATTTTTCATTGGCTTTTATGAAATATACAAATAGTATATGTTTTTTTTAGTAAGTACATGTATATGGATCGCAATACAACACCTATTAACATGATATTCGCCCAACACACCACATGAGAACTAGGTGCCATGCCAAGACCTTACTTATGCTGCACGGCTACATTAAACTGGATGGAAAAATCTCTCTCTACATATTTTGAACGTACCTAATATTGCATTTTTAGAAGATTACATTATCGCTGTAATGGAACAGAGAAGCTTTGTAAAAAATATCTAAGTATTTTTTTTTATGCGACCAGACATGGATGGCTAATACCACACAACTACTGTTATTTGAAGGAGAATCCTGGGTTCAGGATATTAGAAATGCTGAAGAAGGACTAAAACAGGTGAAATCATGGCTTGATACAAACATACTGACTCTTAACGTTTCTAAAACCCAATACATTTCCTTCTCAATAACACAAGCTGCAAAAATGTCATCACAAATGACCTTAAAATTGCATAATGACTCATGCAATTATTTTAATTCAACACCACCATTTGCTTGCGCATGTGAAGAAATACAACGAGTCAAAATAGTTAAATACCTTGGTACACAAATCGATGAAAATCTCAATTGGGATGCTCACATTAATAGCCTAACAAAGAGAGTTAGAAAACTTATTTATATATTTAAAGTAACCCGGAATATACTCGACATAACAACCCTTAAATCTCTATACTATGGACTTGGTCAAAGCATTTTGAGTTACTGCATTCTCGCTTGGGGAGCCGCGACCAAAACTTCTATTGAGCGATTAGAAATAGCTCAAAAATGCGTACTGAAAATAATGACTAATCGACCCAAAAGATATTCCAGCCATGAACTTTTTCAGGATGTAAAAGTGTTATCTGTTAGAAAAATCTATATACAAAAAGTATGTTCATTTTTGCATTCATGGAAGGGAAAAGAAATTCTGAAACGGCCCGAACATAAATATGACACAAGGCTAAGACAAAATTGTTACAACCAACCTACTACAACGTCACGCTTTTCACAAAGGTCATTGCAATGGCTCGGACCAAGAATATACTGCGCTCTAAACACGAATTGAAAGATATCTCTATTTTAATATGAGTACATATAAGAAAAAAATTACTACTTTGCTTTTGGATATGTCTGTATGTGATGTTGAAAAACTCTTCAGTGTCGTAGTCTGATGCAATCTACCTAATATATGCTCAAATAAAAAAAAACCTTGCACAAACACATCCTCACATACACCCACACATACACACACAAACTCCCTAACAATGCCACACATTCACGCTTATAATACATAAAATGGATAATACATTCAACTCATCATATTCTACAACATACGATAGACAGGACAGTGTGCGTTCACCATTACTTTTTAATGTACTTTTATGTGCTATACCTAATGCGGCCTACTACACAGAATTTAGTTCTTCTGTAGGCTGCAACGTATAATTTTATTAACTACTGGTAGTTTTTTGTAAAATGTATTATAACATATTGTTTTTTTTTTTTAGTTAATTATGTATATACGTGTGTATTTGGAAAATAAATTGAATTTGAATTTGAATTTGAATTTGATATTAGCCTAATACACCTGCTTCCCTAAGGAATTAGGTGCCATGCCAGGACCTTCCCTTTTATGAGCGCGGCTCCAATGAACTGGATGGAAAACACGGACAATTTTTTATTGCCGCTTCGACCATATTTTCATGCAATGCGATGGTACCAACCCGGGCGGGCTTAAACCCTACCATCTTGTAGGGGAAGGGGACCTACAGTTTTACATGGATTCCGAACCATGGAGCAGCTCGCATTCTTGACGAAATGCACTTATCGAACTCGGAATGAGAAAGACAGTGGTACATGTCGGAATTGAACCCAGACCTCTGGTACGCTAGGGCAGTCCCCGCGCCACTAGGCTACAAGCCGCAATATTTGCGGGTTAACATAACAAGTAACATACATAAATATTGCAAGTATGACATTGCAAGTATGAAGTTTCTTTGCGGGTTGTTCTTCACTGAGTGGGCAGTCTGAGTTCTCACCTAAATTGGCGTTACGGCAAACCGATCGACTGGCGTTTTCTCCAAACTCCATACAAGTTTTTACTAGATATTCTGTGGTTTTACTTCTTCAAGCTGTCAAAGTCAAACGCTGACTTCCGATTTGTATGAAAACGCGGAGTGGACGTAAACCGCAACGTCGACGTATTTAGGGCAACGTTGAGTAAGCTGTCAAATCAAGCTCGGATTCGCAAATGTTAGTTCGCTTAACGCCCGCCGCGCGCGCTCTTCAATTTCTCCATACATTTGAAAACGCCAGTGGATCGGTTTGCCGTAACGCCAATTTAGGTGACAACTGAGCATTGACTTATATATTACTTCGTAAGGACCCGGTCAACGCGCACGACTAATGGCACCAGTACGTTGGCCCTACAATATTCGTTTTAGGGCCAACGTGACTCAGTCGTCTGCGGACCACTGCAGAGTGATGTTGAGTCGTGAAAATGCCCTTGTTGCGTAGTAAAAGGATGCATAAAATACGATACGAAAGTTACAAAGACACATGTAATAACGTATCATCGATAAGTAAACTCAGATAATATTTTTTTCTGTTTAACAATTGAATAATTGCATTTTCAATCGATAATTTAATTAATTACCAAACTTCATAAGCGGGCAAGTGACGCCATGCCGCGCGTCGCACGTGTAGGTGAATTAACCTTGTACGGGCGTCAATGATTTCAAAGGTAAGGATACGCCCTTATAAAGAATTGCAACAAATCTTCTCCATACAAGCAAAATGTAGCGCCATCTATCCAAACTCGGAAGAACTACGTGAGCGCCGTGTCAAAGTCGTGTTGACAACTCGCCGCCATGTTGCATTAGGTCTAACGATGTAACCTTGTACCTGCGTCCTTAAATGTTTTCTTTTTAATTTAAACTTTTAAATTGTTTTAACTTTCATAAATGAAAATTTTTTTTTGTAATTTCAAGGTATTCAAGTTAAATACAATTTGAATTTTCTCTTGTACCTGCTTGGTCTGGATCTACCTGCCTGTCATGTCAAAATTTATTTTCCTTATATCTAGGGAAACACTGGTCGTGAACCCATCATGCGACCACTCGAAGTACAGATCCCGACCTGATCTACCTGCCTGTCATGTCAAAATTTGTTCTAGTTGTATCTTGGGAAAAACTGATCGTAGACCCATCATGCGACCACTCAAAGTAAACGTCCCGACCTGATCTACCTGCCTGTCATGTCAAAATTTGTTCTCGTTGTATCTTGGGAAACACTGATCGTAGACCCATCATGCGACCACTCAAAGTAAACGTCCCCCGACCTGATCTACCTGCCTGTCATGTCAAAATTTGTTCTCGTTGTATCTTGGGAAACACTGATCGTAGACCCATCATGCGACCACTCAAAGTAAACGCCCCGACCTGATCTAACTATCTGGAATGTCAAAATTTGTTTTCGTTATATCTTGGGAAACACTGGTCGACGACCCATCATGCGACCACTCAAAATAAACGCCCCGACCTGATATATGGAATGTCAAAATTTGTTTAACGAAAACAAATTTTGACATGACAGGCAGGTAGATTAGGTCGGGACGTTTGCTTTGAGTGGTCGCATGATGGGTCTACGACCAGTGTTTTCCAAGATATAACGAAAACAAATTTTGACATGACAGGCAGGTAGATCAGGTCGGGACGTTTACTTTGAGTGGTCGCATGATGGGTCTACGACCAGTGTTTCCCAAGATATAACGAAATCAAATTTTGACATGACAGGCAGGTAAATCAGGTCGGGACGTTTGCTTTGAGTGGTCGCATGATGGGTCTACGACCAGTGTTTTCCAAGATAAAACGAAAACAAATTTTGACATGACAGGCAGGTAGATCAGGTCGGGGCGTTTACTTTGAGTGGTCGCATGTTGGGTCTACGACAAGTGTTTCCCAAGATATAACGAAAACAAATTTTGACATGACAGGCAGGTAGATCAGGTCGGGACGTTTACTTTGAGTGGTCGCATGTTGGGTCTACGACCAGTGTTTCCCAAGATATAACGAAAACAAATTTTGACATGACAGGCAGGTAGATCAGGTCGGGACCATTACATTGACTGGTCGCATGATAGGTTTATGACCAGTGTTTCCCTAGATATAACGAAAACAAATTTTGACATGACAGGCAGGTAGATCAAGACCAAGCAGGTACAAGAGAAAATTCAAATTGTATTTAACTTGAATACCTTGAAATTACAAAAAACATTTTTCATTCATAAAAGTTAAAAGAACTTAAAAGTTTAAATTAAAAAGAAAACATTTAAGGACGCAGGTACAAGGTTACATCGTTAGACCTAATGCAACATGGCGGCGAGTTGTCAACACGACTTTGACACGGCGCTCACGTAGTTCTTCCGAGTTTGGATAGATGGCGCTACTTTTTGCTTCTATGGAGAAGATTTGTTTCAATTCTATATAAGGGCGTATCCTTACCTTTGAAATCATTGCAACTGAGACTACCGGCTCTGGTTGATCGAATCCGCGGATCAATCAAATTGTGACATGACTTAGCCCCGGTTGCACGAAGAGACGGCCGAGTTAATCAATGTTCAAACACGTCACTTTTAGTGAACCGCATAGAGTTCCTTCCAAACTGTCTATACAAAGTGACGTGTTTAATCGTACATTGATGTTTTGTGCTTGCGTGGTCTAGACCCTTAGTGTAGTTTGACTACGAGAAGTAGAATAAATAAATGAAATGAAATTGTGTTTTTGCTTTCAAAATGCTTTATAAATCGCTTCAATCGGTAGGTAGGCAAAAACATTAATCGTAAAATGTTTATATACATTTTCTGTTTAAAAAAACGCAAAGGACGTTTTTGGCCTAGAGACCATTAACAATAAGGGATATATTATCGTATATATCCACTTATGTGAAACATTTTTTTATCCACATGCAAGTCTATGGTGGGAAATCACAAATCGATGAAGGAAAGAGTTATAGAAAAATTAAAAAACACATTTTTCAAATAAATATATTTTTATTATTGTTTTTTCAGTTTCGTTACGTTAGTTTTTTTTATGAAACCAGCAAACCTGGTAACCTACAAACCTACTGTAAGGTACTTTCAAGGCTAAACAATGAATAATTACTGTCATTATAAAAATAAGAAACAAAAAAGAAGGACATATCTTTTTCCAAGGAATGTGATTTGTATGTACGTATAATCGACCGTGAAGCAAGGACACTTCAATTAAAGAAAGAACCCAGTAAAAAGAACTACTTTACAAATATAATGCAAGGCTGGAACCGAACCAGCAAAACATACCATTCGCTGGTAGGTATTGAGATATTCGGTCAAGTCAACTAAAATTTACCAGTTGGCCTGGTACGAAATTCAACTAAACGTCAAACTTAGCCCCGATTGCACGAAGGGACGGCTGAGTTAATCAATGTTCAAACACGTCACTTTCAGTGAACCCCTTGGAGTTTTTCGTCTTTTCGTGCACTCGGCCCTCATTTTGCCTCCTTTGCCTGTTCGCCTGCTATGCACCTAGCGAATGATTTATCTTGGTAACCAAACCACCCTGGATATTTTAAGGGCTTCAAAATGATACAATTTTGTTCATGATATGATTATAATTAACGGTAGATGTTTTTTGGAGCCACATTTATGTTGATTTCACATAATACGTTCAGAATCTGATGATTTGTCATATCGAGACGACTTTTGTTATTTTTTTTTAAATAGGCTTTGTAATGCATATTATAAAAATAAAAATAAATCCACGTTGCTTAAGTTACATTATTCTTCATGTATCAATTCTTGATTAAAGTTCCTCTCTTTAAATAAAAAAAAAAATTGTTTTTCTAATGTGAACAAAAAAAAAACAATTTAATGATTATTTTTTTATATTCATCGTTACATTCAGCATTGGAAATGTTTGAAGCGGGTTCAAATCCCCGCCCCGTTTATGAATCACTTTCTTTCTTTTTAAGAATTGGGTAAATTAATTTCGTTACGAATGCGAGTTTGTTGGGAGATGTTTGGATCCATGTTAAAATATAGGTGCCCTTTCCATCGCATGAGATGATAATACCTATGGTCGAAACGGCAATAATAAATTGTCCATGTTTTCCATACAGTTCAATGTAGCCGTGGTCGTAAATAGAAGATCCTGGCATGTCACCTAATTCCTTCGGGAATGAGGGTAAAAGCGGGTAGAGGCGAAGTTCAGAAGGCACAACCGAGGTTCCGTAATTTCCTTAAATATACGATGGTACGGAACCCTTCGTGCGCGAGTCCGACTCGCACTTGGCCGGTTTTTAACAAATGTAATAATATGTAGTGAAACTCTTCAGCAAATCCAAATAGAACTCCAGACTGATAATGGATTGTTAATATTTTTTGATTCCATCATTTATTTAAATAATAATAAAAATAAAAAAGTTGATTTTTCTTATTAGAAATCTGAAAGTAATTCGATTTCTACATATAAGCAAAAACAGCATATATGCATAAACAAAAAATTCTATTTGCTTTTAGATTTCTACATTTAGTCAAAAACGTTCGGAAATGGACACCGTTTCCGCAATGTGTTTTGTACAGAAAAAGGAAACATACATTAACGAAAATAGTTCGATTCCTAGACAAGGAATCATATATTGTAAGAATGACACTTATAATCGTCAGACTTAGTTAGTTAACTTGGGGTGCCTCGTCTAACTTTGCGATTTGGCTAGTACCAGGGCCTTAATACCTTTGTTATTACTTTAACGGGTTCCATACTATCACCAACTGTGTGTCTCTGTTGCCGCTCCAAACAAACAGTTTTGTGTTTACAAACAGAGAACAAAAAATGAATGTGGGCCCCTATACAAGAAACGTGATTGTATTGTGTTAAATCTTGCAAGATGATACTGAGCCCTTCGTATGCGATTCCAACTCACTCTTGGCCGGGTTTTTTTTAATTATAATTTCTATATTCTACCTCCTCCATCAGATGGTCGCAGTAATTAATTAGGGATTCATGGCATATAGTAATATTATATTAATGCTTTAAATTAAAAGTATATAAGTTAGTCATTTCCGTATAATTTTAACAAATCGTATTTCAAGACGTATAATTTTAACAAATCGTATTTAGGAAAAACTGAATGTTTTTACCTATGTGGTCTTGTATGTTTGCTGACAGCTAACTTATATTTTCTTATGGACGAGATAGGCTTTCATGGTAAATATATTATATCCTAACATTAGACAGAAGTTGGAATTAACCGTTGTTATCATTGTCACTTTTATTCCTTGACTTATATTTTCTTAGAGATTAAATTATTTTAGCTAACCCCTAAGTACCTTGAAACTGCTAATTGGGCACCTACTCGAGGGCCAGAAATAACACCCATGGTATTTATTTAGTTTTTAACATAGTGCGACAAATATAGCCTTACTTATGAGGAGCATTGTCGAGTTTCGGTGGATTATCAAAAAGTTGGTATTTTTTTTATGCTGGATATCAACTCCAAAAGATTATTTATTCTGTGCTAAAACTACGAGTTAAAAGCAAGAAAATCTAATAAGTTACATAAATTAAAATCTATCTTGAAATATTCTAAGTAAAATTACTAAAATAATAAGCTTAACTAAACTTTATGTTTGTTCAAAGCGCTTTGCTCAAAGTACCTCTGAAATGAGAAGCGATTGACCCTTGACACTATATCAGTACCCCACAGCGATAGTGAAATGAAAGAATTCACACAAATCGAGAAAAAAAAACAACCGTTATGTTAACTAAATACCGAAATTGAGTTGTTTGATTATAACGCTCAATGAGCTGTGAACGTCGACCTAATATTGTTTTAAGATGAGACGATTAGACGATAAAAGTGTCAGTTGTGTTTCTCTGTTGCGGCTCAAAACATTATAAAATTGCTTGGCTAAAAAATATGCTTTATTTTGTCGTGGCTCATTACATTTACTAAAAAAAATTTAAAATAAAAAACTTTTTATGTCTAAAGAAGGACATAAGTGCAATATGTACATGCGTTTGTTTTTAACTAATCTTTACTATTCTTTGTTCGTAACTAGTGTGTTACAAAACCAAAAAAAAATCTTCATCTATGATGAAATCTGTTGAGATGAGGACGAAAACCAATTACAGGAAGTTTGACTGAATCTTATTCGTGAATTTAATCGAATCCGCGGTTAATCGTGCGAGGCCGACCGCTACGGTTATAGCGGCCATTGTAACAGTTGAAACGACCATGGGCGTCATCGGGCACCTCTTACAGGCGTTAAGTAAACTTTAAAAACTATAACCGACTAAGAAAAAAAACACTAACCGGTAGGAAACAATGTAGGTGCTGTTTTATAGCATCGTTTCATTGAGTAATCATTTCAACCTGCACCTACTTTGTTTCTTACCATCTAGTGATTTTTCCGCAGTCTGGTTACAGTTTTTTTTTATTTAATTATTTTCCAAACCTATGTTACCCGGTCCTCAATGACGAATTGATTGACATCTTATTCATCAAAATCGGGTGAATAGTTTAGGCGCTACGGAGGATAATACATAAATACCAATGTACATACATAGACCAGTAAAATCTCAACCCTTCTCTTTGGCTTAACCGTAATCGGGTATAGAGTTAATTTAAGTTTTAGTTCTACATACTTAGATTAACACAAATTAAATTATAATAGAACAAATTAAATGAGCGTTCAGTCGATATCTGCGCATTGATACATCGCTGGGTAAGAAAATGGGATAAGGTTTTTTTGGAGCATAACATTAATTTGTGTACGCACGAAAACAGCGAAAGGTCTGCCGTATCGAATGGTTCCAAGAAAACGTAATAAGTAACAAGATGTCACCCTTAGAGACGCCAAGCGATCTGATGGGCGAGATAATGTATCAGATTTGTTCAATACTTTTCGCACATGAGAAATTTCACATAGAAAATAAATACGACCCGAATTGGTTGACGTTATTTATTAAGAGCTAGCAATAAATAATTGTATGTTATTTATTCTTGGCGATCGGAAAATGAAAGATCCATTTTGTGTTATCAGTGAGAAGATGTTTGTTATGTTACCAGTGATAAGTAACTCAGATTATACAGAGTTGCAGAAATTAATGCGACAGCGTGTTCAAGTGAGTTTGCTCACGAATTCGCTTACTTCTGATTGTCTCGAGTTCCAACGACACGTAAGGACATGTAAGAACTTCACAGGATGCTAATTTAGTGCAACGAACATTCGATTTTGTGCGTCCCGAATTCGTAAGTGAACTAGCCAGCTACTTCCGTCCTTCTATGGTCGCTGTTTGCCACACAGTCCAAACGTCGCCACCTCGTGCGAATGTTCCCCCTAAATGTATCCGCCAATTTCTCTCTCACCCACACAAAAACGTCTGCGTAATGCGTGTGGCATTACGTTTGAGTTGGGTTGATAGTTTTAAAAAATTGAAGACAGCGGGTCTAACAGAATTCGCGCTAGATGGCTATTCTCCTTTTTTATTTGATCTGAGGTGCTGCAGGACGGCAAACTCGTATAACACGTTATTGTGACTGAAACCAAACAACACATGTCCTAAACGAATAAAAAAACTGCAGCCAATACAAACTTTTACAATGCGATATTTTGAGGCAATCGACATTTACCTTTTTAAGAATAAAAATATATTTTTACTTATACTTTAAGATAGACTTGAAGAATGTTTTTTCTTTCAACTGTAATGTTGTATTTTGAGACATGTGTTAAATAAACGATACAATTGTTTTTGACATTTTGTAGAAGAGCTACGGAATAAATTATATAGCCATGATACGGAGAATGAAAGTGCGATGGTATAAATTATGCATCGGTGTTTTTTACTTATTTACTTGAATTCTAATAACAATGAACTAAGACGATGGTCGGATTTAATCAAGATTTTGCATGCAACAATTATTATTATGCGATGATAACGGAACCGCTGTCCGTCCGTATGTCACAGGGCTGTATCTCTTGAACCGTATTAGGTAGGCAGCTGCAATTTTCACAGAGTGTGTATTTATTTGCCGCTACAACAACAGCAGTGGTTCCTTACCACTGAGGTCCGGAAGGACTGAAAAAATATTGCAGAGGCGTATGTCCAGCAGTGGACGCAAACACGCTGACTGACTGATTGACTGAAAACAACTTATAGGTAAATAAAAAAAAATACAAATTAAATGGGGGCATACATTTTTTTTTTCTTGTGTTAAATCTTTTACGATCGTACGGAACCCTTCGTGTGCGAGTCCGACTCGCACTTGACCGGTTTTCATTACCTGAAAGCAAACTTCGAAAATCTTAATTACACATCACCCAAGTTGCCACAGTGGCAAATTATCTTTAGTAAATAATTGGAATGAATGTCTCTGAAAGTTGAAGGTCCAAGGGTGAGTTAGAAGCATTACGGATTTTTTTTATCTATTCTCGGAAATAAACTTTTAAGGGCCTTCAGCTGGATTATGCCTTAATTAAGGAGACTGAAATTAAATCCGGATTCACCCCCGACGAAAATGAATAAAAATCAATTAATGAAAGCGAAAAGTTGGCTGCACATTTTTTTGTACTGAAAAAATATTTGCTGTACATTATTTATATTTTGTTTAAAAATAGGTGAGATGTCGTGGGGCACCCGACAGAAGCGAATCCTACTAACTAAGCTAACCAGATAATTTATTTACAATAAAATTATCGCTCACTTTCTAATTTAACTGACTACTTAAATATAACTTTACCGAGCTGATAGGAATTTTAATTATACGCAAAATAATTCTTACAGCAATAAATTACAATGATTTTTAAAGCTTGTTAATTTAATTTTGGCTTTGTATACACATTACAATTCTTTACTAACTACTTTGTATAACTAATTTGTATACAATTATATTTATATTAATAAAGGTTTTTTTCTTATTACATAAATGTAATAGTTTAATCAGTTTAAATTTTTGTCGTATGATTTTTTTACATGCAATAATAAGCGTTTCTTATTCTTATTCTTATTATTTTGGTCAGTCCAGTGACATTAGTCATTCATGTCCTGTTTCGTAAAAAAAGATTGCTCATAAAATACATTTAAGGGTTTCTGTTTTACGATTCGCACCAATAAAACAGTCAATAACAATAGAAAACAAACTCACTGAAAATCATCGAAGCGAGCAGTTATATAAAGTATGAGTGAAAACATAATAACAAGATATTTTCCCTTCGATTGAGATATTGAGAAACATAATATCAATTGGAAATCACCCACCTAGATCGCATTGCGTGCGCGAGAGCTTACAGCCACGGGCTTATATCATTAGAGCCTGGTGTATGTTTGATTGAAAATTCTTTAATACGCCACAATAAACAATTTACAGAAGGAAGTACAGTGCAATAACAACATAATAAGTGGAGTGCAAAGACGGTTTATCATAATCTGTTTCACACACAAATTTTTGCAGTGACAGTCACTTCCCTTTTAGTTGGAAAATTTGGACAGAACTCAGGCAAATTTGAAGCGAAACTTCTTGGGTTAAGAAAATGTTTCTTTACGCGGTATGCCTTAAACGTAAGGTGTATGTGTGCTTAGGTCGTTCGTCGATACTAGTAAAGACTCGTCTGGTGTGGGAGACCGGCCTACATAGTGTAAATTTTTCTTTTGTGTATCGATGGCATTTTTTTTATTTCTAGGAGCCCTCCTTCATTTGATATCAAATTTTGAAACATTAGATTTTTCAAGTTTGCCTCCGTGGCCAAATTTGAAACTATAAGAAATAACTAAAAACACTCAAAACAGTCACGGAGCCAGTTTTGATAAAAACCATAACTTCATTATTAGATTTTTGAAACCATATATTTTCTACCCGGTAATCGAATTTGTTGTATAAAAAAAAACACAAAATGAATGGGGAGGAAGAACTTCTATTGTCGTACAAAACAATGTTACTGTCCTTTTTAACCTTATAGTGTGTAGAATTCCCGTGTGCGTTTTTCTGTAATTATTTTTTCAAAACGGCTTGCTAAATTGCTATGGTCGATTTTATTTTGTATTCTCGACGACATGGTGTCAAGATCAAGTGTTTTTAAGCTGACCGTTTAATAAAACTATTTCTAAGGTTTTTTTACAGGGCTTCGCTCGGGAGAATGTCCAAATCGAAAATGACCCAAGCGAATTCGGAAACCTCAGCTAGCAATACAATAAAAATGTACTTCTACGATAACTTCATTACGTAACACATAAAGCCACAACCTCCCAGGCTACATCTCGCCGCAAGCTACTCTCGAGTTCTAGATCATTTAAATAGCGAATCAGGATCGAGCCCGTGACATTGAACGCAACGACAGCACTGCGCGTGCGCACCGCGACGCGACATTCCTTATTTAAATAAACAGTTCAAAACGAATTGACTGAATATAGTTCGTGTTACTTCACCCAGTTCTCATATATGTGTATTACCTATCAATAGTGTGTCAGGACTCCGTGACAAAAACAATCAGTGATTTGTTATATCATTCAAAGTTGACCGGAAACAGACCAGGTTTGAACTTACTTTTACTGCCTTTTATCGTATGCTAACGTATGAAGTATGAAGTGGTTTGAAATGGAGTATGAATACCTTAGCTTGGGAACTTGTCGGCCAGTTTTTTTTAATGTCAAGCTAGACATACAGCGCACGCCTGATGCCGAAAGCCATTGCTTTTTAAATACCTATACAGTATGTTTGCACTTTGTGGGAAATACATAAGAATCTTAAAGCAATTTTATTTATTATAAAGATACAATATATTGTAACTTACGGCCCTAATAATTAAAAAAATACGAAAAATTACCTTGAAGTCAACTTGATTTTTTTAAATATACTTTATCTCTTTTTTTTTTAATACTTTAATTCTTTGTCGGGTGCCTTTTTTGTTACCATTCCCTCATAACCTTTAATATAAGTTCAAGTAATATTCTGTCCATTTTTACCGGTTACGAAACATTAATATTTTTCCATGAAATTATAAGCATTATTTTATCTGCAATTATATTTAAGCAATTATATTATGAAAATTAGCAAAAAAATGCTAGAATATATGTTATTCCACATAACGTAGACAACCTTCGGGTGACAGTGAAGTCAATTAAAAAGCCTGTATTTATCTATACAAATATGGCTTTGACAGTGATAAGTCACAAAACGGAATATTATTAAATTTAATGAGGCGTCGTAATTCTTAAAGTTGCAAAGGCATCAAAGGAGCGCGCTGTCAAAGATGTATTTTTGTAATACTGACTTTAGCGTAGCTGATTATGCCAAGTGGGAAACATTTAAAGACCTTTTAAGTGTAGATGTGTTCATGTTGCCCTCTGGAGATTATAGTTGTGAATGCGACGTCGCGACGTCTCCAATGTCAAATGAAATGAATTAAATATCATTTATCATTTAAATATAAAATTGAACACTTGATACCAAATGGCATTACCAGTACATCTTAGGAATATCACAAAAACATGTTAGGTTGCAAAGAAAAGTGACAGAGAGTCTAATTAAACTTAACTGACTAATTTGTAAATATTATTATAATCTACAAAGAATATAATCATTTACAGATAATACATACATGATACATATATTTATATGAAATATATACTTAATAGATTTCATATTGAGATAAAGTTACTTATATATATTGGGACTGAAAGTGATTAATAAGTAAGTAAATAAGTGATATAAAAAATTTAACAAAAAAAATAATTGACTTCAAAGAAAAAGCACTAAAAAGTAAAAAATACTTGCCATTTTTTTAGTTACGATTTTTGTTATTTTTTGAGTCGGCGTCAGCCGGGCACGCGCTGCGCCAATCAAGAGAACCTTGGCTGACACCGACTCAAAAAATAACAAAAATCGTAACTACAAAAATGGCAATTATTTTTTACTTTTCAGTGCTTTTTCTTTGAAGTCGGTTATTTTTTTTGTTCATTCTTTTTTACTTATTTCTACTTGCTCATTCTTCTTTTCAGATATCACCATGCTAACATCGCTGCAATTTGTCCTCATCGCAACTATCCTATCACAGACGTCGTGCGAGAAAGATTACCTCGGGTACGTCAAAGATGGCTGCTTCCACCAGGGAGACGCGCTCTCCTGCATCAAATACAAGGCCATCAAAGTCGCCACTACCACTTTGCTCGGCTCAGAAAAGTCCAACGAGACTTTAAGGGCGACCAACATGCTGAGTTTTGTCCACCTGGATCCGGAGTTGGTGGGCAGCGTGGAGAGAGAGGAATTCTTCGAGCCGAGGAGTTTCATGTCGGAGTGGTCGGCCCTGACGCAGTACGTGGTGCGGGTCTTGGAGGAGTTCGTCGTGCGGAGGGGCCTGAAGGTGGAACTGCCTGAAGGGACTAAGGCTGTGGAGGAGGAGGCGAGAGACAGCAAAGAAGGTTAGTATTAACTTTTGTCAAGCGAAGCGTATGGACTTTTTCAACCGACTTTAAAAAAGGAGGTGGTTCTCAATTCGTCTGTTTGTTTTTTTGTGTGTATGTTACTCGATATCTGTGCAAACTGTTAACCGATTTGAAAACATCTTTTTCTCATCATTAGGGTATATCTCAGGGGTGCGGTCGTTTCATAAATTTTATGAAAGTATACCAACCCTTAGGGCGGGAAATACTGAAAAGAATGAATAAAAAACCAGTTTAAAAAAACATTGAACCGACTTCAAGAACTAAGAGGTATTAAATAATAGTTCTCCTCATTCGCATCCTTTAGTAGAAGGCGGTATAAAAGCGCATCTGAAAATATGTTTTTATGCAACCTGACATGGATGGATAATTACGTTTACTCACAACCACCGGTAAGCGGAAAAGAATTATATTTAGACTATCCTAATTCCCGGGTAGTTAAATGTACGTGTACTAAATTTAATCGAATTCGGATAATTGGTTTAAGAGTTATGGAGGAAGATACATACATACATACATACATACAGAAATGATTTCTAAAAATCGTCAATTTAGTTTTAGTATCATACATAAAGTCTACAAACAAATTATCTTACTCCATGAACAGCCCTTACAGATTTATTATTAGTATAGAAGATGTAGGTGGCTTTTTTTAAAGCTAAACCATTACAAATAAAACTTATACTAAATTGGCCTACACTAATATAGATAAAGGTCGCTCTCTTAATTAAAAATCCTTTCACCTTGACAACGCAATCAAAGCGAGTGCCCCTTCTCATCGTTATTTCCTCAGGCCTTCATCAATCTCCCTCAATATTGCCACTTTTGGTGAGAAAACCATTTAATGAATACGAGCTTCATCGCTTGGCTACCGAGGAAATGAAAATTAATATTACTTTTATTACCTCGCTACCCCGAAACGAGTTGGCAGAGCCTTCCTTTCTCTGAAGTTGTCATATTACGAACGGTAAAAGTTGAAAAGAACATCTTCATTCAGAATCTTAAAGGTCAAATAGAGTTTTAGCAGAATTCAGGAATTATTGGGCTGAATTGCACCCATATACCCGAATATAATCTATGGAAAAGTTGCGTACACGTTAAAATCCATTATGCACACGTTTGATAAATTTAACACTTAAGGGCGTGATAAAAGCCGATTACGCTTAGTTTGATAGGGACGTAAGAAAACATTTAATTTTATTTAAAAATAATCACAACGAATTTCGATCATCAAAAAAGTAAATATGAAGATGGATGGGTCTAGCCATATTTTAAAGATAAAACCGTCAGTTTATTGTGCTTTGTGTGTGGTATTCTCAAATAAGACAAATATTCATAAACTTTCATTAAATAAATTAAACACGGAATGTGACTGTCATATATTTACCATTAAATCTTTCAAATGTAGTTCGATCATCAATGCATCTTTAATCTTTTTTGAATTCCAATTTCTTTTAATTATTATTTTATTATTATCATTTTCAGTTGTTTAATTGATTATAAGTATATTTGTACGCGGTCAAACGCAAATTGTGGAAGACAAAGTTAGGGCCATGATCGAATTTTGAGAGCATTATTTCTTCGTATAATGTACCACCCATAATTGAGACAAATCGATGATTTTATTTCATTCATTTCATTTCATAGGTAACATTTAAAAATAATAAAATTAAATGGGAGCCCCATACAAAAAACCTACAAGAAACCCTTCGTGTACGAGTCCGACTCGCACTTGGCCGGTTTTTCATTATTAGGTGAAGTATTGAGAGTATATCGAATCAAGTATACCTCGCTGTTAGCCTCTAATCATGGGAAAACGGTGACGTTGTAATCGTTAAGGCGCTAGGACTAGCCAACTACTCGCGCCATACAAATTCACCTTTAAACAAATGTAATAATATGTAGTGAAACGCCTCAGCATAGAAGACCAGACTGATAATGGATTGTTAATATTTTTTGATTCCATCATTTTATTTCAATAATAATAAAAATAAAAAACGTCTATTTTTCACATTAGAAATCTGAAAATAATGTGATTTCTAGATGTAAGCAAAATCAGCATATATGCATAAAGAAATCAATCCATTTGCTTTTAGATTTCTACATTACGTCAAAATAGTTCGGAAATGGACACAATTTCCTCAATGTATTTTGTATATAAAATAGGTTCAACCTATTCAACCTATTGTATGAATGACACTTCTAATCGTCAGACTTAGGGCCGAGTACACGAATGGACAAAAAATCAAAATCATCGTCGAAGTATGATCAAACAGGTCACTTTCTATGGACACTATGTAAGGAACTCCATGCTGTTCACTAAAAGTGACGTGTTTGAACATTGATCAACTCAGCCGTCTTCGTGCAATCGGGGCTTATTTAGTTAACTCGGGGTGCCTCGTCTAACTTTGAGATTTAGCTAGTACCAGAGCCTTAAAACAATGTTTTAGGACTAGTACGAATTCTTGCAATAAAATCCTTATGAAGCCCTGTCGGGGGGCTCTAGAACAGACGAAATGTCTAATATGCGTTCGGAATTATGAAGATATGCGCATATTTTGCATGATTATCCCGTTTGCATTCAAGCTCCGGTTATGGCCCCTTAAATATTGAATAGGTCGAAACGTCAACCAACTATGCGTAGAACGTGATAAGGTGCACGGAACTTTAGCAGCAATATAAGGATGGTCCTGGCATGGCAACTTTTTTCATTTCATTTCATTTATTTAAACTTTTTGGTAGTCAAACTACACCAAGTTACGTCACAAAGATCCGCGGATTCGATCAACATAACATATTTTTCCGTCCACAATTATGAAATACATACTTAGATCTAAATGCTACTGCCAAACAATTCCTTGGCAGAACAGATTAAGGCATAGAACTAGTTCCCATGTGGTGTGTTAGGCTAATATCTGATGGTCAGTTTGATATTAGCCATCAATGTCCAGTTACATAAAAAAATATTTGTTTGTTTGTAATATGGATTTTTCGTCTTTATTTCTTTCATTTGTTGGTTCCTGGGGTTCAGTTTCTCAAAAGGAAAAAAATGAACCCTTATAGAATCAGTTCGTTGTTCCTCTATCTTTCTGTCGAGATCCCTTTTTCTCAGGAACGCGTGGAGGTATTAAGTAAAAATTAATATTAAACATCAGATCTACCCCTTACACAGGAAAAAGCAGCGTCACGGGATATACGTCAGACATGGCCTGTGATTGCAAACAGTGGCAAATACTTTTGTAAACTTAGACTAAGTCGACGTTGAGTGGACTTGTCAGTTCTTTATCGCTGGTATTGCTGAACTGGCTAATGATAAAATATGACAAATGCGAGTGCATTATACTGTCTATGGATGATGAATAAACAACAACAAGACAGCAGGGGACAACTGACGAAGAAAAACAGGCGACCGCACAACTTGGCGAAGTCTGAAAGAGGCCTACTACCAGCAGTGGACAGCAAAAGGCTGAAGAAGAAGAAGAATTAGATCTATGCATCCTTTACGCATTAGACAGTACCAAAATATTCGTTTCGATTTCGCATGCTTCCTTATAATGTCTGCCTTTGTACAGTTTCATTTCGTTAGATTTTATTGTTCTGTTTATAATTTATGCAATTGCATAAGAAAGGATTTTATTCTTTCTATGGTTCCTTAGCTGTAAAACAAGCATCTAAATCATGAAATAAAAAGTCTTCCATTTATGTGGCGACAATTCCGAAATAAAAATTCTAAGCCCATGTCTTTTTCCGGCCAATAAACGATTTCTAGGAAAAATATCACCTCAATCCGTTGCATCGTCCTCCGTGAAAGAAGGACAAATCATCGAACTGGCGGCGGTTTGGTGACCTATTACGAGAAACCGATGGCTTCGTTAGTGCCATTCAGAACCAAATGATCGGCACGCGTAACTTCCGGAAGTATATAATGAAGGATGGATCGGTCGACGCCTGCGGGGCCTGCGGGCAACCAGCTGTGACCATCCGTCATGCTACTTCCGGTTGTCCGTGAGCTTTGAGTACATCTGTCAAAACATTTTAGGCAAATCGATTGGTCTCCACTTCCCGATATATTAAGAAGTTCTTCTCTCGAACACGGAAATCGTTCGGAGTTTCTTTCTCCGTGGCCTCACAGAGTTTGTCCGACTGATTCTTCCAGTTTAAGGTTGTCGTGATGTCACGGGAAACCGAAGATGTGAAAATTTTATGAAATGCATTCTTGGTCCATTGGCCAAGTCACAATTTCGCACGGCGACTGCCATTAAAACAGCAAAATCGTCTTCCGGGCCCTACCGTGTCCCTACCCCTAAACGTTGTCAGATTGTAATCACATTTTTTTCATCACTCGAGAAAGTTTTATTCTATGTTCGTATATTTTGATTTTTTTGTGAATTTCTGTATTTTTCAGTAAAAAAAATCTAAAATTTAAGTAAAAAATGACAAAGAGAATGCAATGTTTATTAGCCATTTTTTTCCAATCTAAAAGGTAAATTAAGAAAATAAAAAAATACAGACATAGATTTATATAATACATTATGGAATCCAAAATTTAAAAAACATTAAGAGCATATTATATTATGGGGGGGTAACAACTCTCTGATTTTTTTTTATTCTATCTATTTAGCCTAAAATGTATAAAAACATATACTAGAAATATTAATTCTGCTAGACTAATTAGATTGTGCTGTGTAGGTTCCGGCACTCAAAAAGAATACAAGTGGGCACACTGCATTTCTTCCCGTACGTGCCGTAAGAGCCGACCAAGGGGCTCGTCGTCCGTGGTTCGGTTTCTACGTTAAACTGTAGGTCCCTTTCCTCACTTACTAATGGTTAGTTAATCCCACCGAGGTCGGTACCATCGCTTTGATTTAACGATTGTCTAAGCGGCAAGATTTTTTTTCCATCCAATCTCTGCCATTATTATTTATGTATTTTGGCATGGCACCTTGTTTTCATGAGGTGTTTACGGCTTATATCGTGACATTAGCTATCCATGTCCAGTTACATAAAACAATATAGTAGGATTACATGCTCATTGAAATAATATGTTGTTCGGGTGCAGCCGTGCAGTCTATTCGTAAAGTAGTTCTTTTTACTGGGCTCTTTCTTCTATTAATGTGTCCTTGCTTCACCGTCGACTATACATACATACATGTCACATTCCTTGGAATATGCTGAAAAGTAATACAAATAAGACAACTGCGAAATATTTTTGAGCGTACAGAAGCAATGAGTTGTTAGGTTAGGTTAGGTAAGGTTAGGTTAACAATAAAATAGTATTCATGTCAACAAGTATGGGTGCCTTTGCAAGAATTTTTCCCGCGATAGACAATTTAAATGAAAGCCTGTACTGGGAACAGAGTGAAAGGCGGAGAAGGAAACCCCGTATAATTACACCGTCAGGTCTTAATGGGCAATGATATTGTGGAAGTGAGACTTGGTTATTGAACACAGAGAAAAGAAAGGAGTAATGCCATGTGCTCGCGACACAATATTGTCCATAGGTTGACATTGACAATAATAATTGAGCGGCTCGTAGCCCAGTGGCGCGGGGACTGGCCTAGCGTACCAGAGGCCTGGGTTCAATTCCAACTCGCACCACTGTCTTTCTCTTCCGAGTTCGACAAGTGCATTTCGTCACGAATGCGAGCTGCTCCATGGTTCGGAATCCATGTAAAACCTTCCCCTACTTAGGTGGTAGGGTTTAAGCCCGCCCGGGTTGGTACCATCGCATTGGATGAAAAGGTGGTCGAAGCGGCAATGATAAATTGTCCGTGTTTTCCACCCAGTCCAGTGTAGCCGTGCTCATAAAGGGAAGGTCCTGGCATGGCACCTAATTCCTTCGGGAATGTGGTGTATTGGGCTAATATCATAACGGTAGTTGTGTGGTATTAGCCATCCATGTCAGGTCGCATAAAAAAAAAGGGGAAGAAATTGCTTATTTAGCACGACAGGTGGCGTCGAAGCGAGCTCATCTAAAATATCTGTCAGTAATCATACAAAATAAAACAGAAAATATTTGATTTTTTTTTCCCAATCCATGTAATTGAAATGATTCAATTTTTTGAATTTGATTGATTCAGGTTAAGTAAATATACTTTTTCGTACTAAGCACGTACGCCGCTTATTATAAGGATATGAATATACCGTGAAGCAAGGACACATTAATTAAAGAAAGAACCCTGTAAAAATAACTACTTTACGAATATACTGCAAGGCTGGCCCGAACCAGCAAAACATACCATTTGCGGGTATTGTGACCAACCAATTTCGCCACCGGCTGTGTACCCATAATTTGGAATTCTCTTACAATCTTTCTTCCCGTAATAAATGCCTCCTACTAACACAGTATTTAAGATTATACCTACATACATTCATTTAATGCTATACCAGCGTTACGGACTGTAAGGTTGCAATTCAACCTTGCAGTATAGACCATTGTCTGCTCTAAAAAAAAAAGGTAGGTACATTTTCCTTTGAAATATCTCGAATGATAAGAATATTCTATCGAAATCCAAAACCCACGTTGTGAACGAAACACTCTCGTTTATTATGCTCAAAATCTTCAATGAATTATCGTCCTAAGGGCACACGAAAAAATCACCTCTCGCAACCTATCGAGACATTCTGGGATATAAAATGCGAGGAAAGATGGCGGCGCGTCCATTGTTGGAATGGAAATGGAGTTGGAAATATTGGTGGAAAAAAAGCATTTTTTTTTTCAGATGTATTGATTTGGAAGGCATTTAGGATGAGACAGGATATTTGAGAAAAAAGTGGGATGAGAAAGACAAATAAAAAAAACCGGACGATGTTATTTCGCAGTAGCATTTAGAAATAAGTAAGTGTTCCATTTTAAATGGAAATAAAATCATTAAGTGTCTTTGCGGTTTATTCTTCAGTGACATGATCGAATCCGCGGATCTATCAGTTTGTGACGTAACTTACATAGTGTCGTTTGACTACCAAAAGGTTCAATAAATGAAATTAAATAAAAAATATGAAATTACGAGTTGGAGTCGCGCACCGATGTTTCCGTACATTGCAAGAGGATATTTTGTCCATCACGGAAATTATTATGTTAATGTGATAAATGCAAATTCAATTAACAATTTTCCGTTTTTTTTTCTTTTCGTGTTTCTTGCCGATTGTCACGATTCTACGTCAACGGAAAGTACCTATAGGTTTTTATTTATTTACGATTTTTAAAATCTGAGGCATAAATGAATTAAACGTTGTTTTTTTTCAGATCCAAAGGACCTAAGACCTAGGAATTCGCTATTGACTTGTACGCGTTCCTGCGAAAAAGAGTCTTGACGGACAGATAGACGGACAACTAATTGATTCTATAAGGGTTCCTGTTTTCTTTTGAAGCGTGCAACCATAAAAAATTAAAAGAACCCTAGGAAATCTCTGGTACCATTTATGGCTCCAGGGCACAGTAGATATTGCCCCCCCGGGCCGGAGTCTTGTAGTTTTTTCATCACTTTTTCATAATAACACGGAACATTTAAAAAAATCTTAAAACTTAAATAACTCCAAAACGATTGACGGGGGATTCACGGGGTCAAATTTGATGCAAATTAGCTTTAGAATGACCCCTTAGAAGGAATGTATCGAATTACAAAAACCCCTGTAAATATTATCCAGAGTATACGCTAAACGATCTCAAGGTATACTATCTATACCCAACAGTTGACTATCGTCAACCTCATTTTGCCGAATTATGTTTTCATGCACACAATGTAATGAGTAGCGAGCATAGATGTGTCATGTGCTATATGCCTCAAGATGTTTTTCCTTGAACTTAAAGCATTCGTGTTGGTTAGGCTTATGTTTTTCATTAAATTACGGGAAGAGGGACTGTAGGAGAATTCCAAATTATGGGTATACAGCAGGTGGCGAAATTGGTTAGACGCAATACCCGCGAATGGTATGTTTTCCTGGTTCGGTTCCAGCCTTGCATTATATTCGTAAAGGAGTGCTTTAAACAGGGATCTTTCTTTAATTAATGCGTCCTTGCTTCACGGTCGATTATACAAACATACATGTCAAATTCCTTAAAAAAATATGTTCGTAATTTATATTGTCCGCGTAATTTTATCTACCCGGCTTCGTCGCCAATACAAATCTGAGTGGATTAATAGGGAGCTATTGTTGCAAAGTCACATTCGATCGTCACAACGATATTTGCCCCAAATGGTCTAATGGTAACTAATCGAATGAGTAAAAAATCGTTACAATTTTACGGGCGCCATTTTTTTTGTTTTTGCTGTTACTAAAATGTACATTAGATACACAAGATAAATAGATGAATATAATAATGCTTGCTTTGGAGCTGAAAGGTATATTTTTACATTACCAAACACATATGTTTGTCCTGAAAAATTTTAATCGATTGGTAGATGTTATTTTTTCTCGTTGTGCCTATCTATTGTATTGTATCGATCTATATGAAATATCAGCGCATGACTTACCTTATTGGTCCCCAGTTACCTAACTATACGGGGATTGCGCGGATGATGGCATTGTTAATGGTATTTAGTTAATTGGGAATTCAAAAACTAACCCTCAGAATCGTTTCCGCGATCCGTAATGCCCCGATAAAATTCATGCCAATTATAAATTCACATTAACTTAATAACTCAATTTAACTTTTCGTAATTATCTGCAGATTCTTGGCCCCTAGCGATAGAAACTATCTCTATTAAATAAAGGCAATTTTCGAGCCTATAATTAAAAGTTATTTTAACATCCAGCAAACAATTTTACTTTTCAGAAAGATCTTAGATGTAAAATTTATATTTATTTTTACTTATTATATTATATATATATTATATTTTATTTGGCTAGTAAACAACATTTTAAATATTATTATTTATTAACGAATCGCGGTATCATTCTGTTCAATGTACTTAAATTTGTTTTCCTGCGATCTTAATTTTTTCAAAACGAATAATGTTTTGTTTTCCCATAGACTGTTAAAAATCCTAGCCCAATACATAACTATTATTTCTCCCGGACAATAAAAATCAATAGCGACTGACAACCAAGTTTCCCTCATTGTGGTAGAAATGTCGCCACTGACAAGTGACGGTTGATTTCGCCGCTAGGCTTCCCTCATTGCGGTAGAAATGTTCCGCTCTATTTCCTGTTCTGTGGTCGAGGACCATGCCTTCCTGGAACTGGCCGCTAGCGCCGAAATTAAACCCTAACATAGATAAATTATAGCAGGGAAAGATTAACGTCATACAAGTGTTGAATTGGGATAATAAAAGTCAACAGATGGCGTTGCAATTTACATTTGAGAATGAAATACAAACTTAGATACAAATGCTGCTGCTGCCAAACAATTCCTTGGTGGAACAGATTAAGGCAAAGAACAAAGAACAATAGAATCAGCAACATTCAGTTTAAATTACTTACAACTAACAAAGTTACTAATGCAATAATATAAATTAATGTACATGTATTCTCTGGTGTAAAAGCCGCCATCAACTGAACTATTAACCATATTTTTCATTAAAAATGACTATTTAATGAATTCTTTTTTTAAGTTCAAGTGTAACGTTTTCATCATGCCTGCCTAGGCGAAAATTGGAATTAATCTTAGTTTAATAACTGTGTTACTAGTTTTGGCAGTGACGGGAGATGGCGCTGGTTAGAAATGTCATAGTACCAACAACAAAAAGAAGTATTTAGCGAGTTTTGTAAGTGAATTTAGCAGTATATCCCTACTATCCTTTGTCTATGATCCTACACAGAAGTTTTGGTGTGAACGATACGAATCATTATTTGAGTATGTATATTTAAGTGAATATACTTTTTCGTACTAAGCATGTGCGTAGCTTATTTCAAGGAATGTAACATATATGTTTTGTCGAATCTCAAAATGTTTTACGTGTTTTATAAGATAAAATTGTATCTTGTAATTAAATTTAATTGTGTTGTTAATAGTTCGTGTGATCGTATTTTTGTGTTTTTCTTTAATTGAGTAAAGTATTTTTTTTCCCCCATGTGTTATCTTTGACAATAATTTAACTAATTGGTCTATGTTAACATTTTTTTAAGGGTTTACTTACTGTATTTTTTCTGGTTTTATGTATTATGTTTCCTCACTCACGACAAACAGCTGTTGCTCTCACCTTATGTTAGTCGTAAGTGTGTCCGGACCAGCGTAAAATCAGCGCTGTAGTTCACTCATCAAGAGGGACCTGCAGCACAAAATGCTGAGCTGGCTCCTTTTTTTTCTCCACAAATGTGTATTTTGAATTTTGTAAGTGTTCTGTGTTGAGAAAAAATAAACGTATTTTCTTTCTTTCTTTCTTTCATATGTATGTATAATCGACCGTGAAGCAAGGACACATTAACTATAGAAAGATCCTTGTAAAAAAAAACTACTTTACGAATTTATTATAAATATTATTATTGAAGAATATTATGATTAGTCTACTCATTAGGTTCGCACCCGTGAGTCACCGATGAGTCAGTCGCTGTTATTTCTTGAGTACGAAAGTTTTGTGACTCGCCGTTGATCAATAAACAATAAACAATAAACGATTTTTTTGTCGCTACTCCCGCCTTCCCCTGCTCGCTGGAAAGGGGTGACCCGAACCGAGCGTCACCGCAAGCAAGAACCTTGAAGATACATATGTTATAATATTGTAACTATACTATAGCGGGAAAAATGGGCATTGGTTGCTGCGACTTATCATAGAACTCGGATGAGAATGTTTCATCCGATTAGCTGTCATCCTCCATATTGAAAAAAAGGTAATTTTTTAAAAAAAAGAGAATGCTCATTTCAGGACTGTGTTCCTTTCATGAGTAAGGGGTGGTTTTAAATGCTCGGGTTTGGTTCTCATGACAATATTTTACAAGGTAAAATTATCACATTATCACAGAAAATTATAGCGAAAAATTGTAGACTGATAATAAAATATCGAATGTTTCAAATTATAACAAATAAATAAATTGTAAAATTTAAATTCAATCAAAAAAACAATTTAAATCATGAGAAAAAAAGTAAGATCTATAATGTATTGTCTATAAAGTAATGAGCGGTAGCTAAACTCGAAGCAAATTTATAGACTGATTTCAAATTTTAAATCAGTTTAGTTTTCATGAAATTTTCCTTTCAAAATTGAAAAATAATTGAAAGGAAAAAAAATAATTGATATTCATAGTAGTTTGGAGCATTATCCTTTACTTGTAAAAGTAATTATCCTTATAACTCGAGAAGCAAAATATTTACAGAAAAATTAACCAAAACAAATCCGACCATTTCATTTGATATCACCTCAAATGAAATAAGTGAAACATTTTCATGATTAATTTCCTTGAAAAGTTTAGACAAAGATCAACAATATTTTTATAGCGTGGGCTTATAAATTTAGATCGTCTTTAAATTCTTGAAACCAGCTGCCTCTTTAATTAATTAATTTTGTCATAAGATTAAAGTGGTTGATAATAATTCTAATATTTCAAGAAACAGCTTTATCATAATTGAAATGATTTTTCTCATAAAATAACAATAATGGCTCCGTCGCACCTATGAAAGGAGTGTCCGTCTCATGGCTGTAGTGAAGTCACAGAAAATCTAGGATAATTCTTTTTGAGAAATGCATTCTTTGTCCTTTGGCCAAAAAAAAAATTTTGTTTTTTTTATCACTTGAGAAAGCTTCATTCTATGTCAATATGTTTTAATTTTTTGTAAATATCTGTATTTTTTAGTTGGTACCACCGCGTTGGATGAAAAGATGGTCGAAGCGGCAATGAAAAATTGTCCGTGTTTTCCATCCAGTTCAATGTAGCCGTGCTCATAAAGGGAGGGTCCTGGCATGGCACCTAATTCCTTCGGGAATGTGGTGTATTGGGCTTATATCATAACGGTAGTTGTGTGGTATTAGCCATCCATGTCAGGTCGCATAAAAAAAAGTATTTTTTTTTAAAAAAGAACGTAAAAAAAGACAACTATTTCCAATGTTTATTAGCCAATAATTTCCAAACCGTAATAAAAATAAAAAGACAGATTTCTACATTATATTGTAAAATCCAAAATTTCAAAAACATAGTAAAAAATTAAGAGCATGGAAACAGTTATCGTCCGTAGTATGGGGAACTGATAGAGTAACGACTCTATCAATTACCCATTCATTTTTTTTGTTGTTCACAAGCCTGCCTGGCAGATCACTTTACATGTATCAGTCCATAGAACACTCTGAATTTGTACTTTTTTTTCGTTACGGCGAAACTTCATTAAGGTTGGCTTGATCATTAATTAAATACCTTGAATAGGTATCATTCGCCAAATAAATGTATTATCAACCGGGGTGTTTTGTTCCCTAAATGCATTCAATTTCGATTCACTTAATTCCGGCCACCCCATTTGAATGTTTTTTATTTATTTATTTTATTTTAGACCGATAGGTGTTACAATATAGCATACTAAAATCTCGCACATACATGTACATAAAATAAAATAACATTAGGGCAAGGCAATGGCACCATTAAACAAAACATAACAATCACAGAACTATTAATTAAACGCTTTCATCATATTCTTTTAAACATTAAATAAATAAATAAAAGTCCTATAATATTAATTCATTAACAATAAAATAATAACCTTAATGCAAAAAAATCGTCTAAACTATAAAACTAAACTATACATGTTATATTATCTACATATACATGCATCGGCTTCCTTCTAGATAATTCGCAAGTCTACGCCTGTATTATTTCACTTCTTCCCTGCTATCTATTGAATGTATGTAGTGCCCTTCAACAGCGCTGTCGTCGGCATAGTAATGTCAATTCCAGAGAGACAGCGTATCATCGATATGAAGTAGATACAGGATAGGAGACAAAACTAAGCCTTGTGGTACACCAGCGTTTCCTTGGATGGCGTAGCATTAATAAATTATTCCAAAGTCTTGTAAGTTTTGTTACTATTAAATCTCCGCATTTCATATTCTACCTCGACAATAAAACTTAGCTACCGTAGATGAAAATAATCCTTTTGATGATGATACTTTTGATCAGAATAAATCATGATCAAGCCTTTGTGTCCTTTAAATCCTGCTTCTAATCAACCGATTATTAAAAAAATCTGGTTACAATTCTTTACTATAGACTTCGTTTAACTACAAGTTAGTGACAAAACAGTACATAATTTTGCAAATAAAAATATTTTAAGTTATTGAATCCGTTAAGAATACTGAACAAAATGCGAAGCCCAAGAAAATAAGTGGAGATTAACGATTAGAATTTTATTATAATTCGTTTTCACGTTTACTAAGGCTTCCATTTACCAATAAAAACATTTTAAAAATGTGTAAATCTCTGTACTTTATCTACAAAGTGAAGTCTACATAAAAACGGAATTATTATTTTTTTGCATAACTGTCTTTTTTATTTATATCTATCGTTCATATTTCTTTCAAATGTATAAATCCATTTAATAAAATATTCTTTCAATCCAAAAAAACCTAACGAGTAATGATCAGTCTAAAGTTAAATTTCGACTTACAGAGACTTTGTACTAAAATTATTATGTCTTGCGTTCTATGCAACTCCTTTTTTAGTTTGTCTGATGAATTAAAAATATTTTGTTTTTGTAGACGAAGCGAGAGGCAAGCGAAAGAAGCTAGCGGTGATTCTCCCACTGCTCTCTCTTCTGGCGACCCTCAAGACGAAGGTCTTACTCATACCCGTGCTGCTGGCCGTGCTCTTCATCAAGAAACTCCTGCTAGTCGCTGCACTCCTGGTGCCGAGTCTGCTCAGCACCCTGAAGGCTTGCAAGGTAAGTCGATGGTCAATGTATGTACTTCTTATTAGAGAAAGTGTGTTCCTTTGAGCATTCGTTCCAATTGCTCAAGACAAAGAGTAAACAACATACAATATTTTACTAGGTTTTTTTAAATCCTAGGATATCTTATTTTCTAATTGACAAAATCGTTCCGGTTGTTTCGTTGTTTTATAGTTTCATTATAATCGATGTGATCAATGAGGTAATAGTCATATTAGATGGAAAGATCTATGTACACTCCACATATGAAGAAGATCCGACAGTCTTCTCGTCGGGAGTTGAAAAATATATTTAACTTTTATTATTATAGTTATTAAAATAAATACAACAAAATGCCTTAAAATGCGACCACCTACATAAAGAGTAAGAGTTCAATGGTTTTAGAGCAACTTTAACAATACACTATGAAATTCTATCATGTCTGCCTAACCATAATTGTATATCTGTGTTTAGTCCATTTGATATTGATAAATAATGATCATGAGTAAATAATTTAATAATATGCATTAAATTGTACCACTCATCATTCAATAATTCAATAATAATATTTAAAAAAAACCTTCAAAGACCTGTGTGTAACAGATATAGATCCATTACCTGAGCTGCGTTACATCAATGCTGAGTCAACGCTTGGTTTGGATTCTCTGTTTACTCCTCAAACAAAAAACATATCTTTGTTATGTTGATCACTAAACGCCGGTTCTATCTTTCATGAAGTCTAAATTACCACAGTTCAAATAAAATTCTTTGATATAAAGAAACTGATATAACAATATACGGCATCCAATAATTAAATGGACACAAAAAACCAAATAAATTAAGTATATTTGTTCAAAAAATTCGTCATAGTTGTAACAATAATACCTACTTAAAAATATATGAAACCTACTTGAGTGAAGTACCGTTCGATCCTTTGCAAGTTGAGATTCCAAATAAAAAGTTAACTACCGTGAGTTGGTAGATACTTTATCCGAGCGCTCAACTTTTTACTTAAATTGTCTTATCCGCTGTATCTAAAAATTGATGTTAGTTTTTAGGATCCTTCTCGGATGATGTAGGCTTTATACACTTCTCACAGTTTCATCATACTAATTGGCTTATTAGATACGGAAAAAGTATTAAATTAAAAACATGACATTACAAACAAAATCATATAATATATGACAGGGCAGTAAAATTATTTATTCTGTGGCATGGCCTACTTAAAAACTAGTAGCTAGAAGAAATGGAATTGATCCTATCTTATCTGCGATACTTTAATAGCTTTCACAGATAAACCACGTGTTAATACCATGTAATGCAATGTACTTAGCGGATAGGCGATATGCCACTGCGGATCGTAAGTGGACAATCTGTTGCGTGACGCATCAAATCAAATATCTACATTGCCGAAAAGATTGAAACAATCTATATGTAGAGCCAGCCATAGAGCCAATTTCGCTTTTAAAAATTAACCCGAGCGAAGCCCCGTAAAATGTGATCTGAAACCGCCGCAGGCGTGTCGTTTACACGATTAGTTACTGGTAGACCTCGTGAGTCTGTTTTGAACATTTGGCATTTTTTTTTTTTTTAAACTGGCTAGACTGAAAAAAATTAGATAAGTGATAAATTAAAATATAAATTGGTCGAAAAATAAAAAAAAAACAAATCTGGACGTCAACAACAACGCCACCTAACGGGCTCAGCTAAATCTTACTCGGAGACTCCATAAATCCATATTTCAAGCGTTTAGGAGGAGAACATACGCAGACTCGAATTATATATGAATTAGATTTAGTGATTCGAAAAAATAAGACTTCTTCTTGGTCTTGGATGGGTGACCATTCGACCGTTGAGAGAGGCTGGCCGTGGTTCGGATTCCACGTTAAGCTGTAGATCCCCTTCCTTACTTACTAGGTGGTAGGGTTTATCCCGCCCGGGTTGGTACCATCGCATTGGATGAACGATGGTCGAAGCGGCAATGAAAATTGTCCGTGTTTTCCATCCAGTTCAATGTAGCCGTGCAATATAAGGAAGGTCCTGGCATGGCACCTAGTTCCCATGTGGTGTGTTGGGCTAATACCAGGACAGAACTTGTGGTATTAGCCATCCATGTCCAGTCACATAAAAAAAAAAAAAAAAAAAAAAATATCCTTTTCGTGAAAATATACTCATTCAAACCAACATTTTCCCCAGATTCCGCAACCGACCCATCACTACTCGCACTTCGGCAGCTCGGATTCGGCCTCGGACTTCAGCTCGGGCGGCTACGGCGGAGGCTACTCCTACTCCGGAGGCAGTCCCCCGGGATACGGCAAGGACTGGGCCGCGAGTCGGGCGTACGCGATCCCCAAACGGCCCCCGCCGATGTACGCCACCGCTCCTGGGACCGTCGAATGAGGAGGATTTGGGTCGCTGTCAGAGACACATACTACTTTAGCCTACCCAGATTTCACTTCTTACGCTTGGGCTAAGAGAATTGGGATAAGAGAATTCTGCAACACGACCATCACTACTCGCTCTTCCGAAGATCAGACTCCGTCTTAGTTTTAAACTCTGGGAATTATGGCAAAAGCTGGGGGTACTACAATCCCAAACGGCCCCCGCCGATGTACGCCACCGCTCCTGGGACCGTCGAATGAGGAGGATTTGGGTCGCTGTCAGAGACACATACTTCTTTAGCCTACCCAGATTTCACTTCTTACGCTTGGGCTAAGAGAATTGGGGTAAGAGAATTCTGCAACACGACCATCACTACTCGCTCTTCCGAAGATCAGACTCCGTCTGAGGCTTAAACTCTGGGAATTATGGCAAAAGCTGGGGGTACTACAATCCCAAACGGCCCTCGCCAATGTACGCAACTGCTCCTGGAACTGTAAAATGAGAAGTCAATGGATTTGTAAGCCTCATGGCTAGCTAGATAAAATATCTGACTTCGATTATTGAGGAGCGCATTTGCATCGAATTCCCGTTATTGTGCGCTTTTGTGAGCTCATCTATCAAGTATTTACTTAGTTCCTTCTCTATTCCTTGCTGATAATATAGGTCATTATTAAATAATGTCAGCCTAGAGATAGACATATAGAGATAGATACATAGATCCGCGATAGAGTTCCGTTTAGGCCTACGGTGATTTGGATTTCTCCTTAAACTGTACATCGCTTTCTGTCCCTGTGTGTGTTTCTATAATGTTCTCTATACATTTTCTGTCTCTTTACTAGTCTATCTAACTATTGTTCAATTTTTTTTTTTAATAAAGTACTATCGAACCTAAAATACTAGCACCTACGAACGCAATCGATTTTGGTATCGGGAGTATTTTTTAATTCACGCAACTGTTCAGATCTCAGAAACACAGTATGTACTACTGTTTTTATCGGATTTTATGACTATCTATTTCTATCTCCCTATAAATATGTACAATCTGTCAAGGGGTGACGTTCATATAATGAATGAACAGAAAGTCCAAATTATTTCATGTGCTACTCCATGGCATTTCTGATCTGAGTAAAGTATGGACTAAATATAAATCCTCATGAGCGTATTTTCCCTCTGTGCCTGATATTCATCGGATTTTCCGTTGATTCTCTATTCATTTCTAATAACTGTAATTGAATGAATGAATGTTTCTGTTAATCGAGTATCAATTCTCTGCTCCAGCTTTTTATTAATAATGGATAAGTCCTATGCTCTGAAATTAATCACAAGATGGTCCCAATCTCTCGTCCTTATATGTACGATATAAGGACGATTGCTTTTGATGTGCTCTCTATCTGTACTATACTTTATCCGTTATTACCTGGAAAAGTAGCGGAGAGATGCCCAGATTATTATAAGTAGTACTATTTGAATCATTTGTTTCACATGTAGTATCTGCGTTTTTATTACAGCATTTTTTACCTCCTTTCAAATAATTTCAAAAGAAACAAATTTAAGTTGTTGACAAACAATAAATGCATGTTTGACAAAACGTGTTAGTTCGACCATTAATATTTTATCACTTTCGTCTACTTTTTCATGTACCGAAAGATATTTGTAATTTCTCTATATTTTTTTTATGTGACTGGACCTGGATGGCTAATACCACAAGTTCTGTCATGGTATTAGCCCAACACACCACATGGGAACTAGGTGCCATGCCAGGACCTTCCTTATATTGCACGGCTACATTGAACTGGATGGAAAACACGGACAATTTTCATTGCCGCTTCGACCATCGTTCATCCAATGCGATGGTACCAACCCGGGCGGGATAAACCCTACCACCTAGTAAGTAAGGAAGGGGACCTACAGCTTAACGTGGAATCCGAACCACGGCCAGCCTCTCTCAACGGTCGAATGGTCACCCATCCAAGGCCAGACCGGACCCAGCGTTGCTTAACTTCGGAGAGCGATCGCCGAAGTGTCGCGCCACTGGGCCACTGAGGCTGACTCTATTCAAGCTTATCTCTGCTTATAGAATACTATATCTGTGAATTAAATCTTTAGCTGTATAATTTGTTTTTGCGGCTCTAGGCTTCATGATATTATCTTGGTTGAGAATTCAAGTTTCTAGATGATCCAAACAAAATCCGTCCCGACTAAGTTTCAGATCAATAAAGTAATCTATTTCAGGATCTTAAGATGAATGAATCTTAAAGTGAAGAGACCATAAGTTCTTTACCCTATCTATATTACTTCGGTTGACTTTACTATCTCCATTTTCCATCATGAAATATCACATTATGAATTCTCGGCTCATAGCCTAGTGGCGCGGGGACTTGCCTAGCTTACCAGAGGTGTGGGTTCAAATCCTCGCCCCGACATGCACCACTTTCTTTCTCTTTCTGAGTTCGATAAGTGCATTTCGTCACGAATACGAGCTGCTCCGTGGTTCGGAATCCATGTAACACCGAAGGAAGGTGAACCAGCTTTTAGAAACTAGGGTTTAAGCAAGCCTGGGTTGGTACCATCGCATTGGACGAAAAATTGGTCGAAGCGGCATCGAAAAATTGTCAGTGTTGTAGCCGTGCTCATAAATGGAAGGTCCTGACGTGGCACCTAATTCCTTATAGAATTCGGCTAATATCATAACGGTAGTTGTGTGGTATTAGCCATCCATGTCAGGTTGCATAAAAAACGAATTTTTAGAGGCTTATATCACGGGTACAAGTTAATTTATCTAAAAACAAAAAACTACAGACGTAGCTCTTAGGTGGTTTATTGATTGTGCAAAATATCAGAAAATATCTTTTCATTTATTCGTTTTGGTACTTGATCGCGTCATTATCCTCTTAATATTAAATATTGATAACTTTTTGGTTTAACATTTTACTTACTTATATCTAATAATGAATTGCGCACTTGGTCTCCCAGGAACGTTTGCAAGGAGGATTTATCAGTACGGGGAAGTGTACTCCTAAGCCCCGAATGCACAAAGAGACGGCTGAGTTAATCAATGTTCAAACACGTCACTTTTAGTGAACCAAAAGGACATCCTTTCATACTGTTCGTACTTCCTTCCATACTGATCATACAAAGTGACGTATTTGACTTTGATTTTTATTTTTTGTCCTTTAGTGCACTCGGCCCTAAGTGTCTATTCTGTATATTTCATATTCAATTATTCTAAGAATTACGAGCAATGTAGTATAAAAGCATTTGATAAGGCCACAGCTTTAAAACTATTTAAATCTATTTATTTTAGTTTTAAGTTAGGATTAATTTAAGAAATTATATAATAAATGAAACAGCATTTATTAAAATATGTGTATTTATTTGTGAGGATGAGTGTGTGGTATTGACGGCAGACTGGAGACTGCCATACTCCTCCCCCTGTAGTCATTAAGACCCTATGATCAATGACATGACATGAAAAATTACCCTATTCATACGTGCTTAGGGTACTCAGCGGGTAACTATTGTCAACCAACCAATGAGTTTATCGCTGTGACCAATATTTGCTAGAAACCTACCATAATTTCCTCAAGGTTTTATTCTTCGTCACACTAATTAAATGCAGTTTTTGTACTCTAAACGAGAATGACAGCTATCCAGACACCGGGCATCGAACCCACTCCTCACCATCAAGAAGTGCGGCACTAAGCCACTAGGCCACGAAGACACTAACGTCAATAGTAATATTATAAATACGAAAGTAACTCTGTCTTTCGCGTTTGTACCACTCTCTCCCTTAAAGAAGCGCATAGGCTACCTTTTGTGGTGAAAATTTACTCGAACGGGGTGAAACAGGGGATGAAAGTTTTGTAATGAACTCATTTAATATCCAGGGAATAATTCGGCCCAGTCGTATTCACTACGTATAATATTCACAACGTATAAAAGTTTTTTTTTCCAAAAAATCAAAACCATGCATATCGTATAATATTCACAACGTATAATTTTATACGTTGTGCATGAAGAAACTTTAAAAATAGAATCAACTGCATCATGCAGAACGAATAATGGTCACAACGTATAATATTCCTAACGTGAATTCACAAAAAAAGAAAACCATGCAGAACGTATAATATGCCAAGAAGCACTGCATAAAGCGCCCTAATAACGATACATTTAAGGCTGAAATTGCTACGAAAAGATATTTGTTAAAGAGTAACAATTTGCTACAACGCTAATTGAGACGGTCGAAAAGTCGCGTGCGAGTATACGCTTTAAAAATATATGCATAAGGGCGCTTATCGTATGAAACGTTTTTGGATTATATGATATGCGTGGTTTCTTTATTTGTTAAATAAAGATCATAATTTTATACGTTGTGACTATTATATGTTATGCATGGAGAAATAAGTAATTTTATTTTTTAAACTTCTTCATGGACTACGTATAAAATTATAGGATCCGCCGATTATACGTTGTGCATGGTTTTAAAATTTTGTTAAAATATGATATTATACGATCTGCATTTTAGACGTTCTGCCGTTCCCCCATTCGGCCCGACATCAGTCCAAAACGACAATGACCCCGGCGGAGACCGGTACCTCAGCTGAAACAACATAATTCGTCATTCGTGGTGTGTTTAATTTGTTATTAAAAACAAAGGCACTATTCTTAAGCCAGTTTTAAATGCGAACAAACCGCAGTGACCGATATTGTTCAGTCTAAGGGCCGAGTGCACGAAAGAACAAAAAATCTAAATCAACGTCAAAGTATTATCAAACACGTCACTTTGTGAGGACAGTATGGAAGGAACTCTATGCGGATCACTATAAGTGACGTGTTTAAACATTGATTTACGCGTCCGTCTCTTCGTGCAACCGGCGCTAAGACTGCAACTTATTTGTATCGGATTGCTAACACGACCTCACAAGCTTCGCGGATAGGAATCCATCGGCTCAGCGGGTGGGATGTTTACGACCTGCCTAATGACAATTTAACGAGCCGACTTGACTAAGATACATATTTAATAGGGCCAATGGACGCACCCTCCGCCTTGACCGGACGGCCATTGAGTGCAAACAAGCGTAAGTGAATTTTCATAGAGTGGTTTGAACGGATGAATTAGGTATCTGATGGCGGCTTCTGCCTGTAGCTTCGCTTGCGTGAATGTAGGTTTTTTTGCGAATAAATTCAGAGCTTTTTAACTATATTCATCGAGTTTTCGCGTCGATATACCTGACATGATTCACACGCTAGGGACACTGTTAAGAAAAAATATACACACAATTACAATTTATTTGTAATATCTTACTAAAAACAATAAGAAAAAAAACCGGCCAAGTGCGAGTCGGACTCGCACACGTAGGGTCCCGTACCATCGTACAAGTTTTGATAAACAAATCACGTTTTTTGTATCCCTGTGACCATTTCATTTTTATTATTTTTTACCTATTCGTATTATAGCGGCAAAACAAATACACAATCTGTGAACATTTGAGCTACTTACATATTACGGTTCATAAGATACAGCCCTATGACAGACGCCCGGACGGACGGATGGACGCACGGACGGACGGACGCATAGCGGAGGCTTAGTAATAGGGTTCTGTTAAAACCCTTTGGTTACGCAACCCAAACAAGGAATTTTATTTGATAACACAACCACAATGAGGTGAACACGAAGATATTTGCTGCCGCTCAGTCCCTAATGCTGAGAATCATACAGCCTTCATACTGTCAACGTTGACATGAAATGTATGGAAGTTATGTCGAATTTGTCAGTCCGAATACTTGAAAATATATATTTGTTTCTGAATAGCCTACATTTTCTTTTTTAATTCTTATCCTGATCACCCCAAAAGGTTGACTGAAAGATATCACTTTTAGTGATAAGACCGCGGGCGATTCCACTTTGGTGGATTTTATTGTTATGAGTATTTTGGTATGTAATTTAACGATACAAAAATATTTTTAATAAATTCTTACCCCTCCGGGTATGGTTTATGTATTAATTTTTTTCAGAGAATGAAACAGCTAGTTTTGACCAGTTGTTGGCCTTTTTTTATGTATCTGGACATGGATGGCTAATACCGAATTGACCGTCAGATATTAGCCTAACACAACACATGGGAACTAGGTGCCACGCCGGGACCTTCCTTATACTGCTTGGCTACATTGAACTTAATGGAAAACACGGACTATTTTCATTGCCGCTACGACCATCGTTCATTCAATGCGATGGTACCAACCCGGGCGGGGTTAACCCTACCACCTAGTAAGCAAGGAAGGGGACCTATAGTTTTACGAGGAATCAGAACCACAGCCAGCCTCAACGGTTGTATTGTTTTGTTTTGTTTATTCATCATCACGTAACTGAACTCGGATTTGTCATATTTCAACGTTGGCCAGTTCAGCAGAACAAAACACGGCGAAGAAGAACTGGAAAGAAACTCAGCTGTTTATTTTTTTCAAAGTCCACTTAGTCTAAATTTACAAAAGTGTGCGTATTTAAAAAAAAACATAGATAAACCACTAAATTAACATGAATTCATAAAAATTAACAATTCATTTAGTATGCAACAGTTCATGACAAATATAATTTTATTTGCAAAGACTATCCACACCAACTAACATGTTGCCAATTGGAACAGGCCAGTCCCCACAAACAGCACCCGTTCACGAGCATCACGCCGGGCACAGCCATTACTTCTCTCGACCATATTTTAGGGAAAGAGGTAACCCGAACCAACCGTCACCGTAAGCGATGCACTGCTCCGTGGCAACAAAACACTGTGAAACACTTGCACATTAGGTTTTAATACTATAAGTTTTTTAATAAACTACTACAGTGAGCTGATCACACAGTTACGTATCTATTTAAAAAAAACCTTCAGGAAATTAAGAGTATGCTGAGAGTAGGTTGAAAATGATCACCCTTCCAAAACGTAACCGCGCTCAAATGTGCTTCCCAAGCTTGTCGGTTCGCAAGGCGTCGCACACTGAGCTGCCGAGGATGACCTTTTTAGGGTTCCTTTGGCACCCTTTGGGTACGGAACCCTATTACTAATCCTCCGCCGTCTGTTCGTCCGTCCGTCCGTCCGTCCGTCCGTCGGTCCGTCTGTCACATGGCTGTATCTGAAGACCCGTAATAGATAGGCAGCTGAAAATTTCACAATGTGTGTATTTATTTTGCCGCTATAATAAAACATAGGTAAAATTAAAAAATATAAAAAATAAAAGGGGGGACCACACAAAAAACCTGATTTTTTGGTGTTAAATCATGTACGATGGTACGGAACCCTTAGTGTGAGAGTCCGACTCGCACTTGGCGGGTTTTTTAATATGCATATTTGTTAATTAAACTGAACGAACCTTGAATCCACATAGTGGTGCACTTACTTAGCTAAGAACAGACAGCTAATGGCAGCACTAACCCTTTCAGTTACGTTGTAATAAATTAATGCTGTAAAACGATTTACTGATGGACTAACCATATTTTTCTCTTTTCCGATTACATTCATTTATAAGCGACAATAGCCTTCTTCATTTATCTAAAAAAAACACTATCTGGTGTATTAATTTCACAAAATAACATTGCCTACGAAACGGTAAACAGATATTTAAACTTTACTCATTCAATATTCCGAAAGTTATTTGTGGCTTCGTTACCAAATCGGGCTTTTAAAATAAACTACTGGGTAATAAATTTGAGACTTTTCAATTTGTTTAGGAGGCTATAATTAAAGGAATTTTACCAATTGTTACCTTTATTAGTTCAGTGATAATATATTTTTAGTAGCATACCTCCACGCCGCTTTTCCGAACTGTACAATCACAGTACACCAACGATGCATCTACAAACACGCATATTTTAATACATGCTCTTCGATTGCGTGTGATAAGTACCTGACCTTTACGAATAATTACATGGACCTTTTAATGTTTTTAAATCAGAAAATTTTTAGGCTTCAAATTGATTTTCAGTTTCAACGCTTCCCAAAGTCACACGTAATAGCTCTGTAATCCTTTCTCAATCCAAACTCCTTTCAACAAAGCATTCAAGTTTCACACGCAACTTTGGTTTCAAGGAGAAGGGGCGCTGGTCACAAGGTTTTCACCATATCGACCTCTGCGCACTGTTGTAAAGTTTGAGTATTTTGGACGTTGTTCGCGCTAGAATGAACTTGTACGCAATGTCTTTTTAAAATACCTAGACTGGACACCGAATCAGTTCTCCATACAAAGCGGCGAACCTATAACAATGTCCTACAAACTATGTCCTTTTAGTTAACCCGACCACACGTTTAAATTTTCCATTTATCAAATAAACATATAATTATATATGGAATTATTCATATTATCTTCCCCATTCTATGTTGCAGGTTATATTATATGTAAGCATGTTTTTCTTTCTATTTCGATTCTATTACGACGTAATTAAAATCTCGCAAAGTATAACAATGCCAACTCAGTGTTTTTGTGATTTCTGAAAGGGCAACCAAACATTTGCGGTTGCAACGAGAGAGTAAGAATTACAATAATTAATATTTGGCATATTGGAAACGTAAATGTGTCTTAGCTAAGCGACCACCTGTACGCACACATTATATTAGATGAAAAGAGGGACGTACTTGGGTGAATCAACTTTTCTTTGTACAGCTGCCCACATTTTGATGAAAAAAAATTTTTCACTTTAATAAAAAACATGCCCACAGCTAAAATCATGTCATTAAAGTTTTAAATTTCAGACAGAGCAGCACACTTTTATGTTTTTTTGTGTAATTTTTAGAGACAAATGGGGAAAAAGGCCCCGATTGGTGTCTCTTGGGACACCGTTAAAAAAAAAACAACAAGTTATTAAAAATAAAATTATTGTAATGAGTACGGAATTACAAAAATGTTAAACAATTAGTATTAAATTCAAGAAAATATTATTGATAAATAAAAAAAAATTATCACCATGTCTCCTGGGTTACCAATGGACAGAAAACTAGCAAACTTTTGAAACAAATTTGGACCGTGAGTCTAATTACAATGAAATCAAGTTATTTCATAGTCTTAATCTCCTCTTCTAAGTCTTGTTAAAAAATACTGTATTCAAGTTTTTTTGGTTGAATAAATGAACGAAAAATCATTTCAAAATTTGGGGACATCCGGTTACCCAAGAGACATATTTGGTTATGCAAGAGACATGGTGCGTATAAAACGAGGAACCTAACTTAAATTTGCTGTCTGCTGTCTAGATCTACTTAAGTGATAGGCTTGTACTTCTTCATGGCACATGCCATTATAATTTTCACTAAAATCTGCAACCAGAACCGCCTCCATTTTGTTCATGTTGTCACTGCACTTCACACAAGCACTTTTCTAGACCATCCACTGAAGGCTTTACTACATGTAATGGTCTGTTTTGTTTAAAATAGTGTTACGAACAGCTTGAGTTTAACTATTAACTATTTATTCCCAGCTCCACTAAATCCCTAGGTGGTAAAAGCCAGCCATGGTTCAACCCGGAATGCGCTGTCACATGTTCCACTAAGAACGCGACCCACAGTGCATTGTTCCACGCGCGAACGCGACCTATAGACGCTGACACAGGCCCTTAACGTAGCCTCCAGATCTAGTAAGTGAATTTCCAAAGAGAAGTCCTTCGCCAAATCTGTCGAAGCCAATTTCTGCCGTTCCTCACTTCCACCATTGCACCAGCCTGACGGATCACTAGTTTTTTCCGCCAAAGAGAAGGCCGGCCTTCTACTGGGTCTCTTTGCGGTGAACTCACGCCTGGATGATGGCGGCTCCATTCCGTCGCACCTAGAATTGGCGTCCATTTCTAGGTGCGAAGTCTCTATGCCGAGCATAAAATTCCGCCAGGGAACTGTGTGGCATGAGCTCTTCGCCCTAGACTCCAGGAAGGTGAGTGGCCCTGATGGTATTCTTGCGCTGGTGTTGAATAAATGTGCTCCATTGCTAGCTCCTATCCTAACCCGCCTTTACCGCTTATCGTACTCCACTGGATGTGTGTCCGCAGCTTGGGAATTGGCCAACGTTCAGCCCGTGCCTAAAAAAGGCGATCGATGAAACCCAGCCAACTACCGACCCATAGCCATTACCTCTGTTCTCTGCAAAGTGATGGAGCGCATCATTAACTCTCAGTTGATGAAGTATCTAGAGAGCAATGAACTTCTCATCGATCATCAATACGGCTTCCGTCCGAATCAATCTTCTGGGTATCTCTCACATGAGATGTGCGATGCGCTCGAAAATCATATCGAAGGTATGGCTATCGGCCTGGATATCGCGAAAGCATTTCACAAAGTCTGAGATAAGGCACTCCTTTCCAAGCTGCCTTCATATGGACTTCCACCCGAACTGTGTGACTGGATTGACGACTTCCTGCATGGCCGCAGCTTAAAAGTCTTGCTTCTGGGTTGCGGCTTACCGCAAGGCTCTGTCGTGTCCCCAACCAGTTTTCTGCTGCAAATTAATGAAGTGCTCAATTTGGCCGACATTGATTGCTACACAGATGGCAGCACGGTGCTAACCAGGTACACCATTCACCAGACTGTAAGCCGGGATGAAGTGGAGGAGGATAGGCGGCGGCTCGTTGTTAAACTCGATGAGGCCCTGGAAAATATTTCCGGGTGGGGTCTTCAGAACCTCGTTAAGTTTAACGCGAGCAAGATACAGGCGTGCATATTCGGTACGATGCGGACGCCATTCTGCGCGGCTGCGACCTTCCAGGGAACAACTCTACATATGACGACCACATAAGGATCCTTGGTGTTGACCTGACGCATGACCTTCATTTCGTACGCCATATCGAGGATAGAGGCACGCGCGCCTCAAAAAAGCTGGGAGTCCTCAACAGGGTGCATTAGTATTTCATGCCTGACCAAAAACTGCTCCTCTACAAAGTGCAGATAAAGTCTTGCGCGGAATACAGCATCGGGCCAGGCGTTTTCTTGACGACCCCGAGGTATCCCTGAATTATCACTGATATCAAGGTCTCGTTTCAATCTCTCTCTATGAAGTCTTTGTTTTTTTTTTATTTATTAATGGCATTTTGGCTGAAACGAAAGTTTAACTTAGTAAGCATCCACCATATCAAGAAGTCACAAGCATAAGACTCAACGAAACTGTTTTCATTTACTATAGGTCAGTGTTAAAATTATTTCCTAACAATCAGGCACTAGATTGTTTCTTGAAATGTGTAAAATTATTATTTTTATAACATGAACTGACACGACATTCTACTTTTGAGGGCTTGTTTTTTACGCCACAAAATATAAAAAACATACATAAACGCAGCTGTAACATTGTAAGTAATTTATTAGTGATAACTCATTACTAAACATTTTTAAACTCGTAGACTACGCAACCAAATCTTTAAATTACATCCAGGATATGTTCGAAAAACCTTTGGGCTTAGTAGGTCTAAATTTCGGACAAAAATATAGCAATAAAACTAGAAAAGTCTCCTGCATAACTGAAAAGGTCTCTTGGTTAACCATTTCGGTTACCCAAGGGACCCGTTATCCAGGAGACATTTAATCGTTCTAGCAGGCTCATTGTGAGAATCTTAAAATTTATAAAGAAATAAGTTCCTATAATGACTTACCCGACTGCACTTCTTTGCAATGCGTTCGCACTTATTAAAAAAAACACAATTTCCACGAAGATATCACGGTTACCCAGCGGACTCACAATAAACACACCCTGTCAGCCATGGAGCCTCGGACGGAATGGCCGAGTAAAAATAAGGTTTACGAATAAGAGTACCCGATTGCCTGATTCGTAACCTTCTCTTCTATTGGCTGGAGCATAGCTAGCACTGCTTTGCTCACAAACAATGTGTCATTATCGGTTATCCAGAGGACATACATATAAGTAGGAAATCCGAGGACAAGTAATAGAAAGACGATTTCTCTTTTTTAGTAAACTATATTTGTATGAATTATTCACATTTAGGTAACATACAAAATCATCTATGTCTATGCGACTTATGATGTGTTGCCTTCTTGAAAAAATTTTTAAACAACGACAACAATCCAAAACCAACCTACTCAAGGGACAGTCAATATTTGTATGGAGACCGTGATTTTGTCCCCTGGATAACCAATATATTTTCTATAACCAGTAAAATATTGCCTAATTAGTATGAAAACTATGTTAATTGTTTATCTGATAAATCAATAAACCTTTGAAATCGATTTTGTGAGGCACCATTTCATTGTTATGATCAACTCATGGTCAGGGACAGCCGAATACAAGGAAAAGTTGATTCACCCACTTGCTAAATAGAAATGTGTTTGAAAAATGTTACGGCTTTTCACGCGGCGGGAGGAGACATTCTCCGACGTTTCGAGCTGATCGTTCAGCCCGTTGTCAAGGAGGCATCCGCCATGTTCGTATATTATACAGACGACTGCTGCGTACGAACATCGGATAATGTCTCCTCCCGCCGCGTGAAAAGCGGTAACATTTTTCAAAAATATTTACCGATCGCGGTAATCTCAAAAGTATCATAAATATAAATATCTTGTAAAATTGCATGAAATTGAACCAAATTAGACAATGTATTTTCATGCTAGAGAATGCCAAGCGTGGGTAATATTCCCATTTGCAATCACGTATTTAGTTACGAACGACCACCGTTATAATCAAGTTACAAATTCAAAGCGTCTTCCTCGAACGAAATCAATTACCCCCGCCCTCCTCTATGCAAGCCCGTTCTGTTGTCTGTTGCGGCTGAATTTCACGCCTGAAGGGAATAGCTTTGTCGAAGCTCCCCCCCTAGATACGAAATAGCGGCGCGGGGACTTCATTTCATTTTAGGATTCAGTACTTCAGCGGCCACGAGGCGAGTTGGCCGCCCGCTGAAACTTTCACAAAGTTGCCGAACATCCGGCGTACCGCGTGTGTTTTTTTTTCGTTTCGGGCTCGAAAGGGTTTTGTTAATGTGCTGACCGACGAATACCAGTTAGAATTGCTTTCATTTTAGCCGATTTTTAAAAATGAAGTGTCAAGATAATAGGAACTTTTGGGACCTTGTTGTCACAAAATATTAACTTTGGATTTTTCGTTGAATGACAATTGAATCAGTGATTACTTTTTGTAATGTAATCTCAAACATTTTGAGATGTTAGCGATAATAAAAGAAATCAATAGATTTTCAAAGTTATTGAGTGGCAAGACATAAAAAACTTGTACAATTTTAGGAGTTCACAAAAAACTATAATTGTTTACTGAATTATTTCAGTGATTACTTTTTGAAATGAGATCTCAATAATTTTCAGATGTTAGCTACAAAATGAATAAATAGAAATGAATGTTAGCGTAAAATAGCGAAAATCTATCGAAAAATCTTTGTGGGTATTCAATGTAGGTAAACAAAAGTTACAAAGACAATAAGATGGGTGAGACAGAGTGTGATATGATATACGCTTCAGAAAATAGCTCTCTTTATGAAAGGATATGTGACGGCTTATGCCGAAACTCGCCGGAGTGTCTTCAGGTCATCAAATTGATGCTTAGCCTACTTCAGGTCGCCCCGTCAGGCAGAGACGAGGTATGTAGTCATTTTTAGGGTTCCGTACCCAAAGGGTGCCAACGGAACCCCATTACTAAGCCTCCGCTGTCCGTCCGCCCGTCTGTCACAGGGCTGTATCGCATGAACCGTAATAGGTAGGCAGCTGAAATTATCACACAGTGTGTATTTATTTGGCCGCTTTAACAACAAATAGGTAAGAATACCATAATAAAAAAAAATTAACAAAAAAAATAACCGACTTCAAAGAAAAAGCACTAAAAATTAAAAAATAATTTACATTTTTTTGTAGTTACGATTTCTGTTATTTTTTGAGTCGGCGTCGGCGTCGGCGGGTTGGTACCACCGCATTGGATGAAAAGATGGTCGAAGTGGCAATGAAAAATTGTCCGTGTTTTCCATCCAGTTCAATGTAGCCGTGCTCATAAAGGGAAGGTCCTGGCATGGCACCTAACTCCTTTAAGAATATGGTTAATTAGGGTAATATATTAATGATAGTTTATTTATTTATTTATATAAGTTTATTGCGCTCAAAAAAACTCGGGCAAAAGGTACAACTTAATGCCGGTGGCATTTTCTACCAGTCTACCTTTGGGTATCGTGAGCAGTAGTGCGAGTAGTAACTATGGAGAAATAGCTTTAGAGGAAACATAATTCCTACACAATATACAACAAATACACATTAAACTTAAACTTAAATATATAACTTATATAACTGTACATAAATATAACTACATAAATATCAATAAATAAATACTAAATACTACTCAGTCAGTCAGTCAGCGTGTTTGCGTCCACTGCTGGACATACGCCTCTCCAATTTTCCTCCAGTCCTCCCGGCCTTTAGCGGTACGGAACCACTGCTTTCCGCCAACGCACTTGATGTCGTCGTCCCACCTGGCAATACTACTACTAACTACTAAATACTACTTGTGTGGTATTAGCCATCCATGTCAGGTTGCATAAAAAAATATATATTGTTTACGAACCTATAGATAAAGGATATCTAGGATCGGTGTTATTACTGTTTATATTGCATTTGAATATTATTTTTAGACATTAATTATGTTATTAGTATTTTTTGGACATTTTGACAATGTTATGAATATTTTTACTTTTTAATTCCTAGAAGATTTTTACTATTCTTAGATAGTTTGGTATATTATGTTTTAGTTTAGATATTAGTTTCAATTTTGTTTTTAATTTTAAAAAAATGACATTCTCCAAGTATAACACAGTGTACCTAAGGATGAATAAAGAATTGAATTGGTGGGTTCTTATTTCTAGAATTTCGACTGTGAATTTGTGCCTTTTCTCCCTTTTCATGTTGTATATGTATTTGTGACTTCCTTTATTTAACCTTACAGCTAACAAAAACAAGAAATAAAAAAATAAGCCTAACAAGTTTTCACAAATATAAATGAAACTATTAATCGCACTTAACTACAGTATATGGGAATGATATGGAGAGAAAGAGGGTGTATTAGGGTGTGTGAGAGAGGGTGTGTGTGTGTGTGTGTGAGGGTGTGTGGGAGAGAAGGAGGGTGTGTTGTTTCGTTTGTGAAGATGTTATCGTGTGTTATGCGTGTGGATCGATCCAAATTCCTAAATATGTATGCATGTTTACGTATTTCATATATATATATCAAGAATTATTGCAGAAATAAATACTGAAACTACTTAGTAGGGTAGCCAGACAAGAAAAAAATATATATTACAGAACATAATTGTAAAGCTTGTTGTTGTAATTGTGTGGGAATGGTCGCTGCCTGCACTTGGTCCCACGTTGAGTTGTCCTTTGTGCAACGCCCCCTCAATTCTTGCCACCCTAGCCAGCCAATGTCGTCTATGAAGGTGACGAGGCGGCCCGGGTGTCTGCAGACCTGCACAGAGGACTATCTGTAATTACAAGTGTATGCAGGTGCTTGTTCAGCAAACAGTGACCCGTTATTAATCCCACAAACTTCCTAAGTTTTGCCCTATCCAGACTTATAAGTTTGCGGGCCAGTCCCTTATTTAGGGTAAGTAAAGCCGCCCAGACTGCCTACAGTCTGGACGGTTGACCCTCCTACTCGCATGCTCTACGGAATTGTAAGCTTAATAGAAATAAAAAAAAAACCAAAGAAAGGAAAATCAAAATTGATTGACTTATTTATTTGATAGGTATGACACTTTATAACAGACATTCGTAACGTATGGGCGTATTTTTAAGGCTCTGCACTGGGCGTCGTCGACATTGAGGGAATCGGCCGCGTAATGGCGTACAATTAGTCGAAAATTGGGCGCCAAAAACGTTTATTGCTTTGTAAGGCCAGACATTTTGTTTGTTTGTTACTTTGTGATTGCCCGACGCTTTAATCAAGACCCTGTTCCAATACTACCGACCCTAATTTGGATCTTGTCAAAGTGAACTCTTCAAAACAAACATCCACGCTACACTTTGCATAATGACATTTCAGTAGATTCGAATCTATCGCTCTTCAACCCTCGCTTTATCGTCAATCGTCAAGTTTTAAGTGAACCTAATTGGATACCTTGCAAAAGTTGCTTCCTGTTTCAGTGTTTGTGTTTTTCATCGAGGTCCGTAATAGTCTAAGAGGTCACGACAAAAATGGTAACGATAACGTAAATGGCTGAAACTGGGTTTATATGATAGAGACCGACCCTCTGATGCTAAATGCGTCGGTCTGCCTGCGCCAAGTGGTTGCGTTACTTATTTAGAGCGCCTTAAATTTTTTTATCTGTACAAAAAAAAAAACGAGGTGTGAAAGTATCAGTACATATTTGCTCAGTAATACCGTAACTTTACAAACCTTGGCTGGCATTTCGCAGTTATAGGCGATTTAGGTAATAGATATATCTTTACCTATATTTAAGTATTTAATAAAAAAACCGACTGGTTATTGTTGCAAAATTAATAGATATCGATATGTCCACATAATCAGTATATTCATTAGTAGGTATATACAAACATCTTTTTAGGGTTCCGTACCCAAACGGTGAAAACGGAACCCTATTACTAAGCCTCCGCTGTCCGTCCATCCGTCCGTCCGTCCGTCCGTCCGCCGTCCGTCTGTCCGTCTGTCACAGGGCTGTATCTCAGTAACCATAACAGATAGACAGCTGAAATTTTCACAAAGTGTGTATTTATTTTGCCGCTATAACAACAAATAGGTAAGATTAAAAAAAATGAAGGGGGCTTCCATACAAAAAACTTGATTTTTTTGCTATAAATCTTGTACGATGGTACGGAACCCTTCTTGTGCGAGTCTGACTCGCACTTGGCCGGTTTTTTCCCTATTTTTTTTGTATAACCAATGTAGGTAACGCAACCACTTGGCACAGGCAGACCGACATATTTAGCATCATAGGGTTGGTCTCTAAAGTGTGAACCCAGATTCAGCCATTTACCTTATCGTGACCAAAAATGTCGTGACCTCCCGGAATATAATACCATAGATTAAAGAGAAAGAGATAGATTGTTAACGTCGGACAGTGTATAGGGATAGTTATAGTTCGCAAATTTCAATACTCCGGTGTTCGTATCATCGCATGTTCTGCCGAACCATTTGGCGAGGCTGGCAGATTTCCTAAATACGTCTCCACCGCGCTTAGCCTTGAACCCAATAGTTTCGATTTCCAAGAAAGTCGTAGGTTTTCCCGTTCAGCATTCATCAAAGCACAGAGAATCCTTAAATTTAGTATCGCCTGTAATACCTTCAAGGGAACATTGGAACTTTCCATGGAAATTTTACATATTTCAATTTACTGGCAGCCTTTTCAACAGGAGAGATGAGAGCAATACAATCATAGTTTATCTTGGGGAAAATGTGTGTGCACACAGCGTGAGGATGCTGAGGGCTGTGGAAAAACTTGGGCTCGTAAAATAAATGTATAGAAGACATAAAGTATTTTAAAACTTAAGGCAGATGATGCACTCATCTCTACGCAAACGAAAAACAATTTGAATAAAAAAAAATCTAAACTCTGTATTATGGTAGTCCTTTTGAAAACTCAGTCTAAGGAAAATGGAGTTTTGATTTGTTAGTAGAACATACTCAATCAATAAGAAAGAAACTTGTAAATAACTAGCTAAGGTACCCGGCTCCGCTCGTATCAATGTCGTTTTTGTCTGGCTAAATAGTTTTCTAAATATTTTATCAGTTTCCATAAAATCCTTTATTACCTATTTCACCTTCGTTGAGTTTAATTATCGCAAGAAAAGGTAGCCTATGTCTTTTTCCAAAGTCTAGACTAACTCTTTACCGAAATTCATCATAATCGGTTCAGCGGTTTTTGTGTGAAAAACGCATCAGACCGACATACACAGTTACGTTCGGGTGCTGTTTGTGAGGACTGGCTTGCTCCAATTGGCAACATGCTAGATGGCGGGCATAGTCTTTACAAATAAACTGGTATTTGTCATGAAGTGTTGCATATGACATGAATTGTTGATTCTCGTCAGTTCATATTAATTTAGCGATTTTATCTGTGATTGTAAATACTTTTTCAAACTTAGACTAAGTGGACGTTGAAAAAAAACCAGCAGAGTTTCTTGCCAGTTCTTCTTAGCTGGGATTGCCGAACTGGCTAATGATAAAATATGACAAATCCGAGTGCAGTGTACTGTCCATGGATGATAAATAAACAATAAACAATAATACGCGGAACGGTATAGTTTAAAGCATACATGAACTAGAGTGGGTTGCTTGTTTTGCCTTTCTGCTCCTTGTTATTATTAACGTGTGTTGCCCGCAGGCTAGACGCGAGAAGCAACTGCGTTTGTTTATCCAGAGAGTGTATTCAGGAGGGAAAGCTCTAGAATAGTCCAAGAGAAATATTGGAATCAAAGAACCATGTTTGCCATAATTATTTTCTATAATATTTATTACGTAAGATCAGATTATATAAAGTTGTATGATTTATAAAGAAAAAAGCCTTAAATCCTAAATCTTTGAAAAAATATGTTTTGGTTTAAATTGATTTGATTACATATTACATATGTAACAGTTTTCAAACATGTCTAACGACCGCGGTATCCTCAAAAGTATCATACATATGTAACGTTAAAAATATATAAAGTGTTGGATACTTGCAGTGTTGTACTTCCCGCAGGGGCGCGCGGAGCATTCGGTTTGAATGACAGCCACATCTTAGCTTAAGCGGAACTTAATTATATTTAGCAAATCCTATGTCCCAAGTAGTTAAATATACTTGTACTAAGTTTGATCTAATTCGGATGATCGATTCAAGAGTTATGGAAGAACATACATACAACTACTCTACTAACTCTAACTAGTCTACAAACGCAGTATCTTAGAAAACAAAGCTACCTACTCCATGAACACCACTTACAGATTTATTATTAGTATAGATAAACATATTTATATTTAAAATGGAAACGGTAAAAGAAGCCGACGCCTAGGGTCCATGGAGCGAGGGTGGAGAGTAGGAACAGTTTATTTAATAATAATAATAATAATAATAACTCACTCAAAATTCGGGCAAAAGGTACAACTTAATGCCAGGGGCATTCTCTATCAGTCTACCTTTGGGTATCGTGAGCAGTAGTGCGAGTAGCAGTTATAGAGACAAATGAATTTACTACAACAAATATTATACACAATATACCAACTACTTATATACATATAAATATAAATATACATTATCTAGCTGAGGTACCCGGCTCCGCTCGGGTCAATGTCGTTTTGGACTGATGTCGGGCTGTAACCCAAAGGGCTGGCCCAAAAGGCTAGTCGAAATACTTTACTAACAGAAGATTAAACAATGTATCTACCAAAAAAAAACTGGACCAAAATCCGTTGAGCCGATGTGGCATGATTGAATAAGAAAACAACCTAATTACTGCCATTTATAAATTCAGTGGAAGGAATGTACTTGAAATAAAATGAAATGAAATGAAATGAAAAAATACTTTATTTGCAGCCATACGGTACAAAAAGGCGGAAATTAATGCCATAAGGCATTCTCTACCATTCAACCTTAGAGATGTAGGAGAGGTGCAGTGAGGCGGGCGAATATATTGCAAAACATTGGGGCCAATTAATTTATTGTTTTTTAAAAGCATTTGTCGCCGCGCTGGGACCATCCTGCACTGGCACTACTACACATTGCCATGGATGGAAAACACGGACATTTTTTTCTGCCGCTTCGACCATCTATCATTCAGTGCGATGGTACGTAACAACTCGGGTGGGATTAACCGTACAACCTAGTTAGTAAGAAAGAGAGCTAAATTTTTACGTTGAATCCGTACCACAACCAGCCTTAACATCGAAAACGGCCACCCATCCAAACCCCGACCACGCCCATAGGTCCTGTATGTAGATGCAATCCACATATTAATCGTGTAAATAGTTCGTAAGTTATGAGCCTATAATCGCACCAGTCACCCCTCTCGTGATTTAGAGTGATGTACTCTGCCAATTTTCACATGCAGGAGCAGTCCACTTATTGTTTTGTTCTAAATATGTAACCCTCTCTTCTCTTACTCCTACTCTTACTCCTCTGGTAAGTTAGCGTGATGTTAAGTAACTCATACAGCTAGACTGACATACAATCCTCATCTAAATCGGGTAATTGGTTCTCATATTGTAAGCATTTCATACTAATGGTCACCTCTCTGGTAATTTAGCGTGATGGTTAGTAGCCCTAAAATTGCGGAAATAAATCGAGCTATACGTAGGTACAATTATGTAGCATCAATAATGGATGAACCATACAAATTGTCATCCCCTATATCACCCCTTCATAGTGACATATAAATTGCATCGTGGTAATCAGATTTGTTCAACATTGTGTGAAGAAGCACCTTGCCGGCCAAACAGTGCTCGACGGATCATTATAACGCTGTCCCTCCGTCCCCTTTCTACAATCGCTTAACGCGGAACAGGCAGGCAATGCACCCATTCCCAGCCGACACTTAAAAATAAAAACCATCCGATCCTTTTGATCCTTTATTTATAGGGTCGGTAAACTATGGAATCAACTCCATACCGATATATTTCCCCCAAAGTCCCCCGGGGTCGTTGAAACATGGGGTGAAAGAGCACCTGGCCGGCCGGCATGGTTTTCGTATCCCCCGTGAAAGTTCGAAATGCCGCGCTTGACTTAGTACCTACTACCTAATCTACCAAACAAAAAATAAGAAACCATTCAACTGAAACCGTAATATCTTAACAATACGCGTTTAAAGAATCAACCTAAAAGCCCAAACAAATGCGTGTAGCTAGGACACGGCTGTCGCTAAGTTAGCATACCGCGCGGCACCGCGGCGAGACGTTTGTCGCCAGCATTGCCGATCGCTCCCCGATTCCCCGAATCACGGGAAATTTGTGGTATTGCGGGGAAAGTGGTGGGGAGTGCAAGCGTTGGGAAATATGCGGGGATTGGCCAATCCGTGGGGAATTTAGTTTTTTGGCCACATGACCTTTTTTTTTGCTCATTCGAAAAATATATCGAACATTAAAGCAATCGGAGCAACTTTGGATTTCATCTTCTCCCGAAAGTTGTTCGGACGGCCGTCGACTGCACGACCTTTTTTTTTGGTCATTCGAAATTTTCGATGAAAATTTGGTTCCTTTTCCGGATTTTTACGGAATTCCGGGAATCCTAAGAACGTTTTCGGGGAATTGGAGGAGTGGTTATCGGCAACGCTGGTCGCCGTTTCGCGCGCTCGCGCGTAGATACCTTCGGCTCTAATCGGCAATACTCGGTCCTCGTCGGGTGGCCACCGCTGTCACGGCCCTCGCCGCGCTATTATTTCGTTTTCGCTCCGAGTCGTCTGACTATTTTTCTTTTTGTTCGGCTCCTAAGGGTCGTTACGTGATGTTCAATAGCTTAAAGCCTTCCTCAAGAATTAGGCTATCGAATGTAAAAATATTGTTTCAAACCTGACTGGTAGTTCCAGAGATTAGGGCGTTCAAACAAAAAAACAAACAAACAAACTCTTCAGCTTTATTATATTAGTATAGATATAGATATAAACATACAAACACTATATATAATTTAGAAAATAAAGTTGATACTTAACACTATAACAAATATTGAGAAAAAAAACAAACAAACAAACAAATGTATTGCCGATAGAAATAAAAATTACCTGAAAACTGTGGGGGGGAAAGTAAAGACGTAATTAGAAAAGAAAGAAAGCTTTAAGATTTTTTTTGAACGCATGAATAGTGGGGGAATTTCGTACTGGAGGAGGTAGCTGATTCCACTACCTTACAGCGTGCACCGTGAAGGAGTCGGAATAGGCAGAAGATGAGTGCGAGGGAATAGAAAGTACCAAGGAGTCGGTCGATCTAAGTGGGAGACCATGTAAGCAGAGATATGTAAACCGATTCCTTAGGTATGAGGGGGCATTGGCGTCATTCAGGGTGATATAGAGGAGAGAAAGGACATGAGAGTTCCTGCGATGACGGAAGTCGAGCCACTGAAGACGAGCATGAAATCCGAAACATGATCGTATTTACGTAGGCCAAAAATGTAACGGATACACAGGTCGAGAAGACGGTCAAGTTTATTCAGAAGCTCTTGAGTGAGGTCAAGGTAACACACATCGGCATAATCGAGTACAGGGAGAAGTAAGGTTTGTGCGAGAGTATTTTTTGGTGGCGAATGGAATAAAGTTCTTCAATCTTTGCAGTGCGTGCATGCTAGCGAACATTTTGCGGCTTACTTGACTGACTTGTGGTTGCCAAGACTCGTCAATCAAGAGTCCCAGGTTTTTCACGCATTTCACGAAAGGAATAACGGTGTCATTGAACCGAAAAACTGGTAGGTCGTCTCGATTTAGCTTAGAAAGAAGTTTGGGAGTACCGATTATGATAGCCTGGGACTTGGAAGGATTGACCAGAAGGCCAAACCTCGAAGCCTCAACAGTTGAGAGAGGGCAATGACAAATGATTCCTGTAAAGTATTTTCGTGCTACGCAAAACATTTTTTTCTTATTCGCTAAAATGACTGAGTGATGCTCCGGGAATTGTTTCATATAAAAAACTAAAAATACTTGGACTCTTGGACGGGCGTGTCAGTATAACGTTGGTACCCTAGTTAAGGATATGCTGTATCGTTTTTAATTTATATATAGTTATTTTAATATCTACATGTGTGTGAAAAAAATATAAACCTGTTCATCATATCGATTTCGTTTGAATATTTTTTAAGGGAATTACCGCAATAGATACACAACAGTAACAGATCAATCAAGTAGATTGGATTTTTTTCCAAGCAAGAACACAAATCGCATGGGGTATGTGTACATTACAACAAACACAATCATAATATATTTACATTTTCACTCTATAGTAAAACTGAAACAGTTTGCTGTTGAATTTAGGGACAAAAGTTTGTCAATATTATCCCTCTCATAGGCTCGAAACCATTATTCATGAATTAAATATTAAGATCAATTTAAGAACTATTATAAGACATAACATTATTGGAGGTTATAAAATTACATCTATGTATTATTTTAATGCTTTCGGTTAAAACAGTGTTCTGATGATGACGTTTCGTCCACCTCATTGTGGACTCGCGGCGCGACCTGGAGGACTTCCAGCCAGACTCCCTTTTCAAGCCAGAAGTCATGGATTCAAACCCCCGCCCCGTAAATGTACCATTTCCTTCCTTAATCCGAGTTGAATAAGTGCTTTACGTTACAAATGCAAGCTGTTTCATCGTTTGGAATCCACGTTTAAATAACGTGTCCCCTTCCCCTACTAGGCGGTAAGGTTAAGCCCGCCCGAATTGGCATTTGATGAAAAGATGGTGGAAATGCAATGTCAAATTGTCCCCGTGTTTAGGGTTCCGTACCCAAAGGGTGCGAACGGAATCCTATTACTAAGCTTCCGCTGTCCCTCTGTCCATCCGTCCGTCCGTCCGTCCGTCTGTCACAGGGATATATCTCATGAACCTTAATAGGTAGACAGCTGAAATTTTCATAGAGTGTGTATTTATTTTGCCGCTATAACAAAAAATAGGTAAAATAAAAAAATAAAATAATAATGGGCCCCCATACAAAAAAACGTGTTTTTTGTGCTAAATCTTGTACGATGGTACGGAACCCTTCGTGTTCGAGTCCGATCAACCGGCAACGCGGCGAGTGTTCTAGGCACTTTGGGGCAAACATCCGATGACTTCAATGAAATATTTTACCTTTAACGCAACATATTTCATTGGATTGCCTCCGATCCACATTATTCTTTAGTTTTAGTTTTAATTTAAATTTTACTTTTAGATGTTAGACTGTTTGATATTAATTTAATATAGCTTTAGTTCATTGTAATTTTATTTCGTGTTTATACAATAAATTATAATCGTTCATGACCATAAACATAATAATGTAAACGTAAATAAACTTGACTTTACGCTTGTCTATGCGTTCACGTTCTCTATGGTGAGACGGAAGACGCCATGTTATAATAATACTCTATTCCTTTTTTACCTGTTGAAAACACACGTCTATAACGTAAACTTCTTTAAATGAATATATAAAACTATTATTTTTGTGTTCGTATACATTCCATTGAACCAGCGCTCCCATAGCAAAATCACGAACATAAATGGTCCTTCGAGCCGGATATGAAGCAGCGACCTATGAACGTAAATGAAATCAAGCTACACGAGTGTCATTGGCGTGTTTCAAACTGACAGACCGAACGCGCGAAGTTCGCCCCTTCGGGGAGTAATAATCCGTCGAGAGCGGCGTTGCGCGCGCCTTAACGGCAGCGGTTCAGGAATTTCAGTATCGCACTTTCAGTACGGCCGTGAAGCCGACGCAAGGCGGGCGCCGTTGAAAGGCGGCAGGGCTCGCGAGTGTTTATTGTGAATCTTACCGCCAGTTAAATGCGATGTCGAATGTTCTATAAAACTTTCGTCACTTATTTCGTGGTATTCTGCGGTATCGTTGAGTGTTTTAGTGGTTCAAATTTAACTCTTGATTGATTCTTAAATATTAGAGAGTGAAAAATGAAAAAACGAATGTATATATCGATTGATTTATTTAAATGTTTAAATTTATGATTGAAATTTTTGAAGATGAAGTTATCACTTAACATTTTTGTAAGTTTTAAACTATTAATGGTATAATGCTTAAGTGTTACCAAAAGTGTTTTTTTTTCTTTTCCAATTCGGGACCGAACAATTAAATGAAACCAGAGACAGCGTTAAAACCAATACATCATTTTTCGTTCAAAATATTCACGATTCTAAATGAAAAAAACTCTCCCGCGCCATCGATATGCAAAACCGGCCGTAAAAGTCTCCACAATGGACCTCCGCTCGTGTATAATCGCTGTAATGATCACGTGCAGCGCGCCCTCTGTCGGCGGCACCGCGGACTGCGCCCCCGAAGAAGGGGTAGGCAGTGGCAACGAGACTCTGAGGGAGCGAGTGTGCGCCGGGGTCTGTATTCACTCGCCAGTGTGCCAGGACGCCATACGCGCGCTGCTCGTGCATTATGGAACTTTCGCAGAGGTAAGTTTATTACGTAGAATCTGAAATTTTCAGTTACATTTCTATAGAGTAATATAAAGACACTTATAATCAGCTAACTGCCTCGCATACCAGGCTCAAATTCTCGCTACGTTTATGCACCAATTTCCTTCTCTTTCTGAGTTCGATAAGTGCATTTCGTTACGAAAGCCAGCTATTCCATGGTTTATAATATATTTAAAACTGGTAGGCGACCTTTCCCTACTAGCTGGTAAGGTTAAGCCCACCCGTGTTGGTTGGTACAATCGCATTGGATGAAGAGATGGGCGAAACGGCGATATAAAATTTGTCCGTGTATACAAAAGTTATTTTACACGCTTTGTGAATTTTCTCAAATGCAATGTTTTCATTTTCTTAAAATCTATTATAATTTTCTTAAAATCTATCCATTTTTTTAACTACCGAATGTAATTGTTTTAATTCTAATTAGATTGTTATTTTATTTGACCTTCATTAAAAAAATCTATAGTTTTGGTTTCGTTAGCATTTTGAATTTGGTATTGTATTTTCTTTTAATGTATTTAATAATGAGCATATACATAACTGTGTACAGAATGGATAAATAAATACATTTACAGTGGAATCGGCCCACTAAGCTAATGTAGGTATAATCTTACACACTCTGTTAGTAGGAGGCATTCATTACGGGAGGAGGGACTGCAGGAGAATTCCAAATTATGGGTATACAGCCGGTGGCGAAATTGGTTGACGCAATACCCGCGAACGGGATGTTTTGCTGGTTCGGATCCAGCCTTGCAGTATATTCGTAAAGTAGTTATTTTTACTGGGCTCTTTGTTCAATTAATGTGTCCTTGTTTCACGGTCGATTATACATACATACATATCACATTCCTTGAAATAATGTCTCAATGAGTTTCTTAGATATCTGTTAGAACTATAGTGCATGTACTGGAAACTAATTATTTTTACTAACCCGATTAGTCGAAAAGTGAAAATATACTCATTGGAAAAAACTTGTTCCAAGTGTGCACTATTGAGCGAGCTTTAGCTGGTTATCTCCATGCTCTTCATTGTTCTACGTGCTCTTCGATCGAATGGGCTGACCTGGATTATTGAGTGTCTCCTCGTACAATCTTCTGTTCTGTCTGTCGGGTTCTATCTGGTTCCCTTTGCCAATCGTCAATTTTGATGCGGTTTTGCTCGTTGTGTTTCTTTTCTTGGTAGATATCTACCCACTATTGCCATAGTGTGCCAGAACTGTTTTTTCTTGCTGTTTCCCCAACTGTGTGTGAAAACGGTTTCCAGATTTAACACTTTTTCCATTCTTACTTACGTCTCATATTCAGTGGAAAGGTACTGGTATAGGTAACAATCTGGTAAAATTACTATACCTCTTAAAACTGGACATTCGCACACCTGATTTGTAGTCAGGCGTAATGTTCAATTAGTTGTTATCATTACCAAGCGGTACTGTTATATCGGTAAAAATAACTGTTTAATATTATCTGCTTTGACTCATTTATAGGCAGTTACCGAAATACAATTATAGCAGTGAGAAATCGTTTACCATAAATGACTGAATGATGAATGAAATGAAATGAAATGAATGAATTCACACATTTGAATTCAATTTTTTTTAAGTGTAATTGTGATTAAGTGTAAGCAGGGGTACTGCTTGAGACAAATCGAATTTCTGATTAGAAATCTAGCCACTATTCTAACTATCTAGACTCACCGGTGAAGCGCACCAGGATTTCGTCACCGATAAAAGCAAATGTTTACGTGTTACGTCTGCACCCAATGATGTTAGCCATGTGTCGTGTCTTCCATAAAACGCATACAGGGGTTTCGTTAGCTGGGGTAGAATCCGCGGTGAGGCCTGTAAAATAAATAAGTAAGTTGGATCTATTATATACCAATCAGAAGTACCTTAACAAGCTTTTGAAGCAATGTATGTATCTAACTACGTATTGGTTATTTGTTTATTTTGCATGAGCTACGCACCGCCCCAGCGGGCCCATTCGGATAAAAGTGAATTCGAATTCGGAGGTGAGTTAACCTAAAATTAGATGGAAAAAATATTATTTTTGAATAAAACAGTTGTTTTATCTTCCAACCTATTCATAGGATACATCAGATTTTTTCCAAACTAAAATGACGTTAAATAATTGCGTAAATATGACCTATTTATAAAAGAGAGTTGATATTTATCATCGAACTCGAACTCACTTGTCAGATCATGCAAACGTGATGCACACATAAATGTAACATGCAAGAAAAAAACAATTACATTTCAATTTAATTGACAGATTAATACGGTTTATAGAAAAAATTACACGTTTTACTCAACATTTTCCACTAATTTTAACATATAAAATTGAATTTAGTTAATAAATCATGACCTCTGAAGTCTGGCTTGGGTTGTACAAAATAAGTTGGGCTTGATTAGTTTTTCAATTGTTCGGATAACTTATAAATGAATTTGAAAGATTAATTTTAATAAATAAACTAAATTGGTAGAAATACTAACTTCCAAAAGGCATTTTCGACTAACATACCTTCGGGATATCAAAATAAAACAAATACATAAGTTAAATGTTTGTTTATATTTTTACTGTTATTAATCATAACATTACTTAAATTTACGGTGAAAACGTGATTAAAACAAATAATTCATTCATGTTATCTCTAATTATATAAAAGGGAACGTCTGTCCACATGCACGAGGTAATCTCCGTAACCACAAAACAGATCAAGATGCGATTTAAACCAATTTAAAGAGAACATCGCTGGGAACGCTTTAACGTACATACCATTACGCTAAGTATCCAAAGGGCTGAGCAATATCAATGAAATTACTCTCAAACAAAATTAATACTATGCCGTGGCGTATGGTGGCGTTCACTATTTTCGCACCAATGTTCAGAAAGCGGATGGCGCAGTGCGGATTACCGACTCTTCTATACGTATTTTGTTCGGGAGGCTGTAGGTTCGAATCCTGGTAGCCTCAATTTTTTTTTTCGTTTTTTTACATTTTATTGTTTATGGGGTCTCGCATATAATAATTATAGCATGGATTAGACTTATCTCTACTTATATAAAAGAGAACATCTGTCCACATGTTCGAGGTAAACTCCGTAATAAATATTATATCTCTTCTCTTCTCCTATATTTTATTATTATTTATTTATCTTCTCTACTTATATAAAAGGGAACGTCTGTCCACATGCACGAGGTAATCTCCGTAACCAAGGAACAGATCAAGATGCCGTTTGTACCGATTTACAGATTCAATCGCGGGGCTTGCTTTAGGATACATACCATCACGCTAAATATCCTAAAGGCTGAGCAATATCAATGAAATTACTCTCAAACAAAATTAATACCAATTTTGTGGCGCATGGCGGCGCTACGTGCGGCGTCACTTTGCCCGCCTTCCAAATCTCTCTAAAATAGAAAGGATTAACAATTTTCGCGATAAAAGCAAGAAGCCAGTTGGCATAGCACGTATAACCGACTGGTTCAAATATGTTTTGTTCGAGGGAGGGTTCAAGTTCGAATCCTGGAAACTCAATTTGTTTTTTTGTTTTTTTTATCTCGCATATAATTTTTATTTTTTTTTATCTCTACTTATATAATCTCTTCTCTTCTCTTTATATATTATATAACAGGAACCATCTCAGCATAAGTTGCATTTCACTTAGTGAGCAGCAACGCTGATTTACGTCTGGTCCCTAAAACAATAAAATAAAAACCAAATCCTTCGAATCCTGTCGAAACATTAAAAAAAGAGAGAAAAAAAATAAGCAACACAATACAAAAAAAAGAGAAAACCAAATATCAAAAAGTATTACACACACATCCGTTTAAAACATAAATCACATTTGAAGAAAAGGAAGAGATGGCGCCACGTGTACTCTCATAGAAAAGAATAACTTCTATCCGGGTAGAGATGGCGCCACGTGTGATTGCCGATTAGAAGATCATGGCGCGATAGATGGCGCGATAGATAGCGCGATAGATGGCGCTGTGAAATTAAATATAATATTTTCAAAGACCGAAATTCTGCAAATATTTTCGCCGCAACTATTTACTATAGCATTATATAACTTTATATTTATATTATTTGCTTTCGGTGTACAATAACTTTGTACAGGCCAGAACAGCATTAAATAAGGCATGGGGAACTATCTTTTGTCTCATAGAAGATCATGAAACATATGAAAATTTGTATGGGTAACCCATTATATCTTCAAACTAGGTATATGAAAACGCACCTGTTTTTTAATGAATAGTTCATAGGTTTTTGGTCAAGAAATGGCGCTATCGCTGATTGCATTTCTGTATCTTCTTTCGAGACTCCCTAATTGTACCTAATTTATATCGCATGGGTTTATTATTCCCGCAATTTTAGGACTAATTAGCATCAGGCAAAATTATGAGAGGCGTGTGAAAATAAGCAGTGGTTTGAAATGCTTATAAATTAAGATCCGATGTAGACCTTTTGGTTTCCACGTCTAGCCTGATTCTGCTCACAACTTAAAAGCTATATGAAATCACTCTAAATTACCGGAGCGGTGAGCAGTGGGGTGAAATGCTTATAACTTGCGCGGGGACTGGCCTAGCGTACCAGAGGTCTGGGTTCAATACCGACTTGCACCACTGTTTTTCTCTTTCAGAGTTCGATAAGTGCATTTTCGTCACGAATGCGAGCTGCTCCATCATCCGGAATCCATGTAAAACTGTAGGTCCCTTCACCTACTAGGTGGTAGGGTTTAAGCCCGCCCGGGTTGGTACCATCGCATTGGATGAAAAGATGGTCGAAGCTGGAATGAAAAATTGTCCGTGTTTTCCATCCAGTTCAATGTAGCCGTGCTCGTAAAGGGAAGGTCCTGGCATGGCACCAAATTCCTTCGGAAATGTGGTGCATTGTGGGCTGATATCATAACGGTAGTTGTGTGTAGCCATCCATGTCAGGTCGCATAAAAAAAAAAACTTGCGAACCACTCACCCGATTTATATGCGAATTGAATCTACGTTCGGCGTCTCTGAGTGCGCTCCAGTTACGGATGGGTGACCATGTTCGATGTTGAGGCTGGCAGTGGTTTGTATGCCACGTAAAACTTTTGTACACCATTCGTAGGGTTCATTCCGCCTGGGATGATACATAGGTACCATCGCATAGAAGGAATGCATCATCGGGGCATGAAAATTGTCGTGTTTTAGATCCATTTTAACGTGGAAGTACGTAAGTAAGAAATAAAATAAAAAAATATGCTGCGTTTACTGTTATTTTTACGAAGTTCGTCATTTACTTCCAGCAAACAGATGATGTTATACGAATCACTATTCACAGTCCCCAAAGCAACAGTCTGCATGCCTCTCTGTTTCATTTTACGGCGCACATCATTTATGTTTTATTTGTATAAAGCTGACATCACGAAATAGTCACAATATTGACGCGATAGTCCCCTTTCATGGTGTTTCATCGTCAAAAGCAGTTTGATTCCGAGCAAGGATTTGCTGAGCCGTCAAATTACACTTAAAATCGTATAAAATAATGCTATGAACATTTTCATAAGTTAATATCATATGGTGATATATACACACGCATTTTTTTTTAAATGACGCCACAATGCAAAAACAAGTCACAGTAAGACAAAACAAACAAGTCAAAATAGCCTAAGAACCGATTGCATACCGAGAGGGATGAGTTAATCAATGTTCAAATACGTCACTTTCAGTGAACCGCATAGAGTTCCTTCCATACTGTCCCTACAAAGTGACGTGTTTAAGCTGACGATGATTTTGATTTTTTTCCCTTTCGTGCACACGGCCCTATGAGTTATAATACCAAATTACTTAATTATTTTTAAGATATTATTTAGCTAAGTGGCCAGTTCCGAAAACTTATAGTGAAACTTATAGTGCGCCCTATGTATTATAAATGGGAACGTTAGAATATTTCTTATTTAATTAATGCATATCGGCTCCACCCGTTATGATTAAAAAGTAGCAGATAAATAACATATTTATTGACCAGCCTTTTGGGCTACCTACTTTTTATCTAGGACATAATTCAGCTCGACATCAGTCCAAAAGGACATGGACCCGAGCGGAGCCGGGTACCGCAGCTAGTTTAAGTATGAAATTACTAATATTTACTTTAAAATAATTGGAGGCGGTCTTTCCTTGTATAGTTTTACGTATACTGTAACGATTGTAAAATTATTTCCGATACACAGTGTTGCATTTTGGCTTTATTTTTTCATTTCATGTTTCTGTTTTCTGCTGACAGATGGCAGTCAAGTAACAATAATATAAACATTTACGTTAGGATTTCTAAGCTTTGATATACGGACGAACGGGGGTCAAACGCGTTTATTATTAGAGTTCCGACAAAGAATATTTTCTAGGTAACATTGATCAGCACACTTTTGTTCTTTCAAATAATTTTCATTTCAATTGGCCTTCACTAATAACACATTTCCTGGGTGCAAGAGTTAACCATCTGAAATTTTAGTATCTCGTGTTCTGGTACGAGTTGGAATCGCATCTGAAATTATCTGCCCGTTGATCCTACACAGTAATCCCCAGACAGCCGAAGAAACATCTGAAATAGATCTCATTGGCTGTAGATACGAAGAGTGACATGAAAAAATAAGATTGTGTGTACTTATATAAGCATGAAAGAAGTTATACTTGAAGTTGCGTGAATACAAACATATTTTATAAAACCTATATATGTCGGCGCCGTAAGGGGGAGGTATTCTATATTCAAAAAAATTGATGTGTTACATCGGTAACTTCATTGCTAGCGAAAAATTAAGATCATATTTTTTTTGAAAACACATAATTTGGCGCCAAAAATCGGCCATGATTTTTATTCATAAAGTTGATGTTACCAGTGTCACTCTCAAGATTAAGACGAATCTAACGACACCTCTAAAGCTAAAATCCATCAAGCCGTTTAGGCTGCAGGGCGTGCCAAAGAAATATACATACATACATACACTCGAAAAACATAACCCTCCTTCTTGCGCAGTCTTGCTACTGAAATATCACGCTTTAAAAAGTGTAAACAAGAAAAATTATGAACCAAATTTTTAATAAAGTGATTCATGATTTTTTCGTGCGGGAAAAACCCAAAAAGTTTAAACCGCCAAAAGATGAATGAATGAATTAATATATAACAGGTGTGTGCCATCCTTCATTTTCACCAAACATTCGACATTTTCAGTATGAATATCGGGTCGATTGCATCACCATGCTATTTTGTTTTATCAATTATGTATATTATTTTAGTATGGAAAAACACATTTTCACCGTACACTAATATGTCCATGTACCTTTTTCACCCCAAATATGTTTGAGTTAACGTTTCGGCCATCCTGCGTACAATACATCAATTACTATTATTCAGTGAGTAAGCCTCGTGAATAATTCACTATGAATGATCCACAACACATTTTAAATTTCATGAAAATTCTCACAGGCCTAGCATAAGCACGCTGTGCTTACATTCTGAGTCTACGAAAAATCTATTCCATCGCCTTAAGACTTCGAGGTAAACACGGCAAAAATCAACGGCTGCCTTTGCATCACTGTTTATTTTCTACAAACTCGTCGAATTTGCAGCGAGCTGAGCCTAGATAGAATAACCAAATTATGCCAAAACATTTAATTACTGAACTCACAGAGGAGTTTTTTTAATACAGAGATAATATTAAAAATCACTCGGAATGAAATGCGTTGTTTTTCTAAAGTGTCATTGGTTATAGTGCTGTCTCTACAAGAAACACCAGAACCACAATATTGCTGTTATTAATCAATAACTAGACAGCCTACAAATAAAATTAAAAACAGATGAACTACAAATACGATCTAGTTACCCGTTATTTTATCGTTTCCGGCACAGCAGTCGCTTGAATCTACGAGAATCGGATGGTAGGAGCAATTCTGGAACTGCATAGAGGCGTGGCAAGAAGAGCCTCAGGAATCAAGACAGTCGATTCTGCAACACACTCTCGGAATGTCAAAAACCGGCCAAGTGCGAGTCGGACTCGCACACGAAGGGTTCCGTACCATCGTACAAGATTTAACACAAAAAACAGGTTTTTTGTATGGGCCCCCCCTTTAATCTTGAATATTTTTTAATTTTTCCTGTTTGTTTTTACAGCGGCAAAATAAATACACACTCTGTGAACATTTCAGCTGCCTACCTATTACGATTCATGAGATACAGCCCTGTGACAGAAGGACGGACGGACGGACGGACGACGGAGGCTTAGTAATAGGGTTTTGTTGACACCCTTTGGGTACGGAACCCTAAAAAGTCGTATTTTTTTAGCTTTCGCTGTAATCGGCGTGCCGTTATGACAGGTTTGATGTAAGGATATTTAAACCACAAATACCCAAAATATATTTATTTCACGAAACAAAGATTACATGGTATTGGTACGAGCGCCGGGCAGCGCCAGCGTCTATGCGCAACTAAATTTTATCAAAGCTAGAGTCCGTGTAGAGTTCCCAAAATAGAATCAATGGGGGCTCTGTTCAGATATTGAGCCCTTACATTCTCGGACAGTAATGTTCAAGCGCAATAAAAAAATGTCCGTGTTTTCCGTCGAGTTCGATGTAGCCGTGCTCATAAGGTTAGGCCCTAGCATGGCACCTAATTCCTTCGGGGATGCGGTCTATTGGGCTAATATCATTAAGTGTGGTATTAGCCATCCATGTCCAGCCAAATAAAAAAGAGTCAAAGATTTTTAACGGCATCGTTTGAAATAGAATCAATTGATAGCTTCATAGTTTATTGGCCAATATTGTTGGCTGATAATAATATTGTCATTAGTGATTTTGGAAAATTCGTCTTAAGGTGGCCCAACCCGGCGGGCCCAACTCATTCGCGGGCACGGTACAAAACCGTGCTGTTGCGCTCTGGGACCTTCTCTGTTTCAAAGAATAAGACAGGCTCCGTGATGAGGAAGATGCAACATGTCCACAAATAAGGCAATGTGCATAGTGTATGATTTGGTAAGATTTACGAAAATTTTAATTTCAAGACGACTTATAGCTAAAAGTAAACCACGACCGCTGTAGTCAAAAATCTAACAAAAACCAAATAGATCATAAATCTTGATTAAATAAGCTATGTCTGATGACTAATCTTTTTACGATGTTCTAACATTATCATTTCGTAATCCACCTCCAAAGTTATTGTATAAAACGCGCAAAAAATTCGAACTTTCGGACCTTATAACTTAGAAACTAAACACAATTTTACAATGCCAATGGTCATCAGACATCTAGATCGATCAAATAAAGCTATTTTTAGCAAAATTTTGGATCTCTGACAAGAAATATGGGCGTGATCTTCTTTCCCCTTTTGTATGGGGAGATGAGCGGGTTGGGCCACCTTAATTAATGAAAATGGCACATTGTTCTTGCCAGGACAATCTGGGAAAATCAAATTTCCATATCATTAGTGGCCCAGTCAGAGGAAAACTGAAGAAGGATCATGCGTAAATTCATCCATCTGTTCGTTGGCGTCCCCTTAGTAACATTTGAAGACAAAACATTTATTCTTTATTTCGAATCCTCTGTTTGAATATCCGACGACACCCATGGGCTTTCGAACTTTCTGGAAGGTTATAAAAACCATGCCGGCCGGCCAGTTGCTTCTTCACATCATGTTTAAACGACTCTAGGTTGTATTTCGGGGGAGATTTTAGTCCATTATATAGTTTACCAACCTTATAGATATATGAGTTAATAATAATAATAAAGCCTTCCGACCTTATAGATACATGAGTTAATAATAATAATAAAGCCTTTTTTTGCTCAGTTTACAGTTTGGTTCCATATATGTATATTATTTCTGTTGTAAGAAGTAGTTCACTGAGTTACCCATTGCAGGGCATAGGCCTCCCCCATCGAGATCCATGTCGGTCTGTCTTTAGCTTTTCTTGTCCATATTTTTCCAGCTGTTTTCGCGATATCATCGCCCATCGCTTCCTTTGTCGTCCTTCATTTCTTTTTCCAAAAATGAGATACTCATGTGCAAGAAAATATATTTTATGAATTTAAAATTATAACAACAAATTCATTTTTCTATTATAGCCAACTCATAAGCTCGCCTCCACTTTTATTTATGGCATTTTCTTTAGCGCATCATTATCACCTAAATTTGAAACCGGACACCATTATTTTTCATTTTTCATTAACCTCATTTCTCGACCATAAAATAAGGCGTTATTCCCTCGGAAAATTAACAACTTTCCATCGTTAATGCTCAACTTATTTTGCGGCCCATTTTTCGGATAAAGGGACCCATTTCATAAACACCCTAATGGACCTGCCAAAGAGCACAATAGGTGAAATCTAACGTTAACGAAGGGGAAAATCCAAGTTTTTCCAATGAGAGTTTTGCTACCTAAGGATACCAATTACTTGCTTTGGGCTATTTCGGCTCCGCCAATCTGAAATTTATCAAGTTTCATGATTATAAAAAGGAGATTGAAATTGGTAAAACGATATTTTAGGATGCCACACAGAAAACCAATATAACAAATTGTAATTACTTGAAAACCAAGTATCTGGTTTTGTATTTAAAAAGGTTTTATTCTTGTACCTACTTAATTTATACGAATTGTGAATATTTTGTTCTTATATAAATCAGAATAATAATTCCGTTAGGTTGTGCTATGGCTATTACAAAAAAAAAACCAAGTTAAGTAGCCTTTTAATGGTTATTTTAACGTGTCTATTTATTTTTATCTATGTGTCCTGTGTTTATAGCAATACAATAGGTTTGATTACCTAATAGAAAATTAAAGCTTCTTTAAAAAAATATTTATATTTAAAAGGAAATTAGTGACTTAAGAACGGCCCGTAAGCTATACTCCCCATACAAACGTAGTTTACTTATCATTTGGAAACCGCTATTACAATTAAATTAATATTTAATATTTAATATCAGGTAACAAATATCTGTGTCTGCATGCTTTTGTTTTTTTGAAAAGTCCAAACCTAATGAAATGAAAGCAAAAAGAAAATCTTCATACGAATTTTGTTTTCTCTGTTGCTTGCGCCAGAATACATTTACCGAAAAAAACAAAGACATGCATACACAGATAATTGTAGCCTAATATTAGATACCAAATATTAAGTAACTTGGAACAGAGGTTTTCAAATTATTAGTAAACTACATTTGTATGGGAGGCGAAATTTTCTGATGCTTACGGGCCGACCTTAAGGTCCAATACTTTTTGTGGGTAATTTTCATAGTAGTTCTATGAAATTGAAATAAATTTCACTCAGCCGATTTAAACCATGTATTCGGTTGTCGACTGGCAAAAGTGACACCTTGGATTACGTTTATCTTATTCATTTTGCAACGCGAGAAATTCATTCATTCTGTGTGTGCATACGTCCATAATAATTCGCTCGCTTTTATCTTGCTGATGTAATAGCGGGGAAGATATGCGAACGGCGATGACTGAGAGGCATATCTTTTGACGATCTGTCAATATTACTGAACCAAAAGTGTGTAATCTAGTATATTAAGCGTTGTTTTGAAACATTTTATCAGTCAGATATAAGATTAGGTGGAAATGAAAGACGGACCAGATGCACTATTCTCAATCCGCATGTGGACTGTGGGCAGAACAAGATAATCTTATCAAACAGTTTCATGTTTAGCGTTATCTTGATCTCCGATGATTGGAAATTATCCATATTGGTTCTCCATATTTTCCTTACTTCCTTTAGCCTTACTGGTAAATAGTATTCTTAATTTAAAGCAGATTACGTACTCCAAATTAAGAATAAATTATTCTTCGAGTAAGAGTCGATTACTTTGACTGAAGACACTAAAGCTGAAAATCTAAAATATCCTTGATAAGAAAACATAACAACTGTGGTTATCTTGATTCAAGGTTAGCTATGATTGAAGAATGTTTTTCTTAGTGGGTGGTAAATTTGTATTCATGTAATCATTCTTCAATCTTTTATTCTGTGCCGAACTCCTTTGGATCCACACACACTATCCACCCTAATAGTTGCTAGAAATGTGATTGTAATCGACACCCTATCCACGTCTTAAACAAGCAATCTAATAAATATTATAAAGGGGAAAGTTTGTAATATTGGATGGATGGATGGATGGATGGATGGATGTTTGTTACTCTTTCACGTAAAAACTACTGAATGGATTTTAATGAAACTTAATAATAATATAGCTTATACATCAGAATAACACATAGGCTACAATTTATAAAGATATTGTGCCCATGGGCTTTAGAACTTTCACGGGGCTGCAAAAACGATGCCAATAGCGCTACTTCACACCGGGGGGAGCGAGGCCGGGGGCGTGACGGGAGCGGCGGCGGGGGCGGTGGCGGGAGCGGCGGCGGGGGCGGCGGCGGGAGCGGGGCCGGGGGCGGGGCGGGCGGTCCGACGGGGGCGGGTGCGGGGAGGGGGGGCGGGTACGGCTTGGTATTTCCCGCAACTTTAGGACTACTTGGCAAAATCCTTGAGAACCGATTACTCGATTTAGATGCGGATTGTATCTACGTCTAGCCTGATTCTACTCAAAACTTATAGGCTACATAATATAACGCTTCATTACCTAAAGAGTGAGTAGAGAGTGTTGAATTCTTATAACTCGCGAACCACTAACCTGATTTATGTGCGTATTTTATCAATGTATAGGATCTCTGGGAGCAGTCAGATTCGAGATGGGTTACTGTTTTCGATGTTGAGGCTGGCTGTGGGTTGGAGTCCACGCAAAACTTACCTACATTACACGTTACTTACTTAATAGGTAAACAATGTAGCAGTGCAAGTGCAGAAAGGTTCTGGCGGCAAATGCTTTTTTTTAAATAGCCACCAAATGTCAACGAAGCTCTAAATGGGAATTATTGGATGTTTCTCATTAAATCGATCATTAAACGATCTTGATTAAATTTGGTACATGGATACATTGTCCTGGACCAGTTTGACCCTATTTTGGACCAGTCATGTGGGCTACTTTTTATCCATGAAATAATTTAGCCGACACTAACCCGAGCGGAGCCGGGTACCGCAGCTAGTAAAACATAAAATACTTATTTTAATGTAACTGGACATGGATGGCTAATACCGAACTGACCGTCCGATGTTAGCCTGACACACCACATGGGAACTGGGTGCTATGCCAGGACCTTTCTTATATTGCTCGGCTACATTGAACTGGATAGAAAACACAGACAATTTTCATTGCCGCTTCGACCACCTTTCATTCAATGCGATGGTACCAACACCGAGATAACGTGGAATCCGAACCCTTGAGGCTGGCCGTGGTTCGGAAATGAAACGGGTGATCGTGAAAATGATCACCCATCCAGAACCTAACCGCGCTCAGAGGTGCTTCCCCAGCTTATCGAATCGGAAGGCGTCGCACACTGAGATACCCAGGCTAACAAACTGACTTGATCATCAAGGGGTTGGCCCTTTCCGTAATTCCTTCGGTCGTCATACCGGCTGAAATAGAGTGTAGATTCAACATTTGACCAAACATATTAATTTCAGCTGAAATGTTCATCCAAACTGGAGTAGGCAGTAGAATAAGAGAAGTGATATCCTCTATAATCAAATGTTTGGGAACAAATTGAAAACAGCATTTTGTAAAAAAAATAACCGACTTCAAAGAAAAAGCACTAAAAAGTAAAAAATAATTTCCATTTTTGTAGTTACCATTTCTGTTATTTTTTGAGTCGACGTCAGCGGGGCACGCGCTGCGCCAATCAAGAGAACCTAACCTAACCTAACCTAACCTTGGCTGACACCGACTCAAAAAATAACAGAAATCGTAACTACAAAAATGGAAATTATTTTTTACTTTTTAGTGCTTTTTCTTTGAAGTCGGTTATTTTTTTTGTTAATTTTTTTTACAAAATGCTGTTTTCAATTTGTTCCCAAACATTTGATTATAGAGGATATCACTTCTCTTATTCTACTGCGTCGAAATCGGTTGGCGTTATATTGAGTTATTCGTCCATTTGTCGCGCACATCTTAATACAAATTTAAGACTTTTATGATTTTCTCATGGATATCATTGTCAGAACTTTACCAAATTAAAATGGGACCACTTGGAAAGCACTAGCTATTATTTAAAAAAATAATCATCAAAATCGGTTCACCCAGGCAAAAGTAATGAGGTAACAAACATAAAAAAAAAAACATACAGACGAATTGATTACCTCCTCCTTTTTTGAAGTCGGTTAACAAGAGCGGTGATATCCTCTATAATCAAATGTTTGGGAACAAATTGAAAACAGCATTTTGTAAGATCCATTGATACCGTCGACGTTTCGTTTCTCGGGTTCCGTTCTTTATTTCGGTCCCATGTGAGGAGTCGCTTGGGTGGGACGAGAGATTAATCTTATCGGAGGATGCCGCCAGAAGGCGCCTCAGGCGCGTGACGACGCGCCACTGTGGAATAGAAAGGCATACGCTGTTTCAGAGACAGAATATAAACTGAAACGTTTGGCTGAAAACAACCTTTGAAGCGCTGTTACTAATATATATTATTGCTATAATTTTCCCTTCCCGGCGGCACTAACTTATTAGCGGGCACAGTACAAAACCGTGCTATTGCGTTCTGGGACATTCTATGTTTCAAAGAAAAAGACAGGCTCCGTGATGAGGAGGATGCAACATGTCCACACAGCAGACAATGCGCATAGTGTTTGATTTGGTAAGATTTACAAAAAAAATAATTACAAAACGGCTTCTAGCTAAATGTAAACCACGACCGCTGTAATCAAAAATCTAATAAAAACTAAATTGATTGTAAATTTTCATGAAACAAGCTATGTCTGATGACTAATCTTTTTAAGATGTATAGATTTTATCGTTAAGTAATCCACCTCCAAAGTTATTGTATAAAACGTACGAACATCAGACATCAAGTTCGATCAAATAAAGCTATTTTGAGAAATATTTTGGATCTCTGACAAGAAATATGGGCGTGATCTTCTTTCCCCGTTTGTATAGGGAGTTGAGCGGGATGGCTCACCTTAAGGAACCTACAGTCAATATGGTCCTAAATATTTTTTTTCTGAAACGAAATCTAATTAATTTTCTCTTATCTGCTTCATTATCCTTGCGAGTTGATCCATGTCTAGAACAATTTCGGCTGTGACCGTCCCGCCAGAGAGACGGACGCACGAGTGTTATAAACCAGGGTTCCGATTGTAGTTCTAATCTAACCTCAAAGATAAGAAACTTAAAAACCGGCCAAGTGCGAGTCGGACTCTGTACCCGAAGTCCCAGTTGTCACCTAAATTGGCGTTTACGGCAAACCGATCGACTGGCGTTTTCAAATGTATGGAGAAATTGAAAAGCGCGCGCAGTGGGCGTTAAGCGAACTAACATTGCGAGTCCGAGCTTGATTTGACAGCTTACTCAACGTTGCCGTAAAAACGTCGACGTTGCCGTTTACTTCGACTCCGCGCTTTCATACAAATCGGAAGTCCGAGTTTGACTTTTACAGCTTGAAGAATTAAAACCATAGAATATCTAGTAAAACCCTGTATGGATTTTGACGTTTTTACGGAACTTCGAAGTTACGTAAACGCCAATTTAGGTGATAACTGAGACTACCGGCTCTGATCTAAAGATTTAACACAAAAAATCACCTTTGTTGTACTTTACCCATTTGGTGCTATAGCGGCAAAATAAAAACACACATACAAGTTCTTCTTTGTTTTTTCATGCCAAGAAGACCTTGATAATTTTCCGAATAGAATTGAATGTATCGTTACATAACCTAAGAAACCGGCCAAGTGCGAGTCGGGCTCGCACACGAAGGGTTCCGTACCATCGAACAAGATTTAACACAAAAAATCGCATTTTTTGTATGGAGACCCCCTTTCATTCTTATTATTTTAAAATGTTACCTATTTGTTGTTATAGCGGCAAAATTAATACACACTCCGTGAAAATTTCAGCTGCCTACCTATTACGGTTCATGAGACACAGCCCTGTGACGGACGGACGGACGGACGGACGGACAGCGGAGGCTTAGTAATAGGGTTCCGTTTTCACCCTTTGGGTACGGAACCCTAAAAACTCTGTGCCGCTTAATGGCCACGCCATTCGTTATCCTGGTCGTTAAAGATGAAAACTTTTCAGACGTCTTTTGAGAATATTGGAGTACTTAATTGCGCGATCAATTCAAGTCCGCATTCAATTCACGTACAAACGAGGGAGAAATAGAAAACAATTATTTTTACTTGCATAACTTGCATTAAATATTCCAATTCATAAGGGCGTGACATCTTGCCTAAATTGAAACTAACTAATAAGCTTACATTACCAGAAGATATGTTTTTTTTATTTTATGCGACCTGACATGGATGGCTAATACCACACAATTACCGTTCAGATATTAGCCCAATACACCAGATTCCCTAAGGAATTAGGTGCCATGCCAGGACCTTCCCTTTATAAGCACGAGTACATTGAACTGGATGGAAAACACGGACAATTTTTCATTGCCGCTTCGACCATCTTTTCATCCAATCCGATGGAACCAACCCGGGCGGGCTTAAACCCTACCACCTAGTAGGGGAAAGGGACCTACAGTTTTACATGGATTCCGAACCATGGAGCAGCTCGTATTCGTGACGAAATGCACTTATCGAACTCGGAAAGAGAAAGACAGTGGTGCATGTCGGAATTGAACCCAGGACTCTGGTACGCTAGGCCAGTCCCCGCGCCACTAGGCAACGAGCCGCTCGAACAATTTGTCATTGCACGTTCAGCCCAATTTTTTTAATGTAACAATACTATATGCCAATACCGAACTAATCATCAGATATAGCGTAACACACCACATGGGAACAAGGTGTCTTGCCAGGACCTTCCTTGTTGCTCGGCTACAACTGACACGGAAATTTTCACTGTCGCTTCGACCATCGTTCATTCAATGCGATCGTGTCATCCTGGGCGGGATTGACCCTACCCACCTACTAGAGTAAGGAGTTTACGTGGGTTCCTAACCATGAAACAGCTCACACTGCCATAAGCCGCCTAAAAAATCCATTTCAATTTGTCTAGTACATGGTCCTTAATGCGACTAAACAAATCCAGGAATAATGTAATTTCACAATTTGATTGATCCGCGGACTCGATCAACTCGGTGAATAAAAACCCGCAAAGAAACTTCACTGGTCTATAAGTAATTTTTTTTCGTCCACATTAATGATATATTACAGTTATGAATGAATACTACCAAAATTTTTTTTTTTTTGCTAGATCGGTCTAAAACAGAGAACTACGACGAAACAACAACCCACAATATGAACAGCATGGATTCTTAACCTCCATGGTGAACTAACTAACTAAATAACTTAGAGCTGATTTTTCGATAGTCAATCAGCCCGATAAATTTTCGACAGATTTATTTATACCTCTGCTCATCCATCTGTCATGGTAAGTCCATACTTATGTTAGTAAAATTTAAGTCAGATAATTGTCATAATTCTCCTGTAACGACTATCCGTCGTAAATTTGTACTATAGGACCCTACAGGATTAAACCTAATAAATATATATGAGTATATATATATATATATATATATATATATATATATATATACATATGTCTATGAGTATTTATTGCAAGGTTATTCGGGTGTGAATGCCTTCACTTTCAATAGGATTCACTGAGTTAGAATATGCTGCCAGTGCATATCACCGTCTACAATCACCATGTTTGTTAGCATAGAATCTATCGCATTTATCGGACAATCTCCTGTCAGTCCAGATAGCTTTGATAGACGTCGATGCAATACTGGGCACAGACGCTGATAATACGTGTCATGTTTCGATCACCATTAATATAGGCGGCTACTCCATACGTAGAACCATGGAGCATGAAAGTACGGGAGTCGCGAACGAAAATCATCTTTTAAACGGCAGTGTTGCCACGTTGTAGCGAAATTACACTGAAAGAAGCGTCGGCGTTCTGTGCAGTTCTTACGAGTTGTACAGTACACAAAAGCATCAGAAGGTCTATTCCTGGAACTCCATAATCAGGAATCAGGAATCCTGAGTCAAAACAACCGCTTTCAAAGCTATTTTTTCGACGAAACATCTTTTCAGCAAGAAAATCGATTCAAAAACCGCTATAAAAGCGGTTGTCTAGACTCCCGATTACTGATTACGGAATTCCCGGAAAAGGCCAGCAGAAATCAGCGAATTCGTAAGCGAATTGACTGGCTAGCGGTGGCGGTAACGAGACCAACGGGTCTTCGGATTTTTAATGTGTTCATTTTATAACAACGTTGTATAACTCTTTATTTTTTGGGTGAGACACCGAATCAATTCTCCATACAAAGCGGCGAACCTATAACAATGTCCTTTTTAACCGACCTCAAAAAGGAGGTTATCAATTCGTCGGAATCTTTTTTTTTTTTATGTATGTTCACCGATTACTCGAAGACCCCTGGACCGATTTGGAAAATTCTTTTTTTTGTTCGAAAGGGTATACTTTCTAGTTGGTCCCATTTTTTTTAAATCAAAATCGGTTCAGTAGTATGGTACTTAACTATAACAAACATCGAATTTCTTAACCCCGCGAACCCAGAAATGTGATTTTTTAGTTACAGTAGCTTTCTTTTCGGGTGAGATTACTCAGTATGAGAGGTTTTTTCTTACTTCAACTGTTGGGGGTATTCAAGGGGGGTAAAAGAGGGCAAATTGTACACATTTCTATTTCTAGAGCCGCTGAACCCAGAAATGTCAGAGTTTGTTTTGTTTTAGATGGAAATGCTTAAGAAGAAAACATTTTTGGAAATTATACTCTTAGGGGGGTAAAACAGGTAAAATGAACACATTTAGGCGAAAACCACTCATGTTGAGATCTCTGAAACCAATTATCCTCGAAACTTAAAATTTTTAGTGACTTCTTGTTAAGACAAAAAGGCTCGCTCACAACGGATTTTACAAAATGCAACTGTTAAGGTGGCCCATCCCGCTCATCTCCCCATACAAAAGGGGAAAGAAGATCACGCCCATATTTCTTGTCAGAGATCCAAAATTTTGCTCAAAATAGCTTTATTTGATCGAAATGTGTTTTGTTTTGCTGAACTGGCCAATGCTATAATATGACAAATCCGAGTGCAGTGTACTGTCTATGGATGATGAATAAACAATACAATACAATACAAAACTAGATGTCTGATGACCATTGGCATTGTAAAATTGTGTTTGGTTTCTAAGTTATAAGGTCCGAAAGTTCGCATTTTTCGCGCGTTTTATACAATAACTTTGGAGGTGGATTACGCAATGATAAAGTAAGAACATCTTAAAATGAGTAGTCATCAGACATAGCTTATTTAATCAAGATTTATAATCTATTTGGGTTTTGTTCGATTTTTCACTACAGCGGTCGTTGTTAACTTTTAGCTATAAGTCGTTTTGAAATTAAAATTTTCGTAAATCTCACCAAATCATACACTAAGCACATTGTCTTTTTTGTGGACATGTTGCATCTTCCTCATCACGGAGCCTGTCTTATTCTTTGAAACAGAGAAGGTCCCAGAGCGCAACAGCACGGTTTTGTACCGTGCCCGCGAATGAGTTAGGGCCGCCGGGTTGGGCCACCTTAAGGGGGGATAAACGAGGCCGATATGTACACATTTTCATACAACTTAAACTTACGCAAGAAACAGACTATCCGGAACGATGGAAGGATGAGAAATTCAGAAGCTCACCGGTTCCGGTTATTCGTTGTTTTGTCTTTTTAGGGTTCCGTTCCCAAAGGGTACCAACGGAACCCTATTACTAAGCTTCCGCTGTCCGTCCGTCCGTCCGTCTGTCACAGCACTCTATCTCACGTGATCTCATCGTATCAATTATCGTACGTATCAATCGTGAACTCATGAATCCAGATAGTTACCGGTCTACCTTTCGTCAGAAATGAGATTTCTCAATGGTTTTATTTCTGCTAATGCTCGTTCATTGTAGGGTTTAGTAACAGATTAGAGGGTTCGCATGGGATAGTGAGGTCCGCATGATCTTCTTTCCATTTTGTATGTGAAGTTGAGCAGGAGGGCTCGCCCACCTTGAGTCAAAAGTTCGGACAAAACAAACAGGTCCGAAAAACGTATGTAAGTAGGTATTTAGGCAAGTACTTTGTAATTTAAATATGCCTTATAATTAAACTAAATACCTAACACAGTAAAAACAAAATATTTACAAGAAAACCCTACGAACAAACCAATATAAAAACAACGACCACTTATATGATAAATATTTAGGTAGGTGTAGCTTGTACTTTTTATTCTACCTAAATACCTACATAACACAAAACAAAAAAAATACAAATATAAAAAATAACAGAAAACAATATGTAGCGACTTTGAGGTGTCTGCTCTCAACTACGTGTCAAAACGAGTGTGCGGTTAGTGCATATCTCACCAATTTCGGCAGAAATCGTCTCGTTCAGACAACGATGTCGTAGGAAGTACCAATCAACACAGAGCAGCGAATTAACGTACTCCTTCACCAGTGCGCGCCTTTATAAAGCCGAAAGTACTAATAATCGTTGAAACCCAATTTCAGTACGCTGCGCTGAATCGATAAGCTTGCACGTAAACCAACGCCAAGGGCATCTCCAGTTAGACGAATGCTGACTCAGGTTGTTTACGCTCTCGTAGACTTCGGGTGTTGTCGGCTGAAATAGCGTCTGTTCGGTCAGCAGCGTTCGGAGTGAACTCTACCCAAGGCACCGACTTCAAAAGATGTTAAAAATTAAGAAATTGTACATAATTCGTTAAAATTAAAATAGCTTTTCGTACATTAATTAAAAGTAACCAATTATTTTTTGCTTTTTAGTTCCGGTTTTTTTGAAGGCGGTCCTTTTTTTATTTAAAAATATTTTTAATGTACACATAACTGCAAAGTAACGGGTTCTCGAATTTGTTATGTATTGTATTGTATTTATTAAGCATAAAGTTACACACACATAACTAAACATTATCGTGGTCTTTTATAAACTTGTCAATGTTTTAAATTTGTTTTAAATATGAACAGTCAATTTGGTCACAATCATTTAATAAACTATCGAAAAATAATTTAAGTTAACAAATATACAAATCGTATTTTTTTAATAATTTGAGTTTCAGGACATCTACTTTTGAAGCATTGTAATCAGATTTTGAAAATAATCTGAAAATGTATTGGTCGTGACATTCGTCGGAAGCAGGACCTGCGACCTATTGATTACATGTCCACTGCTCTTAACCAACTGAGCTATCCCGACAATTACGTCAGCCAACGAATTTCTCGATTATATTCGAATCGACACAATGCTTCCCCTATCTTCTGCTAGATGGCTCTGATGATGTTTTTGCGTATTGATCCTACATTTGACTGCAATGATTGAGCTATCAATCTTATTGCTGTCGTCACCAAAGACGTTTTTGGTATCGGACACTAAGAGTCAGCCCGGATTTAACTTGATAATTTTATGTATTTAATGGATACGACATTACCGTTATATCATTAATTTGAGTTTCAGCGACATCTACATTTGAAGCATTGTAATCAGATTTTGAAAATAATCTGAAAAAGTATTGGTCGTAACATTCGTCGGAAGCAGGACCATGTAGATGTCCTGTAACTCAAATGAATGAGATAACGGTAATGTCGTATCCATTAAATACATAAAATTATGAAATCGTATTTTTGCCATTGTTTTATTGATACTTAAACCTAAGCAAATATATTATATTGAAAATATGTTTTTTCTGTATAGCGGATGACATCTCATCGGAAGTGAGAATCCACAGTACGTAGGCTGGACTGTGGTCGGACTCAATGGAAGACACTCGACCGGGTCTACGTGCCCAAGTGTGTCTCTTTGAACACGTAGCCCTCAACGGTGAAATGTATGCACGCTGAGACACAAAACCCAAGTCTGAAGTTAAGTGTCGATTTTTAATCGGTTTTTAGGATTCCGTATCCGAAGGGTGCTATTACTAAGCCACTGCTGGCCGTTCGTCCGTCCGTCCGTCTGTCACAGAGCTATATTTCGTGAACCGTAATAGGTAGAAAGCTGAAATTTTCACACAATCTGTATTTCTTTGGCGCTATAGCCGACATAGAGCAAAATAAAAAAAATGGTGGCCCCCTTACAAGAAACGTGATTAATATGGGTCGATCTTGTATCGAAACTCTTCGTGTGCGAGTCGGACTCGCACTTGGCCTTTTTTTTTGTTAAGGATGTTCCGACGCATACAATGTTTTTTTTACACAGAACGCAAAAAGTATTGCAATTTAAGGCACGAATTCGTCAAAAATATTAAATATAGCCATAGTAGTTGCAGCGAAAACATATTCACAATTTCAGGTTTAATGGTTTCGTTGTAATTGCCGATTAGAAGTTCACAATTTCAGGATTATTGGTTTTGTTACAACTTATTTAAATACGATTTTTATATAACAGCGCCATCTAACGGCGTAAAACTGCACGTGCAGTTTTATGCACGGCCGCTGCGAAAAGCATGCCGGCCGGCCCGGTGCTACTTGACACCCTCGAAGAGGGAAATACCTCGTCAGGGCTTAGTTTCGATAGTTTACCGACCCCCATAAATATAGGATCTAGAGGATCGGTTGGTTCTACTTTTCGGGTGAGTGAATGGGTGCATTGCCTGCTGCTTCTCGTTCAGCGGTTGTAGAAAGGGGACGGAGGGACAGCGTTATACGGCTCCGATGTGCATTGTCCATTTTGGAGATGATAGAACACAGAAAATAACCCTAGATCCCTTCTGAGTTGAAGGGCCTCTCAATACCTCTGGGTCGCTTAAGATGGGTTCCAAGTACTTAGTTGGCAATATACATAAGTTGTCAGCCTCGGTAGCCTAGTGGTGCGACGCCTTGCGATTCAAAAAGCTTGGTGCACCATTTTCAACCGTAGAGGCTAGCCGTGGTTCGGATTCCACGTAAAACTGTATGTCCCCTTCCTTACTTACTAGGTGGTAGGGTAAATCCCGCCCGGGTTGGTACCAACGCATTGAATGAACTATAGTCGAAGCGGCCTGGCGGAAGGTCCTGGCATGGCACTTATTCCATGTACACCACTATCTGGCTAATATCTGACGTTCAGTTTGGTTTTAACCATTCATGTCCAGATACATAAAACAAAGTTTATTAGTAATAATTTATAAAAATAAATGCATATTTACACATACCTACTTATATAAATATTATAATGAAATGACACACGTATTGAGTAATTAAATATTTTTGGAGGGCAATCAGAGTATCCGCTTTGATGAAAAGAGGGCTGTCCCTTTATAATCAAAGCTAACGGAAACCAAGCCATTTCGTGGAAATAACGGTGTAAAAAATAATGAGGTCCTTTCGTACACAATTACCTCAGATTTTTTTTTTATGTAAAATATATATTTTATCGTCTTTTTTATATTTATTAATCAGTTTATCTCTCGATAATCATTAACTCCCTTCAAAAATGTATACAACTTTAATTACACCTGTATATTTGTTTAAGTTTATTATGAAATTAATATTATGTATGTCAATATTTATTCATACTCACTTTCATAAACAGGATATAACTATGAGCTGAAGCCATATACATTTATCATACATATTGTATGTATGTAAATTAGTCTGTATTCATGTTGAGATCTAAGGATTTGGCTACGCTGGCGGAGATAATGTTATTGGTACCTAATTCTAAAAGTGGGGAACGATTCGGACTGATGGACAGCCTACTGCCTGGACTGTGAACTACATATTTAGAAAAATATCACTGGACCAAACAAAATATTATATTTTTGATATAAAACTCTCCTATTTGATGTGGTTCGAGGGCGCCTTGATAGCATGGATCTACTAAGCGAAGTGGCGCTCAATGTACCACGCCACCACACACGCCACACTGCGCTCTTTCACGTGTACACGCACCGCACCAACTAGGCCAAAGATTCTGTCCTTACTCAAATTATGTGCTCATATAATATCATCAATACTGTCGACATATTTCATTTATCGAGATGAGACTTTCGGAATAAAATCATCAAAACAATTACCCAGAGTGAACGACTTACCCCCAATTTCACATCACGTGCACACTTAAACATCATCCACCTTTTTACACACACACACACCGACACACCTTACACAACACAATTCACAATACAAGCTCTTTAAATTGATTTACATAATGTCCTTAAAAAAATGCTTAACGTCCTAACTCTTCATTCCAAATTGATCAATGGAATTATTTTAATGGCCATAATGTTATGATTAAGAACGATTGTATAACTAACCTCAGATAACGCTGTTGAATTCCTTAATACGAAATAAATAAATAAATAATTGGTTGATAGCTCTAAATTGTGACCAAACTGAAAGCCTTTTTATGATTATTACATAAAATCATGCAGAAAATGACATGTACCCTTATAAGTCGTTATACCTTTTCTCCTACTTCACACCACACCACACCTATATTGCATCCCCGCAACTACTATTTCTACACTTACATACCCTCACTCACTCACACTAACCCTTATAGACAGCCACAATCATTGATAGATAAATTTGTAGGCCCAATGACTTGAAAAGCGCGAACTTTTTCCCATGATACAGTCCTGAACTTGTTTCCGAAATAGGGACTAAACTAAAATGATATTACACTATGTTTAAATCATATTATTATCAATATTAAGGGATACTATGGAACGAGAGAAATGTAAATGGGATGGATGGGATGAAGCAATCAGAGTGGTCAGTCTGAGTTCTCACCTAAATTGGCGTTTACGGCACTTCGAAGTTACGTAAAACGTCAAACTCCTTGCAAGTTTTTACTAGATATTCTGTTGTTTTACGTTTTCAAGCTGTCAAAGTCAAACTGGGACTTCCGATTTGTATGAAAACGCGGATTCGGCGTAAACGGCAACGTCAACGTATTTACGCCGACGGTGAGTAAGCTGTCAAATCAAACTTGGCTTCGCCAGTCGATCGGTTCGCCGTAAACGTCAATTTATCTAACTGAACTTGGTGAACTAACATCTGTTAGTCCAAGTTTGATTTGACAGCTTACGCATCATCGCTGTAAATACGTTGACGTTGCATTTTACGCTGAGTCATCGTTTTGAAACAAATCGGTAGTCCGAGCATATTTTCGACAAGTTGCAGAAGTAAAACTCGTATGGGCTTGACGTTATTACGTAGTTTCGAAGTTCCGTATACGCCAGTTTAGGTGAGAAGTCGGACTAAAGGCACCGCCTTGATGAAGCACCTGTCTTCTCAGATGTAGTTATTTATGTCAAAAAAGTCAAATAAGTATGCTCAGTTCGTAACCTTCTGATCTTTTTCTACCTCTTCATTTTGCTGGCGTGATGGTTCTTAAGCTCAAGATAAATACGCAATAGCACTAATACGAAATATCGGCAGTTTAGTTCAGTGAAAACAAACAAACCTCAAACACGGCGTATAACGATTGAGAAACCAATTCGGTCCAAATCGAAGGCCCTTTATTTTTGTAAAAATAATAACGGCATCCGATCGGAGATATCCTTTGAAGTTTTACTGCGCGACCATTGTACAGTGCGCATCACAGGAAACGCCACACTTAGTTCGGGCATATAAACAGCACGTTTGGTATGGTATGAAACATCGTACCCTTTTGAGCTGCTGGGAGCTTATACCCGCCCAATTGCCCCGTCCATGCACCACTTTATTTCTCTCTATTAATTTGATAAGTGCATTTCGTCTCGAATTCGAGCTATTTAAAGGTTCGGAATCTATGCAAAACTGTAGGTCCCCTTACCGGTGGTCAGTAGGGTTTGAACCTGGAATGATCGAAAAGATGGTCGAAGCTACAATTAAAAATTGTTTGTGTTTTCCATTTAGCTCTAAAGGGGAAGATACTGGTATGGCATCGAATCCCTTAGGGAATAGAGTGTGCTGGGTTAGTATCACGACATTGGGTGTGGTATTAGGTAGTTATCCATGTCAAGTTACATAAAAAAACATTATTTCCGCTCACTGCTATCGTCGTCATACTCCTAAGAGCTATGGATCTATACGTCCATCCTTGTCGCACGCTATCAGAGTATTGAAAATGCCTATCGTTTCGCTTTGCCACATTGGTCGCAGCCTAAAGACTTAATTCTGGGCTATGTTAAACTTTTGTCTTGAATCCAACCGCCACTCCTATTTTCGCAAGAAGAAGTTTGACTACTTGTTCAAGCATTCGATTGCTTATCTGACCATTGGAGGCGCCCCAAGGCGCTAACCCGTCGTAAAGAGCCCTACTCAGTGATACCAACTAGAACTAAGGCTCTAACTCTGATGACTGGTGGCTCATGGAGGCTCTCTCTTGGTGCCGTCGTCGACACTTCACGTTTGCATGCAACACACTCATGTCTACACGGCCTATTTGAAATTGCAAAACACGTGGCCCATTTGTCGACCATCAGACGACAGCACACCTCGTGGAGGCTTACAAAATGGTTTGTCTTGCGGCGTCATAAGCACAGCCAATGTCCCGAAATGTCACCCGACCAGGAGCGACGTGGTGTAGCGCAGAGCCCACCCGAAGCCTCGACGAGATGATGCCCAGCCCGCCGCTAGCTTATAGCGGCTGACCAAGGTGAGAGCATGCCGAGAAGCAGTCCGGCAGTGCGATTACGCAAAATTTGAGGATGGTGCCGCGGTACGTGTAGGTGTGCCCCCGCCATTCCTAAAGCGCGATTACGAAGCCGTTTTTCATCCACCTACATCCAGCACGGACCAATCTGAGTCGACAATGGGTCAACTTTTCAGGTACTTGACTAGACAAGCAGACGAAATAGGCGTTTACCTCCCCGCATTTTAAAGATCTTTGCCGTTTCGTAATACCGATTCGACGCGAAATGTATGGAGTTGACCTAATTGCTGCGGGTAGCGCTGAATGCCGCACCATTTGTGAATGCATCGATTTCGTAATCGCAAAAGCTGTCATATTGCTGTAAGTACAGCAACCTACACCCAATTTTGTGCTTCGTAATTGCACTGCGGGTAATAGGGGATACCCTCAAGCCCGTACCTGTACCCAAAGTCCCAGTTGTCACCTAAATTGGCGTTACGGCAAACCGAACGACTGGCGTTTTCAAATGTATGGAGAAATTGAAGAGCGCGCGCAGTGGGCGTTAAGCGAGCATTTGCGAGCCCGATTTTGATTTGACAGCTTAGTCAACGTCGCCGTAAATACGTTGATGTTGCCGTTTACGTCCACTCCGCGTTTTCATACAAATCGGAAGTCCGAGTTTGACTTTGACAGCTTGAAGATGTAAAAGCAAAGAATATCTAGTAAAAACTTGTATGGAGTTTGACGTTTTTACGGAAAATGTCAGTCGATCGGTTTGCCGTAAACGCCAATTTAGGTGAGAACTCAGACTGACCACTCTGCACACAAAATCGTGCAGAAAACCCAGACGACGACGACAGACTATGCTCTCTCTGTGAAAATCCAAAATCAGTGACACCTCTAATGTTTTAGCCAGGAGGGTAGGCAAAGGTCATTTCCATTAAGCTGTCTCCCGTGAACTAAGCACAAGTCGCCATTTAGTCAAGCATAGCGTGCGCCTGATATGCCATTATTTACTAGTAGCCGTGCGACTGATGCAAATAAATTTGCTATGGAGTTTGAATTCATGAAGGCAGCAAGCGAGCTTGTATGCATTTCTAGTGTTTATATTCTGTGCACACTACCGTCTGCAGCATCTTCAATGGGTCAAGTCCACAGTGTGACGTGAATCGTGCCGGGGACTGTACATACCATTCAAACGCGAGTGACCTTTCCTGGAAGTTGCTCGGGGTTTTCGGTCGATACACAGCGAATTCGTTCGTCTCGAGAAGCGAGATCAATTCATTCTCAATGGTAACTGCAAACATATTCTAGTGGATATTCTAAGCGAATGAGGTTGTGCGGGTACTTGGAAATATCGGCAGAGTTCGAGTGCTCGCATAATATCGAGGTAGATTCGTAATCAAACTGCGAATAAGACAGTGGCAAATTGAGAAAAACCGGCCAAGTGCGAATCGGAATCGCACACGAAGGATTCCGTACCTTCGTACAAAATTTAACACACATAAATCATGTTTCTTGTGTTGAAAGGGGTGCTTTCTTTTTTATTATTTTTTAGTTTCTCCTGTTTGTTGTTATAGCGGCAAAATAAATAGACTCTGTGAACATTTCAGCTGCCTACCTATTAGGGTTCATGAGATACAGCCCTGTGACAGGCGGACGAACGGACAGTGGAGGATAAGTAAGAGGGTTCCGTTAGCACCCTTTAGGTACAGAACCCCGAAAACGGAAAAAGCCGGTTCCGGAGTATGGGCAAAGAATATCGTATGATGAATATGTTACGGTAAAAAAACTTTTTCGTGCGTCGCTTATTCCAAGGAATGTGACATGTATGTATGTATAATCGACCGGGAAGCAAGGACACATTAATTAAAGAAAGAGCCCAGTAAAAAGAAGTAAAAGTAGTAGCTTTACATACATTTCCTTGGAACATGGTACGGGCTTCCGTAGATGTCATTTCTTTTTTTGATCTGTATGTTCAGTCCGAGATCTTAGCTAAATTGGCGTTTCGAAAATTCCAAGTTAAGTTAAAAAACCCATACAAACTTGTATGTTCTGTGGTTTTACTTCTACACTGTCTTATACACTGTCAAAATCAACTCGGACTACCGATTTGTATGAAAAGCGGAGTCGGCGTAAACTGCAACGGCTGGTCGCTCGGTTTGGCGTAAACGCAAATTTAGGTGACAAGTTGGACTGGGGGCTTTTTTGATATACTAGTGCCATCTTTTAAGCTTTTACACCAGATAATTTAAGAATTTAAGAAGTTATTACACTTGTATTGCTATAAATTACATTAATTTATATTATTGCGCATTAGTATAGTAACTTTGTTAGTTGTAAGTAATTTAAACTAAGGGTTGCTGTTTCTATTGTTCTTTGTTCTTTGCCCTAATCTGTTCTACCAAGGAATTGTTTGGCAGTAGCATTTAGATCTAAGTGGGTATTTCATAATTGTGGATGGAAAAATATGTTATGTAAACCCGTGAAGTTTTTTTGCGGGTTCTTCTTTACTGGGTTGAACGCATTGACGTACATAATTTGCATTGCTTTGGTTATGTCGATGGTTGAACGAATCCGCGGATATTTGCGACGTAACTTAGTGTAGTTTGATTACCAAAATATTTAAATAGATGAAATGAAATGAAATCTAGAATTAGTCGAAGAACTATCGAGTTTAGATTACCGGACCAAAAATTTCCTTGAACTCGGAATATTCCAAGGACATGTCTGATTGCCTATTTATCTTGCCCCTACGCCTACTACAGAAGATGAGATTGACCAATAATGAGACACAGAGTCCGGCGCCCCGCAGGGATTGACTCTCATCGCAGAAGTTATTACAATAACGCCCTAAAGTCCTGTCTCGTGTTCGCTTACCAGAAAATAAACTCAACATAATGCTATTTATATCCCACTCTTATAATGATCTAGAAAGATACATGTTGTGACGAACTTATGTTCTGTAACCATCTATTAAGGCTTCCATATGTTCAAGGTCATTTTTAGGGTTCCGTACCCAAAGGGTGAAAACGGAACCCCATTACTAAGCCTCCGCTATCCGTCCGTCCGTCTGTCACAGGGCTGTATCTCATGAACCGTAATAGGTAGGCAGCTGAAATTTTCACAGAGTGTGTATTTATTTTGCCGTTGTTACAACAAATAGGTAAAATAAAAAGTAATAAAAATCCATACAAAAAACGTGTTTTGTTGTGTTAGATCTTGTACGATGGTACGGAACCCTTCGTGTGCGAGTCCGACTCGCACTTGGCCGGTTTTTTCTCATATTTTGCATGTATTTATGTCTTCATATTTTCAAGGTGAATTTGAGGTTATACAACAGCGTCTGCTTCGCTTCAGGCGAATGTTATTCTGATTATTTTCCAAATCTGTCCATAATGCATAAAGATTTCGTTGCATAACCTCAAATTAAAGAGATAACAGTTATCATTTAAATTGGTTAAATTTGTGTCTAATGGCAGCCAACAAATATATGTGTCTGCATGGTCTTGTTTTTTCGGTAAATGTATCCGGGTCAAGTCAAAGAAAAAACGAACCGTATTTTTTTTTCTTTTGGTTTATATTTGAATGATTTGTCGGCCTTTGCACTTGAGAATACTTATAAGACTATACATTGAGCGGCTCGTAGCCTAGTGGCGCGGGGACTGGCCTAGCGTACCAGAGACCTGGGTTCAATACCGACATGCACCACTGTCTTTCTCTTTCCGAGTTCGATAAGTGCATTTCGTTACGAATGCGAGCTGCTCCATGGTTCGGAATCCATGTAAAACTGTAGGTCCCCTTCCCCTACTAGGTGGTAGGGTTTAAGCCCGCCCGGGTTGGTATCATCGCATTGGATGAAAAGGTGGTCGAAGCGGCAATGAAAAATTGTCCGTGCCTTCCATCCAGTTCAATGTAGACGTGCTCATAAAGGGAAGGTCCTGGCATGGCACCAAATTCCTTCGTGAATGAGGTGTATTGGGCTAATATCATAACGGTAGTTGTGTGGTATTAGCCATCCATGTCAGGTCGCATAAAAAAAAAGTTGGTTTTATTTCTAATCCAATTGCATTGAGGGTGGCTGCTTCTTTTGTTTTTGGTCAACCAAAAATTGTTTGGCAGCAGCATTTAGCTCTAAGTATGTATTTCATTACTATGGATGGAAAAAACCTAAAGTTTTTTAACGGATTCTTCTTTACCGAGTTGATCGAATCCGCCGATTATTCCGTTTTTGACGTAACTTAGTGTAGTTCAACTACCAAAAAAGTTTATAGTAAAAAGTATATTTTTGTTTGTTTGTATTTATAAAAGCACAAAACCAAACCAACCTAACCTAACCAAATCGTAAATTTTCGTATTATTGGATGGACTTTATGATATTTCCCATTAATGTATCTCCAACCATACTAAATGTACGAATTAGATATGCTTCTGTCGCGCCCCGGGATTCCACGACACGTAAGTATGTTTCCATCTTCACGCATACAAAACCTGACCTAGGCCTTGGCTTGACCTCAAGACTGAAACACGAGAAGTCGCCCCACTGGGCTACCCAGTCTGACAACGATTTCTTTTGTTTTCCGTGAAACAATGTTTTTGTATTGTTCTCCTCGGTAATGCAAAGGATTCCTTTAGCCATTTACCGAGTGGATGTAATGGCACATTTTATTAGCAGCGAAAGAATCCATTGGCAGTTACCAGCTGACTTTCCAGCCGAACCGCCGAATGAAAGCTCGGTTCTAAATCGCAATAATTCTTGCAATCTTCAGACGTAGACGTAAAGTGTAGTTCATACATAATGCGGTTAGTTAAGGTGGCCCAACCCGGCGGGCCTAACTCATTCGCGGGCACGGTACAAATCCGTGTTGTTAGGCTCTGGGACTTTATCTGTTTCAAAGAATAAGACAGGCTCCATGATGAGGAAGATGCAACATGTCCACAAAAAAGACAATGTGCATAGTGCATGATTTGGTAAGATTTACGAAAATGTTAATTTAAAAACGACTTATAGCTAAAAGTAAACCACGACCGCTGTAGTAAAAAATCGAACAAAAACCAAATATATTATAAATCTTGATTAAATAAGCTATGTCTGATGACTAATCTTTTTAAGATGTTCTTACTTTATCATTGCGTAATCCACCTCCAAAGTTATTGTATAAAACGCGCGAAAAATGCGAACTTTCGGACCTTATAACTTAGAAACCAAACACAATTTTACAATGCCAATGGTCATCAGACATCTAGTTCGATCAGATAAAGCTATTTATAGCAAAATTTTGGATCTCTGACAAGAATTATTATTATTATTATATATATTTATTTGCACGTTTTTTAAAATTATTTTTACATATTTACAATAAAAAATCATAAAAATAATATTAAGAAACGGAGAATCCACCGGCGGCGAGAGGGGGCTCCTCCAAGCGCGCCGGTGGGCGCAGGCCGTGGTGGCGACGCTCTCCGGGACGACGTGAGCCAGGCTTCGAACGGTAGGTGGTGGCCTTGACACGCAGGCCTCCACCACCCCCATCTCGGAGAGCCCCGCATCCGCCGGACTGCTGGGCGCCGGCACGCAGAATATCTTGCGCGCGGCGCCGGGTGATACGCCTCGGTCCTCCGGCGGCGGAGATCAGGTGCAGGCAGCAGCCCGCCGACCTCAAGCACGCCGGAGAAGTGGTGGGCCCCGCATCAGGTGGTAGCGGGGCCGTGTCTGCTGGTCCCCTTTTCAGGGAACCAAGGTCTTGAGTGGCGCGGTAGTGGTGAGGATCTATGGCCGCGGGATCCAGTAAGACTTGTCACATGTGATTTTTGTCGAAAACCTTCAGCAATAATGAAAATTATTAAGCAATTAAATAATTTTCATTTTGCGAAAAATTTCGACATCCGTCACATGTGACAGCTGACCATAGACTCAGACTTCTGGTCTATGTCATAATATTATTATTATTATATAACATTGTTCTGTAGCAAATAAAGTATTAAGTCCGATAACTTGTAGAACCAGACCAATAGCATCTGACGATAGACAAAAGGTTGGGTGAATGGTTTAGCTTACGACTTTGGCCAGGATAAATGACGGTGTAACCTTTATTTTTTATGCAACCTGACATGGATGGCTAATACCACACAACTACCGTTATGATATTAGCCCAGTAAAATACATTCCCGAAGGAATTAGGTGCCATGCCAGGACCTTCCCTTTATGAGCACGGCTACATTGAACTGGATGGAAAAAACGGACATTTTTTTATTGCCGTTTTGACCATCTTTTCATCCAATGCGATGGTACCATCCCAGGCGGGGTTAAACCCTACCACCTAGTAGGGGAAGGGGACCTACAGTTTGACATGGATTCAGAACCATGGAGCAGCTCTCATTCGTTACAAAATGCAATTATCGAACTCAGAAAGAGAAAGAAAGTGGTGCATGTCGGGGGGAGGAATTGAACCTAGACCTCTGGTACGCTAGGCCAGTCCCCGCGCCACTAGGCTACGAGCCGCTCGAAACTATTCGAGAATTAGCGAAAAGTGCGGGAAATAAATTGTTCACGTGACCGCTGTCTCCACCTTGCTAGTGACGACATAAAATGTTCAAATTTAATTAAGGGTCGTGTCTGAAGGCGCACAACAGTTCCGACAAATTCAAGGTCAAACTTTTGTAAACAAAATGGCTGTTGCAAATTATTTGTCCCACGAATTCTCTTGGCGTATGTGAATTCGCGGGTAGTGTAATTATTGTTACGTAACACAGATAATCGTTTACGTAGACTATGAGGTCGCGACAAAAATGGTAATGATAACTTAAATAGCTGAAACTGGGTTCACAGGATAAAGACCAACCCTCTGAAGGTAAATGTGTCAGTTTGCCTGCGCCAAGTGGTTGCGTTACGTAGATAAGGCATATGAAAGTGTAGTTATTTTGACAATAAATATATATGATAATGTAAACGGCTGCAAATAACGAAGCATGAAAATATCAGTACATACTTGCTTAGCAATACCAAAACTGAACAAATTATTGATTGAATTTCGTAGTTATAGGCAATTTAGGTTACTAATATAACTTTAGGTATATTTAAGTACTTAATAAAAAATCCGACTGGTTGTTGTTGTATAAAATTAATAGTTATCACGCACTAAACTTATTTTTTTTATGCAACCTGGCATGGATGGCTAATATAACACAACTACCGTTACGATATTAGCCCAATACACCACATTCCCGAAGGAATTAGGTGCCATGCCAGAACCTTCCCTTAATGAGCACGGCTACATTGAACTGGATGGAAAACACGTCCAATCTTTCGTTGCCGCTTCGACCAATTGTTCATCCAATGCGATGGTACGGTTTAGCGGGCGGGCTTGAACCCTACCACCTAGAAGGGGAAGGGGACCTACAGTTTTACATGGATTCCGAACCGTGGAGCAGCTCACATTCGTGACGAAATGCATTTATCGAACTCAGAAAGAGAAAGAAAGTGGCGCATGTCGGGGCGTGCGCCTCGCGCGTACAAAAACCGGCCAAGTACGAGTCGCACTCGCACACGAAGGGTTCCGTACCATATCACACCACAAATACACCATATATATCGCTTTACTGATTTTACTTTTTGATATATAATTTTTTTTAATAAGACTTTGGTTTTAGATGACTGTTCCTGTATTATTCTTTAATTTAATTTTAGCTTAGTATAGTACATATCATACCGCAACTTGTTCGTTTTTTTGTTGTATAGTATCTATTAACCCTTTTTCTTTGGGTAAGTATTTATTGATTACTACGCACATGATTTAAGCCAAGCGAAAAAAAAACCCGCATGCTTCAACACGGGACTCCTAGCGAAGCATTCGGGACACAACCTTTGCGAATGTAGTCAGGCTGATGCTGGACTACGACTCGCTCCACGGGTATAACATTTTCTACAGATATTATAGATGTATAAGAAATGATAATGTATTGTACCTTTATTTGCAAATTAACTTACTTCCTTACTTACTTACTTACTTACGTACAATATTTTAAACATGAAAATCTCCTTTTTTCACGGGTCCTTTAATTTTATATTTTTTTTATTTTGACCCGGCTGGTCAACGACTGGCTTCAGGAAGGAATTGCCAAAAGTCGGCATCAGAATATTTAGGAAAACATCACCTTTATAACACGTTCTTAGTGTGTTATATTATCCGTAATTTTTTTTTAAAACGCGCTCGCTAAAAATATAAATGAGAAAGAAAATTTTCCAGAGGGATTTTACTCGAGGGTAAGGATGAAAAATCTTTGCATAATTTATAGATGAGACCGGTATTTTTTCAGGCGAGTACCCGCTCAAATTGGACAAATCATATTGCGAGTGGACGCTCGGATCCCCTTTTCATGGTAAAAAATAAAGATATGAAAAATTTATTCAACCTTTTCCCGGCTTATGACCGCATTCGACGTTCATTCTACTATTTGAACGCGAGAATTACCTTTCATACTAAAAAGTATAAGGTCATGTACATTTACGCACGGCTTAATTTTTAGGGTTTCGTGCCTCGACGAGGAAAATACAAATGGAACGCGTCCAGGATTACTTTGTTGTTTGTTTATTTGTCTATCTTATGTCAAGACCTGCCAAGAACGGGTAAGGTATTGAGACTATCGTGAAGTTGCAGTGCTCTGAGTTTTGAAAATTTTAAGAAATTAATTACTTTTCCATCGGCCAAGGCACAAAGGCCGACTGCGAACTAAACTAGCGAATTCGCCTTCCAGGTACCCCTAAAATTTTTGATATTTTATTGGAAAATAAATAGTCACTTGAGATAGCTTGATTATTTCTCAGTACGTATTTCTTTATTTGTGATAAAATCTCTAAAGACAACAGAAAGGATACGTTTTTCTAATGATAATTATCGGCCAAAATGTTCACATAAAATTTAATTACAAAAAAAACAGTTTCAGTTCCTTTATTTCCACCATTAGATGTATAATTACAAACTCGGATCCGTCTTTTTTTTCTTGTCCGTTCGGCTACTTCTGCGGCTAAGGATAGCCGACAAGAAACTTCGTCAGGTTCGTCATTGTATTATTGTTTTCCATTGATACTTATAAACTAGTTTGCAGTGATTGTTTGATTACTACTGCTCACAAAGAACATTATTATAAGATCACTATATACATTGAAGAAGAGCAAACTTTTGACTACGATAATGACATCTTATTTAAAACTAAAATGAATTATGACCTTAATTATTAAGGTGTATAAAGCCATCGACACAAGCGTACGTCTCGAAAATATATGTGAGTATGGGGATTTAAACGGGTAACGACCGCATTAAATCGGAATTAGTCTCATATTCTGAGCTCTATAGTCCTTTGGAGCTGCACAAAAAATAAGCTTCTAAGTCATTACAATAAAAAAACCGGCCAAATGTGAGTCGGTCTCGCACACGAAGGGTTCCGTACCATCGTACAAGATTTAACACAAACATGTAACTTTTTTTATTTAATTTTTTATTTTACCTATTTGTTGTTATATCGGCAAAATAAATACACAATCTGTGAAAAATTCAGCTGCCTACCTATTACGGTTGATGAGATACAGCCCTGTGACAGACGGACGGACGGACGGACGGACGGACGAACAGCGGAGGCTTAGTAATATGGTTCCGTTATCACCCTTTGGTTACGGAACCCTAAAAATACGTCCATTTATAGCGTATGCATATTTTTACACTATTCCCGTTTACATAGAATCATGAATTTCTCAGAAGCAAGTCATAGCTCTAGTAAAGGAAACAATCAAAAAACTTATTAAAAATGTGTACGGAGCCCTCGGTGAGAGTCTGAATTGCACTTGTACGGGTTTTTAAATTATTAAAATGGATTCGTGTATTTACATGGGCGCCGTTGGACTTTGGAAATAAAATGAAAACGTTTCTCTTATTTTTAAATTGAAATAAAAACCGTACCCAAGAGCAAGTAAGAAGTGATGTGAAAACGTATACATTCGTCCCGACTTTTCTTTCAGCGCCTGAAAGTGTTCCTCAGCGTCTAACACCTGCTCACAATGGACTATGAGAAGGTTCTTTCTCTCGAGTAACGACACTTTGCCCCAACTTAAGTGATAAGAGTAGGTGCCGTCTCAGAGGTGCCAACATTTCTTCGCGATTGTTGAACTTCTTTACTGAGCCGGTAGTCTCGGTTCTCACCTGAATTGGCGTTTACGTAACTTCGAAGTTCCGTAAAAACGTCAATACAAGCACCACGCATACAAGTTCTTACTAGATATTCTGTGGTTTTACTTATTCAAGCTGTCAAAGTCAAACTCGGACTTCCGATATGAAAACGCGGAGTGGACGTAAACCGCAACGTCGACGTATTTACGGCAACGTTGAGTAAGCTGTCAAATCGAACTCGGACTCGTAAATGTTAGTTCGCTTAACGCCCCCTGCGCGCGCTCTTCAATTTCTCCATTTATTTGAAAACGCCAGTCGATCGGTTTGGCGGTAAACGCAAATTTAGGTGACAACTCAGACTGCCCACTCTGACTTAGAATTGGGCTTTGGTATTGCCAATAAGCTGGGATTGTATACAGACGCCTTACTGTCCGTAAAGACCTTGTTTGCTGCCGAGATACCACAGTATTCACACTGAATTTTACGAGAGTGCAATGTTATTGCGTTTGTAAGACATTGGAACCATTTGGGTGAATACTACGCTCACTCGACTTCACAAATGATTCACTCAATTATTTTCATAGGCTGGTATTGTTAGTGGTTGGTGTTAATTGAATTAACATAAGATTTCCTTACCTGATAGAGCAGACAAATAAGTACTTGGATTTAGAAAAAAACCGGCCAAGTGCGAGTCGGATACGCACACGAAGGGTTCCTTACCATCGTACAAGATTGAGCACAAAACAATCACGTTTTTGAATGGGAACCCCATATAATTTTATAATTTTTTTTATCTATTTGTTGTTATAGCGGCAAAATAAATACGCAATCTGTGAAAATTTTAGATGCCTACCTATTACGGTTCATGAGATTACAGTTTCAAAATAATTGAACTGATTCCTAGCAATCTGAAGTAGAAGGCCATACAAAAGCACAGAAGGGATACATCATACATTTTCAGGTTCGATTTTGTACAACCTTCTAGTCCAGGGTGCTTGGAGTCGGTTCAATGTTTTTTAAAATTGTAATTTTGTTTAGTATTTCACACCCTTTGGAGTGGTATTCTTGAAAGGACCACCCCTGAATAATACGCTACTAATGAAAAAGAGAACCATTCAAATCGGTTGACATATCGAAAAATATACACACCACAAAAAATACAGACGAATTGAGAACCTACTCTATTTAGGGTTCCGTACCCAAAGGGTGAAAACGGAACCCTATTACTGAGCCTCCGATGTCCGTCCGTCCGTCCGTCCGTCTGTCACAAGGCTGTATCTCAGGAACCGTAATAGGTAGGTAGGTGAAATTTTCACAGTGTGTATTTATATTGCCGCTTTAACAACAAATAGGTAAAATAAAAAAATTACAAAAATTAAAGGGTTAAAACCTGTTTTTTTGTGTTGAATCTTGTACGATGGTACGGAACCCTTCGTCTGCGAGTACCACTCGCACTTGGCCGGTTTTTGAAGTCGGTTAAAAACAGAAATACTTAGCAGTTTCCTGTAGGTAACGACGCATTGAGACGTGACTTTTTCCGAAGAGAAACCTTGTGAAATGTTTGGGCCTCGAATAAACTAAATATTTTTAAATCAATCCGAAAAGGTCAGCAAATATCACCAGTTATTGGAAAAGCTAAGACTTGGAAAAAGGATCTAGGACCTCTAGGAATTCGGGTATCAAGAGCGGTAAAAAAATGAATAGGCGCGTGATTTTCATATTTGCATATCAGTACCAGTGACGCATCACGCCATTATATTTTATTAGACTTTTACAAAGAAATACAAAAAATAAGGTAAAGAAAGATTTACAGATGATTTGATATTGAATTCTGCCTAAAAATTGGCATAATTCTGTTGTTTCTGTGTTAAGATGGTCCCGTAAGCATCAGACAATAACCCTCTCCACACAATCGTAGTTTAATAATTATGTGAAGACCACCATGCTTGATTTTTAGTATCTAATATCAGTGGACAAATATCTATGTCTGCACGTTGTTGTTTTTTTCGAAAAAAATATCGTATGTCGCACAACAGAGAAAAACTATGTATGGAGATTTTCTTTTGCCCGTTATTTGACTTGGTTAAGATTTTTCACCAAAACCAAAATATGCAGACACAGATATTAGATGTTTGATAATCGATACCAAATTTAAAGTACTCAAATATGTTGTTAAATGGAACAGTGGTGTTCAAATATTAGTAAAATACGTTTGTATGGGTAAGCCAGCTTACGGGCCGTTCTTAAGGTGGCCCAACCCGCTCATCTCCCCATACAAAAGGGGAAAGAAGATCACGCCCATATTTCTTGTCAGAGATCCAAAATTTTGCTCAAAATAGCTTTATTCGATCGAACTAGATGTCTGATGACCATTGGCATTGTAAAATTGTGTTTGGTTTCCAAGTTATAAGGTCCGAAAGTTCGAATTTTTCGCGCGTTTTATACAATAACTTTGGAGGTGGATTACGCAATGATAAAGTAAGAACATCGTAAAAAGATTGATCATCAGACATAGCTTATTTAATCAAGATTTATGATCTATTTGGTTTTTGTTAGATTTTTGACTACAGCGGTCGTGGTTTACTTTTAGCTATAAGTCGTTTTGAAATTAAAATTTTCGTAAATCTTACCATATCATACACTATGCACATTGTCTTTTTTGTGGACATGTTGCATCTTCCTCATCACAGAGCCTGTCTTATTCTTTGAAACAGAGAAGATCACAGAGCGCAACAGCACGGTTTTGTACCGTGCACGCGAATGAGTTAGGCCGCCTTAATAACCTTCCTTGTTCAAGCAGGCGTTGCACAGACGGCCGATGGAGGGGGTCCCAAGACGCCGACGCATCGTAAAGTGGGACTCTTACTAAAACCTAATTTGTTCTTATGACAACATGTTTTTCCTTTTCGTAGCCGTCTCATGTGAACTGCTCTTATTAGACAATTAAAAACATTCCCCTCTTCGTTCCCAGAGCCGCGGCGGCAACGTGTCCGAGGGCTCAGCGCGCTGGGTGATCGACGCGGCGCGCGGCGTGCCCGACTCCGCGCACCTGCTCGAGACCTTCGCGGAGAACCAGAGCAGCGTGGGCGCGCCGGCGCGCGGCGCCCTGCTCGCGCTCTACGGCGTGCTCATCGCGGTGGGCACGTGCGGCAATGCGCTCGTCGTACTCTCCGTGAGTAGTTACACCTTCTTTGTCTTGGTGGAGAACCAAGCAGCGTGGGCGTGCCGGCGCGCGGCGCCCTGCTCACGCTCTACGGCGTGCTCATCGCGGTGGGCACGTGCGGCAATGCGCTCGTCGTACTCTCCGTGAGTAGTTACACCTTCTTTGTCTTGGTGGAGAACCAAGCAGCGTGGGCGTGCCGGCGCGCGGCGCCCTGCTCGCGCTCTACGGCGTGCTCATCGCGGTGGGCACGTGCGGCAACGCGCTCGTCGTACTCTCCGTGAGTAGTTACGCCTTCTGTGTCTTGGTGGAGAACCAAGCAGCATGGGCGTGCCGGCGCGCGGCGCCCTGCTCGCGCTCTACGGCGTGCTCATCGCGGTGGGCACGTGCGGCAACGCGCTCGTCGTACTCTCCGTGAGTAGTTACGCCTTCTGTGTCTTGGTGGAGAACCAAGGGCGCCCTGCTCGCGGTCTACGGCGTGCTCATCGCGGTGGGCACGTGCGGCAACGCGCTCGTCGTACTCTCCGTGAGTAGTTACGCCTTCTGTGTCTTGGTGGAGAACCAAGGGCGCCCTGCTCGCGGTCTACGGCGTGCTCATCGCGGTGGGCACGTGCGGCAACGCGCTCGTCGTACTCTCCGTGAGTAGTTACGCCTCCTGTGTCTTGGTGGAGAACCAGGGCGGCGTGGGCGCGCCGGCGCGCGGCGCCCTGCTCGCGCTCTACGGCGTGCTCATCGCGGTGGGCACGTGCGGCAACGCGCTCGTCGTACTCTCCGTGAGTAGTTACGCCTTCTGTGTCTTGGTGGAGAACCAAGGGCGCCCTGCTCGCGATACAAGCCGTTTCGATCTTCGCTTATTTCTAACAGTAGAATGATCTTTCAGGTGGTCAGAAAGCCTGCGATGCGGACAGCCCGCAACATGTTCATATTGAATCTGGCGGTATCAGACACGCTTGTGTGTACTGTCGTGTCGACGCTGACTCTACTGGAGCTGCTGACCAAGCACTGGCCCCTGCCCGACTCGCCGTTTCTGTGTAAGGCCACTGGCACGATACAAGCCGTCTCGATCTTCGCTTCTTTCTAACAGTAGAATTATTTTGCAGGTAGTCAGAAAGCCTGCGATGCGAACAGCCCGCAACATGTTCATACTGAATCTGGCGGTATTAGACACGCTCGTGTGTACCGTCGTGCCGCCGCTGACTCTACTGGAGCTGCTGAACAAGCACTGGCCCCTACCTGACTCGCCGTTTCTGTGTAAGGCCACTGGCACGATACAAGCCGTCTCGATCTTCGCTTCTTTCTAACAGTAGAATTCTCTTGCAGGTAGTTAGAAAGCCTGCGACGCTAACAGCCCGCAACACGTTCATACTGAATCTGGCGGTATCAGACACGCTCGTGTGTACTGTCGTGTCGCCGCTGACTCTACTGGAGCTGCTGACCAAGCACTGGCCCCTTCCTGACTCGTCGCTTCTGTGCAAGACCACTGGCACGATACAAGCCGTCTCAATCTTCGCTTCTTTCTAACAGTACAATTATTTTGCAGGTAGTCAGAAAGCCTGCGATGCGAAGAGCCCGCAACATGTTCATAATGAATCTGGCGGTATCAGACACGCTCGTGTGTACTGTCGTGTCGCCGCTGACTCTACTGGAGCTGCTGACCAAGCACTGGCCCCTGCCTGACTCGCCGTTTCTGTGTAAGGCCACTGGAACGATACAAGCCGTCTCGATCTTCGCTTCTTTCTAACAGTAGAATTCTTTTGCAGGTAGTCAGAAAGCCTGCGACGCTAACAGCCCGCAACATGTTCACACTGAATCTGGCGGTATCAGACACGCTCGTGTGTACTGTCGTGTCGCCGCTGACTCTACTGGAGCTGCTGACCAAGCACTGGCCCCTGCCTGACTCGCCGTTTCTGTGCAAGACCACTGGCACGATACAAGCCGTTTCAATCTTCGCTTCTTTCTAACAGTAGAATTATTTTGCAGGTAGTCAGAAAGCCTGCGATGCGAACAGCCCGCAACATGTTCATACTGAATCTGGCGGTATCAGACACGCTCGTGTGTACTGTCGTGTCGCCGCTGACTCTACTGGAGCTGCTGACCAAGCACTGGCCCCTGCCCGACTCGCCGTTTCTGTGCAAGGCCACTGGCACGATACAAGCCGTCTCGATCTTTGCTTCTACTATCACTATTACTGCCATTGCGCTGGACCGATATCAGGTACATATATTGTCAAGGTCATATTTTTCTTTCTTTTTTTTTTGTTCCTTGTTTTTTTTCTTAAATCGTTCCCCCAAAAAATTGTGTGTAATTCATTATTGTGAATGGAAAAAATAGAAGTAACTAGTTTGACTATGAATACGTTTAAATAATTAAAATTAATAATTAAATAAAAAAAAATGTTATAAAGCTTTATTTCTTCCGTTAATCGCAGTCGAGAGACGTCCTTCCCACACTTTAATTTCATTTATAAAGCGTTTTTGGTAGTCAAACAACACTACATGTCTGATAAACAGTCAGACAACCATTCGACGGATCTATTTACGCCTCTGCTTATCCATCTGTTACAGTAAGTCCATATTTTTATTAGTAAAATTATAGGCAGATAATTGTGACAGAAGATATAATTCTCCAGTAATTACTATCCGTAAATGTTTACTATTATTGTTTTATTAAGGTTTGTATTAAGGAACTGGATGGAAAACACGGACAATTTTCAGTGCTTCGACAATCGTTTATTCAATGCGATAGTACGAAAATTGTCCGTGTTTTCCATTCAGTTTAATGTGGCGGTGCACTGTAAGGAAAAGTCCTGGTATGACACCTAGTTTCCTTGAGGTGTGTTGCACTAATATCATGACAGCAGGGTAGGTATTAGCAATCCACGTCCAGTCGGATAAAAAAAATATTTCGGATAAGACTACTAGGTAACGGGTCGCATGTATTCTGAACCATTATATAACATTCGTCACAAATTGAAAACACGTATTTCAATCTGAGAAAGAATGAAAGAACTGTCAGTGAAAAATAACCTAACTCCCTAGGATAATAGAATGTTCAGAATATTCACCCGCAATACCTTATGTATCGTATTATCATCAAATATCTATGCTATCGAACTAATATATTGACGGTGGGTGTCGTGCCTTTTATATTTTAGATGATTACCTTATTACATAAAAAAAATATCTGTTAAAAAACTTTCCTATGTTAAAAACGTTTGTAGTTAGTTCATTCAGTTCCTGAATTTTATAGGTTGAATGCTAATCGATAGACTATTGGAGAAAAAGACGCTTTATTTCCTTTGTAAGCCAATCACCCGAACAGAGGTAATTAAGGAAAAGTGCTTTCAAAGTGATTTTATTCAATTAGCGAATCATGCGCCTCACCTGCGCTCACTAACTTTTCTTTCATGAAGCCGAAACAAGTTTGAAAACGTTTCCTTTTTCCGAAACCTTCTTAAGTAGGGTTAAAAGTTTCGATAACAATTCATAAGGAAGGTTAATCAGGGCATCCAAGGGACTCTGACACTTTTTGAAACTGCAAGACGCGATTTTGCGTAGATGACCTCATATAATATACTAGCTTAGGTTCCTGGCTCCGCTCGCGTGAATTTTGTTTTGGACACTAACCCGAGTGGAGCCCTATTTGATGAATTTGATTAGAAAACTTCGCAGGCATTCAGATGGTCAGTTCAGGGGGTCCATTCAGGGCAAGAGTGAGTTCGAGTACGGGAGTGAGTTAACCTAAAAATAGCTGAGAAAAATATTATTATTTAAATAACGGAACCGTTATTTATACTTCGAACGTATTTAAGGGACGGATAAGATTTTTACCTAACTGTAATGATGTTCAAGAAGTGTGGAACCATTAACTATTTAAAAAAGTGTGTTGATTTTTAGTGACGAATTCGAACTCACTCTTTCCCTGAATGGATATCTGTTTCTATGCTCTAAATATTTTTTAAGGTTTTTTAAATTTAGGATTCGAAAATGTATTGTAAAATCTAGGTTATTTTTTTTATTTTATTATATTCGTTACGTTTTTTTAAATATACCTATATTTTGAAAATATTTTCTAAAGACACAGGAAAACAGTTGTTTTTTATACCTTGATTTTAGAATTACTTTTAATGACAAATGCAAATCAGAAACATAAAGTCATCGGTTGAAGCTATCTTAAATGATTAAAAATTTTTGATTAAAATCTCACAACCGTTAGGGTTTGGAAGCCGATTTAGCTAGTTTTGTGTCTTGTGCCTTTTTGTTTTCAAATCCTAGATTTCCGCTGCCTTCCTGACAGCCTTAAAACAATATTTGAGCTTATTATTAATTAATTATGTATTTTATATATTATATTTATTAACATATACTATAATAATATTATTAATATGTATATTATTGCATATTGTCAGCATCAGACATATCATATTTTGTATTTATTTGACAATTACGTCTCGAATTATAAGTTTTGTAATTACAGTAATGTCGAACAGTCCATCAAATTCTTCACCGTCTGTAATCAGAAATAAATTCTAAATTCCTGCTAAATTTCAATGTTAAGCAAACGAAAATAAATCAAAGAGTAAGTCTACACAGCTTTGGCATTAGTCGACGTCCGTAGAAGCTTGTAATAATAAATACACTTATTCTGCTGAGATTAATGTGCCCGAAACATGAAGAGAGGTGTCTTATTTTAAATAATTACTTTTAGCATTTTCAGTGAGTTTGTGAATTTTTTAGATCCATCAATTAATAGCGTGCTTTAAGAGGTTCAACGAATACTTAATTACACACTTAATTCACTTTTATTAGTGAAATAATAATAGTTGTTTATTTTTTCTTAATAAGGAGATTTCTCTCTCATCTTAAAGTGAAGGGTAAGGAGATATTAATGTGAAGTGAAATGATTTTATGTTAAGGTACAGCCTAGCTGATGAATACATTTCACTGTAATCTAAATTATAAGACAAAATGTTAGCATCTGATAAATGCATGATAGTACCATGCATGCGAGCGATACATTTATGCCAGTTAAAAGGTGTATTCTTAAGCTTGCATGTATATTTAAGCAAATTATGTATGACCTGTTCTTTTCCAACGCAACTATGACGGGTGAACCGTCAACAGATACAGTGCTTGCTTAGCGAGGTGTATTACATGGTTATCAAAACAAAAAGTTCAATTTAGTGCAAATAATTACCCTGACTCTGATTTTGACGCTGACTACTAATTTCATTGAACTATTGAAACTAGATTTTTATAACTATATTCTTTGTCCACAGTTGATCGTCTACCCAACGCGCAACAGCCTCAAAACTATGGGTGCTGTGGTCACTCTCGTCTGCATATGGTTAATCGCGACAGCCCTCGCTTCTCCTCTCTTCATCTACCGCTCCCTGATTGTCTACACTCTAGGCCACGAGTACGTCGACAGCGTCAGTTTCTGCATAGAAGACTGGCCCATAGATAAAGGCAGGGCTCTCTACTCACTGTTTAGTCTCATATTCCAATACCTGCTTCCGGTACTAGTAGTCGTTGGATCTCACGTGCAGATCCACAGAAAGTTGCTAGGGAGGCAAGTCGCCAGAAGAACCAGAAATCGTACTCCAGCCATTCTGATGGCAATAGCGGTTACCTATGTTATAAGCTGGTTACCACTCAATGTGTTCAATTTGGTGGCAGACTATAGTAGTGAGCCGATATTGGAAGAGCAGGAGATGCTTGTAACGTATGCCGTGTGTCATATGTGTGGGATGTCCAGTGCGTGTTCTAACCCTTTCCTTTATGGTTGGTTAAATGAGAACTTTCGGAAAGAGTTTGAGGAGATGCTATGTAGCAAGAAAACGTTGGAGAAGAGAAAGAGATCGAAGCAGGGACAGAATCAGAGAGAGACGGAAATGACGGCTCTGGGAGCGTTTGACCACACGCCGAGCGTTTCCAAAACGTCGCAAGTTTTTTGACTATGTTGTAGACTTAAGAATGTAATAGGTCGGAATGAATTGAAAACGAATGAAGCAACTTTGAACGATGTTAACCAAACTGAGACGGGTCCGATTGAAGTAAATCAAAACGAGATAAACAGGAGATCGAATGAAATAAGTCAAAATGTAAATAATATAATAGAAATGAAGGAAATCGTTATTCATCAAAACCAAGACGGTGTTAGTATTCGTGCTTATTGTTAAGATATTTATAGTGATTTGTAAAAACTCGAAATTATATTAAAGTAAGTCCGCTATGCAGGAAACGTGAGATTATCTTATTAAACGTAAATTAAATGTTTTACTGTTAGAATGATATATAAAATGTAAATATAAGCGCATTTAATATGAAGACAGCATGAATAGACTCAACCGAAATTCATATTTATACTTAACAATATAAATACACTGTATACATATGGTAGTGCAATCATATTTTACGTTTTTATTGAGCCAAAAAATGTAAAATATGACTTAACTTATGAGTGTGTTGATCGAATCAGCTATTTTTAGAATACTAATATTTTGTGTAACGATGTAAATGTGCTTCCTATATTATAATTTAGTGTTTACGTATATTGTAGATCAAAATTTGGTTTTGTGCAATTTTTTTTGTACTTATTTGATGTCGATTTCACACGAATGAAATTGTGCTGTGAATTAAGGACCACTCTGGTATTCTCCAAAATAACAGTTGCTAAAGCTCTAGTATTAGAACCAATAATATGATCGATAACGTAATGATTTTTTGGATATATTATGGTCCAATTTGTCGAGCTTAAATGTATTGTCATTTTGTGAAAGCGACAAGCGAATAAAGTAAGGTGAATACCTACGGTTAAGTTATCGAAAGCGTTAATTAGAGTTATTATAGAATTAAAACAATGTACATACATTTTAATTTATGAATATTGTGAACTTCCACTTCATGACGTAATATATTTTTAAGAAAACCACAAATATCATCATGGTTGCCATTTCTGGTTCCCGATCGCCGATGTATGGTCTCGGTACCCAGCGGTTGACTATTGTCAACCTCATTTTGCCCAATAATATTGTATGTATATACAATGAGCGAATAGTTGCTTGATGTCATCACGTTATTTGCTGGAAAACCTAAAACACCATTGTATTGGTGGGTTTTTACATATATTGGCAAGGTATTAGGTATGTTTTCTGTTCACCGTAAATCATTCATAACATGTGCATCGCGAACAACCTCAATAGCATTAATAGGAAATATTCCTTGTTATATTCCCGTTACGAATAAGCTTAGCCTAAGTGAAGTGGTATTTGAAAAATCGCCTATCCATTGCATTTCATTTGAACCGCTTCGAACGCCTGACAGCTACACTATTGCACTCTTTAACTGATCGTTCTATTGCAGCTTTCAATCAAATAAAGAGCTCAAAATCCTCGATTTTAAAGTATCAATATATTTTCCTAATCACGAGGACACCTGATTATCCATAGCAACTTTTTTTTCTAATGAATATTTGTGCTTAAAGCTTGTTATGTATTATCTTTTCACAAACGTAATTCACCTAACTAAATGCATTTTTTATTGTAATAGTGTATAGTGTAAATACCTCGTATGTTATATATTACTGTGAGTAAAAATACTGTTTACGAGAGCTGTTAAGAGAAAATTAATTTACGAGTACTTAGTTTTTGTAATATCAAAATAAATATATAATAAATGTTTTGTAAAGTAATATTATCTAGGTTTTCTGTGTAAATAACATTAGTACATACAGTAAATAAAAATAGTTTTCACGTTTTGTAATTGCAGTTGAAACTTAAAAATAAAACCATATTTCTTATTTCATGCTTTCTTGTAAACTTTCAAACGTCAATGCGAACGAATGCATTGTGAGGACTGACCACACATATTTGCTTGGTGTTTATGTCAATTGACACATGATGCTTAATCATGTTAGCTTTGATATAACACAAATGCCAATGTAAGGATACTGACCCCACTAATTATTACTTCTAAATACGATTCGTAGATCAGGGGCACGGGTTTTGCTTCTCATGCCAGAAATAATTGGTTCAATCACCCCATTCATGCACCAATCCTTTCTGAGTTAGATACCTGCATTTGGTCATAAATGCGATCTGTTCCATGGTTGGATTTCGTGTAAAACTGTAGGTACCCGTCACCCACTAGGTGGTAGAGTTAGGCTAGCTAGTTGGTACCATCGAATAGAATATATGGATGGTCGAAACGGCAATGACAAAATGTGGTTTGAAATGGACAACTGTATACTTTGTCAAAAACTTCGAAACATTACTAATTAATTTTGAAATGAACCGAAACAAATAAAAGAATTTACATCCAATTATAACTGTTGTTTTCTTAACCCATTTTTTTAACAATAATTGTATGAAGGAAAAGTAAACTCGATTTTTCCAAAAATTTCCAATTTCCCGAAGAAAGCACATAAATATATACCTTCATGCCGATTTCCTGGTGGGGTAGGCAGTGATGATAGAGAGCATAAATTTATAAATATAGCGTAGCAGATTTTTTGTTTGCTCACACATTTTGATTTTCAATCATTATTGTCACATACTACTCACTCGTTGGTAGCTCAGGGTGCGACACGCCTTGTCGTTCAAATCGAGGTAATGCAACTTTGGGCGTTCTGGATGGGTGACCATTTTTTCACCGTCAAGGCTGGCCTTCGTTCACATTTCACATAAAACTGCAAGTCACCTCCATTTAACAGTTTTTTTGGTTATGCTGCCCGGGTTGGTACCATCGCATTGAATAAAGACAGCTTGAAGGACAATTAAATACGTCCGAGTTTCTATATAGGAAACTTACTAGCATGGCACCTAGTTTTCAAGGGGTGTGATACGCTAATATCCCGCCAGTAGGTGTTGCATTAGTCCCCAATACCAGTCCCATAAAAAAACCTTTAGACGTCGACCATGTAGTAAAATAAACAGGGGGAATAAATTTTCAGAGTAACGTATTTTAATAATTCATGTATTTATTTGATGAGGGCACTCAGAGCCATAAATACAGAGTTATCTTATCAGCACAGCAATATTAGTGGGTGTAAAGATTTAAAAACCGATTAGGCTGTCTCCCCTGAAGCCGTCACATTGATTCAATCGCTACTCTGCCGAGGTGCCGTAACGTAATATTCGAAATGAATTTCATTCGTGACAAGATGAAAACATATTTAAATTCCACAGACAACCATCCTAATCCGGTGCTTCGTGTTCTCTCTCCAATCATAAGATATAGTCAATTCATGGGTCTTTTACCATTTAGTTTTGAAACCCAAAAATTCTCATTGCTTCTATTTTCGTTAACCGCCACAATATTCATCTTCTACGCCTACACAAGCATTACCATTGTCTTGAGCGGAGAAGCGTTCATCGAGTATTTTTACACATCAAATATATCCATCTATTGCGAGTACATTGAGAAGAGTGTTAACGTCGTATCTACGACCAGTGTATACGCTTCGTCCATTACGAAATTTCCTAATTTACTGCTACTCTTCAAGATCATGACGGACATAAGCGATATGCACGAACGCGCTGGGAAAAAGATCGACACGGCTAAACTCCGAAAGAATGTGATGATTATGATTGCCGTTCATGTGGTTTGGAATTCTCTTCAAGTAATTTTTATTTACGTACCCTTTTATTTGCTAACCGCCTCGCCATCGTTTCACCTGGTCTTCAATTTCAACTTTGTCTTTTACATCGAAAGCCTGACGATCCTGATGCTAGTGATTTTTCTGACAATTCTCACTCACCATTTCAGTGATCTGTGCGAGGAGCTTCAACTAACTGTCGATGAGGCGAGCAGTGACGTTTTATACCCAAAGGACTTCTATAACAATAAAATGTTCAATGGAAAAAACAATCTTGCAATAATAGCAGAGCTGCACTTCCAGCTATGCAAGGCATGCTCTGTTGTCAACGACATATATCAGTTCATGTACCTAGCGATCTTCTGTGAGCATTTCGTTAAACTCGTCTTGTCAGCGTTCTACGCTATGGAGGGCTTGGCTGGTGGTCAAGTCGATGCTGATGTCAGGGGTCTGTTCCTGTTGTTCCTTCTACGTCAAGTTATTGTCAGTCTAATATCGTTTTACATACCAGTTCAATACTGCAGCAAAACGAAGCATCAGGTATGTGGATTGTCATAAATGTTACCTACCCACAGACTCATTGAACTAATGAACAATAACTTCTTTATTACGCTTCGCATATAAAAACAGGATCTCTGTTAGTTTCGCTACAAAAATATTAGATCTATTTTAAAGGAAATAGTTAAGATTTGCAAAGAATATCCCGATTAAATCAAAAGCGTGAATTTGTAAAAACATTTAGAATAGATGTTTGAAGCTCTCCGTATGCATGTAATTAAAGGTAAACATTCAAAACATTTGTATACCTAAGCTCGTGTGATGATTGATGAAGAAGTAGCCCAGTCCTGTACTTTCGAAATGTATTAACAGTTATTTTAATTTTAGCAATGAATGAAGCCTAACGGCCTAGCAAGTTATATTTATTAGTATTAATGCAATTATTATTTTTAATTAGCGTGATTGATGTTTCAATAAAAGTATCAACTCTAAAACCGAACTAAATAAAATTTCAACTGCTGATTCAGACGGTGCCCTAATATTAACAGTTTTAGTGAGGAATTTTTCAATATTTTGTCCTGAACCTGTTCAGAAACTCAGAATTGAAAGTCTTCAATGGCAGCTAAGGCATTATGCAGTTTAATAATAACTATACTAGCGTTTAGTCATTAATTATCTTCACTTCCTTTCCGTCCACGTTCGAGTTTCTAATGACCCGTATTATTATCTTGATCCTCAAAAGTAGGCCGTTAGAGAGAACGTGTTAATATGAGGCTATTTATAAATTTTAATTTAAATGTTTGAAGGAATAAAATTATATGATTTAGTATGACAGTTATGTGATTTTATTGATTAATTGTCACAAAGATAAGTTAATAAAATTATGTTAACAAGTAATAACAAGTCATTCCGCGCCTCTGTTTTTTTTATTATTCAGCATCTTGTTCAGTTTAACAGTTATATTGCCTGAAAACGTGGTTAGAAATAACATTAAAACTATTGCAAATATTATTCATTTGTGGTCTGCAATTGTGACGAAAGAAAGACCCAACTGATTTACAGAACGGAAGTGTGTATCACTGTGCACTTTTATGGGAAAGAGGCGTGATTCGTGAAGACATTCTAATAGATATTGAAGACGTTATTTCATTAAGAGAAATGTATCCCTACATTTAATGAATTTTTTTTAGGCAGAACAGATACTCAAAATGATTCATGAAATAGTGAGAGCGAAGAATAATGATGACAACGAAATAAAAAAGGTAAGTATTATTGCAAAGGAATTCAGTTGTTCAATTTCAAGGCGTTTGAAAAAATATAGATACCGACTCAAGTATATATACTTCTAGATATCTTTAAAACTAAAACAAATCTAGAAAAAAATTTTTGCTGCAAGTTGCAACTTGAAAACATGGAAGTCAAATACACACACAGTAAATGAAGAGAAAAATGTACAAACTCCACTGAATAATCGAGTAAATCAAATAGGAATTCCCACTATTTTGGTGTTACTAAAGTTAACACCCAGTCATTTAATTTGCTTTAAAGAAACAAAAAAAAAATCAAAAGCTCTTTACGACTTAAACATTGTCATGTTTGCATTCGGTACTCGAGTATGTGATAAGATGTATGTATCAGTCAAACACTGTTAATGAATTGGAGCGGTGGTGTGGGGAATCGTTTTCCAGGTGATATGCTTTGGACTGCAAGTAGAACATACGGCGCCTGTATTTTCTGCTTGTGGATTCTTCAATGTCGACCACAGTTTTATTTTCACTGTAAGCATTTTCGATATTCTTGTCATTGCATTACTTGTGTGGCCTGTAGTCTCATATGTCGAAAACCACGGGTTCAAATCCTAGGGTATGCACTGAAACGTGCGGTTCTGAATGCATATAAAATTGTAGTACCTTTATACACTGACTGGGTGGGTCCAAATTGGTACCATAGCATTTAGATTTATGGCCGTATTTTCCATACACTTCTAGAGAGTCGGTGAGTTGGGGTCTAATATTTTAGAGAATGCGGTGAATTGAGTTGGGTTATTGTCATTAATATCATATTTATGTTTCAGAATGAAACGTATTGGAAGCAGATTTTTGTTTTATTTTTCTTGTGGTCTTTTGTAACTTATTTTGCGTTGATAATTTTTATTTAAATTGATACGACGTCACCTTTATCGCATTAATATGAGGTTACACAACGACATATACATTGATTAGGTTGAAATTGAATTATATTGATATTTGAATCAATTAAAATGCGTTAACATAGGATCAATACGCGAAATCAGTCACATCTAGTAGTAGATAGATACAAGCAAAATTCCTTGACTGTTGTAAATGTCCGGATAGCTAAGCGGTACATGGCGGCACTGGACATGTATCCAAAGGTCGAAGATTCGAATCCTGCTTCCGAACAATGTCACGACCAAAAACGTTTTATGATTAGTTTCTAAATCTGATTTCAATGCTTAAATGTAGTTGTCGTTGAATAATGAATGTAGAATGCTTAATTCCCTTGAGACGTGTTAGCTATCAATGTATAATTCCATAAAAAAATGCAAGCTTACTGTATTTCAGATGGCTGGCTCCGTATCAATATACATTCTCATATTGGTGCAGTTTGCAGTGAAGTGAAGTTTTGTTTAATGTAATTGTATCTTTAAACAATACGACTTAATTAGCAAGTTATTCCGAAAATTACTAAAATTACTTTTTTACAGATAATCGTTTATTCTTGAAAGTTTATTGTGTTGATTGGTGTTTTTGTTTAGTTCTTTTCTTGTTTTATTGAATTAGACTATTATAGAAGGGCCTTTAGTCCAGTTTGCTATTTCGTGTACTATATGTTGCGTTATTTGAAAAGGTAACATTGAAAAAAAAAATCAAAATATCACAAATCTCGAAGGAAACATTTTTATTATATTTTATTATTTGATAACACAACAATAGTCACAGAAGTGAATGTTACCTCCTATGTTAATATTAGGTTTGTCCTATACGAGTATTTTTACATACTTTTTAAAATTCAGTTTTTTAATGTCATTAGCAGAACCTGTGATACCACCCTAGTCTATGTATAAAATATGAAATATAAAAGTATTTGAAAAACTCAAAATTAACTTTTCTGTACTAATCCCTTTATATATCACCGATTCAGTTAATACAAGCGCCTATCTGTTTTGAGCAGCAATAGAACTGGACAGCATTCAACTTGAGACGCTCGTGGTGTAGGGGCTGGAGGACTTGATTTTCATGCGAGAGTTTATGGGTTGAAACCATAGCTCCGGTCATGCACCACTTCCTTTCTCTTTTTGAGTTCGATAAGTGCATTTTGTTACGAATGAGAGCTGTTCCATGGTTCGGAATCCATGTAAAATTTCAGGTTCCCTTCCCCTACAAGGTGGTAGGGTTGAACCCGGCCGGGTTGGTATTACCGCATTGGATGAAACTATGATTGAAGCGTCAATGAAAAATTGTCCGTGTTTTCCATCCAGTTCATGTAGCCGTGCTTAAAAAGGCCTAACGTGGCACCTAATTCCTTCAAGAATGACGGTCGTTCTGTGGTATTACCCATCTGTCAGGTTCCATAGAAAAATGTGTTCTAAAAAGGGTTTTAGCTTCATGTATTTCGCCCCCTTTGAGTACCTAATTTAAAGAGTATAATCGGCTTGATTGGAAACCCAGATCAATTTAAAAACTTTAATTTCAACGTGATCGTATTCGCTATACATGAAATTCACCAATTTTCGCTATATTCAGGTACAATTATCGCCATACTTTCGGAGTCTCCACGGACAGAGACATAAGACATAAGACATAAGACATAAGACATAAGACATAAGACATTTTATTTGCCACAACAAATAAGTACAATAGAGTAATGAATATAAAACCAATTAAACTAAATTAAAAACACTTAAACATTGCATTCTCTTGTAGGTATCTTCAATATGTGACAAATGGGATCAATCTCAGCTGTCTCGCAGAAAACTACGAAGCTGGTTTTCAGACGAATCCCTACTATAACTATCTTTAAACATTGCAGTTTAGGTGATGCTGCCGCTGGTGACGTCACTTACTAGGTGACGAGTAGGGCATATCTTCAGGGCAGTATGTTTAACATAGAAACCCACTTTCAATCGAGGGTGAACTAGCACAACTAGAAATCCCTCCCAGCATTGTTCAACGAGTAAGTAAGGACAGAAGTGGTGACCGAAACGGACCCGTATAGCAGCAGCGTAAACATACACTAACAGTAGCGGCGGCTAGTAAATTCGTTTACAAATTCGCTCACTCCTGACCTTCTCGAGTTCCAACGGCACGTAAGAAGTGCACATTCGAATTTCTTAGCAAACTGACTGGTCGGCGCTATTGCCAGTGTATTATCACTAAAATGTGGCTACGCTGCCGCTATAAGTTTAGGTGGCTGCGTTACTCATGTGACAATGCGTACTTCAAATGCTGAGTATCAAATAGCCATCTTTGCCTGTACCTTGTCGTGATCGGCGTGACGGCATGCCTAAAATTAGCTTTGACTCACAGCAAAAAATACATGAACCGAAAAAGGGAGAAAACCTTTCGTATAATGGCTATTTTCTCTTTAGTCAGCGCATTCTCTGCCTTTCTCTGGATAATGGATCAAAGAAAGAGGCATTCATTTAATTCCGAGATATTTCTTTTGCCCGGCTAAGGAAACTATACATGGTAGCAATATGAGGAGCATGCACATTGCAAACACGGCTTGTGTATTTACGTTTAGTGTAAAAGATTGATTACGAAATCCTAAATAAATACGTAACATTTTGTGGCGTTTTTATCGAGATTCATGCTTCGAAAATAATTCATGCAGCAATTTTTATCCATAATTTTATACAAATATTAAAACATTTTTTTAGCACAACTGTTTCTTAGTTTTTCGGGTCGTCCACAGAATATAAATATGAAAGTGTGTTTCCAAAAAATATCCAAAGATAGCAGCTCAATATCTATTGACATTTGTTAAAGAGTAATTTGAGTTTCTGCGACATGAACATTTGAAGCATTGTAATCCGATTTTAAAAATAATCTGAAAAATTAAAAGGGAATTATGGGCATAGGTCGGTTGGTTAGAGCAGTAGACGTGTAATCCAAAGGTCGCAGGTTGGAATCCTGCTTCCGTCGAATGTCACGACCAATACTTTTTTAGATCATTTTCAAAATCTGATTACAATGCTTCAAATATAGATGTCCTGAAACTCAAATTAATGAGATAACGGTAATGTCGTATCCATTAAATACATAAAATTATCATGATAAACATTTTGGCATTAGAATTGCTTATTATGAATGGGTCATTTATGATTCCATATAAATTGAACATAGCACGGCAGCTCTGAATATGATACCTTAGACATTTTCTTAAAATTAGGACCACTAATTATTGAAATAAATACGACACACACGCATCAGCTTACAGATGTTCGTGTCCTATATAATTATAGTGTGATAAAAATATGAAGAGAAATCATATAAAATTTGAAATGAAATGAAATGAATAAAATCTTGCAGGAAGCATGGTTTACAAAAAGGCGGAATAAATGCCATGAAGTATTCTCTGACATTCAACCTTAGAGATGTTGGAGAGATGCGGTGTGGCCGGCAAAAAAAAACTAATAACTAAGGAAAATATTAAGTATCTTAAAAATATTTTTAACATGACATGGTTAAATATATATTTTCATAAAATAAACGTACAAAATAAAGGCTTATAATATAACACCACACAATTACCGTTATGGAATTAGCCCAATACACCACATTTCCTATGGGATTAGGTGCCATGCCAGGACCTTCCCTCTATGAGCACGGCTACATTGAACTGGATGGAAAACACGGAAATTTTTTCATTTTCGCTTCGACCATATTTTCATCATATGCGATGGTACCAAACTGGGCGGGCTTAAACCCTACCACCTAGTAGGGGAAGGGGACCTACAGTTTTACATGGATTCCGAACCATGGAGCAGCTTGCATTCGTGACAAAATGTACTTTTCGAACTCTGAAACAGAAAGAAAGTGGTGCATGTCGGAATTGAACCCAGTCCCCGCGCCACTAAGCTACGACCCTACTTATGTTATTCCTTACGCAGCACTTACGCAAGCCTTACGAGTTCTTTCAGAAAATCATATTCCAATTTCAAATTCCCGCACTACAATTTTCAGCTACGCCGCGAAAATTTTCCACCCGGGAAATTGGCCAAATTATGTCAAACTTTTATACCTTTGATATTTGCAAAGTTCCGTTCGATGTCAACTTTATTTGCAGAAAGAATGCGATATCTTCCTCTAGGTTAACAATATTGACGCAAAACTTCCAAATAACACACGCCACGGCTTACCTTATTTAATATTCAAAGCAAACATCCGAAGTTGTATGAAAGAAGAACGCCGAGCGCTGGGATGAGTGTAAAGAAAATATCTCGGGAAATTTCCGAGCATTCGCCGGGACGTGAAGAGAAAACGGGCGGACTCTGAGATGAACTTACACATTTTTGGGTTCCGCAAAAAACATATCGCCTCTCTTTGACCTAATTCAAAATAATAAAAAAATTAGGCGGAATTCGAGCATTAAAATAAAAATGTACCATTTTCAACCGATGAGGCTGGCCGTGGTTCGGATTCCACGTAAAACTGTAGGTCCCCTTCCTTACTTACCATCGCATTGAATGAACGATGGTCGAAGCAGCCATCTTATTCATAATTACTTCGAAAATCGTTTATTCAACGCGATAGTTCGAAAATTGTCCCTGTTTTCCATCAGTTCAATGTAGCCGAGCAATATAAGGTATAGTCGAGCCGTTCTAAGAAGCGTTTTTTGACACAGCGGTGTGGAAGAAAAGCTAATGACTAAATTATGGAACATACCACTTTACCCCGCGTTTTATATTTTTGGGACCAAATAATAACAGCTTGCTGATGTGTTTTTTTTTATTATGACTTGTAGATTATATTTTATTCTATATTGTGTCAATTAATTACATAACAATGTATTAAATAATATAATTATGAACAAAATAATGGTACAGTACCAGCACTGGGAGTAAATTGCAATAGGGATGAGAACCTGCAAAATAATATCGACCATTTAAGTTTTAATATCTTTAATTTTCATAACTATTACTTAAATATTCTTATAAAGGAAAATCAAATAGATATCATCACGATTACCAATGTTGGCTTGTGAGAATGAATATTCGGTCTCGGGATTTCCAGCAATTAACGAATGCCTCCTTCATTTCTTAAATTATATGTTTAGGCACATATAATAAATAGAAAGTTAATTGCAATATCATCTAGCTTTTTAGGGTTCCGTACCCAAAGGGTGAAAACGGAACCCTATTACTAAGCCTCCGCTGTCCGTCCGTCCGTCCGTCCGTCCGTCCGTCCGTCCGTCCGTCCGTCCGTCCGTCTGTCCGTCTGTCACTGGGCTGTATCTCATGAACCGTAACAGGTAGGAAGCTGAAATTTTCACAGATTATGTATGTATTTTGCCGCTATAACAACAAATAGGTAACAATTTAAAATAATAATAATTAAAGGGTGCCCCATACAAAAAACGTGTTTTATTTTGTAAATCTTGTGCGATGGTACGAAACCCTTCGTGTGCGAGTCCAACTCGCACTTGGCTGGTTTTTCTAGTCAGTTAACTTTACACCGCTGAAGAAGAAAGTCGAATCAGTCGAATAAAACTGACAGTAATCTTAGGTGAAATAGAATAATAACAATCGACTTAGATTCACGATATTTGTACGTCGCCCTTTTTTTTCATTTTGGGTGGTATGTTTTCCTTTTTTCGGTCCTCAATACTGTTTCTCGACTAAAAAAGTGGTGCTCACCACAAAAGCTGTCAATTACTACTCACGAAAATGTATGTGGAAGAGGCTCCTTTTAAGGTGTACAGTCGTTACTTATCAAATGTATACGCTGGAAAGAGAAGGAATTTCTAAGTCCCTTTTACTCTATGGTTGACGTCAGCATGTCAGAAAGAGATCTCAAATTTGTCTCTATTTCCGGTGTATAGATTTCAGACAAAACGACTGTACAGCAAAATGTTATCAAAATGTTTTGCTCCAAATATACAATGGTTAATGTTTGGAAAATTATTCCGTTGAAAGCTGTATATGTGCAAAATATCTTGTATTTAGGTTATGAAACACCTTCCGAAATCAGATAATCACCTGTCCATCTGTATGAATGTGTTTTATTTTAGAGAAGATTGCCTATTATTAGATTTTTGCTTTTCCTTATTGAAATGTTATCGATATAAAAGTAAAACTGTGGTTTTTACCCTTCCCTATCCCTCATCTGTCAAAAAACGCTTCTTAGAACGGCTCGACTATAGGTTCTGACATGGCACCTAGTTCTTATGTGGTGTATTAGGCTAATATCTGACGGTCAGTTCGGTATTAGCCGAGCCAAAATTGTACTCAAAGCAGATTTATTTTATCAAATTAGATGTCGGATGACCATTGCCAGTGTAAAATAGTAATAAGGTAAGTAAGTTATAAGAAGTCTTTGTTTGGTTATAGTTGCTTTGTAATTTGTAGGCTATTGAGGTCGGTCTTCCCACTCAACCGCCCATACAAAGTGGAAAGAAGATCATGCGCAAATTTCTTGTCAGATATCCAAAATTGTACTCAAAGCAGATTTATTTTATCAAATTAGATGTCGGATGACCATTGCCAGTGTAAAATAGTAATAAGGTAAGTAAGTTATAAGAAGTCTTTGTTTGGTTATAGTTGCTTTGTAATTTGTAGGCTATTGAGGTCGGTCTTCCCACTCATCCGCCCATACAAACGTGGAAAGAAGATCATGCGCAAATTTCTTGTCAGATATCCAAAATTGTACTCAAAGCAGATTTATTTTATCAAATTAGATGTCGGATGACCATTGCCAGTGTAAAATAGTAATAAGGTAAGTAAGTTATAAGAAGTCTTTGTTTGGTTATAGTTGCTTTGTAATTTGTAGGCTATTGAGGTCGGTCTTCCCACTCAACCGCCCATACAAACGTGGAAAGAAGATCGTGCGCAAATTTCTTGTCAGATATCCAAAATTGTACTCAAAGCAGATTTATTTTATCAAATTAGATGTCGGATGACCATTGCCAGTGTAAAATAGTAATAAGGTAAGTAAGTTATAAGAAGTCTTTGTTTGGTTATAGTTGCTTTGTAATTTGTAGGCTATTGAGGTCGGTCTTCCCACTCAACCGCCCATACAAACGTGGAAAGAAGATCATGCGCAAATTTCTTGTCAGATATCCAAAATTGTACTCAAAGCAGATTTATTTTATCAAATTAGATGTCGGATGACCATTGCCAGTGTAAAATAGTAATAAGGTAAGTAAGTTATAAGAACTCTTTGTTTGGTTATAGTTGCTTTGTAATTTGTAGGCTATTGAGGTCGGTCTTCCCGCTCAACCCCCCATACAAACGTGGAAAGAAGATCATGCGCAAATTTCTTGTCAGATATCCAAAATTGTACTCAAAGCAGATTTATTTCATCAAATTAGATGTCGGATGACCATTGCCAGTGTAAAATAGTAATAAGGTAAGTAAGTTATAAGAAGTCTTTGTTTGGTTATAGTAGCTTTGTAATTTGTAGGCTATTGAGGTCGGTCTTCCCACTCAACCGCCCATACAAACGTGGAAAGAAGATCATGCGCAAATTTCTTGTCAGATATCCAAAATTTTACTCAAAGCAGATTTATTTTATCAAATTAGATGTCGGATGACCATTGGCAGTGTAAAATAGTAATAAGGTAAGTAAGTTATAAGAAGTCTTTGTTTGGTTATAGTTGCTTTGTAATTTGTAGGCTATTGAGGTCGGTCTTCCCACTCAACCGCCCATACAAATGTGGAAAGAAGATCATGCGCAAATTTCTTGTCAGATATCCAAAATTGTACTCAAAGCAGATTTATTTTATCAAATTAGATGTCGGATGACCATTGCCAGTGTAAAATAGTAATAAGGTAAGTAAGTTATAAGAAGTCTTTGTTTGGATATAGTTGCTTTGTAATTTGTAGGCTATAGAGGTCGGTCTTCCCACTCAACCGCCCATACAAACGTGGAAAGAAGATCATGCGCAAATTTCATGTCAGAGATCGATATTAAAATATTTTATTATTTTAAAATTGTATAATTATTTAAAATTTTCCATCCGTACTGAAAATACATCCGTTACAAGCTATGAAATCAAACGTAAATTTTATCGTGAATGTTCAGTCATTGTAAGGCTTTAGAAGATTAAATATTTATATTAAGGACACTTTAGGCACACGGAACGAGTGATATTGTAAATGTATATAGGCAGAGTCCTAAGTAAATAGAAGCCACGTTATTTATTTAGGTTTCCACATTTATTACATTTTTGTTCTGGATTGACTGAAAAAAAAAATGTTCTCGTTGGTACAGTTAACTTAATAAAGGATACAGTTGATTAACATATGCACACCGTTTGTAGACACCTTAACAAATTCAACATTATTTAAGCAAAAAGTATGAAAATATAATAGAAATGTTATAGAAAAACATGTAGACCATCGTCTTTAGAAACGAAATTAAGTTTATCGTTTTAGTTAACTGTGTAGTAACTATAAAAATGCGGTAGGGTACCGTTTATGTGCGAGTTCGACTCGCACTTGGCCTGTTTTTATTAAACATGGCATAATTGAATATTCGTTACAAAAGAACGTTTTCTAGTATTGTAGAGCCAAAGGGTCTTGTCGTTAACCGTCTCCAGTGGGATTAATATTGAACTTCACAATCGCCGGTGATTCACAGTCACCTGTGACTTAAAAAATCTCTCTTTGCTTCGTCACACATAATCCGAATCAGAAACAACGAGAAACTGTAAGATCTGTCTCGAAATCTTCCAAATTGTACAATCAAAAGTTCCCAGCGACATAATATCCAATAACATTATATTCGCTCTGGTTAACATATAAATAAGTAATAATTATATTAATTTGATGTCTAAATTATACGCCAACTTGCTATGTGATCCAAGTGGCAAGTTGGACGGTCGGTAATTTTATTTTGTTTAGAATTACATTAGAGGCTACTTTCACGGAAACTATAATTTTACGAAACGTACTTTGATAGTGCAGTACAAGTAAAGTATCGATAGCATATCTATCGTTGAGTGAATAAGCAGGCGGCTCGCGCCATAGCGGCCACATTTTGTCGACATTATAAACTATGGTATCGACTCTCTGCCGTGGTATTTCCCTCAAAGTACAGCCTGGGATCCTTCATACATGGTGGCATGGCTTTTGCAGCCCCCGTGAAAGTTCAAAAGGATGTCTTGGCGTACGCCATATGTCGCGATTAGCATAAACGTTGTTTGATATTTTAACCGACTTCAAAAAAAGTAGGAGGTTATCAATTCGTCTGTATGTTTTTTTTTTGTTTTTTTTTTATGTTTGTTACCTCATAACTTTTGCCTGGGTGAACCGATTTTGATGATTATTTTTTTAAATGATAGCTAGTGCTTCCCAAATGATCCCATTTTAATTTGGTTAAGTTCTGACAATGATATCTATGAGAAAATCATAAAAGTCTTAAATTTGTATTAAGATGTGCGCGACAAATGGAAGAATAACTCAATATAACGCCTACCGATTTCGGTGATTCTTTTTTAACCGACTTCAAAAAAGGAGGAGGTTATCAATTCGTCTGTATGTTTTTTTTTTTTTTGTTTTTTTTGTTTTTTTTTTTATGTTTGTTACCTCATAACTTTTGCCTGGGTGAACCGATTTTGATGATTATTTTTTTAAATGATAGCTAGTGCTTCCCAAGTGGTCCCATTTTAATTTGGTTAAGTTCTGACAATGATATCCATGAGAAAATCATAAAAATCTTAAATTTGTATTAAGATGTGCGCGACAAATCGACGAATAACTCAATATAACGCCAACCGATTTCAGTGATTCTTTTTTTATTGGAAAGGACGTGTACAAATTAGTAAATTTACTTCAGATTCAGGTTAGGTTAGGTTCTCTTGATTGGCGCAGCGCGTGTCCGGCTGACGCCGACTAAAAATAACAGAAATCGTAACTACAAAAATGGAAATATTTTTTTACTTTTTAGTGCTTTTTCTTTGAAGTCGGTTATTTTTTTTGTTAAATTGTTTTTTATTAGATCCCTTTTTTTCTTGATTCCATTCCATTACGTTTATTTTTTTTCAATGGCTGAATTTTAATAATTCAGTTAATAATAATAATTCAATAGTTCCCTTCGATACATTTATGAAAAATTTCGTGAATTTCAATGAAAAAATATTACGTTTCGTCTTTTTGTATCATGCGTATAATTTAATTAGGTCAATTGATTTTCACAATATGAAGTCAATACGTACAATTTTTCATTGCAATGATTTACGTCTTACGTATGGAAGTAATTTTGTTGGTATTTAATATATTACCAAATAATGTGTCGGTTGAGTGAGTTCTATCGACAAGTTCACATCACTAGTATACGAGCATAGTGGGTCAGTAATATCAGCGACATATCGATGTCATACGCGTCTCCGACCACCCATAGACGATTTCATCGAAAAATCACCAGACCCTATCGACTCGGTTGCGGCCCGCTAGTTCAAACACTGAGACCAAATTGTATAGTTAACGGCGCCATTGTGACAACGTTCTGTGCGTAAAACATTCGGGTGGGAATTCGCAAGTGTTAGAAATATATCGGTGAATATGTGGACAGTCTAGGTGATATAACGATCGTGATATTTGCGCGAGATTCAATTCCAGCGAAAAAACATTGTATTCAAGTAAGTGGAATGTTCTATTATTTCAAGCTGAATTTTAAATAAATACCCTTTCTTAATGGTTTCGGCACAGTGTTAAGGTGGGCCATCCCGCTCAACTCCCCATACAAACGGGGAAAGAAGATCACGCCCATATTTCTTGTCAGAGATCCCAAATTTTGCTCAAAGTAGCTTTGATCTAACTAGTTGTCTGATGACCGTTGTTATTGTAAAATTGTGTTCGAATTTTTCGTGCGTTTAAACAACAACTTTGGAGGTGGATTACGCAATGATATAGTAAAAATATCTTAAAAAGATAAATCATCAGCCATAGCTTATTTAATCAAGATTTATAATTTATTTGGTTTTTCTTAGATTTTTGACTACAGCGGTCGTGGTTTAGTTTTAGCTATAAGTCGATTTTAAATTAATTTTTTCGTAAATCTTACCAAATCATACACTATGCACATTGTCTTTTTTGTGGACATGTTGCATATTTCTTATCACGGAGCCTGTCTTATTCTTTGAAACAGAGAAGGTCCCAGAGCGCAACAGCACGGTTTTGTACCGTGCCCGCTAATGAGTTAGTCCTGCCCGGTTGGGCCATCGCTCGTACGTTTTTCTTTTTGATAACTTTACTTGTATCCAAGATGCACGCCTTTTTTGTATTTTTATACACATTCAAATAGGCCCATATGATAGATACACGTTAAATTGTAGCGTATACCATATGCCGTGCTTTCATCAAATAAAAAAATACAACATAATCACGATTTCCGCGAAAAGGTAATGCTTTCGGTGATATCTTACACTTATAAAACAAAAATGTTAAAAATAGTAACAAAAATATTCAAAGTCTTTCCACAAGAAATTTCTGGATGGCTTAAGGTAAGTCTTACATTACTCTATATATTATATATATTATTATTTTATTCTTGTAAAACTATTCCTTGCTGCAAGGTCGAACCTAACTGTTTCATCCGGTTAACCTCTCTTGCAATTATTGTTAAATTATCAACGCAGAGAGTACTTCACCCTACTCCAGGACACCAGAATACTATCCTATGGATTATAATATTTGATGCCTAACTGAAAGGTTATGTTTGCCGTGAATATCTCTTTACTCTATATTCAGTACTGGGAGTAATTTCACGGAACAAAGGAATCTTGTTCCAGTGTACTAGAAGCGATTTCTCATCCCATAATTCAGGAAAGCATATTATTCCCGCCATCGCGGATAACTACAAAATAACGCAACCACTAGCGTTTGTAATAAATGCTTCTTGCATTTGAACTACCGAGAAATTATAATGTGCCGATCCCACATGTCGAAATCGTTTTTAACGTTTTCTTCTAGTGTTTTCACCAAAGGTTATCACAGAAAGACACACACGACAACTTATAACCCATATAAGGGCTAATACCCATATTACGTGACTGATTTAGGGGCAGGGGGGTCTCGCAGAATACCATCATAAGTCACACGGAGCGAGGGGGAAATATTTGTCAGGCTCGTTACCCAGTCGCGCGACGCCTTGCGATTCGATAACCTGGGTGAAACAACTGTGAGCGCGGTTGGGTTCTGGATGGGGAACCATTTTTAGCCGCTGAGGCTGGTCGTTGTTCGGATTCCACATAAAACTGTAGGTCCCCTTCCTTTCTTTAATCCCGCCCGGGTTGGTACCATCACATTGAATTCACAATGGTCGAAGCGACAAACAAAATTGTCCGTGTTATCCATCCTGCGCATTTTTTGTAATCTCGCAATATCAATACAAACAATATCGCAAAGAAGCGGAACCCTATTACAAAGCCGTCCGTCCGTCCGTCCGTCTATCACAGGGCTATATCTCATAAACGTAATAGGTAGGCAGCTGAAATATTCACAAAGTGGGTATTTTTATTGCTTTATTAATATTTATTAATATTTTTATTATTTTATTTAAAAATATAGAAAATTTTAAATAATACAAATGAATGGGGCCCCCATAAGAAAAACGTGATTTGTTTGTGTTAAATCTTGTACCATGGTACGGAACCCTTCGTGTGCGAGTTCGACTCGCACTTGACCGGTTTTTTTAATACTTTATCGTATAGTCTGTACGCGCTGAGATCAACGAAATTCAAAAGACTTTATTTAAGGCGGATTCGTGTTTCAAAGGGATCTAATTTCGTTTAGTAAGATAAATTGAGAAAAGCTTTTCCAATCCAGTCTAGATTACAATCTAGTCTGAAACTATAAGTCAATGTTAGTTCCTCAGATAGCTGTTAATGCTTCTTACTTCAAAGCTTCGCTCCTTCCCATCTTTAAAATGAGTTTATTTCTTTGATTAATGAATTAAATGAAAGATGAAATCAACTATAAAACGACACATCAGTCACTTCAATATCATGTTGTATAGTCTTAGTAGGCGCAATAACTATGAATAAAAATTCCCATGCAAAATTACTCCATACGGACTAGTGAAGTATTCCAAACGAGTTCATTCAACATGAAAGTCATTCGTAAATGTTACATACAAGGAAAATACGCCTGTGACAGTGAGGTTCTTAGTAGAATTTTTCTACCCAAGACTCTGGCAATGATGTGGTATCTTGGCACTGAAATGCTAACTTATGATAGGTAATTTTAGTGCTATTTTTATAATGAAAACACCTCTATATCAATATTTACCCAATTATTTCAAGCGAGCACACGTCTCGTGCCAAACGTCCATGCTACGAAAGAGAGACGAGGGGGAGGGTACACTTAGGAACATGGCGGCGCGCGGCGTTGTATAGTAGCTTCCCTCTGTGCATAGTGCGCAGACCACGTTCAAGGTGGCCAGAGACGACAGATGCTTCACCACTCCCAGTTCATGCACTACTTTCTTTCTCTTTCTGAGTTGGGTAAGTGCATTTCGTCACGAATGCGAACTGCTTCGTGGTTCGGAATCCATGTAAAACTGTAGGTAAGGTTAAGCCCGCTCATGTTGGTACCATCGCATTGGATGAAAATATGGTCGACGCGGCAGTGAAAAATTGTCCGTTCCTCCGGAAAGTTGGTTTATTGGGCTAATATCATAACGGTAGTGGTGTGGTATATGCCATCCATGTCAAGTTGCATTGCAAGGTTTTAGGTGGCCCTTCCCGGCGGGACTAACTCATTCGCGAACAGGGTACAAAACCGTGCTACATATTGCGCTCTGGGACCTTCTCTGTTTCAAAGAAAAAGACAGGCTCCGTGATGAGGAGGATGCAACATGTCCACTAAGCAGGCAATGCGCATTGTGTTTGATTTGGTAAGATTTACGAAAATATTAATTACAAAACGGCTTATAGCTAAAAGTAAACCACGACCGCTGTAGTCAAAAATGAAAGAAAGCCCGAATTGATTATTAATCCTCATGAAACAAGCTGCGTCTGATGACCAATCTTTTTAAGGTGTTCTTACTTTATCGTTGAGTAATCTACCTCCAAAGTTATTGTATCAAACGCGCGAAAAATTCGAACTTCCGGACCTTATAACTTAGAAATCAAACACTATTTTACATTGCCAATGGTCATCTGACATCTAGTTTAATCAAATAAAGCTGTTTTGAGATTAATTTGTGATCTGTGACAATAAATATGCGCATGATCATCTTTCCACGTTTGTATGGGTAGTTGAGCAGGAAGGGCCACCTTAAGCATGCACGTAAGCATGTGCGTGCCCGTGTTGACGTATTGGACCATGTTTACCTCTGATGATTGCTGCTGTGAAACCCGAGATCCACCCAAATAACATTTACGCATTTTTCTCACTGATATATTCCAAGACTACACGCTATAAACAATAACGATACGTCACGACGTGAAACCAAATACATCTCGTCGTCACGTGGGCAGTAACCGGAGCATGATCGACGTACACACAAGCGACACTCTCATTCTCTCTCACTGCAAAGGCTTAAGGTGGGCCATCCCGCTCAACCCGGGAAAAGAAGATCAGGCCCATATTTCTTATCAGAGATCCAAAATTTGGCTCAAAATAGCTTTATTCGATCGAATTAGATGTCTGATGCCCGTTGGCATTGTAAAATTGTGTTTTGTTTCTAAGTTATTAGGTCCGAAAGTTCGAATTTTTCGCGCGTTTTATAAAATAACTATGGAGGTAGATTACGCAATGATAAAGTAAGAACATCTTAAAAAGATTTGTCATCAGACATAGTTTATTTAATCAAGATTTATAATCTATTTGGTTTTTGTTAGATTTTTTACTACAGCGGTCGTGGTTTACTTTTAGTTATTAGTCGTTTTGGAATTAAAATTTTCGTAAATCTTACTAAATCATACACTATGCACATTGTCTGATTTGTGGACATGTTGCATCTTCCTCATCACGGAGCCTGTCTTTTTCTTTGAAACATAGAAGGTCCCAGAGCGCAACAGCACGGTTTTGTACCTTGCCCGCGAATGAGTTAGTCCCGCCGGGTTGGGCCACCTTAATAATAGCAGAAAATGTGAAAGTTGTTTTTCTACGGACGCCTCCTGAGTCGCATGCGGATTTCAAGACGCACTGAAGGAAACAAGGACATATAACGGGCATTTGTAGATTGTGTGGAACGGTCCCGGCTATCTGTAGATGAAATAAAGCCGGCCAAGTGTGAGCCGAACTCACGCTCCAAGGACCAAGCCTGCTTACTTACACGAGTAGTGTACAAGGAATGTGATATGTATGTATATATAATTGACCGTGAAGCAAGGACACATTAATTAAAGAAGGAGCCTTTTGATTGACTTTTTCGTACTAAGTCAAGTTAAGTATATTTACAAGTCAACCTAGGACTGGCTCTAGCGTCTGATGCCAAATACGATTTTGGTGATGACGGCAATATGTTTGAATGTTCAATCTTTGCAGTCAATGCACTCAATCAACGCAGATGAAGCGTTTAATAAATGTATGTAGGTATAATCTTAAACACTATTAGTAGGAGGCATTCATTACGGGAGGAGGGACTGTAGGAGAATTCCAAATTATGGGTATACAGCCGGTGGCGAAATTGGTTTGGGTCCAGCCTTGCAGTATATACGTAAAGTAATTCTTTTTACTGGGCTCCTTCTTCAATTAATGTGTCCTTGCTTCATGGTCGATTATACATATGTACATACATATCACATTCCTTGGAATAAGCGACGTACCTGCTTAGTACGATAAAGTATATTTATAGACTGGGAGGCCGCGACAAAAATGGTAACGATAACGTAAATGGCTGAACCTGGGTTCACAGGATAAAGGCCAACCCTCTGAAGCTAAATGTGTCAGTCAGCATGCGCTGAGTGGTTGCGTTACGTAAATAAGGCGCCTGAAAAAGTAGTTATGGTGATAAAAAATATATTTGACATGTTAAATGGCTGCAACTAAAGAAGCATGAAAGTATACTTGCTAAGCAATACCAAAACTGAACAAATGTCTGGTTGCATTTCGTAGTTATAGGCGATTTAGATTACAGATATTACTTTAGGTATATTTACGTATTTAATAAAAAAACCGACTAGTTATTATGCATAAATAATAGGTATCAATATTTCTAGATAATCAGTATATTCATCGGCAGGTACATACCAACATCTATTTTATACAGCCAATCTAGACAACGCAACCACTTGGCGCAGGCAGACCGACATATTTAGCATCAAAGGGTTGGTCTCTAAGATGCGAATCCAGATTCAGCCATTTACCTTATTGTGACCAAAAATGTCGTCACCTCCCGGAATATTCCTTGAGTAGTGTACAGCTCGTGGTGTAGGGCTAAAGGACTTTCACCTTACGCCAAACCGGGTTGGTACCACCGCATTGGATGAAACTTTTCTCTACTAGGTGGTAGGGTTAAGCCAAACCGGGTTGGTACCAGGATGAAACTAAGGTTGAAGCGGCAATGATACATTGTCCGTGTATCCCATCCAGTTCAGTGTAGCCGTGCTCATAAAGGGAAGGTCCTGGCATGGCACCTAATTCTTTCGGGAATGTGGTGTATTGGCTCATTTATAACGGTGGTAAAATTGTATTAGATATCCAGCCAAAGCATAAAAAAAAATGTTAACAAAAAAAAATAACCGACTTCAAAGAAAAAGCACTAAAAAGTAAAAAATAATTGGCATTTTTGTAGTTACGATTTTTGTTATTTTTTGAGTCGGCGTCAGCCGGGCACGCGCTGCGCCAATCAAGAGAACCTGGCTACCTTGGCTGACACCGACTCAAAAAATAACAAAAATCGTAACTACCAAAATGGCAATGATTTTTTACTTTTTAGTGCTTTTTCTTTGAAGTCGGTTTTTTTTGTAATTTTTTTTATTTGTTTATTTTTAGTGAATCTGAAGTACACTTACTAATTTGTACACGTCCTTTCCAATAAAAAAGAATCATTGGAATCGGTTGGCGTTATATTAAGTTATTCGTCCATTTGTCGCGCACATCTTAATACAAATTTAAGACTTATATGATTTTGTCATGGATATCATTGTCAGAACTTAACAAAATTAAAATGCGACCACTTGGAAAGCATTAGCTTTAATTTAAAAAAATAATCATCAAAATCGGTTCACCCAGGCAAAAGTTATGAGGTAACAAACAAAAAAAAACATACAGACTGATAACCTCCTCCTTTTTGGAAGTCGGTTAAAAAAACATAATACCATGCAGAAAGGGTAGGCAAAGATGATAAAGCAGGACCATAGAACATTAAAACAGCACAAAACTCTCGCTTCTACCACAGGCACGCATCTCTTTATAGATGCTCTTCGATTACGGCTGCTATCAATTATACCTTTACGAAGCATTGTTATTCCTTTTCGGTCGTCTAGGCCAACACACTTTCTTTCATAATTCAGTCGTTTAGTAGGCCAATTCTGGGATAACCGAGTTGGTCGGGAGTGTTCTCAAAAGAGTAATTCACTTTTTCAATTTTTTTATCCAATGCGCTCAGCATCCTCCAATGTACAACCTGTGGTCCTTCAAACATGGTGTGAAGAAGCAACTGGCCGGTTGGCATGATTTCGCAGCCTCCTCAAAGCTCATGCGTATCGTCGGGTACCTTAAGCGATCCTGGCGTATGCCATATGCCGCGCTTAAGGGCGTGATGAGAGCCGATTTCGTTCAGTTTGTTAAGGACGTGAGTAAAACAACATTTAATTATATTCAAATATAACTACAACGAATTTCAATGGTTAAAAAAATATTATGTAGATTGATGGTCTAACTATAATTTAAAGATAAAATGGTAGAATATTTGTTCTTAAGTTAGACAATTATTCATAAATATTATTAAAAAGTTTGAACGCAGTGCATGAGCGTCAGATATATACCGTAATAGGTTTCAAATTTAGCTAGACCATCAAAGCATCTTTCAACTTTTTAATCGACTTCAAAAAAGGAGGAGGTTCTCAATTCAACTGTATTTTTTATGTTAGTTACCTCAGAACTTCCTTTAAAACTTCAAAATGAGTTGTAGTTACATATATGATTTTACTTACGTCATTATCGAACTGAATACAATCAGTAGCCCTACCATGAGTTTTGGTGATGTTCACTTCGATCAACGTTAACGAAATTTTTGTATGGAGAAAATTGCAGCGCCTCTAGCGTACGATCTCATTACTAAAAACGGCACTACGAGTTCATATTCACGCTCGTTGTCGAGCATCACGAACGTTATCGAACGACGACGCGATACGGTTGTATGAAAAACGATACCATGAGTGTACATTTTGACAGTTCAACGTGATCACTTCGATAACGTTATTCGAATTTCTTTTCACTAGTCATATCTTGGGTGAAAGGACGATCGAACACACATTTTAGTGCCACGGATGAAAAATCCAAGCGTATTTCATGCCAATTTCTGAATTCAATATTACGTTAGCAACTTATTAATGAGTACACTACAACTCTACGTAAAAAAATACAATTCGAAAAAATGTTTTAACGGTTTATTTTATTTATAAACGTTTCTTCAAACCTGTAGCCCTACCATGAGTTTTGGTGATGTTTACTTCGACCAACGTTAACGAAATTTTTGTATGGGGAAAATTGCAGCGCCTCTAGCGTACGATCTTGTTACTAAACACGGCACTATGAGTTCATATTCACGCTCGTTGTCGAGCATCACGAACGTTATCGAACGACGACGCGATACGGTTGTATGAAAAACGGTACCATGAGTGTACATTTTGACAGTTCAACGTGATCACTTCGATAACGTTATTCGAATTTCTTTTCACTAGTCATATCTTGGGTGAAAGGACGATCGAACACACATTTTAGTGCCAAGGATGAAAAACCAAGCGTATTTCATGTCAATTTCTGAATTCAATATTATGTTAGCAACTTAATAATGAGTACACTACAACTCTACGTATAAAAATACTATTCGAAATATTTTTTTAACGGTTTATTTTATTTATAAACGTTTCTTCAAACCTGTTTCAGGAATGAATTTATTTAAAAAAAAAAAATTATGTAGTGTATTCCCTCAATACATATTTTTTTATGCAAAGAAAATAAAGCATTCAAAACATAACCGTATCGGTAATTTATAAGAAAAATAAAACAACTATAATTGCATCCAAGAAAACCAAAGTCAAACATTGACAAAACATTTGCGCGAAATTGGTAACTAGGTATATAATGTTATTTTTACAGACAGATGGTACGCCCTATGAGTCACGCTTATTGTCTCGCGCCGCCCGCCGCGCCGGCAAGGTATCGGTCAACAAAAATCGTCACAAAATATCGGCTGCCAACAATCGACGGTTTGAGGTATGTTTTTACTAGTAAACTTAGCAAATTTATACTCAATTTATAATAGTGCGGTCCTATTTTATCTCATGCGAAAGAAGATATGGACACTGTTAATCACGGCCTACTCACTATCTTCCATTATTTCTTGTCTCTGGTCGAACGCAACGTTCATCGAGCGTTCGATAAGCGTTCCGTCGGTGAATAAAGTAACCCATGGTAGCGACTGTAACGCTGTTCGATCTCGTTCGTGAACATTCGATGATATTTTTCGTTCGTTCGATAGAAAACTCATGGTAGGGCTACTGTTTCAGGAATTAATTTATTTTTAAAAATTTAATTTATATAGGTGTATTTTCTCAATACATCTTTTTTTATGCAAAGAAAATAAAGCATTCAAAACATAACCTGTATGGGTAATCAATAAGAAAAATAAAACAATTGTAATTGCATTCAAGAAAACCAAAGTCAAACATTGACAAAACATTTGCGCGAAATGGGTAACATAGGTATATGATACTGTTTACAGATGGTACGCCCTATGAGTCACGCTTATTGTCGAGCGCCGTACGCCGCCGGCCACAGAACCTTTTTTTGTTACAAAATATCGGCTGCCAACAATCGACGGTTTGTGGTATGTTTTTCATAGTAAACTTAGCAAATTTAAACTCAATTAATAATAGTGCCGTCCTATTTTATCTCATGCGAAAGAAGATACAGACACTGTTAATCACGGCCTACTCACTATCTTCCATTATTTCTTGTCTCTGGTCGAACGCAACGTTCATCGAGCGTTCGATACGCGATCCGTCGGTGAATAAAGTAACCCATGGTAGCGACTGTAACGCTGTTCGATCTCGTTCGTGAACATTCGATGATATTTTTCGTTCGTTCGATAGAAAAGTCATGGTAGGGCTACAGGGGTTATCACGCTCTGAACATAAAAAAACCGGCCAAGTGCAAATCGGACTCGCACACGAGGGGTTCCGTACCGTCGTACAAGATTCACCCCAAAAATACCAGGCTTTTTGTTGACCCTTTAATAATAATTATTTTATAATTTTACCTATTTGTTGTTATAGCGGCAAAATAAATACATAATCTGTGAAAATTTCAGCTTCGTACCTCTTACAGTTCATGAGATACAGCCCTGTGACAGACGGACGGACGGACGGACAGCGGAGGCTTAGTAATAGGGTTCCGTTTTTCACCCTATGGGTACGGAACCCTAAAAATGAACGGGGCGGGGATTTGAAACAATGTCCTCCGGCATGGAAGTTAAGTCACCCGCCCATGAGCCAAAAGCCGCTTAGTACCTCATGATCATACTAATACATATTTTTAATGTTCATATAAATACCGGTTTGACCTCATGTGGGGTCGTCGCACTGTAGGTCATCCTAAGTAAAAGTGCTTAAGGTGGCCCAACCCGCTCAACTCCCCATACAAAAGGGGAAAGAAGATCACGCCCATATTTCTTGTCAAAGATCCCAAATTTTGCTCAAAATAGCTTTATTTGATCGAACTAGATGTCTGATGACCGTTGGCATTGTAAAATTGTGTTTGGTTTCTAAGTTGTAAGGTCCGAAATTTCGAATTTTTCGCGCGTATTATACAATTATTTTGGAGGTGGATTACGCAATGATAAAGTAAGAACATCTTAAAAAGATTAGTCATCGGACATAGCTTATTTAATCAAGATTTATAATCTATTTGGTTTTTGTTAGATTTTTGACTATAGCGGTCGTGGTTTACTTTTAGCTATAAGTAATTTGAAATCAAAATTTTCGTAAATCTCACCAAATCATACACTATACACATTGTCTTTTTTGTGGACATGTTGCATCTTCTTCATCACGGAGGCTGTCTTTTTCTTTGAAACAGAGAAGGTCCCAGAGCGCAACAGCACGGTATTGTACAGTGGCCGCGAATGAGTTAATCCCACCGGGTTGGGCCACCTTAAGAGGCGCTCGAGCCGCTTATTTACGATAACATTTTAGGCAGTAACAGGATTTTGACAGCTTGTCACATACTTTTTCGACGTGTTTATCCCAACGCTGGCTGTCAAGTAGCTGTCATGATTCCTAAAAATACCGTCGACATTGCGAATAATATGACTTATTGTCTTTTATAGATATCGGATTCGCAGGAGGCTCATGTATCTCTGTTATTTTGACTTGAAATTTAAAAATAAAGCTGAGAACTTAATGACAATGCAATCAAATGTCAGCCTCGGTAGTCCAGTGGCGCGACGCCTTGCGATTCGATAAGTTTGGTGAAATCCCTCTGAGCGCGGTTGGGTTCTGGATGGGTGACCATTTGTATCCGTTGAGGCTGGCTGAGAGTAGTGTAGGTACATACAAGTTGGTAAGGTAATCCCGTACGGGTTGGTATCATCGCATTGAATGAACGATGAATATTGTCCGTGTTTTCCATCCACTTCAATGAAGCAGAGCAATATAAGGAAAGACCTTGCATGGCACCTAGTTGCCAACACTTTAAATAAAATTAACGTGGAGATAAAAACTGGTCAAGTGCGAGTCAGACTCGCACAAGAAGGGTTCCATACCACCAAACAGCAAAAAATCACGTTTTTTTTTTCCTTTATTTCTTAATAGTTACAGCGGCAAAATAAATACACACTCTTTATGAAAATTTCAGCCGTTTACCTATTACGGTTCATGAGATACAGCCCTATGACAGACGGACGGGCGGACGGACGGACGGACAGATGGACGGATGGACAGCGGACAGCGGAGGCTTAGTAATAGGGTTCTGTTGGCACCCTTTGGGTACGGAACCCTAATAAGCAAGATTTTGTATTTAATTCTGTTTTGTATTAAAGAAATGCTTACCATTGAGAGACTCCTAAAATGTAAGTACTCAGTCATGCTAAATACGTTGTAAAATATTTAATCAGTTTTGGATTATATTACCGTCGTTAAGAAAGAAACTTAATCTAAGACTACATTGTTCTCGTTGTTGTGTAGAAAGTTAGTACCAAACATTAACTCCGGTATTATACACCCTTAAAACTAGAGGTATATCGTTGATAGGACAGTGTAACATCGCTATAATGATTGATGGGCAAGAGAAACTAGTATAAAAATGTTACAATCTAGTTCAGTGGTTCTTAACCGGTGGCCCGTTGACCACTGGTCCCTGGAAGTAGCTTAAGTGGCCCGCGAAGCCGTCCAAAAAATTATAAATAAATGACCATTTGTTTCGTACAGAGTATGCAGTCACAAATAATCAATTAAGAAAATATACGTATTTATCGTTGTAAAAAAAAAAAACTTAAAAAAAAAACCTTTCTATGCGTGTTTTAGGTATACAGGTTGTCGTAACGGCCAGTACATTAATTTCGCCAGTGTAATCCTCATGTTTTTCCGAGACAAAAAAGTCAATCTCTTTTTTCTCTACAGTGCCTTGTTACCGAGTTATTAATTTTCGAAATTTATGTTTTTGTCTAGTGAAATTTGATAAGGAATGCTTACTTTAGCTAAGGAAGGTCTTGGCATGGAACTCAGATCCCACGTGGCGTATCAGGCTAATGTCATGACAGCAGGTGTGATATAAGCCATCCATGTCCAAGTACACACAACACTCCCACGTTCTTACAGATCATTAGATTATTTTAACACTAAATTATTGAGTTACTTTGTATGGAAAGTCTAACTTTTTATTTAGAGGATATTCAGCAAAAAGTTATTAAACTGTTTTGTTTCTTTCAATCCCAATAAACATTTCCCAAATTTAATACACTGGCCGTTACGACACCCTGTAGAAAGAACCACCCTTCATTCCTTTGGTATTACATCACCTCGAAGAGTTGGTGGTCCACGGCAAGACAAACATTTTGTCAAACCACTAATCTGGTTAATTGGTGCTTTAGAGTATGTAATTTTCACATGCAAAGTTTAGCAACAGTTAACATCAGAACGGATCGATTTAATAAGCGATATTTTTTATTTAATTCTATTTTTTATTAAAGAAATACTTACCATAATACGTAATACCTACACACAAGTTAGGTCGGATGCCCGACTTAGGAGCTAATAAAACTAAACAAAATCAGCTAATGAGAGGGTAGATACATTTCTGACCTATCAACGTCACTTTTCGGTACGAAACATGATCGCACCCGCGTTGGAGGTTTATGTGTTCCGTTCGCGATAAAACCTGTTATCCAGACGACATAGAGCTCTTTTACACTGAGCACACAACAGAACGTAACTTCTCGGAATTTTAATTTACTGCTTTTTTAGGGTTCCGTACCCAAAGGGTGCCAACGGAACCCTATTACTAAGCCTCCGCTGTCCGTCCGTCCGTCCGTCCGTCCGTCTGTCACAGGGCTGTATCTCAGTAACCGTAATAGATAGACAGATAAAATTTTCACAGAGTGTGTATTTATTTTGCCGCTATAACAACAAATAGGTAAGATTAAAAAATAATAATAATTAAAGGGGGCCCCCATACAAAAAAACGTGATTTTTTGTATTCCATCTTTTACGATGGTAAGGAACCCTTCGTGTGCGGGTCCGACTCGCACTTGGCCGGTTTTTTTTTTATGCGACCTAACATGGATGGCCAATATCACACAACTCCCGTTATGATATTAGCCCAATACACCACATTCCCGAAGGAATTTGGTGCCATGCCAGGACCTTCCCTTTATGAGCACGGCTACATTGAACTGCATGCAAAACACGGACAATTTTTCATTGCCGCTTCAAACATCTTTTCATCCAATGCGATGGTACCAACCCGGGCGGGCTTAAACCCTACCACCTAGTAGGCACTATCGACCTCGGAAAGAGAAAGACAGTGGTGCATGTCGGTATTGAACGCGGACCTCTGGTACGCTAGGCCAGTCCCCGCGCCACTAGGCTACGAGCCGCTCAACCGACTACTCGTCTTTGTCAACAAATTTTCGAATGTTGGAAGTACTGATTAATTATGTCTACAATTATTACCATAGTAAGTTACCAATAGTCGCTTTAATCACGTTGGCGCTGTCCGTTAAGGTGGCACTTCCCGGCGGGACTTGCTCATTCGTGTGCACGATACAAAATCGTGCTATTGCGCTCTGGGACCTTCTCTGGTTCAAGATTGGAAAGGAGGATTCAACGTGTCCACAAAACAGACAATGCGCGTACTGTTTGATTTGGTAAGATTTACACAAATTTTAATTATGTATCATAAATAAATAAGATATTTAAGATATTCATTATGTAGGCAGAAATAATTTTAATGACGACTATTGTGGTTTTTTGTGATTGTTTTGGAGACAGCATCATAAAAAAAATATTACAAAACAACTTATAGTTAAAAGTAAATCACGAGTCAAAAATCAAACAAAAAACAAATTGATTTTAAATCCTTATGAAACCAGCTAGGTTTCATAGCTAACTTTTTTGAGATGTTTTTGTTTTATCGATAAGTAATCTACGTTCAAACTTATTGTATAAAGTGCGAAAAAAATTCGTACTTTAGGACCTCGTAACTTCGAAACCGAACATAATTTTACAATGCCAATGGTCATGAAACATCTAGTTTTATTCAATAAAACTGTTTTGAGTATAATTTTGGATCTCTGACAAGAAATATGCGTATGATCTTCTTACAAGATTTATATGGGGTGTTGAGCGGGAAGGCCAACCTTAAAACTGAATAGCCTATTTATCTATATTATCTAAAGAGTTTGTTTGAACGTGCTAACTGGAACTACTAGTCAATTTGAAGAAGTATTGTTTTATTGTATAGCCAAATTTTGGAGGAAACTTATACAGTAAGGCTCGGGTGATTGTCCGAAACTAAATTGACACCGGAGCCGGAAACCTCAGCTAGTAACTTATAAAATCTTAACCATACGGGGCTTGAAAGAGCTACTTTCCACATGGTACTATACTTTTGGACATGTAGAGCGAATTAGTGACGAAAACCTATCCTAACCTAACCTAACCTAACTGATTTAGAGACGAAGTCAGTGGAAATGTAAGTGTCGTCTAACCCCTAATAAAACGACAAACCTATTCAATATGATCATTTAAAGCATCCTGTGCCTTTTTTAAACGAAAAGAAAATACGTTAATTCATGCAAGCGAGCTTCATAATTATTTATTTTTTCATTCGAAAAAAAAAACAAAAAAAGTAGCATCGACCAGTGTAAAGTCGCCGCCAATGAACTGCGCGAGTGGAATTCGAATGTTTTTGTTCGTTTTGGTCGTTTATTCGTACGATATTTGAATTTGGAATGCAGAGTGAAGCGGCTTTCACATCGCGCGCGGCCGGATCTCGCCGGGCGACTTTTTTGGGTCAACTTTATAACCGGAAGGTCCATTTTTTTAATCGTTTTTAATCTCTCGAACAGAATTTGATAGCTAGTTATTTCGCCTGGCCCAGCAGTTGAAAATTAACGACACATTGCTATTAATTTTTGTGACGACCAATTTATAACTGATAATCTATAATCAAAATCTGCGATGTTTGAAAGACGCTGCGATCAAATTTACCTGGTTTGATTGGCTAGTTACTTGACGCGGGGACTTGCCTTGTATGCCAGAGGTTCAAATCCCGGCCCCGTTCATGAACCACAATTTTTTGTCTGAGTTCGATAAGTGCGTTCCGTCACAAATGCGAGCTGTTCCATTATAGGTTCCTTGGGTGCTAGAATTACGACCGGGTTGGTTGTTTGCATTGGATGAAAAGATGGTAGAATCGGCAATGAAAAATCGTCCGTGTTTTCCACCCAGTTTGATGTAGGTGTGCTCCTGAAGGTAAGGTCCTGGCACCAAATTCCTTTGGGAATGCGGTGTGTTGGGTTAATATCATGACGGTTGGATTGGTATTAGCTATCTATGTCCAGTTATATAAAATAATACTACCTCCGATACCAGGAAAAACCAAAAAACATAGATAGCATGCAAACTACTCACTAATAATTTATTATTAGTAATATCTCAATGATCCAACTGGTCACATACAGGTTTGCTACTAAATTATATAGTCTTAAAAACAAAAGTTGTATAACAACAAATTATTAATGTGTTTTTTTCTACATTTTTTTTGCCACGACTCTGTTTTCTTGCATCTACTCTTGTCTCATTATGTTAATATAATAATAATCATAATTGATTTGTGTCAGGTTCATTGTCCCATAAAATTGTTAATAATACTAATACTAAGTCACACATTAATAAAATCCTTATAATATATTAAAAGGATTAAAAAGGTAGACCGTCGGAAAATGCCTTAGGCATTAAGTGCTACCATTGTGTACGATTTAAGTTCAAGAAACGTTTTTTTGATTTTATTTGAGTTGAACAAAAGTTGTTCAGTAGTGCGTACAGAATCCACCTCAGGCTTTCTGTAAACTTCGATTATACTATTCATAGCAATAAACATCTGAAAACAATAAATATTTTCTACCGATATATCGTAGAGAACCAATTTGTAATAGTTATTTTTCTGTCATGTGTTCACCGAAGAAAATCGTTTTACTCGCGCCTCGCATTTTCAAAAATAAAAACGTAGGGAGCATGACTGTGATAAAGGTGACATGCCAGGTGGATGCGCTGTATCGGTGAATGTTATCGTAGGACTCAGGGCTTAGTCTTTGTCCTGAAAGCATTCTGAAAGCCTTGTAGACTTTATCTTGGCCGTGATAAATTGAAGCGCCTTTGTACACAGACTCCGCACACAGACTTGGTTTGCATCACCAAGCACGAAAAGGGTACAACTGATATCCATTTTCGTGACATTTATGCTACTATATGCTCATCACACTTTTTAGGGTTCCGTACCCAAAGGGTGCCAAGGGAACATTATTAATAATTTAAACCTTAAATATAAGCCTCCGCTGTCCGTCCGTCCGTCCGTACATCCGTCCTTCCGTCCGTCCGTCCGTCCGTCCGTCCGTCCGTCCGTCCGTCCGTCCGTCCGTCCGTCCGTCCGTCCGTCCGTCCGTCTGTCACAGGGTTGTGTCTCATGAACTGTAATCGGTAGGCAGCTTTCACAGAGTGTATATTTGCTTTGCCGCTATAACAACAAATAGATAAATAAAAAATATTAAAAAAATAAAGGACACGTAATTTCTTTGTAGAATCTTATACTATGGTACGGAACCATTTGTGTGCAAGTCCGACACGCACTTGGCCGGTGTTTCTTCGTTATGTAAGGATAACAGCGAACGAATAATAATCGACACGTGAATAAACGCGAAATAATAAACATATTATTAAAAACATTCGTGCATAGTATTGTGATCGGTAGCAAAAAATGTCCATATACTTAGAACATCTTAGATGGAATAAGTGTTTGATTTGCGAATATGAGAAATTATTTTTTGCGATACACGAGATATGACTTATTTCGAAAAAGTTAGGCCACAGAAGACTCATTTATTAGTAGAGTAAGCTATGGTTTCCGATACCAGTCAGACAGTTGTGTGAAATATGTTTGTTTACGAAAATCTTTTTCTTTCCAAGCTTCCATGTAGCATTATAATAACTAATGTGGAAAAATATTGTTTAGAAGTTTTTGTATGGAACTAGAAATGGGTGACTAATATCACACATCTTGTCATGATATTAGTCCCAACATACAACATGTCGGAAGGAAATATGTGCTGTCTTCTTTTATGAGCCAATTCCGCTTGAATCATCTCTAATGTAATGCGATAGTGCCAACCCGGAAGTCACCAGAATAGTAATTAGTGAGCTTTCTTAAGGATTCATATAAAGGTAATATCTTAACACCACTATCTTTTATTATGTCCCTGAAATGTATAACAATAATGCCTTCTAACCCATTCGTATAACGACATTCCAGTCATACTAATATCATGACGACAATATGTTTGATTGTTCAATCTTTGCAGCCAATGTCCGCAACGCAGATGAAGCGTTAAATAAATGTATGTAGGTATAATCTTAAACACTGTGTTAGTAGGAGACATTCATTACGGGAGGAGGGACTGTAGGAAAATTCTAAAAACTGGGTATATTGGTATGGCAATACCCGCGAATGCTATGTTTTGCTTAGCAGTATATTCGTAAAGTAGTTCTTTTTACTGGGTTCTTTCTTCGATTAATGTGTCCTTGCTTCACGGTAGATTATACATACATACACATCACGTTCCGCCAAATATTCTACCCAATAACAGCGCAGAAGGTATGTCGAAAACGCTTCTGATTGGTTCAAAATTGATTGAAATTCCTCACATATTTTCTCACATCTTACGCCGGGTACACCCCTGTACAGTCAACCAAATATGAATTGATACACGTCCGGGTATACGTAAAATAGAATGGTGTTCAAATTCAACATCCGATTAATGTTTATTAGGTTTTTTTAAACAGACAGACATTCTCAACTATGTTTTAATGGATAGTCAGCCCTATGAGTGTTTCCCAAAGTCAAAATATTTTAACTGTTCATATTTTCCTTAAACCGGATGTGTATCCTTAACACTTTGGTCAACTGTACAGTCCGCGAGTTAGAGCGAGGAAGCGTGTCATCGGGTCGCTCGGCCTTGCGCGTGCGCCGACACACATGAGGCCGGACGGACTGGCGCGCAGCCGTGCGCAGGCGCATCCGTATTTGTGCACTGTCTGCGCCGGGACCTCAGTTCTGAGTGGACAGTCTGAGTTCTCACCTAAATTGGCGTTTACGGCAAACCGATCGACTGGCGTTTTCAAATGTATGGAGAAATTAAAGAGCGCGCGCAGTGGGCGTTAAGCGAACTAACATTTGCGAGTCCGAGTTTGATTTGATAGCTTACTCAACATTGCCGTAAATACGTCGACGTTGCGGTTTACGTCCACTCCGCGTTTTCATACAAATCGGAAGTCCGAGTTTGACTTTGACAGCTTGAAGAAGTAAAACCACAGAATATCTAGTAAAAACTTGTATGGAGTTTGACGTTTTTACGGAACTTCGAAGTTACGTAAACGGCGATTTAGGTGAGAACTGAGACTACCGGCTCTGTATACATGTGTCTGCAGATGCGCCATTTCATAACGTCAATTAATAAATGGATTGTCCAAGTGTAGGTATCCTACCTATGGATAAGAAATGAAATACGAAATAACAAACGTTTTGGGAACAAACGTGAATGGGAATTTACTGGTTTTTAAACAATATTAGATACAAAAATAATTAAAGCTAAAAATAAAAAAATGTTGTGCCACATTTAAAGACTAAGGGTTATTAAATTCAATCGAAACATTTTATAATCATGAAATAATTACAAAATATAAAAAGGTCTTTAAAAAAAAACTAGAATGTAAACTGACTGCTTTATTTCATACAATATCAGTTAAAATAATATTTAAGCTAAAAATATAATTTTCGTAAAATAATTGAAGTACAAAGAATTAAATGATTAAGAGCAGTTATGAAGTCAATCAATAATTTACAAGCATGAAATACATAACAAGTATCAAGAGGTATTTTGTATAAAGTACCAAAATGGAAATTTACTACTTAATTTCATGCAATATCAGATTGAAAATTAAATATCCCTTTTTAATATTCGTAAAATAATTGTAAGTTGAAAGAATAAAATGAATAAGAACATTAATAAAGTCAGTCAATATAACCATGAAATACATAAACATTTCAAAAGGTCTATTTAAAAAAGTACTAAAATGTAAATTTACTGCTGATATACTAAATATACTAAAAATACTAAATATAAATTGACTGCTAATACAATATCAGAAAAACAAACAAAACATTATTTAGATTCGTAAAATAATTGTAAGTAAATAATTTAAAAAAAAATAACAATAAAAAAAAAGCAAATATACCTTAATAATGGAATAGTGGTGTTAAATATGCGAGAAACTCCGACTTTTTTTTCTGACTGCTCTATCTCGACTTTAACGCCAGCGAAGCCGCCTTTTTAAATGATTAGCATAATATATATTGCGTGAAATATTTTACGTGAACTTTACTCGCAGTCATATCAAGAGCTTAAGCACTCCATGGCTTAAGTCATGTTAAATCTCAAAGGGGAACTTTCTAGACTGAAACGTGTATGTCTGTAAGAATATTGTAAATCCCTGCTTACCGCTTACTTATTTAGTGAAAGTAAACGTTTGCATACTCGATGAGTTTGGAGCATTGCATGCTTGGATCAAAAGAGGACGGAGATAAGCCAACTAACGCGCCTACTTAATGTAGGTTCCGAAATTGGTAGACGCAATACGCGCGAATGGTATGTTTTGCTGGTTCGGGTCCAGCCTTGCAGTATATTCGTAAAGTAGTTCTTTTTATTGGACTCTTTCTTCAATTAATGCGTCCTTGCTTCACGATTATATTTACGTACGTATCCATTCCTTGGAATAAGCGACGTACCTGCTTAGTACGAAAAAGTATATTTGGTTAAATGTTCTTGGCGCACATTATAAGACAAGGCTTATTAAACACTAGACCGTAGTGCGCAACACATAACATAGAAGCTAGTAAGTATATACTGCAATAAATGGCGCCTTAATGGCGGACAATATATCCATACCCGGGTTACCCGGGTTCTCCTTCCTTTTTAACCGACTTCAAAAAAAGGAGGTGGTTATCAATTTATTTATTTATTTATTTATTTCGTTTTTCCTTATGGTGACTATGCACACTTGGATACGTCAAAAGAAAATACATGATATGTGTAGACTTAGTTCAGTTAGTTATAAAAGTTCGAGCAAAAAATAGCCTTCGTCAAAGATTTCAATATAGAATTTAAATGTTTGATTAATATTTTTAAATTAAAACTATATTACAGAACATTACTTGAGCAATATACATTTCGTCTGTAATTCAATTCGTCAATTCGTCTGTATGTTTTTTTTGTTTTGTTTTTTTTTATGTTTGTTACCTCATAACTTTTGCCTGGGTAAACCGATTTTGATGATTATTTTTTTAAATGAAAGCTAGTGCTTTCCAAGTGGTCCCATTTTAATTTGGTTAAGTTCTGACAATGATATCCATGAGAAAATCATATAAGTCTTAAATTAGTATTAAGATGTGCACGACAAATGTACGAATAACTCAATGTAACGCCAACCGATTTCGGTGTTTCTTTTGTTATTGGAAAGGACGTGTACAAATTAGTAAGTGTATTTCAGATTCACTAAAAATAAACAAATAAAAAAAATTAACAAAAAAAATAACCGACTTCAAAGAAAAAGCACTAAAAAGTAAAAAATAATTGCCATTTTTGTAGTTACGATTTTTATTATTTTTTGAGTCGGTGTCAGCCAAGGTCGCCAAGGTTCTCTTGATTGGCGCAGCGCGTGCCCGGCTGACACCGACTCAAAAAATAACAAAAATCGTAACTACAAAAATGGCAATTATTTTTTACTTTTTAGTGCTTTTTCTTTGAAGTCGGTTATTTTTTTTGTTAAAATTTTCTCTTCTATGGTCACACTCTTACGGCTATTGAGTAGGAGTTTGCTCTAAGCAAATATAGGCACTAACTTAAACAGCTTCATATAATGCGTGGTTATTGAAGGTCCACACACATGAACATTTACATAGTATCACGCCGCTTCGGTGATGGTAAACGCTGAGACAGGCTGAGATGATAAACGCAATACGATACAATCACAGCATATTTTTTCGCTTCCTCTACGGACACATATATCATGTACCTATACTCCAAATCACAGTTATTACGTACCCGACCTTTACAAAGTAGGTCTTCGGATCGCCCCCGTAATGGCACTTTTAAATAACGGTTGCTACAAACCTGACCTTTACAAAGTAGTTCTACGAGGTCACCCCTTTGTAATGACAGAAGTACTCTAAAACATGGGTGCTACGTACCTGACCATTCCAAAATGGTTTTTCGAGGACGTCCCCGTAACGGCAGTAGTACTCTAAAATCACGGGCGCTACGTACCTGACCTTTACAAAGTAGTTCTACGAGTTTGCACCCACATCGACAGTAGTACTCTAAAATCACGGGTGCTACGTATCTGACCTTTACAAAGTAGTTCTACGAGTTCGCACCCGCATCGACAGTAGTACTCTAAAATCACGGGTGCTACGTACCTGACCTTTACAAAGTAGTTGTACGAGTTTGCACCCACATCGACAGTAGTACTCTAAAATCACGGGTGCTACGTACCTGACCATTCCAAAATAGTTTTTCGAGGACGTCCCCGTAACGGCAGTAGTACTCTAAAATCACGGGCGCTACGTACCTGACCTTTACAAAGTAGTTCTACGAGTTCGCACCCGCATCGACAGTAGTACTCTAAAATCACGGGTGCTACGTATCTGACCTTTACAAAATATTTTTTCGAGGTCGCCCCTGTAAAAAAATCTGTCTAAAATCACGAGTGCTTTGAACTATACAATATCTTTCTTTCAGGTCGCACCCGTAACGACAGATCTACACACGTCTAATCTTTAAATCTATTTTATCATTATTTCATCACTTTTCTTAAACACTCATAATTTCGCATTACGAAATTTTTGTCTAAGTCTGTAGATATAATAAAATATTCATAAAAAACAGTCAACCTATCAAAGTATCAACGCAAACACCTAAGGCATTCTAGCAAATCTTCGCAAAGGTATTTCTCACCATCTTAGAAAATACGACGTATTGGGGAAACCAAGCAGAGTAAACAAATATGTGCCACATACAAGCCAACCAACTCAATGTCGTGTTTGTATTGACGATTGACGAGCTGACGTATATCAAGAGCCTGTTGTCCAGTTATTACATCATTTTAATAAATTCCTTATTGCTCCAGCTAGAAGCAAGCAAACTAAGAGAAATTAAAATAAAAACTGGAACAGTTACAGATTTACCTTATGAACAGTTGGAAAACGTAACAATGTCCAGTGATGTCCATTGAAGAATCCTCAGACTCTCTTGACTGCTTACTTTTACTTATATTTAAAGGGTTAATATTAAATAATATTTTTTAGCTGTAAGAATAATAATGTATTATGTATTTGTCTTTGTTTAGAGGCCACTGTAGTAGTTCATGATAGAAACAATAGTATTAAAACTATATCGTACAAAGTTTTCACAACTTTTTCATGTTGCCACTGGATTAGTGCCTCGCTTTAAGGTCTTTGCTTGCGGCGACGCTAGGTTTGGGTCTCCTCTTTCCCTAAAATATGGTTGACAGAGGCGATGGCTGAGCCCGGCGTGATGCTCGTGAACGGGTGCTGTTTGTGGGGACCGGCTTGCTCAAATTGGCAACTTGTTAGATATTGGGCATAGTCTTTACAAATAAACTGATATTTGTCATGAACTTGCATATGATGTTAATTGTTTGTACTTTATAATTTTCTAAACTTAGACTAAGTGGACGTTGAAAAAAAAACCAGCGGAGTTTCTTGCCAGTTCTTCTTTGCTGGAATTGCCGAACTGGCTAATGATATAATGATAAAATATGACAAATCCGAGTGCAGTGTACTGTCTATGGATGATGAATAAACAATAAACTAGTTCTCTAGAACTATTTCTCGTACCCTAGTGGCGCGGGGACTTGCCTAGCGTACCAGAGGTGTGTGTTCAAATTCTCGCCCCGACATGCACCACATTCTTTCTCTTTCTGAGTTCGATGAGTGCATTTTGTCATGAATGCGAATACATGAAAACAAAACCTTGTCACCACAACGCGAAAATCGGGTAAAATGGGAGTCATATTAAAATATTTGTAGTTAATATATCTGGAAAATTAACCAAATTCTCTATGATTCAAATTACTACATACATTGTATAGCTCAGTACAGTACTGTACAAACTGTACTAATGGATCTGGTTAACATACGTAATAATATAACCAAAATATAATTGTCATCTATTTTCTCCGTCTAAAAGTCCTTAACAAGTCATTAGGTTTTGTAATTTTATGAATTCAATGGATACGATATTATTGTTATGTGATAACTATATCACCTTTATCTCATTAACTTGAGTATATCCTGCTTCGGACAAATGTAAAGCCCAAAAACTGTTTCTAAAATTAAAAAAAAAATCATTAAAAGATTTCAATGTTGATGTGGTTGGATAGCCTCAAATTTATTATGTATGTATTGCATCAGAAAATATAATTGTATTATATTATGTGAACTATTTCCGAAAAGGGAGTAATATGTAATTAGGAAAGAAAGGAAAATAAAGTTCGTCCATCAATCCTGTAACTTTTCGGACACTGTCAAAATATTTTCATATTTCTTAGAACTTCCGTAAAACTAAGTTCTTACCAAAATATATTATAGCCTGCAGACATTATTAATGATTCTTACTTCCTGAGATTTTCCTCATCGAGTGAGGTTCTGTTCCATATTACTAATATTAACCGATAAACCCTCTTAGCTCACTTATTTCTCTCTAAGTTTTATCCATCACGTTCCGCTTTCGTCGGGATTAGCGATGCGACCTTGAGAACCTCTGACAGGTCGGCCAGTCAGATGTCAATTACAGGTCGTCTACTGTGTAGATTGTATTAATTACGAAAATTGATGTAATAAGTTATCCATAGAAAGCAACAATTTATAAAGGATAAATACGTCCTTTATAGGGCACAATGAGGTGCGCCAAACAGTTTTATATAATGTTTTTTTTTATTGTTTAGTAATAGTTTTTCTTATAATGTTTTCATTTATCTGCAAAATATCGTGTTATATACAACTCCTAAAGAAACTCGATTTATTGGGTCACAATCTAAACTGCCTTTATAAAACAAGTTTCTTTTTTGACAACTTTTTGGATTTGAAATTATTCGATGCTATTGCCAGATGCAAAATTAACTATTTGGCAATTTGTTTTGTCTCTCCGTTTGTCCGTCTGAAATTATTTTGACCAATTTTTTTGAGTTTTGCCAGAGAGGAACCTGGAAATCGAGAAAACTACATACATAAGATAGTTTTCAACCTGAATAAAATTCCGATATCTACATAGGTTGACGATCATCAACCGCTGAGGCCATTTATCTAGCTAAATCTTGGAATTCCTATAACAATTAATTTGCCTTGAGGCATTGGCCTGTAGGTAGGAACACTTGATTACACTTTTAAACAAAATGTCTTTGTAGTGAATTGACATCACAGTTTTCAATGTAAGCTCATAGACTATTTCGAAAGTGGCTTCTAGGCGTATGGAAATATAGGGACTATTTACCATAACAATACTTCTCAATGTGGTTTACGTGACAATGGATTGCCGTAACAGAGATAGACTTAGCAAGTTTTACACTTGCGTTTTCTATACAATGGACGTTTACTTAATTCAATTTACCGCGGAAGCAAATTACTCTTGCCCAAGCATTTGAACTTGTTTTGCTGTTGCATATCACAAAAATTAAAAGAAAACGGTATGATTAGAATTTGGTGTCCATCTGTCTGTCTATTGGCCAGTGTATCAGTCCATATGCACAGGCCCAACAATTCAAAGCTATGCGATTGTGCCATACATTTTTGTAGCAAACTGCGTGCTTTATGTTAGCTATTAAGGTGGGCCTTCCCGTTCGACTCCCCATACAAACGTGGAAAGAAGATCATGCGCGTATTTCTAGTCAGAGATCCAAATTTTTATTCAAAACATCTTTATTTGATCAAATTAGATGTCTGATGACAATTGGCGTTGTAAAATAGTGTTTGGTTTCTAAGTTAAAAGGCCCGAAAGTTCGAATTTTTTGTGCGTTTTATAGAATAACTTTGGAGGTGGATTACTCAACGACCGAAACGTTGCGGTGACCGGACGTGTTTATTGCGAAGCGAAATCTAGTCATTTTTTTTAAATAAAATCAGAAATCTCAAAAGAGTTAAACTGTACTCCACTGAAGTGTCCATAAGTCATAAATCACAACATACATTTCAACGTAACATTGGATCTTTCGGCGTCACGCGCCACACCGCCCGCTCCCCCCCCGCCGCTGCCGCGCCGTTCGGATGCAGGTGAGCTGACCCGTCCCTCGCCTCGCTTCTCCACTTCGGGTAAACGAGACGACTGAGATAATTCATCTCACTCTGCCTGCACGCGCTGTGAAGTGTGCCTACCTATCGGGCCTCCGCTACCTCAGCCCTCAGCGCAACACACGGATATTATATGTTCTGTGGCGCTGCACTAGCCGCACCCGCCACCGCGTCGCTCGCTGCCTCACTGCCCCCGCGCCGCTGGCACCTCACCCCCCTCACACCGCCGAGTATAGTACTGAACTACCGGCGCTAATTACCTAGACTACTTAGATGAAATAAAGCAGCAGTTACGGTAGAACAAATCATTTAAAGCTACCTACATCGCAATAATGAGTCTGTTAAGATCGCCAGACGGGCAAAAAAGTGGATCCGTACCAGAATTATCTAGTAGAAACTTGTACGAAGATGATAAACTGAGTTCCGTAACAACTAGAAAAAGAAAGTTTTTAGGAGAAGCGGCCGAAATGAAAGAGGAAATAGCGGACTTCAAGAAAGTAATGATGGAATTTCTTTCCAAAGTTACTGATACGCACAGCGAAAAGCTAACAACAATGATGGATTGCATTTCCGAAATAAAGGCTCAAAATACGGACATAAAAAAATCGAATGATCAAATCATCCAAGACCACGCGTCACTAAAAATCAGGTTTGATAATCTCGAAATGGAGCACAAGAAATCCATGGAGCACATAAAATTATTAGAAACAGATCTGCAAAAACTGAGAAATGAAACACTCAAGAGCTCAGTGCCCCAAGAATCACTGCAGCCGAATTATGAAGTATTACTGAATGAGATGCAAGAACGGGCCGAACGAGAGAAAAATGTCATCATCTTGGGCATCCCAGAATCAGCAGACGAAACCCCAGAAAATCGCCGTAAACATGACTTGAATGAAATCAAGAAAGGAATCATATCTGCGTACCCAACGTGTAATAGCCCAACCAAAGTGATTCGCCTCGGAAAGTATGACCCACAAAAAAACCGCCCTATCAAGGTATGCTTCGCGAGAATGCGCAGTGCAGATCCTGAAAAATAAGACCAAATCTAATATGCGTATATACCATGACCAGACCCCACTACAACAAAAACATATCCAGAACTTACGCGAAGAACTTACCCTTAAGCAAAAGAATGGCGAAAACGACCTAACCATAAAATATATCAAGGGAGTGCCGAAAATTGTTAAGAATATCACAAAAAACTGAATGAAACAGAACCTTCACTCACTAACACAAAAGAATACAACCACATTACGCACCAACTATTCGACAACTTTAATGAACTTCACTCTTTTACATCATCCATGAATTTCCTTTACATGAATGCTCGAAGTATTGTAAAACCAAAACAACTAGACGAAATTAAATGCATTATACATACATCAAAACATACGATTCACCTTATTCTCATCTCCGAAACGTGGATTAAAAATGAAAATGATGTCAAGATGATACAGCTGACAAACTATACCCACTACTACGACTACAGAACAGACCGAATAGGTGGGGGTGTCTCGATCTTTGTGCATGACAGCATTGAACATAGTTACACAAAAAGTAAATATTGTGGAGGTAATAACTATCTGTGGGTTCACATTGACAAACTTGCCCTTGATATCGCCGTAATATACAAACCTGGAAACACAAATGATAGAAACTTTTTGGAAGAACTTGAAAAACAAATACAATTGAAGAAAAGGACAATTTTATTTGGAGACTTTAACCTTGACCTCCTTAAGACTGACAACGTAACCGAAGAATACAAGGCAATGCTACACACAAATGGATTCTTCATACTAAATAAAATAGATGAAGAATATTGCACACGCGAAACAGACACGACAAAGACCATAATAGATCACATCAGTACCAACTTACGAGACACCTATTTTCACATGGCAATAACGGATGCATCAATTTCTGATCACAATATTATAACATTGGAAATGAAAAAAGGTAGCCCGGCGCAAAAAAGACAAATGACGTATCAAGCCGTAGACTATACAAAATTACAATAAATGATTACACAGCAACCACCTGTAACGAAGCTTAATAAAAACTATGGTTATTTTCAAGAATACTTTAAATCTAAAATCAATGAATGCCAATTAACTAAAACCAAAATTATCAACCTCCCTCAAGAAGACTGGATCAACAAAGAAATACTACGAGACATCACGAAAAGAAACCAACTATGGCGAAGACTGAAGAAAAATCCTAAAAACCTCTACTTAAGAAATGTTTTCACTAAACAAAGAAACAAAGTTACTATAACTATAAGGAAAGCAAAGGAAATATACTACAATGCAGCGTTCAAAAAATGTGAAAGAAAACCGAAGAAAATGTGGAATCTAATCAACAATCTAACACACAATAAAAATACTCCTAACTACGCTCCCTCAAAACTAACTGTCAACAATACAATAATAACGGAATCACAACAAATTTGCGAGCACTTCAACACTTTTTTTGCAACAATAGGATCACAGTTGGCGAATAATATTTTACAATCACACAATAACCTACCACATACAAATACACAAATTACAAACACGATTCCAGCTTGCTCTACAACTCCAAATAACCTTTCTAGCTTCTTACTGTGCACTCAGTTAGAAGTAGGAAGGATTATCGATGAGTTGGATGTAAATGTGAGTACCGGAATGGACGGCATAAGCACCAAAAGTGTTAAATGCACCAAACATATAATAGTAGAAGCATTAGTAAATCATATCAACTTCAGCTTAGAAGAAGGAATATTTCCAGACGAACTGAAAATTGCCCGTGTAACACCAATCTATAAATCTGGAAGCAAGACCAACCCTAGCAACTATAGACCCATTTCTGTGCTTCCAGTTGTGTCAAAAATTTTTGAAAAAATAATTTACAAAAGAATAAATGACTTTTTAAATTCATCAAACTTTCTCTACAAACGGCAGTATGGATTTCGGCCAAAATCTAACACACTTGCCGCATGTACAGATTTAGTAACAAATCTTAAACAACACATAGACAAACGTAACATAGCTTTAGGCATATTCATAGATTTGAAAAAGGCTTTCGATACCGTAAGTCATACAATACTACTAACAAAGCTCAAAAATATTGGAATTACTGGAACAGCATTTAAAATCCTTGAAAGCTACTTAAACAACAGACAGCAAGTGGTACAAATAGGAAAAACTCTCAGCAGCCCTAAGTCAGTGACCTATGGAGTGCCTCAAGGCTCCATTTTAGGTCCACTACTTTTTCTAATTTATATAAATGACATCTCTAAAACAACACTACACGGACATATGACACTTTATGCAGATGATACCTGCCTATTCTACTTTGGATCTTCCATTGTAGACACAATAAGAGAAGCGCAAGAAGATCTTAACATACTCAACGCATGGTTCAAAAATAACTTACTTACAATAAATACCAGTAAAACTTGTCATATCATATTTACTGCAAGAAACATCAATATTGATCCACACTGTTCACTTAGTATAAATGGAGAAGTGATTGCTCAGGTAGACCATGAAAAGTATCTTGGATTAATCCTAGACAAGGATCTTTCTTGGCGTACACACATAAATCATTTAAAATCCAAAATCACTTCCCTGACTGGAGCACTACGAAGGATCAGTGCTTTTCTACCTCTGCAAGTTCGAAAACATATTTACAACTCGTTAGTATACCCACACCTCGACTACCTCGCTGCAGTCTGGGGAAGTGCTGCTCCTTCTATTTTAGAAGAATTGCAGGTTGCTCAGAATAAAATAATTAAGGTTCTGTTCCATTATGACTACCTGACTCCAACGGCCACCCTTTATAAACAAACAGGACTTTTAAATATCACAAATATATACAAATACAGCACATGCATCCTAATCAGGAAAATACTCAATGATGACATTCATTCCCAGACAACATTTGTAAGAAATGATGAAGTGCACGCTTATTTCACTCGGAGCGCGCGAAACTTACACGTGTTTTTGCCAAGAACAAATTACGGTAAAAGGACCGTGACTTTTGAGGGAGCAAACATTTATAATACCTTACCTAATCATATTAAAGACCAAACGTCTCTAGAAGTGTTTAAAAAAATGGTAAAATCGTTCTTCCTTGCCGATTAATGTTAAATATCTAAGGTAACCGTAACAAACTTTAATGTAATTAACTCATTATTCTCTGTAAGTGAATGTTCTGTTCTTAAGAGAAATAAATAATCTTTAAACTGAACGATAAAATAATAACCATTTAAAAAATTTTACGCATCAGATCTAGCTCGTTTCACGAGAGTTTGTAATCATTTTGGTTTTTGTTTGATTTTTGACTACAGCGTATCGTATATTCGAAATCACGAATCGCTGTAGTCAAAAATCAAACAAAAACCAGTCGTTTTGTAATTAAAATTTTCGTAAATCTTACCAAATCAAACACTATGCGCATTGTCTACTTTGTGTACATGTTGCATCCTCCTCATCACGGAAACTGTCTTTGTCTTTGAAAAAGAGAAGGTCCAGAGTGCAATAGCACGTTTTTTTACCGTGCCCGCGATTAAGGCGCTAGGACTAGCCAACTACTCGAGCCATACAAATGCACTTTTTAACAAATGTAATAATATGTAGTGAAACGCTTCAGCAAATCCAAATAGAACTCCAGACTGATAATGGATTGTTAATATTTTTTTATTCCATCATTTATTTAAATAATAATAAAAAAAAAAGTTGATTTTTCTCATTAGAAATGTGAAAGTCATTCGATTTCTAGATATAAGCAAAAACAGCATATATGCATAACCAAAAAATTCCATTTGCTTTTAGATTTCTACATTTAGTCAAAAAAGTTCGGAAATGGACACCGTTTCCGCAATGTATTTTGTATAGAAAAAGGAAACATACATTAACGAAAATCATTCGATTCCTAGACAAGGAATCATATATTGTAAGGATGACACTTATAATCGTCAGACTTAGTTAGTTTACTTGGGGTGCCTCGTCTAACTTTGCGATTTGGCTAGTACCAGGCCCTTAAGTTAGTCCCGCTGGGAATGGCCACCTTAAACCTTATTTTCGTAACTCGCTCATTGGTAAATCAACATTCCTATTAGCTACAAATCCATATTTAGCATTATCTTCTTATGAACGTTGAACGTTCCCTCTGACAATTCTTGACCCCTTCGCATATTTGGTCATCGCTTTTTTAGGGTTCCGTACGTCTCATGAACCGTAATAGGTAGCCAGCTGTTTTTTTTATAGTGTATTTATTTTGCCGCTATAACAACAATTAGTATTAAAAAATAATAAAAATTAAAGCGGGCCCCCATACAAAAAAGTGTTTTTTTTTAATGTTAAATCTTGTACGATGGTACGGAACCCTTCGTGTGCGAGTCCGACTCGCACTTGTTTGGCGGCGCTTTCACTAGTTCAATTTGTTTCGTCGTAATTTTCTGATTTATTGGTCGTCCTAATGGAGCAATTTCTACCCACATATTGGTATAGAATGCGAAAAAAAATCTTGAGAGACCCACAGTCGCCCATCGAAATTAACAAATGCAGTGATAAAATTGTATTGAAAGATTAAAAAATAATTCTTCTTACAATACTTACTTTGATGCAAAACATTAATGGTTTATTATTGGCATGTACCCATTCGTTCACACGCGCAAAGCGGAACAATGACTTGGCAACTTTACAAAATAAACCTATTGAACAGAAATTTACTAGACGAGGTATACTTAGTGAATGTTATTGCTGCGTTTATTTTTGGGAAATGCCTTACTTATAAACACACCTCGAAGATCCAAATTTAATCTGGTCTTGGTAACAGCAACTCCTCCCTACATTAGGTATATTTAAGATATAGAGAAGTTGTTTTCAATTCCGTAACTTAAACACATTTTCTCTTTCTCAGCCTCGGTGTTAGATTTTCGATGTTAAGCATCACTGAGCATGGTCCACTTAAAATTGTAGTAGCCCTTCCTTACTCACTCCGTTTTGGTACGGTGCGATTAAAATTTTCCGTGCTTTGAATGTAGTCTTACCTTAGGTTTGGTAGTCCTTGCAAGTTCAGTTCATTAAATACATCTGTGTTATTAATGTTAAGCACGGCATATGGCTTAAGCCAGGCCCTCATATGAGGGGTGCCCGACGATGCCTATGGGGTTTCGAACGTTTACGGCGGCTGCGAAAACCATGCGAAACCCGTGGCCAGCTAGGTCCGTCTTAACACCACGTATTAAGGTTGTATTTTAGGGGAAACACCTCCGCAGGTAAAATGAATTCTTCAAACGTAATTTGAACACGCTCGATAGCTCAGGGATAGTCCACAAATCCGCTGGCATGGTGCCTCGCTGAGCGTGGTCTCCCGAGGTGAGGTGTATTTCGCTTTTCTGGGCACCTTTATTCCTCAGAATAGCCACCCATCCTGGTTTTTCACAAAATCTAATAGACTAGGAGGTCGCGACAAAAATGGTAACGATAACGTAAATGGCTGAAACTGGGTTCACGGGATGAAGTACAACCCTCTGAAGCTAAATGTGTCAGTCTGCCTGTTCCAAGTGGTTGCGTTACGTAGATAAGGCGCCTGAAAAAGTAGTTATGGTGACAAAAATACATATGATAAGGTAAATGGATGCAAATGACGAAGCATGAAATTATCAATACATACTTGCCTAGCAATACAAAAACTGAACAAATCTTTGGTTGAATTAAGTAGTTATAGCCGATTTAGGTTACAGATATAACTTAAGGTATATTTAAGTATTTAATTAAGTAACCGTCTGGTTATTGTTGTATAATTAATAGGTATCAATGTTTCCAGATAATCTGTATATTCATCAGCAGGTACATACCAGCATCTATTTTATATAGCCAATCTAGAAAACGCAACCACTTGGCACGGGCAGACCGACATATTTAGCATCAGAGAGTTGGTCTCTAACGTGTAAACCCAGATTCAGCTACTTACCTTATCGTGACCAAAAATGTCGTGACCTCCCGGAATATAAGTATCAGTCAGTTATAAATCGATTAGACCGAAGCTGAAAAAAAAGAGATAAAATACTGAAATGCCTTCTCTACCCGAATGAGAGAGGAGTTGCTCTCGCCAAAATTGTGAGTGTTATTTATCATTTATGCAGTATAAACTAGAACTTTCGTGTAGCAGCTGGACGAAACGAGTATTTTGAGATACATTCGTGGATTTTGCAATTTATTTTTCAAGTTATTCAAGTCATTAAAAATCAGCGATTCGTTGAATATTAAACTCCATCTCTCTGTTTGTGCGATTAATGTAGAAAGTTAAGTAGACATCAATATCATAAGTTGGTTGCAAATTTGAAATGAATGCAAAATGATAAACAAGCAGCTAAGACCTGATAATCCGGAACATATATTTTTCTGCGAAATGAGTATATCTGAAATATATCTGAAATAATCTCAGAACTGAGATTATTTATGCAACCTGACATGGATGGCTAATACCACACAACTACTGTTATGATATTACAGGTGCCATGCCAGGACCTTTCCTTTATGCGCACTGAACTGGATGGAAAACTTTTTTGAATTGCCGCTTCGACCAGAGTTTCATCCGATGCGGTGGTACCAACCCAAGCGGGCTTAACCCTACCACCTAGTAGGGGAAAGGGACCTACAGTATTACATGGGCTCCGACAGCTCGCATTCGTAACGAAATGCACTTATCCAACTCGGAAAGAGAAAGAAAGTTGTGCATGCCGAGGACAAGAATTTAAATTCACAACCTCTCGCATGAAAAGCAAGTCCCCTACACTACAAGCTCCATGAGTATTTTCTAACAAACAATCAAACTCTGCTACTGCATTGTCTTACTGATTATATGAGTTACGGGTTCATTACCATTTAAAACGTTCATTTGGAGCAACTATTCAAATAAAAAAAATACCAAATGTTGTTTCACTTATATTGAGATCAATCAATAATTTTGCAATAGATTACCTAGCAAAAATATACACATCAAAGTACTCGTGGACGCAATATAGGGCTTTGTAATGCTTATTGAATATTCATGAACATTATAAATACCGGTCAATTACAAATAATGTGTAATTAAAATTTGTAACTATGCTTAAAATAACACAAAATAGTATACAATTTATGTTTACAAAGCAAAAAGATGGACATTAAGATAGTCCCAAAATAAAATTGCCCCCGATAAGCACAAAGTCAGGTAAAAGTACAACAAGTCTTTGGGTCAACTGCAATGAAGGAAGTAGGTAAGGCTTCAAAACAGCTAATTTCTACAATTACTGGCCATGAACTTTATAATGAATCGACTGACTTGCGCGCGCGCAGGTGCGTTCACCTCATTGTCAGTGAGAGGGTCCGCGCGAAAGAGACAGCGCCATCCAACTGACAAGGCCAGAGTAATCAAACTTTAGCATTTCTCAAGCCATCTTAAGCATCAAATTAGTAATTCGGAGCATACATACTTAAACCCAGACTCCACGTTGCTAGACTCGGGGGAATTCGATGAGAGCTTCAATGACTCAAGAGCGGTTTTTCTCTGCACGTGAGTTGGCGGTTAGGCCGTTTCGAGAGCGAAGGTCTGTGGAAGGTGGAAGGAGCGCCGGCGCATTTGCGGTCGCGGTTCGTAATAGTGCAGAAGAAACTTGACATTGCTCGTGCCGGAATATGTAGAGCGTGTGTCGAATGAAAGTTGTGACAAGAGTGCATCCACGTTATCAGTGATAAAACCAGTGATGAAAACGACGACGATGTTGAAGCTATAGTACATGATCACCATGCTACTGATATCAGTGAAGTTTTAGAGGAAATAAAGGAGAAAACGATACGTTTGGGTGCTACAGTTGAAGACTCGCGGATTTCTCTTCTCGCGGAAGCAGAATTCGCGAATACGGATTTGCGGAGGTGTTTTGACCTGGATATTGCGTGAGTATTTTACATCCTTAATGCGTTGTGATGGTGCGAAAGGGAACAGGATACGGATTAACCAGTCAATGATAAACCAGTCAAGAGACGCGAGTGGAATCAGAGAATGCAGTTTTAAATAGAAGAAGTGCTATTGCAGTTTTAATATGCATGCGTGTATGTTTGGCTGGAATCAATGGGATATCAGAAATAAGAAAATAAGACGAATTAATTTTTAAGCATACCTACTGTATTATTTTATATGGCATGTAAAAGTCACGTCATAATTTTATTTTAATTGATAAATTGTTTGCGAATATTTCAGTTAATCACAATGGCATTGTTTTAATTATAAATATTTTCATAGTAACTGCAGTGGGTTACCTGTTTAATTTCTAGTGGTTATTCTTGAAGTTAATCGTTATTTTTATATTTTTTTCAATTGAATCAAAATAAGATAGGAAATATTATAAGGTAAAAAGGTAAAACTTGAATAATATTTCTGTATTTAAACTGTAATCGAAAATTGGTAATACTACTCGCCATAGAGATTAGAGGCATGAATATTTTAATTTTTTGTGAAACTGGACCTACTGCACGCTGAGTAAACTCGCTGACTCAATTTATGATATAAATACTTATCTGTCACGGATAATTTTATGGACAGAATCCTTCGCCCTTTCTGTTAACCCAATAAAGTCACAGGTAACCATAGTCTGAAACCTAGGTTATGTTTAAAGTCGGCTGTAACCATTACGAATAACCTTTATTGTTAGGGTTCCGTATCCAAAGGGTGTCAACGGAACCCTATTACTAAGCCTCCGCTGTCCGCCCATCCGTCCGTCCGTCCGTCCGTCCGTCCGTCCGTCCGTCTGTCACAGGGCTGTATCTCAGGAACCGTAATAGGTATGCAGCTGAAATTTTCACAGAGTGTGTATATATTTTGCCGCTATAACAACAACAAAATATAAAAATAAAAGTGGGCCCCCATACAAAAAAGAGAATGTTTGGTGTTAAATAATGTGGGATTGTAGGGAACCCTTCGTTTGCGAGTCCGACTCGCACTTGGCCGAATTTTTCAATGATTCAAAAGTTCACTGGAATAAATCAATTTAGTCCGCCTTTATGCAGTTGCAATTTGTTAGATTTACTTGTTATCTACATCTACAATACATACATTTTAATGTAAACTCACAATTAAGAATTTCTTACTTTTCTATATTTCTTCTACTTTCATATTAGCCCAAAACATCCCACAGGAACTAGGTATCACGCCAGGACCTTCATTGCACGGCTACATTGAAACACGGGCAGTTTTAAATGCCTGTTCGCCCAAGGTTAATTCAATCATATGTTACTGACCCAAAACTTAAACCAAATGCAGTGGCTACGTCAATAATTATTTTAATGTAATTACAGAAACCTCACAATTTCATGACCAATTTTCTTGAAACCCCCAACCAATTTACCATTTATAAAAGCATTAGATATCAAACATCGGAACAGATGCTTCTCTTTTGTGGTTTTAACGAATCGAGAGTCTAGTTCAATGGGTCATGCTTTGGGTCCAGTTATCATTAACACCGGTTTTGTAACGGCAATCGGGTTCCATTTTTTGTATCTTTTATGGATATGTCAGCTTTGGCTTGTTTCCACGATAGCTTAGGAAACACCTGAACATGATTCCGATATAATCTAAGAACTTTCTTAACACAATCCTTCTGACTCCGTTATATTCCCTGATATTCGTACAACCATTAACTTATCGATTAAGTTGGTCAGTTGTCAAGCCTATCGAATTCATTAATTTGGCTTAAGTAAGATTGATTGAATCTATATTATTTACAGTTCTTAGACAGATTGAGTAGGTCACTATTTCCGTGTTCTTGTTATTGCTAATACCAAGCTTAGCTTAGGTTCAGCCCGTTAGAACTATATATATAGCAAATCTTAGTCCACACGCCTAACGAATCAATTAATCTGGTTCAAGTAAGATTGATTAGTAGTAGGTATGCAGATTACAGTAATTAACGGGATAGAAGGATAATGAAACGCGTACTTGTTAACTGATCAGAAGCAACTAGTTTTTTATTACACGACGGGTAGGTATCGAAAAACCATGCGCGCTCACGCATACACACACATATACACTATCCCTCTAACAATAGATATGAATTATATTTTATAATTTATTTTCTTTCGAGCCCTTGTTAAGCGCCGTGAAGGTGTTTCGCTCGTTGTTTCCTCGCGCAATGGAGGCGCTCCCTCATCATCTTGCATGACTTCCTCCACTTCGGGGACATCGTGGGTGTCGCCGTACACCGAGTCCGCATCCTCATCGCTGCTCACCGCGGGCGGCTCGCGGTGCACGTCGACCTCGACGACCGTCTCCTCGGCTCGCGGCGTACCCAGCACCGGCCGCGCCGGCTCCTCGGCACTCGGTGGCGAGCGCACTACTGCTGGTGGTCGAGGCGGAGGCGGCGACCACGTTACGTAGTCCCCACCGTCGCCGTCGCTGCTCACCGAGCTGGGACGAACGCCTCGGGTGCGGTCCCCCGGTGCCGCAGGTTGCGGTTGAAGCGGTGGGGTGGAAGCGACTGCGATCGGTCCCTTGTCCTCGATTACTTGGTTCTTATGTTTTTTAACAACCGAGTCTCCACCTTCTACCGCGATCGAGTAAGTGTTGTTACCTAAAACCCTTATTACAACCCCTTTTTTCCAGTATTCTTTTTGACGTGGTCCATACATTTTACAAAATACATTGTCCCCTTTGTGAAAGTTTTTACTTCTAGTGCCCCCGTGATTTTTAATCTGTAAGGACTGATTTTTTCTCACCGTATCAGCTAGGCGGACGGGGGAGCGCGGGGAGGGTGCGGCGGCGCTCGGCCTCAGCACGTCGAGCCTGCAACGCAACTGTCTTCCGAACAGCAGGTCCGCCGGCGAGCGTTCCGTCGTTGAGTGCCGAGAGTTTCTATATGCAAATAAATATTCTAGTAGTTTCACTTGCATTATCTTAGGTGAATCATATTTTAACGCTATACTTTTAATGCCCTTCTTTACAATTTTAACGAAACTCTCGGCCTGCCCGTTGCTCGCCGGGTGGTACGCGGGCGTCGTGACGTGAGAAATACCATTCAGTACGCAAAAATTATTAAACTCACTAGAGGTAAACGAAGTACCATTGTCTGTCACACACGTATGCCACACGCCGAATCGCGACATCACCTCCTGTATCTTCTCTATGACCGCTGCGGATGAGTAGCCCGAGCCCATCATAAAGCACTCGACCCACTTCGAATAAGCGTCGATAATTACCAAAAACATCTTATTATTGATAGGCCCGAGGAAATCTAAATGTACCCGATACCAGGGGTGTGGTGGGTAGGGCCAGCATGCGATGGGCGCGCGCGGGGGGGCCGCACGGAGCTGCGTGCACACGTCGCAGCCGCCGATATGACGCTCGATTTGCGCGTCGATCTGAGGCCACCAAAAACGCGATCTGGCCTCCGCCTTAGTTTTTACTATACCTAAATGCGTTCGATGGAGCTCCTCCAACATCCTTTCTCTGAACACTTTAGGTACCACGACCTTATGACCCCGCATTAGACAGCCGCTTTCCAAGGATAACTGTAGCCTACAGTAGAAATACGGTTTCAGTTTTTCATCATTGATCTTCCTAGGCCATCCTTTCATAACGTAATTGCTAACGTTTTTCAGGCAGCTATCCGCTTCGGTTTCTCTCCGCAGATCGTCCAACGATACGGGCAGCGCTCCATCCGCTACAAAGTGTACGTAGGCAGCGATGTCCCCCGCCACCGGCAGGTCGCCCTCCCCCTCCGCCTCCCCCTCCCGCCCCGCGGCGCCCGCGCCGGCGGGCGGTAGGGAGCGCGGTACGGTCGGTGGGGGAAGCGGCGCGCGTGACAGATAGTCCGCTGCATTATCTGGCCCTTTTACATACACTATTTTGAAATTGTAAGCGGAAAGAAATAGAGCGTACCGCTGAAGCCTATTCGCGGACACTTCCGGAATACCTTTATGCGACCCGAAAATCGTTAGCAATGGCTTATGGTCTGTTTTCAGTATAAATGGATCGCTCCGGCCGTAAAGATAATGATGAAACTTCCTGACGCCAAATATTATAGCCGTAGCCTCCTTCTGAATCTGACTATAGTTCTTTTCAGCTGGAGAAAGCGAGCGGGAAGCAAAACACAAGGGACGTTCACATTCCCTCCCCTCACCTGTCGGATCTAGCTGAGACAATATTGCCCCCAACCCCCCCGGTCCCGCGTCCACCGTGAGACACAGCCTAGCCCGGGGGTTGTAGTGAGCGAGCACGCGGTCCGATGCTAATTCTGATTTAATTTTTTTCATGGCGCTATCGTGTTCGCTCGTCCACCCCCATCTTGTATCTTTACGTAGCAAATTATGGAGCGGAGACAATATTGCTGAAGCGTTTGGAATAAAACTTCTATAATAATTTACTCCCAAAAATGATTTCAGTTGATTGGCGTTTTTAGGAGACTCGACTTCCAACATCGCGCGAACTTTTTCGTCCGACTTATGTAGTCCTCTCTTATCAATAACATAACCAAGGTAAGTCACCGACTTTTGGAAAAACATGCATTTGTTTCTTTGTAAAGTAAATCCTGCGTCGCGTAACTTTTGTAGCACTACCTCTAACCGATCCAGGTGTTCCCGTCTGTCGCGGCCAGTGATGAGAATGTCATCTAGAAAAACTAGTACTCCCTCCACTCCCGCTAAAGTCGTTTCCATTGCACGCTGAAAAATAGCCGGCGCGCTTGCTAACCCGAAAATCAATCTTGTGTACTTAAATAGCCCTTTTTGAGTATTGATGCATGTATATCCTTGAGAGTCCTTATCCAACACTAGCTGGTTGTATGCAGATGATAAATCCAATTTCGTAAACTCATCCCCCCCATGTAGCTTCGCAAACAATTCATCGATTCTCGGTAGTGGGTACTGATCTATCTCGAGTTGCTTGTTGATAGACACAGAAAAATCAGCACAAATGCGAACACTTCCGTTCGCCTTCAGCACGGGAACAATCGGCGAAGCATACTCGGAATGCGAAACCGGTTCCAATACGCCCGATTCCACCATGTGATCTATTTCCGCGTTAACCCTGTCTTTTAAGGCGAAAGAAACTGTTCGCGCTTTAAAAAAATTTGGCTTTGAATTCTGCTTCATTGACAAATGAACTTTGTATTTATTAAAACACCCAATTTCCTTAGAAAAAACTGTGGGATATCGATTAAATATTTGTTTGATTGCCATTTCATCTGTGGAGGCGCAATACCTAACAGGGCCGAGTTCTAATTGGAACGCGCTTATAAAGTCTCGACCTGTGCGGTGGCGGCGTTACGTACTACGTATACATCTACCTCGCTCGTGCGGCCATCGTATGTGACAGACAATCGTATTGTCCCTAGCGAATCTATCCTACCTCCTGTATAATTCACCAAAATTATTTTGCTAGGAGTGAGCCGAATGCCTTGAAAGTATTTCTCATAAAGTTTTTCAGATATTGCTGTCACGGCGGACCCACTATCGATTTGAAAATTAATTTCTATGTTATTCAATAAGACAGATTGCGTCATAGGCTTACCGTGATCACATCGAATGTTGTAAATTGGCTTACCGTCATCCCCTCTCCCCGCTCCACTCGAATGCGCTTCCAAGTAATAACTAGCATCTTTAACACCTTTTTGTGGGCACATTTTTTTCAAATGCCCGATTTTCGCACAAATGTTACACTTAAAGTTTTTGAATCTACAGTTTTCCGCTGTGTGATTTCCGTAGCCGCACACTTTGCACTTTATGCCGCCTGTTACGGCACCCGTGCGCCTGTCGCGGCCGGCCACGGCCGGGCCCGTCTGCGCCGACACCTTGCACACCTCCGCCGTTGTCTTGGCAGCCATGCGCGCACTGCGCACTCCCTGCGCGAGCGCCACTGCCGTTGATAAGGTCAAGGTCGCCACTTCCTTCTCGAAAATCTTTTCCCTTTCCGGTCCCGGCAGCATCCCGAGGACGAACCGGTCCCGCAGTGTCTCTTCGAGTTGCGCCGTGAAGCCGCAGTGTAGCGCTAGCCCTCGGACCCTCGCGGCCCAGTCGCCGAACTCCTCGCCCGTCTCCTGCTCCGCCCGGTAGAAGGCCGCGCGATCTGCGAAGACGCACCGCTTCGCAGTGAAGTGCGCGTCGAACAGTGCCGTCAACCGGTCGAACGTGACGGTCCCGACGTCCTGCGGGAACGCGAGATCTCGCACCAGCCTGTACGAGTCCTCGGAGAGCGAACTCACGAGGATCGCCTTACGTCTCACTGCCGCTTTATCTGTTTCTTCAGTAACGTCGTTCGCCAAAAACCAGTGAAGCAGGCGGGACTTATACACCGCCCATTCTTGCTGTTTGTGGTCAAAAATATCCACATTCCCGAACATTCTGGCCATTGGTACTGCACTCGTAGATCGTTTGTTCCTCGTCGCCAATAGTAGGTATGCAGATTACAGTAATTAACGGGATAGAAGGATAATGAAACGCGTACTTGTTAACTGATCAGAAGCAACTAGTTTTTTATTACACGACGGGTAGGTATCGAAAAACCATGCGCGCTCACGCATACACACACATATACACTAATTAGATCTATGTTATTTACGGTTCGTAGACAGTTTGAGTAGGTCACTATTTCCGTGTAGGAACTAGAGGACTTGCCTTTCACGCGAGACGTTTTGGGTTCAAATCCTCGCCCCGGTCATGCATCACTTTCTTTCTCTTTCTGGGTTAGACAAGTGCATTTCGTTACGAATGCGAGCTGTACCATGGCATCGTTCGGCATCCATGTAAAACTATAGGTCGCATTCCCCTACTAAGTGGTAGGGTTCAGCCCTCTCGGGTTGGTTCCACCACACTGGATGAAACCATGGGTTGAAGCGGCAATTAAAAATTGTCCGTTTTTTTCCATCCAGTTCAGTGTACCTGTGGTCATAATGGGAGAGTCCTTGCATTGCACTTAATTCCTTCCAGAATGTGGTGTATTGGGCTAGTATCTTAACGGTAGTTGTGAGGTATCAGTCATCCATGTCAGATTGCATAAAAAAAGTCAGGCCCAAAAAAATACAACTAGTTCTAGTAGACTAATATTGATTGCACCTAGTTCTATACACCTAGAATGAACACCTAGATGATAAACACTGTTGGTTGAAACCACAACATTTTAGTTTCTCAACGTAACCAAATTTAACGTGAATTACAATCAGTTTAAATTTTAAAAACTAAGGCTATGCTGTGTACAACATGGGGCCAGAAAGTATATTTAGGGCCTTTTTCACATACAGCTGATTAGCTTGATCGCCACGTATTAAGGGCCTTTCTTGGCAGCTTTAAATCAAAACCAGTACAAGATAATCAGCACTTCAACTGTCGCTAGGAAGTGTTTCCTTGTAATAAACCTTATCTATAAACCTGCATTTAAAAAACATTAACAGTGTTCGAAGAATATTTTTCCCTAAATGCTGAGCAAAAAAAAAATACATATGAATACGTGTGTTAAGTCGTGTTCATTTAGGGAAGGTCCTGGCATTGCACCTATTTCCTTCGGGAATATAATGTAGGGCTAATATGATGGTAGTTGTGTGGTATTAGGCATCCGTGTCAGGTGGGAGCATAAAAATCTATTTTATTTTTTAATAATCGACTATGCTACTAAAAATCACATGAAGTTCCTTCAATGTGTTCATCCAAAAGTTATATTGTGATCATATGAAATAGTGTGATTTTAATTTATTTTTTGTTACTTTTGCAAAAAGTTGCATGTTCTAACCGTAGATGTTTATTGTTGAATTAGAAATAAAACTGCTTATTTATCACGATATCCTGAAATTAGTCCAAGCTGTCAGAGACCCTATAAAATAAAAAGCAAAAAAAACATACAGACGAATTGATAACCTCCTCCTTTTTTTGAAGTCGGTTAAAAACGAAATAGCTTTAAATATTGTATTTACTCAATCTCTGTAATTTAAATGATATAATTTCCTCAAAATTATTCTGAAAAGATTCTTAAAAATTTTGGTAATCAAATGAAGCTTGTAGCCTAGTGGCGCGGGGACTGGCCTAGCGTACCAGAGGCCTGGGTTCGATACCGACATGCACCACTGTCTTTCTCATTCCGAGTTCGATAAGTGCATTTCGTCACGAATGCGAGCTGCTCCATGGTTCGGAATCCATGTAAAACTGTAGGTTCCCTTCCCCTACTAGGTGGTAGGGTTTAAGCCCGCCCGGGTTGGTACCATCGCATTGGATGAAAAGATGGTCGAAGCGGCAATGAAAAATTGTCCGTGTTTTCCATCCAGTTCAATGTAGCCGTGCTCATAAAGGGAAGGTCCTGGCATGGCACCTAATTCCTTCGGTAATATGGTGTATTGGGCTAATATCATAACGGTAGTTGTTGTGTTATTAGCAATCCATGTCAGGTCACACAAAAAAAAAAGTCGTGGGAAATTGAATAACCTATAATATTTTATTTGAAAATTTGAGCGGGTCAATTACATGAAAATTACTTTAAAGACAAGCAAAAGCTCTTCTTTTCCTCCAAACCTTATTTTAACTACATCTCACGATTAAGAACATCTTTCATCATAAAACACTTAAATAAAACTCGACTTATTAGATTAGGAGATCGCGACAAAAATTATAACGATAACGTAAATGGCTGCAACTTGGTACACAGGATTAACCCTCTGAAGCGAATTGTGTCGGTCTGCCTGCACCAAGTAGTTTCGTTAGGTAGATCAGGCGCCTGAAAAAGTAGTTACGGTGAAAAAATATATATGATATGATAAATGGCTGTAAATAACGAATATGAAAGTATTAATAAATACTTGTTCAGCAATACCAAAACTGAACAAATTTTTGGTTGCATTTCGTAGTTATAGGCAATTTAGGTTACAAATATAACTTAATTTATAAATCAATTGGTTATTGTTGTGCAAACAATAGGTATCAATAATTATAGAAAATCAGTAAGTTCATCAGCAGGTACATACCAACATCTTTTTTATATAGCCAATCTATATATAACGCAACCACTTGGCGCAGACAGACCGACATATTTAGCATCATAGGGTTGGTCTCTAAGATGCGAATCCAGATTCATCCATTTACCTTATCGTGACCAAAAATGTCGTGTCCTATTATAGGATATAAGTGTTATTTTTACTATTTTTACCAAATTTTAAGAGAAATAGTTATAAAATTACTATATCCATGAACTTTGTCTTGGTAAGCCCATCAGTTACATCAAATAAATTACAGGAAATACGAATCATCTTCTTCACATTGGGAAACATCAAGATTTATTGTTATTATTAAAGCATTAAGTAGTAGGCGAAACTTGTAGACCACAATCGGAGTCATCAACCGGAAAACCGTAAGGTGTTTGTCCATTGACCGATAAACCTACTCATTTGACAGGTTGATTACAGGTAACTTACCAGTAGAAAATTTCAATGCCTGGTCGCTCACGGTCGGGGACTTCCGCTGAAGAGAAGCACTGTGAGAAAAGTTGGCCAAGTTTAACATATTACGTGTCTGACTATATTTTTTTTTTGCATTGCGTTCTTTGTTTTTCCAATGATAGTCTCTTGAAACTTTTTTGGTTTTATGTAACTGCACATGGATGGCCTAATACCCCTCCCTCCCTCAAAAAATCCGTGGTCATGGTATTAGCTCAACGTAACGCATTCCCATAAGAATTAGGTGCCATGACAGATCTCCCCTTTATGAGTGTCCCTAACCCCGTTATGGGGTCTGTACAGAGAACAATCTCTTGTCCATGTCAACATGAACCATTATAATGGAGTTGTCGGAGTATTCCAAACAGGCGATTCATGGTCTTGCAACAGAATGATTCTTCCTGAGCCGGGGTACTGCAGTATTGTATAGTATTGTATAATTGTTATAGTGTTGTATAGTATTGTCTAAGGCTGAGATAAATAGTCGTAACAGAAACTAAGACTAACGAAAAGAAGTACTCTATGGCGTCACTTTGACATTACGTCCATACAAAGTGTGTCGAAATTACGTAACAAAGTACTACTTTTCGTTAGTCTTAGTTTCTGTTACGACTATTTATCTCAGCCCTTAGAGTGACATAAGATCAGAATCCTTAGTCCGTCATCCCACCTAAATTGGCGTTTACGCCAAACCGATCGACTAGCGTTTTCTAATAATTGAAGAACGCCTGTAGAGCGAACTAAAATTTGCGAGTCCGAGTCTGATTAGACAGTTTACGCATCGTCGCCGTAAATACGTTGACGTTGCCGTTTACGCCGACTCTGCGTTTTCATACAAATCGGTAGTTTTAGTTTGTTTTTGACAGATTGAAGGAGTAAAAATACCGGCCAAGTGCGAGTCGGACTCGCACACCAATGGTTCCGTAGCATCGTACAAGATGTAACAAAAAAAATCACGTTGTTGGTATGGGGCATTTTACCTATTTGTTGTTATAGCGGCAAAATAAATACACACTCTGTGAACATTTCAGCTACCTACCTATTACGGTTCATGAGATACAGCCCTGTGACAGACAGATGGACGGACGGACGGACGGACGGATGGACGGACGAACGGACGGCAGAGGCTTAGTGATGGGGTTCCGTTTGGTACCCTTTGTGTACGGAACCGTAAAATGACCCTTAAAAATCTGTTAAACAACTATAAATAGTGGCATTTAAAATCTATATTTATTAATCTCCTACCTACTTACTCTTATTGATATTACCTACCTACGGTGTCAACATACAGAAGTAATACGAAGACAATACATTTAACCGCGAAATCTTAATTGTAGACGTGTTTGATCGATAATGCCGAGTTGGTGGTCGTAATATCAGATAAGCATGAATATTATATCAATTCAATATTGCCTCACATTACTGTTAGGATTCCGAGAAGGTCCCGTTCTGTGTCGTTGATTTGAATATAAGTGTGTCTAGTATCTAGGCCTCTACCCTACTAGGGTATTTTATGCTGTTGTTTTTCAATATACTTTGTAAGGCTAAATTAAATCTAACCTCCTTGCAAGCTCGGTCGCTGGGGAGTGAACTTAAAAAAACCGGCCAAGTGCGAGTCGGACTCGCACACGAAAGCTTCCGTACCAACGTACAAAATTATCACAAAAAAATTACGTTTGTTGTATGGGGCCCTCCTTTCATTTTTACCTATATGTTGTTATAGCGGCGAAATAAATACACAGTCCGTGAAAAAATTCAGCTGCCTACCCATTACGGTTCATGAGATACAGCCCTGTGACAGACGGACGGACGGACGGACAGCGGAGGCTCAGTAATAGGGTTCCGTTGGCACCCTTTGGGTACGGAACCCTAAAAACGTCACTAACAACCGTTCCGTCATTGCGGGTGGACGGGTCCATTATTATAGGGTTTGGCAGAAGACACTGCTTTCGCCCTTCCACCCGACCTGTGCGACTGAATCCCCGACTTTCTGCATAACCGCAACATATAAGTCTTCGAAGAATGTGAACGAATGCAGGCGTACCGCAGGGCTCTGTGCTATCCCCAACCCTTTTTATAGCGCATATTAATGATTAATTTGGGCGACGTTGTTGCATATGACATCATCTGACCGCAAGCTGGACGTGTATTCTTGGCATTCAGTCATTGCGGATTCAGTAGAGTTAACAGAAGAAGAATTTACTTTGACATTACTGTTAACTCTACTGAATCCGCAATGACTGAATGCCAAGAATACACACCCTGGACTGAGGTGGAGGAGATAATGACCCTTTGTTGTTAGACTCTAGGCTTAGTTATGTAGGGTCTCTCTCAGTGTTCTATCGTCACCCGAACATTTTTTTTTCTTATTAGAAATTAATTATGCATGCAGTTCTTTTTTAAGATTTTTAATATTTAAAATAGAAAGTTGATTTGTTTTTAATACAGAAACACCGCTTTAGGGGTTTTATAAAACAAACCTGTAGGACTATGATTTATATACTGAGGCCGCTACACTAGATAAAATCGGTTTTTCAGCGGTAATTCATCCATTTTAAACCAATTCACAGGCATGAATAAAATAAAGTCATTTTGTCGGAGGGGTTGGCAGATATGATAAACTGCCTCGCAGTATTTTAAGGTCGGCCCTAAGCATCAGACAATTTCGCCTCCCATACAAACGTAGTTTACTAATAATTTGGAAACCACTATTCCAACATACTTTATATTTGGTATCTAATATAAGGCTACAAATATCTGTGTCTGCAGATATGTATTCTGGGTCAAACCACAGAGAAAACAAAATTCGTATGAAGAATTTCTTTTTGCTTTAATTTCATTCGGTTTGGATTTTTCAAAAAAACAAAAGCGTGCAGACACAGATATTTGTTACCTGATATTAGATATCAAATATCAATTTAATTGGAATAGTGGTTTCCAAATGATAAGTAAACTACGTTTGTACGGGGAGCATAGCTTACGGGCCGTTACACTTTCGTTTCATTAACAGGCATACATCTTCAGTGATTACATGTCCTACGAATTAAGGTATTTCCTTCTCAAAATTCTACTCTATTAAGTGCAAACTCTCTCTCCGTATACTTTCTGTACTCTATTTCCATACTAATCTCTGAATGTGTGCTGTTGGCGGTGCCAAATAAACGAACGTTGGCGGGTTACAGTGGGTTACCTAAAATGCCCAAGAACTCATTTGGGGGTGTTCCTAAGTAGTCAAGATCCCTTCTGACAAGAGCTATTGCCATTGAAAACTCACAATCGATCCGCGATTCAAACAAATATGTTATCTTTCTGTAGAGATAAGGGGCTAACAGGTAAAGATGACTCAATTTAAGTTTCACTTAAATTGAGTCGTTGCGACTGGCGCCTTATTGCAAGAGGCGGAAGTTCATTCATGGAAAAAACTGGCCAAGTGCGAGTCGGACTCGCACACGAAGGGTTCCCTACCATCGTAAAAAAAAAACAAAAAAACACGTTTGTTGTATGGGAGCCCCCTTTAATTTTCATTATTTTTTAATCTTACCTATTTGTTGTTGTAGCGGCAAAATAAATACACACTCTGTGAAAATTTCAGCTGTCTACCTGTTACAGTTACTGAGATACAGCCCTGTGACAGACGGACAGACGGACGGACGGACGGACGGACGGACAGCGGAGGCTTAGTAATAGGGTTCCGTTTTCACCCTTTGGGTACGGAACCCTAAAAATACCAAATGAATCTAAAGAAATAAAATGGATTAATTTAATAATAATAATAATAATAAACTGGGGGTGTACGACGTCCATTCCACGAAGGATTTGCAGGTTTTAAAAATGTTACGGAATAAAAATATATTTTATGTTTTATATTTGGCCGAACGAAGCTCACCGTGTCAGCATGTGCAAAAATGCTGTCCGGCAATACTCGTCTACAGGTCGCATTTCTCAACCAAAATATTTTAAAATGGCAGAGCAAGTTTTAAAATATGTTCAAAAATGTAAAAAATTTTTTTACCTAAATCATTAGGTACTTAAGACAGTGAGAAAAAAAGAGGGATTTTGAACATTTATTCAGTTTTAAATTATGGAAAGACTGACTCCCGAGGATTAAATCTCAGAGAGCCACTAGTAATATATGTCATCCATTCCTCAGCTATCTTCAAAGATCAAATTTCTAGTCCATCGAGGTTGAATATTTTTTACCGAACAGACAGGCATGAAAGCAAGTAAACAAAAATATTTTAAAAAATATTTATTTACTAAACTTCTACCGTCTATGATGAAACCTTTTTAACCGACTTCGAAAAAAAGGAGGAGGTTCTCAATTCGTCGGAATCTTTTTTTTTTTCATTATTCATAAATTCAAATCACTCGTGCATTCAAAAGACAATGAGGCAACCAATTGTCATTGGTAGTTTTTCTTTGTAGCAATTTCATCTCGCTTTTTAGGCTCAGAAAACGTAAAAGTTTTTAAAATACGCCAGTCGTTAGGGACTATTGTTATCAAGACTTCATTTTCACGCATTCCCAAGAGGATAGCTTGAAAGAGGGATGCTGAAAAATTAATACTTGCAAAATTTATTTACATTGCTCTTTACTCAAATAAGCGAAAATAAAGATTGGTGAAAATTATTTTCTAAATTAACGATATATATAATTTACATAAATATAGGGATATCTAGAGATATATGACAATCCATAATTGAGAAAACTATAATTATTCCATGTAGTTTATTACGTAAACTTTGTAAAAAGAATACTCTTTTGATAATTTTATGCACGCATTTAATGGAGACGACATTACCGTTGTATCATTAGTTTGAGGTTATGTAACGACATCTATATTGAACCATTGTATTTACATTTTGAAAATAATCGGAAAACATGTATTCTTAGATCTAGAAATAAAAGTATAAAAGCTAACATCCTCGAAAATATCTCAGACAGTTGTCCAGACCTTCAGACCATATCTTTGTAGAGTTTATATGCGTTTGTTTTTTCTAGATTTAATAATATTTTTTTCAAGCATCTTGGACATGAGCTTGACACAATCTTGTAATTTCTTAATAGTATTATATCGGTGTTTGTAATTCGGTATTATACCCACTGCATTCATACCGGGTATAACTCTATGACTTCATATTTTGCGATTCAGCTCAAAGAATATGACAACCGAACAAATACATATGTTAAAATTATTGATATTCACATGTATTTTGTTTGTATTAATCCCACGTTTTAATGTTAACATATCTGTAGTCTTAATACGGAAAAATACACCTTGACTAACAATTACGACTATTCAATAACAAACAACGAAAAAATCTTACAGAGAGGACCAGAAAAAAACTCTTTCTTAGTTCAATACCATAACCTTAACTTTTACTTAACAGAATCCACCATGCATCGGATATGTTGTGACAAGTTAAAGAAAGAAAGAAAAAAATTTTTTTTAACCTGCCTTGAAATAATATATTTGTCTAAACAAGGTATTTGGCTAATCTATAGAAAATAAATAATTATAACATTTATAGAACAACCAAATCGTTTCAAAAACTAAAAGTCTTTTTTAACACGCTTTTATTAGCTTGGGTTGTATCTATGTATCAATGTAACGGAATCTTTGAACTTAATTTTCACCAGTTTCCAGAAGTCTGATTAATTTGAAACTTTGCATACGTATCAAGGACCGATGACAATGCAATAATTTCATAACAGTTTCCCATTATCCTTATTAGGACCGCCAGGATTAATAAATTATTTTATTGATCCTCTGTAGTGGAGTAAAAGGACAGAGCTAGTTATTAAAATAACACGCTTTTATATAAGCTTGGGTTGTATGTATCTATGTATGTAATGGAATCTTTGAGATTAATTTTCACCAGTTTCCAGAAGTCTTTAATTTGAAACTTTGCATAGGTACGTATCAAAGACCCATGACGATGCAATAATTTCATAACATTTTCCCATTATCCTTATTAGGACCGCCAGGATTAATAAATTATTTTATTGATCCTCTGTAGTGGAGTAAAAGGACAGAGCTAGTTATTAAAATAACACGCTTTTATATAAGCTTGGGTTGTATGTATCTATGTATGTAATGGAATCTTTGAGATTAATTTTCACCAGTTTCCAGAAGTCTTTAATTTGAAACTTTGCATAGGTACGTATCAAAGACCCATGACGATGCAATAATTTCATAACATTTTCCCATTATCCTTATTAGGACCGCCAGGATTAATAAATTATTTTATTGATCCTCTGTAGTGGAGTAAAAGGACAGACCTAGTTATTAATAACACGCTTTTATATAAGCTTGGGTTGTATGTATCTATGTATGTAATGGAATCTTTGAGATTAATTTTCACCAGTTTTCAGAAGTCTTTAATTTGAAACTTTGCATAGGTACGTATCAAAGACCCATGACGATGCAATAATTTCATAACATTTTCCCATTATCCTTATTAGGACCGCCAGGATTAATAAATTATTTTATTGATCCTCTGTAGTGGAGTAAAAGGACAGACCTAGTTATTAATAACACGCTTTTATATAAGCTTGGGTTGTATGTATCTATGCATGTAATGGAATCTTTGAGATTAATTTTCACCAGTTTCCAGAAGTCTTTAATTTGAAACTTTGCATACGTATCAAGGACCCATGCATACGTATCAAGGACGCCGTTTTGTGTAAAACACTTAGCGCCAGTCCCAAGCCTGGATAAAGGAGGAGGGTTGGAAGGGATCGGCGACCAGCCCGCCGTAAAATCGCCAACGCCGAGCACAGACGGCGGTAATTAACCTGACTGCCTACAGATAGGTAGTGCGGCGGCAGGACCGTGAGGAGTAAATAACTTCAAAAATACTGACTTGTCAACCCGCCTAGCCAGCGTGACAAGACTTAAGGCAATTAAAACCCCCCAATGACAGACAACAACAAACCAAGGCCCCCAGTCCCCAGCAGCTCCGCTATTCCTGATTACGACAGCGGTCACGGTAACGGCGGAGCAGGGGGTGCTAAGAATCTCTGGAAGAGACCCGGCTGTCTGACCTTGGCAACGTACAACACACGGACATTGAGACTACAACATAACTTGGAGCAGGTAGAAAGGGAGCTATCAGATATTAAATGGGACATTATTGGCCTGAGCGAAGTTAGAAGGCAGGGCGAGAATACCCTGAGGCTGAATTCAGGCAATATGCTCTACCACAGAGGAGAAACAGATTCGTCCAAAGGGAGCGTGAGATTTCTCATTCACCGCAGACTGGCGAATAATATAGAAACGCTAGGCGGAATATCCCCCCGGGTGGCCTACACTGTGGTAAGGATTAACAAACGGTATTCAATAAAGATCATCCAAGCATACGCACCAACTTCGACTCACCAAGAAGAAGAAGTTGAAATAATGTATGATGACATATTGAAAGCCCTGGAATGAACAGCCGGGAAAAGAGCACAATTTAATATACTCATGGGAGATTTTAATGCTAAAATAGGCAAGAGAGATGATCCCAAAGAAGCGTGTGTTGGCCCACACGGTGCAGGCATAAGAAACCAACGAGGACAATTGCTGGTCAACTTTCTTGAGGCAAATCGATTCTTCGCCATGAACTCTTTCTTCCAAAAGAAACCACAACGGAAGTGGACATGGGTAAGCCCAGACGGAAAGACGAAGAATGAAATTGATTTAATCTGTACTGACAACAAAAATATATTTACCGATGTTTCAGTCCTCAATAAATTAAAGACTAGCGACCACAGATTGGTACGATGCCAGCTAAGAATCAACACCTAGCTTGAAAGAGCGAAAATCATGAAGAAGCCACTTGCCAGACTAGCTTATTACGACGACGACCAGACGACGGTATTACGACGGAACTGTTAAAGGCTGGAGGCAAAGTGGTACTGAAAAAGCTACGGTGGATATTTAACGAGGCACTCTTTACGAGCAACATACCCAACAGCTGGCGAAATTCAATTGTCGTCCTGTTTCATAAAAAGGGCGCCAAAACCATGCTTAAGAATTACCGCCCCATTGCACTATTGAGCCAAATTTATAAGGTGTTCGCGAAAGTCATCACCACGAGGATCACCAGAAGACTTGACGAACATCAGCCAGTAGAGCAAGCTGGATTCAGAGCAGGTTATGGAACAGTCGACCACATATTCACTCTGAGGCAAGTGATTCAGCAAACGTGCGAATATGGAAAACCACTATACCTTGCTTTTGTCGACTATGAAAAGGCGTTTGACTCTGTGGAACACTGGGCAGTAATGGATGCACTGCAGCGATGTAGAGTGGACTACCGATATATCGAGATACTCAAGACCATTTATAAATCTGCAACAATGACTGTGGAAGTTCAGGGAGAAACCACTACGATTCCCATCTTCCGTGGAGTGAGACAAGGAGATGTCATCTCGCCGAAACTCTTCACGAATGTAATGGAGGATATATTCAAGAAGCTCGAATGGAATGGTATGGGCATAAACGTGAACGGAAGACTCCTAAACCACCTGAGGTTTGCGGACGATATTGTCCTACTGGCAGAGTCACCCGAAGACCTGAACGTGATGCTATGTGACCTATCACAAGAATCGCAAAAAGTAGGTCTCAAGATGAATGAAGACAAAACCACCGCCACAGATCTAGCAGCAAATCCAATCACGGTCTTCGGCACTGCAATAGAGCAAGTCCACGAGTATTGCTACTTGGGCCAAGTGATTAAACTCGGACGTGACCCACTCGCAAAAGAAATAGGCAGGCGTATTCAGCTGGCGTGGGCCGCCTTCGGAAAACTTAGAGATGTCTTCAATTCTAAGATGCCCCAGTCTCTTAAGACCAGACTGTTTGACCAATGCGTGCTGCCGGTTTTGACCTACGCCTGCGAGACATGGACGCTCACAGTTGGTACTGCACACAAGCTGAAAGTAACCCAAAGGGCAATGGAAAGATCCATGTTCGGTATCTCACTGCGCGACCGAATGCCAAATCTGCTGATACGCCAAAGCACCAAGGTCACTGACGTTATGCATAGGGTTGCTAAACTCAAGTGGCAATGGGCAGGTCACGTATATCGCAGAGATGACCACAGATGGAGCACTGAAGTCTTAATGTGGAGACCCTACACAGGGAAAAGAAGCGTCGGCAAACCGCCAGCACGTTGGTCAGACGATATACGTCAGACAGCAGGTGACAACTGGCGAAGAAAAACAGGAGACCGCACAACTTGGCGAAGTCTGGGGGAGGCCTACGTCCAGCAGTGGACAACAAAAGGCTGAAGAAGAAGAAGAAGAAGAAATCGAACTAAAAAATGAAAAATAAATAATAGTTTAAAAAAACTAAAAAAACACGCTTTTATAGCTAACCGAACTAAAAAATATGAAAAAAATTTTAATTTTAAAGAGTTTATATTACAGTAGTAGAAGATCGAACAATCAATCAGAATTTATCACCTCAAAATAAAATTATAATAAAGTTTAAGTTATTAACAAAATAATTCAATTCAGAGTAAAAAGCGTGGGGTGCTTGATAAAGTAAATGTAACAATCATTCTATTGGCAAATATCTATGAGAGGAGAGTTATGAAAAGTAGTAAAATGCACCCCACGCTTTTTACTCTGAATTGAATTAATTTGTTAATAACTTAAACTTTATTATAATTTTATTTTGAGGTGATAAATTCTGATTGATTGTTCGATCTTCTACTACTGTAATATAAACTCTTTAAAATTAAAATTTTTTTCATATTTTTTAGTTCGGTTAGCTATAAAAGCGTGTTTTTTTAGTTTTTTTAAACTATTATTACTATGACATTTTGGTCTATTTCTGTTTTTGCTCCATACATAAATAAATAAATAAAATGTGAATTGGCGTTGATTTTAAGCCTAGCCTTTCATTCATCGACCAGGAATGTTTGATTTATTGTTTCAGTGACAAACGAACAAAGTGACAATACCGAAAAATTAATCATAACAATAACACTGGAAATAAACAAGAAAAATCACTATTTACTATGCAAGTAAATGAAAGCGTGAGTAGTAGAAAATCTGATATCTCCAACAGTTATTCAAAGACCAAAATATGGCTCAGAAATTAACTGATAGCCCTCCTAGTCTGCGTCAGTCCATCAGATATAAGAAATAATGTAATAATTTGAAGAAGACGACGCTCCGAAATACATCAACCTTTCATCAGAAAAAACTATGCTTAGAGTGGCACACAAGGGCTTAAACACAGCCGCGCGTCGCAATTATGAGTGATGCCACATCAATCAAATTTATATATCAATCACGACTGTTTCGCTGCTCGGTCGAACGAATCGTCGCTCGTGCTCAGAGAAAGTGTCTCCCCGCTCGGTATGTTCACCCGATTTATTCTGCTCTCATTCCGATCGCATTTCTGAAGAGTGTTTATTTTGCAATCGTCTTGCAGTGTGCGAACGCATGACCACATGGTTAAGGAGATGGCGAAGTCATTTGCGCATGTTCCATATCGATAAGAATTGAAGCTTGGATGAATACGAGTCGATAGTGAATAAACGTCGAGTGTTCAAGCAGACGTTTGCTTGTAGCCCAAAGCGGCAATTCGTCGCAAAGAGCCCTACCTAGTGTACAACTAGTACTAGGGCTCTGACTCCTCTCGACGGTCCCTTTGCAAAATCGCCGACACTACACACACACATTCACACCCACCCTCACACCCCTACACACACACACACCCCCTCACACACACACACACACCCTCCCTTACACCCTCTCACACCCACACACACCCTCCCTCTCACACACCCTCTCTCACACACTCTCTCTCACACACACACACACTCACAATACACTCATGTCTACACGGACCCAACCGATGTTAGGTGGCAAAACACGTGCCCTTATGTCGACACAGCACACAACACTAGTACATTTGAAAGCCGAAATGAGGAAAGGTCGTATTTTAGTGTGCTGGACTTCCTGTGCGCGGCAAAACGAAAAATGGATTGTAAACGCTTTACGTTGCAAACATAGTTCTAACACAGCCACAGAATAAGTAATAGTGACACAGCCCCGATCAGAGTTGGAAATGCATGGTTCAATTAAAAATACTTTTATGTCTCGTTATGGCAATGTACATACGTACAATGTCGTTACACTTCACGCCTTAGGTGTTTTTTTTTTCAAGCTATTAAAGATGTACTTAGAACTATAGAGGAAGCGAAATAAGTATGCAGCCCTATGGCGATCTATCGTTTCAGCCTACCCATATCGTCAAGTGTCGTGATGGTAAATATGTCCATAGGTGTAAATGTGATTAAAAAAGACACCTCTAATTGCCGCTAGCATTTCACAGCAATCCCTTCAGAAAATCGTAAGTGATTTTATTCGAGTTTCAGGAGCATGTAAGTACCCTCAGGAAAAGCACTCCAACAAGTATTATTATGTGTCACTGTGGATGACAAGCGATCTCACAGGGGACATGTATTTGGTTGAGTCAAACGAAAATGACTGAAGAGCATAGAGCGTTCATGTTTTTTTAAATTATTTTTGTATTGTATATTATAAAGATAATTTTGTCTTGTTATTACAGTGTTTCTACGGCTGTGGACCTCATGGGTCTATCTTTGCGTTAATTAAAACTGAGATAATGTTTACTACTGGTTTTTTTTCCATTGCTTTAGGTTTTGTCACGAAACGCTATTTCCACATTTTTCACAAAATTTTCCAGGAACTGAATCGGCAATAAATGTCAATATAACTATGGCGCTACTGAGCGGCTCGTAGCCTAGTGAGAGCGACTCATAGCCAAGTGGCGCGGGGGCTAGCCTAGCGTACCAGCGGTCTGGGTTCAATTCCTCGTCCCGACATGCACCAGTTTTTTTCTCTTCTGAGTTCTATAAGTGCATTTCGTCACGAATGCGAGCTGCTCTATGGTTTGGAATCCAAGAAAAACTGTAGGTCCCCTTCCCCTACTAGGTGGTAGGGTTTAAACCCGCCCGGGTTGGTACCATTGCATTCAATGAAGAGATGGTCGAAGCGGCAATGAAAAATTGTCCGTGTTTTCCATCCAGTTCAATGTAGCCTGCTCATAAAGCCTGCTTTTTTGAGTCGGTGTCAGCCGGGCACGCGCTGCACCAGTCAAGAGAACCTTGGCTACTTTGGCTGACACCGACTCAAAAAATATCAATTATCGTAACTACGCAAATGGATTTTTGTTTTAATTTTTAGTGCATTTTCTTTGAAGTCGGTAATTTTTTTTTGTTTATTTTTAGTGAATTTGAAGTACACTAACTAATTTGTACACGTCCTTTCCAATAAAAAAGGAATCATCGATATCGGTTGGCGTTATATTGAGTTATTCGTGCTTTTGTCGCGCACATACTTAATACAAATGTAAGACTTACATGATTTCTCGTGGATATCATTATCAGAACTAAACTTAATTAATATGGTACCATATGGGAAGCACCAGCTTTCAATTAAAAAAATAATCATCACCAGGCGAAAGTTATGAGGTAACAAACATTAAAAAAACATACAGATGAATTGATAACCTCCTCCTTTTTTGAAGTCGGTTAAAAATATTATTATAATGCCGATTTTTTCTATTGAGCAAAGTTTATTCTGTGGAAACGAAAAGTATTCAACTTGTGCGAACATACACATAACATAAATTTATTCTTGATAAGTTAAGGAATGTAATAGTCAAGACATTTCAAAAGTCTTTGTCGACAGAATTGATTTCCTATTTTCTAAGTTCAGATGCATGGAGCCAAGTTATTGAACAACCGTCTGTCTAGTTGTATGAAAAAGAACAATTACTCACAATAACTTCTCATATTCTGGCAATGCTATGTTGAACAATAACGGTAACTCAAAAGACCTTGAGCCGTTTCACTTTCTGTGCGTAACGAATCATCTCTTAAGGTCCATTCAATACCACTAACTCTATCATTATGAATGTTTTCCGTATCGTTTTTATAGTTTATGTATTTATTGGACCTTAAATAAAACGCAATATAATAATAGCCCTATGACAGACGGACGGACGGACGGACGGACGGACGGACGGACGGAAGGACGGAAGGACGGATGGACGGACAGCGGAGGCTTAGTAATAGGGTTCCGTTTTCACCCTTTGGTTGTGGAACCCTACAAAGATTCCGACGAATTGAGAACCTCCTCTTTTTTTTTTAAGTCGGTTCAAAAACAGCTCTGCTGGTTTGAGAAACACTTATCATTGAGAAATAACTAATAGATTAAATAAAAAATCAAATCCTAAGGCCCTACCTACCCCTCCGTTGTAGCGTCGTTATGGTATGAATGCAAATGCATTTATTTTGTTATTTCAACACAATATGACAACTTTTGAATGGCCTTAAGTGACAACGCACGCCTGAAACTAAAGCAGTCTGTCGTGTCATCTAGTGAAAGTGGTTAGGCCCGGTGCGTCAAATTCTATGTCACGAACACCTGTGTACGGACTTCTCCATTGTGATTCAATGTAATACGCTAGACCGGATTTTATACGGAGGAAATATATCATTCCATTACTCTTTTTGCAAATTGTAAGTTTTTATTTTGTAATTGGACATATGAGCGGCTCGTAGCCTAGTGGCGCAACGAATAGACTAAAATACCAGAGGTCTGGGTTCAAATCCTCGCTCCGTCCATGCACCACTTTCTTTCTAATTCTGAGTTAAATAAGTGTATTTCGTCACGAATGCGAGCTGCTCCATGGTTCAGGATCCATGTAAAACTGTAGGTTCCCTTCCCGAACTAGATGGTAGGTTTTAAGCCCGTCCGGGTTGGTACCATCGCATTCGAAGAAAAGTTGGTCGAAGCGGCAATTAAACATTGTCCGTGTTTTCCATTCAGTTGCATGTAGCCGTGCTCATAAAGGGAATGTCCTGGCATGACTTCTAATTCCTTCGGGAATGTGGTGTATTGGAGTAATATCATAAAGGTAGTTGTGTGATAATAGCCATCCATGTCAGATTGCACAAAAAATGGATGGCTAATACCACAGCTCTACCGACATGATATTAGCACAACGCACAGCATTCTCGAAGAAATTAGATGCCATGCCGGGACCTTTCCTTGCCGTTCCGACTGTCTTTTCATCCAATGCGATGGCACCAACCCGGGTGGTACCATTTTGCATGGATTGTGAACCATGGAACAGCTCGCATTCGTGACAAAAGCACTTATCCTACTCAGAAAGAGAAATAAAGTGGTTCATGAACGGGGCGGGAATTTGAACCCATGTCCTCTGGCATTCAAGGCAAGTTCACGCGCCTATGATATATGAGTTCATACGCAGGGTGTTATAACCACTTATTCTGTGTCATAACGGCCAGTTAATTAATTTCGCCAGCGTAATCATAATGATGTTTCAAGATAAAAAAGTAACCGTTATTTTTCTCGTAACTGTCTGGTTCCAGGTTCAGGTTCAGTGCCACGTAGTGGAGTTTATTTAACATATTTTTTTTAAATTATGTTTTTTTTTTATGCGACCCGACATGGATGGCTAATACCACACAACTACCGTTATGATATTAGCCCAATACACCACATTCCCGAAGGAATTTGGTGCCATGCCAGGACCTTCCCTTTATGAGCACGGCTACATTGAACTGGATGGAAAACACGGACAATTTTTCATTGCCGCTTCGACCATCTTTTCATCCAATGCGATGGTACCTACAGTTTTACATGGATTCCGAACTATGGAGCAGCTCGCATTCGTGATGAAAATGCACTTATCGAACTCGGAAAGAGAAAGACAGTGGTGCATGTCGGTATTGAACCCAGGTCTCTGGTACGCTAGGCCAGTCCCCGCGCCACTAGGCTACGAGCCGCTCATGTACCTACTTTAAACTGTACACGCGAAACCTTACGGTTTGCCTGCGTGTGACACAAATTATATATACTAAACAAACTGTTCCTGAGATATATTTTTATAATTTATGTTTTCGTCTATTATAATTTGCCGCGGCAATGTAACCGTACATAAGAAGGTCTTGGCATGGAACCTAGATTCCACGTGTCGTGTCAGGCTAATGTCATGACAGTTAAAGCGTGATATTAGCCATCCATGACTAGTTTAAAACTAAAATAATGAATCAATTTGTATGGACAGTTTTAAATTTTTATTAAGAGAGTATAAAAAAAGTTTTTTTTTTAACTTTTTTGTTTTATTTCAAGACGATTTGGCTAGTTTAACGGCATCCCCGACCAAATTGTGCCTTGGCCAATTGATACAGAATGCATTTCTAAAAAAATCCAAATCCTCGATTTCCGCTGCCTTTACGACAGCCTTAAGGTGGCCCTTCCCGACGGTACTAACTCATTCGCGGGCACAGCACAAAATCGTTCTGTTGCGCTCTTAAGGTGGCCCAACCCGGCGGGACTAACTCATTCGCGGGCACAGCACAAAATCGTTCTGTTGCGCTCTTAAGGTGGCCCTTCCCGACGGTACTAACTCATTCGCGGGCACAGCACAAAATCGTTCTGTTGCGCTCTTAAGGTGGCCCAACCCGGCGGGACTAACCCATCCGCGGGCACGGTACAAAACCGTGTTATTGCGCTCTGGGACCTTCTTTGTTTCAAAGAAAAGGACAGGCTCCGTGATGAGAAGGATGCAACATGTCCACAAAGCAGAAAATGTGCATAGTGTATGAATTGATTGATTACAGCTTAAAGTAAACCACGACCGCTGTAGTCCAAAATCTAACAGAAACCAAATAGATTATAAATCTTGATTAAATAAGCTATTTTACAATGCCAACGGTCATCAGACATCTAGTTCGATCAAATAAAGCTATTTTGATCAAAATTTGGGATCTCTGACAAGAAATATGGGCGTGATCTTCTTTCCCCGTTTATATGGGGAGTTTAGCGGGTTGGGCCACCTTAATATTCCAGGAGGTCACGACATTTTTGGTCACGATAAGGTAAATGGCTGAATCTGGGATCACATGTTAGAGACCAACCCTCCGATGCTAAATAAGTCAGTCTGCCTGCTCCAAGTGGTTGCGTTATCTAGATTGGCTACATAAAATAGAAGTTGGTATGTACCTGCTGATGAATATGCTGATGGTCTTGGAATATTGATACCCAATAATTATACAACAATAACCAATCGGTTTTTCAATTACATACTTAAATATAAGTAAAGTAATATCTGTAACCTTAATCGCCTATAACTACGAAATGCAAACAAGGATTTGTTCAGTTTCGGTATTACAAAGTAAGTATGTACGGATACTTTCATGCTGCATTATTTGCAGCCATTTACCTTTTCATATATTTTTGTTGTAACGATAACTACTTTTTCAGGCGCATTATCTAGGTAACGCAACCACTTGGCACAGGCAGACTGACACATTTAGCTTCAGAGGGTTGGTCTTTATCCTGTGAACCCAGTTTCAGCCATTTACGTTATCGTTACCATTTTTGTCGCGACCTCTTAGTCTATAATATCAGTTCAAAGGCACCGATATTCTCCCAGCGGAAGTGCACCCGCATATCTTAATTGCTGCGCCGCCGGTCCGTTCGTTTGTGTAGAAAGTAAAATGGCTTCCGTGCATAGTAAGCCAATAGCGAATGTCGTGATGTCTCGCGCGTGCTCAGAGTGGCGCTTTCGTTTTTTTTTTTCATTAGCAACCTCAGCTGGGAGAAAATGATCGCTTCTATTTACCCACACATCGATTGACGACTGATGTATTCGCCGTTTCACTACGATACGTCCGCTGACTATTGGCACGCTACTTCGAAACGCTGTTCGAGTAAGAAAATGACATCAGCAATTAGATGAAGTAATTTTACACACCTCTTTAGTTTAGAACGGATGAAATGACGACTGAGGTAAGCTTCCTTGCTTAGCCTATAGGCTCTGTGACAGTTGTCGGTAGTATTTTCGAGTCTGTGCATGGTAGTTGAAAGCGTAGAAAGAGAAACTCGCGCAGCGACTACTCCAAACTCTTTGGTTGAAAGTAGTTTGTGATTCCTCCTGCAGCGGTTCAACTCATGAGGTTCTCACCTGTGAGTCACAGAAGTTTCTTCGTGGCGGTCCTTTCGTGAGTAGGAAAGTTGGTCACTCACAGGTGAGAATTGTGAAGTAGACCCGCAGGCTTTGACAGATCGGATTGTAGAACCGGGCGGTCGAGTCGATTTAGAAATATTCACGAGAAAAAAAAAACATGTATTTTCGAGTGCGTTTCGACATTAAGGGACATTAAGGTGACCCTTCCCGGCAGGACTAACTCATTCGCGAGCACGGCACAAAACCGTGCTATTGTGCTCTGGGCCCTTCCCTGTTTCAATAAAAAAGACAGGCTCTGTGATGAGGAGGATGCAACATGTCCACGAATCAGACAATGCGCATAGTGTTCGATTTGTGAAGATTTAAGTAAAACATAATTACAAAACGACTTATAGCTAAAACTAAATCACGACCGCTGTAGTAAAAATCAAACAAAAAACAAATTGATTATAAATCGTCATGAAACAAGCTAGGTCAGATATTTTTTTTAAGATGTTTTTATTTTATCATTGAGTAATCCGCCTCCAAAGTTATGGTATAAAACACGCGAAAAAATCAATCTTTCGGACCTTATAACTTAGAAACCAAACACTATTTTACAATGCCAATGGTCATCAGATATCTAGTTCGATCAAATAGAGCTTTTATGAGTATAATAACATGAAATTTGCGCATGATCTTCTTTCCACGTTTGTATGGGCAGTTGAGTGGGAAGACCCACCTCAAAAGCCTACAAATTACAAAGCAACTATAACCAAACAAAGACTTCAGTTGACAAAAGGGTTTAATAAAAAACCTGCTCATGATTTCAAAGTGAAATAGATCAACTATTGCCCAGTAACTATGCATTTATTTTCAATGATTTACAGGGAAATAATTGCAATCTATAGTAATTGTAATAGGATATAGATTACATTTGGAATAGAACATCGCTTACGGACTCTTCACTCGTAAATCGTTTCGCGTCACCATTCCTGTCACTCATCGCGAGCGCTCTGCGTCAAACTCTCGCCTATTTCTCCAATAATGTTATGTAATCCATCATTCTCCTGGTCTAATACGTGTCGGAACCCATGTGTACCCTAATCAACCCGATATTGCGTATTAGGGATGACTTGCTATGTTTTTCGATGCTTGAAATATGGAATATATTATTTGTGTCACCCATATAACCCACCATATTATTTATAAACCCGACTTCGCAAGAAGGAGGGTTATGTTTTTCGAGTGTATGTATTTGAAACTGTTACTTATGACATTCTTAGTTAAATTATATCAGTGTTTCCTTGAATTCCACGTTGATGAACAATCATTATCTGAGGTAATATAAAAAATGTATCAATCCAATAAGAATATTATAGTCTATTTAAATGCACGTTTAAATATATATTAAGCATTTTTTTTCATTCATCTTAAGCGCGGCATATAACGTAAGCCAGACTTGCACCTATGAGGTCACCACCAATGCCCATGGGCTTTTTAATTTTCACAGGAGGTGCGCAAACCATACCGGCCGGTCAGTTGCTTCTTCACCTGAATGAATCGAAAATTTTAATTTTGAAAATCAACGTAGCTCAATGTAGCCGAGCAATATAAAGAAGGTCCTGGCATGACACCTAGTTTCTTTATAGGGTATTGAGCTAATATAATAACAGTAAGCATGGTATTAGCAATAAAAGTCCAGTTTCAGAGAAAACTAGGTTGTAATTTGGGAGAAATACCTCGGCAGGCAGTGCACTCCACAATTTACCGACCCTATACATGAGGATCTACAAGATAGGCTGGTTCTTATTTTGGTAGTATCGACAGTGAATGTGTTCAAAATTTGCCTTTTCCTGTTGAGGCGTATAAATGTAAATACGTTACGTTATTACGCCACTTTTTCATACGGTACGATCACAGCACACTTCTTTCGCTTCATCTACAGAAACACATCTTTGAATACATGCTTTACGATTACGGGTATCACGTACCAGACCTTTGCGAAGTATTGTAACGATTTGGTCACAGTAAGTTCTCCTAGGCCGCCAAGCACGACACTTCCCCTCTCTTCTGCTATATAAATGTGTTTCATCAATTTTTTCGTCATCCATTCGTTACATATGTCGAAACCATCTTAGCACTCCTTTCTCGATTCTAGTTACAACATATATTTTCAATTACTATTGATCTCTAATACTGGAAGTTGCTGGAAGGATAATAAATCCTGTATTATCTTCGGAGTTAGAGGATCTCTAAATTTTACTCAAATCTTTAATTAAAAGCTAATGAGAAGTTTATCAAATGATGGTATAAAGGCCCCGTTGTTACAAAAGACGATGTAGTTCGACCTTTTACGAGCAGTCAGTGATTATCAGAATTATGGGCGTCTGTGAAAGGCGCAATCCGTAAAACGTGTTCAGATTGGAAATTGGCAGACAATCCGCAAGAGATACTTTCTCGATGCCAAGCAAGTTTTCGGATGTGGAAAGGTAATTCCGGTACCCTCATCGACTTTTATCTCTTGTACTTCGACAATGGTTGTCTTGTGATGTGTACATCGTTTTTAATTGAAGGGATCCGTACCAAAGAAAATTATTATTAAATAACTGGATATGGATGGATAATACCAAACTGATTGTCAGTGGCCTAACACACAAAATGGGAACTAGGTGCCATGCCAGGATCTTTCTAATATTGCTCGGCTACGTTGAACTGGATGGAAAACACGGACAATTTTCATTGCCTCTTCGAACATCGTTCATTCAATGGGACGGTACCAACCCGGGCAAGCTTAAACCCTACCACCTAGTAAGTAAGGACCCCTTCCAGTTTTACGTGGAATCCAAACCACGGCCTTAACGGTTGAAAATGGTCACCCATCCATAACCTAACCGCGCTCAGAGGTGCTTACCAATCTTCTCGATTCGCAAGGCGTCGCGCCACTGAGCTACCGAGGCTGACAAATTGCTATTAGATAGGGTAGATTCCGACAGGGTTGGTGCCATGGCAATCCAGGTCAATTTTAATAAATAAATAATTAAATGTAGCCGTGCAATATAAGGCAAGTCCTGAAATAGCACCTGGTTCCCATAAAGTTTATTACGCCATATCCTGCGCTTTACATAGAAAAAGGACTTCGCAATCGGCGGTAGGAGCAAGTGAAGTCTCCACTGTTGCTGGTACGTGACTGTCCGGCCACGGAGCGGTAAGGGTAGACGCATAGGAATTTTATATTGCTGCCATTACACGTTCAAAGAAGTTCGCTAGGAGTTTTTCGCATGCCATGTGAATAAAAATAAATTTGCTGACGTTTGCGATCTTGACATTATTAGCTTTTTACGGAACCCTTATGGAGTTTAGAATTCAGTTGCGCTCTTCTCAGAGATATGAATCTAACGAGAGAAATCTTGTAATCTCCATTGTAAGAAGGAAATTGAATTTTAATACAAAATCTTACACTTAAGAATCTCTTCAATAGTGAACGTCGTATGACGTCGATATGAGTGAATATCGTAGAGACCAATTATTCGAACAAGTAAAACTTAAAACCCTAATGATATTCATGGATATCATAAATAAATATTGTAACCTAGGCAGTTGTTGCCAGACAAGAGAAAACAAAAGAGTAAGTAATGAGCTAAAAAACTGGCCAAGCGCGAGTCGGACTAGCACAGGAAGGGTTCCGTACCATTTTACAAGATATAATACCAAAAAATCACGTTTTTTGTATGGGTGCTTATTATTTGTTGTTATAGCAGCATAATAAATGCACATTCTGTGAAAATTTCAGCTATTTACCTATTACGTTTAATGAAATACAGCCCTGTAACAAACGGATGGACGGACGGACAGTAATAGGGTTCCGTTGGCACCCTTTGGGTACAATGTCAAATCATCAAAATCAATTCATAATTAGCGGAGTAATCATCAAACATACATTCGAATTTAGGTCCTGCTTTTTCTGAAGTCGGTTAAAAATAACAAGAAGTCACAACGTCAGGGTTGGGCATGTCGAATGAATAAGTGATGACAGTATTACAAAGCATATTTATTGATTAAGCGGAAGTGGGTAGCAAAAATAAATTTCGAGGCACCAGTAATTGAGGAAGCATATATCAAGGGATTTGGGAAGAAGCAAGGGAAGTATGCTAAGATTGTACCGCATGGCACGGCATCAAGTCATGTTTAAAATATATAAAAGGCAAACCAAAACAAATAGCTTTCTTAAGAATTCATAAGAATCTGTAATTAATTAAATGCGTTCATGTATAAATAAACATATAATAATTCTGGCGTCTTAAGGCTATACTCGTGATCAATTGTGTAACAAAATAATATTATTTAATGCACACGCTAATTTAAATTGGTACAGATTCATGTTTCCACCGAGAACAAATAAGCAATACTCTCTCCAAGTTAGACAAACTGTTAATTCGATGAAGCTTTGATCACGCACCTGTGGCTGGCGATACAATTGTGAAGTCTTCAGCGCAAAGCTCTCGCAAATATTCAAAATGAAATAACCGAATTGAATTGAAACAAAGGGAATATTTGCAATTCTAATATGTTTTGGAGATTCGGCATGATTTGAGTGGAGTGTACATTTGTTGTATCATTTTATAATATGGAAGTTTTTGAATTTTAAGCGTTTGTATATTTTCAGTATAGCCTGGCATCAAAACGCGTTTAATGGTATTACCGTTTCTATTACTATTAACTTAATAACCGATTTGCTTTATTTTTTGAGTTTGTGGGCTACATAGCTTACTTTGATGAAAACATCGTGTCTGTCAGATGGCATCAATAGCCAGTTTCATATAAACGACTATACTACTAACTATAAACGACACACTATACTAAAGGTTGTTTATAAACGACATATAAACAACCGCTACTTTTATTGTGTCAGGCATTGTACTAAAAGCTATGGCCTCCTCACTAATTCTGGGGGCGAAGTGAGGTTGACATTAGACATGGGAAGTATTATTGTGAAAATTATTTAACAGGTTCCTGCCAGTGCCCCAGGGACATCATTCTTGTCCCCGAGTGAAAAAGCTCTTGTCGGTCTGGAGCAAAAGTTGCCGTGGAGACGACTTTAGATAAAGACTAGCTAACGTACTATTCTGTAAGAAATACATCGGTCTTATAGTGTAGAACTTATTTTGCGACAATACCTTTCTGTTAATATTATTCTATTATGTTTACTCATTTGTTATCTTTTAGATTCGAAAGAAGACTGTTTTAGGTCGGTGATTAACTGAGTCGCTTTACAATATGTTCCAAAAAATAGTACCATATTTAGCATTATTAATTTCATTACAACGAATGTTTTTTTTTTCAGATATCCACGGATTATTGCAGCAGTATTACTGAGGAATGCGTGAAATCAGTCGGTAATGTATTTCAAAGAAAACCAAATCAAGTCACCATCATGGATTATTCAAACTTCGATGAACAGAAAAGAACCCACTCTTTTAGGCGAAAAGAATGGAGGTTCATCAACGATTTTCCTTTAATATTTATTTATCTTCTTCTTTTCTTTTGGCAAATGCAGTGCGCTCAAAGTCATTTAAATACCGAAGAAAAGACTAATATTTTAAATAATATAAACTCTAGTATTTTAAGTAATGATGACTGCCATAACTGTCCTCCAAATAGTCTAAGTAAACAATCGAATGATGAAGAAGATATTACTAAAAGTAATATAATAGATGATGACAATGATGATGAAAATGATTCCAAAAATGAAACAATACTTGATGAAGTCCTTACGTCGATAGAGCTTTTCACCGAAAAAATCATCGCTAAATCAAATAAAACTGAAGAAGAGCTGGAAAATGAACTCCTTGAAAGTCTCGATGAATCTCTAAAGATAGATAATTTCAAGATTGCAGATGGAATAGAGATACAGCCCACTAAAGAATTAAGCGCAGCGAGAAAGCTCTCAGATATTGACGTATCTTTCAACGCAACAAATAGAGCTATATTCAGCCGATTTGGATTTGAAAGAAAACTGTTTAATCGAGTGAGGACTTTTTTTGAAAATCATATTCTTTCTATAAGTCTTCCAAAGGCAGCACGGCTGTTTGGATTTCGATGTAAGTAAAATCTCAAATATATTTTTCTGGCCGTGAACAAATTATTCAATACATTCAAATTAAGAGGTACTTCAGTCTTTCAGTCATCATGTTTTGTTTGATTGGAAATTTAGGGCTAGCATTATTGGCGCGTTTCCACCATCTTCTGAATTCGAAGAATCATTAAGTTTACTTTGATTCATGTTTTTTTAAATTGTATTGCTTTTACAGCTACAAAAATAATTCTTAATTTTTTCATTCAATAAATTTATATTTGGAATGGAATCCAACAATAACATAAATATCAGTATTAGACATTTTTCTTGACATAATCTTAAAGCTTGGCAATAAATAGACATGATGGCCAATAACTAGTGTAATTTTATGACCCTATCAAATTGCTTTCCTAGATGATTCTGATACCATGCCAACCCTTTTCATTTATTTGAGAAATTTTACAAAAAACTTTAAATTCAGAAATAGTTTTAAGTCAGTTTTACTCCACATCTGAGTGATGGCATAAATTGATCGATCGACGGACTCGAGACACTACACTAAATATAAGTGAATTTACTGGAACGGATAATGAATTCTTACAGTTTAAAAAGGGCTCTGAGCCATGAATAATGTACTTAAACTCAAATAGGAGATAAAGACACCCGGGATACAGGATCTTGAATACATTGTCTCAGATACGAGAAATCACACGCGATACCGCTAATACGGGCTTTTAAATGTTAAATCCTGATTATTTGAATTGAATATTAGGCTCCTATCTCAGAATTGGAGAAATTATAACATTTGATTGGATTTTTTGTGGATGCACAACAATTTAAGGAACTGCTTGGTTAAATAATATTTACCTTTACTTTGACATTTTCAGCGTTCGGACTGAAAAAGTTGCTGATACCGATCCTGTTCGGAGCCCAGATTCTAAAAAGTGTCCTGGTCGCGATGTTTCTTCCCAGCATCCTGGGAAGCTTCGGCAAGATCATTGGAAAAGGTACATTTTAATTTTTTTTCCTGTTTATTCCTGGCTTAAAATTTGTTTTATGCGAATATGTAACACGTCTTATTTATTATCGCCCTTGTTGTTTGTTTGTTGGAATAGTATTTTAGGTGTTTAATTGAAATTTTGCTTGAAATAAATGTTAAATAATTACTGACTTCACGGTCGAATCTTTGTCCGATGAAAAAGACGGTTTGTCTTACAAGAACTGAATAGATAATTGCTATTTGCACAATAGAAGATATATATGAGACGATAATAAAATTATTTGGTCTGGTTTATCATTTTAAATATTCAATTCGTGTGAGAAAACGAAATGCATAATAACAAATGACAAAACATAGCTGCGTCGTATGGCGCTTTTGAAATGAGACCACCCCATTTTGGTCATCCAAAAAGTACACTGAAACAAATGATCACCTTATTGTTATGAGAAACAGATCCATCGCTATTGTCACACATCTGAGTCTTGCTTTGACACCAAGACAACCACGCCTTAAGTTACCAGAATCACGAAGAATCTCCTAAACCAGAACGATATATTAACTTCCTAAAACTTTTTTATCTTCTCACATTCGTTTATTTCCCTAATCTCCCGTATGCCTATTCTATTTACCTCTGCTCGATAATTAAACAAACATAGAAATAAAAACAATTAAAGACTACAGAATACGAACAAACCACATACAACTTGAATATTTTGGAGGTGTGTTATGAAATCATAGGTCAAATCACCCGAATCATAGGTCGAAGCACCCAGCTTCGAAAAAATATACAGTTCCTTGAAATGAGCAAAAATGTGTATATTTGTTATACATAGAGCTACATATCGTTATAGTTATATTTATGTTTGGGATTATCTCGTACGGTTTGAATATTGTGAAATGGGCAATACTAAGGCAGAGGTGCACCATCTATGTTTAACGATAATGTCATTGTAAAGATATATTTGTCTTATTTCTTCTTTTACCATTAACGAATCCTTTAAATCCTAATAATAATATAATGGTAACCAACGACTTAAGACTCCAGCCAAAGAGTCATTCCCGCGGTCCCCTCGAGCAAACTTTCTCAAATCAGTAAGTATTTGAGTGTGTATAATTTCCACATCTGGATACGCTTTGGTGACGATTCGCCATTAAGTATTTCATTTTTGGACAGTGAAAGTCGACCATTTTGTCACACTTGGTATGGCACGCGTGCATCCCGCCGGTTTGCAGGAAGGGGCCTGAGTTCAGTGATCACCAAATACTTATTTTCTCTTCGGCACGCTGTTTTAACGATATCATTATTGGCTTAGACTACGACTTTGAAGTTATGTTCATCTCAGTTGGCTTGATTTTGAAGATGTAGAACTACATGTAGCTTTTCAATATCTGCTTTTATTAACTATCTTATAAGTCTACCTTTAATTTCCATTACGATTCTAGATTCTTTATCGTTCAAAGTTATTATTTCAATGAACAAAATTGAAATTAGCAAAGTAATATTTTTTGCCATTATCAAATTACTCTCTTGTATTTATTGTCGTTCTTTGAGACACAGGAAATACATATTTGGATTCCTCAAACGATCCTGGTATCTCTACTAATACAAGTTTGACTGTTTTTGTGAAACCATATTATTGAACGACGATTTCTTAGACAAACCTACCAGTGATCTATATGTTTAAGATCATTAATTAAAAACGTGCCATCTTTGATTATAAAATATGCTTACCACTGCAAAGCCGCTAAATTATTTAGTTAGTGTCAATAAAATATTTATATGTGTGCATAGGTACTTAGACCTTGTGTTACTTTCAACATTTTATGTTATTGTGTTCTGATCGCATTTTAATTAATAATTATTTTAAAAATCGATCATTAATTACTTATAACAATATTATTTAAATGCAGTTTTCCGTTTCAGTTTATTTTTTCCTCCATTCATTGTATTTCACACTTGGATTTGTCATTTTTTGTCGATTACCGCGAAGAAGAATTGCCAAGAAATTTCGTCGGGTTTGTGATTTTTTTCGTTTATACTAATTTACAATGGTTGATAGATATTTTTGTATGATTGATAGATGGAGCGCAAACTCTTGACTATTATTATGACATGCTATTCTAAATGAATAGGTAATGGAATACAGATAAGTTTGGTCTAAAAAGTACATGGCTCTGCTCGGGACAAAATCTAACCTTTCTTTTAACACTCTAACATCACTTAGATCCAGTGCTCCATTGCGTCATGAAAAATAAAACCAATAAACACGTTGGAAGTTATACAATTAGTATAAAGGATGTATTGACATTATGTTTTTAGATTATGCATTGCACATTTATTACATTAACATTTTCCGATTACAGGCCTGTCACACCTGTCAGCTTCATCGAGCCAAGCGAGCTACCCTCCCGTCGTCGAAGAACCGGACCCTTACGCCGGCGAAGAGGCCCCGACCAAGGACATCACTGGATACGAGACGGACCCTCAAGGGGTGTATGCTTACCCTCAGGATCATCAGATGAGCATGTTCACCACGGCGAATGACGTCAATTCTCTCGCTGATGGCACTATGTCGAGGTATGATTTTAGATTGCGATATAAAAAACCGGCCAAGTGCGAGTCGGTCTCGCACACGAAGGGTTCCGTACCATAGTACACGATTTAAAACAAAAAAATCACGTTTTTTGTATGCCTGCTTTTTTATCTTACCTATTTGTTATTATAGCGGCAAAATAAATACACACTCTGTGAAAATTTCAGCTGCCTACCTATTACGGTTCACGAGATACAGCCCTGTGACAGACGGACGGACGGACAGCGGAGGCTTAGTAATAGGGTTCCGTTTTCACCCTTTGGGTACGGAACCCTCAAAACGACATTCTGTATCCATAACATTCCTTTACTGCTGTGATCGCCCAGAACATACGATGTTTGAAACTGGACATTGATATATACTTTTCGCTATATTCACTTCTTGAGCTATAATACTGAAGCTGGCGTTCACTACCCACAAAGAAGACTCAATCGATTTTTCTTTAGCAGGGGTGAATTGCTTGAATTTTCTTTTTTTCGATCTAAGCAAGTAAATGCAGAATAATTAAGAATATTATTGCAGACACGCACTAATGATAGCCTCTTTTATGAATTCTGATGGATGCAACTACACCTCGAGAAAGTCAATTAAATTATGACGAATATTTTTTAAATGTTCGGAACCTAAATTGCAGGATTGATGCGACATTATTCGGTGACCTTCAAGCGACCTATACTAATACCTGTTTATACCTAGCAAGCGAATTCGTAAGCGGACTAACTCGCCGGCGACTCATACAAACGTGTCTCGGTTTCTTCTCCCGTCCTTCCACTCTCGCTGGCATTTATCGACGATGTATTATGCATCTCTTTACTTTCGCGACTAATGAGATGTTAAATTATATTCGCCCAAAGTGCCAATAAATGGCGAATTTTCGTAGCATAAATGACCGAAAATCGATGTAAGCCGTGGACCCTCATTTAAATTTCGCTTTAATAAGCAAACACTAATCTAATTAATATTAGCTTCGTTAGCTATCAGAAATAACAATATTCAAACATTGTTAAGGTACATGGAGTGGACATTTTATAGATTTTACAAACCAAGCACGTTATCTACAACAAACACACCGGACTTTAAGGAGGGCAATTATGAAGAGTTACATTTTGATTTAACGCTTACATCGATGTTTAGCAAGCCAAAATGTTTATTCCTATTTATATTATACGATAATATCAAACTATTTTTATGGATAGCATCGTATGCTTTTCTATGTCAAAGATTTCTCAGAATTGTTTCATTGTAATGTATCGCACACCCTGGGAACATTTCAATACTAACCGTAGTTGATGTTTTAATGGATAAATTAATGATTTCCTGCCATTTTAATGCATCCAATATTCCTCGATTAGAGTGTTATATTATCGGTAGGATAATGATTGATAGTCGGAAAGATGATAGAAAGGCCGGTGCAAAATTGACCGTTTTTTCCATACAGTTAAACAAAGGAAATTCATGACACGGAAAAATCACCCACTTTTAAATTACAAGCTCTGGAAGAAATGGAGGCATATTTATGAAAACTACTGTGATTTTAAAGTAACTTTAGGTTGATTTATTTAATGTGAAAAATATCAGGCAAATATTTCTTAATTTCACTAAGGAAACAGGCACAAGCCATTGTATATGTTGTTTATTCATCATCCATAGACAGTACACTGCACTCGTTAGCCAGTTCAGCAATTCCAGCAAAGAAGAACTGGCAAGACACCCCGCTGGTTGCACGAAGCGACGGCCGAGTTAATCAATGTGCAAACACGTCACTTTTAGTGAACCGCACGGAGTTGCTTTCATACTGTCCATTCAAAGTGACGTGTTTAATCGTACGTTGACGTTGATTTAGATTTTTTGTGCTTTCGTGCACTCGGCCTTTAGTCTTAGTTTACAAAAGTTGTTGGCACTGCTTACAAACACAGGTGAAAACAAAAACAATATTAGAATTTACGAGAAACAACAATTCATGTTGCTTAAGAGGCGTAAGTACATACCCTGTCGAATGGTGTCATGTGCCGGCAGGACGTGGTCGTGAGTATTTGGGTTAGGAGGGACTCTGGAAATCACTAAGCCTCGCGTTGCGCTGAGATCCGGCGGCGTCTCGAAGCACGCGCAGTTGCGCGGAAGACGATTCCTCTTGGCTCCACTCCTGAAGGCTACCCGGCCACTACACCATGCCTGGGCGAATCACCACTCTAAATATTCGCTTTTGTCGGCAAAACGCGAGCATCGCGATGCGAAATGAACCGGACACGAATTCACACGATTGACAACCTTTTGGCACTTTTGTTTGACAGCTGAAGCTGGCAAACTACATTTTAGTGGCTCGCAATTTGGGACTAAACACATGTCGTATGCAACATTTCATGACAAATATCAGTTTATTTGTAAAAACCATGCTTGCCACTTAACATTTTGCCAATTGGAGCAAGCTTACTGGAAATAGATCACCTTATTATCCTCTAAGTTCAAATTTAAGGTGGCCCAACCCGGCGGTACTAACTCATTCGCGGGCACGGTACAAAACCGTGCTGTTGCGCTCTGGAACCTTCTTTGTTTCAAAGAATAATACAGGCTCCGTGTTGAGGAAGATGCAACATGTCCACAAAAAAGACAATGTGAATAGTGTATGATTTGATAAGATTTACGAAAATTTTAATTTAAAAACGACTTATAGCTAAAAGTAAACCACGACCGCTGTAGTAAAAAATCGAACAAAAACCAAATAGATTATAAATCTTGATTAAATAAGCTATGTCTGATGACTAATCTTTTTAAGATGTTCTTACTTTATCATTGCGTAATCCACCTCCAAAGTTATTGCATAAAACGCGCGAAAAATGCGAACTTTCGGACCTTATAACTTAGAAACCAAACACAATTTTGCAATGCCAATGGTCACCAGACATCTAGTTCGATCAAATAAAGCTATTTTAAGCAAAATTTTGGATCTCTGACAAGAAATATGGGCGTGATCTTCTTTCCCCTTTTGTATGGGGAGATGAGCGGGATGGGCCACCTTAAGAGAAAGAACCCGGTGTAACTTGGCAGAAAATGTATTGTTTCCAGATGGGGGGGTAATAATTTCATGACAGCCAATGAGATTTCTCTAAAATAGGGTATCATCACTAAATAGTATAAAACAAAGTCGCTTTCTCTGTCCCTATATCCCTATATCCCTATGTATGCTTAAATCTATAAAACTACGCAACGGATTTTGATGCGGTTTTTTTTAATAGATAGAGTGATTAAAAAGGAAGGTTTATATGTATAATACCATCCATTAAATGGTGGAGAAATACTGTTATTTTTGAGGTTTCCAATGTGATGTCGTAAAAAATTACATTTTTTCCGCTTACATTGTAAACGCAGGCTGAACCCAACGAGATTTATCAAACGAATGTACTAAGTATTGTGCACATTAAAAAGGTCTGCAGAAAACTCCGCGATGGTATATGTCAATCTGTTATGGATATCCCACAATAACATTTTTTTGTCATTAACTTTTTACGACAAATAATTGCTAATTTTCGAAGTGATTTTAACCAATACAGCATTAATCCTTATCCAATTAAATACCTTAATTACATTGTTGATTTAATATAGATCTATATAGCCCTTAACAGCATATGATTTAAATGAATATTTTCGAAGATATTACAGATTTAAAAATTGCGGGACGTAGCGTTTGCGGCGGTACCGGCCGGCCGGGCCGGGCGGCGGGAGCGAGCCTATAAAAAGTGCGTCGGCGGCCGCGGTTTTCCCTATAGCACTTTGCATTTATTATTTCTCTAATATCTAATAATCATCTAATAATAATATCTAATTTTTTTTATTTCAAATATTTCAATGTAGGAACTCTACCTAAAAAGGTTTTATTTGTGTATCATTGTGTCAAAATAATATTTTTTTAAGTGATATTATGCCCGTGCAAAGCCGGGACGGGCTGCTAGTTATATATAATGTAAGGTTATGTTTTTCTAGCAACGTTTTTTTAAAAGTACATACATTTGCAGATACGGACCCGGCGGTGCGAAAGTGACCTACCTTCCCGCTAAGGACAATGATTATTACAAGAATCAAGTGGCCAGCAATAACTACAAGGTGAGCATAAAACATTACGAAAAATATAGCGCGTTGTTAACGCTCAAGCATTGCTAGAGCAAATATTTAATTTCTAAATCGATCAAATTGTGTTCTATCTCCAGGAAAAAAATACGACGTTAGCAATGTTGTCGGTTTTGTGTGTAAATAACATTTTTTTTACAAAAGTATTAAGTTATTCTTTTAAGAAATAATTTTACTCCTTGTTTTTTACACATGGACTTTATTTATGAAACAGAAAACTTGAAAATTTAACTTAATGTAATTAATTTACAAGATATCTTCTATAAATATTGAAAACTTATATTTTAACATGCGGCTCGTAGCTCAGGGGCGCGGAGACTTGCTTTGAGAGATCATGGGTTTGATCCCCGCTCCCCTTTATGAGTCAGATAAGTTTAATGTTGCAAGCTGTTCCATGGTTCGGAATCCATGTAAAACTGTAGGTTCCTTTCGCCTACTTAGTAGCCTAGTTGCAGCGCCCCCGGTATGGTACATGCCGCTACACAGAGGGACTCGAAACACTTTCATATCTTTCAATAGGGAAACCAAAAGGAACTTCATAAAGAAAAGTCGATAAAAAACTCGAAAACTCAACGTTAGGTTAATTATATGTTTTTTTATTAACTTGTTACGAATGACAGCCACTTCTTCTTAAAAATACCGATGCCTCTCTAATCAATCTGCATTTAACACTATGTAAAATGTATTAAACACTAGAAGTTCCGGATACCATCGCGTTTGATGAAAGAATTGTCGACGCGGCAATGAAAAATTGTCCGTGTTTTCCATTCAGTTCAATTTTTTCATTTCATTTCATTTATTTAAACTTTTTGGTAGTCAAACTACACCAAGTTACGTCACAAAGATCCGCGGATTCGATCAACCCAGTAAAGAAGAACCCGCAAAGAAACTTCACGGGTTTACATAACATATTTTTCCGTCCACAATTATGAAATACATACTTAGATCTAAATGCTACTGCCAAACAATTCCTTGGCAGAACAGTTGTAAGGCAAAGAACAAAGAACAATAGAAACAGCAACCCTAAGTTTGCCCCAATCGCCCCAATGCACCTGTGCTCTTTATGATGGGAAAGATATCACCTAATTCCTTCTAAAATTCTGTTTGTTGGGCTCATAATATCATTACATTATATCTAAAATTAGCCATCTCTGTCTGGTTACATAAAAACATGTTTTAGTAAATCAGTTTATTTTTTTGTAGGGACTGACTGACAAATTATACACTGGCTATCAGGATTCAAATACTCCTTTAAATACAAATTCACGACCGTCCCAAACTTTGTTCATAAATAAAAACGCAAAATGAGCCGTACTACAGAGTTTTAAAAGAGATTTGCCAGCAGGAATTTCCATTGAGAAAAGTTAATTCCAATTTTCCGGTATTGTAAGATTAGCATAATACAACGAAACGGTTTTAATTATGACCAAGCAACTGAACCCAGAATTTCATACTCGTGGGAAAATTTTCAGAATAATGGATTAATAAATTTCAAAGGTTATATTCACAGCTTTATAAAATTAATTTGCTAACTACAAGGCAGTTCAGATGTAAAGGTTTATTTTTCGTTTATTTATTAACGATTTACAAAATGTATTCTGTGCGCTACTATAATTTCTTTAATGATTTCAGCCTTTTTACGATTCCGTACCCAAAGGGTGCTAACGGAACCCTATTAATAAGCCTCCGCTGTCCTTCCGTCCGTCGCGTCGGTCCGTCTGTCACAGGGCTATATGTCATGAACCGTAGTAGGTAGGCAGCTGAAATTTTCGCAGAGTGTGCATTTATTTTGCCACTATAACAACAAATACACTGAGAAAAAAATATTGTTGGCCCAACAAAGAAACTTTAACCCTGGAGAGCCGTCATAGTGAATTGGTTGCAACGACAACCTTTATTTTGTCGACCGTATATACAATCTAACAAAGTAATTCTAGCAAAACATACTAGACATTGTTGCGCTCGCAACTTCCACTTTGTTACTCTAACAAACAGTGACCAAAGTTGTTACAGTAACAAATACGACTTTGTTTCAATGACAAAAAACAATTGACAAAATAAAAGCTGTCCTGAGAAATAAGCTCGATTCGTTATAGTAACAACTTATTTTGATGCTTCAACAATTTTTTTGCTGACAACGTGATTTTTGTCACTTTGTCAGCCTACTTTTTTCTCAGTGTAGGTTAAATAAAAATATTAAAGGGGCCCATAAAAAAAACTAGTTTTTCTTGCCTTAAATCTTCTACGATGTTAAGGAACCCTTCGTGTGCCAGTCCGACTAGCACTTGGCCGGTTTTTAAAAACTGATTTTGCAATTCCAAATAATTTACACTGGTCAAATTACACTGAGATTGGATTTAAATTGTTGAATGCATTTGTCAGTTAAAATTTACTATTTCGGGAGTCATTTGAACAAATTTGGTATGTTGCACGTGGCAAATAATAAATTGTAATTACCAAGGAAGTGAGTAAGTCGTCATTTTAAACGAATATAATTTACTTTAATTACAATACTTAGTAGAAATTCGTAAAGATCAGGTACGTAGCACCCGTAATCGTAGAGTATGTATGAAAGTATGTACTTCTGTAGATTAAGCGATAGAGGTGTGCTGTGATCTTACCACATGGCGTTCTATCATCTCTGCCTAACCCTCCGGGAAAGCGGCGTGACGGTTTTTATGTACTTCCCCATCGAGTTGGAACACATGCAACTACAGAAAAAAGCGGTATTCTAATACGGTTTTTTTTATTATTATAAATATATGTACACTTCAAGATACAATTTACCAACATATCATACCAGCTTGTTGGTAATAATGTTAGCAATTCCAGATTCATTAGAGATCAATAAACATCTGTCCGATTTCCCTCAGGTATTCCACAAGATTCCAGCATCTTCGATGATTCTGAGCAACTACGACCCGTTCTACTCTCCACTGCTTTCAAGACTCGATGGGATATTCGCTAGACTGGGTAATTTATCTTGTTTTTTTTCCTAAAATAGAGTATTCTCGAAAAATAAATATTCATCTGTAGATGGTGGGATTGGTGAAGCTTGAAGCGTATCAGATTTGTTTACAACTAGCTGAGGTACCCGGCTCCGCTCGGGTCAATGTCGTTTTGGATTAATGTCGAGCCGAATTATTTCCAGGATATTATGTTAGTACAAACGTTCACCCCCTTCAAGTTAAATTTTCGCCACAGGTAACCCATGTCCTAATCAAAGTTCCAGACTATCTCTATACCGAAATTCAACAAAATTGTTTCAGCGCACAGATTAAGTGAGTTGATCAGTGGATCAGTGGTTTAGGCATGAAAACGCAACAGACAGACAGAGTTAATTTCGCATTTATAATATTAGTATATAGATAATTTATCTTGTCTACTATTTTCTGGATTTTGTGTTTAGAAGATCAGTGAAACTCGACATCATGTCAAATTCAAATTCAAAAAATCATTTATTTGCAAATATTTCCGTAAACAGAAAATAGATATCAAATTCCTGCTCTCTACTTACATCGTCAAAAATTACTGCATTATTAAATTATTACGTTATATTATATTATTACATCGTATTATATTATATTAAAATAATATCTTAAATTATTACATTTTTATAAAATTCACATTGATATTTATAGATAAAATTATTATTGTCAAATAAGGTTAGTATTTAAAAAAAAATTTAGATAATAGAAATTCTGTCAGGAGCTACTCGTGCAAATTAATTTTAAAATTCTTGTCATTTATTTGTTATGTGATATATCTCGGTATTTTGTTGTAGATTATATCACTGTTAAAGTGTAGGCTCTTTTGGATTTTTTTGGTATTATGAGTGTTATATTTTAGATTATGTTTTTGTCTGGTTCCATAGTTGTGAGTGGTATTATTGTACTAATTTTTATTATGACGTGCAAATAGTGTTACTTTTTTAATATACATCATAGGTATGGAGTATCTTAAGCGTTAAAAATAATGGTTCGGAATGCTCGTTCCAAGAACATTTTGAAATTATTCGTAATTATTTTTTTTTATTTTTAAGACTTTGATTACGTCGCCCGACTGATGTCACCTCAAGGGAGGAGAGCCTAGATAGCCAACGGTGAAATAAGCAAAACTAGACGCATGTCAAGTCCAGCTATTTCGCCTCACGCACTGTTCAATGTTCTAGGACTCGCGCCGCCCGAGGGTGGCGAGGCTGCCCAGCAGCCGGTGAGCTCAGTCAAGCTTGAGGCGTGCCGGGAACAGCTCATCTGCCTGATGTACTCTTCGCCAGCCAAGTACGCGCCCTACAGCAACCTGGTTTCCGCCCAGCTCAGCAGGTATAGTTGGCATTTTGGATACATGTTCACCTATTTATAAAAAATAATAGTTCAAAAAAAACTAAAAAACACGCTTTTATAGCTAACCGAACTATTAAATATAAAATAATTTTTAATTTTAAAGAGTTTATATTACAGTAGTAGAAGATCGAACAATCAATCAGAATTTATCACCTCAAAATAAAATTATAATAAAGTTTAAGTTATTAACAAAATAATTCAATTCCGAGTAAAAAGCGTGGGGTGCATTTTACTACTTTTCATAACTCTCCTCTCATAGATAGTTGCCAATAGAATGATTGTTACATTTACTTTATCATGTATAATCGGCAGATCGTATAATTTTATACGTAGTGCATGAAGAAGTTTAAAAAATAAAATTACTTTACGTTCTGCATGATGCAAAGAGTTGATTTTATTTTTAAACTTTATTCATACAACGTATAAAATTATACGTTGTGAATATTATGCGATATGCGTGGTTTTCATTTTTTGGAAAAAAATACTATTATACGTTGTGAATATTATACGTAGTGAATACGACTCGTTTAGATTACCGTTTCAAAATCATTTGATCTGTCACACGTATTGTTTCACCATGTGGTACTGTTCAATCGGTAAAAATTACTGTTATAGACCGTTTTGCCTCATTTATAGATGCTTACTGTAACACATCATTATAGATATTTACTGTTACAAATTAATAGTAATGAGAAACACGTTATCATAAAAGACCGAATCTTAATTGAACGAGTACTAAAACAGAGAACAGTTGCACCTATTTTTTTTTCAGTTAGGTTTTTAAGAAAAAAAAATTAAATATTCATGCATTACCCGTAACATCGCTAAACAAAATATTTTCAATGTGAAATGCTCAATAATTTCATAAGATTTTTTTCCCACCAAGTGTAAGCTATTGTCACCGTACGGCTTCCTACAGAAATATGACAATCAAGATTCATTAGAGGTTGGCTTTTCGGAGAAATATTCCCAGTTTTGTCGATGAATAACAAACAGGGGCCTTGGAGCTATGTACAGTGAGGGACATTCGAAAATACATATTTCCTCTTGCATGTTGAAATTAATATATTATTTATGCTAAGCGTGGCACATGGCGTGAGCCAGGCCCTCACAAGCGAAAACCATGTCAGCCGGCCAGGTGCTTCTGCAGACCACGTTTGAATGACCAGGTTGTACTGTCGGGGAACTACCTCGGCATGGAGTCCATAGTGTACTCAGCCCATAGTTTATGATCTACTAGAGTATCGGTTGGTTATTTTTGGAATCCCGAGATTGAATGGGGAAGAAATGGACATACACCTATCTAATTTTCCTCCAGTCTTCCCGGCCCTTAGCGGCAAGGAACGACTGCTTTCCGCCGACGCACTTTATGTCGTCGTCCCACCTGGCGGGTGGTCTTCCCACACTCCGTTTTCCTGTCCACGGCCGCCAGTGTAGGACACGGTTACTCCAACGGTCGTCGTTTCTTCGGCTGACGTGGCCAGCCCACTGCCACCACCAACGCTTCAACCTTCGGACAACCGCGACCGTCAGAGTCCACGTTTCACACCCGTTTTTCATAACCAGGAGTACGCACTGGTCATGTCTTTAAATTTTGCGGAATTTACATAACCAATCAGTAATACATTTGATATTCTCAGATTTTCTAGTAAAAACATAGAATTGTCTGTGATATACATACAAATTGCAGGTAAATACACCGTTCTCGTATATTGACTGTTCATCTTTAACTTCAACCGGAAGTGTATACTTTGATCCGACCCAGATTGTACTTCCCGAGAGACGCGTCACCGGTTTTTCAGAATTAATTAGCAACTTTCTCGCTTGGCTTGGCTAAAATATTATACAATTACAGAACTTATCGAATTAACACCGAGTGATTATCAGCTTCCTCTTGTTAAAACCACGCATTTAAGAGGAATATTTTAATGGTTTTATTTTCAAGGTTAACAAAAACTCGATTTCCTCTTTTGCAATGACAGTCCTCTTGCAGCCTAAAATAAATTAAAGTTCTTTCGAAAATGTTACGATTTCAATATGAATATTTTAATGTTTTATTGAAATGTATGTGAGCATCAGTTTAAAGTAGTTTCAATTACAGTGTGTCTAAATTAAACTATCAAAAATGTAAGAAATGTTCATTGTAAAGATATTAAAAAAATATACAATGCTCATATGTATTTTACTATAAAACCCGGGTTCTCAATGCACTCGCATTCTTAAAAGACTGGTAACATTGAATAACTAAACGAAATCATATATGTTTATAGAAAGGAATATCAAAAGGTAGATTCAGATATCCGAAACCACTGAACCTTGAAACCTTTCTGAGTTTCGTCCTTTTACGACGAAAACGTTTACCAAAAACGGATGATCCATCTTTGCTACTTTGCTTGGTACAATTCATGGGTCGTTCCTCCTCATTCGATTTTATAATGGGTCGGTCTCCTGTTTCTTGAGCCTGTGTTTTCGCACCTACACGCAGCTCCATAAAAAAATTTTTGAAGGTTTTTTTTTACCATTAACTCGAAAGCTTAAAAGCAAACAGGATGTATTCATGTTTCAAATTAATTTTCTTCAAACGAAAAACTTTGTCTTAAAGGGTAAATTTTGTATGAATTCCTGGCAAACTTGATTGCAACCAGGTCGTTATGATCTGTGTACTTGTGTGTATGATATGTGTGCCTCATACAAATAACGTGATTTTTATGGTTTCGTACCCAAAGGGTGCCAACGGAACCCTATTACTAAGCTTCCGCTGTCCGTCCGTCCGTCCGTCCGTCCGTCCGTCCGTCCGTCCATCCATCCGTCCGTCTGTCCGACCGTCCGTCCGTCCGTCTGTCACAGGGCTGTATCAGGAACCGTAATAACAAATAGGTGAAATAAGAAATATAAAAATATTCAAGGTGGCTCCCATACAAAAAACGTGTTTTTGGTGTTAAATCTTTTACGATGGCACGGAACCCTTCGTGTGCGAGTTCGAATCGCACTTGGCCGGTTTTTATGTCACTGAACATGGCAAGCCATAGCCAAGACCAGCTGTCATGATATTAGAGCCTATCACACCAAATGGAAACTAGGTGTCATGCCAGGACCTTCCTTATATTGCTCGGTTACATTGAACTGGATGGAAAACACGAAACTTTTTCTTTGCCGCTTCTACCATAGTCCATTCAATGCCATGTCACCAACCTTGGCGGGTTTACGCCTAGCACCTAGTAAGCAAGGAAGGAGACCTACAGTCTTACGTGGAATCCAAACCACGGGCAGCCTCAACGTTTGAAAACGGTCACCCATATAGAACCCAACTGCGCTCAGAGTTGCTTCACCGAGCTCATCGAACCGCAAGGCGCCGCGCCACTGGGCTACTGATGATGAACGGCTTATCCCATCGAGCAAGAAAGGACGACAGTGGCGACCGAAATACATCCGTATAGCGGGCAGCGTGGGACACACATACACTGAAGGGAACGCTGGCCAGTCAGTTCGCTTTCGAATTCGCTCACTTCTCATATCCTCGAGGTTCAACGACACGTAAGAAATGCACAGCACATCTTTTAGTGCAACGGACATGCGATTTACAGCGTCCCGAATTCTTAAGCGAACTGACTTGCCGGCGCTCCCATCGGTGTTTTATCAATAAATATTAGCTGTGCTGTCGCTTTACGGTTGAGTTTCGGGTTCCACTTCAGTCCTTCAAATCAAAATTATGGCAAATTATGATATTAGCCAGGGGCTGAACCAGCGTAATATGTGAGAAAATATGTCCCAGCTGTCATCTGAATTGGCTTTTACGGCAAACCGATCGACTGGCGTTTTCAAATGTATGGAGAAATTGAAGAGCGCGCGCAGTGGGCGTTAAGCGAACTAACATTTGCGAGTCCGAGTTTGATTTGACAGCTTCCTCACCGTTGCCGTAAATACGTTGCCGTTTACGCGCGACTTTGACAGCTTGAAGAAGTAAAACCACAGAATATCTAGCAAGAAACTTGTACGGAGTTTGACGTTTTTACGTAACATTGAAGAAACGCTTATTTCGGTGACAAATGGGACTGGGAGCTTAGAAGTGAGTGGATGCTAAATATTCTAGCCAGTAAGAGCTCTAAAGGTATGACGTACACGCTTGGAAAGAAGAAAGAAAGAAAAAAGAAAGAAAAGGTATGACGTACACGATTGGAAAGAAGAAAGAAAGAAAAATCATTTATTTGTCTCTTTTTTTGCATTAAACTTAAGGACATAGTAACGATGAAAAGTAAATAACAGCAGACAAAATGGACCCATCGCAAGATATGCTATAGATAATGTGTCTATAGCGCTGATATTATGGTGGGCCCGGGTGGTGATATGAGTAACCAGGGAAAGGACACATTTATTATTATTATTTAAGCCTTTTTAGCACACATATTACAATTTTATTTATTTATTTATTTATTTATTTATTTATTTTGGACCTAAAGTTATCTTATATAGCTCTAGTGCCACCCACTGCAGGGCTTAGGCCTCTCTCAACCTTAGAGGTTTTGAGGTTGTGGTCATTTTCCTCCCTGGGTGACCAACCCTACCTGGGAGTAGATACTTGTAGTATCATTTGATATCAGTTACACTGACTGACACATGACTTTAACTATAGCTATAGGACACATAGTAATGAACAAATAAAATAATACGAAAAAAAAAATTAACAGGTGTTCTACATTTAACACTTGATTGAAACAATCGAATTCCATCACATATTATCTCACATCTTACGTCGGTTATCCCCCGGACCTGTCTTATATCGTAGCTACGGCTACATTGAACTGGGTGGAAAACACGGACATTTTCATTGCCGCTTTGACCATATTTTATTCAGTGCGACGCCGCGACGGTACTAACCCAGGCGGCATTTACCCTAAAATCATCTGAGTAAGGAAGGGGACCCACAGATTTACAGTATGCGACAAAACAGCAGTGGGGGTTAGGGGTTTCGCTAGTGATGTGCTAAAATTATAAGTAATAAAAACAATGGTATGCATATCTTCTTCTTCACTACATAGTATAAAACAAAGTCGCTTTCTCTGTCCTTATATCCCTATGTCCCTATATCCCTATATTCCTATGTATGCTTAAATATTTAAAACTACGCAACGGATTTTGATGCGGTTAATAGATAGAGTGATTAAAGAGGAAGGTTTACATGTATCATAACATCCATTAAATAGCGGTAAAATAGTGATATTTTTGAGGTTTCCAATGTGATGTCGTAAAAAATTTTTTTTTTTCCGCTTACATTGCAAACGCAGACTGAACCCTACGAGATTTATTAAAATAATGTACTAAGTATTGTAAACATTGAAAAGGTGTACAGAAAACTCCGCGATGGTATATATCTATCTCTTATGGATATCCCACAATAACATTTTTTTGTCATTTACTATTAACGACAAATAATGGCTAATTTTCGAAGCGATTTTAACCAATACAGCATTAAGCCTTATCCAATTAAATACCTTAAATACATTGTTAATTTAATATAGATCTATATGGCCTTTTACAGCATATGATTTAAATGAATATTTTCGAAAGTATTACAGATTTAAAAATTGCGGGACGTAGCGTTTGCGGCGGTACCGGCCGGCCGGGGCGGCGGGACGTGCCTATAAATAGTGCGTCGGAGGCCGCGGTTCTCCCTATAGCACTTTGAATTTATTATTTCTCTAATATCTAATAATCATGTAATAATAATATGTAAGTTTTTTTTTATTTCAAATATTTCAATGTAGGAACTCTACGTAAAAAGGGTTTATTTGTGTATCATTTTGTCAAAATAATATTTTTTTAAATGATATTGTGCCCGTGCACATCCGGGACGGGCTGCTAGTTATTTATATTTATGCCCATTAAAATATGTTAATAAATATTATACATTAACAATATGTGTTTGTTATCAATGTTTGTAATTAAGTAAAAAGGAAATATTCGTATAATCGGATAATATGCAAAAAAAAAACTCTATAAGCATGTGCACCGTGGTGATATATTTTGCGCTTTACAAGTTGCACTATTATGCATATTATCTTCGGTTGCAATATATGAGGCAATAAAACTTTATTAGGGTTTCGTACAGGAAAGGTGCCAATTAAAGGATATTTAGCAAGCCTCCGCTTTATTACAGGTTGCACCATTATGCATATTATCTTCGGTTGCAATAGATGAAGCAATAAAACTTTATTAGGGTTTCGTACCCGAAGGGTGGCAACCTAGTAGCAATCCTCCGATTTACGTCCGTCCGTCTGTGTCAGCGGCCTGCATCACACGTACCGTAATAGGTAGACAGCTGACATTTTTCACTGAGTATGTATTTATATTGCCGCTATTAAAACAAAACGTAAAAGTGAAAAATAACAAAAAAATATGATATCAAAAATATAAATCTTTTGCGATGTTACGGAGCCCTTCGTGTGTGAGTTTGACTCGCACTTGGCCGGACTTTTTTCTCGCCCTGACAGATCAAATATTCCTGTTCACAGAGAACTGAACGAGCTACGTCGCCCGACGTCTGACAACGCCGAGATTCTACGTTTCTTCCGGTACATGCGGGCAGCTCGTCAGGTATATGATCATATAATACGTCTATTTAATGACCCACAGTCCAGGCAGAGAACTTTTCACAATAATGTCTAAGCCTGCAACCAGCGGGAAAAAATATTTGTTTCCTCATACACATTTGAGCATCCAAGTGTTGTATAGGGATAATAAAAGTCCACAGATGGCCTTGCAATTCACTTTTCAGAATATATTAGAACAAATACAAGCCAATGTATTATCAAATATCAATGCTGTTTTAAAAAATTACATTACTTAATTTATATTTAAAAATAATCACGTTTTCATCACGCCTACTGAGGTGAAATTTGGAAACAAGCTTAATTAAATGACGATGTTATTCGTTCATGCAGTGGCGGGAAATTACGCTGGTTAGTAATGTAATAGAGTTTTGTGCGTCGCATGACGTTAGCAGTCTGTGCCTACTGTCCATTGTCTATGCTCTTGCTTACTATGACAACTTCCTGAGTCATGTTCCCACCTGCCAAAAAATTGTCGCATTCCCGTTTATCGATCTGTCTGAACAGGGCCAAGAGGGCGCGGATTGCGTGCGCGCGCACGCCGCCTGCGCCGCGCCGGCCGAGCCCGCGCACACCATGATCGCCGCCTACCACGACATCAACAAGCTCGTCTCCGCGCGCCGGCTGCACTGATACAAGATGGCGTCTGACAGTCTTCTGCAGTGACAACCACGAACACAAGATGGCGCCTGACAGGCCCAGCTCGGTGATCACAGCCCTCCATAACTGTAAACATTTGGCCAAGTTCGAGACCGACTCGTATAAACTTAGAGTTTAAAAAAAAACACCTGTGAATAACATTTATACAGCAAAGAGAATATAATCACTGCGTTTTAAGAGTCGGGACTATTATACGACCCAAAACCATTGGGTCGATTTTACCTGAATGTATGAAACGTGTACTAACTGTCAGTGCAACAAAGCAAGATGGACACAGCCGCCATTGCTGTGAGCACCCGTTTCATACAACGTTTTTACTAAGGGAGTTGCGCTAAACTGATATACAATAGCGTTACGTGGGTTCAATACTCTATCTCACCTCACCCTGCCAACAAACTCACCAATAAACTGACAAATAAACAATAATATTCTACATCGAAACATCTCTTTGAACATAAAACTGGAAATAATATCACTCGTTGAACTGTTTCAGTAATAGAGCTAGTTCACTGTATCACTTCGGAGCTCACTATCGCCTGTTATCGTTTGCTGCGCCGCCCTCAGCGTGTATCGGTGGGGATTCCAAGCAATATTCATAGAGCTAGCTCACTTTATCATTTTGGAGTCTCCTATATAGTAATAAAAACCAATAAATAGATAATCCTATTTCATGTCATTTAAAATGGCCACAATTCTCGGCTTGCACTAGACCGTGCTATTTAAAATGTCATTCTAGCTAAACTAAGTATCCGCTCAATTGGTGATACGAATTTTGCGAGATGACCCTAAACATTTAATAGGATACACTTCTTATTATTATTCAATGGCTGTCTTGAAATTTCAGCTTATAATAACCCAGTGACGAGCTCGAAGGATGTAGGAAATAGACACCAGTGATGAGAGTTTGCTAAAAGACGTGGATTATAAAAACGATGGCTTAGCAATAGATCGCATAATGTTGGGTTAAAAAGTTAAATTTCTGGTTGTACTGGTGTCTAAATTATATTTAAAATATAATCTTTCGCTCACACAGACCTTGGTTTCCGTCAATTATTATGTCATGTGGCTAATAATGAAACCTTAGTGGATATTAGATTTACAAAATTTCGCATTGAAGTTTGAAAAATAGGAACACTGAGAAAAAAGTAGGTTGACAAAGTGACAAAAACCACGTTGTCAGAAAAAAATTGTTGAAGCATCAAAATAAGTTGTTACTATAACGAATCGAGCTTATTTCTCAGGACAGCTTTTATTTTGTCAATTTCACTGTTTGTTAGTGTAACAAAGTGGAAGTTGCGAGCGCAACAATGTCTAGTATGTTTTGCTAGAATTACTTTGTTAGATTGTATATACGGTCGACAAAATAAAGGTTGTCGTTGCAACCAATTCACTATGACGGCTCTCCAGGGTTAAAGTTTCTTTGTTGGGCCAACAATTTTTTTTTCTCAGTGAATAAACTTCTTTATTAAGCCCTTGAGTAACGTCAGATCTCTATGACAAACTGCATGTACCACTGCAAGAAAAGATAGGATTGTTACTTGACTGTCTTTCAAGATTATCAGATTTCCATAGGTAATGTGTGGTAAAAAGTGGTGTAAATTTTGGATTTTTGCACTTTTTATTTACTGTCTTTTATCGTCAATATGTACTTACTTTTAGTAAATTTAAAGATATTCGCAAGTTTTGTTTTGAGTTGTGATTGTACGTTTGAAAGTAAATTATTGTACGATTGTTGTAAGTTGCATTAGAAAAATCATATTTATTCTATGATAATTAATATTATTAATGTTTCTGATATGTCTGTTGATGTAATGATATGTTTCTTATGTTTTTATTTAACACAAGGTTTCTTGCACGAAATTGACTACAATATTATTTTAATGAATTGTTAGTTTTTTCTTACCTTTGTAAATAAATGAAAGCTTTTTACAATGTGTTCGATTTATTTTTCGCAACATCAGCTATTCATTCATTAATAAAATATCTTGACCATATTACTTTTACGTCTATAATGAAAAAAAAACAACTTAGTCTAAATACACTTACTTATTATTATGTCATAGTTATAAAAAAAACTATTAAAATATGTTACATTATCCACAATAAATTCCCATTTACATGGTAGTTATCTATTATGCTGAATAACTAGGTCCTGGTTACATTTATATACACGGCTACATTGAATTGGATAGAAAACGCGAACAATTTTGCTGCTCCCATCATCTTTTACTCAATACCAGTTTGGGTGAGTTTATTAATTAGTAATTAGTGAAGTAGATCTTACAATTTGCATGGGTGTCGAATCTTGAAGAAAATAAATAAAGGGGTGGATAAGTAATATGGGATTCGAACCCGCGGTCTCCGACACGAAGGACCACTGTCGATAACGGCTAAACGTCAAAGACGTTTATTATTCTTAATTAAGAATTGAACCAAATACAATATTCGTATATATTATTAATTTTCACGAGTACATATCGAAAAAATAATTGGTATGTTCCGGATCAGTCGATTATAATAAAAAAAGCATATACACAAAGAACAAAGAAGCAAGAATTAGAGTTGTTTTATGCAACCTGCCATGGATGGCTAATACCACACAACTACCGTTATTATATTAGCTTAGCACACCACATTACGGAAGGAATTAGATGCCATGCCAGGACCTTCCATTGATGACCACGACTACACTAAACTGGATGGAAAACACAGACGATTTTCCATTGCCGCTTCGACCATATTTTCATCCATAGCGATAGAACTCGGGTGGGCTTAAACCCTACCACCTGGTAGGGGAAGGGGACGTACAGTTTTACATGGATTTCGAACCATGGAGCAGCTCGCATTCGTGACGAAATGCACTTATCTAACTCAGAAAGAGAAAGAAAGTGGTGCACGACCGGGGCGAAGATTTGAACCCAGATCTCTGGTATGCTAGGCAAGTCCCCGCGCCACTAGGCTACGAGCCGCTCGAAACCGTTTGAGTAACAAGTTAACAGTTCCGGTGACGAGCAAAGGATGTGTACTCTGAGATAAGGAGGTTCTTATAAACTTGACTTAATATCTATTTATAGGGTTCACAATGTGCCGAGTTACATTTCATATATCTGTGTTTATTTTCCTCAAAGCTAATTAAGGTGTTATCTCTTTGTCTTTTATCACGGAAATGACTGTAAATATTTAAAGATGAGATTCTGAAACCAAGATTTCATTGATAACACGAGATGTGTTATCAACGAATTCTTGATACTTTTATCGTGCGCATTAAATGGTTTCATGCCAATATTTGAATATGTTTAGTTACGCAGATAATTTCCAAATGGTTTGTTGACGCTTAAACGGAATTCGTTAAATGTATCTCATTACAATATCAGTAGTTTGTAAAACATCTCTTAGTATAACCATAACATAGTGACTCAGGCTGAGATAAATAGTCGTAACAGAAACTAAGACTAACGGAAAGTAATACTTTGTGACGTCACTTTGACACATTTTGTATGGACGAAATCTCAAAGCAATGCCAATTGACGTCACAAAGCACTACTTTGCGTTAGCATTAGTTTCTGTTACGACTATTTATCTCAGCCTCAGGCTGCGATAAATAGTCGTAACAGAAACTATGACTAATGAAAAGTAGTACTTTGTGACGTCACTTTGTCACATTTTGTATGGACGAAATCTCAAAGTAATGCAAAGTGACGTCACAACAAAAACTAAGGCTAATGAAAAGTAGTACTTTCGTTAGCCTTAGTTTTTGTTACGACTATTTATCTCAGCCTAAGACTAACGAAAAGTAGTACTTTGTGACGTCAATTTGCATTATTTTGAGATTGCGTCCATACAAAATGTGTCAAAGTGACGTCAGAAAGTACTACTTTCCGTTGGTCTTAGTTTCTGTTACGTCTATTTATCTCAGCCTCAGTGTTGATTGTACCTTCCTAATCAATTAGCCAAGAAAAAACCGACCAGTGTTACTGACCGAATCTCTAACGAAAGCCCTGTGACAGACGGACAGACGGACGGACGGACAAACGGACGGACAGACGGTCGGACAGCGGAGGCTTAGTAATAGGGTTCCGATTTCACCCTCCGGGTACGGAACCCTAAAAACGATAACTTTTAACAATATTTAATAACCAATATTTTTCATTATAAAGATACAGACAAACCTTTTGATAATATATTTTAGAATCCTAAATCAAAATCAACTAATTAAACATTGAGAGCATGCAAACAGTTATAGCCCGTAGTATGGAGAATTGATAGGGTGACGACTGTCTTTAGCGATATTAATTTTCCGTAATGCTTCAATATTTAAAACCCGCCTGCAAAAAAGTTTCACTTCATAATTACTATTAAAGGTGGCCCTTCCCGGCGGGACTAACTGATTCGCGGGCACGGAACAAAACCGTGTTACTGCGCTCTGGGACCTTCTCTGTTTAAAAAAAAAAGACGAACTATGCGCATGCCTTGTGTTTGATTTTGTAAGATTTAAGAAAAATTTAATTACCTAACAACTTGTAACTTAAAGTTAATCACGACCGGTATAGTCAAAAATGAAACAAAAACCCAAATTGATTATACATTTTAATGAAACAAGCTATGTCTGATGAATAATCTTTTTAAGGTGGCCCAACCCGGCGGCACTAACTCATTCGCGGGCACGGTACAAAACCGTGCTGTTGCGCTCTGAGATCTTCTATGTTTCAAAGAAAAAGACAGGCTTCGTGATGAGGAATATGCAACATGTCCACAAAAAAGACAATGAGCATAGTGTATGATTTGGTAAGATTTTAATTACAAAACGACTTATGGCTAAAAGTAAAGCACGACCGCTGTGGTCAAAAATCTAACAAAAACCAAATAGATTATAAATCTTGATTAAATAAGTTATGTCTGATGACTAATCTATTTAAGACTAGCTGCGGTACCCGGCTCCGCTCGGGTTAGTGTCGGCTCACATGACTGGTCCAAAATAGGGTCAAACTGGTCCAGGACAATGTATCAATCTACCAAATTTAATCAAGATCGTTCGAGCCGAAATAGCATGATTTAGTGAGTAACATCCAATAATTCCCATTTAGAGCTTCGTTGACATTTGGTAGCTATTTAAAAAAAAACCATTTGCCGCCAGAACCTTTCTGCGCTTGCACTGCAATATTGTTTACCTAGTAAGTAAGTAACGTATAATGTAGGTAAGTTTTGCGTGGACTCCAACCCACAGCTAGCCTCAACATCGAAAACAGTAACCCATCTCGAACCTGACTGCTCCCAGAGATCCTATACATTGATAAAATACGCACATAAATCGGGTTAGTGGTTCGCAAGTTATAAGAATTTAATACTCTACTCACCCTTCAGGTAATGAAGCGTTATATTATGTAGCCTATAAGTTTTGAGTAGAATCAGGCTAGACGTAGATACAATCCGCATCTAAATCAAGTAATTGGTTCTCAAGGATTTTGCCAAGTAGTCCTAAAGTTGCGGGAAATACCAAGCCGTACCCGCCCCCCGCCCTCCCCGCACCCGCCCCCGTCGCACCGCCCGCCCCGCCCCCGGCCCCGCTCCCGCCGCCGCCCCCGGCCCCGCTCCCCCTGGTGTGAAGTAGCGCTACCGGCATCGTTTTCGCAGCCCCGTGAAAGTTCTAAAGCCCATGGGCACAATATCTTTATAAATTGTAGCCTATGTGTTATTCTGATGTATAAGCTATATTATTGTAAAGACTCATTAAAATCCATTCAGTAGTTTTTACGTGAAAGAGTAACAAACATCCATCCATCCATCCATCCATCCATCCATCCATCCATCCATTATTACAAACTTTCCCCTTTATAATATTTATTAGATGTTCTTACTTTATCACTGCGTAATCCGCCTCCAAAGTTATTGTACAAATCGCGCAAAAAATTCGAACTTTCGGACCTTATAACTAAGAATTTCACTATGCGAACGGTCATCAGACATCTAGTTCGATCAAATAAAGCTATTTTGAGCAAAATTTGGGAGCTCTGACAAGAAATATGGGCGTGATCTTCTTTCCCCGTTTGTATGGGAAGTTGAGCGGGATGGGCCACCTTAAGATGTTTTTATTTCATCGTAGAGTAATCATCCTACAAAGTTATTCTATAAAACGAGCGAAAAATTCGAACTTTAACTTAATTTAATTTTAACTTAGAAACCAAACACTATATTACAACGCTAATGATCATCAGATATTTAGTTCGATCAAATAAAGCTGTTTTGATAATAATTTTGGTTCTCTGACAAGAAATATGCGCATGAGAAGATCCACGTTTTTATGGGCAGTTGAGCGGGAAGGCCCACCTTAAGAAGTCCAACAGAACTGTCTATTACATAACCATTCATTCATTTCTTTTAAAATGTTCTTTGCAATTTGTAACAATGAAAACTTCTTAAGTCATTGTCATGTATATTTGAGCAAATTACTCGAAATTCTGAAAGTTTCAGGTGATCTACATCCATTATTCAATAAGACGGGCTGTTGAAAATTTCTTTCGAGATTTTTCTAGTTGGCATTTCTCTCCAGCTCTTCAAATGGTTTTCCAGGTGCTCCAATTAGGTCAAATCGGGACGTATATAAAAGGCTCAATTATAGGTCGTTATATGTTCCAAGCATCAATGAGTAATAGGACGCAATTTGAAAACAAACTTTATAAATATTTCATACATTCTCAGAACATTCGTTTTCATAAAGTTTTTAATTAAAACATGTGAACAATACTTCTTTAGAACCAACACATTAATAAATCTGAATCAAAAGCTGAATCAAACGAAGATACATAGTCACTTTAATATATGTACATTTTTTTTATGCGACCTGACATAGATGGCTAATACCACACAACTACCATTATGATATTAGCCCAATACACCACATTCCCGAAGGAATTAGGTGCGATGCGATGGTACCAATGCGATGGTACCAACCCGGGCGGGCTTAAACCCTATCACCTCGTAGGGGAACGGGACCTACAGTTTTACATGGATTCCGAACCATGGAGCAACTCGCATTCGTGACGAAATGCTCTCGGAAATCTAACTCGGAAATAGAAAGACATTGGTGCATGTCGGTATTGAACCCAGGCCTCTGGTACGCTAGGCCAGTCCCCGCGCCACTAGGCTACGAGCACAGCGAGTGACAGACAGACAGACGGACGGACGGACGGACGGAGAGCGGAGGCTTAGTAATAGGGTTACGTTTTCACCCTTTGGGTACGGAACCCGTCCATCCGTCCATCCGTCCATCCGTCCGTTCGTCCATCCGTCTGTCACAGGGCTGTATCTCATGAACCGTAATTGGTAGGCAGCTTAATTTTTCACAGAGTGTGTATTAAATTTGCCGCTGTAACAACACATAGGTATAACCACGTACCAAAGTAGTCGATATTGGACACCGGGTGGCTAAGCTCAAGTGGCAGTGGGCTGGTCATGTCAGCCGAAGAGACGACGACCGTTGGAGTAACCGTGTCCTACACTGGCGGCCGTGGACAGGAAAACGGAGTGTGGGAAGACCACCCGCCAGGTGGGACGACGACATTAAGTGCGTTGGCGGAAAGCAGTGGTTCCGTACCGCTGAAGGCCGGGAGGACTGGAGGAAAATTGGAGAGGCGTATGTCCAGCAGTGGACGCAAACACGCTGACTGACTGAATATAAAGTAAAGACGAGCCCCATACAAAAAACGTGTGTTTTGTACGGAACCCTTCGTGTGCGAGTCCGACTCGCACTTGGCTGATTTTTTTGTATTTCATCGCATTCGTTTATATGTAATGTTCAGTCATTTTCATCGGAAAATTTCCTGGTCGAATTTGAAGCATACCAGAAATATCGAGAGGAAAACCATAAATCATCATAAACTTCCGTCATTCTTCAAATTTTATAAGTAAGTTCACCACTGAAAATTCCAATGCGTTAACACATTGATGACGTAACAGAAATTATTTATTCCGGTACGGTAAATATGGTATTACAGAACCATGCGTAGTTTTCAAAACGTAACACTTCGGGCGATATAAATGTTTTCATCGAATAACAAAATGACTACTAAGCATTGGAAAAACAAGTGCGAGTCGGACTCGCACACGAAGGAAGATTTAACAAAAACAAGTGCGAGTAGAACTCGCACACGAAGGAAGATTTAACAAAAACAAGTGCGAGTCGGACTCGCACACGAAGGAAGATTTAACAAAAACAAGTGCGAGTAGAACTCGCACACGAAGGAAGATTTAACAAAAACAAGTGCGAGTCGGACTCGCACACGAAGGAAGATTTAACAAAAACAAGTGCGAGTAGAACTCGCACACGAAGGAATTTTAACAAAAACAAGTGCGAGTAGAACTCGCACACGAAGGAAGATTTAACAAAAACAAGTGCGAGTAGAACTCGCACACGAAGGAAGATTTAACAAAAACAAGTGCGAGTAGAACTCGCACACGAAGGAAGATTTAACAAAAACAAGTGCGAGTAGAACTCGCACACGAAGGAAGATTTAACAAAAGCAAGTGCGAGTAGAACTCGCACACGAAGGAAGATTTAACAAAAACAAGTGAGAGTCGGACTCGCACACGAAGGAAGATTTAACAAAAACAAGTGCGAGTCGGACTCGCACGCGAAGGAAGATTTAACTGAAACAAGTGCGAGTCGTACAAGATTTAACACAAGATAATCACGTTTTTTGTATTTATTTATTTATTTACTCTTTAATACATACATGTAAAGGGCGAGCTTATTGCTAAAAAGCAATATCTTACAACTAACCCTACCGAAAAATAAAGTGTATTGAGTAGTAGAATGTAAACATTGAAAAATAATGTTTCTTAAAAACTATTAAAAAACGAAACTATATAAAAAAAGACTAATAAGCAAAAATCATAGACACACACACACACATACACAAATATAGTAAATGTTCGTAACAATAATCAAACCAAAATTGCATGTGCCTCCCATTTATTTTACCTATTTGTTGTTATAGCGGAAAAATAAATACACACTATGTGAACATTTCAGCTGCCTATTACGGTTCATGAGATACAGCCCTGTGACGGACGGACGGACGGACAGCGGAGTCTTAGTAATAGGGTTCCGTTTTCACCCTTTGGGTACGGAACCCTGAAAAACACACAGTTTGTAAAGGGGGCCCTTAATTTTTTTATTTTACCTATCTGTTGTTCTAGCAGCAAAATAAATACACACTCTGTGAAAATTTCAGCTTCCTACCTATTACGGTTCATGAGATACAGCCCTGTGACAGACGGACGGACGGACAGCGGAGTCTTAGTAATAGGGTTCCGTTTTCACCCTTAGGGTACGGAATCCTAAAAAGGAATGCATTCACATTCCTACTCCGCACGTCCGGTATGACCTCCGGAATGAAGGTCCAATGTTTCTTCGAGAGTCCGGCGAGACCCCACAACCATCTGCGATGGTTAAAATTTCCACTCGGGAATGATTACATTTCCTTTCCGGAGTGGCTATAATATCAATCCGGAACGGCTATACCGGATCGGCGGGCCGAGATGAGCAAAGCAAAAAGAAAGTCGTCACTCCGGAATGGCGGAGGCTCCGAAAAACCCCAAAAATCTTAATTCGGATCCAGAGTGGTCAGTCTGAGTTCTCACCTAAATTGGCGTTTACGGCAAACCGATCGACTGGCGTTTTCTCCAAACTCCATACAAGATTTTACTAGATATTCTGTGGTTTTACTTCTTCAAGCTGTCAAAGTCAAACTCGGACTTCCGATTTGTATGAAAACGCGGAGTCGACGTAAACGCCAACGTCGACGTATTTACGGCAACGTTGAGTAAGCTGTCAAATCAAGCTCGGACTCTCAAATGTTAGTTCGATTAACGCCCACTGCGCGCGCTCTTCAATCTCTCCATATATTTGAAAACGCCAGTCAATTGGTTTGCCGTAAACGCCAATTTAGGTGACAACTGAGATTTCGGGTACAGGTTTTCAATGTCGAATAAGCAACAAAAAAGGGTCACACGGTAGATTTACGTACGGTTCTCCTCTGGAATATGATATTTATGCGGTGTGGAATGACTATTCAGCCGCCTGGAATGTCTTTAATATAAGACGGAATGGATATAACTTAATGAAGAGTAAATGGGAATAGGACTCAGTAAGGCTAGTGAGGAGTGGAATGTTAATTGGTTTTGGAATACTTTTTCTTTAAAGTCGGTTTTTTTGTAAAAAATGTTGTTTATTTGTGTATTTTTAGTGAATCTTAGATACACTAAATAATTTGTACACGTCCTTTCCAATAAAAAAAAATCATCGAAATCGGTTGGCGTGATATTGAGTTATTCGTCCATTTGTCGCGCACATACTTAATGCAAATTTAAGGCTTATATGATTTTCACATGGATATCATCGTCAGAACTAAACCAAATTGAAATCGAACTACACAGGAAGCCTCAGCTTTCAAATAAAAAAATCATCAAAATATCATCAGGCGAAAGTTCTGAGGTAACTAACTAAAAAAACCTCCACCTTTTTTGTAGTCGGTTAAAAACAGAGGAAACGGTTTCTTGGAATGGGATGCACCCGGAATGACCCAACGCTAGTACCAAACTTATAGTTAAATACCATGGTTACTATTTACCATGTGCAACACCAGTGCAATCTTATAGTTTACATTGATTTTAGTGTTTTCGTAACCGTCCTCATATTCCGGGAGGTCACGACATTTTTGGTCACGATAAGGTAAATGGCTGAATCTGGGTTCACGTGTTAGAGACCAACCCTCTGATGCTAAATATGTCGGTCTGCCCGTGCCAAGTGGTTGCGTTATCTAGATTGGCTTTATAAAACAGATGTTGGTATGTCCCAGCAGATGAATATTCTGATTGTCTATAAACATTGATACCTATTAATTATACAACAATAGCCAGTCGATTTTTTAATTAAATATACCCAAAGTTATATCTGTAACCTAAATCGTATATAACAATAAAATGCAATCAAAGATTTGTTCCGTTTTTGCATTGCTAAGCAAGTATGTATTGATACTTTCATGCTTCGTCATTTGCATTCATTTACCTTATCACATATATTTTTTGTCACCATAAGTACTTTTTTAGGCGCCTTATCTACGTAACGCGACCACTTGGAATAGGCAGCCTGACACATTTCGCTTCAGAGGGTTGTACTTTATCCCGTGAACCCAGTTTCAGCCATTTACGTTATCGTTACCATTTTTGTCGCGACCTCCTAATCTATCACTCACGTACGAGATGAGCAGCGTGACCCCACAAAATGTAATTTATTAAAAAGTGAAAACCAGCACGTGGTGAACCAGTTTTACTGTTTAAGCTCGCCCGAGTTGGTATCGTCGCATTGGATGAAAAAGGGTCGAAGTTCAATGTAGCCGTGCTCATAAAGTGAAGGTCATGGCTTGGCACATATTTCCTTCGTGAGTGTGGTGTATTGGGCCAATATCATAACGGTAATTGTGTGGCATTAGTCAGTTTGCATAAAAATCGCAGTTGCAGTTGCTATCAGTGCAGTGCTTTCGTTTACAACTTAGTACAATAAGTGGGCTATCTAAGCTCCAGACCGGGCGAGTCTGTCTTTGCATAGGTTAAAACTAAATACATGTTCTCCGCTCACCTTAAAACAAAATCCTATTCTTTTTATTGTATTTTTCTCACTTAGGTGTCAAAAAAACAAATTTTTGGGTCACTTTTTGGAATATTTTTTCAAAAACTGGTTCGCCAAAAATGTCCGCATAATTATCGAAGCTGCTCTCAAAATTTCACGAGAATCTGTTGAGAAATGCTACCTGTAGACGATAACAGCCGGGGGAAGTCGGACTGACATACTAAAGCATTTTTGTCCAAGCTAAAACGGAGACGCTACGCTGCGCACGCGCATCGCTCGGTCAGTTATGCATCCCAAGAATATGATAAATAATCTTGTATTCAGGATTCAAAATAATAATAATAATAACGTTTATTGCACGATAAAGTGTACAAAAGGTAGAGCTTAATGCCTAAAGTCATGTTCTACCAGCCTGCCTTACAATATTGAGAACAGAAAAGGGTAGGCGCAAATAACAAGAGAAAAAAATAAACAGAACATCTATACAAATGCACATATGCCACAATTTCGATCAATCCTCCATATTCACCCCTATGCCTAACTGTCCCATTATAAGAAAATCAAGTACCGTTAAATATCTTGGAGTTTTTATTGACGAGTCCTTGTCATGGACAGCACACATTGAAAGCGTAGCTGGAAAGTTAAGAAAACTAACATATTTTCTAAAGGAACTGAGAGACATTCTGACATTTAAACATCTAAAGATGGTATATTTCGCTCTAGTCCAAAGTCTTTTAAAATATGGAATACTTGTATGGGGAGGTGCAAATAAGTCTGCAATGGATCCGCTCATAAAGGCTCAAAAGTCTGTACTTAGGGTTCTTTTTAAAAAGAAACGCATGTACCCAACCCAAAAACTGCTTGATGAAACTGAGCCTTTGGGAGTCCGCCAATTATATATCCAAACTCTAATTATTTATCACCATAAGAATATACACACCCACGTTAACCCACCTCACTCCCACAAAACACGAATTGCATCACTTGCACGGCCACCTAAATTTCGAACAAAATTTGCCCAAAAATTCTATTTATTTCAAGCACCTCGAATGTACAATCATAACACAGAATGGCACAATTTCTACGAAAAAAAACTCAAGCACTCGGTGTTTAGGTGGCTATTGGAAACTGGCCTGTCCAAAAGTGAGGAAGCGCTGAGTACCCTTCAATAACATATTTTTCCTGTTTTTGTTTTTATGGAAGCACCCACAAATGATGTAGCTTGGATTAATTATGTCTTTATAAATATTTTATTTAACGCATTAAATAACATACTTACTTTTAAAGTCTTAAATGCTGTATTATATTTATGGTCTGGTTCAGCATGTCTACTTATATAGTTACATACTCATATTATCTAAGTATTGTTTCTCTTTTTTTTTGTATTATATATTTCTATTCCATTATTTCATTAGCTTTTGTTAGATTTTACATTTTTTGTTTTGTTTTTCAACAGTCTTAACTACCTTTTTATAATTACGTTTGAAGTAGAAGAGATAGTTCACACAGCACAAGATGACATAATACACACACTGTCCCTGAATGACTCAACTAGCCGGGATACGGGCAGAGCCTAGTCCGGCAGCACTATCACAACCGACAATTATGCGAACTTTAGATAATAATTACATTGATGTTATCTTTTCCTAAACCTATATGTTGTCATGTTTACTTTAATCTTTTTGTCAATAAAATATACTGAATACTGAATACTGAATACAACACATGAAATTTTAAGTACTTAATTATTTATTTATTTTATTTATTTATTTAATAAGGTAAACCAACAGCGTATATACAAATACATTTAGAAAAAAAAGCTTATGTCTATGAGTAACGCCAATAACAGGTTTACACGAAGTATCCATGAGCGTGTTTGAGATATTATCTAAATAAGTAAAAATCACATATAAAAGGGTGCATGTAAATGTATGATGTAGGTGATGTTTGCAAGTGTATACTGTAGTGCAGTGTAAGTGAATGAAAGAGTTGAGATTGTGTAGTGTGTGTGATGTGTAAAATACCTAATATATTGAAAAAGGCAAATAGAAAATGAAATAACTACACCAAATATGTATTAGGAAGGAAATCTGATATTTTTTTTTTTACTAAACTTAACTACCTGTTAGTGATTGAATAATTTTTTTCTTAAATTTGTGCTTGGAGTCTAAAAATATATCGATTTCGTGAAACATTCTATTATATATTCGAGGTAACCGTGTTGTTAATGCGTTTTGAGCATAGTTAGTGCGCTGAAAGGGCTCGTGAAAAAGGTTGGTGTGCCGAGTACGACGATTTGGAGCATTAAGACCTATTTTAACAGTAAGTTCTGAGCAATTTAAACTGCCCCGCATTAATAGATAAAGGAGATTCATATCTAACAAAAGTCTTCTTTGGTCGAGGGTCAGAATTTTAAAATGGCGGCAGCATTCTTCATAGTTTTCGAACGGTATTCGCGAGTTGTAGCACAATTGTTTTAAGAATTTTCTTTGAATACGTTCAATCCTCTCTTTATGTGTAATGTAATGAGGTGTCCAAATGGAGCTTGCATACTCGAGTGTGCACCTCACGTAGGCAAAGAAGACTGTTTTAAAACAAGTGGGATCCGAAAAAGGTTTGCAAACACGCGTGACAAATCCGAGGTTTCTGTAGGCCTTGTTTACAATGTTATCAATGTGTTCGTTAAACAGCATTTTTTTATCTAGTATGACTCCTAGATCTCGGATTGTGTCGACGCGTTGAATCGGCATTTTGTTTAATGTGTAGTTGTAGACAGTGGGCTGGCTGGATCGACTGAAGGATATTATTTGACATTTCTCTATATTGGCCGTGATTCTGTTTGCATTGTAATATTCCATTAATCTATCTAGGTCCTCTTGTAATCTATAGCAATCTTCTACCGTATTAATTTTGAGGAAAATCTTTTTGTCGTCTGCATATAATAGGTGATCAGCATGCAATATACATTTGTAAATATCATGAAGGTAAACGTTATAGAATAAAGGGCCCAAATGTGACCCTTGTGGGACACCGGACGGTATTTGAACAAAGTCAGATCTAAAACCACCTACCACCACAGCCTGAGATCTATTTGTTAGGTATGATCTAACCCATCTCAGAAGGTCACCATGGATACCCAGATGTTCTAGTTTCGCAATAAGAATGGTGTGGTCTACACGGTCAAAAGCTTTTTCGAAATCGGTGTAAACTGCATCAACTTGTCCACCCATTTCCATGCTTTTGAGAACTGAGTCAGTAAACTGGGCAAGGTTGGTGGTTGTAGATTTGAGCTTAAGAAATCCGTGCTGGGAGGTATGTATTCCGCTCGAGAGAAGTGGGTATGTTTGCTCGTGTATTATCTTTTCGAAAAGTTTGCTAAATGTGTTTAAAATAGAGATGGGACGATAATTTTCAATTCTAGATTTAGTAGCTTTTTTATGGATTGGGACAATGTGCGCTTCTTTCCAAGTTTTGGGGAATTCTCCTGCCTTAAGAGACCTATTAAATAAAATAACAAGCGGGGTAACTAATGACTCGGAGCATTTTTTTATAAAGTAGGGAGGTATTTTATCGCTGCCTGCACCTTTGGAAGTGTCTAGTTCAAGTAACATTTTAAGAATTTTTTCAGGGGATATTTCAATTAAGCTCATACATTCATTTTTTGTTTGAAGAGGGGCTAACGATATTAATGGATACGATTTTAAAGGTTTATTGAATACGCTTTCAAAAAAAGAATTGTAACCATTACAAATATCATTACCGTTGTCTAAGATTGTGTTGCCTAGGGTCAGTTGTTGGGGATAGGTCGAACTGTTTCGCATACTTTTGATATACGACCACATATATTTAGGGTTAGTTTTAATAGAATCTTCCGCTCTCGCGATGTGGCGGTGATAACATTCTTTGAGAACACGGTGATGTCTGGAGCGTAGCAGGGAAAACTCGTCGTAGTCGCGAGGATTCTTAAACTGCAGCCATCGTGAGTGCGCTCTGGTTTTATCTTTAATAACTTTAATCAAAATTTTGCTATACCAAGAAGGATATTCGCGATTACCTGATTTTATAGTCTTGGGTACATATAAGGTGAGTTTAAAATAATCTACAAGCCTTATAGGGTTGATTCAGTATCTGATATAGAACAACTTTTGCTAAGAATGTAGGTATGTAATTTTTTTTGTTCCATTTTAATTTTTGAGAAATTTAAACAGTATGTTCTTCCCAGTATTTTAAACAACGTTTGCGAAGAAACTATGCACCTATCTGTAATGGTTTCCAAGTAAATAATTTATTAAAGTGCACTAACTCTTCAACTACCTAATTAAAAATATAGGTCAACCACGGGCCATTGACCCGACCGTGACCCACTGGCACAAGACAATTCTCTGCCGCCGCCGCGTGCGCAGACAGAAGCCCCGCCGCCCCATCTCCCCCGCCGCCGCGCCGCCCCTCTCACTGAAGGGCGTTTGTTTTCGTTTTGAAAGCAATTAGTATGTCAAGGTCCATGGCGCGCATCGGGCATAAGTATCGCACGTGAGTGAATTTAAGTGAAGCGAGTGCTGATCGGGCGAAAAAGGCATGCATGCTTGTGTACATACCTACATTACAGCCGCGCCGACCAAATCCATAGCCCGGCGCGGCGTGCGTCAGCGTGGGAAGGAGGCAAAACTATTCGGGTATAGTACGAGAGCGGACCGTCGTCAACCCTACGTCATCGAGTAACACCATGGGACCCATTTGAGCTTGTGCAGATTAGAATAGGCTTCCTAAAAATACTAGGTTGCCTGACCCAAACCTGGAACGTTTTGTGCAGTAGGTAATATTAAATCACTTTTTTGGTAGAATTTAACGTCATCGAGTAACAACATGAGACCTAGCACAATCGGTAAAGGTCATCAAGAAAAGCTTAAAAAAAGTAGGTTGGCTCGTCCTACCCTGGCACGTTCTGAGGTTGGCCGGTTTTAAAATGTCGAAAAATAAAAAAAATAACGTCATCGAGTAACAAGATGACACTACCACCATTCGATAGTCCTATGAACATGCTTCATAAAAAAATTAGGTTGCCTGCCCTGAGCCTGGCACGTTTCTTTCGCGGCCATGTTGAACGTCGGATGCGCCGAGTTCCTCTATTCAATCAATTGTTATAATAATATAATATAACAGTTTTGTGGTATGTCTATCTATAAACAGTGATGTTTTCATTGATATGAACTCACCTTGGATAGGTAAAAAAAACAAAATGAAATATTTGTGATATTTGATTGATTGGGTGCAATGGTTGCAAATCATTTCATTTCAACAAATATTTTTCTTCTGTCGCGCAAGATACAATTAAATACATCCAATAAATTTTACATCTCGCATTAGAGCACCTAAAAATATTTTTACCACGCAATAAGGAGTCTGTCACTTTTAAATCTGTTAGCTGTTATGAGATTCAAAAAGTAACTAAAGACTTTAAGTCAAAAGGATCGCAAGATTTATGGAACATTTCTACTAATTTGTTAAAGCCCATATCGAGCCCATATCTTGAAGATGGCACATTTCCAGACTTAATAAAAATAATTAGGGTAATACCATTGCTTAAAATGGGATCTCATAATGATATTGAAAATTATCCGCATGTGTCCTTACTACCAGTGCTTAGTACATTTAGTTTACATTTAAAGTGTTATTATTTATAATCAATTCGGATTTCGTAAGGGTAGGTCGGTCAACAGGAGATTCCATTGCCTTGATGTTAATATCTATTTTAACTTCTCTAGTTAAATCTGTGAGCACCCACGGCATTTTCTGTGATGTATCAAAAGCTTTTGACTGTGTAGATCACGAAATACTTCCAGGAAGACTAAACTTATGGTGTTAGGGAAAATAAATGAGGTATTTGTCAATTATATTTATTGAAAAGACAACAAATTCGTGAAGTAAACGGTAAGTAAAGTCTGATGTAGAATCAAGCACTATGGGTGTGCCGCAAGGCTCAGTTCTAGGACCGTGGTTTTTAGGGTTCCGTATCCAAAGGGTGAAAACGGAACCCTATTACTAAGCCTCCGCTGTCCGTCCGTCCGTCCGTCCGTCTGTCCGTCTGTCACAGTACTGTATCTCAGTAACCGTAACAGATAGACAGCTGAAAATTTCACAGAGTGTGTATTTATTTTGCCGCTACAACAACAAATAGGTGGGATAAAAAAATAATTAAAATTAAAGGGGGCTCCCATACAAAAAAACGTGTTTTTTTTGTTTTTTTTACGATGGTACGGAACCCTTCGTGTGCGAGTCCGACTCGCACTTGTATATGTTGTTATAAATGATATTTCAAGCTGCATCGGAACAGATATTGAGATGATTTTATTTGCTGATGACAAATCAATAATTCGAAAAAATCGCAATATGTATATCAGAACTACGGGAGTCCTTTATACAAGCTATGAATTCACTTAAATTATGGTGTGCAGCCAATAACCTACTTTTAAGTGTCAGTAAAACGAGTTTAATGCATTGGGGACCCAAAGACGTAATGTGAATTGTGATGTATTAAATAAAGCAAATGATCTGTCTTCAGCAATACCTTAAGGTGGCCCATCCCGCTCATCTCCCCATACAAAAGGGGAAAGAAGATCACGCCTATGTTTCTTGTCAGAGATCCAAAATTTTGCTTAAAATAGCTTTATTTGATCGAACTAGATGTCTGATGACCATTGGCATTGTAAAATTGTGTTTGGTTTCTAAGTTATAAGGTCCGAAAGTTCGCATTTTTCGCGCGTTTTATACAATAACTTTGGAGGTGGATTACGCAATGATAAAGTAAAAACATCTTAAAAAGATTAGTCATCAGACATAGCTTATTTAATCAAGATTTATAATCTATTTGGTTTTTGTTCGATTTTTTACTACAGCAGTCGTGGTTTACTTTTAGCTATAAGTCGTTTTGAAATTAAAATTTTCGTAAATCTTACCAAATCATACACTATGCACATTGTCTTTTTTGTGGACATGTTGCATCTTCCTCATCACGGAGCCTGTCTTATTTTTTGAAACAGTGAAGGTCCCAGAGCGCAACAGCACGGTTTTGTACCGTGCCCGCGAATGAGTTAGGGCCGCCGGGTTGGGCCACCTTAAGAAATAACCTTACTTGTGATACTTTTGAGATTAACGTGGTCGTTAAACAAGTTTGAAAAATGTTACGGCTTTTCACGCGGCGGGAGGAGACATTCGCCGACGTATCAAGCTGATCATTCAGCCCGTTGTCAAGGAGGCATCCGCCACGTTCGTACGCAGCAGACGACGGACAACTAGGCTCGCCGTGGTGCACACAAATAAAAAATACACAATAGATTGTGAGAAGGAAGGTACTTTGGCGTTCTTGGACGTACTTGTTGCTCGACGATTGGATGGAGCCCTAAGCCACACAGTGTACCGCAAGCCGACACACACAAATCGTTATCTTCAAGCTACTTCGCACCATGCTCCGGTGCATTTGGAATCGGTCGCAAGAGCATTGAGACTCAGAGCACAGCGGTTGTGTCCCAAGGACCATATCGTCACCGAAATGGAGACTGTGGACAGGGTGCTTCGAGAAAATGGGTACAATTTTATTACGTGTTTGCGTCCAATGCTGGACATACGCCTCTCCAATCCTACTCCAGTTCTCCCGGCTCTCAGCGGTACGGAACCACTGCTTTCCAACGACGCACTTGATGTCGTCTTCCCTCCTGGCGGGTGGTCTTCCCACACTTCGTTTGCCTGTCCACGGTCGCCAGTGTAGGACACGGTTACTCCAACGGTCGTCGTCTCTTCGGCTGACGTGACCAGCCCACTGCCATTTGAGCTTAGCCACCCGATGTACAATATCAACTACTTTGGTACGTCGGCGGATTGCCTCTTTACGTACCATATCCCGTAGCGATATTATCAGCATGGCTCGCTCCATTGCTCGCTGGGCAACTTTCAACCTTTGGACCGTCAGAGTCCACGTTTCACACCCGTACGTCATAACCGGGAGGACGTGCAGGTCATATATTCGGGTCCAGACCCTCAGAGCGAATTTAAGCTTTCCAAAGGCAGTTGAATCCGGCGCTCAACCTCTATAGACAGTCATTGTCTGCCAAGCCGCAGGATTTGACCGAGATATACGTACTCTTCAACTGTTCGATCACTTCTCCGTCGATAACGATTTGTCCTCCCGTCATACCCTCAGTCGCCATGACCTCAGTTTTATCCCGGTTCATTTTCAGACCTACCTTTATCGATGCTTTATAAAGGTCATCCAGCATGGTTTGAAACTGAACTCGGGAATTTGACAGAAGAACAATGTCATCGGCGAAGCGAAGATGACTGAGGAAATCTCCATTAACGTTGATATACCCATGTTGTCCCATTCAAGCGTCTTGAACACATCTTCCGATGCGTTTGTGAAGAGCTTGGGTGAGATCACATCCCCCTGCCTAAGGCCTTTGCCAAGAGGGATGTTTTGGGTATTTTCATGGAGCCTCACAGTCATCGTCGCGGACCGATACATATTTCGGAGTAGCTCGATGTAGCGGTGGTCGACTCTGCACCTCAGGAGGGAGTTTTCGACGGCCCATTTTTCAACTGAGTTGAACTCCTTCTCGTAGTCTACGAAGGCTATAAAGAGCAGCTTGTTGTACTCCTCGCACTTCTGCACCACTTGTCTCACAGTAAATATGTGATCCATTGTACCGTATCCTTTCCTGAACCCAGCTTGCTCACGAGGCTGGTACTGATCCAGCCTCTGTATTAGCCAACTCGTGATGACTCGTGAAAACGTGCACTCCTTGTACACGTGGTTTAGAAGTGACATAGGTCGATTATTCTTCAACTTCGCCCTATACCCTAACAGGACAACGACACTATTTCGCCATGCAGCCGGAACGACACCATTTTCGAGAACTGCATTGAACAGTGTTTGCAGTTCCTTCAAGATGGCTCTCCCACCAGCCTTTAGCAGTTCCATCGTTATCCCGTCCTCATCTGGAGTCTTGTGTTTTTTGAGTACTTTCAAAACAGCCTTTATCTCATAGACACTAATCTCCGGCAGATCCTCGGTGTAGTATCTAGTGAGCTGCGCACGCCTATCAGAGTCGACTGGTTTGCTTGGGCTCGAAGCTTGATTTTTTTTCCACCGCATCAAGTATATCCGGCTTTCTTGCAGTGACAACACCATCAGCTCGCTCGAGTTTTTAAATTTGGTTAGCGCCGGTAGAGAAGGCACGGGCAAACACTTTACTGCCGATTTTCCTCTATAACGCTTTCAACCAACTTCATGTTCTCTCGGCGAATATCTGCTCGGAATATTGCTACGGGATATGGTGCGTAACGAGGCTATCCGCCGATGTACCAAAGAAGTCGATATTGGACACCGGGTAGCTAAGCTCAAATGGCAGTAGGCTGGTCACGTCAGCCGACGAGACGACTACACTGGCGGGCGTGGACAGGCAAACGGAGTGTGGGAAGACCACCCGCCAGGTGGAAAGACGACATCAAGTGCGTGGGGAAAGCAGTGGATCCGTACCGCTAAGGGCCGGGGATCGGAGAGGCATATTTCCAGCAGTGGACGCAAACACGCTGACGGATTGACTGACTGTTCTCAAACCATTGTACTCTTATTTTTTTGTAGGTGGTAGGTTAATATTATGTCGTTTTTTTAGCTGTAAGAATAGTAACGTTTTGTAATTTGCCTCTTTGGTTACAGGTCACTATAGTAGTTCATGACAGAAATAACAGTATTAATTTTGGATCTAACACTAGACTCATCAGAAGGACTAAATCGTACACAGGTTTTACAATGTTTTCTTGTTGCCACTGGAGTGTGCATCGCTTTAAGATCCTTGCTTCACGATTCACATAACGTTTCTGGGTCCCCAGCACAAAGTGCATTAAATTCGTTTTATATACATTTAAAATAATGTTATTGGCTTCAAACCATAATTTAGTGAGTTCATGGCTTGCATTAAGGATAACTTTAGGTTATGATGCACGTAGCTCCGCATACTTGAAGAGTAAAAACCGGAAGTTTCATCTATATATGCATTCGAAATCTACCCTATAGATCCTTCAACGTGGGGAATCGCAACCCCAGTCAGCCCATGCCTACGGCATTAGAGGCGCACACTTTACGTTCTGCCACGGACCTCGTCATTACGTAATTTTAAATCAGATTGAATTAAAATTGAAAATTAAAATTAAACCATGACAATCCATGAGCTGGCACACAGTCATTCCCGCACTTCTCAACCCTTTGTTTTCTCCATAGTTACTTGCTGTGAAATAAAAAAGATTGTCCTCTCGATCAAAAGCAAGGCAGTTGGTTGTGACGATCTGAGCAGAGACCTACTTAACCCAATATTAGAAGAGATATTACATAATAGGTCGGGGAAAAAGTCTTTTCGCATTATAGTATGAATGAACTTGTAATAAAATCTCTTTGGCTATACTATTTGTATCTGGCTGGTTTTGGTATCATTGAAAGTTTAAATTTTAAAGAACATAATTCCAAATTCAAATTAGGAAAATGTGTGATTCTCATTTGTTTTTCGTACTGTCAAAATGAGTGAATCTAATGAAGAAATTCGATACATTTTAAAATTTTACTACAAAAAAGGTAAAAATGCAACGCAAGCCGCGAAAAAAATTTGCGATGTTTATGGACCTAGTGCAGTGTCTGTGAGAGTAGCACAAATTTGGTTTAAGCGTTTTCAATCCGGAAATTTTGATGTCAAAGATGCAAGTCGCTCTGGTCGCCCTATTACGGATAAAATGGATGCCATTTTTGAAAAAGTGGAGCAAGATCGGCATATCAGTAGTTACGACGTAGCTGAAGAACTAGGAATTGACCACAAAACAGTTTTGGCGCATTTGGAAAAAACTGGGTACACAAAAAAGCTCGATATTTGGGTACCTCACGAGCTCACTGAAAGAAACCTAATGAACCGTGTACTCATTTGTGATTCTTTATTACGACGTAATGAAACCGAACCATTTTTGAAGAAGCTGATAACTGGTGATGAAAAGTGGATCACGTACGACAAGAACGTGCGAAAAAGGTCGTGGTCAAAGGCCGGTCAAGCTTCACAGACTGTGGCGAAACCCGGGTTAACTCGCAAAAAGGTGATGCTGTGTGTGTGGTGGGATTGGAAGGGCATTATTCATTATGAGCTGTTACCACCAGGCAGGACCATCGATTCTGAACTCTACTGCGAACAACTGATGAGATTAAAGCAAGAAGTTGAGAGAAAGCGGCCGGAATTAATCAACAGAAGGGGTGTGGTTTTTCATCATGATAACGCTAGACCTCACACATCTTTAGCCACTCAGCAAAAACTAAGAGAGTTTGGCTGGGAGGTGTTAATGCATCCGCCGTATAGTCCTGACCTTGCACCTTCAGATTTCCACCTGTTTAGGTCTCTTCAGAATTCTTTAGGCAGTGTCAGGTTAACATCACGAGAGGACTGCCAAAACCACTTGTCGCGGTATATTGATCAGAAGTCCCAATATTTCTATAGCAATGGGATCATGTCCCTACCTACAAGATGGCAAAAAGTTATCGAACAAAATGGTACCTACATACTTTAGTTAAATGTAAATAAACCATATTAAAAAATGTTTTGAATTTTCTTAAAAAATGCGAAGAAACTTTTTCCCCAACCAATATAATTACTCATATCATTAACAGCTCTCTAGTATCGGGGTGTTTTCCAAGCTCGTGGAAAAATGCATTTGTCATACCTCTGCCAAAAATAAATAATCCTCTTACCCCTTCTAATTTTCGTCCCATTTCTATACTTCCGTTTCTATCGAAAGTACTGGAACGGGTAGTGCACTTTCAATTCAACAAATACCTTTGCGTCAATTCCTTATTAAACCCCTATCAATCTGGATTTCGCCCATGCCATAGCACTACGACAGCTCTTGTCAAAGTCACCGAAGACATCCGCCAAGCTGTAGATAACCGGCAGCTCACCATAATAACGCTACTTGACTTTAGTAATGCATTCAATACGGTTGACTTTGACATTCTACTGGCAGTCCTTGAATCTCTTCATGTTTCACAGCAGGTACTGGATTGGTTCACATCTTATCTTAGAGGTCGCCAGCAAAGAGTTCGTCTGCATGATGCTCTGTCTGATTGGAGTGAACTTCTTGCTGGCGTTCCGCAGGGTGGCGTACTTTCTCCTCTTCTTTTTTCTGTTTTTTATAAATACACTCACTAGTAAAATAGCATGTCTCTTTCATATGTACGCCGATGACCTGCAACTCTACCGCCATTTCTCCATAACTAACATTCTCTCCACAATTGACCTCGTCAATGTCGACTTGTCTCGCATAAAAGATTGGTCTGAGAGATTTGGTCTCATAGTCAATCCCAAGAAATCTCAGTTGATAATTGTAGGAAGCAACAGGTTACTTTCCAAGGTCAACAAAGACGAATTGCCTGCAGTCAGTTTTAATGGTGTTGTCATCCCTTACAGTAGGACTGTTAAAAACTTGGGTATAATCATAGATGAATCACTGACTTGGACTGATCATATCAGCGGTGTATGCCGAAAAATATATGGTGCTATGCACAATCTAAAACGACTGAACCGGTTCATTCCTACAGAGACATAAATTACCCTTGTGCAGACCCTGGTTCTCCCCATCCTTGACTATGGTGATGTGTGCAACTTAGATCTAAATGAGGACTTACTGAATAAGCTTGATCGCCTTCTCAACTATAGCATAAGATTTATTTACGGACTCCGCAAATATGACCACATTTCGGCATACCGTGATCAGCTTCAGTGGCTAAATATTCGACGTCGAAGACAATTGCATGTCCTTTCTCTTTTATACACAGTCCTCAACAACCCACGTGCTCCCACATACCTTAGAGATAAATTCAATTTCTTGTCCTCCCATGGTTTACCACTCAGGTCAATCGACAACCTTCTTCTACTGATACCGTCACACAATACCACTTGTTTTACGGATTCATTTACAGTAAATTCAGCACGACTTTGGAATCAATTGCCACTTGACATCAGGAGCTCAGCTTCTCTTGATATTTTCAAAAAACGTGTAAAATCATTCTTCCTCGCAAAATGAGTATGTTCTACTTTTGTCACATTTCAGTTTTATTATCATGTTTCACTTTATTTAATGTATGTATTTTATATTTTACCATTGTATTTAACTATTGTATATATATATTTTTTTTATTTTATATTTTTAAGTTTATGTAACTTTTTTTTTTCTTTTCTTTAGCGGACATTTGTCTGCAGATATATATTTTTTTCTACATATAACTAATTTAGAGTATAAATAGTGCACAAGAAACTATCTTAGGTTACTTTTCTTTTGTTGCTACCTGAATATTTATGTCCCATAATCTGGTTGATTGGAAGATATTGACTTTAGGCAATAAGTCCTCCCTTGCATGTACCTATGTGTATGGAAGCAATAAAGCATATTATTATTATTATTATTATTAATATAAACCTAATGTAATGAAGATTTTTAATAGTCATAATAAAATAAATCGCCACGCAAGTATCACACAGTTACTATTCTTTAATTAACATGACTTTAGGTTAAATATTCTTGGTTATTTACTTGAATTAAACTTAGTTAATAATTAGATACGGCAATGTACTGAAATCATTGCACCCAATCAATCAATATATATCACAAATATTTCATTTTGGTTTTATTTATCTATTCAAGGTGAGTTCTGATCAATAAAAACATCACTGTTTATAGATAGACATACCACAAAACTGTTATATTATATTATTTTAACAATTGATTGAATAGAGGAACTCGGCGCATCCGACGTTCAACATGGCCGCGAAAGAAACGTGCCAGGCTCAGGGCAGGCAACCTAATTTTTTTATGAAGCATGTTCATAGGACTATCGAATGGTGGTAGTGTCATCTTGTTACTCGATGACGTTATTTTTTTTATTTTTCGACATTTTAAAACCGGCCAACCTCAGAACGTGCCAGGGTAGGACGAGCCAACCTACTTTTTTTAAGCTTTTCTTGATGACCTTTACCGATTGTGCTAGGTCTCATGTTGTTACTCGATGACGTTAAATTCTACCAAAAAAGTGATTTAATATTACCTACTGCACAAAACGTTCCAGGTTTGGGTCAGGCAACCTAGTATTTTTAGGAAGCCTATTCTAATCTGCACAAGCACAAATGGGTCCCATGGTGTTACTCGATGACGTAGGGTTGACGACGGTCCGCTCTCGTACTAGTAGGTAAAATAGACTCTGCCGCCGAGCGCCGCCCCGCGCCGCCGGCTGGCGCGGTAGCGGTGCAGCGGTGACGCGCCGTTTTAGCGAAGTTCGCGCGCATTTAATAATTTGATTATTTAATTATTTCTTCGAAACCATCACCGATAGGTACATAGTTTCTTCGCAAAAGTTGTTTAAAATACTGGGAAGAACATACTGTTTAAATTTCTCAAAAATTAAAATGGAACAAAAAAAATTACATACCTACATTCTTAGCAAAAGTTGTTCTATATCAGATACTGAATCAACCCTATAAGGCTTGTAGATTATTTTAAACTCACCTTAAATAAGTCAATACTTTCATATAATATTTTGTAAAATGCAGTTACAGCGTCTTCTACTGAGCCGGATGAAAGAGTGTATGCCCACTCGGTTTTATTAAGGAATTCATTTATTCTCCCATAGTCACCTTTGTGATACTGATATTTGGGATCCGAAGCTGATCTCAACGACCGTGTGGTAAGATCGTTGACCTTTATATTCAGCGTGGGGTGAAAAGTGTCTTCTTTTGTTAATGGTGTTAGACATCGAGTTGCTTCCAGTGAAAAATTGCTAAATAATAAGTCTAATGTGTTGTTGGACGTGTTCGTCAAAAAATTGTATTGCGATAGACCGATAAAGTTTGTTTCTTCAATTAACGCCATTCCTGCATTTTGTAATTCCACCGGCCCCGATTTTAGGTGAGTAGGACCCTGCGCAGTCCAACGTATCGAGGAGAGATTAAAGTCACCTAATATAAGTAAGTGGTCTTTTTCGTGTGATGCTGATATAGTTTTAGCAACATCAATAACATTTTGTACGTGATCGGAAAACTCTGATATGGGGCGTTGAGGAAGGTACCCGACCATGAGGTGTAGGTTTGCCGAGGAGCCGAGCCCGCGCGCCGGTACACTCACACACAGGAACTCGGTCGGCGCGCGGGCCCACTCTGGCCGGAACACAGCACCGAGCTGTCGCCGTACACATATCATTACTCCGCCACCATCAGACTTGTTCGCTGCAGTAAGATCACGATCGTTACGAAAAACCTCATAATTATTATTGTTACAGATTTCGCTATCGAATATCCCACTGTGCAACCAAGTTTCAGTAAAAACTAGGATGTCATAATCACAAGAGAGAATACCCATGTATAAATCTACTAGTTTTGTTCTAAGGCCTCGGGAGTTTTGATAATAGATTTTTAAATGTTGATTATCCATTTATAATGAGTTTATTGTAGCTATATGTTTTCCAGGGGCTGTGAGTAACTAACACAGTCCTGACTATAAGAGGTAAGTTTAAATGGAGGTCAGCCTGTGTGTAGCTAAATAAGTTATAACTCAGTAACAAAAAAACTATTTTAGTTTCGTGCATGGTGCTGATGATGCAGGTTGTTTGTTCTTGCGGGTACATTAAGATATTCATTACAAACTGGCTCTTACAGCCAGTAGTGGCAGTGGACAAATCAGATGTTTGAATGTGGAGTTCGTAAGTGAGTGTTTTATTATTAAATATTGGTAGTATTTTTTCTTGTCGTAAAGTGGTTGTTGTTTTGTGTGTGTATATTGGATTAAATGTTTTATAGTTGATTGTGTGTAGTTTAATAATTGCAGTCATGGTGTGTATGCGGAGTTTGTGTAAATTTGAGTAAGTATATGATGTATTGCTTAGGTAAGATAGATTTGAGGAGAACAGTAATTTGCATAAGAGATTAGTACTTAGATAGTAAAAAAAATTATCACTTATTTCAACATAATAATGAGTTATTGTATCCATTTTAGATCGGATTCGTTTTTTATGAGCATGTGTTGCTGGTGGTCGTCTTTCCGGATGTAGATGGAACAGTTTTTTGTCCAGACGTATTGGTAGGTCTTCTCCTTGGCGAGTTCTCTGCATTTCTTGTAAAGTAACTTGTTTGCAACTGTGAGGTGGTCATTGACGTAGATTCTTTGGGGATTTCCCGCAATGTCGATGTCTTTAGAGGTCACGCCTCTGGTTTTGCGGAGCCCGGAGATGATGGAGTCCTTGACAAGGCGATCGCTTAATCTTGCGACAATGGCTTTCGGGCGACCTGGCATGGCTTGGCGTGGCTGGACCCTGTTTGCATGGACAATCTGACCTGCCGTAAGCTCTACTCCTGCGTGTTGCGCGATGCAGGCAACTATGGATTTAACGTCCTCGTTCTTGAGCTCGGGGACACCGCACACTTCCAGATTGAGGGCTCTGTCTTTTTGCTCGCGCGTGTTAAGATCAGTGCGAAGGAGGCTCACCTCGCGCCGGAGCTCTGCGACCTCCGTGTCTATCTTATTAAGCTGGCAAGTTTTATTTTGAAGGTCTCTTTGATTATCGGAGATAAACTCAATTGTGGTTTTAAGTTCGTGTATTTCAGTTTTAAAAACCTTTTGCTGTTCTGTTATGCTGTTCAGAGATGTTTTCACCTCGCTGTATTCCTGTTTCATTGCATCAAAAGAGGATTTAAAGGCATCTATATCCAACTGAATGGTTTCCTGACTCTTCTTAAGTTCTGCGAAGTTACTGTCAAAATCTTTTTGGATGGTGCCCAATTTAGCCATGATGTTTTTAGTAAAGCTTTCAAAAAGGGATTCCATTCCGTCATCAGGAGATTTTCGTTTCCTTTGTGTGATGTTACGATCGGTATTGACAGATTCACTCGTAAGATCAGGAGTAGATCCGAATTGTTTTGGAGGAGAACGTATCATGTTAGGCATTGGTAATAAGTGTCAGTGGCACTCACCTGCGCGATTCCCTGATTAAATGGTTCGTGCGCGGTGTCTCGGTTCCAGTCTGAAATTCCGGTTCGTAGCAGATGAGACGAAATTATCGCTGCCGTACTCTTTACTCGCGGGTAGCGGGGTGCCGGGGGAAGCCGCTGGGTTCACGGAGGCTTCAACTTGGGTACGAAAACGTAATAAGTGATGTCGCTTGAAATGTTGGGTATTGTAACGTTTCTAGTGGTATTATGATGTTATTCTCAATGTGATTGTTTTTGAGATTTTTACGTAATTTGACAACACGACCGTGTGCTGATAAGTTTCAGAGAGTAATGACACATAGCATTACATACGTGCATTACATAGAGTTATAACACATATAAATAATAACATATATATAAACTACTTATATCTATAATAACTACTTATATAATACAATATATTAATACAATATATATAAAATTATTACAAATATGTACGCATAATACAATGATATTTTACATATTAATACATACATACACTAAATAATATAGCATAGATAAATACTTTCACAGTTAGTAATAATGAAACTCACCAAACAGTGGGTAAAAGGTGAGATTTTACGATTTTAGCAGTAATAAAGTATAGCAGATAAATAAAGTCGCATATTTACAACTCGGTGATTTGCGCATTTATTTATTATGATTCGACCTTTGTGCGTACCACACGTGTACCTACCAGTCATATTTGAATCAGCAAGCGTGAACTGGAATACGTCAGATACTCAATATCGGTGACGTACTGAAATGAAGTCCTGGGATTCTCTCAATATCGGAACACGGGTATTTTGTTTTCCTCAACAAGAATTCATATAAATAGGACATGTTACAGATTCGACGCTCAGTCGCCGATCCATTAATGGAGGAATTTCATAGTACATTTAATAGAAAACATACGTATTTTTTTTGCAATGGCAACTGTTAGTAATAAAGAATTTGGAATGTTAAATGTCGCCATATTGTTCATTTGCGTCAATCAATTTGCCACAGCATTTGTAGCTCCGCCTCGTCTGAGTGAGTATGATGAATATAAATTAATGTTCATTTTAATTTGTCAATCTATATTTTTGATAGAAAGTGATCATTTCACGAATAAAGTTTTCTCCCAAAATCCCTGGCTTTAACTACATATTAGTAATACCGAAAATTTAAAAGTATTTTTATCAATGGTAATACTTATCCATTCAACCGCAGTTTAACTCAGCTCCACATACTGGCATGGTATCCCATTCCGGTTTAAAGCTAAGAACGGCCCGTAAGCTATGCTCCCCATACAAACGTAGTTTACTAATAGTTTCGAAACCGCTATTCCAATTAAATTGATATTTAATATTTAATATCAGGTAACAAGTATCTGTGTCTGCATGCTTTTGTTTTTTTGAAAAATCCAAACCGGCTGAAATAAAAGCAAAAAGAAAATCTTCACACGAATTTTGTTTTCTCTATGGTTTGACGCACAATACATTTACCAAAAAAAACAAAGGCATGCAGACACAGATATTTGTAGCCTAATATTAGATACCAAATATCAAGTAAGTTGGAACATGGGTTTTCAAATGATTAGTAAACTACGTTTGTATGGGAGGCGAAATTTTCAGGTGCTTACGGGCCGACCTTAAGCTGCGAAATTTTGATTCGAGCTGAATATTCTATCTTCGTGCTCACCCCTCAGGGATGAGTGTAGCGGGCGATCAACCGCTACAAAATTAAACAAATAAGTAGTTTACAATTTTATCGGGTCGCTTAAGGCTGTTCCGACCCATATAAAGTTGTTTGCACACATAACGCAAAAGTATTGCACTTTAAGCCACGAATTCGTAATAAAAGTTTAATATAGTCATATTACTTGCAGCGAAAACAATTCCACAATTTCAGGATTATTGGTTTTGTTACAATTTATTTAAATACGATTTTGATTTAACAGCGCCATCTAACGGTGTAAAACTTCTAATCGGCAATTACAACGAAACCATTAAACCTGAAATTGTGAATATGTTTTCGCTGCAACTACTATGGCTATATTTAATACTAGCTGCGGTACCCGGCTCTGCTCGGGTTAGTGTCGGCTAAATTATTTCATGGATAAAAAGTATCCGACATGGCTGATCCAAAATAGGGTCAAACTGGTCCAGGACAATGTATCCATTTACCAAATTTAATCAAGATCGTTCGAGATAAAATAGCGAATGAGAAACATCCAATAATTCCCATTTAGAGCTTCGTTGACATTTGGTGGCTATTTGAAAAAAGCATTTGTCGCCAGAACCTTTCTGCACTTGCACTGCAACATTGTTTACCTAGTAAGTAAGTAACGTGTAATGTAGGTAAGTTTTGCGTGGACTCTAACCCACAGCTAGCCTCAACATCGAAAACAGTAACCCATTTCGAACCTGACTACTCCCAGAGATCCTATACATTGATAAAATACGCACATAAATCGGGTTAGTGGTTCGCAAGTTATAAGAATTTAACACTCTCTACTTACCCTTCAGGTAATGAAGCGTTATATTATGTAGCCTATAAGTTTTCAGTAGAATCAGGCTAGACGTAGATACAACCCGCATCTAAATCGAGTAATTGGTTCTCAAGGATTTTGCCAAGTAGTCCTAAAGTTGCGGGAAATACCAAGCCGTACCCGCCCCCCGCCCTCCCCGCACCCGCCCCCGTCGCACCGCCCGCCCCGCCCCCGGCCCCGCTCCCGCCACCGCCCCCGGCCCCGCTCCCCCTGGTGTGAAGTATAGCGCTACCGGCATCGTTTTCGCAGCCCCGTGAAAGTTCTGAAGCCCATGGGCACAATTTGTTTATAAATTGTAGCCTATGTGTTATTCTGATGTATAAGCTATATTATTGTAAAGTTTCATTAAAATCCATTCAGTAGTTTTTACGTGAAAGAGTAACAAACATACATCCATCCATCCATCCATCCATCCATCCATTATTACAAACATTCCCCTTTATAATATTTATTAGATTTTTGACGAATTGCCTTAAAGTCGTGCCTTAAAGTGCAATACTTTTTGCGTTATGTGAAAAAAAAACATTGTATGGGTCGGAACATCCTTAAGCCGCTTTTTGACTATAAAAGTTGACTCAGGCGTAGTGTACTCTGGCGGTCACTCTGATGGTACTCGTTTCGTGGAAACCGTACATCAGAGTTCACTCGGGCGAGTGTGTGCAATCATAGTGGACTAGGACCGAGCTCACCTTTTTAGAGTGGACTATTAAAAGAGTAACATTACTTCACTTTGTTCAGTACTACACAGTTTGAAATACTTGTGTTATTTTTTAAAATTTCACATTCTTGTGTGTTAATGTAGCTAAAGTTAAAAAAAAATGGCTGATAGTCAAAACAGTTGGACTAGTAAATGGTCTAAGCGCGAGACTATTCGTTTTTAACCGACTTCAAAAATATTTTTAAATAAAAAAAGGACCGCCTTCAAAAAAACCGGAACTAAAAAGCAAAAAATAATTGGTTACTTTTAATTAATGTACGAAAAGCTATTTTAATTCTAACTAATTATGTACAATTTCTTAATTTTTAATCATCTTTTGAAGTCGGTGCCTTGGGTAGAGTTCGCTTCGCACGCTGCTGACCGAACAGACACTATTTCAGCCGAACACACCCGAAGTCTACGAGAGCGTAAACAACCTGAGTCAGCAATGATTGGTCCACAGACATAACTGGAGATGCCCTTAGCGTTGGTTTACGTGCAAGCTGATATCGATACAGCGCAGCGTACTGAAATTGGGTTTCAACGATTATTAGTACTTTCGGCTTTATAAAGGCGCGCACTGGTAAAGGAGTACGTTAATTCGCTGCTCTTTGTTGATTGGTACTTCCCTGCAACATCGTTGTCTGAACGAGACGATTTCTGCCGAAATTGGTGAGATATGTACTAACCGCACACACGTTTTGACACGTAGTTGAGAGCAGACACCTCAAAGTCGCTAACTATTGTTTTCTGTTCTTTTTTATATTTGTTTTTTTTTGTTTTGTGTTGTGTAGGTATTTAGGTAGAATAAAAAGTACAAGCTACACCTACCTAAATCTTTATCATATAAGTGGTCATTGTTTTTATATTGGTTTATTCGTAGGGTTTTCTTGTAAATATTTTGTTTTTACTGTGTTAGGTATTTAGTTTAAGTATAAGGCATATTTAAATTACAAAGTACTTGCCTAAATTCCTACTTTCATACGTTTTTCCGACCTGTTTGTTTATTTAATTTTTGTTTTTGTGTTTTATTCAAGTAGGTAAATGTAAGTAGCTACCTACTTATATTTCTTTCTTAGCCATAGGTGATATTAATCTAACTACTTGCAGCCCTTAAAGAACGTCTACCCAAGGCACCGACTTCAAAAGATGATTAAAAATTAAGAAATTGTACATAATTAGTTAGAATTAAAATAGCTTTTCGTACATTAATTAAAAGTAACCAATTATTTTTTGCTTTTTAGTTCCGGTTTTTTTGAAGGCGGTCCTTTTTTTATTTAAAAATATTTTATTTTTTGCTTTTTAGTGGTGGCGTAACTTTTGACTCAAGGTGGGCGAGCCCTCCTGCTCAACTTCACATACAAAGTGGAAAGAAGATATACATACATATACAATACAATGCAATACAATGAACGAGCATTAGCAGAAATGAAACCATTAAGAAATCTCATTTCTGACGAAAGGTAGACCGGTAACTATCTGGATTCATGAGTTTACGGTTGATACGTACGATAATTGATACGATGAGATCACGTGAGATAGAGTGCTGTGACAGACGGACGGACGGACGGATAGCGGAAGCTTAGTAATAAGGTTCCGTTGGTGTCCTTTGGGAACGGAACCCTAAAAAGACAAAACAACGAATGACCGGAACCGCTGAGCTTCTGAATTTCTCATCCTTACATCGTTCCGGATAGTCTGTTTCTTGCGTAAGTTTAAGTTGTATGAAAATGTGTACATATCGGCCTCGTTTATCCCCCCTTAACAGTTGAATTTTGTAAAATCCGTTGTGAGCGAGCCTTTTCGTCTTAACAAGAAGTCACTGAAAATTTTAAGTTTCGAGGATAATTGGTTTCAGAGATCTCAACATGAGTGGTTTTCGCCTAAATGTGTTCATTTTGACCTGTTTTACCCCCCTAATAGTATAATTTCCAAAAATATTTTCTTCTTAAGCATTCCCATCTAAAACAAACATACTCTGAAATTTCTGGGTTCAGCGGCTCTAGAGATAGAAATGTGTACAATTTGCCCTCTTTTACCACCTTGAATACCCCCAACAGTTGAAGTAAAAAAAAACCTCTCATACTGTGCAATCTCACCCGAAAAGAAAGCTACTGTAACTAAAAAATCACATTTCTGGGTTCGCGGGGTTAAGAAATTCGATGTTGGTATAGTTAAGTACCAAACTACTGAACCGATTTTGATAAAAAAAAAATGGGACCAACTAGAAAGTATACCCTTTCGAACAAAAAAAGAATTTTTCAAATCGGTCCAGGGGTCTTCGAGTAATCGGTGAACATACATAAAAAAAAAAAAAAAAAAAAAAAGATTCCGACGAATTGATAACCTCCTCCTTTTTTGAAGTCGGTTAAAAAAGGAGGATGTTATCAATTCGTCGGAATCTTTTTTTTTTTTTTATGTATGTTCACCGATTACTCGAAGACCCCTGGACCGATTTGAAAAATTCTTTTTTTGTTCGAAAGGGTATACTTTCTAGTTGGTCCCATTTTTTTTTTATCAAAATCGGTTCAGTAGTTTGGTACTTAACTATACCAACATCGAATTTCTTAACCCCCCGAACCCAGAAATGTGATTTTTTAGTTACAGTAGCTTTCTTTTCGGGTGAGATTGCTCAGTATGAGAGGTTTTTTTTTACTTCAACTGTTGGGGGTATTCAAGGGGGTAAAAGAGGGCAAATTGTACATATTTCTATCTCTAGAGCCGCTGAACCCAGAAATGTCAGAGTATGTTTTGTTTTAGATGGGAATGCTTAAGAAGAAAATATTTTTGGAAATTATACTATTAGGGGGGTAAAACAGGTCAAAATGAACACATTTAGGCGTAAACCACTCATGTTGAGATCTCTGAAACCAATTATCCTCGAAACTTAAAATTTTCAGTGACTTCTTGTTAAGACGAAAAGGCTCGCTCACAACGGATTTTACAAAATTCAACTGTTAAGGGGGGATAAACGAGGCCGATATGTACACATTTTCATACAACTTAAACTTACGCAAGAAACAGACTATCCGGAACGATGTAAGGATGAGAAATTCAGAAGCTCAGCGGTTCCGGTCATTCGATGTTTTGTCTTTTTAGGGTTCCGTTCCCAAAGGACACCAACGGAACCTTATTACTAAGCTTCCGCTGTCCGTCCGTCCGTCCGTCTGTCACAGCACTCTATCTCACGTGATCTCATCGTATCAATTATCGTACGTATCAACCGTGAACTCATGAATCCAGATAGTTACCGGTCTACCTTTCGTCAGAAATGAGATTTCTCAATGGTTTCATTTCTGCTAATGCTCGTTCATTGTATTGTATTGTATTGTATATGTATGTATATCTTCTTTCCACTTTGTATGTGAAGTTGAGCAGGAGGGCTCGCCCACCTTGAGTCAAAAGTTACGCCACCACTAAAAAGCAAAAAATAAAATATTTTTAAATAAAAAAAGGACCGCCTTCAAAAAAACCGGAACTAAAAAGCAAAAAATAATTGGTTCCTTTTAATTAATGTACGAAAAGCTATTTTAATTCTAACTAATTATGTACAATTTCTTAATTTTTAATTATCTTTTGAAGTCGGTGCCTTGGGTAGACGTTCTTTAAGGGCTGCAAGTAGTTAGATTAATATCACATATGGCTAAGAAAGAAATATAAGTAGGTAGCTACTTACATTTACCTACTTGAACAAAACACAAAAACAAAAATTAAATAAACAAACAGGTCGGAAAAACGTATGTAAGTAGGTATTTAGGCAAGTACTTTGTAATTTAAATATGCCTTATACTTAAACTAAATACCTAACACAGTAAAACAAAATATTTACAAGAAAACCCTACGAACAAATCAATATAAAAACAACGACCACTTATATGATAAATATTTAGGTAGGTGTAGCTTGTACTTTTTATTCTACCTAAATACCTACATAACACAAAACAAAAAAAAAAACAAATATAAATAAGAGCAGAAAACAATAGGTAGCGACTTTGAGGTGTCTGCTCTCAACTACGTGTCAAAACGAGTGTGCGGTTAGTACATATCTCACCAATTTCGGCAGAAATCGTCTCGTTCAGACAACGATTTTGCAGGGAAGTACCAATCAACACAGAGCAGCGAATTAACGTACTCCTTCACCAGTGCGCGCCTTTATAAAGCCGAAAGTACTAATAATCGTTGAAACCCAATTTCAGTACGCTGCGCTGTATCGATATCAGCTTGCACGTAAACCAACGCTAAGGGCATCTCCAGTTAGACGAACGGTTGCTTAAAATGCTCTGTGGAATGACGATGTCTGTGGACCAATCATTGCTGACTCAGGTTGTTTACGCTCTCGTAGACTTCGGGTGTGTTCGGCTGAAATAGTGTCTGTTCGGTCAGCAGCGTGCGAAGCGAACTCTACCCAAGGCACCGACTTCAAAAGATGATTAAAAATTAAGAAATTGTACATAATTAGTTAGAATTAAAATAGCTTTTCGTACATTAATTAAAAGGAACCAATTATTTTTTGCTTTTTAGTTCCGGTTTTTTTGAAGGCGGTCCTTTTTTTATTTAAAAATATTTTTGTCCAACTATATATGAATCTGAAGAAGTGATTTGAAATTTAAGATTGAAAAATTACGAAAATTAAGATGCGCTTTACAGAAAACAAGCTTTTTGCCCGTCGATTTCTTATGATGACATAAGATAAACTATGAATCCTGTACACCACTATCAAAGTGCAATAGGATGGTGCCTACTCTGTCATAGTACACTCTTACAAGTCAACTATTACGAAGTAAATATACTTTTTGGTATTAAGCATGTACGTCGCTTATTCCAAGGAATGTGACATGTATGTATGTGTAATTTACCGTGAAGCCAGGACACATTAAGTATAGAAAGATCCCTATTATTATTAGAGAACTATTGTCGTCAGAACGTGACTTTAGCAACGATTCAATGGTTATGATACTCTTGAGATTACCGCGGTCGCTAAACATGTTCGAAAAATGTGACGGCTTTTCACGCGGCAGGAAGAGACATTCTCCGACGTTTCGAGCCAAAATGAAATGTTGGCGGTCTGAGCGTCAAGTTAGAAACCCCCGTTGCTTGGCCTGTATTTACTCAATCATAACCGTACAAAATAAACAATGAGATGTACCCGCGGTCCCTAATGTATTATTATTTCGGACGAAGTGTTTTATTGATTTTTATCTAGTGTATATGAGTATGTTTGCCTATGATAAGTTATTTTACGGATCTTTGAATTAATTTCTCTCCGATTTTTTTACCTTTTGACCACGTATTTCGGCATTTTGTCGCATTGCAATGGCACGTGCGCTCGGATGTCAAGTCGACCACAGACTGACATGCAGTAGGGCATCAACGAGCGGATAGGGCGCATATTAAGTGGTACGCGGGGAAAAGCTGATGGTGCATCTTTAGTTTCAGATTATATCGATGGTGGAAGCAGAGGTGGGAGGAATTTCGTATCACAAGCGAAACCAATTGTAAGTATCATTGATACCAACGCCAGATACAAACGATAAGTTTACTTCAAAAGAACATCTCATTTTCGTACGTTATTATGTAATTCAGCTCAAAAGCAGGATTTGAACCTGCGAACTTCGTGACAAATTCCCTTTGAACATCGTATACACAGCAGACTTTAAGTATATTAATTCACAGGTATATTTTATAAATGGAGACTTGACACGAAAATGGGCGAGTATTGCTTGTGTTGCTTTGATGATCTAAAACACTCATTATCTTTTTGAATACTTATATTGCCTGGAAAATCTTTGCTTGATTAGGTACTTGTTGTTCGTAATTGAAATTCGTTTATTTATAATTATATTTAATAAGTATAATATATCAGAACGAAATATGTGAAATCACGAAAAAGCTGTCTCCAAAATGGGTGAACATCTTAATGATACACGACCTTTAATTATATTCCTGTCGAAAGGAATAGTATAATTTTAACCAATCCAAATTCTCTAGGACCTTTTTTTATTTTTCGATTTTAAGAAGTTCAACATTCTTTGAACACAGTCTTAAACGCAACGTTCAAACGTTTTCTTAAATTAAAAATATGTAAGTGAATTTCCGAGTGTACGTACACTCGGAAATTCACTTACATATTTTTGTATATTTATGGCGAAATAGAAACTATAGGAAAGATCCTACACTCGACGGAGGTATGGGGCTCATTTTGATAAAAACGACAAATGTATTATTAGATTTTTACAAAATTATCGTTTCAAGCCGAGAATCGAACCCGTTGATTTCGAGATAAATGACACAGCGTGTATAAATAAACCAGCCAATACTGTTGCTGCTAACGGAAAGGGCAAATTTTTAACATTAACAGTATTATATATTATTGTTCTTGTATTCGTTATCGTAACGTAACAAATATGCATTAGTTAACGTACCTAAGTAATAAACTATTATTAAGCCCCTTCATTTAGTTTGCTATTTGATGTAACTTCTCAGAAATGGTTTATTATAAGCGACACTAATTGGCTGGTGCAATAATACAGGTTGCGTAATTTTTTTCAAAATCAATCGTTAGCTTCCTGACATTTTTTTTTATAACAGATCATTTTTTTTGCAACCAGACATGGATGGCAACTACCACACAACCACAGTTTTGATATTAGCCCAATGTGGTGTATTGGGCTAATATCAAAAGGAATTAGGTGACATGCCAGGACCTTCCATTTATTAGCACGGCTACGTTGAACTGAATGAAAAACACGGACAATTTTTATTGCCGCTTCGACCATCTTTTTTATCCAATGCGATGGTACCAGCCCGGGCGGGACCAAACCCTATCACCTAGTAGGGGGTCCCCCGCAGTTGTACATGGATTCCGAACCATGGAGAAGCTTTGTATGGGGTTTCCCTTTAATTTTATATTTTTTTAATTTTACATATTTGTTGTTATAGCGGCAAAATAAATACACACTATGTGAAAACCTCAGCTGCCTACCTATTACGGTTCATGAGAAACAGCATTGTGACAGACGGACGGACGGACGGACAGATGGACGGACGGACGGCGGAGTCTTAGTAATAGTTTTCCGTTGGCACCCTTTGGGTGCGGAACCCTAAAAAATATTCTAATTTCACAGAAGTCGACAAGGCACACATGCATTGTGGGAGCTGGCGTCGCGGGTATGAGCACCGCGCGGCGCCTCGTCGATGCCGGGGAGAGCTTCTCTGTGTTCGAGGCCACAGCCCACGTGGGTGGGACCTGGCGGTACGATCCCCACGTTGGCACTGACGCGCACGGGAGGCCTGTGCACAGCAGCATGTACAAGCACCTTAGGTTCGTATGAAAAACCTATATGGTACCTCCTCATCACCCCAATAAGTCCGCCTTTGTGGCAATTTTGTTGTTGTTTCGAATTGTTCTTGTAATTGTATTTGTTTTCTCTATTGCACAATAAATAAATTTATGAATTTATTAATTCATGGTATGAAAAAGCCAAACCACGCTCAGCGAGGCACCATGCCGGCGGGTTTGCAGTGTATCGCTGGACTTTCAAGCTTGTTTGAATTTCGTTTGAAGACTCCCAGGTTAAAGGTTCGAGAAAGACACCCGCTGGCAGACAGTTCCATATCCTAGCGGTGAGGCAGATAAGTGCGTATGAGAATCGGTTCGTTCTTAAGCCTAATGTCAAATACAAGGGAGTGCTCTGATTTTCTGTGGCGGGTACTCCAGATATAAGTTGGATAAGGAGGAATAAGCGATGCAAGTTCCGAAGAGCAACGTCCATAATAGAACCTGTATATAGACTGAGCGAACCTACAAACCGTCTGCTGTCTCCCTCCGTGCGGTGGGCTCCATTTTGGGGCTACATATTTTTATGTTAAGGTGGCCATTCCCGCTCATCTCCCCATACAAAAGGGGAAAGAAGACCACGCCCATATTTCTTGTCAGAGATCCAAAATTTTGCTCAAAATAGCTTTATTTGATCACACTAGATGTCTGATGACCATAGGCATTGTAAAATTGTGTTTGGTTTCTAAGTTATAAGGTCCGAAAGTTCCAATTTTTCGCGCGTTTTATATAATTACTTTGGAGATTAATTACGCCATGATAAAGTAAGAACATCTTAAAAAGATTAGTCATCAGACATAGCTTATTTAATCAAGATTTATAATCTATTTGGTTTTTGTTAGATTTTGAACTACAGTGGTCGTGGTTTACTTTTAGCTATTAGTCGTTTTGTAATTAAAATTTCTTAAATCTTACCAAATCATACACTATGCACATTGTCTTTTTTGTGGACATTTAGCATCTTCCTCATCACGCAGCCTGTCTCTTTTTTTGAAACATAGAAGTTCCCAGAGCGCGACAGGACGGTTTTGTGCCGTGCCCGCGAATGAGATAGTCCCGCCGGGTTGGGCCACCTTAAGCGCAGCATATGGCGTACGCCAGCACATCTTCGCTCATGGGCTGCGAAATTCATGCCGGCCGGCTAGGTGCTTATTCACACCACGTTTGAAAGACCCCAGGTTGTACTTTGCGGGGCAGGTAGTCTACTTTATCGTTTACCGACCCTATGGATAAATGATCTAGAGTATCGGTTGGTTCTCATTCGTGGAATGTCGATAGTGAACGAGTGCTTTAGATTCTTGCTCTCTTATGCCAGTTTGTCTTCAAAACATTTCATGTAGCAATTAAACTTTTTATTCCTTCCAGGACGAATCTACCGAAATATTTGATGGAACTACCCGGGTTTCCAATGCCTAGTAATGCAACAAATTTCCCTAGCTCCGAGGAATACTACAGCTATCTTCTAACATTCGCTGACCACTTTGAGCTCAAGAAGCATATTAAGGTATGCATAGTGTTATATAACCAGAGGGGCCACTCAGCGTACAGCAGCAAGGGTTTGGTGTTCAAACTGACAGATACTAACTCTCAGTCTTATCAATAAAAAACTAACAACCACAAATGCATGGATTTGGTTGAATACAATAAGCTGGAATAAAATCCATCTTCAAGAATCATTTGAACCAACTTTGCGAATTATACTTATTATCTCTTAACTATTTGTCTCCGTCCCTCGCCGGCAAATTGTACTTCTTTTGCGCTTACATTGCTTTTTCAGAATAGTATGGTATGTACAGAGAGTTTTAAATGAAAATATCAATGAGATTTTTTCTACAGAAAGTTAGAATCTTTAGTTGTTACAGCAATCGATATTTACAAGAAAAATACTAAAGTATGCAATCTATATGACTATAAATACAAAATCAAAATAGTACCATAGTGAAATTCGCAAAGTTTTCTTCCGATCATTTTATTCACATTCACTCTTGGAATTAACGTTGTTTCTCAGAACTATTCATAATGGTTTAGTATTATTTAAAAACATGTATAATTCAATGGTTTTGTTCATTTCAGTTCCTGCATGAAGTGACTTCTATAATACCTTCCCGCGTTCAGTGGACGCTTAAGTATCGAAATGTTATAAATCGTAAAGAATCTGGCGAAATGTTATGCGATTATGTTATCTTGTGCAACGGGCACTTCAATAAACCAAGAATGCCTAACATGCCTGGGGAAGATATTTTCAAAGGTTTGTTTAGTTCTAAGTTGGGGAAAAAGTTTCTTCGTATTTTTTAAGAAAATTCAAAACATTTTTTAATATGGTTTATTTACATTTAACTAAAGTATGTAGGTACCATTTTGTTCGATAACTTTTTGCCATCTTGTAGGTAGGGACATGATCCCATTGCTATAGAAATATTGGGACTTCTGATCAATATACCGCGACAAGTGGTTTTGGCAGTCCTCTCGTGATGTTAACCTGACACTGCCTAAAGAATTCTGAAGAGACCTAAACAGGTGGAAATCTGAAGGTGCAAGGTCAGGACTATACGGCGGATGCATTAACACCTCCCAGCCAAACTCTCTTAGTTTTTGCTGAGTGGCTAAAGATGTGTGAGGTCTAGCGTTATCATGATGAAAAACCACACCCCTTCTGTTGATTAATTCCGGCCGCTTTCTCTCAACTTCTTGCTTTAATCGCATCAGTTGTTCGCAGTAGAGTTCAGAATCGATGGTCCTGCCTGGTGGTAACAGCTCATAATGAATAATGCCCTTCCAATCCCACCACACACACAGCATCACCTTGTTGCGAGTTAACCCGGGTTTCGCCACAGTCTGTGAAGCTTGACCGGCCTTTGACCACGACCTTTTTCGCACGTTCTTGTCGTACGTGATCCACTTTTCATCACCAGTTATCAGCTTCTTCAAAAATGGTTCGGTTTCATTACGTCGTAATAAAGAATCACAAATGAGTACACGGTTCATTAGGTTTCTTTCAGTGAGCTCGTGAGGTACCCAAATATCGAGCTTTTTTGTGTACCCAGTTTTTTTCAAATGCGCCAAAACTGTTTTGTGGTCAATTCCTAGTTCTTCAGCTACGTCGTAACTACTGATGTGCCGATCTTGCTCCACTTTTTCAAAAATGGCATCCATTTTATCCGTAATAGGGCGACCAGAGCGAAGTGCATCTTTGACATCAAAATTTCCGGATTAAAAACGCTTAAACCAAATTTGTGCTACTCTCACAGACACTGCACTAGGTCCATAAACATCGCAAATTTTTTTCGCGGCTTGCGTTGCATTTTTACCTTTTTTGTAGTAAAATTTTAAAATGTATCGAATTTCTTCATTAGATTCACTCATTTTGACAGTACGAAAAACAAATGAGAATCACACATTTTCCTAATTTGAATTTGGAATTATGTTCTTTAAAATTTAAACTTTCAATGATACCAAAACCAGCCAGATACAAATAGTATAGCCAAAGAGATTTTATTACAAGTCCATACATACTATAATGCGAAAAGACTTTTTCCCCGACCTATTATATATACACTGTGTATTAATTCTAGTTCTGATTGTAGGTGTTGGTCAGAATCTCTTACAGGAATCTTATTCAGATATTATTACACTGGTTGCTCTCAAACCATTGTACCCTTAATTTTCTGTAGGTGGTAGCATTCAAAGAGTTAATATTATATAGTTTTTTTATGGCTGCAAGAATAATAATGTATTTTGACTTTTGGTCTAGAGGTCACTGTAGTAGTTCGTGACAGAAAAAATAGTATTAAAACTAAATCGTGCAAAGTTTTCACAACTTTTTCATGTTGCCAATGGAGTAGTGCATCGCTTTAAGGTCCTTGCTTGCGGCGACGCTAGGTTCGGATCTCCTCTTTCCCTAAAATATGGTTGAGAGAGACCATGCCTGTGCCCGGCGTGATGCTCGTGAACGGGTGCTGTTTGTGAGAACTGGCTTGCTCCAATTGGCAACACGCTAGATGGCGGGCATGGTCTTTACAAATAAACTGATATTTGTCATGAACTGTTGCATATGACATGAATTGTTGTACTTTATACTTTGGTAAACTTCGACTAAGTGGACGTTGAAAAAAAAACCAGCGGAGTTTCTTGCCAGTTCTTCTTCGCTGGGATTGTCGAACTGGATAATGATAAAATATGACAAATGCGAGTGCAGTGTACTGTCTATGGATGATAAATAAACAGTAAACTATGAACTATAAACAATTGTTTACGCTGCTTTAAGACCAAAAGACTCTTATGAGAGAAACACAGTGCGCTCAAATTGTACTTCATATTCACCGGTGTTCTCAAAGACGACTAGATATAGTCCATCGAGAATTTCTGGATTTGTAAGGTCTGATCGTAAGTATTCCTCTCGTTCTTGATCCTTTTCTGGAGCAAGTAAATCTTCAATGCTTCTTTCTTTGCGTTTCAGGTACAATCATTCACAGTCACGATTTTCGCGACACGGAGTTGCATCGAAATCGTCGAGTTCTCGTCGTCGGAGTGGGGCCCTCAGGACGGGACATTGGACACTTGCTGTCCATCAACAGTAGCCGAGTGGTTCACAGTCATCACTCGAAGCACTTGGGCTACGTACATGTTCGTGACAACCACGTGCTCAAACCAGACGTCAAGGAGTTCACGGAAAATGGAGTTGTATTTAAAGATAATACATTTGAAGAAATCGACGATGTCGTTTTCTGTACAGGTGAGTTTTTCTTTCATTGCGGCAGGCTAGACTAACTATATTTTAGCCTTGGTGAAGCAGGTCGAAATGAAAACCGGCCAAGTGCGAGTCGGAATCGCACATGAAGGGTTCCGTACCATCGTACAAAAAAATAATACAAATAAATCGCGTTTTTTGTATGGGGACCCCTTTAATTTTAATAATTTTTTAATTTTACCTATTTGTTGTTATAGCGGCAAAATAAATCCACATTCTGTGAAAATTTCAGCTGTCTATCTGTTACGGTTACTGAGATACAGCCCTGTGACAGACGGACAGACGGACGGACGGACGGACGGACGGACGGACGGACGGACGGACGGACGGACGGACGGACGGACGGACGGACAGCGGAGGCTTAGTAATAGGGTTCCGTTTTCACCCTTTGGTTACGGAACCCTAATAACGGCGGTCCTTCTTGATATTTGTTATTGAACTCTCCACATTTGCTGTTTCACAATCGCACAGCAACAAACGTAGTAAGCAACAAGATGGCTACCGGAACCGGAAGCCAATCGGAAAACGTCTCGATATGTGTTGCCAGTACCAGCATAAGGCTCTCAGGTATTATCGAATATGTTGCTAGTCGGATGGTGTTGCAAGTGATGTCTCACAAGTTGCCAAACGTAATATATAGTTTGCTGAATTGCATATCTGCGTTCATGGAATCGAACAAGTGGATTATCTTTCCAGCTACATATCGCATATAAATTGTACTAGCTGAGGTACCCGGCTCCGCTCGGGTTAATGTCGTTTTGGACTGATATCGGGCTGAAACCCAAAGGTCTGGCCCAAAAGGCTAGTTGAACTACTTTACGAACAGAAGATTAAACAATGTATCTAACAAAAAAAAACTGGATCAAAATCCGTTGAGCCGATGTGGCATGATTGAATAAGAAAACATCCAAATACTGCCATTTATAAATTCAGTGGAAGGAATTTACTTGAATATATTGCAAAATATTGGGGCGAATTACTTAATTGTTTTTTAAAAGCATTTGCCGCCGCGCTGGGGCGATCCTGCACTGGCACTACTACACATTGCCATGGACGGAAAACATGGACATTTTTTATTGCCGCTTCGACCATCCATCATTCAGTGCGATAGTACGTAACAACTCAAGCGGGATTAACCCTACAACCTAGGTAGTAAGAAAGGGGAGCTATTTTTTACGTGGAATCCGTACCACAACCAGCATTAACATCGAATACGGCCACCCATCCAAACCCCGACCGCGCCCATAGGTCCTGTACGTAGATGGAATCCACAAATCAATCGAGTGAGTAGTTTGTAAGTTATGAGCCTTTAATCGCAACAGTCACCCCTCTCGTGATCTAGAGTGATGTACTCTGCCAAATTCCACATGCAGGAGCAGTCCACTTATTGTTTTGTTATAAATATGTAACCCTTTCTTCTCACTCCTCTGGTAAGTTAGCGTGATGCCTATACGGCTAGACTCAGATAAAAACCACATCTAAATTGGGTAATTGGTTCTCATGTTATAAGCATTTCATACTACTGGTCACCTCTCTGGTAATTTAGCGTAATGCTTAGTAGCCCTGAAATTGCGGAAATAAATCGAGCTATACGGAGGTACAATTATCAGCTAAGTATCTGCTTGGCTCCCTGGACTCGATACAGCGTCGTGCCGTGCGTCTCGTCGACGATCCCAAGGTATCCCTAAATTTAGAGACCCTTCAACTCCGAAGGGATGTAGGTTCTCTCGCTGTATTCTATCGTCTTTACCATGGAGAGTGCCCTTCGGAGCTGCACAACGCTGTCCCTCCGTCCCATTTCTACCACCGCACAACGCGGAACAGGCAGGGTATGCACCCATTCACTGTCGACATTCCCAAAATAAGAACCCACCGATCCTCAATATATTTTTTCTATAGGGTCGGTAATCTATGGAATTGACTCCATACCGATATATTTCCCCCAAAGTCCCCCGGGGTCGTTCAAACATGGGGTGAAGGAACCTGGCCGGCCGGCATGGTTTTCGTATCCCCCGTTGAAAGTTCGAAATACCGCGCTTGGCTTAGTACTAATCTAACAAATAAAAAATAAGAAACCCTTCAACTGAAACCGTCATATCTTAACAATACGCCTTTAAACAATCAACCTTAAAAGCCTAAACTAATGTGTGTAGCTAGGACACGGCTAATTGCTAAGTTAGCATACCGCGCGGGTTGGTAGAAACAATACAAACAATTTACGTAAAAAAACTCATACTAATCCGTGTACCACACGACCACGGAGCGATGATCTCTGCAACCGCGTCTATCGTTAGCAATCGCGGGAAGCCGACTGGCGAGGGACGCGGGCAGCGTTGCCGATCGCTCCCCGATTCCCCGAATCACGGGAAATTTGAGGTATTGCGGGGAAAATGGTGGGGGAATGCAAGCGTCGGGAAATTTGCGGGGGATTGGCCAATCCGTGGAGAATTCAAATGTTTGGTCACATGACCTTTTTTCTTTGCTCATTCGAGAAATATTACGAACATTGAAGCAATCGGGGCAACTTTGGATTTCATCTTCTCCCGAAAGTTTTTCGGACGGCCGTCGACTGCACTACCTTTTATTTTGCTCATTCGAATTGAAAATTTCGTTCCTATTCCGGATTTTTACGGAATTCCGGGAATCCTAAGAACGTTTTTGGGCAATTGTGGTTATCGGCAACGCTGGTAGCCGCTTCGCGCGCTCGCCCTTCGGCTCTTCTCGGCAATACTCGGTCCTCGTCGGGTGGCCACCGCCGCCGTCACGGCCCTCGCCGCGCTATCATTTCGTTTTCGCTCCGCGCCCTCTGACTATTTTTCTTTTTGCTCGGCTCCTAAGTGTCGTTACGTGATGTTCAATAGCTTAAAGCCTTCCTTAAGAATTAGGCTATCGAATGTAAAAATATGTTTTCAAACCTGACTGGTAGTTCCAGAGATTAGGGCGTTCAAACAAAAAAACAAAAAAACAAACTCTTCAGCTTTATTATATTAGTATAGATTAAGCATAGATAGTATAGATATATTGCATAGAGCGAGTTTTGTTTTCAAAGGAAAAAATTGTGATAAAATGTTTTGTTGTTTAAGCATGAAACTTTTTCATATCAACAGGTTACGAAGAAAACTACCCTTTCTTAGACGAGTCAAGCGGGTTGTCAATGGAAAACGGTGAAATATCCCCACTCTACAGGGGTGTCTTGAACATAAACAACCCTACAATGTTGCTACTTGGCATACAGAGAGTTGCCTTTGACCTCGACGAGCAGGTAATGAGATATTCGTTTTTATGGTTCCGTACCCAAAGGGTGCTAACAGAACCTCCACTGTCCGTCCATCCGTCCGTCATAGGGCTGTATCTCATGAACCGTAATAGATGGGCAGCTGAGATTTTTACAGAGAGTGTATTTACTTTGCCGCTATAACAACAAATAGGTAACATTCAGAAATAATAAGAATTAAAGGGGGTCCCCATACATAACACGTGATTTTTATGTCATCTTGTTCGAAAGTGCGGAACCCTTCGTGTGCGAGCCCGACTCGCACTTGGCCGGTTCGTATATAATGGAAATATGTGTACAAGGGGGTATTAACACCCGATTTCATTTAGTCCCATAAGGTCGGAAGTAAAATCACATTTAATTTTACTTAAAAATAAGTACAAATAATTTCAATAATCAAAAAAGTACATTTGTAGATTGATATTTTTTTTTATTTATTTATTTATCCATAATCATACACAATACAGTATTCACATTTAACTATATCTAAGTGGATTAATACCATTCCGATAGACCGTTTGGCCCGTGGTGAAATGGTTTGCTAGGATAGTCTATGCTAGAACTCGATGCTTTGATTGCTCGAACGGGGAAAATATGGATAAAATTCTTAAAAAAAGTTTGAACAAATAATAGGAGCCTCAATTAAATATAATGATACGATTAAAATACAGCTAAACAATCAATTTATCTTTCACCTTTTTGAAATAACAAAATCAGTTGTTAGTCAGAAAGTCAGTTAATTTAAATTTTAACTGCACACATAAATAAACGTTACTGGTTTTTTAACACCTTAATAAGGACCTTTTTCTTAAGAAAAAATTGACAGCGCAAACCCAACCATACAAAACAAATTATGGAGCTTGTGTGAAAGTGGACAACATTTGTACCTTTCCTGAAACAATAATCAAGTCATTTTCATGATTTGTATGCCACGTGTCATACTTTTTTATAAGTAATCCTCTTTGATTTAAATAAACTGTCATTTAAGACTTATAATTTCTGAGATTATGGACATTTTGAATGTACATATTTTTGTAAAGTAGTCTCTCATTCGTCACTTATTAGAAAATCGCCGTAGTCATTTTACAATTATCACTTTTTAGGGTTCCGTACCCAAAGGGTGAAAACGGAACCCCAATACTAAGCCTCCGCTGTCCATCCGTCCGTCCGTCTGTCGCAGGGCTGTATCTCAGTAACCGTAACAGATAGACGCTAGCTGAAATTTTCACAGAGTGTGTATTTATTTTGACGCTACAACAACAAATAAGTAAGATTAAAAAATAATCAAAATTAAAGGGGGCCCCCATACCAAAAACGTAATATTTTTGTATTATTTTTTTATACGATGGTACGGAACCCTTCGTGTGTGAGTCCGACTTGTACTTGGCTGGTTTTTAGTAATAATACACAGCACTTTATGAAGACTCAAATAACTCAAAAACTATTGATTTTTTACCTCCAGTTCACTGGGCCAAATGTGTAACAAATTTACTCTAGAAGCAAATTACCACTTTTTACTTTCAGGCTCAATACGCCCGATCGATAATTACGGGAAGAGCTCGCCTGCCATCGGTTAGCGAAATGAGGAAGGAGTGGGAGCTCCACAGCCGGTACCGTCGCCATAGGCAAACACGATCAATCATACACGCGAATCTTGATCATGAGGTAAGTTATCGTTTCACTAACTTCAATATGAAGAATTGACCCACCAACAATTGTGGTAAAACCATTTTGAAGAATACCATTTAAGAACGGCCCGTAAGCTATGCTCCCCATACAAACGTAGTTTACTAATAATTTGGAAACCGCTATTCCAATTAAATTGATATTTAATATCTAATATCAGGTAACAAATATCTATGTCTGCATGCTTTTGTTTTTTTTAAAAATCCAAACCGAATGAAATGAAAGCAAAAAGAAAATCTTCATACGAATTTTGTTTTCTCTATGGTTTGACCCAGAATACATTTACCGAAAAAGCAAAGGCATGCAGACACAGATATTTGTAGCCTAATATTAGATACTAAATATCAAGTAAGTTGGAACATTAGTTTTCAAATGATTAGTAAACTACGTTTGTATGGGAGGCGAAATTTTCAGGTGCTTAAGGGCCGACCTTAAGAGTACAATGAGGTGATCGAGTTCCAAACTCTTGTCGTGTTGTGTGGCTCGTGCCTGTTTTCTCAGTCAAATTAAGAAATATTTTCTGATATTTTGCACATTAAACGTCCGTAGGTTTTTATTATTTTGATTATTAAGTTATATATCCATTATATACGCCCTTAACTAATTCGCTTTGTTACTACCCTAAACCGAAAAATAAAAAAAAACCTAATTCTTGTTAATCTTGTCCTCCTTCTGTTCAAATTTGAAGCCTCTCGTTCCGCAGGAGGCGTTCTACGCGAACATGGCGGCCGAGGGCGGCATATCGCCGAGGCCACCCGTCCTACGAGCCATCCGCGCGGCGGTGATCGAGTCGGCACTCCGGAACTATCGCACCTTTAGAGACTACGATTACACCGTTCTGGACGACCGCACATTCACGAGGCGGTACCGAGCTGACGGGACGACCGAACGGATTCATGTGCAGTCATAAAACGAAATGCATGACGCCTTGCGATTCGATGAGACGGTTGAAGCACCTCCGAGCGCGGTTGCGTTCTCGATGGGTGACCATTTTCAAGATGCTACGTGAAACTCTAGGTCCCCTTCCTTACTATGTGGTAGGGTTAATCCCGCCCGGGTTGGTACCATCGCCTTAAACGAACGATGGTCGATGGCGGTGTCGGTTGTGTATTTATAGATAATATTAACATGTATAGCATAACATTGAAATTGGTTTATTTTCTTAAGGAATGAATGAAGCGGCAATGAAAATGTGGTGTGTTAGGCTAATATCTAATTGTCAATGTCCAGTTACATAAAAAAAATGTAATTAGTACAACCAGATTGCGTCAAAAGTTAAATTCGGACATGCTTAATGTTGAGAATGCTATGTAGCTATGTTTGACAAAGTTCAGTGGCGCAAGAACCTGCCTTCTCTGGTTCTTTTTTTTATTGTAAATTAAGGTGGCCCATCCCGCTTATCTCCCCATACAAAAGGGGAAAGAAGTTCACGCCCACATTTCTTGTCAGAGATCCCAAATTTTGCTCAAAATAGCTTTATTTGATCGAATTAGATGTCTGATGACCATTGGCATTGTAAAATTGTGTTTGGTTTCTAAGTTATAAGGTCCGAAAGTTCGAATTTTTTGCACGTTTTATACAATAACTTTGGAGGTGGATTAAGCAATGATAAAGTATAAAAATCTTAAAAAGATTAGTCATGAGACATAGCTTATTTAATCAAGATTTATATGATTTTTGGTTTTTGTTAAATTTTTGACTACAGCGGTCGTAGTTTTCTTTTAGCTATAAGTCGTTTTGAAATTAAAATTTTCGTAAATCTTACCAAATCCTATACACTATGCACATTGTCTTTTTTGTGGACATGTTGCATCTTCCTTATCACGGAGCCTGTCTTATTCTTTGAAACAGAGAAGGTCCCAGAGCGCAACAGCACGGTTTTGTACCGTGCCCGCGAATGAGTTAGGCCCACCGGGTTGGGCCACCTTAACATTAAATATTAAAAGTTCTTAAACATAATAACATGCTGTATAACGCCTGAGCAAGTGTAGCGAGAATGCCAGACTGATTATTGCTCGTTTATATTTTAATCAGGCATATTTGATAAGAAATATTTCTGAGTGGAATTTATAATTTAAATGAATGTGACTTTTTACAAAAAAAAGGTTTTGTTCTAAAAAAACCTTAGAGATAATCTCCTTTTTAACCGACTTCAAGAAAGAGAAGGGGAAATCATTCAGCATATATTTGCAAAGTCATATATTTATTTGTTCTGGCCTCGTTCACCCAGATGTTTCTATTCAATTATTATTTAGTTTGATTAAAAAATACTCCTTGGTGATCCCATATGAAAATTGTTAGGATAGAGTCATGTACTCCATAGGTATACCGTTCAAGGCCTTGAAGTATGGCAAATGGTTTCAGAATTGAGGTATTGCAGTTATAGCAGATATGATTAGGTACATAATAAAGTTTTAGGCTTTTAAGATATTAAAAACCGGCCAAGTGCGAGTCGGACTCGCACACGAAGGGTTCCGTACCATCGTAAAAAAATGTATACAAAAAATCACGTTTTTTGTATGGGGACCCCCCTTAAATTTTAATTATTTCTTAATTTTACCTATTTGTTGTTATAGCGGCAAAATAAATACACACTCTGTGAAAATTTGAGCTGTCTATCTGTTACGGTTACTGAGATACAGCCCTGTGACAGACGGACGGACGGACGGACGGACGGACGGACGGACGGACGGACAGCGGAGGCTTAGTAATAGGGTTCCGTTTTCACCCTTTAGGTACGGAACCCTAAAAAATTAACTGAAGTTCATAGAGCATTATAAAATAGTCTCAAACATAGAAAAGTTAATTATATACACAATGTTTGTGCTAGTTTGGTTAATGTTAAAGTTAAATGTGCTTGTAATGTAAATGTAAATGGCTTTTTGATTCATGCTTTATTACTTCATTATTATTGTTTGTGAATATATGTCTGCCTTAATAATGAATTCAATTTGATTTATTTTGTAACGTTTAACTAGTTTACAGAAAATATTGTTTTATTTAATATTGATCAATTGAATAAAACAATTTGTGTATTTAATTTAGGAGAAAAAACAACACTGCTCACCTAAAACAATTCATGGCTGGAATAAAACAACTTTTCAAAAACATGTTTTCATTTTTAGTCTACGTTAGTTATCGTTCCCGCCATCGCCTTTTTATTTAGAAACAGCTAAAGATACCGATTTAACTATTATAATCTTTATTTGTTTGAAGGAAGCAATTATTATGCTTTTAGCGACGTTAGATCATAACTCAAGTCATATTTTCTTACACAGTAGGTACTATGAAAGTATGCGCGACCTGTAGAGGAAAGCAGCTTTTTCGAGAATTACTCTGCCATTTTAAAGAATTTAAAAAAATAGGCTCGCCTAAAAAAATACATATAAATATCTTACCGGCTTGGAAAAAAAATCCCTATATTCGTTTGAGAAATGCGACCTGCAGAGGATAACAGCCGGACGAAAGCATTTTTGCCCAATTTTGAAATTAATCGAAACCTACTTATTTGACGTTTGTTGAAAATAATTTTGTCACCACATTCATTAAAATCGTACTTAATTTTCAATATATACGAAATTTAGTTACTTTCGAACACGGCCGAGCGCCTCACACGCACGTGGTCACTAACAAAGTAGCGAGACATGACCCGGCGAGCAAAACTTCACCGCGACGCCATATTGTTTCGTAAAGTATTTGTCGTAAGTTTTATCGCTATACATGTAAATGAAACTTACCGGTGATACGAAACTCCTCCATTATGAAGGTTGTGCACCCGGCTGTCGTGTTTGCACGCTATTATGGCACAGTACGGCATAACTCTTTTTCAATTTTTTATTGTACATATCACGGATAAGTTAATGCACAGGAACGCCGTAGAGGAGTGAATCATGCGCGTATGAAGTGAGCGGGTCCCCGCTAAAGACCGGCGCGCGAGTTCCGCCCACTTCACAATTCTTACCTCCTAATTGTTCTGTGGAAACCACCACCGATCTTTTGAGGCCTGGCTCACGTCGTCTGGGAGAGACACGTCGAAGGAAGCCCATCCGCCCCGGTGGATTCTCCATTTTTTTTATGCGACCTGACATAGATGGCTAATACCACACAACTACCGTTATAATGTTAGCCCAATACACCCGAAGAAATTAGGTGCCATACCAGGACCTTCCCTTAGTCAGCAAGGGAAGGGGACCATAGTTTTTACATGGATTCCGAACCATGGATCATCTCGCATTCGTGACGAAATGCACTTATCGACATCAGAAAGAGAAAGAAAGTGGTGCATGTCGGGGCTCGGAATTGAACTCATGCCTCTCGTATGCTAGGCCAGGCCTCGCGCTACTAGGCTACGAGCCGCTTAAAATTATGTTTTTCGTAGCCTTTTTTGTATGCAATCTGACATGGATTACTAATATCACACAACTACTGTTATTTGTAAATTGGAGAGGCTTATCTAACAAAAACCAAATAGATTATAATTCTTGATTAAATAAGCTATGTCTGATGACTAATCTTTTTAAGATGTTCTTACTTTATCATTACGTAATCCACCTCCAAAGTTATTGTATATAACGCGCTAAAAATTCGAACTTTCGGACCTTATAACTTAGAAACACAATTGTGCAACGCCAACGGTCATCAGACATCTAGTTCGATCAAATAAAGCAATTTTGAGCAACATTTGGGATCTCTGACAAGAAATATGGGCGTGATCTTCTTTCCCCATTTGTATGGGGAGTTGAGCGGGATGGCCCACCTTAATTATGGAATATATAATTAATTAGGCATAGATTAATTAAAAGGTCAATTATCAAGCCATTTAATTAATCTATGATCGGATCCATTGTAATGAATATGGCGCCATTGGACCTCTTTGTCACATCAAAACTGATATACGTCAGAATGTCTAATACATCATTGCTGTCTCACTTCTCTCTCTCAGGTAGTGTCAAGAGTTCGTCCAAACTCATCTCGTTTGATGCCATTAACATAGTTAGTCAATATTGCTATTATGTTGTCGAGTATCTGCGAAATTAATATAGTTTGATGTCATTTATCTCGCTTAGGTGATATTGTTTAATATATGTTAGAGCACTACGATTCTAGTCGGGAATAAGTACTTTCAATAGCGTCTAAATTATGTTACATCATCCATGGTGCGACTTTGACGTGAAGGGTTACTGAGGTTATTGTCTGAGCGTATTTTTATTTTTCTTATTTCCGATGTAAAGATTTTTTTTTTGATAGCAAAAACATTTTTTGTATTCAAAAAAATCAGCAATATAATTAAGGTTTGAAATAATCCATGCAAGAATGATAATACGGCGGGCATACCCGAAGATATGAGGGCGCTCTTGCGTAAACAAATTGATGGTGAATGAAATGGTAGATGCACCACTTACTTGCTATACTTACTTACTCTGGTCACCGCCTTGTATGCACTGAACCTATACAACTAGACGAATGTATTAAAGTTCACGCTGTTCGCTCTATTTTCGCAACAAGGACTGTTACTACTAGAACAATTCGCCTATTTGACACGGAAGACGCATATTAATTTGTATGCAGTTCTATCTAGAATCAAGCCTTTTTAAACCCATTTCAGTGCTGTTAAAGTTACGTTACGAAAAGTTCGAAAGCACAGGCCGTCGTCGGGTACCTCTTAGGTGAGGTCCGGGCGTATGCCATATGCCGCGCTTCAAATAGAAATAAATTATTATTTTGAATTATTTGTTAATTCTACCTACTAAGATTATTCATAGAAAAGGGTAATATTTACACAGAATTACGTGGTTACAACTGAGAGCACGAAATTTTGAGAAATTTATCTAATAAATATCGTGATTTTTAAGAAATCCTAAGGAATTTAAGTGATGCTATACATTATTTGAAAAAATAAAAGCAAATATATGTTTTCATTTGAATACCGAGTTTTAACAAAACATTATAAATACGTTGATGCGGTAAGAGACTTTCCAGCTATTTACATGGTATAAAATACCACGTAGCGATGTAGCGTCACACAATTTCTATAATTTGTTGGTGTCGAGTGCGTGGCAAAACATTCCCTGTTGAACTTTCCTACAGACGGTTACTTACCGGAAATATACAGGATAATCGAATTGATTTTGCCTTGGCACAGGTCACACCTAACGATACCCATGAGTCCACCAAAGTATACTTAGTCAGTCAGTCAGTCAGCGTGTTTGCGTCCACTGCTGGACATACGCCTCTCCAATTTTTCTCCAGTCCTCCCGGCCCTCAGCGGTACGGAACCACTGCTTACGGACCACGTTTAATTACTAACTATAAGTATACATAAATTTAGAAATAAAAATAAACGGTAATACAATACAATATCCCTGTAAATGTTAGAGTTTTTAGGGTTCCGTACCCAAAGGGTGAAAACGGAACCCTATTACTAAGCCTCCGCTGTCCGTCCGTCCGTCCGTCCGTCTGTATCTCATGAACCGTAAGAGGTAGGAAGCTGAAATTTTCACAGATTATGTATTTGTTTTGCCGCTATAACAACAAATAGGTAACATTAAATAATAATGAAAATTAAAGCCCCATACAAAAAAAATGTTTTTTTGTGGTAAATATTTTAAGATGGTACGGAACCCTTCGTGTGCGAGTCCGGCTCGCACTTGGCCGGTTTTTTTTATTTTGAGCGCGGTATATAGCCTACGCCAGGACCTAGCAGGGCTAGGAGCACCTAGAGTTCAATATGGATTCCGAACTATGGATCAGCTTATAATCGTGATATATCTAACTCAGAAAGAGAAACAAACAGCTGCATGGACGGGTTCGAACCCTCATGGAACGTTAGTCCCCGTGCCCCTGCGCTTCGAGCCGGTCATATAATAGCCATTATCTAAAAAGGATAATACATACATCATGCGCTTGCGCACATATAGGTTGTTGACGCCCCCTTAACATGTCAAGTGCGATATAAACGTTTGGTTGGACATCTATCGTTTCAGTCGACAGTGCATAGCTGCCAACATGCGCTCCAACAACTGACGCAAACATATTTGAATCTGAACGTATTGTCATTTTGTTTTTCAAAATGGCCGGTTGTAGAGTATTTGTGGTAATAGTGAATCTCTTGATCTACCATTTCTATTGTCAGCTGGCAGAAGCGACTGCGATAAGTGAGTGGAATTTAATTTTTATTTTTCATATTTTTATGAAAATATAATTTAATTTATTGTTTTATGCCTCGCTTTTATCACATTATGGTTTTATTTTATGATCTTTAAGGCTGTTCCGACCCATATAAAATTGTTTGCACACATAACGCAAAAAGTATTGCACTTTAAGCCACGAATTCATAATAAAAGTGTAATGTACTTATATATTATTTACTCCTAAAATATTTATTATATATTACTATATTTTTAAATAATTTTTTTTTTGTTATGGATGTTCCGACCCATACAATGTTTTTTTTTAAACAGAACGCAAAAAGTATTGCACTTTAAGGCACGAATTCGTCAAAAATATTAAATATAGCCATAGTAGTTGCAGCGAAAACAATTTCACAATTTCAGGATTATTGGTTTTGTTACAATTTATTTAAATACGATTTTTATTTAATAGCACCATCCAACGGTGTAAAACTTCTAATCGGCAATTAAAATCCTTAACAAAAAAAAAAATTTATTTAAAAATTACAAAAATCGCTTCGAAATGCATTGCTCTTTTTGTTAACTTAAATATGACATCTAATTAAATATCATTAAAACATTTTTGAAATTAAGAAATAAATAACAATATAATGTTAAAATTAAAAGAATGTTTGTGACCACGTCATGCACTTGCTATCCCATCTCGCTGAAGAAACAATGAATGATTTACAAAATAGGTTTTTTCTTCTTATTGAGACAATTCAATTCGTACAATTATATACAAGATACATGTTCCTATACTGTGTGGTTTTTTTTTCAACTGTCCAAAATTAACAAGATTTTTCAGCTGATATGAATGATTTTCTCCTATCATTTTTTTTTTAAATTTAATTTAACAATTGAAAATGTGTTTGCTTTCATAAAGAATCCAGCGTTCAGCATGGAGATTACGAGCGAGGCGACACAATTAGAGAAAAGAGAGAGGCTTCTACAGAACTGGTAAGTACATCGGACCATAGGTAGATATTTATTACCTAATTTCATTTTATTTCATTTATTTAAACTTTTTGGTAGTCACACTACACTAAGTTACGTCACAAAGATCCGCTGATTCGATCAACCGAGTAAAGAAGAACCCGCAAAGAAACTTCACGGGCTTACATAATATATTTTCCGTCCATAATTATGAAATACATACTTATATCTAAATGCTACTGCCAAACAATTCCTTGGTATAACAGATTAAGGCAAAGAACAAAGAACAATAGAACCAGCAACCCTCAGTTTAAGTTAATTACAACTAATAAGTTACTAATGCAATTATATAAATTAATATAATTTATAGCATTACAAGTATACTCTGGTGAGATGAAGCTATATTCAATACATGAATATAAATTGAGCAGGAGTCTCTTTTGATCGATGTAGACGGTTGAAGACGGCTCCAATCGTCGAAACGAGCCCACGACACCAGAAGAGCCCAAGTAGCACGGTGGCGCGACGCCTGGCGATTCCATAAGCTGAGTGAAGAACTTCTGAGCGCGGTTGAATTCTGGATGGGTGACCATTTTCAACCCATGAGACTGGTCGTAGTTCGGATTCCACGAAAAACTGTAGGTCCCTTCTTTACTTACAAGGTGGTAGGGTTAATCCCACCTGGATTAGTACCATCGCATTGAATGAACGGTTTTCGAAGCGGCAATGAGAATTGACCGTTTTTTCCATCCAGTTAAATGTAACAGAGCAATATAAGGAAGGTCCTGGCTTGGCGCCTAGTTCCCATGCGTCGTGTTAGGCTAATATTTCATGGTAAGTGTGGTATTAGCCATCACAATCCAATAACAATCCATCCCTCATCTTTACTAGCTCAATCGAGCATCGAATTCCGAATCGATCTGTCATACACTGACAGATCGACCCCAAAGTCAACTTAACATTTCTGTCGGTGGGGTAGGCAAAGGAACTTTTCTCGGAAGGCTTTTTCAGACTTTGAACCTATTTTTAAACTAATTCCGTAAAAAGTTTACATTCGTAAGGTACATTAAGCATGAGTACATAATAGCTACGCAAAAAATAGTAATTATTATTTTAGGCATGAGGAAAAATATTTATTTGTATAAGTTTATTGCACTCAAAAAAAAACTCGGGCAAAAGGTACAACTTAATGCCGGAGGCATTTTCTACCAGTCTACCTTTGGGTATCGTGAGCAGTAGTGCGAGTAGTAACTATGGAGAAATAGCTTTAGAGGAAACATAATTCCTACACAATATACAACAAATACACACTATACTTAAACCTAAATATATAACCTTTATAACTGTACATAAATATAACTACATAGATATCAATAAATAAATACTAAATACTACATGTATATATATTATAAAAACAAATAAAAGATGATACTTAATACAATATAATTAAAAGGAAAAAAAATATTGGCAAAAGAAATAAAAAATAAAAACTAAATTCTCACAAACTTAAAGAAGAATGAGGGAGAAAATTAAAGAAATCATAAAGACAGATAATAAGCTTTAAGGTGGCCCAACCCGGCGGCCTCAACTCATTTGCGGGCACGGTACAAAACCGTGCTGTTGCGCTCTGGGACCTTCTCTGTTTCTAAGAATAAGACAGGCTCCGTGATGAGGAAGATGCAACCTGTCCACAAAAAAGACAATGTGCATAGTGTATGATTTGGTAAGATTTACGAAAATTTTAATTTGAAAACGACTTATAGCTAAAAGTAAACCACGACCGCTGTAGTCAAAAATCTAACAAAAACCAAATAGATTATAAATTTTGATTAAATAAGGTATGTCTGATGACTAATTTTTTTAAGATGTTCTTACTTTATCATTGCGTAATCCACCTCCAAAGTTATTGTACAAAACGCGCGAAAAATCCAAACTTTCGGACGTTATAACTTGGAAACCAAACACAATTTTACAATGCCAACGGTCATTAGACATCTAGTTCAATAAAATAAAGCTATTTTGAGCTAAATTTTTGATCTCTGACAAGAAATATAGGCGTGATCTTCTTTCCCCTCTTGTATGGGGAGATGAGCGGGATGGGCCGCCTTAAGATCTTTTTTAAAAACATTAATAGATGGGGAATTTCGTAAATGGGGAGGTAGCTGATTCCACTGCCTCTTCAGTGGCAGGCGCTCTTAAAATGATAAAAGTTTTTAACAATATTGAACTTGAGTACAGGGACTATACGATAGCTAATGGGATGTATGATAGCTAATGCGAATTTGATGACAGAAAATATATCTCATTCAACATAAAACGAATCGGAAAAGATAACATTGTAATCTAACCAAGGGGGGATATGTGGGATGTCTCGTGTGTTTATTTAGTTCCCAGTCATTTGGAGGCCTCCGAATAAACAATATAATCAAATTGCGCAAAAGCATTATCAAATCGTGGTTTTGCGGTCAAATTATGATAAACAGTTCGGTAACGGTGGAATTTGCGAGTTTAGGTATAGCGCAAAAAGTTACTAATTGCAAATTGCAACCTTATGCACACATCCTCAGAATTATCTAAACATTTTCAGCTTATTTTTTTTTATTATTTTGCTAGCAGCCCGGACCGGCTTTGCACGGGCATAATATAATTAAAAAAAATATTATTTTGACACAATGATACATAAACATACCCTTTTTACGTAGAGTTCCTAAAAAAAGAGCATATACCTACATTTAAATATTTTAAATAAAAAAACTTTGATATTAGTTGTGAATATATTTTTGGAGCCGACTGCGGGAATGAGCCGCGCGGCAAGTTTATTTTGTGGCCTTGACTCCCCTCCCGTACCCCTGAGTGACGCCTACAAACTCTAAAACGCATAGCTAGTCGAGCGGAGTTTTTTCTAATTTTTAAACTCGTGATATCTTTCGAATGGAATGTCCGAATCGAATGATTAAAAAAAATAATATAAAGGTATTGAGGCAGTATTAAACAATAATTTATTTATTTCGATAAGGATTAATACCTAGGTACAGATAAAGAGCCTTTTCTAGCGGCGGTGTTTAAATTTTTATCTTAAAATAAATGCACACTTATTGTGACATTAATATAACAGTTGGATGTATGCTGTCGCGACAAATTTTGTAGATAATAATGTGTTCTATAAAATTGTTGTACATCATTTTGTTCTATCATGAATAGTTTTCGCAGCGCACGCGATGTAAGGAACATTCTTGGTAATTTTTTTGCACCTTGGGTTACCTTATCGGAGTTCTGGTGAGGATCCCTAATTTAAAAAAATAAATTATAGCCTATGTTACTCGGGAATAATGTAGCTTTCCAACGGTGAAAGAATTTTTCAAATCCGTCCAGTAGTTTCGGAGCCTATTCAGTTCAAATACACAAACAAAAAATCAAACCTTTCCTCTTTATATAATGGTATGGACAAGATTAAACACAGAACTGCTTAATGTGCTCGCCACTACAGTTGTAGCACATAATATATATAGGATTACATCCAGTACCTTAACTTCATACAAAGCCCCGATTTCGTGCACCCATACAGGCACATTTCGCTTGAATGGGCTCTAAGCTAGTTTCGCGGTGCTGAACTGTTGCGATTGGTCCTTCGAAATCATCTTTTTTGAGAGAACAGAAGCTCAGTGCTCCGCCTATATTTAAGTGACAACCCCGACACTCGATGGAGGGAAGGTATTTATTTAAAAAATAGCCTGAGTTGAGCTACTGCTGTAGCCTCGGTCGCACAGCTATATATATAATATGATTGCAGCTTGTAACTATAGCAGAAATAGCTACGAACGACGTTTGCACCATCTAATTCGACCCTTAATTATACGCCATTTAAGAATGTCAGCAGGCGAACGACCTTGGCGCCATCTACTTTGACCCTTAATAATACGTCGTCTCAGAATGTCAGCAGGCGAACGACCTTGGCGCCATCTACTTTGACCCTTAATGATACGTCGTTCTAGAATGTCAGCAGGCGAACGACCTTGGCGCCATCTACTTTGACCCTTAATAATACGTCGTCTCAGAATGTCAGCAGGCGAACGACCTTGGCGCCATCTACTTTGACCCTTAATGATACGTCGTTCTAGAATGTCAGCAGGCGAACGACCTTGGCGCCATCTACTTTGACCCTTAATGATACGTCGTTCCAGAATGTCAGCAGGCGAACGACCTTGGCGCCATCTACTTTGACCATTAATGATACGTCGTTCCAGAATGTCAGCGGGCACACGTGCGTCGTCGGCGCAGGCATCTCTGGGCTGAGCGCCGCGCGGCACCTCGCCACCGCCGCGGCCAACTTCACAGTGTTCGAGGCATCCGCCTACGTGGGCGGCACGTGGCGCTACGACCCGCACGTCGGCGTCGACGCGCACAGCAGACCCGTGCACAGCAGCATGTACCAACGCCTGAGGTATTCCCGCGTACAATGGTAGGCCCGTGCACAGCAGCATGTACCAAAGCCTGAGGTATTCCCGCGTACAATGGCAGGCCCGTGCACAGCAGCATGTACCAACGCCTGAGGTATTCCCGCGTACAATGGCAGGCCCGTGCACAGCATCATGTACCAACGCCTGAGGTATTCCCGATATGATATGATTTAATACGATTCAAATAGGAATTGGACGGGGACCACTGCCGTTTTGAATGTCAAACTGCTAAGACTTCACTTCACAAACTTCAGTATGGAGTGGAGTGCAAAAACAGTTTCTGTGAAAAATATTTCATAATCATTTAAGGGAACATTTATTTGAAGAACAGATATTAAAATAACACTCAACAACGGGATAACAAACAAAGTTAACTGATAAAACAGTGCAACCACATAATAACTAATATACGGAACACAGTTATACACAGATAGAAAAGAACAGCCCCTCGTTTAACTGTATATTCTGTGATAGGCACTTAATGTCACCCTTCCTATACTATGTAGATTCGTGTGTTGTCTAGTGTCGCTGTCACGGCAAGGTAGAAACGCTACAAAATAAAGAAACGTACACGCACATACTCGGATCCAACCTGGATTCTGAGAGATGGAAAAAAGCATCTGGCTTCCTGAAGCGAATGTTTCCTGTGTAAACGCCATGCGCCAATGGCCACCGAAGCTCATTCGAATATTTTTGTTTTTTTTTTTTTCAGAACTAACCTGCCAAAGCAGATGATGGTGTTAAATGGTTTCCCGCAGCCAGAAGATTTGGCCACCTTTCCAACTGCCACCAAATACTACAACTACGTCTTGGCATTTGCAGACCATTTCGACCTCAAGAAATATGTCAAGGTTAGGATTTTTTAAAGTTTCAAAGGAACCAGGATTTTTTTTTATTAACCTTGGTATTCAAGCCTAGCTTACGGCACAGAAAATATATCGGATTACATCCAGTAGCTCAACTCCATACAAAGTCCGGATTTCGTGCACCTGTACAGGCACATTTCGCTAGTATGGGCTCTAAGCTCTTTTCGCGGTGCTGAACTGTCGCAAATGGTCCTTTGAGGTAATCTTTTTAAAAGTTAACAGAACCAGCAGTGCTCTGCCAATATTTAAGTGACAACCTCGACACTCGATGGAGGGAACGGAGTGAAGATAAATAAAATAGACAAATTGTTCGTATGAATTTTCATTTTTTGTATGAAAAAATCGGAAAAAAAAGGTTAATTTTTTTTTCTTACCATGTACTCGAAATTAGTGCACTTGACAGGGGTATATCTTTAAAATTGTATTAACCTTCAAGGAAAAAAAGATTTCGGACTTTAACCAACATCGGGCTTTAACCGTAATATATATACTGTGCTTACGGTAAAGAAAAATATCTTGAGAGCAACCACTAGGTGCTTGACTCTAGCATTCGCCAGGTGATAGCAATGGGTTCACCATTTTTACCCAAACAAATTACCAACCTGAGTTATAAGAACCGCTGGGAATACATCTCCGAATTGTATGTTCTCCGCAGCCATTATAGCACCAGCGAGCATAAAAGGGTAGGAGTCGCTATCGAAACTTATTTCATTTATTTATTCAACTTCTGGTAGTCAAACTACACTAAGTCATGTCACAATTTGATTGATCCACGGATTCGATTAACCAGTAAAGAAGAACCCGCAAAAAACTTCACTGGTCTACAAAATATGTTATTTTGTCTCTTTTTTCGTCCACACTAATGATATAACACAATTATGATTTCATACCTAAATGCTACTGCCAAACTTACATTGGTAGACTGGTCTAAGGCAAAGAACTAAGAACTACGAGGATATAACTACCCACAATGTGAAAAGTCCTTAATTATAATTTACTTGGCTTGGTTTTCATCAATTTATCTTTTACTGGTATCGATTTCAAGATGGTTAAAAAGGCCTTTTAATGTTCGGATTAAGCTAATCAGTACTTGGTGGAAGAGACCCTTAACCTAATAACCTAGCGGCAGTTAGAAGAAAACATCTAACTTTTGCTTACGAATTCAGGTTGCGCAGCATCGTATGTTAGTTGCACTACGTCCTGTGAAGTTCTTATGTACGTGTTCTTACCTGTTGTTAGAACACGAGATTAATTAGCTAACACACTCGCCGGCGCTGCTGATTTTGTACGTAAGAGTGGCTGACGGGCACCATTCAAGTAACGTGATATGTATGTATGTTTAATCGACCGCGAAGCAAGCCTTGCAGTATATTCGTATAGTAGTTCTTTTTACAGGGATCTTTCTTTAAGTCATGTGTTCTTGCTTCACGGTCGATTATACACACATACATATCACATTCCTTGGAATAAGCAACGTACTTGCTTAGTGCGAAAAAGTGTATTTAACATCTAAGTAGTTTTAATACATTGTCCATATAATGTTAAACAAATAAATTGTATTTTAGTTTCAGCATAAAGTAATATCAATTTCACGGGTCGGAGGACATTGGAAACTCACGCATCGAAATGTCGTTACGAGAGAAGATGCTGAAGAGAATTGCGATTTCGTTATCATTGGCACCGGACATTTCAGCAAACCGAAAATGCCAAACAACCCCGGAGAGGACCTGTTCAAAGGTCAGTAAAATCGTAATGAACTTTTCAATGATACCAGAAAAAAATAGAATCAAAAAAGATTGTCTAAATAAACTTGAAAACCTTAAACTAGCATAGAGTAGTACAGAGGTCTCAAATTGAGTAAAATATGGTGAAAAGGGGCATTTCTTATACATTTGTTACCATTTAGGAGGAAATGAATGAACAATGAAGACAGATAAAATTTATATCAAAAGATTTTTCTCGTATCCTAAACGATGCCTCACTGATACATAATATCAGAGTTAAGAAAATCTGATGTAAGCGCAATTACAGAGTAGAAACAGAAATACAAATAATAAGAATATAGTTTGTATATTTTATTCTTACAACGACATGAGATTCCCATATTTGAGTTGATCTTATTTTCTTTTTTCTTCCGTTGGGCACATTCATACAATTTAGCACCTGTAACACGACCATAACTAAAGTGCTTCATTGAGGAATAATATGTAAAATCTATCAGTTCAAGAAGTCCTGGGGAATTGATTAGATTATAACAGATCTTATAGATAGTAACTAGCTAGAGGAAGGTGCGAACGTTTTTCAGAAAAGCGTATATTATAGTGGGATATCGATAATTAAAGTTTAATTCTGGAATTTCACCATGTCCTACGGGATGTAATGTAATATGTTTAATTACAAAGATATCCAATCGTCATTGTCTTGCTTAGTATTAAACTCATGAAATAATTTACTATCGAACTATTCAAAATCACCAAGATTCTCGCATTCTATTGTTTACATAGAAACATAAACTGAAGTTTGGGAGTTTGATTTCCCTAAGATCCAACAGCAATTAAAAACTTCCTTGACATATTCTTTCAAACCAATTATTTTAAACTGGAAATTATGTTAATATGTAAAATAACTCAATGCACTACACCCACCGTCATGATATTAGCGCAGCACACACCGCATTCCAAAATAAATTAGGTGCCATCCCAATATTTTATGAGCACGGCTACATTGAACCAAGTATGGGAAGGTGACAGTTTGATATGCATTCCGAACCATATAATAGTACCAACGAATGTACTTTCCAACTTGATAGAGAAAGATAATTGTGCATGAACTGGGCACGAATTTGAATCCATGACCTCTGGTGTGAAAGGAAAGTCGCCGCAACCCTGATCCATATATATTTTCCCCGTTTCATTTCAGGTACGATCATCCACAGCCACGACTTCCGCGACACCGAGCATTACAACAACCGTCGAGTCCTCGTCGTCGGCGCCGGCCCCTCTGGCATCGACATCGGGCACCTTCTCTCGGCGAACAGCAGCAAGGTGGTCCACAGCCACCATTCGATCTACCTCAGCCAGCGCAACTTTCCCGACAACTATGTCCTCAAGCCGGACGTCAAAGAGTTCAAGGAGAATGGCGTTGTCTTCAAGGACGATTCGTTTGAGGAAATCGACGATGTTATATTTTGTACGGGTGAGTTGATTTTGTTTAGTGAACAAATGAGTCGAAAGTTGTCGATATTGGACACCGGGTGGCTAAGCTCAGATGGCAGTGGGCTGGTCACGTCAGCCGAAGAGACGACGACCGTTGGAGTAACCGTGGCCTGCACTGGCGGCCGTGGACGGGAAAACGGAGTGTGGGAAGACCACCCGCCAGGTGGGACGACGACATCAAGTGCTTCGGCGGAAAGCAGTGGTTCCGTACCGCTGAGGGCCGGGAGGACTGGAGAAAAATTGGAGAGGCTTATGTCCAGCAGTGGACGCAAACACGCTGACTGACTGACTGACTGACTGAACAAATTATTATTGGTAATTTTAACGTGTTACTGTTTTGAAGAAGGCTCGTCAACTAATGTTTTCTTAGTTTTGCTGTGTTGTTATATAAATGCTTCCAAAAACCTGTCAATTTACACAGTACAATTTACTTATATGAATAACATACATACACAAGAAATGAATGTCATACTTTAATCGTCAAATCGGGATCCTTTTAAATACGTTTATTTTCATGTAGATAGACGAAGAACATCTTTATGGATTGAGACTTCAGTCACTCTAAACAAGAAAAATTAAGGTGTTTGTAAAAAGTAATTACTTCGTAAACAACTTTCAGTTGAATAATATTTTCATTTTGATTTAAATAAACCATTCAATACTTGTATGTACGTTAATTGAATCAAAATTAAGAACTGAATGTTTTAGGATTGTATTTTGAAAACTCTATCAGTCAGAACATTGCGAAAAATAGTGTCCTTGTAGTAAGAACAGAGTTGAAACAATTGCATCGAGTCGAGTAGTAGATGATAAAAATATATCCAATAATAACTATGAATTGCTTCTATAATAAACAGCTTATCAAAGTAGTGACGAATCTGATAGTGAGTGTATTCATGATATAGAAAAATAAACATATATGAACGAATGACGATTCATATATCATGTAACTACGCCAGTTTTCCCTAAATGATTAAGCATTTTCTTTTAAATTAATAATACATGTGCATTCTCAGTTTATCGTTAGGTGGTTTCGCAGAAACAGTGCGCAAATAACGTCATACTAACTCACATAAGGAAATTAGATCTAATTGAGTTAGGGAGATAGTAGCATTTAGATCTAAGCGTGTACATCATTATTGTGGACGGAGAAAGTCTATAAACCAGTGAAGATTATTGGTGGGTTCTCCTTTACTGAGTCGATCGAATATGACGTGTTAGATGTTTAAATAAACGAATTGAATTGAATAATTTGATAAAGCGAATGAAGGGTATGCGAAGGTGGTTTGAATATGATGAACAAAAGACTGATACATATTGACCAAGCAAATTTACAGAGCGGGTGTGTGTGGAATTAGGATAGCCGGGTCGCCGAATAAAACGTATCATTCATAACCAAATACATAGGTCAAGTATTTTGAAAAAGGTCAGGTCCCTGTAGCCGCGTCTGAACAATAGGTAGAAGAAGTGGGAGAATGATGTAGATAACATTGTGCTGGGACAATATCGAATGACGGTTTATCATGCTTATCAGTTCTGGGAAACTCTGTTGAGTTATTTTTGGCACGTGTAGAGACACTGGCGTGTACTGACGATAAAATACCGTTTTACCAACCGTTTGCAGGCCGAAATAAGTTTCACTACATTTATTGTATATAAGGGTATAACAAAAAAGAGTGACCATAATTTTAGGGTTGGTTCAGTATCGGAAATATAACCAATTTTAGTAAAAAATTTAGTAAATTTATTTTAAAAACTAACTGAGGTACACGGCTACGCTCGGGTCAAAGTCGTTTCGGAATGATGTCGGCCTGAATCTAACATTGTATGTTATAGTAGCTCTCCATACAAACTGTCATCCTCTTTTCAACCCTTTCGAGTTTAATTTTCACCACAAAAGGTAGCCTATGCCCTTTCCCAAGTTCCAGACTCTCTGCATATCAAATGTCATCAAAATTGGTTCAGCGGACAGACAGAGCCAATTTAAATTTAAAACAGAATAAATTCTTCCCAGTAATGACGTTTATGACATAAACTATGCATTTATTGGTTTCCGATGAAATAATTTATTAAAGTGCCTGCTTCACACTGAATTTTTTTTCATGCGACCCGACATGGATGGCTAATACCACACAACTACCGTTATGATATTAGCCCAATACACCACATTCCCGAAAGAATTTGGTGCCATGCCAGGACCTACCCTTTATGAGCACGGCTACATTGAACTGGATAGAAAACACGGACAATTTTTCATTGCCGCTTCGACCATCTTTTCATCCAATGCGATGGTACCAACCCGGGCGGGCTTAAACCCTACCACCTAGTAGGGGAAGGGGACCTACAGTTTTACATGGATTCCGAACCATGGAGCAGCTCGCACTCGCGATGAAAATGCACTTATCGAACTCGGAAAGAGAAAGACAGCGGTGCATGTCGGTATTGAACCCAGGTCTCTGGTACGCTAGGCCAGTCCCCGCGCCACTAGGCTACGAGCCGCTCAAACAATAAAATAAAATATATCTGTGAATCTAACTGTAATTCCGATAATAACAGCCGTCTTGAAAGTTAAAATAGAGCCAACTATGTAAATTGGTTACTCTAACTTACATAACATAGTTAGCCTTCTTTCAACGGGGAAGTAAACTGCTCATTTATCACGACAGGTGGCGTCCAAACGAGCTCACATAAAAGATCTGTCAAAAGCCATCGGATACCATGCACAATAAAACTGAATAGACTTACAATTTTATTTACTCAACCTACGTTATTAAAATGACCAAATTTTCGCGTTATTATTCTGAAAAATATTTGTATCAATTTATGCTGATCAAATGCGAATCACGAATTAATTTCAAACGTTGTGCTGGTCTATTACATTAAAATTAGTTTAAAGACAAAGAAACGCTTTTATTTTCCTCCAAACCTTATTCTAACTGCATCATGCATCTAAAAAATCGTATATAATATTTAACAAGAATGACAGTTGTGACGTTTCTAAGGTGAAGTCGGTCCCCCCATTGTTTTTTCTACTGTATGCTAGGACTGTTTTTAGGGTTCCGTACCCAAAGGGTGCCAAGGGAACCCTATTACTAAGCCTCCGCTGTCCGTCCTTCCGTCCGGCCGTCCGTCCGTCCGTCTGTCACAGCGCTGTATCTCAGTAACCGTAACAAATAGACAGCTGAAATTTTCACAGAGTGTGTATTTATTTTGCCGCTATAACAACAAAATAAAATTTAAAAATAATTAAAATTAAGGGGGGTCCTCATACTAAAAACGTGAATATTTTGTATCAAATCTTTTACGATGGTACGGAACCCTTCGTGTGCAAGTCCGACTCGCACTTAGCCAGTTTTTTTCTTACTATTTCCCTAACAGTGTGAAAACCCTTTCTATAAAGCTTTAGTATTTTTTCCATTGTTACTTACGTCTTTTACTCAGTGAAGAGTTACTGTCCAATCGGTTAAAATTACTGTACCTATTGAAACTGGACTGTTGCACGACCTTAAGTCGGCCTTAATTTTTAAACGGTTCAAATAACTGTTTCAAAGTCATCTGATCTGTCGCACGTGTTATTTTTACTAAGCGGTACTGTTCAATGGGTTAAAATAACTTTTTAATGTTAACTGTTTTGCCTAGGTTAAAGATGCTTACATTAATACGTCAATATTATTGAGAAATACTTTACTATAAATGACTAAATTTTAACTGTGTTGAAACTGAGATTAGTTTGTTAGGAGTCAGGATATGGATGCCTACCTAGTACAGGCGATCACCACATAGGTACACGTATAAATAATGTGCCACCTTGCCACCACATGTATGAGAGGGACAGATATACTTATGCGAGCCGATGCATTCGCACTCGGCCCGGCAGTAGGACTGGTCGCAGAGTTTGTGTAATGAATGTATTTTTTTAAAAGAAGTAAATAAAGTGTTTGAATAATTTTAGTGTTTTGGTGATCGGCATCCTTTCAAGTTGTTCGCTGGCAGCGTTGCCACATTGATCGGCCATGCTCACGCACTGATTCATATACATTTGCCATCTGATTATACCTGAAGCAGCTTTTCCACATAATTAGTTTGGATTCTAACGCAGGTTACAAGCGCAGCTACCCGCTGGACGCCACGAGCGGTCTGACGCTGCAGCCACGCGCGGCGCCACTCTACCGCGGCATCGTCAACATCCGACACCCGACGATGCTAATGCTGGGAGAGGACGTTGACTCCGTGGGGCTGGATGTGCAGGTGTGTGTTTTTTTTGCAACCTGACGTGGATGGCTAATACCCCACAACTAATAATAATAATATATAATAAAGCCATTTATTTTATGAGCACAGATGGTTTCATTACATTGTGGTGATTTCTAAGTGTTAGTATAAGCAAAAAAAAACTGTGAATGGATATTTCCTCTTAATCTTTAAACTTAAGTCCTAAATATTAGTAAAGTATTTTTTTTTTTTAAATTACTGTGCTCCCCACTGCAGGGTGAAGGCCTCCCCCATTTCTTCCCATTGTTTTCTCTCTTTTGCCTTTCTTGTCCATATTGTCCCCACAACTACCGTTATGATATTAGCCTAATACACCACATTCCCGAAGGAATAAGGTGCCATGCCAGGACCTCCCCTTTATGAGCACGGCTACATTGAACTGAATTGAAAACACGGACAATTTTTAATTGCCGTTTTAACCCTAGTTTCATCCAATGCGGTGGTACCAACCCGGGGCTTAACCCTACTACCTAGTAGGGGAAGGGGACCTACAGTTTTACATGGGTTCCGAACCATGGAGCAGCTCGCATTTGTGACGAAACGCACTTATCTAACCCAGAAAGAGAAAGAAAGTGGTGCATGTCGGGGCGAGAAATTGAACCCAGACTTCTGATACGCTAGGCCAGTCCCGCGCCACTAGGCTACGAGCCGCACAAATTCGTCATCACTGCATATTACATTTGCTCGAAGGAAAATGTGTAAGGCGCTACGAATTGACTCGTCCTAACCTAACGTCTTCCCTTAAGGCTCCAACTGCTTCCAGCATCCAGCAGACAAACGATTATGGCGACCTCCGGAATCAGTGAGATTGCGTTTGAGTTTTGGGATTCATGGAAGTAAGCGCGTCAAAATCGTTTTCAGGCGAGCAAAATATTTGTTTTTGGGCTATAAAGATTACTTTTTAAAGGGAATTAAAAAAAAATCACGCTTATTCACCAGATAAATATGTAATCTTTTTTCCACAAAAAAGGAAATTGTCTGAATCACTTATAGTTTCCAAGCGCCCGCCGGCTTGAAAACCTAGTAAATTTGTGTTTACAAACATATATTTTTTAAAGAATATAATTAACGACCATACATTATACATGTAATAGCCTAAACTTTGATATTTTCTTGATATTTCTCTACGGATGTTTATTCTTAACTGACGCTGTGTATTTTATCTCAAAATTACTGCAAAATATTGAAGGTCAGCGTCATATGGAGCCTTAATTGGAGCGATTAATTGTTTAATTTCAACTTCTAGGCGCAGTACGCGGTTGCCGTGGTAACCGGCAAGTTTCAACTGCCTTCGGAACAGGATATGATGAAGGACTGGGAGGACCAAGACAGTATTGTGCGCGCAGAGGGCCAGAAACAAATTGTCGATCTGCAGTCTATGGCGATACGGGAGGTATGGAAATTATTATTCTATTTCATTTAATTTCATTTATTTATTCAACTTCTGGTAGTCAAACTACACTACACTAAAATACTCACTAGAAACACTGAAAAAATACTAAAGTTAGAAAGAGTTTTCATTCAGTTAGGGAAAAAGTAGAGAAAACAGTAACAGTTAGAAGATACAGTAACATTTAATATTTCAGGCGGTTTTCACTAAGTTAGCGTGATCGATTTACTTAGTTGGCTCTATTTTTTAACCTTAAATTAAATTAATCGAAATTAAAGTTAGATTCACTAATAATTTTTAGGGTTCTGTACACAAAGGGTGCCAACGGAACCCTATTACTAAGCCTCCGCTGTCCGTCCGTCCATCCGTCAGTCCGTCCGTCGCTTCGTCTGTCACAGGGCTGCAGCTGAAATTTTCACAGCGTGTGTACTGATTTTGCCGCTATAACAACAAATAATAAACTACAATAAAATAATAAATAATTTAAAAAAACATGTTTTTTTTGCGTTCAATCTTGGCCCGCTTTTTTCAGTGTATATGGGTTAAACCTCGCAACTGTATTTTGAACTAGTTATGCTCAACCGATTGAACTGAAATTGCAAACGTGTTTAATTTGGATGACAATGAATGACGTGAACTTATTTCATTGAGTGACGTCATCAAATCCAATATGGTGGACTCGCAAAGTCGGTGGATATGTTATTTTTATGCACCCTCATTATATGGTTATCGAATAGGATTCGCTGAGAACCATACTTAAAATTTAATGACGTCACACTAAACTCAATGCCGACCGCCCCCAAGACAGCGGACCAAATGTTCTTATCTACCCACATGAGATGGGTATAAAATGAAAGGGCTCGCAAGGGACAAAGACATTGCTGAGAACACAAAAAAATAGCGATAAAAGCTTTTAAATTATTTGATGTAACTGAATACTATGTGCATCAAATTATTATTTTAATTTTAGCACATTTTAAAGATTGAATAAAAAATGGTTTTAAAAAAGTTTCTTTAAATGAATATGTTTTTAGGAATAGGACGTGGAGATACATTTCGTCAGAATCATATTATTATAATACTTGACTACTTGAAAAATACTTAAGGGGGTTTGGGCATTCATGTAGAGAGCGCCACAGTCGTTCGCAGCTATTTCTGCAATATCCCGCAAAAAATAATAAGTTGCAAACCATAAAATTGTATTTGCGAGAACACTAAGCAGTTTTATGTTGGTTTATAATGTAATCACTATTTATAAGGAAGGGTAGCCGTTAGATGATTATGAGCGTGTTTATATCGTATAAAATTAATTGTAAAATTTATTATTAAAAAATAATTGATAATTGTAAATATCAACTTTTTGAACGCATCTTCGCAATGGCAAACACCGGCTCATTTTTAGGGTTCCGTACCCAAAGGGTGACAACGGAACCCTATTACTAAGCCTCCGCTGTCCGTCCGTCCTTCCGTCCGTCCGTCCGTCCGTCCGTCTGTCCGTCCGTCTGTCACAGGGCTGTATCTCATGAGCCGTAATAGGAAGGCAGCTGAAATTTTCACAGAGTGTGTATTTATTTTGCCGCTATAACAACAAATAGGTAGAATTTTAAAATAATAAAAATTAAAGGGGGGGCCCATACAAAAAACCTGATTTGTATGTGTTAAATATTTTACGATGGTACGGAACCCTTCGTGGGCGAGTCCGACTCGCACTTGGCCGGTTTTTGTAATTGTATTATCACATTAAATGAACAGCTATTTAGTTTGCTCGCAAAACGTTTATATAGTAGGTATTTTACTTGATATGTATTTGGCTCTCGCTATACTCCAAGTCGACATTCCCTGCCCGATTTGCACACTCGTGATATTTCGGGTCCCAGATATCACGTAACCGATCGGGTTGCGGTGACACGATTTTGGTTTCATCTCAATAGTATTATTTTCATAGTGTGCTTCTTCTGGCTATCTTGCTTCCGCAGCTAAGAGTATACAGGGAAGACGTAACAGATTTTACGTTCTAGTCACTAGAATAACCGAGTAACTGGTGCCAGACTCTAGTATTGTATCTTTTTTAACCGATCGGGTTGCGGTGACGCGATTTTGGTTGCATTCAATAGAATTTTTTTCATAGAGTGTTTTTTCTGCCCAATTTGCTTCCGCAGCTAAGAGTATACAGGGAAGACGTAACAGATTTTACGTTCTAGTCACTAGAATAACCGAGTAACTGGTGCCAGACTCTAGTATTGTATCTTTTTTAACCGAAAGGGTTGCGGTGACGCGATTTTGGTTGCATTCAATAGTATTTTTTTCATAGAGTGTTTTTCTGCCCAACTTGCTTCCGAAGCTAAGAGTAAACAGGAAAGACGTAACAGATTTTACGTTCTAGTCACTAGAATAACCGAGTAACTGGTGCCAGACTCTAGTATTGTATCTTTTTTAACCGAAAGGGTTGCGGTGACGCGATTTTGGTTGCATTCAATAGTATTTTTTTCATAGAGTGTTTTTTCTGCCCAATTTGCTTCCGCAGCTAAGAGTATACAGGGAAGACGTAACAGATTTTGCCTTCTACTCACCAGAATAAACGAGCAACTGGTGCCATACCTTAGGATTGTGTCTTTTTTACCCAATCGGGTTGCGGTGACACGATTTTGGTTTCATTTAATACTATTACTTTTATAGTGTGCTTCATCTGCCCATCTTGTTTCCGCAGCTAAGAGTTTACAAGGAAGACGTAACAGATTTTAAGTTCTAGTCACAAGAATAACCGAGTATTCCACTTTCAGAAACAGTACTACGCCAACCTGACGGCCGAGGCCGGGGTGACGCTCGTCCCGCCTGTCCTGATGTCCATCCGCAAGGCCGTGGTCGAGAGCGCGGTGTACAGCTATCGCACCTTCAGGAACTTCGAGTATACCATCCTGAACGAGCACAACTTCACCAGGGCGTACCGGCCCGGAGGAGACGCCTAGCCCTGGAGCGCACAGGCTGTTCCCAACCACGAATGAGAGGCACAAATAATGATAAACGACTGGCCAAGTGCGAGTCGGAAAGTTCCGACACGAAAGTTTTCGTACCATCGTACAAGACTTAACACAAATAAATGACGATTCTGGCATGGATGCCCCTTAAATGTTTTTATTTTATTTTGTATTTGTTGTCATAGCGGCAATATAAATACATTTCAACTGTCTTATTCATGAGTTACAGCCCGACAGACGGACCAACGGACAGTGGAGGCTTACCAATAGGGTCCCATTGGCATCGTTTGGGTACGGAACGCTAAAAAGGAAAGAGAATAGACGGCACAGCCGCCTACAATGTGATCCACTAAAATACCAATTTTCTAAGACGACCAATGTAAATTTAACGTACAGAGCGCATCACCCTGGCGCGACAGCAGGCATTGGTATTTGCAGGGAAAACGTACGTGGGTCAAAGTCGAATGGCATCTAGGGTGATCCCGTGTATACATATCCTACGCACACATAGTCGCAGACGTATTGGGTGATTTGTGTGCCAGCCAACGCTCACATAACACTACTCCTTAAATTTCTCTCCTATGCCCTAAATTCTTCTTGTTGGATTTTTTTCTAGTTTACTCTTTATTTTGTATAAACTACGCCGGTTCCCCATCTGGAGTAAGGTTCCGTGCTTTATCTTGGTGTTACTGCTCATTTTGCAAACTGATAAATGAAGTTCATAATTAATTTGATTAGCAACTGACCAGGTTTTCATTCAAAGATCAGATCACATTACCTACACAAGATTTGTTGTTTGTTTTATTGTTTTCACCAGTTCTCAGGTGACTGTAAGCATTTGGGTTGATATCGATAGGTATTTAAATTCGCATGAATGCGAATCGATTTCAATAAAAACTTCAATGAATCTGAGGATAGTGTTTTCTTGTTGTTTGAACGTACTAATCTCTAAAATATCTTTGAAAAACTTACTTCTATTTGAAAAAAAGTGCATTTGATAGCCCAATTCTAATGGAAGGTTATAGGCTATTTAACATCACACCAGGGGGTTACCATAGAAAATCACCCTCAGTTGAACAGGCAAAAGAGCAATTATATCTGACGTTTAGTTGAGTTTCGTACCGCCAACTGGTAAATTTCGGGTCACTTGTCCGTGCAATACGTCGTTCAATTCACTGTCTTGCCTGTTCACCTGCTATTCACCCGGCGAGTTAACTTACCATGGTAACCCCACAGGACCCTTTTGAGCCGATTTCGGGTGTCGCTGCGTTTGTAGGGCTCATTCAAAAAATCCAAGCAGTTGCATGTATTCCTGCCGAAGGCAATGCACTAAGCGCATGTTCTGTGCCGGTGACAGACATTCTATTCGCTGCTCCGACCGAGATGAGTCACACTTTCTCGACGGAGCGCAGCGTAACCGGAGTTGTGCAACTCGTCCACATCTCGGTCGGTCGACCGGCGGACATCCTATGCAGATAATGGGAGCACCAGATGTGACGTCACCACTCGCGCTAGGGAACTCCGTGCTTTTGAAAAACGATTCATGCTCATGATGGATGTCTTTCGATAATTTTTGCAAAAGCATTTTTATGTGAACAATGATGGTTAATACCATGAAGTTACAGTCTCTTTAATTTACAGGTAGGAATATTAGACTACATGTGTAATTTAAATATTAAGATAAAAAACTTCATCTAAAAGATCCGAAACTGCAGCTGTAGGTGCCTAAAATACTGGCGGTGTTACCTCTTTGAATTGCCAGGCTTATTCGCCGGACAAAATGTTCTCCGGACCTGGGATCACCGGAACTTTCATTTAAAAGTTTGCCTAATGTTGAAGCGAAGATTATCGATCCTAGTTATCATGTCTCGACGGCGAAAGCCAAAAATTCATAAGAATTTACCACGCAGCTCTATTTATGGTGTTATGCAGTTACAAACAATAATACCATAGACTAAAGAAGAAGGGATGGACTGCTAATGCCACACCAGTGATGAATAGAGATAATAAAAGTCCACAGGTGGTGTTGCAATTTACATTTCAGAATACAACAAATATAAATCAATAAAAATCAAAAATATGTTTTAATTACAATGACAATACTTGATTTACAGTTAAAATGTAACGCCTATCTTTTTTTTTTATGCGACATGGATGGCTAATACCACACAACTACCGTTATGATATTAGCCCAATACACCACATTCCCGAAAGAATCAGGTGCCATACCAGGACCTTCCCTTTATGAGCGCGGCTACATTGAACTGGATGGAAAACACGGACAATTTTTCATTGCCGCTTCGACCATCTTTTAATCCAATGCGATGGTACTAACCCGCGCGGGCTTAAACCCTACCACCTAGTAGGGGAAGGGGACCTACAGTTTTACATGGATTCCGAACCATGGAGCAGCTCGCAATTCGTGACGAAATGCACTTATCGAACTCTGAAAGAGAAAGACAGTGGTGCAAGTTGGTATTGAACGCGGGCCTCTGGTACGCTAGGCCAGTCCCCGCGCCACTAGGCTACGAGCCTTATCAAGCTTAGTATAATGGCGGTGTAAGCATTTCTGGCAGTGACGGGACATGGCGATGGTTAGAAATGTCATAGCACCAGCGAAAATAAGCAGTTTCCGGTGAGGTTTGTACGTCCTATGTATGACGTACGGTATCTCTCCTCAGGCCCACCGTCGTTATATTAGCCCAACGCGCCGCATTGCCGAATAAATTAGGTGCCATGCCAGACCATTGCCTTTATCAGCATGGCTACATTGAACTGGATAGAAAAGACGGACTATTTATCTATGCCGATTCGACCATATTTCATCCAAGGGGATCAACCCGGGCGGACTTAACCATACACCTAGTAGGGGAAGTGGATCTACAATTTTACATTGATTTCGAATCATTAACCATTAACCGCATATGTATAACAAAGCTGATAAAGAATTAGACATAAGAAAAATGACTCGTTATAACTGCAAAACACAAGTGTTCAATTGGCTTATGAAAATGGATTATGAAGATACTGAACTCAAATTCTCGGTTTTGGTTTGAGCCAATTACATAAAAACCTGACACACACCACATTATGATACGTCACAACACAAGACACCACCTCAAACGACTTCAGTCCACACTACATCACATCACATCACATCACATCGCACCACACCACACCACACCACACCACACCACACCACACCACACCACACCACAACACAACACAACACATCACACTACAAAACCCATAGAGAACACAACACACCAAAGTCCTAAAAACAGAAATGTAATAGATTAATTTGAAATACTCGCATACCTAAACTAATTAATTAAATTTACTTTGTAACTCTCCTTTATGTTACAGCTGTATAGCTAGTTTAGGGGAGAGAGATCGCATAATTTGTGTATAAATGTTGCATCTAATAAACATTTCATTTCATTTCATTTCATTTCATTTCATTTCATTTCATTTCATTTTCATTTCATATATACGCAAAGAAATCCATTTATATAACTAACGCCCGTTTCCAACACCTCCAGCTACCTGAAATCCGATGAGTTACTTTGGAATAGGTGATGAAAACAGTGGTAAAAATAAAAAAAGGGGATTTTAAATCCTCGCTCTCCTGAACTACGTGACGCTCATTATGTGTAACGCGGCGTGTATACAACCAAGATGCACCCGAAGACGCCCATGGGCTTTCGGAAATTTTCGGGCACTGTGAACACCATACCGTTCGGCCGGATTCATGCGATGTTTAAATAACCCTAGGTTGTATTTTGAAGGACTTACCTGCCATTTTTATGAATAGGTATATGTTTTTTTATGTAAGTAGACATAGATCGCTTCTAGCAAAACTGCTGTCATGATATTAGCCTAACACACCTCGTCGTCCTACCCGACGACATCACCTACCCTACTGGGACGACGACATCAAGTGCATATCGGCGGAAAGCAGTGGTTCCGTACCGCGGAGGGCCGGGAGGATTGGAGAAAAACCGGCCAAGTGCGAGTCGGACTCGCGCACGAAGGGTTCCATACCATCAACACCAAAAAATCACGTTTTTTTTATGGGGCCCCCCTTTAATGTTTATATTTTTGAATTTTACCTATTTGTTGTTATAGCGGCAAAATAAGTACATACTATCTGAAAATTTCAGCTGCCCACCTATTACGGTTCATGAGATACAGCCCTGTGACAGACGGACGGACGGACGGACGGACGGACAGCGGAGGCTTAGTAATAGGGTTCTGTTTTCACCCTTTGGGTACGGAACCCTAAAAATTTAAGAGGCCTATGTCGAGCATTAGACGCAAACACGCTGACTAACTGACTGACACCTCATGGGAACTAGGTGCGATTCCAGGACCTTCCTTTTGTTGCACGGCCAAAAATATGGTCAATGAAGCTGGAAAAGTAGCCGCCCTAATATAGGGAAGGTCCTGGCATGGCATGGTACCTGATTCCTTCGGAAACGCGGTGTGTTGGCCATGTATCATGACGGTGCGTTTGGTATTAGCCACCCATGTCCACTTACATAAAAAATAACCCCTCCTTCTTGCGCAGTCGGGTAAAAATAGAAAAGAACAAACGGCCGTGATTGGTCGTCTCTGGCTAAGAGCCAAAAAAAAAACAATTAAACGTATGAATATGAAATGGTCGGTTTCTCCGTTTCAACACGGTGTCATATTAGGTTCAAGAATCAACATTGACCCCAATTTGGGTTCCTGGTAGAGTAGGCTCGACGAAGACATGGCATCTTACATCACGTGTTTCGAAGCGCACGCAAAGTGAGTCACTGGCGGCTGTAGGATATTTTGCAAGCAATCATTTGATTACATAGTTCTTTGCTCCAGACCGTTCTACCAATGTAAGTTTGGCAGTAGCATTTAGGTATGAAATCATAATTGTGTCATATCATTTATGTGGACGAAAAAAAAAAAGACCAAAAAAAAAACATAATTTATAGACCAGTGAAGTTTCTTTGCGGGTTCTTCTTCACTGGTTGATCGAATCCGCGGATCAATCAAATTGTGACATGACTTAGTGTAGTTTTACTACCAGAAGTTGAATAAATAAATGAAATGAAATGAAATGAAATAGTACTACTAACCAAAACAAAAATTTGGTGTGCATACTTGCAATAAATGTTACCACTTGTTGCATGTTTTTAAATTCAATAAATTGGTTACAGAGAAAGTATCCATTTCTGAACTTTATTACCTCAAGGCAGAAATCTTAATGTAAATGGAATAATTTGTTAATACATAAATGTCACTTTTACTTATATTTTTTAAGGTGGCCCAACCCGCTCAACTTCCCATACAAACGGGGAAAGAAGATCACTAGATGTCTGATGACCGTTGGCATTGTAAAATTGTGTTTGGTTTCTAAGTTATAAGGTCCGAAAGTTCGAATTTTTCGCACGTTTTATACAATAACTTTGGTGGTTTATTACGCAATCATCGTCATCTATGGCTTATTTAATTAAGATTTATTTAAGAATTTATTTAAGAATATAAGATCTATTTGGATTTTGTTAGATTTTTGAGACTACAGCGGTCGTGGTTTACTTTTAGCTATAAGTGGTTTTGAAATCAAAATTTTCGAAAATCTTACCAAATCATTCATTATGCACATTATCTTTTTTGTGGACATGTTGCATTTTCCTTATCACGGAGGCTGTCTTTTTCTTTGAAACAGAGAAGGTCCCAGAGCGCAACAGCGCGGTTTTGTACAGTGCCCGCGAATGAGTTAGTCCCGCCGGGTTGGGCCACCTTAAAACTGACATGGATGGCTAAACAACTACCGTTATTATTTTAGCCCGATACGCCACATTCCCGAAGGAATTAGGTGCCATATCAAGACCTTTTCTTAATGAGCACGGCTACATTGAACTGGATAGAAAACACGAACAATTTTGTCATTGCCGTTTCGACCATCTTTTCATCCAATGCAATGGTACCAACCCGGCGGGCATCTAGTAGGGGCAGGTGATCTGTGGTTTTACCGAACCATGGAACAGCTCGCATTCGTGGCGAAATGCACTTATTCAACTCAGAATGAGAAAGAAAGTGATGAATGAACGGGGCGAGGATTTGAACCCAGGCCTCTGGTATGCTAGGCAAGTCCCCGCGCCAATAGGCTACTATTAATCATATACTACTAGATCATATGACATTTAAAAAAAAAAAATCATCTTATTAAAATATGTATTCAATAAAAAGTTACTAATAAACAATTTTCTAGTTAATTTGGACTTACTGAGGTGCTTCACTAAGTTGTTCTTTATGTTCTAAAAGGACATTTTAAATACATTTTAAGGTTATTTAACTAGTTCACGATAAGACCTTATGTTGAGGCATTTTCGATTTTTTTTTTATATTTGGCTAATGGGATCTCCGAAAGGAATGGTTATGGTGGAAACAATTTATTGTAGCAACTTATACGCAAAAAAAAAATATGTGAATTATCCATGTATCAAACACTTATTGTGTATGTATGTATGTTTGTATATTCCCTATGGACTCAAAAATGGCTGGACCGATTTCGATGAAATTTTCAGGCAAGCTTAGAAGCTCCGCTCGGGTTAATGTCTCAAATTAAATAACGGCGTCCTGACCGATTTTGATTCTGATTTTTAGGGATCTTCTGATTTTCGAGTACGATTTTTTGAACTTTTTCGACGTTATGATCGGTAGTTGATGTTGAAGGGCGTCCACGACGAGGTGCATCGTCAACTTCTTTGAGACCATTTTTGAACGACGAATACCACTCGTATACTCTTGTTTTTGAGAGAACAGAGTCCCCGTAGGCTTTTTGTAGCATTCTGAATGCATCAGCACAAGAGATTTCGTTGGAAACACATAACTTCAAACAAATTCTTTGTTAAATTTTTTTTCCATTTTGAAATGCGACGAATTTCAAAAACTTGATTGATATAAACAGACGCCAAACAATTACTAATGACATTTAAGATTTGACATTTGGCAGGAGTGTCAGGGAAAGGTGTACCAGCCTGAGAAAAAATAAATATTCGAATCGGTAAAGCATTTTAAATTCAAACTACAAATTCCCGGAACTTATTGATCAAAGTGTATATGATGAAATCACTTTCTGAATTTTTAATTTATTGATGTTATTGAAGCAGCCATCAATTATTATTTTTTTGCATTGGATTGTCCTACAAACAAAAAAATGCGTCATTTGACGTTATCAAAAATTTAAATGTTATCCAGCTGTTGGTGTTGAGTGGCGATAATAAATGAATGTGGACTGTAACTTTGATATTGCGTATATTGCACCGTAAAACAAGACTTAAATAACAACTATAGCAGCGTATGTAGGTAGCTTCTAATTCGACGTATGTAGACGGACTGGTTTGTCCGCGCCGCGCGGTGTGGGATGCTGTCGGAGGTGCGCGGCGGCGGGGGAGAGCCGTGCTCGCTACGCTCGTCGCTGGCATGCGAATCCGATTCGTTCGAACAGTTCGTAACATGCCCCCCGGCGTTGAAAGAAGCAGCTTTCAACAGTCGTTGATGTCGATAGGAAGGGGACAGATTTTGGAGAAGGCTCTCCGTATGGTTCCTTTGACGGTTTTGATGTCAGCTACTCGGGAAATACCGTCGTCGCCTGGGTACATTTCCAGTACTCGGCCCAGGTTCCATTGTAGAGGGGGAAGGTCCTCCTTAATGACTACCATGGTGCCTTTGGTAAGTTGGCCTTTGGTTTGTCTCCACTTGGTCTTCTGCTGCAGCTCCGCAATGTATTCCTTTTGCCACCTCCTCCAGTAATGTTGTCGCATTTGCTCAATGCGTTCAAATTTTGTAAGACGGTTGGTCGCGACGTCTTCCATCCCTTCACTCGGTACCGATGTCAACGTTCGTCCGATTAGGAAATGTCCTGGTGTCAAGGGTAGGAGGTCTTCAGGGTCGGAAGAGAGTGGAGAAATGGGACGGGAGTTTAGGATCGCCTCTATCTGAACTAAAACGGTATATAACTCTTCAAAGGTACAATGACTATTTCCAAGTACGCGTTTGAGATGGTGCTTGGCTGACTTTACTCCCGCTTCCCATAGCCCACCAAAATGTGGTGCATATGCTGGCGAAAAGTGGAACTTGATCGATGTGTTTGCCAGTTCTTCTGACAAACTATTTGAATTTTCTTTTATGAAGCGCTTTAAATCATTATTTGCACCAACAAAAGCAGTACCGTTGTCGGAAAAGATATCTGTAGGCTTGCCACGACGGCTTATAAAACGCCGCAGTGCTAGCATGAATGCATCTTTGGTTAAATCTGTTACCAACTCCAAGTGAACACATTTTGTGGTGAAGCAAACGAAAATGGCGATGTATGTCTTAATCAATCTGGACCCGCGGCCTTTTCGATCCGCTGCCATAACTGGACCCGCGTAATCAATACCAGTGCATTTAAAGGGCAGATCGGAAAGGACACGGTGCTTAGGCAAATTTCCCATGATTGGCGAAACCGGATGCGTTTTCAAGCGGAAACACCTAATACATTGATGTGTGATCTTCTTTGTTAGATTTCTGCCTCCGATTGGCCAATAGGTTTCTCTAATAGAGGCAAGCAGTTGCTGGGGTCCTGCATGCATTAATCGTATATGTTCATGTCGTACCAATAGAGTAGTAAAATGATGCTTTGCACTGATGATAACGGGATGTTTTTTGTAATAGTCAAAATCTGAATTTTCTAACCGGCCCCCAACTCGCATGATGCCGTCAGAATCTAAAAATGGAGTCAAACTGAGGAGTGTAGATTTGTTTAAACCTTGCCCTTTGTTTAGAAGGTCTATTTCACTTGGAAAAGACTCTAGCTGCACGAATTTTAACAAGCAAGTTACAGCAGCGTCCAGCTCTGCTACGGTAAGTGGTCCTGATTTTCTTATTACTAGCGGTTTGCAATTGTGTAAAAATCGAAGGATATAAGCCATGCTGCGCTTAATTCTGGAATAGTTTGAGTATCTTGAAAAAGGGAAACCCTCAATGCTGGTTAGGGCCGACAAGCACTTCGGTTCCAACCTTAATTCCGGTAAATGTACTGTATTTTCGAAACTTTTAAGTTTAGGCCAAAGAGATTCGTCCTTAACGAGAAATGGAGGCCCAGTCCACCAAATGGTTGCCTGCTGTATGTGGTTTGCACTGATTCCCCTGGATAATAAATCGGCTGGGTTTTCATGAGTTGAAACATGACGCCAGGTGTGCCTACACGTTAGTTCTTGTATGTCTGCAATGCGATTTTTAACGAATGGCTTGAGTTTATTTGGAGCCATTTTTATCCAACCTAGCACTATTGATGAATCTGACCACAGAACGCACCTATCTACTTTGAGTCTTAAGGAGTTATGGACTTTTTCTAAAAGCCGTGCAGCTACGACAGCTCCACATAACTCGAGACGCGGAATGGTAGTTGGCTTTAGCGGTGCCACCTTGCTCTTCGAGCAGAGCAAGTGCACCTCGTGCTCGTCTGTTTCGCTATTTGTTGATCGCAAGTATAAGCATGCACCATATGCATCCTGAGACGCGTCTGAGAATACGTGAATTTCAACAGATTTTGGGAGATCACAGAGTACTCGTCTATGAATACGTAGATCATTAAGACTTGGAAGGTGTAGAATGAAACTCTGCCAAGCTGCTTGGACATCTTCAGGTAAGATTTCATCCCAGGACAATTTGTGAAGCCAAAGCTTCTGTAGAATAACTTTAGCGTTGATTACACACGGGCTTAAAAGACCTAAAGGGTCAAATATTTTAGCAATAGAGGATAATATGCCTCGTTTTGTAAGATGAGGTTCATCATATTTGAGGTCAATTGAGATATGCAATTCGTCCGTGGCACTCGACCAACCTAAACCTAAAGTTTTACCTTGATTTTTTGCATCCAGGTCTAGACTCAGGTTGTCACAATTAGACACGGTTATCAAACTTGGTTCATTCGAACGCCATTTACGTAGGTTAAGGCAACCTGAATCCAGCGCCTTGGTGACGCCGTTGCGAATCATTTTAAGGTTTTCTATCGTCTCCGCACCAGTGAGCATATCGTCCACGTAAAAATCCTTTCGAATTATTTCTGAAATAAGCGGATCTTTACACTCGTTTGCTAATTCGGTAAGACATCTGATAGCTAAATATGGAGCAGCTGCGGTACCATATGTAACCGTGTTGAGCTGAAATGTATTGAGAGGATCCGATGAGTTGTTCCTCCAAATAATTTTCTGTAGATGCCGTTGATCTTTGGTGACCAATATTTGTCGGTACATCTTCTCGATGTCCGCTGATAATACGTATTTATGTTGACGAAAGCGCAATAGTATCGACATAAGGTCATCCTGTATGGTTGGACCGACCATTTGAATGTCATTAAATGAAACACCCTTTGTAGTTTTTGCTGAACAGTCAAACACTACTCTAAGCTTTGTGGTGGAACTATCCTCACGAACGATTCCATGATGTGGCATGTAATAAGAGATACTATTCGATTGTGAGTCTAAGTGTTCTCCATTCGTAATCGTCATATGACCTAAAGTCTCATATTCGTGAAGAAAGTCTTGATATTGTTTTCCGAGAAGCGGTTGTCGAACAAGTTTCTTCTCTAAAGAGAGAAAACGAGATTTTGCCATCTCAAATGATTCTCCTAAAACCTTGGCTTCTTGTTTTAAGGGAATCGTAACTACGAAACGGCCGTCCGGTTGACGGGTAGTAGTTTTCTTGAAGTGAAGATCACACTGGTGTTCTTCTTGGGACCAGGCATCCCTTTGGACAATATTGTCGAGTTCCCAAAATTTCGCGAGTTGATCCTGAACATCTAAATTCATGGAAAGGTGACATTGAGTGTTGGTCGTTCCAATACCTGTTACGCCTGAGATCAGCCACCCAAGTTCCGTGTTACGTAGGGTGGGTTTATTTCGACCCAATTTGATCTGTTCTGAACCGATAAGATCCCAAAAGAGGTTGGCTCCAATAAGAATATCGATCTCAGCTGGCATATGGAAAAGTGGATCGGCCAATCTCAAATGGGTTGGAATATCGAGGTTTGCTCGGTTCACTGTACTACAAGGTACCGACGAGGTAATGCTAGGAAGTACAAAACAGGAAACTTCGCATTTGAAGGGGCCTTGCATTGACTGAAAGCGGATGGAACACCGTTTTTTGAGTTGTGAAACATTGTTGCTGATTCCCCAGAGCGACCCTGTCACGTCAACTGTAGTCAAGTCGAGCGTATTGCATAATTTCTCTGTAATGAAACAAGTCATACTCGCGGAATCTAACAGAACGCGGGCGACGTGGGTGTTACCGCGCCTATCGTGCACCTTGACTAGTGCTGTCGACATCAGTACCTCTGGGTTTGACGCCTGTGCGGACAATGCTACTTGGACGTCCGTCTGATTGACTTGCAGTTGTGGTTCGTCGCGTGAAGCATTTGGCGCTGCACGCGGTTCTTTGTGAAGTAAAGTGTTGTGTTTAGATTGGCACTTCCGGCAGTGCCCCAATCTACAAACGTTTGAAAAATTACCTGGTCTAAAACAATTCGCACATAATTTTAGATTTTTTACCTGTTGTTCCCTTTCTGAACTTGATAGCTGCTGAAACTGTCCACAGTGGAACAAAGCGTGGTCGCCCTTACACAAAGGACAAGTGATCTTGAAAGACTTGGTGCCTGCTGTGAAGGCTTTGACCTTATGGGCCTCGCCGTGCAGCTTACTAGCAGATGTAGAAGTGGACGCTCCCCGATCTGCTCTGTTGAGCTCGATTGTTTCCAATAAATCTGACCGATTTTTCAAGAAACCTGAGAAAACCTTCAGATTAATTGTTTGCTTAGTGACTTTGAATTCTTCCCACTCTCGTTGAGTGCGAAAATCTAACTTTGCTGAAATAATGTAAATGAGTAAGGTGTCCCAACTCTCAGTGGGTTCTCCCAAAATTTGTAAAGACCGTATGTTTTTTGTCAAACTGTCGATCAGATCCCTGATGGATCGAGCAGATTCCTTTTTAATCGGTTCGATATTGAATAACGCCTTAACATGATTTTGTATTAGCAATCGAGAATTATTGTACCTGTCACATAAAAGATTCCAGGCGATGGTATAATTTGCTGCTGAGAATTCGAGTGACCTGATAATTTGGGAAGCGCGATCTGTCAAAGAAGATCGCAAGTAATGGAATTTTTGTATTTCGTTAATATCATCATTTGAATGAATTAAAGACAGGAAAGTATCGTGAAATTCTAGCCAATCATGAAAATCACCCGAAAATGTTGGTATTTTTATAGTCGGTAGCTTTACGCTGTTACGAAAATTCTTTGTTTGCTTCACCACAGACTGCTGCATTGAATGTTCACTAGAGCCAGAAACAGATTCACCTTTACTTGCCTTCGCGTTAGTGCTGCAGATATCTTGTGCCTTCGAAATAGTTCCATAGAATTGCGATTCAAAATCCGCCCTCTCAGCAAACTGTAGGTCGGCATCTTCGGTATTGCATTCTATTTCCGTCTGTATTTGATCATAATTGCTGAAAAGTAATTCAAATTTGGAAATGCGCATCTGTAACTCAATTATTTGAACATTGGTCAGAACCTCTGGCAAACTATTGACATAATTCGTAAATTGGGTAAGGCGGCCCTTAAATGAACCTCTCTTTTTTATCAAATCCTTTATTGTGGTACTTACTGGATCCGGTTCCATTATTTTGAGGAATTATAACAGCGGTAAGAAAGTCAATAAAGAATAAGAATGAAATTAATAAACTTTGTGTTATTTTTCCGTTAAATTACCATGTTGTATACTAAGGTAATAAATTCTAATGCATAGGTAATCAAAATTGCTAGCAATCTGTTAAGAAAGTTATGATATCTAGAAAGTAGAAGATCGTTGAAATGACGAGCGTATCTAGTAACGTAAACGATCGTTGTTGCTAGCCGCAGCGGTAGCGAGAACAATAGACGCTGCCGCCTGCCGGCGCGATGCAGATAGATAAGCCAAACTTCTTACTGAAAAAACTCAGCGCGCCTGCAATCTCACTCAGTTGACTGCAAGCATAATTTGCCTTCGTAAAATCTACGCGATATTATAATTTCTGTGGTAAAAGTCGATAATTAAATTATTTCAACAAACCGATTTATCGAAGTTTGTTATTTAAAACTATTTGCTATAAAACAAATTTGTAACTAAGTAAGTAAGTTTATGTAAATTAAATATAGTGTAGGCGTACTAAAGCTTTAGGTAAGGTTTTAGGTAATTTTATTTAGGTAGGTAAAATATAAACTGAAGGAAAAGGAACGGACTCACGTTAGCTGTGGCGCCTTAATATAAGTCCTGGAGCCTTTCTGAATATGGTGATGTGTCCTTTGGTCACACTCCTGGGTAGCTCCTCTGACTACCTGCCAGATGATGCGGTAAAGGTTTCTTGTTTGTGTGATGAGTCCGATACACGTTAGGTATTCGTGAAGTTCTGTCGTCGTTGTCCTGCGCACTCCACCGGGATGCTACGGGAATGGTCCAGGCTGTAGTCCTGTGGGCGGTACGGGAAGACGGCTGCTCCTTGACCTGACGTCGTCGTGCTTCGCGCTGCTCCTTGCCGAATTTTGAAAGATCAACTATCCGTTGCGTTGCGCTGTTGATCTTTAGAAATCTTGTTTTGTAGACTCGATGGCTGTAGTTTTCTTGAATAATCCGACTCGAAGACCATATGTTGGTGTTGAGTGGCGATAATAAATGAATGTGGACTGTAACTTTGATATTGCGTATATTGCACCGTAAAACAAGACTTAAATAACAACTATAGCAGCGTATGTAGGTAGCTTCTAATTCGACGTATGTAGACGGACTGGTTTGTCCGCGCCGCGCGGTGTGGGATGCTGTCGGAGGTGCGCGGCGGCGGGGGAGAGCCGTGCTCGCTACGCTCGTCGCTGGCATGCGAATCCGATTCGTTCGAACAGTTCGTAACACCAGCTACCCTGGATAAAAATATAAAAATTACTTTGGCACATCATTGCTATTTAAAATTATTGAATGCCTCAAAGTCTTTATTTTATTTATATTATCTTTTCGTGTCATTTGCTAGAAGGTTTGTACGGGCCGGATGGTTTTGGAACTCTACTGATATTTTCGAGCTACATGCTTGTTTCGAAGCTATTGAAACCAAACAAGGAATCAAACCAGAAACGACCGCAGCAATGGTGCAACAAGGGGATTACCACTGCTTCGCTGGTGAAAGTTGTCGTTGATAGTAATTGTATGGTACCTACCTATGTTTATCTGTTTAACAGAGTGAGACCTGAATTAGCGAAATAATAATTGCGTACGTCTATCTACAAGACTTCAATATTTCATGGTGTTTTTATGGAACCGGACATGCATGGCTAACATCATCTTTTGTATTTCCTCAAAGCTATGACATGGGAGTCTTTAAACGTAATTTGAACAAGCTTGATAGCTCAGCGATAGTCTGTAAATCCGATGGTTTGGTTTTTTCATAAAACAATTAATGCAACTAGTTTTTGTCACGCCCTTAAAAAAACTCATATTCTTCCACCAAAACATTTAATATACATACATAACATGAAAAACACCCCTTTCGTATGGCAATGGAACGAACAATTTGAAACAAATAATTGGGAAGCTTTGAAGGCAGCAAGTCCTCTTGAGAGTAACTCGCAGACAGCACGCGCGCTGTGCAATAATAATTAGTGGCGCGTGCAAGGGTATCATATACGGAGACGGCTTTTTGGTGGGTACAAATAGTTTTTGATTAATGGAACGCTAAATTTTGTTTCATGGAACTCTAAATGGATGGATAATACCCGCGAGCATGGAAAGACGAACCCAGCATGCCCACGCTGTGCTTACAATGGTTGGAACCAACTTGAGTAGGTTCGATGTCCATTTACTTGTATGTTCATGTTTGTTTTTTTGTTTTAAAATATTTCTAAAATTAGGTGAACGTTCACGCTCTCAAAGGCTTCAAAAAAGGAACCGCAATAGGTATCCACATACCTAAGAACACTGCTCTGAACCCTGCAGCTCCAGCACTATCAGTCATATACCCTCTATCTATTCTCTATCTACGAATGATCTGCTTAATTTGGGCGACATTAATTGCTTTGCAGATGACAGCAAGGTGCTGGCAAAACACACCAGTCCCCGGACCCCAAGCAGGGCTGAAGTGCAGGCGGCTAGGCGTGCGTGTAGGTTCTCGTGGAATCCGAACCACGGCCAGCCTCAACGGATAAAAACGGCCACCCATCTAGAACCCAACCCCGCTTAGAGTTGCTTTATCAAGTTTGTGCCACCTGCCGAGTCTGCGCATAAACGGGCTGGGATTTAAACATAGACCACTAGGATGCAAGTGTTTCCTGCACCACTAAACTAATCCTTGTTATACGGGCTGGTACATTGCATTGGATCAAAGATTTTCTAACCGCCTATGAAACAACATTGTCCTTGTCTTTCAACCGTTTGAATGAACCCCTTCTCATAAAGGTAAGGCATGAGACGTAATTCCTTCAAAAATAGCCCAATTTCAATATTTTGTTGTTAACTCGCTTCAAAAAATATAATTACAAACATAAAACATGACCAAAAATAAAATTGATTTTTCATACAATAATAGTTGAAATAAAAAAAACTAGGTTTATTTACCATAACCATAAAAAAATACAACTATATGTAAACCTTAAAAATAACACACAGCAAAAGAGAAAAAAAGCATAATATAAAAGAACAAAAACTTAAAATAACTAAAATCTATAATAACTAAAATTTAATAAGATACATAACTAAAATAATCTAAGAGCCAAACTATTAACAAGGTAATTAATACGAAGTTATGACATGATGACAGTGCATAAATCAATGACGCTGGTTTTAAGCCTGGCCGTTAAGGCTGTTCCGACCCATATTAAGTTGTTTGCACACATAACGCAAAAAGTATTGCACTTTAAGCCACGAATTAATAATAAAAGTTTAATATAGTCATATTACTTGCAGCGAAAACAATTTCACAATTTCAGGATTATTGGTTTTGTTACAATTTATTTAAATACGATTTTTATTTAACAGCGCCATCTAACAGTGTAAAACTTCTATTACAACGAACCCATTAAACCTGAAATTGTGAATATGTTTTCGCTGCAACTACTATGCCTATATTTAACATTTTTGACGAATTCGTGCCCTAAAGTACAAAACATTGTATGGGTCGGAACATCCTAAAGCCATAATGTTTCCCTGATTGTAATTAGGTTTTATTCGTAGGCGTTCAGCTACATACAACCAGATTAGCTGTTTTTCTTATTTATTTACTTAATTAGTTATTTATTTACTTATTAAGTTATTTTTACCGTATTGGTTCTGTAGGCAGACATAATATTTTATTTGTAAAGGGATATATCTGATGATGGTGCACATGTGACCAATCTGTAATAAAATTATTGTATTGTGATGAAGTATTGTAGTGAATTTCTGAATGCTTTGCTGCATATGAAATGTAAGTATTTATATTTTGTTAGTTTAAAGCAAGCAGAAACATACGAATATCTTAATAAAAAATTAAAAAAAAATAACTTAGCGTAGCTGACTCCATACTTCTTAGCTTCACTCGCACCGGGGTAATCCCAAAGTTACCAATACTTCAATGAAACATCAGACTTTATAAAGCGACCAAACCACCTTCGCCAAATCCCTTCACTGGAATACGATATTAACTCCACGATCATAAGGTTTATTTTGGAAGGTGGATCGTTTGGTTAGCTTGAGCGTAGTCGGACGAAGAACAATACGGATCTGGCCGGTTTATGCAATTCTTATGTTGTTATTATATAAGTTTCTGGGGCTTTGGAACCACGAGTCAGTCACATCGGTGGTTGCTTGAGCAAGGAACGTGCGTTCTGTTTCAGAGGTCTAGTAGTGCTTCAATTGCTGAGGTAAGATTTAAAATCGTTTTTTTTAGATTATTTTCTTCCTTTGATGGCCATGTGTTGTCTATGAGAAATGCATCGATTAAAATTCACTTATATAATATGTAACGATTTAATCTTTTCCAAATATGATTTCTTCAACTGATTTGTTTTTTCAATATCCTTTTGTTAAATATAAGGAAAGTCATGGCATGGTACCTAGTTACCATGAGGTGTGTTCGACTAATATTGTGACAGTCGATGATTAGCCATCCAAGTCCAGTTACATTAACATTTTTTTTTTATTTATTAACGATATTAGCTGACATTTTTCCATACGCAAAATCTGAAGTAAAACATTTTTTATTTAATTTCAAAAATAATTCAACGAATTCAAAAACTTCAAAAGATTGCTTTGCATCCATATTAATACATACATAAAAATCGAATGTTCCAGGTTATTTTCTTTAACGAAATTTGAGAAATAATGCAAAATTTTGCAATTATTTTCTATAAGATTTTAAAGATTTAATATTTTTTTAGCTTCTTTTATGCAACCTGACAACCGGTAATTTTGTGGTATAAGCCCAATACACCACTTTCCCGAAGTAATTAGGTGCTATGCCAGAACCTTCCCTTTATGAGCACGGCTACATTGGACTGGATGGATAAAACGGACAATTTTTCATTGCCGCTTCGACCATGTTTTCATCCAATGCGATGGTATCAACCCGGGGGGCTTAAACCCTACTATCTAGCAGGAGAAGGGGACTTGCAGCTTTACATGGGTTCCGAACCATGGAGCAGCTCGCATTCGTGACGGAATACACTTATCCGACTCAGAATGAGAAAGAAAGTGGTGCATGCGAGGATTTGAACCCAGATCTCTGGTATGCTAAGCAAGTCCTCGCGCCACTGGGCTACGAGCCGCTATACCATCGATTCATTCTTTTTATTGAAGTTTTTAAATTAGTTGCAATCATTAAAAAGCCTTAGATACGCCCCAAGCGATCTTTTTTTGCAACAAGCCCTGCTCCGTATTGACTCGCGTCGACACAACCCAGTGACCTACAGTATGACATACATGCAAAGAAATCCTGTGGAATACTAAACACATAATCTCATCCAAGCACCTACTAGGTCGCCATTAGTATGCGCTGAGCCTCGTACGACATTTTATGAAGTCACCCGTTAACGGCGTGTCCTATCCCTTTGAAGAGTCGTAACTCCTGTCATTTCCTTATTCAAATATGCTCTTTTTAGGAGAAATATTGATAGGAGGTTAAAGATCGTTAAGATTTACGGTAATTCCAGTTCGAAAGTAAAACGGAGATGTTTTGGTCTGCATGCAAAAAATCAAATTTATCATTGATTTAGTTGAAACAGGAAGGACAATGACATAACTAAAAACATACAAAATAGTATATAACATTATTTGTGGTATTGAAACTAGTAGACTAGGAGGTCGCGACAAAAATGGTAACGATAACGTAAATGGCTGAAACTGGGTTCACGGGATAAAGTACAACCCTCTGAAGCTAAATGTGTCAGGCTGCCTATTCCAAGTGGTCGCGTTACGTAGATAAGGCGCCTGAAAAAGTACTTATGGTGACAAAAAATATATGTGATAAGGTAAATGAATGAATGAAGGAGAATGACATAACTAAAAACATACAAAATAGTATATAATATTATTTGTGGTATTGAAACTAGTAGACTAGGAGGTCGCGACAAAAATGGTAACGATAACGTAAATGGCTGAAACTGGGTTCACTGGATAAAGACCAACCCTCTGAAGCGAAATGTGTCAGGCTGCCTATTCCAAGTGGTCGCGTTACGTAGATAAGGCGCCTGAAAAAGTACTTATGGTGACAAAAAATATATGTGATAAGGTAAATGAATGCAAATGACGAAGCATGAAAGTATCAATACATACATGCTTAGCAATGCAAAAACGGAACAAATCTTTGATTGCATTTTATTGTTATATACGATTTAGGTTACAGATATAACTTTAGGTATATTTAAGTATTTAATTAAAAAATCGATTGGCTATTGTTGATAATTAATAGGTATCAATGTTTCTAGACAATCAGAATATTCATCTGCTGGGACATACCAACATCTGTTTTATAAAGCCAATCTATATAACGCAATCACTTGGCACGGGCAGACCGTTATATTTAGCATCAGAGGGTTGGTCTCTAACACGTGAACCCAGATTCAGCCATTTACCTTATCGTGACCAAAAATGTCGTGGCCTCCCGGAATATAGCGGAATCGCTTGAGTGTCGTATTGCCTCGTTACGCACCATATCCCGTAGCGATATTCCCATCATGGCACGCTCAATTGCTCGCTGGGCAACTTTCAACTTCTGAACGACGACGACCGTTGGAGTAACCGTGTCCTACACTGGCAGCCGTGAACAGGAAAACGGAGTGTGGGAAGACCACCCGCCAGGTGGGACGACATCGAGTGCGTCGGCGGAGGACTGGAGAAAAATTGGAGAGGCATATGTCCAGCAGTGGACGCAAACACGCTCACTGACTTTAGCGTCTACAAGTTCCGTCAATGGAAAATAAAAAAATAAGACACGACAGTCGTGTCTTACAATGTTATTATTTTTGCTACCAAAAATGTAAAAAAAAATCAAAATCCACATTATTTATTTATCGAAATACTAAAGGAAAATATAATAAAAGTATAAGCCTGGTTTGACCAGGTGCGGATTTATTTTAATCGACACTTAAAGGGCATTTTATTTTGAATCTATATCAAAAAAAGTTTGTGATCATTTTTTAATTATTATTATTTTCGGACCCCCATTAAAAAAAGCATTAATGATAATACGACAAAAACATATTTTTTGACACATTCTTATTTGGTACTGTAAATATTTATTTTAAGAACAAATAAAATTGCTACAGGAAAAATATCTAAAAAGGTTTCCTCTCGCTTCAAGTATAAGAAAAGCTCGCGGGAAAGTTCGTACAGACAAAAAATACATTAAACTATTTGGAAGTTTTAAAGAATAAAGAAACCCATACATGCATAAACAAAACATAACACTCCTCTTATTTTGACAGTCGTGTGTAATTGTTCTGTTAGCTGTAAAGTAACACCAAGATTATTTGGAGTTTAGTCAAAATAATATGCGCCTCAGATACATTTTCATTATTCATTTTCAAAGATAAATGGCAACCAACGTCAAGTTCTCACCCTCGTCTATTGTTCGGCCGAAATTGAGTTCAGACCCCGGTAACGTTTTCGAAGATCTCCGGTGACGAAAAGCAAAATTATATCTAAGAATAGAAATCTATTAGTTAAGACTTAATCAAAAAATGATGTTAAATAATGTGATTTTAGAAATAAATGTTTGTAACTTTTACAGTCGTATTCAGAGAGTACCTGTCAAAACTTAGTACTGGATTTACTGAACGTAGTACTGGATACGAACTTATTTATTTATTTATTTATATATTTGGTATGCCAATAACATTATACACAAAACAGTTACACAGTTTCATTACTAAAAATAACAAATTTAGGGTGTACATGCTAATTATAGGCCTACACAGCTTCCTCAAAAGTAAATATAACCAATCAGTTCGATTTAATTTGCATGAGGAAGAACTGGCGCACAAAAACTATAAAATGTGCGAAACAATCAATAATCAAACAGAAAACAATAACTGAAAATATATGAATATATAATATGAAAAATAGCGCGGAGTCTGGCTATTCAGCGCGGAAACGCCGCTAGTGTTCTAGGAACATTAAAAAAAGACGTTGCAGAGGAATATTTTAATTTAGTTTAGTTATAGTTAATTTAATTTTTGTTATAAAATATTGTTTTCGATTAAATTGTGTTATGCACGTTGGAATAAAAAAACAAAACTGAAAAAGAGAAAGATTATCAAACAGTGAAACAGGTACCACTGTTCCTTAATTTTTGTACGCACTGTAACTGTATTTATGGTTTAAAACATAGACCTAGCATGCGCGCGCAGCGCATATTTCTATGGTTTAAAAAAATATGCGCTGCGCGCAAAAAAAAAAAACAATAAATTTAAAAAAATGTGTCCACTTATGCTTATATACAGATCTTTTTAATATCTTGAATGGAAAAATAGCTAACCAATAACTTACCATGTTAAACCGGTTTAGTCCGCGCGTACTGAAGTTATTCCGCCCACTCTGAATTCTGCTGTTAATCTTTAATATTATCAAATTTCAGGAGAAATTTTCTTCTTTGTGTTGCAATTATAGTGTAAAATTACTGTTCTTAGACATTTTTTACGCAACTTCTACAAAGTGTATGAGGAGATATTAGTGCGCCATGCGGACACAGCATAGTTCTTGTGCTTCCTACATAATCAGACAATTTTCGAACACTCGCTCTTTGTACATATAACAGGCCGTCCAGGCTCGCCAATTATATTCACCACTGGGTAAATCCTTTCCGTCGTTATTTTGTCACTCATTAGTTATGACATCTCCAAACCATGTCAATATACCCTCAATTATCGTGCCTTTCGTCTCCCTGTCTTTTTTAAAAATTTAATATGCTCTCCAAACCAATTATTGTATAAAAATCCGTTAAACTTAAAGCGGCTCGTAGCCTAGTGGCGCGGGGACTGGCCTAGCGTACCAGAGGCCCGGGTTCAATATCAACTTGCACCACTGTCTTTCTCTTTCAGAGTTCGATAAGTGCATTTCGTCACGAATGCGAGCTGCTCCATGGTTCGCAATCCATGTAAAACTGTAGGTCCCCTTCCCCTACTAGGTGGTAGGGTTTAAGCCCGCCCGGGTTGGTACCATCGCATTGGATGAAAAGATGGTCGAAGCGGCAATGAAAAATTGTCCGTGTTTTCCATCCAGTTCAATGTAGCCGTGCTCATAAGGGGAAGGTCCTGGCATGGCACCTAATTCCTTCGGGAATGTGGTGTATGGGGCTAATATCATAACGGTAGTTGTGTGGTATTAGCCATCCATGTCAGGTCGCATAAAAAAAAAACAAAATTTCGTAAAGATACCAAATATATATATTTGATAAGCAAAAAGCAATATGTTGCAGAACAAAATGGCTAATTTTTAGGGTTCCGTACCCGAAGGGTGACAACTGAACCCTATTACTAACCCTCCGCTGTCCGTCCGTCCGTCCGTCTGTCACAGGGCTGTATCTCATGAACCGTAATAGGTAGGCAGCTGAAATTCACAGAGCGTGTATTTTGCCGCTATAACAACAAATAGGTAAAATAAAAAATCTTACTTACTAAAGGGGGGTCCCATACAAAAAATGTGATTATTTATGTTAAATCTTGTACAATGGTACGGAACCCTTTATGTGCGAGTCCGACTCGCACTTGACCGGTTTTTTAGTCTCTACTATTCTAGTACTACTGCCTTCTAAAATGAAAGCGGTCAATACGGCTAACTCATATTATTACTGCTTTTAAGGTCCGTTGCAATACCTGGGTCCATATAGATGGCCACAATTATCATTTGGATGTTAATTATTCATATGTTTATGTTCATATGAGGACAATACCAATTCACCAACCAGTTCATCATAACGATCAGAAAGGTACGTTGCACACGGTTGCATAAGGTGTTTCAAACTGTGCTCGGACGGATGTGAAAGGCTGCTAGTTGACCTATATCCTGAGCCGACAGTCTTTTCAGAGGCTGCAGAGCCACAAAGAAGATGAAAAGTACTTAACCATAGTTTAAAAGGAGATTACGGTGAACGGTTAACGATAATCGTTTTAAATAAAGGCGATGTTTATGAAAGGAAGCATATTTATATCCTTTGCCCCTGCTTCTACTAAATTTAAAGTCTGAGGTTTTTAGTCTTCGTTCAACGCGGAACAGGGAGAATTTGCACATATTCACAGTCGACATCCCAAAAATAAGAACCCACCCATCTTCTAGATCCTTCATATATAGGGTCGGAAAATTATGGAATGAACTCCTTTCCGGGATATTTCTCTTTTCGCAGCCCCGCGAAGAAGTTGAGCGGGAGGGCCCATCCCGCTCAACTCCCCATATAAACGGGGAATGAAGATCAAGCCCATATTTCTTGTCAGAGCTCCAAAATGTTGTTCAAAGTAGCTTTATTTCATCGAACTAGATTTCTGATGACAATTGGCGTTGGACAATTGTGTTCGGTTTCGAAGTTATAAGGTCTGAAAGTTCGAATTTTTCGCGCGATTTATACAATAACTTTGGAGGTGGATTACTCAACGATAAAATTTGTACTCTTAAAAAGATTAGTCATCAGACATAGATTGTTTCATTAAAATGTAGAATCAATTTAGTTTTTGTTCGATTTTTGACTACAGCGGTTGTGGTTTACTTTTAGCTATAAGTCGTCTTGTAATTAAAATTTTCGTAAATCTTACCAAATCGAACACTATGCGCATTGTCTGCTATGTGAACATGTTGCATCCTCCTTCTAACGAAACCTGTCTTTTTCTTTGAAACAGAGAAGGTCCCAGAGCGCAATAGCACGGTTTTGTACCGTGCCCGCGAACGAGTTAGTCCCGCCGGGAAGGGACACCTTAAGATGTCCTGGCGTACGCCATACACAATAATAATTTAATGGCACTCCATGACTGCATCTCCATAAAAAAAACTTCTTTTTATATGTAGCTGTACATGGATACTAATACCACACCTACCGTCATAATATTAGCCTAACACAACGCATTTCCAAAAGAAATTGGTGCCATGCCAAGACCTGTAACTAGATGGAAAACACGACCATTTTTCATTCATTGCTTCAACCATAGTTTCATCGTTGCGCTGGTACCAACCCGGGTGGCCTTAACTCTACCACCTAGTAGGACAGCTACCTACACGGCTACCTACGATAGGGGACCTAGAATTTTACGTTTCCGAACCATGGAACAACTCGCATACATCACGAAATGCACTTTGGATAAGAATAAGACTCAGAAAGAGAAAGAAAGTGATGAATGACCGGGGCATTTGAACATTGGAACCCATAACTTCTTTCATGAAAGGCTAGTCCTCTAGCCCCCACACCACGAACTGCAGGGCTAGTCCTCTAGCCCCCACACCACGAACTGCAGGGCTAGTCCTCTAGCCCCCACACCACGAACTGCAGGGCTAGTCCTCTAGCCCCCACACCACGAACTGCAGGGCTAGTCCTCTAGCCCCCACACCACGAACTGCAGGGCTAGTCCTCTAGCCCCCGCACCACGAACTGCAGGGCTAGTCCTCTAGCCCCCGCACCACGAACTGCAGGGCTAGTCCTCTAGCCCCCACACCACGAACTGCAGGGCTAGTCCTCTAGCCCCCACACCACGAACTGCAGGGCTAGTCCTCTAGCCCCCGCACCACGAACTGCAGGGCTAGTCCTCTAGCCCCCGCACCACGAACTGCAGGGCTAGTCCTCTAGCCCCCAGACCACGAACTGCAGGGCTAGTCCTCTAGCCCCCGCACCACGAACTGCAGGGCTAGTCCTCTAGCCCCCGCACCACGAACTGCAGGGCTAGTCCTCTAGCCCCCGCACCACGAACTGCAGGGCTAGTCCTCTAGCCCCCAGACCACGAACTGCAGGGCTAGTCCTCTAGCCCCCGCACCACGAACTGCAGGGCTAGTCCTCTAGCCCCCGCACCACGAACTGCAGGGCTAGTCCTCTAGCCCCCGCACCACGAACTGCAGGGCTAGTCCTCTAGCCCCCAGACCACGAACTGCAGGGCTAGTCCTCTAGCCCCCACACCACGAACTGCAGGGCTAGTCCTCTAGCCCCCGCACCACGAACTGCAGGGCTAGTCCTCTAGCCCCCGCACCACGAACTGCAGGGCTAGTCCTCTAGCCCCCAGACCACGAACTGCAGGGCTAGTCCTCTAGCCCCCACACCACGAACTGCAGGGCTAGTCCTCTAGCCCCCGCACCACGAACTGCACACAAAATAATGAAATTGCATTTCTAAGCAGCTTTTAAACTATTGTGTTCATTGCAAGTGCATAATTGAAGTCAGCGCACTGCCGCCTGATGCCGTGTGGCTCACCGACGAAAGCAGGAACTGACATTTCTGCTTGAAGTCATGCGATAACACAAGAGTTTAGTGACCTTATAATACATGAAGAACCGCATTTACACTGAAAAAAGACCTTAACTATGTTTCGGATAAATGTTATCACTGATTTTAATGTTATCTATTTCATCAGCACAGGTTTAGTAGACCAACTTTCAAATTAAATTTCATTTAATTTTCATTTCTTTTGTGTAAACTTTTTTGCTAGTCACACTACACTATGTTACGTCAAAAACTGACCCGCGGATTCGATCAACTCAGTAAAGACGAATCCGCAAAGAAAATTAACGAGTTTTCCGTCCACAGTAATTAGTCCAATACTTAGATCTAAATGCTACTGCCAAACAATTTTTGGTAGAATAAGGACAAAAAAAACACCAAACCTCAGTGCAAATGGATTAGAAATAGAACTTACTGACCTAACCAAGTTGCTTGTTATTAAAGTGTTATCAAAACAACCATTCAGATGCGATAGCTAACATGATTTAATCAAATCTTGTAAGTTAGATTTCGCTAGAATTAATAAAGACATGAAGAAAGGGTACTTCAGCTTTCAAAACACTTAAAATATATAGCATTTGAATATGCGCTTCATGTAGTTAATAATAATAATAAATATAATCTATATTTACATATAAACAGATATGTTTATAAAAAGTGAAAATAAGTTTAGTTTTGTTCGAGTGTGTGAGCGAAATTAGTGCCGTGGACGTAACGGAGATATTGTGTTCCTTCTGTTAGAATTCAAGTGGATGTTTTCGTTTACATTCTGTAGTTTGTAATCCATTAATTTGGTTACTGCGGAGGTAAATTATAATTTGTTTAACTCTACATTTATGAAGAACTCACAATAAATGTATATTTATAGATACATTTAGAAATGGTTACAACATTCTATACCTGCCAGTTGAGTTTGCCAAATCAATTGTAACTGGAAACGTTTTATTAACTGATGCCAGACTATATGACCCTGAAATATTTAGCCGACATGTGCCCGGTTCCACCACCTCAAGCTACAAAAATCCCAAAGTTATCTTTCAGTTTCACCATATAAATTCACCAATGGAACTGAAAGTTAACTATCGGATTTCAGGCAGCTGGAGGTGGTGAAAACAGGGGATGGTCACTCACTCACTCGGTCACTTCAGTCATACCGGGTCGGTCACAAATAAACAAATCTTCCTTTTACACTTTTAGCACGGGACTTATAATTATTATGCTACGTTATTTTATTCAATGCGATGGTGCCAAACCCATAACGTGTAGTAGGAAAATATTTTAAATGGGTATCGTCCCATGAAACAAGTGATTCTAAGATAGAAAAAAATATTTGTCATCACGTGGTCACCAATATCAATGCTATCAATAAGCCACTCTTACTGGCTGCAAATATAAAAACTGTTTATGTATTAAGTACATAAATTAATTATTTATATTGAGTATTCATATTTGGTTTTTCCGAAACATTACATAGAAGTCCACTGCAGGCTGCGGGTCATAATCGTGGTAAATGGATCGAGACGATTGTAAATCATGTTGTTAGCACATCGTCAAACGTAGACTCCGACCAACTTAAGGCCGTCTCTTTTACTTCTTACCTCAATTCTAGTTCCGTCTCACTCTCAAGAAAAACCGCTACTCATAACTGTACTGGCAACGTGCGCCGGAGCACGTCTGCTGGGCTCGAGGTAACGTTTAGCAGAAGTTTATATTGGTGCATTCGTTTCGTAACCCATATTTAAGCATTTTTTAAATAACGTATGAAATTATTATTTGCAGGAAAACATCTTTTACTTAACTAAATCCATAGAAATAAAATAAATCAAAAATAGAAAATGATTTTTTTTTAAAATGTTTTTTCAAGTTATTTACTTGCTTTCGAGATTCGGTTCGACGCAATCACATCCTGAGCGTTTATTGGTTAAACTTAATTTTTATTTTTACAATTGTTTTAAGGTCAGCCTACAATAAAAACATTTGGAATATAACGTGATACTGGCTGCGTAAAGAAATTGGTATACAATCGAACATTGTCTACGTGAAAATACTTTTTAAATCAACTAGTAAGTTACAGTCTCCATGTGCGATTTATACTAAAATTTTAAGGTAATTCAATTTATTTGAAAAGTGAATGCATTCGGCATCGCCTATTTTTAGAAATTAAGACATTTAATGCGCGTACTTAAATTTAAATGTGTAGCGTTGAATTCGATGTTGACAAGTTGATTTAAATGACTACACTTATATTAAATCATGTTCTCCTAGACGTCACTGCGAGCCGGCTGCGTAAAATTTCTCTCACCTCCAAGCATAGCCGGCATTCTCTCTAGACGACCAGACGATAACCGCGTATCGTCAAATCGCTTTCCGCTCCTAGCACATATATTGGTTCGAGAAAAATCGTTTACACAACACGCTACGTGCACAAATCCTACGGTACGCGCTCCACGAGTTCGAAAGCCGGTATAGAAAGTGAAAATAAACTTAGTTTTCATCGAGTGTGTGAGCGAAATTAGTGCCGTGGACGTAAATGAGATCTTCCTTCTGTTTTCTATTCGAGTGCATGTTTTCTTTTATTTTCTGTGGTTTGTGAGATAAAGCACAATGGGTTTGGTCACTGCGGAGGTAAGTTATAATTTGTTGTGAACTCTACATTTATGAAGAACTCACACTCAATGTATATTTGATAGAGAGATGATAGATAAGCATTGTTTGTTTCTTGTCTCTTAAATTTCGTGTATCTGTATGCTACGTATACGTGTATATATTTAATTTGTGGCCAGTGGATGGACATTTTGAAGAAATGTTATATTTACGTGTTTTGTTACATTATTTTTTTGTGACAAGACATGGATTGCAAACACCACATCTATTTTTATGATAATAGCCCAAAGCACAGCACATAACTAGGTGCCGTGCCAGGACCTTCCTTAATTTTATTGCCGCTTGAAACACGGTTCATTAAGTGCGATGGTACCAACCCGTCGGTGTTTACTCTACAACTTAGTAAGTATTTCGGATTTCAAGTTAATCTGTAGGGGACCTACCGAACCATGAACCACAAATCTCTTAGTCGTCTCTTAAGACATGCACGGGTAGAAATGCAGTGGGCACACATATTTTACGTACTGGAACCCACCCAAACTGAATAAATGAACGCGTCCAATGTTTTTTTAAAAACTTTTTTTTTTCCTTTTTTTAACCTGATCTTACTTCTATTTTCCTAACACTTCACTTTATTTTGGCTACGTCCGTATAGGCTGAGCACTCCCTCTGAAAATTTCCTTCGTCGTTCAGCCGTAACTCATTTGATTTCTTGTGTTAACCTTCCGATCATACATTTCCAATCCACTTTACCATCTGGTTATTTCAGTTTCCAGCGGATTCTCATCCTAATAGACCACGCTTTCTATGCATAAACCCATTAGTATGTACTGACTGCATTTATTCCATATTATGCCCGCGATTTTCCTATCCAGATTTCACTTACATTCTTAGTTAGTACTAAGTTAGTGCTAACTATTCACACGTTATGAATCGCTTTCAGTTATTGTGACTCGCGGAGTCATAATCACAGATCTAGCATTAGCATTAGAACGATCCAGGTGCCATGCCAGGCCCATTGCTATCAAACCACGCTCTGAGCTACGATATGGTTTTATGGACATTTTATTATGTGATACACCTACAGATTTACGTGCGTTTTAAATATGAAATAATGCTGGTTATAAGTAGCAGTACATTATTTATGTGCAGGAAGTATTATTTTTTTAGTAGCAGAGCTTACTCTGTTATGCGATAACTTTAATCAAAATATAGATTACCCTAGCTTTTTACGAAATACATTTTTTCGTGTTTTCCATCCAGTCCAATGTAGCCGTGCAATGAAAGGAAGGTCCTGGCATGACACCATTTTACCACTATAAATGAATGAATAAAATTAATGAAGTACTAAACGAAGGGAGACTACATTTCCCAGAAACTATTTGACCGACATATGTGTTGTCGATTTGTAGAAACCCCTAATCCATTTCTATTTGTCTACCCGCTGTGCCACCGCTCAAATTAATTCCTGCTCCTCCGTCGAAAATGTAGAAATTTCCTCCTAATCTCTGAAAACAGTGGAAAATCTCCGCGCATCGAAGCTTTCGGGGATTATTAACTTCGAGCGGGTAGGGAAATGGGGATATATAGGGACCGTTCAATAGCAATTGGAGCTTTTGATGCTGTTTGCTAGCGGTTTCCGCAAATATAAATTAAAGGAAGTGGCACGGTTCAAAATGAACGTTTTAAAATGTCTCTCAGTCCTACCTAAATATAACCTAACGAAATATCTTTAATATGAAATACTAGCAAATGTACCCTCAATGTCTGCTGAATTATTTATGGATATTACATGAGTTCCCCAAACAAATATCTGTCCCCTATTTCCCCCCCCCCTTCGAGTTCAACACCCCAAAAGATAGCCTATGTCCTTCTCTGAGGTCTAGACTATATCCTAACCGAAATTTATCAACTTTGGTTAAACGGTTTAGACGACAAACGGACAGAGAGTTACTTTCGCATTTATAATTAAAGGTGGGCCATCCCGCTCAACTCCCCATACAAACGGGGAAATAAGATCACGCCCATATTTCTTGTCAGAGATCCCAAATTTTGCTCAAACTAGCTTTATTTGATCGAACTAGATGTCTGATGACCGTTGGCATTGCAAAATTGTGTTTGGATTCTAAGTCATAAGGTCCAAAAGTTCGAATTTTTCGCGCGTTTTATACAATAACTTTGGAGGTAGATTACGCAATGATAAAGTAAGAACATCTTAAAAAGACTAGTCATGAGACATAGCTTATTTAAGGCACTAGGACTAGCCAACTGCTCGAGCCATACAAATGCACTTTTTAACAAATGTAATAATATGTAGTGAAACGCTTCAGCAAATCCAAATAGAACTCCAGACTGATAATGGATTGTTAATATTTTTTGATTCCATCATTTATTTAAATAATAATAAAAATAAAAAAGTTGATTTTTCTCATTAGAAATCTGAAAGTAATTCGATTTCTAGATATAAGCAGAAACAGCATATATGCATAAACAAAAAAATTCATTTGCTTTTAGATTTCTACATTTAGTCAAAAAAGTTCGGAAATGCATGTATTTTGTACAGAAAAAGGGAACATACATTAACCAAAATAGGTTGATTCCTAGACAAGGAATCATATATTGTAAGAATGACACTTATAATCGTCAGACTTAGTTAGTTAACTTGGGGTGCCTCGTCTAACTTTGCGATTTGGCTAGTACCAGGGCCTTAATCAATATTTATAATCTATATGGTTTTTGTTAGATTTTTGACTACAGCGGTCGTGGTTTACTTTTAGCTTGAAGTCGTTTTGTAATTAAAATTTTCGTAAATCTTTTCAAATCATACACTATGCACATTGTCTTTTTTGTGGACATATTGCATCTTCCTCATCACGGAGCCTGTCTTTTTCTTTGAAGCGGAGAAGGTCCCAGGGTGCAAAAGAACGGTTTTGTACCGTGCCCGCGAATGAGTTAGTCCCGCCGGGTTGGGCCACCCAAAGATGGATTTGAAAGATGGATTTGTGAAATTGAAAACACCGTTATTTAGCAGAACACATAGTCCCAACCATATATATTGTGCAATATTATAAGTCTAACTTAACCATACCTGAACAAACTGACATCCTAATCTAACAGACTAAACTCTAATTTCCTTCTTACAGGTATAGTTGGAGAGTCGATACCTAAATACTTTTATCAACATCTTATCACTTCCAGCTGCCACGTGTGATGTTTAGGCATTTAAAAATATTAACTGGTTCGAATAAAAGTCTGTGTAAAGTATATCTTTTGGTTCACAAAATATGCCTACGTACAAAGTTTCCTCCAAATCTGCTCAGCCGTTCAGGGATAATTAAGTAACCGACATTCCCATTCAAAACATTCCTCGTGTGACACCAACTCGTTCCCTTCTTCCCAATCGGCTCAGCAGTTCAGGCGTCATTGAGTTACCAACATTCAAACATCCAAACATTCCCAGTTATAATATTCCTCGTTTGACACCAACTCGTTTTTTTTCCAAATCTGCTCAGCAGTTCAGGCGCCATTGAGTAACCAACGTTCAAACATCCAAACATTCCCAGTTATAATATTCCTTGTTAGACACCAACTCGCCTCTTCTTCCAAACCTGCTCAGCCGTTCAGGCGTCATTGAGTAAATAACGTTCAAACATCCAAACATTCCCAGTTATAATATTCCTTGTTAGACACCAACTCGCCTCTTCTTCCAAACCTGCTCAGCCGTTCAGGCGTCATTGAGTAACTAACGTTCAAACATCCAAACATTCCCAGTTATAATATTCCTTGTTAGACACCAACTCGCCTCTTCTTCCAAACCTGCTCAGCCGTTCAGGCGTCATTGAGTAAATAACGTTCAAACATCCAAACATTCCCAGTTATAATATTCCTTGTTAGACACCAACTCGCCTCTTCTTCCAAACCTGCTCAGCCGTTCAGGCGTCATTGAGTAACTAACGTTCAAACATCCAAACATTCCCAGTTATAATATTCCTTGTTAGACACCAACTCGCCTCTTCTTCCAAACCTGCTCAGCCGTTCAGGCGTCATTGAGTAACTAACGTTCAAACATCCAAACATTCCCAGTTATAATATTCCTTGTTAGACACCAACTCGCCTCTTCTTCCAAACCTGCTCAGCCGTTCAGGCGTCATTGAGTAAATAACGTTCAAACATCCAAACATTCCCAGTTATAATATTCCTTGTTAGACACCAACTCGCCTCTTCTTCCAAACCTGCTCAGCCGTTCAGGCGTCATTGAGTAACTAACGTTCAAACATCCAAACATTCCCAGTTATAATATTCCTTGTTAGACACCAACTCGCCTCTTCTTCCAAACCTGCTCAGCCGTTCAGGCGTCATTGAGTAAATAACGTTCAAACATCCAAACATTCCCAGTTATAATATTCCTTGTTAGACACCAACTCGCCTCTTCTTCCAAACCTGCTCAGCCGTTCAGGCGTCATTGAGTAACTAACGTTCAAACATCCAAACATTCCCAGTTATAATATTCCTTGTTAGACACCAACTCGCCTCTTCTTCCAAACCTGCTCAGCCGTTCAGGCGTCATTGAGTAACTAACGTTCAAACATCCAAACATTCCCAGTTATAATATTCCTTGTTAGACACCAACTCGCCTCTTCTTCCAAACCTGCTCAGCCGTTCAGGCGTCATTGAGTAAATAACGTTCAAACATCCAAACATTCCCAGTTATAATATTCCTTGTTAGACACCAACTCGCCTCTTCTTCCAAACCTGCTCAGCCGTTCAGGCGTCATTGAGTAACTAACGTTCAAACATCCAAACATTCCCAGTTATAATATTCCTTGTTAGACACCAACTCGCCTCTTCTTCCAAACCTGCTCAGCCGTTCAGGCGTCATTGAGTAAATAACGTTCAAACATCCAAACATTCCCAGTTATAATATTCCTTGTTAGACACCAACTCGCCTCTTCTTCCAAACCTGCTCAGCCGTTCAGGCGTCATTGAGTAAATAACGTTCAAACATCCAAACATTCCCAGTTATAATATTCCTTGTTAGACACCAACTCGCCTCTTCTTCCAAACCTGCTCAGCCGTTCAGGCGTCATTGAGTAACTAACGTTCAAACATCCAAACATTCCCAGTTATAATATTCCTTGTTAGACACCAACTCGCCTCTTCTTCCAAACCTGCTCAGCCGTTCAGGCGTCATTGAGTAACTAACGTTCAAACATCCAAACATTCCCAGTTATAATATTCCTTGTTAGACACCAACTCGCCTCTTCTTCCAAACCTGCTCAGCCGTTCAGGCGTCATTGAGTAACTAACGTTCAAACATCCAAACATTCCCAGTTATAATATTCCTTGTTAGACACCAACTCGCCTCTTCTTCCAAACCTGCTCAGCCGTTCAGGCGTCATTGAGTAACTAACGTTCAAACATCCAAACATTCCCAGTTATAATATTCCTTGTTAGACACCAACTCGCCTCTTCTTCCAAACCTGCTCAGCCGTTCAGGCGTCATTGAGTAACTAACGTTCAAACATCCAAACATTCCCAGTTATAATATTCCTTGTTAGACACCAACTCGCCTCTTCTTCCAAACCTGCTCAGCCGTTCAGGCGTCATTGAGTAACTAACGTTCAAACATCCAAACATTCCCAGTTATAATATTCCTTGTTAGACACCAACTCGCCTCTTCTTCCAAACCTGCTCAGCCGTTCAGGCGTCATTGAGTAACCAACGTTCAAACATCCAAACATTCCCAGTTATAATATTCCTTGTTAGACACCAACTCGCCTCTTCTTCCAAACCTGCTCAGCCGTTCAGGCGTCATTGAGTAACTAACGTTCAAACATCCAAACATTCCCAGTTATAATATTCCTCGTTTGACACCAACTCGTTTTTTTTTCCAAATCTGCCCAGCGGTTCAGGCGTCATTGAGTAGCCAACGTTCAAACATCCAAACATTCCCAGTTATAATATTCCTTGTTAGACACCAACTCGCCTCTTCTTCCAAACCTGCTCAGCCGTTCAGGCGTCATTGAGTAACTAACGTTCAAACATCCAAACATTCCCAGTTATAATATTCCTTGTTAGACACCAACTCGCCTCTTCTTCCAAACCTGCTCAGCCGTTCAGGCGTCATTGAGTAACTAACGTTCAAACATCCAAACATTCCCAGTTATAATATTCCTCGTTTGACACCAACTCGTTTTTTTTTTCCAAATCTGCTCAGCAGTTCAGGCGCCATTGAGTAACCAACGTTCAAACATCCAAACATTCCCAGTTATAATATTCCTTGTTAGACACCAACTCGCCTCTTCTTCCAAACCTGCTCAGCCGTTCAGGCGTCATTGAGTAACTAACGTTCAAACATCCAAACATTCCCAGTTATAATATTCCTTGTTAGACACCAACTCGCCTCTTCTTCCAAACCTGCTCAGCCGTTCAGGCGTCATTGAGTAACTAACGTTCAAACATCCAAACATTCCCAGTTATAATATTCCTTGTTAGACACCAACTCGCCTCTTCTTCCAAACCTGCTCAGCAGTTCAGGCGTCATTGAGTTACCAACATTCAAACATCCAAACATTCCCAGTTATAATATTCCTCGTTTGACACCAACTCGTTTTTTTTTTCCAAATCTGCTCAGCAGTTCAGGCGCCATTGAGTAACCAACGTTCAAACATCCAAACATTCCCAGTTATAATATTCCTTGTTAGACACCAACTCGCCTCTTCTTCCAAACCTGCTCAGCCGTTCAGGCGTCATTGAGTAACTAACGTTCAAACATCCAAACATTCCCAGTTATAATATTCCTTGTTAGACACCAACTCGCCTCTTCTTCCAAACCTGCTCAGCCGTTCAGGCGTCATTGAGTAACCAACGTTCAAACATCCAAACATTCCCAGTTATAATATTCCTTGTTAGACACCAACTCGCCTCTTCTTCCAAACCTGCTCAGCCGTTCAGGCGTCATTGAGTAACTAACGTTCAAACATCCAAACATTCCCAGTTATAATATTCCTTGTTAGACACCAACTCGCCTCTTCTTCCAAACCTGCTCAGCCGTTCAGGCGTCATTGAGTAACCAACGTTCAAACATCCAAACATTCCCAGTTATAATATTCCTTGTTAGACACCAACTCGCCTCTTCTTCCAAACCTGCTCAGCCGTTCAGGCGTCATTGAGTAACTAACGTTCAAACATCCAAACATTCCCAGTTATAATATTCCTCGTTTGACACCAACTCGTTTTTTTTTCCAAATCTGCCCAGCGGTTCAGGCGTCATTGAGTAGCCAACGTTCAAACATCCAAACATTCCCAGTTATAATATTCCTTGTTAGACACCAACTCGCCTCTTCTTCCAAACCTGCTCAGCTGTTCAGGCGTCATTGAGTAACTAACGTTCAAACATCCAAACATTCCCAGTTATAATATTCCTTGTTAGACACCAACTCGCCTCTTCTTCCAAACCTGCTCAGCCGTTCAGGCGTCATTGAGTAACTAACGTTCAAACATCCAAACATTCCCAGTTATAATATTCCTCGTTTGACACCAACTCGTTTTTTTTTTCCAAATCTGCTCAGCAGTTCAGGCGCCATTGAGTAACCAACGTTCAAACATCCAAACATTCCCAGTTATAATATTCCTTGTTAGACACCAACTCGCCTCTTCTTCCAAACCTGCTCAGCCGTTCAGGCGTCATTGAGTAACTAACGTTCAAACATCCAAACATTCCCAGTTATAATATTCCTTGTTAGACACCAACTCGCCTCTTCTTCCAAACCTGCTCAGCCGTTCAGGCGTCATTGAGTAACTAACGTTCAAACATCCAAACATTCCCAGTTATAATATTCCTTGTTAGACACCAACTCGCCTCTTCTTCCAAACCTGCTCAGCAGTTCAGGCGTCATTGAGTTACCAACATTCAAACATCCAAACATTCCCAGTTATAATATTCCTCGTTTGACACCAACTCGTTTTTTTTTTCCAAATCTGCTCAGCAGTTCAGGCGCCATTGAGTAACCAACGTTCAAACATCCAAACATTCCCAGTTATAATATTCCTTGTTAGACACCAACTCGCCTCTTCTTCCAAACCTGCTCAGCCGTTCAGGCGTCATTGAGTAACTAACGTTCAAACATCCAAACATTCCCAGTTATAATATTCCTTGTTAGACACCAACTCGCCTCTTCTTCCAAACCTGCTCAGCCGTTCAGGCGTCATTGAGTAACTAACGTTCAAACATCCAAACATTCCCAGTTATAATATTCCTTGTTAGACACCAACTCGCCTCTTCTTCCAAACCTGCTCAGCCGTTCAGGCGTCATTGAGTAACTAACGTTCAAACATCCAAACATTCCCAGTTATAATATTCCTTGTTAGACACCAACTCGCCTCTTCTTCCAAACCTGCTCAGCCGTTCAGGCGTCATTGAGTAACTAACGTTCAAACATCCAAACATTCCCAGTTATAATATTCCTTGTTAGACACCAACTCGCCTCTTCTTCCAAACCTGCTCAGCCGTTCAGGCGTCATTGAGTAACTAACGTTCAAACATCCAAACATTCCCAGTTATAATATTCCTTGTTAGACACCAACTCGCCTCTTCTTCCAAACCTGCTCAGCCGTTCAGGCGTCATTGAGTAACTAACGTTCAAACATCCAAACATTCCCAGTTATAATATTCCTTGTTAGACACCAACTCGCCTCTTCTTCCAAACCTGCTCAGCCGTTCAGGCGTCATTGAGTAACTAACGTTCAAACATCCAAACATTCCCAGTTATAATATTCCTTGTTAGACACCAACTCGCCTCTTCTTCCAAACCTGCTCAGCCGTTCAGGCGTCATTGAGTAACTAACGTTCAAACATCCAAACATTCCCAGTTATAATATTCCTTGTTAGACACCAACTCGCCTCTTCTTCCAAACCTGCTCAGCCGTTCAGGCGTCATTGAGTAACTAACGTTCAAACATCCAAACATTCCCAGTTATAATATTCCTTGTTAGACACCAACTCGCCTCTTCTTCCAAACCTGCTCAGCCGTTCAGGCGTCATTGAGTAACTAACGTTCAAACATCCAAACATTCCCAGTTATAATATTCCTCGTTTGACACCAACTCGTTTTTTTTTCCAAATCTGCCCAGCGGTTCAGGCGTCATTGAGTAGCCAACGTTCAAACATCCAAACATTCCCAGTTATAATATTCCTTGTTAGACACCAACTCGCCTCTTCTTCCAAACCTGCTCAGCCGTTCAGGCGTCATTGAGTAACTAACGTTCAAACATCCAAACATTCCCAGTTATAATATTCCTTGTTAGACACCAACTCGCCTCTTCTTCCAAACCTGCTCAGCCGTTCAGGCGTCATTGAGTAACTAACGTTCAAACATCCAAACATTCCCAGTTATAATATTCCTCGTTTGACACCAACTCGTTTTTTTTTCCAAATCTGCTCAGCAGTTCAGGCGCCATTGAGTAACCAACGTTCAAACATCCAAACATTCCCAGTTATAATATTCCTTGTTAGACACCAACTCGCCTCTTCTTCCAAACCTGCTCAGCCGTTCAGGCGTCATTGAGTAACTAACGTTCAAACATCCAAACATTCCCAGTTATAATATTCCTTGTTAGACACCAACTCGCCTCTTCTTCCAAACCTGCTCAGCCGTTCAGGCGTCATTGAGTAACTAACGTTCAAACATCCAAACATTCCCAGTTATAATATTCCTTGTTAGACACCAACTCGCCTCTTCTTCCAAACCTGCTCAGCAGTTCAGGCGTCATTGAGTTACCAACATTCAAACATCCAAACATTCCCAGTTATAATATTCCTCGTTTGACACCAACTCGTTTTTTTTTTCCAAATCTGCTCAGCAGTTCAGGCGCCATTGAGTAACCAACGTTCAAACATCCAAACATTCCCAGTTATAATATTCCTTGTTAGACACCAACTCGCCTCTTCTTCCAAACCTGCTCAGCCGTTCAGGCGTCATTGAGTAACTAACGTTCAAACATCCAAACATTCCCAGTTATAATATTCCTTGTTAGACACCAACTCGCCTCTTCTTCCAAACCTGCTCAGCCGTTCAGGCGTCATTGAGTAACCAACGTTCAAACATCCAAACATTCCCAGTTATAATATTCCTTGTTAGACACCAACTCGCCTCTTCTTCCAAACCTGCTCAGCCGTTCAGGCGTCATTGAGTAACTAACGTTCAAACATCCAAACATTCCCAGTTATAATATTCCTTGTTAGACACCAACTCGCCTCTTCTTCCAAACCTGCTCAGCCGTTCAGGCGTCATTGAGTAACCAACGTTCAAACATCCAAACATTCCCAGTTATAATATTCCTTGTTAGACACCAACTCGCCTCTTCTTCCAAACCTGCTCAGCCGTTCAGGCGTCATTGAGTAACTAACGTTCAAACATCCAAACATTCCCAGTTATAATATTCCTCGTTTGACACCAACTCGTTTTTTTTTCCAAATCTGCCCAGCGGTTCAGGCGTCATTGAGTAGCCAACGTTCAAACATCCAAACATTCCCAGTTATAATATTCCTTGTTAGACACCAACTCGCCTCTTCTTCCAAACCTGCTCAGCCGTTCAGGCGTCATTGAGTAACCAACGTTCAAACATCCAAACATTCCCAGTTATAATATTCCTTGTTAGACACCAACTCGCCTCTTCTTCCAAACCTGCTCAGCCGTTCAGGCGTCATTGAGTAACTAACGTTCAAACATCCAAACATTCCCAGTTATAATATTCCTCGTTTGACACCAACTCGTTTTTTTTTCCAAATCTGCCCAGCGGTTCAGGCGTCATTGAGTAGCCAACGTTCAAACATCCAAACATTCCCAGTTATAATATTCCTTGTTAGACACCAACTCGCCTCTTCTTCCAAACCTGCTCAGCCGTTCAGGCGTCATTGAGTAACTAACGTTCAAACATCCAAACATTCCCAGTTATAATATTCCTTGTTAGACACCAACTCGCCTCTTCTTCCAAACCTGCTCAGCCGTTCAGGCGTCATTGAGTAACTAACGTTCAAACATCCAAACATTCCCAGTTATAATATTCCTCGTTTGACACCAACTCGTTTTTTTTTTCCAAATCTGCTCAGCAGTTCAGGCGCCATTGAGTAACCAACGTTCAAACATCCAAACATTCCCAGTTATAATATTCCTTGTTAGACACCAACTCGCCTCTTCTTCCAAACCTGCTCAGCCGTTCAGGCGTCATTGAGTAACTAACGTTCAAACATCCAAACATTCCCAGTTATAATATTCCTTGTTAGACACCAACTCGCCTCTTCTTCCAAACCTGCTCAGCCGTTCAGGCGTCATTGAGTAACTAACGTTCAAACATCCAAACATTCCCAGTTATAATATTCCTTGTTAGACACCAACTCGCCTCTTCTTCCAAACCTGCTCAGCCGTTCAGGCGTCATTGAGTAACTAACGTTCAAACATCCAAACATTCCCAGTTATAATATTCCTTGTTAGACACCAACTCGCCTCTTCTTCCAAACCTGCTCAGCCGTTCAGGCGTCATTGAGTAACTAACGTTCAAACATCCAAACATTCCCAGTTATAATATTCCTTGTTAGACACCAACTCGCCTCTTCTTCCAAACCTGCTCAGCCGTTCAGGCGTCATTGAGTAACTAACGTTCAAACATCCAAACATTCCCAGTTATAATATTCCTCGTTTGACACCAACTCGTTTTTTTTTCCAAATCTGCCCAGCGGTTCAGGCGTCATTGAGTAGCCAACGTTCAAACATCCAAACATTCCCAGTTATAATATTCCTTGTTAGACACCAACTCGCCTCTTCTTCCAAACCTGCTCAGCCGTTCAGGCGTCATTGAGTAACTAACGTTCAAACATCCAAACATTCCCAGTTATAATATTCCTTGTTAGACACCAACTCGCCTCTTCTTCCAAACCTGCTCAGCCGTTCAGGCGTCATTGAGTAACTAACGTTCAAACATCCAAACATTCCCAGTTATAATATTCCTTGTTAGACACCAACTCGCCTCTTCTTCCAAACCTGCTCAGCCGTTCAGGCGTCATTGAGTAACTAACGTTCAAACATCCAAACATTCCCAGTTATAATATTCCTCGTTTGACAACAACTCGTCTCTTCTTCCAACTCTGGTCAGCCGTTCAGGCGTCATTGAGTAACCATCGTTCAAATGTCCAAACATTCCCATTCAAAACATTCCTCCGGTGATATCAACATAATACCATCTTCCAAATCGAATCAGCCATTCAGGCGTAATTAAGTAATCAACATTCAAACGTCCAAACATTCCCGTTCATAATATTCCTCGTGTGACACCGACTCGTCATCTCTTTCCAGAGAGTAACCGCTTAAGATGCTGGAAGGTGCGCGATGGCTTGTGTTGCTCACCGCCGCCGCTCTGGCGCTGCAGTCGCGAGGGGAAGGCGGCATCCGATTACCGGACCAGCCGGAGAAAGCCGGACCGGAGGAGACTGAAGGACGATCGGTGAGTTATAACCGGGAGTAGTTTCATACTTATAGCCATACCTATTTAATTCTAAACTGTATTTCAATGCAAAGGACAAAATATAGTATAACTATTCAAAGGTTGATCTGGGTTCTTAGTAACAGAGATAGAAAGTATGTGGCTGGAAATTAAATGAATTGGACGTGTTAGTAAATAAGCGACCCAGTAGTGACGAAATAAATAAAAAAGCTGAGCAAGGTGTACAATAGTTTGATTAAAGATCATTTGAACTAATACAAGATAACGTGGAGAGCACTCAGAAGTGTATGCTGAGATACCAGGTTTTGCAGAACGAATGCAGTGAGCAGGAAAGGAAGGGAACGGCGATGGAAACTCATTCATATTGCGGCAGCGCAGCCACGATTTGGTGGAAAACATCTAACTGTAGTTCCTTCGCTTATGCACACAGCGCGCAACATCGGATGTTCGTTGCACTAAATTTTCGTTTTAACTCGGGAACATCAGTAGTAAGCGGCCTCCATCCTTCCAAGCTCGCTGATAGAATGGGTGACGAAAGAAAAACGAAAAACCTTCAGAGCGGAAATGTCTACTTTTCTAGAAATCTCTCCTATTCTAGAAGTCTTTGTAAATCTTCTCTTCTCCGCATCTTGTTTGCTGCCCTATTCCAGAAATCTAGATTAATCTCCTATTCTATAAATCTTCGTTACTCTTCGCTTCTTCATATTTTGGTCACTGTCCCGTTTTATAAATCTCAGTAAATCTCATATTTTACAAGCCTTGGTAAAATAATTCATCACTGTCCAATTCTTAAAATTGAGATAACATTTATATCATCTCCTAAATATGTTTCCTATTCTGTATCTTGATACGAAGCAACAATATTATTTACAGCTTGAAGGTCGAGGATTCCTCGATTGGGTGGGTCTAGGAGAGGATCAGGACCCCTACATCCTCAAATCCACGCAGGCTTGCATCGGCGGAGACCTAGCGGACTGCTTCAAAGCGCAAGCCTTGAGGTCTTTCGACGACTTTTTCGATCAACAGGCTTATGGGTAACTATCTAAACTTAATCAATTTCATAGTACTTGTATTAACGTGTTTTTTGTTTACACATGTGTATTTATAATATATGTAAATAGCATAAGCCTTAGACTTCACTGAACCTTTAGCTTATGAAAATTATTCAAGATCGCTTCGTGCTAAATATATAGAAACCTACTAAAAAATATCGTTTTTGTTTCAAGAACTTCTTTCTACCTCTGATGTCCAGGGTACAAAACAATGTCAACATTAATTTTTTTCAAGAGGTTTAGCTAATTTTTTTTAAAAGCGCTTTATAAACATAGTAATTGGCGGCACCATGGTGGTTTTTCGCACTCGCCACATGGCGGTAACCTCGTGAGCGAAGTCCAAATATTTCATTAAATTGCCATTTTCTGCCTTGAACAGGTATTCTTCATGCGATGTATTGAGACAATATCTGTAGAATTCCATGTTCATACATACATATTACATTCCTTGGAAAACGCAACGTACTTAGTTAGAACGAAGAAATATATAGTTAATATTAGTACAATGTAAGATTTATTAGACTAAACTGTTTTGACCGTTAAGTTCTACCCTTAAGAGTTGTTTTCCAACTTGTCTTCTGGTTTTTATTTATTGAATGTCATCAAAGAATCGATAAGGTTGTGTTTAAAAGGAACATTATTCATACATACATACATACGTACATATATACTGTCACGCCGCTTTCCCGGAGGTTTTATTATTTACAAGCTCAGGTACCCGGCTCCGCTCGGGTCAATGTCGTTTCAGACTTCGGGCTTATATGCTGGATAGTAACACAAAGAGCTGGTCCATAAGCTTAGGTTTTTTCCTACTTACTTGATATTTTGGACTTGATTTACTTGTTATTCTGATGTATAAGCTATATTATTATAAAGTGTCATTAAAATCATTTCAGTAGTTTTTACGTGAAAGAGTAACAAACATCCATCCATACTTACAAACTTTCGCGTTTATAATATTAGTAGGATAGGTTTAAAAAGTAATCGGTAACTTAAGAACGGCCCGTAAGCTATGCTCCCCATACAAACGTAGTTTACTAATCATTTGGAAACCGCTATTCCAATTAAATTGATATTTAATATCTAATATCAGGTAACAAATATCTGTGTCTGCATGCTTTTGTTTTTTTGAAAAATCCAAATCGAATGAAATGAATGCAAAAAGAAAATCTTCATACGAATTTTGTTTTCTCTGTGGTTTGACCCAGAATACATTTACCGAAAAAACAAAGGCATGCAGACACAGATATTTGTAGCCTAATATTAGATACCAAATATCAAGTAAGTTGGAACAGTGGTTTTCAAATCATTAGTAAACTACGTTTGTATGGGAGGCGAAATTTTCAGGTGCTTACGGGCCGACCTTAATATACCACCGTATGTTCTCTAAGCTCGATTTGCGTGGACAGCCGGAAGTAATATGACGGATGATTTCGACTGATTGCCCACTGGCTTTGCGGGTGTCGACCGATCCATCTTTCATTATGTACTTCCGGAAGTTCCGCATGACGATAATTTCGTCCCGGGTGGCACAAACGAAGCCTTCTGTTTCTCCAAATAGGTCACGCAATTGCATGTACAAAATTGTCTCTTACTTTAAACATATTAACATTAAAGTCACTTTTTTATAGTATTTAAAAATGTGTCTCACGCCTAGTATATTTATTTTTTAATTCATTTTATTAAAATCATTTGAATAATATATTTTACGAATAATGCAAGATGGTATGAGTCCAATTATTTAATGATTTCATTCAATCAAAGAAAGTATCAGTCGAATCTACGTAATAAGCGTTGATTAGTTTATTATTTTAATAGAATTGGTGGGGTTTAGTTGTTTTTTTTTTTAATAATCGATTCAGCTGTACTGGAGGTGATCAGTTACTATAAAAAAACGACGAGGGATCGTCAGACCCCGCCCAACTTCTTTATAAGGGTGTGCCTTCTTAGAGAGCCCTGTACGGGTGAATTTTTCAAGTTCATGGGCAAATCCGAAACTGTAAGAAATAGCTAGAAACACTCAATGGAGTCATGGGGCCGATTTTGATGAAAACGAAAACTATCTTTTGGGAATAGAAAAAAAATCGCACAATTTTATTATTGAAGACACCTGTAATGTACATGAATTCTCGAAAATAAAAAAGATTTTATTAAAAATCACGCTTTACTTTATTATTCCGTTTAACATTATGGCAGAAAATTGGTTCCTTTCGAGCCACTCTAATGACTGGTACGTACAGGGATAAGTATTTTTAGGGTTCCGTACCCAAAGGGTGAAAACGGAAACCTATTACTAAGCCTCCGCTGTCCGTCCGTCCGTCCGTCTGTCCGTCTGTCACAGGGCTGTATCTCAGTAACCGTAACAGTTAGACAGCTGAAATTTTCACAGAGTGTGTATTTATTTTGCCGCTATAACAAGATAGAAAGGTAAGATTACAAAATAATGAAAATTAAAGGGGGCTCCCATACAAAAAACGTGATTTTTTTGTTTTATTTTTTACGATGGTACGGAACCCTTCGTGTGCGAGTCCGACTCGCACTTGGCCGGTTTTTTTAATCAACGAGTTAGATTCCCAGCTATTATGAATAAATATAATAAAATAACCTTTTCGTGTTCGCAGGTTGTCTCAGAACGCGCGCGTCGTGCGGGTTGAGGCGCAGGCGCGCGCGCTGTCTCGCGAACCTCCGGAGCTGGGTTCGACACCCCGCTCCGACGACACCGAGTGGGACGCGCTCGTCAAGTACGGCCTCCGGAAGATAGAGAGGTGATGATTTTGATAAACACACCAATACAGTTCACTTGTCCGAATAAAACGTCGTTCGATAGTTAGTATGATACGAAGTGTAAATGGCTCGTAGCCTAGTGGCGCGGGGACTGGCCTAGCGTACCAGAGGCCTGAGTTCAGTTCCGACATGCACCACTGTCTTTCTCTTTCCGAGTTCTAAAAGTGCTTTTCGTCACGAATGCGAGCTGCTCCATGGTTCGGATTCCATGTAAAACTGTAGGTCCCCTTCCCCTACTAGGTGGTAGGGTTTAAGCCCGCCCGGGTTGGTACCATCGCATTGGATGAAAAGATGGTCGAAGCGGCAATGAAAAATTGTCCGTGTTTTCCATCCAGTTCAATGTAGGCATGCTCATAAAGGGAAGGTCCGGGCATGGCACCTAATTCCTTCGGGAATGTGGTGTATTGGGCTAATATCATAACGGTAGTTGTGTGGTATTAGCCATCCATGTAAGGTCGCATGAAAAAAAAACTGAATTTAATCACTCTCTTGCCTGTTCACCTGCTATGCAACCGCGTGCTAACTTACCATGGTAACCCCACAGAACTTACCATTATCGGATCGTGCATTTGCTTTGTGAAGGCAAAGATTAAAGGATTTATAACATCGTGCCAGTGTTGAATAGAGATAATAAAAGTCGACAGGTGGCATGTGATATTTTATTTTTATTTTATTTGCTATAGAAACAGTCTCATACAAAACTTTAGTAAACTCACATAATAAACACTCGCAGACCAATAAAGGTTCCACATATAGTAATTCAATTACACATGCAATAGGCTGAAAATGTGATAAATACAATAGACACACAACTAAAACTAAAATTTTAAAGTAAAATACGACAAAAAAAATCTAATGCTTACTACGCTTAATACTTGCTAAAGAAGAACTGAATTCATCTTTATCAGCACCAACCTTATTAAAACTAGAACAACTTCTTCTTATAAATTCACTAGCAGCCCGTCCCGCCTTTGCATGGGCATAATATCATTTAAAAAAATATTACTTTGACACAATGATACACAAATAAACCCTTTTTACGTAGAGTTTATACATTTAAATACTTGAAATAAAAAAAAACTTACATATTATTATTAGATGATTATAAGATATTACAGAGCTCCGATAATAAACGCGTCCGATCGTTGCTAAATTCAAAGTGCTACAGGGAGAGCCGCGGCCTCCGACGCACTATTTATACCACCCGGCCGCCGGCCGGTACCGCCGCAAACGCTACGTCCCGCAATTTTTAAATCTGTAATATCTTCGAAAATATTCATTTAAATCATATGCTGAAAAGGGCCATATAGATCTATATTAAATCAACAATGTATTTAAGGTATTTAATTGGATAAGGATTAATGCTGTATTGGTTAAAATCTCTTCGAAAATTAGCCATTATTTGTCGTAAAAAGTAAATGACAAAAAAAAATATTGTGGGATATCCATAAGAGATAGACATATACCATCCCGGAGTTTTCTGTAGACCTTTTCAATGTGTACAATACTTAGTACATAATTTTGATAAATCTCGTAGAGTTCAGCCTGTGTTTGCAATGTAAGCGGAAAAAATGTAATTTTTTGCGACATCACATTGGAAACCTCAAAAATAACAGTATTTCTCCACTAATTAATGGATGTTATTATACATATAAACCTTCCTCTTTAATCACTATCTATATATATCTATATATATATATCTATTAAAAAAACCGCATCAAAATACGTTGCATAGTTTTGAAGATTTAAGCATACATAGGGATATAGGGATATAGGGACAGAGAAAGCGACTTTGTTTTATACTATGTAGTGATAGTGATTACCCAGATATTTTGTTTTGGTTTTGCTAATGATCAGTCCACCTGGTAATTTTTGTTGGACACTTAAAGTTTATAGTTTGTAGAATATGTGTATATTCGTAAAGTAGTTATTATTACTGGACTCTCTCTTTAATTAATGTGTCCTTACTTCCCGGTCGATTATACATACATATATATCACATTCCTTGCAATAAGCGACGTAAGTACCTGATTAGTACTAAAAAGTATATTTCCTTCGACAGATGGCTATTCACATTTCAGATTAAATAAATGCAAACCAATGAATTATCGATGTTATTTTTTATTTACAATGACATGACTTAATTTAAAGTTAAAATGTAACGTCTTCATCACGCCTAAGTACGCAATATTTGGAATCAAACATAGTTCTAATCAAAATTTGAAATCAAGCATGGACACATAGACTTGTTATGTAGCAAAAAGTCTGCTTTCAAGAAACAATTAATCTTGTCATTGTCCTTAAAGTAGATCTTGGTATATATATATATATATATATATATATATATATATATATATATTGAAAAAAAATACGTAAACATGCATACATTTTTAAGAATTTGGATTGACCCACACACATAACACACGACATCATCTTCACAAACCAAACAACACACCCACACCCTCTCCCACACACCCTCACACACCCTCACACACACTCACACAACCTCACACACCCTCACACCCTAATAGACCCTCTTTTTCTCGATATCTTTCCCATATAAGAGCGATTTATAGTATCATTTATATTTGTGAAAACTTGTTAGGATTATTTTTTATTTCTAGGTAGTGTATTTTGTGTATCTTGTTTGTTAGCTGTAAGTTTTCCTTTAATAAATAAATAAATAGTTTCATGACGGTGTAACTAGTTCTGGAAGTGACGGGAGATGGCGCTGATCAGAAATGTCATAGTACCAGCGAAAATAGGCAGTTTTCGGCGGGTGTTGTACGTTGCCTGAGGTAAGTTAACACTTACAACCTGGGAGTATTCAAGCGTTATTTGAATAAGCTCGCTAGCTCAGCCATAGTCCGCAAATCCGCTGGCATGGCACCTCGCTAAGCGTGGTTTCGCGAGGCGAGATGTTTTGGCTGTTTTGGGCACCTTTGGTCCTCAGCACAATACCGGTTTTTTCATAAAAAAAAATGTCTTCCTCTTTAATCTATGCTAATAAATGAACGATCTCTCCAGGTTCCTCCGCTCAACGGCCCTGGAGATGGAGCTGGACGACGAGGTGACCTCCAACGGGGTCATCGCGCCGAGGTTCCTCGACGAGATCGCCGACGAGGTGGACATCATCGAGGACAAGAAGGCGCCTCCTTTCAGTGAGTTTCTGAACTCTTAACACTCCATAATTCACTTCGCTTCATTTTATTTGTTTAAGGTGGCCCTTCTCGGCGGGACTACCTCATTCGCGGGCACGGTATAAAACCGTGCTATTTCGCTCTGGGACCTTCTCTGTTTCAAAGAAAAAGACAGGCTCCGTGATGAGGAGGATGCAACATGTCCACAAAGCAGACAATGCGCATAGTATTTGATTTGGCAAGATTTACGAAAATTTTAATTACAAAACGACTTATAGCTAAAATTAAATCACGTCCGCTGTAGTAAAGAATCAACCAAAAACCAAATCGATTATAAATCTTCATAAAACAAGCTAGGTCTGATGACTAATCTTTTTAAGATGTTTTTATGATACTTTTGAGGTTACCGCGGTCGTTAGACATGTTTGAAAAATGTTACGGCTTTTCACGCGGCAGGTAGAGATATTCTCTGACGTTTCGAGCTAATCATTCAGCCCGTTGTCAAGGAGGCATCCGCCGCGCTCGTGCGTCGAAGAATATCTCTACCTGCCGCGTGAAAAGCCGCAACATTTTTCAAACAAGATGTTTTTATTTTATCGTTGAGTAATCCACCTTCAAATTTGTGGGTATAACGCGCGAAAAATTCGAACTTAATCACGCCACTTTTAGTGAACCGCGTGGAGTTACATCCATACTATCCATACAAAGTGACGTGTTGAATCATACATTGACGTAGATTTAGATTTTTTGTCCTTTCGTGCACTCAGCCCCCGTGCCCCCTCGGCCCTAAGTCATGTCACAACTTGATTGATCCGCTGAAGCTGCTAAGAAATGCCTCAATATGTGGCGATTAAGCTAATCGTCAGTAAGTGAAAAAAGCCCTAAATCTGAAATTCCGAACATGTGTTTGACACGACTATTTTTGTGATACTTTATTTATTTATTATTTATCTTTGCTCTAAGTGCACTAATTTTGCGTTCTGTTTATAAAGACATAAACCTATTTTACGAGTATTCTTGACTTAATCATAAGGTTTTCCTTTTTATAAAAAATAGACTGAAAATATTTAATCATAACTTCTAAATGAATTGCATTGGTGAAAACTTTATTGTAAAAATATAAAAAGAAAACACAAATGATATTGACTAAAATTATGTCCCATGATACGTGTCATTCATGATCGAGTTTCAAGAGACACATATGAATAATAAATGTCGTTTTTCAGGACGCAACAAGCTGAAGAAGCTGATAATCCCCATGCTGCTGATCCTGAAGCTGTTCAAGCTGAAACTTCTCCTCTTCCTGCCCCTCATCCTCGGTCTCGCCAGCTTCAAGAAATTCCTAGGATTCATGGCCTTAATCGTTCCAGGTGAGAAGTAACGATTGGAAAGTCAGTTAGTCGGCGTGTTTGTGTCCACTGCTGGACATGTGCCTCTTCAGGTGGTTGTTGTGGTTGTTCTTCCTGGCGATAATAGAAATGTTCCCTAAATGTACAGGGTAGTAATGCAATAGTGGTGAAAATTTTGAAAAAGCGATTATATAAAATTCCCAAACAACTAAAGTCGACCTAGGATTATTATATTACATTGACAAAATGTTTATGTCCGTTTTTTTGCAGATTATATTTTTTTTTTTGTAATGAAATAACTCTAATTTTGTGAATCGTGGTATAATAGTCCATCCACTTTACGGTCTAATAATTTAACAAGTTCAGTTGTTTCTAGAACAGCCTATGCGACCAATCGCCGCCGACATATTTCTTTCTTACAATTTAGTTTTTTAGTTTCAAGGAAGTACCTTAGAGATTTATTTCTTTAATTTCCGTTTCCTGCTTAAGAGCATCCTCATACCTAAACGAGTTAGCCAGAACCCGACGTCTCGCTTAGTTAGAGCAGCTCGAAATAATTCTTTCTAAATGTGACCAACCCGCATAACGCGTGAAACCGGTTTTTTTATTGTTTCGTTAAAGAAATTGGGAAAAGTTAAACATGTTCTTCGCTGAATGGGTAGATAATATTAAGATCTTTTAAATGGTATTTAAATAAATATTAGTTAATATCAATATAAGCCGCAAACTTGAAAAATAATGTATTTGAGACCTGACTTAAAAAAAATTTTCCATGCATAAAATATCAATATCTGTAATTTTTTTCTTTCTGTTTTGATAGAACGTTAGCTGGAATTATACATGTTTTTTTTTTCTTGCACTCATTCCATAGAGATCACGAAAGAAACGCAATTAAACTACTGGCATTGGCTAGTATAACCATCTTAACGGTCTATTCTAAATCCTTATGCATACTTAACAATCTGAGCTCGAATTTTTTTTTTTACAGTTAATTACTTACTTATGATTTATCATCAAGCTTACAGCAATCAACAAAAAACACTATGTTATTGCATTGATTACGGGAGGAGGGTCTGTAGGAGAATTTCAAACTATGGGTATACAGCACGTGGCGAAATTGGTAGACGCAATACCGCGGGTTGAGCGGCTCGTAGCCTAGTGGCGCGGGGACTGGCCTAGCGTACCAGAGGCCTGGGTTCAATACCGACTTGCACCACTGTCTTTCTCTTTCCGAGTTCGATAAGTGCATTTTCGTCACGAATGCGAGTTGCTCCATGGTTCGGAATCCATGTAAAACTGTAGGTCCCCTTCCCCTACTAGGTGGTAGGGTTTAAGCCTGCCCGGGTTGGTACCATCGCATTGGATGAAAAGATGGTCGAAGCGGCAATGAAAAATTGTCCGTGTTTTCCATCCAGTTCAATGTAGCTGTGCTCATAAAGGGAAGGTCCTGGCATGGCACCAAATTCCTTCGGGAATGTGGTGTATTGGGCTAATATCATAACGGTAGTTGTGTAATATTAGTCATCCATGTCAGGTCGCATAAAAAAAAATGTTTTGCTGGTTCGGGTCGAGCCTTTATCTTTTTACCGGGCTCTTTCTTTAATTAATGTGTCCTTGCTTCACGATTGATTTATACATGCATAATGTAACAGGCCTTCTGCCTCCACCCATTTTAAAATGTGTAAGAAGAATGCCTGTTACAATACAATTAAATACCTAGGCATACTTTTGGATGACAGATTAAACTGGAAGCCACATATCACCGCTCTTTCTGGTAGAATTAGACGTCTGATATATTTCTTTAAGTGCATTCGTAATGTGGTGGATGATGCCACGCTGAAGATGGCTTACTTCGCTCTCTGTCATTCACTGATAAACTACTGTATATCGGTCTGGGGAGCGGCAGCAAAGACACATCTCATAGAATTGGAGAGAGCGCAGAGAGCTATCTTAAGAATAATATATAAAAAACCACTAGGCTATCATTCTTTTGACCTATACCAAGAAGCGAAACTATTAACAGTGAGACAACTATTCATTTGTAATATTGTTTGCACTTACCACCGCACTTTTGAAAAGACCGTCAATGTCTTACGGCATGCTGGCAGATTTAGAAATAATGCAGTGGTACCCAAAACAAAAACTAAGTTTGCGCAACGGTTCCAAAAATTTCTATCGCCGTATCTATACAACAAAATTAAATGTAAATGCAAATTAAATGAAATAAGACAGGGCAATAGTTACATAAAACGAATTTTAAAAATATGGTTAAACACGCTAAACTACGAAGAAACAGAAGATCTACTAACAATTGCATATTAAAACTAACTTACACACAACACATAAAATTGGACAGTCTAATCTCGCAATGGTCTATGGACGGTCTGTTGGACGTAGCGAGCAGCAAACACATACACTTACACATTCCATTTATTTCATTCTCCTAACACAGTGTCAGTTACTTACAGCCAAGCCACCTTCATTTCACACTCTTGCTTATATTTTATATACCAATTATATATTTTTATTAGAATAGCATTACATTGTAAAAGTTAGTTAAAACTTAAATCGTATTATACCCATGTAAAAAAACCTTGTTAACAGTAGTTCTTATAAGACAAACCTGGTTTAGTTTAAGAATTACAGTATAATGTATTAGATATTTATATTATAAATAAATAAATAAATTAAATAAAAAATACAAATCACATTTCTTGGAATAAGTGAGGTACCTGCTAAGTAGGATAAATTATATTTACTCAACAACAAACAGATCATCTAATGATATAAATGATTTACTCAACAACAAACAGATCATCTAATGATATAAATGATTTACTCAACAACAAACAGATCATCTAATGATATAAATGATTTACTCAACGACAAACAGTTCATCGAATGATACAAATCCGTGAACGTTCCAGGTGTGATCGGCTACTTCAAGTTCTGCAAGCCCAACCTCCAGTCGCCCTTCACGTCTGGGCACTACAGCAGCCCCCAGTACTCCCCCGCCGGCATCGGGGTCTCGCCCTACAGGGAGCAGCCCCATTTCATCCAGCCGAGCCATCCGCAGTACAGCCACTACGACTCGTATTCGGTAAGTCTCACGCTGTTCATAGGATCGAGGAATTCCATAGGAGGCACCAAGACCGCGTAACCGCATACCCAAAAGGGGACCGCCCAAGGGCAGAGAATGTATATATGGAATTACACCCAGTAGTTCAACTGGACACAAATTCCCGATTTCGTTCACCTGTACAGGCATATTTCGCTTGAATAGTTTCGCGGTACTGAACTGTCCCGAATTACTTTTTTTATTATAATAGAACCAGCAGTGCTCCGCCAATATTTAAGTCACAACCTCGACATTCGATTGAGTAGAGGTATTTATATCAGAACTCACCTGAGTTGAGCTACTGCTGTGGCCCCGGTCGCACAGCTATACACGGTGTTAATTTTTTTCGCGACACTTGCTATTTTAATACCGATTATTTAACTATTTCGTATACTGATAATTTTGTGGTATTTAAAAATTAAATCTAAAATAGTAAAAAAAATGCAGATTGAATCCAAACTTTAACCTCAGCGACAATTTCCCTTTGGAATGGTGTAAGTACGCCATGTGTACGCTCCACTGCCAAGGTCACGCGTTTGCTGTCTCGCAGCTGACTGCGCGCCGCCGCCAATTTTATCGCGTCGATCAGAATGTAAATGTTCACATTTGTTTTTAAAAATGTCCTATTTTAGAACTTTTTATGAATGCAGTGCGTTTACTATTACGAAATACTATGTTTTCATGCTAGTATTAGAAATCGAAAATTTTAAAACAAAAGCTCAAAACAAGAAAAATCCTGCGTTTTCGGAATCAGTATGCGACCCAAAATAACCCCCTTTCGGGAATGTCGCGAACTTGCTTATATCTACTGTGCCAAGGGTCATGCACCAGTTACTAAAACTTTTCTAGTTGAAATTATTTGGCAAAATCAAAGTATTTTTTTATTTATTTATTTATTGAAACTTCAGCCTATTACAAGATAAATCGTCATATTGTAGTTTACAAAATATTAGGCCAATTAAAAGTTTCACAAATTGTATAAGTATTTTAAACACTAAAGTTACAAAGATGCAATCAGACCGTACGTGATTTGTGTGTGGATGTGAGGAAGGGTGGATGTGTGTGTTTATGAGTAGTGAGTATTTTTGATATGAGGGTGTATGTGTTAGTGTATAAGTATACGTGTTTCCAAATATCAGGTGCATAGCGTCAAACGCTACATGATTGAAATTACTAGGCACTTTATTTAACTTGTAATATAGGTACCTACAATTCGAAATCCGTTTTTGGTGAAATTGTGTTGCTATTTTAATTACTTGGAGTTTTTTTAACATTTTTGAAGAGTAATGTCTTAAATTTGACAACTTATTTCAAATTACGTAAGTTTTATAGATCTTTAGAATCGTTGCAAGTGTCAAGCGCAACATTTGATGATACATATCATTTAGTTTGCCCACTAAATAATAGTATGTATGTAATTCGTTAATTTAATTTTTTTTACATTTACGATGATTTAAGTTTTTTCAAAAGTTTAGTGAAGTATATCTGTCCAAGAATAAACTGTTCACGGCACCATATTTATTTGTTTTCGTATTTCAGTATTCTGTAATAATTATAAGTCTGCCATTAAATGCAATTCATGCGATAAATTAATACAAAAATGTAGGGAATAAGAAAAAAATATGGCCCCCATCACACGATAAATCAGCACGCATAAAAATGTTATAATATATGTTTTTTTTTATTTCAGAGCGGCAATAAATATGGAAGCGGCGGTGTGTCCTTCAGGGAGCATGAAAGCAGCCCGCAGGACCTCGCGTACCAGGGCTGGGAGTATAGAAATAAAAAGACCGAAGCCGACATCAAGGCCGAAGAAGTCTAGTCCTTAACGTACTGAATATTAGGAGCATTATCACAACGCAAACCTTGAGTAATAAATTGAAAAAAGGCAGCATGTTTCGTTTACTACCAGCAATTATATTAGTTACTGTCAGAATTTTGATACGAAATTAAAATTTCCTTTGTTTTAAGCTCAATGTAAACAAATTAATGAAATTACTATAAGAACTACCATGCATTTTGTTTAAAAAAAACTCTCAAAGTTTTGAAAACTGTAATGTTTTTTACATTATCCGTGTAATTTAAAAGACACCAAATTTTAAAAATGATTGTTAGAACTTTTGAATTCTATCGACTAGTTTTTCCATAGCATTAAGGGAAAGGTGTAATAATTAAAATGAAGAAATTTTAAATTAATCGAATTCTGAAACGAAGAATGTGTGTATATAAAAATCTTAATTTCATCCTGTTAATATTTTGTCGATTAGATTATATTTTAATATTGTTTGGTAATGAAGAAAGAAAAAAATTATTGTATTCAGTATGTAAAACAATTATTATGTTTTACGCATATTTTGTACCTACATTGTGTCATCATCTGAGTTGGCTTTAAAAATGTTTAGCAGTATTTTTCATGTACCTTTAAGATTATTTATTTAATTGTTGTTAAGATATAACTGTTTCTAAGCCATGTCACTGTTTAAATATAAGATTATAATTTATAAAAGGGATTATATATGATTCTAAATAGATATTTTTTACACAGGTTGTTATTTTTTATACCTACACTTCAATCAGATAGTCTTAAACCGAAATAAAACAAATGTAATGCAAAATTAATTAATCGTGATACAATTTAAAAAAAGCTACTTGTAATGTTACGCCCGTTAACATGGTTTTCCGAATATTTTTGGTTGAATCATCAATTTAATCAAGGCGAAAAACTTTTTTTATATATTTTTACGGTTCATCTTTTTCTCAAATCATGCCGGCCGGCATGCAGTTAGGTTGCACTTAGGGTAACCACCATTATTCTCTATTTTACCAATTTTCAACATGTTTAGAGAGAAACACCATAAAAAAACATTAGATCATTTGCACCCGATTTACTCATAAACCCTATAGCTCTTCATGTAATATAGATATAGTCATTAACTCTAAAATCTGCTTAACTTTACAACTCAAATGAAAATCAACTAATAGTCATACATTTCAGGCCGTTCATTAGAACCTTTAATTAATCACGCGTGGGCGGTATTAATTCATTTAATAACATAACTCCACAAAATTAATGACTTTACTAATATTCTAATTCACAAAGTTGACGAGAGATGAGACCGAAATTTCGCCAATGGCTCAGTCGTTCTGCCCACACGGTTAAAATATGATTTTCGACCTAGTCGAGCGATGTTTTTGTAAGTCTGTCCGGCTGTTCTCATCTACAGGTCTCATTTCTCAACAGATTCTCGTAAAATGTTGTGAGCAGTTTTTGATTATTTAAAAAATGTTACATAAACATGGTTTTGTGACAAGACCCTGAAGAGTTAGGTAAGTACCAAGTGAAAAAAATAAAAGGATTTTGTTGTAAATTGTGCGGTCTACATTTAGTCATTATTCGTTAACCTCGGTGGCTCAGTGTGCGATAAGCTGGGAAAGCACCTCTGAGCGCGGTTAGGTTCTGGGTGGGTGACCATTATCAACCGTAGAGGCTGGCCGTGTTTCGGATTCCACGTAAAACTGTTGGTCCCCTTCCTTACTTACTAGGTGGTAGGGTCCTTCAAACATGGTGTGCAGAATGCACTTGGCCGGCGGCATGGTTTTCGCGGCCCCCCCAGAAAGTTCAAAAGCATGGGCGTAGTCGGGCATCTCTGATATGAGACCCTGGCGCACGCCATATGCTGTGCTTAGCATAGACATCCATTTTAAACGCAGGGTCCAGTTAAAAACAATTCGTGTTATTTAAGGTGGCCCAACCCGCTCATCTCCCCATACAAAAGGGGAAAGAAGATCACGCCCATATTTCTTGTCAGAGATCCAAAATTTTGTTAAAAATAGCTTTATTCGATCGAACTAGACGTCTGATGACCATTGGCATTGTAAAATTGTGTTTGGTTTCCAAGTTATAAGGTCCGAAAGTTCGAATTTTTTGCGCGTTTTATACAATAACTTTGGAGGTGGATTACGCAATGATAAAGTAAGAACATTGTAAAAAGATTAGTCATCAGACATAGCTTATTTAATCAAGATTTATGATCTATTTGGTTATTGTTAGATTTTTGACTACAGCGGTCGTGGTTTACTTTTAGCTATAAGTCGTTTTGAAATTAAAATTTTCGTAAATCTTACCAAATCATACACTATGCACATTGTCTTTTTTGTGGACATGTTGCATCTTCCTCATCACGGAGCCTGTCTTATTCTTTGAAACAGAGAAGGTCCCAGAGCGCAACAGCACGGTTTTGTACCGTGCCCGCGAATGAGTTAGGCCCGCCGGGTTGGGCCGCCTTAAGGAAGAAAAAAAACATTTATCATGATCCCATATCGATTTCTTACATGGAACACATATCTTCAGAGCTCCTCAAGATTTGCCGTTTCTGTGCCATGTAAAATTCACATTAAATATTATTTTCCTTCTGAGGTCTCATTCCCTTTTGCGACGAATAAGAAATGCGTCGAGTAAGAAATTACCGGGAGTGGCGACGGAAACAGCAGCGCATCGACAGCGTAGCCACGTATTAGCGATAATACACCGGCCAGTCAGCACGCTTAACAATGTGTACCCGAAGTCCCAGTTGTCACCTAAATTGGCGTTTACGGCAAACCGATCGACAGTATATATGTATTTCAAATATATGGAGAAATTTAAGAGCGCGCGCAGTGGGGTTTAAGCGAACTTACATTTGCGAGTCCGAGTTTGATTTGACAGCTTACGCAGTGTTGCCGTAAATACGTCGACGTTGCCGTTTACGCCGACTCCGCGTTTTCATACAAATCGGAAGTCTGAGTTTGGCTTTGACAGCTTGAAGAAGTAAAACCACAGAATATCTAGTAAAAACTTGTATGGAGTTTGACGTTTTTACGGAAAACGCCAGTCGATCGGTTTGCCGTAAACGCCGATTTAGGTGAGAACTGAGATACGCAACGTCGAATGTTATTTGCACTAAATAGCATCCTGAGCTTTTAGTCCGACTTCTCACGCTAATTGGCGTTTACGGCAAACCGATCGACTAGCCTTTTCAAATGTGTAGAGAATTGAAGAACGCGCGCAGCGGGCGCTAAGCGAACTAACATTTGCGAGTCTGAGTCTGATTTTACGGCTCATGCTTACGCTGATGTTGTCGTTTATTGTCGACTCCACGTTTTCATACAAATCGGTAGTCCGCGTTTGTTTTTAACAGGCTGAAGAAGTAAAACTATATGGTTTAGTACCCGAAGGGTGCCAACGGAACCCTATTACTAAGCCTTCGCTGTCCGTCGGTCCGTCCTTCCGTCCGTCCGTCTGTCACAGGTCTGTATCTCATGAAAGTAGTAGGCAGGTAGCTGAAATTTTCACAGAGTGTGTATTTATTTTGCCGCTATAACAACAAATAGGAAAAATAAAAAAATTAACATCATTAATGGGGGGGCATACAAAAACGTGATTTTTTGAGTAACATCTTGCAAGAAACCCTTCGTGTGCGAGTCGGACTCGCACTTGGCCGGATTTTACGTAATTTGTAAGTTCTGCAAACGCCAATTTAGGTGAGAACTCGGACTACTCATACTGTGCAGTTACTTGAATTGAATTACCAGCGCTACCGTGCGTGTATGTAGTTCACAAAAAATCGGCTGCGCTACTTCCGTCCTTTCTTTCCCTATGATGAAATACGTCGACGAAATTCCGGGTGTCATAAATGTGATATCCAGTTCGGGTCCCTTGGGAGACTTCATTCAATCAAATGTGCTGATGGGAGCACGTGCCGGTCGGGAGACACCAATTTGTATCGTGAAATATATGTGTGTGATTGGAAATATTGCAAAAAAAGGTATATTTCCGTTGAGGTTTTACCTGAAGATAAACTTGCCCGTAAAAATATTAAATTCACAGTCCATCAATGTGAATACTCTTAAAGATTTTATTAAAACCATCCTCGATTATCTGGACATCTAAGACACCACGGATTCGAGAGTCCGGATTATAGTAGTTATGGAACTTTATTTGTTTCTGTGAATAAATAAAACAAGGAAAATATATTTTATCATTTAATTTCGTAATTTCTACTTTTTATCTACAAGAAATTTCTGCATCACTTATGACCAACTCGTGATTATCTTGCAAAAAACATTTCTTTGTTAAGTAACCACGTGTCTTGAAACATCCATTTTGTGATGCCATTGACCCTAGGATGACTTATTTTTTTAAAGGGAGAGCAGCTACTGCCCGATCGAATTCTTCGCCTGTTATTTCTGTCGCTATTACTTCTCCATGCGTGAGGAAAGCGTGAGTTCTCAACTGTGTTTCTGCACCGCCTTGCGCTCCTTTTGGGAAGCCTTTAGAGATGGCGGATTACTGCGATCAACGGATTAGGCAGTGTCCGAATTAGCAGTTGTACAGTTTCAGTTTCAGAAACTGTACCACTGCTAATTCGGACATTCGATTATAATATATTTATTATTTAATATATTTATTATATTTATTAGAATATAATTATTATTATTTCCTCCATTAGATGTATATTACACACTCGGATTCATATTTTTTTTCCTGTCGGTTTGATTAGTTCTGGCGAAGAAGAGCCGACAAGAAACTTCGTCGGGTTGGTCATTGTATTATTATTTTGTCCAGTGATACTTACAAACTAGTTTACAGTGATTGATTGATTACTACTGCTCACAAAGACAATTATTATAAGAACGTTGAAAGAAGAGTTGTTTCATTACAATTATCATTACAATTTAGCCGTAGGCTAGAATTTTTTTTTGTGTAATTCTGTTCTTTCCCGCACGTAATCACTACAGAAAAACGTATGAAACCTACATGTTTACTGCCCGATCGGATTCTTCGCCTGTTATTTCTGTCGCTATTACTTCTCCATGCGTGAGGAAAGCGTGAGTTCTCAACTGTGTTTCTGCACCGCCTTGCGCTCCTTTTGGGAAGCCTTTAGAGGTGGCGGATTACTGCGATCAACGGATTAGGCAATGTCCGGATTAGCTGGGATATACTGTAGTTTCATCATAATTATCATTAAAATTTAGCCCTAGGCTAGTTTTTTTTTTTGTTTAAATCCTGTTCTTTCCCGCACGTAAATACTACGGAAAAACGTATAAAACCCACATGCTTAAGACCAAGTTTCAAGTTATTTTAACGTAACGTTGCGTAGGGTTCAAATGTTTTTTTTAGTAGGCCCTTTTTTAAGTACGGAACCAACCACTTTCTTAACCCTAATCCTAAGAGAAATGCGCTGAATTTACAACAAATTTTGCATTATTCTTTGACCGCACTTACCGGGTCAGAAGCAGCCATTATAGAGTCCTTAAAGCGAAGGCATGCTCCCTTATCGCCTCATGGCCAGGACCCACCATAACCCTCGGCCGGAAGATAAATTTGTAAAGTTATATCAGCCATCATTGCTGGCCGCCATATTTGCTCCCCGCTCCACTCCCCATACAAACGTGAAATTTCTTGTCAGAGATCCAAAATTTTGCTTAAAACAGCTTTATTTAATCGAACTACATGTCTGATGACCATTGGCATTGTACAATTGTGTTTGGTTTCTAAGTTATAAGTTTCGAAAGTTCGCATTTTTCGCGCGTTTTATACAATAATTTTGGAGGTGGATTACTCAACGATAAAATAAAAGCATCATAAAAAGAATAGTCATCAGACATAGCTTGTTTTATGAAAATGTCGGTTTTTTTGTTATTTTTTTATTTTTAGTGAATCTAAAGTAAAGTAACTAATTTGTCTAAATGTGGGTAGAGCTACTAAACGTGCTGCTCATATGAGTCCACTTGTGGCGCACATACTTAATGCAAATTAAAGACTTCTATGGTTTTCTCATAAATGCCATTGTCAAAACCAAACCAAATTGAAATGAAACCACACGGAAAGCACCAGCTTTCAAATAAAAAAATAATTATCAAAATTGGTCCACCCAGTCAAAAGTTCTGAGGTAACAAACATTAAAAAAACCAAAAAACAGTGGAATTGCGAACCTCCTCCTTTTTTGAAGTCGGTTAAAAATAAGAAATGACATAAGAATACATCTTTAATATGTAAATTCGTACAAATCCAGGCAGCTAAAATATTCCGAGATGGAATTATATTATTAAAAAAGACATTCTGAAAATGTGAGTTATCTCGGAATTTTCCGCAAATGTGGCTCGGTTAATCCCTTAGGCTCATTGAAGGCATTTCAAGTCTGGGGAAGAGCTCAAATGCAATATCGTAAATTGTGGTAACAAAAAAATACAACCCTATTTGTGCAAATTCCGGCCGTGCTATTTGGTGCTTTACCATTACGGAACCTATTAAACAAAATGGCTTCAAACATAGATACGAGTACGTGCCTAGTAAATTGTGCTTATGATTAAAACAAACTTAAGTGAGTGAATCAACTTTTTAGGGTTCCGTGCCCAAAGGGTAAAAACGGAACCCTATTACTAACTCCACTGTCCGTCCGTCCGTCTATCACAGGGCTGTATCTCATGAACCGTAATAGGTAGGCAGCTGAAATTTTCATAGAGTGTGTATTTATTTTGCCGCTATAACAACAAATAGGTAAAATGAAAAAATATTAAAAACTAGCAAACCCGGCGAACTCCGTTTCGCCACCAGATGGCTTCATTTTATGTAACATTTCATTTTATGTTATTAAAAGATGAAGAAAAAATTTTTTTTTGTTTTATTTTTGAAAAGGAAAAATTGTATTTCATTTCACAACAGTAATGAATTCATTTCGATTACAAAAATGAAGTGTTATTTAGTTGAACTTCTCTAAGTAAATGAAAGTGAATCCAAAGTAAATACTGAATCGAAGCGTTATACGTGTCCGCAAATTATCCGTTTCATTGAAGTGCTCTTTGGTAAACCACATTTTTTGTTTTTTGGTCTGACGTTATTTGGATTCATCGGTTATTTGGATGTCAGGATTATTCGTTTGAATGCGCAAGCGATGCAAGATATCTTAACATATGTCGTCTTTTTATTTGTTCCATAACTGAATTGGTTGTGAAGGAAAACATGTGGTGATGATAATTGCGAACAGCGTTCGTATTTGGTACGCATTTGATGAAACAACTGAATCCGCAAGTGTTAAATCCCAATGAGATTCGTTCTCCAGCAAACCCAATAGTTGACATGCTTCTCCATATGTTTGGCATTGGTGGCCATTGACGGTTTTCAAATGCGCAAATGATTTTGGTCCACGTACAACAGCAGTTGCAAATAAAAACATTCATCATTTCTAGGATGAACAGTATACATGCGACCTAGTGCATCAGTGGAAAACACCTGTGGCCAATCTGGAACTGGGGTTCCTTGTTTGCGACATTGGAATTTCTTTGTTGATTGATTCCAAGTGTAATACTTTGGCATTTCAACGTACATCAGCGTCGCTGCGAATGGATCTGCTTCACACATTGCAAAGAAGCTAGTCAATGTTGTCGATGGTGGTCTCTCAGCTCGTTGTGCCGCATTAGTCTCAGTGAAGTAAACTCTTTGGCCATTTTCCAAATGCACTGCTAAATGTACAACTGTGGGTTTTTCACATGAAATTAACTGAGCAGAGAGCAATGAGTAGCTGTCAAACAATGTATCACGCACCGGCGCCATCTACCCGTTTTTCACATTAAATTAATTGAGCGAGAGCAATGAGTAGCTGTCAAACAATGTATCACGCACCGGCGCCATCTACTTAAAATATTGGTTTGTAGTACATGCTATGTATCAGAGATGGCGCTGTATGTAAAAAAAGGATTTTCCCGCTTTTTCAGTGATGAGTAGCTGTCAAACAATGTATCACGCACCGGCGCCATCTACTTAGAATATTGGTTTGTAGTACATGCTGTGTATCAGAGATGGCACTATATGTTAAAAAGGATTTTCCCGATTTTCTGTTGAAATTTTTCCTGAATTTCCTTTGCTGTAAATCTCACGGAGCCCGAGACCTTTTCAACGAATGCAAAACCGTGGAAATCGGTTCGTGCGTTCTGGAGTTATAGCGTCAGGAAGGAAAAGCCGACTTATTTTTATATAGTTTTGCGACGTTGGAATTTCTTTGTTGATTGATTCCAAGTGTAATACTTTGGCATTTCAACGTACATCAGCGTCGCTGCGAATGGATCTGCTTCACACATTGCAAAGAAGCTAGTCAATGTTGTCGATGGTGGTCTCTCAGCTCGTTGTGCCGCATTGGCCTCAGTGAAGTAAACTCTTTGGCCATTTTCCAAATGCACTGCTAAATGTACAACTGTGGGTTTTTCACATGAAATTAACTGAGCAGAGAGCAATGAGTAGCTGTCAAACAATGTATCACGCACCGGCGCCATCGACCCGTTTTTCACATGAAATTAATTGAGCGAGAGCAATGAGTAGCTGTCAAACAATGTATCACGCACCGGCGCCATCTACTTAAAATATTGGTTTGTAGTACATGCTATGTATCAGAGATGGCGCTGTATGTAAAAAAAGGATTTTCCCGCTTTTTCAGTGATGAGTAGCTGTCAAACAATGTATCACGCACCGGCGCCATCTACTTAAAATATTGGTTTGTAGTACATGCTGTGTATCAGAGATGGCGCTATATGTAAGAAAGGATTTTCCCGCTTTTCTGTTGAAATTTTTCCTGCATTTTCTTTGCTGTAAACCTCACGGAGCCCGAGACCTTTTCAACGAATGCAAAACCGTGGAAATCGGTTTGCGCGTTCTGGAGTTATAACGTCAGGAAGGAAAAGCCGACTTATTTTTATATAGTAGATTAAAGGGGAGGCCCAACCGAAATACGTGATTTTCTTGTGTTAAATCTTGTACGACGGGACGGAACCCTTCGTGTGCGAGTCCGACACGCACTTAGCCGGTTTTTTGTTGTATTTGGATGTCCCTGGTTATCAGTTGATCATAAGAATTAAATGGTATCTCACAAAATATATTTCAAAGCTCTATTGATTTATCAGATAAGTAAGTAACTTTGTTTTCATATTAATTGGGCAATATATTACTTTTTTATTGAAAATAAATTGGTTATGCAGGGGACAAAATCACGTCATCCAATTCTAACAAATATATGTAGGTACTTGTACCTACATATATTTGTTTAAAATAAATTCAATACGTAATTTCGTGAGAATCGCCTACCATCCGAACCGAAAGGGAGTGATTCTGCACACGAAACTGGATTTTATTCTTCGCTTTGGTTTTGAAGGCTAAACTAAATTATTTTTCAAATATATTTTAAATTCTTACCAAGTTGAAACTATAAAATATTAGAACCGGAAGGGCAGTGAAACATAATTTAACATTTCGAATAAATACCTCTTTCGTAACTTGATGAGTTATATTCAGTTAATTCGTCATTTATTTCTACAAATTGACGTCAATTTGAAAAGTGCATGCAACGTCTTAATATGTTATTAAGGATGTTCCGACCCATACAATGTTTTTTTTTACACAGAACGCAAAAAGTATTGCACTTTAAGGTACGAATTCGTCAAAAATATTAAATATAGCCATAGTAGTTGCAGCGAAAACATATTCACAATTTCAGGTTTAATGGTTTCGTTGTAATTGTCGATTAGACGTTTTACACCGTTAGATGGCGCTGTTAAATAAAAATCGTACTCAAATAAATTGTAACAAAACCAATAATCCTGAATTTGTGAAATTGTTTCGCTGCAAGTGATATGACTATATTAAACTTTTATTATTAATTCGTGTCTTAAAGTGCAATACTTTTTGCGTTATGTCTGCAAACAACTTTATATGGGTTCCGAACAGCCTTAAGGGAACAATGAGGTTATCGACTTCCATACAACGGCTCATGCATGTTTCCTGAGTCAAATTACGAAATATTTTTATGAAAATGTGTATATTAAATGAATCAAGTAAGAGCTACGTTAATTTTTTTGACAACTAAACTCATCCATTATGTACGGCTATAAACATTTTCATACAAACATTTGGAGGCTTATTTACATCATCAATATAAGATAAGTTACCAAGAAAATCATAACGTACGGACGTAGCTCTCTGTTGATTTATTTCATGTGCAAATTTTCAGAAAAATGTTTCTTAATTCGACTGAGGAAACAGGCACGAGCCATTGTATGGAACTGGATTACCTCATTATGCTCTTAAGATGGCCCAACCCGCTCATCTCCCCATACAAAAGGGGAAAGAAGATCACGCCTATATTTATTGTCAGAGATCCAAAATTTTGCTCAAAATAGCTTTATTTGATTGAACTACTCGTAGATGTCTGATGACCATTGGCATTGTAAAATTGTGTTTGGTTTCCAAGTTATAACGTCCGAAAGTTCGGATTTTTCGCGCGTTTTATGCAATAACTTGGAAGGTGGATTACGCAATGATAAAGTAAGAACATCTTAAAAAGATTAGTCATTAGACATAGCTTATTTAATCAAGATTTAGAATCTATTTGGTTTTTGTTAGACTTTTTACTACAGCGGTCGTGGTTTACTTTTAGCTATAAGTCGTTTTGAAATTAAAATTTTCGAAAATCATACCAAATCATACACTATGCACATTGTCTTTTTTGTGGACAGGTTGCATCTTCCTCATCACGGAGCCTGTCTTATTCTTAGAAACAGAGAAGGTCCCAGAGCGCAACAGCACGGTTTTGTACCGTGCCCGCAAATGAGTTGAGGCCGCCGGGTTGGGCCACCTTAAGGCGGGAAAGGACTTCGTCCATGATGAATTACGGTTTTAGTCAACAACGAATGATGGAAGACTTTGATTAGACTTTTATTAGTCCCCCTCGCGTGCCAAAGTTTATAAATGTTTCAATGAGTTAAACATCGTATACAAAGTTATATTTGCAAATATTAGCGTATACAAAGATAACAACAATGTAATGCAGTTTGTCTCAGAGGCTGTTAAGATATTTACCTTATAGCATATTTTGAGCATTGCTATGACATAGGTAAGAAATATCTTACATACATTAACACAAAGTCTTTTTACTTGAAGAATACCCCATAATTTGAATAGAGACCAAGAATTCCATATCATAGATTGGTGTGATGTTAGAAGAATAGTAGAAAGGTGATTTGAATGCTGGATTTGACGTGATTGGTCAAGAAACTGTAAAATATTGTTATCAACCTGAATCAAAAAGACAATCTGCACGATGGGTGTTGCCTATAAAAAAGATTCGCCTAAAAAATAAAGAAAGTAAGAAAAATGATTACGTCATTGTTTGGACGAATGGGTAATTTCTCTGAAAGATAAAAGCACAGTTGTCGACTAGTGCATTACCAATTATCTTAAAATGACTGGCACGCGAAGGGTTCCGTTCCATCGTATAAGATTAAACAAGAAAAACAATTTTTTTTTTTTAGATTTTTGGTTTTATATATTTTCAATTTTACCTATTTGTTTTAATAGAGGCAACATAAATACATACTCTGTGAATAATTCAGCTGCTCCCTTATTACGGTTCATGAGCCCTGTGATATGTGACAGACGGACGGACAGCGGAGGCTTAGTAATATGGTTCCGTAAGGAACCCTAAAAACGTTCAATAGCGGCGGCTTCCAAGCAGGATTCTCTTTTGAGCACTCCACTGGACAGACAATCAAATATTTGACTACGGCAGGTGAAGAGATAATTAGTCACAAGGTACCAGATCAGGGGGTCCATTCAGAGCAAGAGTGAGTTCGAGTTCGGGAGTGAGTTAACCTAAAAATTGCTGGGAAATATATTATTATTTAAATAACGGAACCATTATTTATACTTCCAACGTATTTACGGGACAAACCTGATTTTTACCTAACTGTAATGATGTTCTAGAAGTGTGGAAACATTAACTATTTAAAAAAGTGAGTTGATATTTAGTTGCGAATTCGAACTCACTCTTACTCTAAATGGACCCCCTGAACTGTAAATGCCGACTAGTTTACGTATACCCTGCATTCGAAATGCCCTGAAAAGACTGGGCCCACTGCTTCTATCGGTTATTCCATTGAATGCAACCTTGTATGCCATCATGTTCTGCATGAAATTTATCTAACGGCAAACCAGCAAATATTTCAAATAATCAAACGACAGTATTCTTTGTTCCCATTTTGACAATAATAAATTAACGTTATTGCGCAAGTTAAACAATTTTGTAAAAATAAAGGATTCATTATACTTAGCATTGTTTTCTTATTCTCGACTCCGCGAGTGTTTTTTATTTGTTACGATTCCGTTTTATTGTCCCAATAAACCTGCAAAGGTCGTCACTTCGGGGTGGGCGCTAGCAACCCAGACCATGTAATAAAATGTTAGGGTCGGATAATAAAGTACAAGAATACCGCGTTTACCCGCTAAGAAGTCCACAACGTACATGTTGATGTGTTGAAACCATCAAATAACCATCAAATGTTTAATATAATTTGGCATAAATAAAAAAAATAAACAAAAAAAATAACCGACTTCAAAGAAAAATCACTAAAAAGTAAAAAATAATTTCCATTTTTGTAGTTACGATTTTTGTAATTTTTTGAGTCGGCGTCAGCCGGGCACGCGCTGCGCCAATCAAGAGAACCTTGGCTACCTTGGCTGACACCGACTCAAAAAATAACAAAAATCGTAACTACAAAAATGGAAATTATTTTTTTACTTTTTAGTGCTTTTTCTTTGAAGTCGGTTATTTTTTTTGTTATTTTTTTTATTTGTTTATTTTTAGTGAATCTGAAGTACACTTACTAATTTGTACACGTCCTTTCCAATAAAAAAAGAATCACCGAAATCGGTTGACTGTATATTGAGTTATTCGTCCATTTGTCGCGCACACCTTATACAAATTTAAGACTTTTATTATTTTCTCATGGATATCATTGTCAGAACTTAACCAAATTAAAATGAGACCACTTGGGAAGCACTAGCTATCATTTAAAATAATAATCGTCAAAATCGGGTCACCCAGGCAAAAGTTATGAGGTAACAAACATAAAAAAAAACATACAGACGAATTGATAACCTCCTCCTTTTTTGAAGACGGTTAAAAAGACAATTGTTTCATATTAATGTTTTTTGGGTTCCGTCCCCAAAGGGTGCCAACGGAACCCTATTACCGCTGTCCGCTGTCCGTTCGTCGATCCGTCCGTCCGTCCGCCCGTCTGACACAGGGCTGTATCTCATGAACCTTAATAGTTAGGCAGCGGAAATTGTCACAGAGTCTGTATTTATTTCGCCGCTATAACAACAAATAGGTAAAATTATTAAATAATAATAATTAATGGGGGCCCACACAAAAAACGTGATTTTTCGTGTTGAATTTTGTACTACGGTACGGAACCCTTCGTTTGCGAGTCCGACTTGCACTTGGCCGATTTGTGTAAAATTTAAGGTTATGTAAAAGTTAAAATGTGGTTTGCATACAGTTTAGGTCCAGAGATACTGCCAAATTAAAACGCTAATAATTTGGGAAAAATATGTCTTCGCCAGCATGTATTTCAAGATCCATACAAAATAATCCCTGTTCAATATTTGCGAAATGAAATGTCGATACACAAGCAGACTACATTTTAGTTTCGTTACGAAATTGGGAACGATAGTAAATAATATCTACGCAGGAATTCCTTCGCATTGATTTATAGCCATTTTTCAGGGAAGAAATTATTTTGCGCCTCGAAGCGAAAAATACCGAACCTTATTATCTTCGACGCCCTCATTTGAATTCTTCAGCCTGAAAAAATATTTTTACGACACTGTGTACCGTGTGACGTGGGTTGTACCTTGCTGGGAAATTATTTTGAACCTTTTTTCAGGGTCATGTTGATCTAATAGCCCTCCAGTCACGCCATACAACTTCAGAATGTTGATTTACTTATTTGTAGTTTTCTAAGGAATCGACACGGATAATCGACCGTGAAACAAGGACACATTAATTAATGAAAGAGCTCAGAAGACAGAAGTACTTTACGAATATCCTACAAGACTGGACCCGAACCAGCAAAACATACCAATCGCGGGTATTGCGTCTACCAATTTCGCCACCTGCTGTATACCCATAATTTGGAATTCTCCTACGGTATTTTGTACTTTGTTATGTATTTGTGTACTTTTCTTGTTAAACTTTGTTGCTGAACTTAAGAAATATTCAAATTTTCAGTTGCAGCACAAAATGTTGACTTTTCATTAATTATTTTACTCAAAGTCTCTATTTGTAACCTAAAACCATAATAAACAAAATTATGACACTATGAAATCATATATAGACAGGAGAAATGCTAGATCACTATGGACTGCGTGTTCAATTTTTTTTCGATTGTGTCTCCATAGTTTCAGGTTAAATTTATAGTTTTTGGTGTCAACTTTCGAATTGCATAACTTTTGTCAAACGAGTTCTGGGAAAAAGCCTCAACAGCTCACCAAATTTTGAGGTTATAAAATATTTAAACACACAGGTATTTCTCATGATCGTTAAATAGATCAACCTATAATTGTAAATATTAAGTCTCACTCAAATAACCTATCCTATAACCGAAGAAACAATCGGTAGGTTTCTGTACCCGAAGTCCCAGTTGTCACCTAAATTGGCGTTTACGGCAAACCGATCGACTGGCGTTTCCAAATGTATGGAGAAATATGCGTTAAGCGAACTACTATTTTCAAGTTCGAGTTTAATTTGACAGCTCACTCAACGTTGCCGTAAATACGTCGACTCCGCGTTTTGATACAAATCGGAAGTCCGAGTTTGACTTTGACAGCTTGAAGAAGTAAAACCACAGAATATCAAGTAAAAACTTGTATGGAGTTTGACGTTTTTACGGAACTTCGAAGTTACCTAAACGCCAACTTAGGTGAGAACTGAGACTACCGGCTCTGTAAACATCTTAGTTAATGGACCTCATTTGCCTCAAAGACGAACTCAAACCGTACGTCAGAACCTTATAGATAGGTGCCCAACGACGCCCATGGGCTTTCCACTTTCACAGCGGATGCGAAAACCATGCCGGCCGGCCAGGTGCTTCTTCACACCATATTTGAAGGACCCCAGATTGTACTTTGGGGGAAATACCTCGTCCGTTTACCGACCATATCCATTAGGGATCAAGAGGATTGGTCGGCTCTTATTTTTGGAATATCGACGGTGAGGAGGCCTGTTCCGTGTCGAGCGATGGTAGAAAGCGGACGGAGGGGACAGCATTATGAAGATCCCACGAGCGTTCTCCTTATTTAGCAGGACGGCTGATAGCTGTGTCTATATCTGTGTCCATCCGTCTGTCCGCCTGTCCATCGTTGCGTATGCCACATCAATTTTACTCACATACTATATTTACAATTTAGTTGTTAAAATAATTTAAAAAAATCGCATAATTGAAGGATGAAAAATAATATTGTTGAGTTTTCAAATATGAGACTTCGTTAGATAGGTCTTCAATTGATATAGAAATTTCAAACTTCTGGTAATATTGGTTTGAAAAAGATATGTCGCGTACTTATTGAAATAAAGAATATTTTCTTTTACCTTCTTCCCGACTACGGAACCCTTCACAGTACGCACTAGACCGCTTTCGAGGTTGTTCCAACCTAGGTCGACATGGATGGTGAGTAGGCCCCTTGAGTTGGGTCTTCGCGCTGTAACATCTATGTTAGCGTGCACGAGTAAAAATTTGCATGCGACCCCAATTGACTGACGAAAGGAGAGGAGGCATGCGAATAATGTCCCTGCTTAAACACAAAGGCAACTGCCCCCCATCAATTTATACTTTTATCTCGGTGCCTTATATTCCGGGAGGTCACGACATTTTTGGTCACGATAAGGTAAATAGCTGAATCTGGGTTCACACGTTAGAGACCAACCCTCTGATGCTAAATAGGTCGGTCTGCCTACGCCAAGTGGCTAGTTCACGACATTTTTGGTCACGATAAGGTAAATAGCTAAATCTGGGTTCACACGTTAGAGACCAACCCTCTGATGCTAAATAGGTCGGTCTGCCTACGCCACGTGGCTAGGTCACGACATTTTTGGTCACGATAAGGTAAACAGCAGAATCTGGGTTCACACGTTAGAGACCAACCCTCTTCAATACAAAACAAGTTGACAAGCATCATTCAACAGCTTCGATCAACACCGAGTGTTGATGGGGAATCCCCTAATCAACGTATGTTTGCTAGACCCGTCAGAACAAGACTAGATGCTATGGTTGAAGGTCCAAGTTCACAACCTAGCAGATTAATACCGACAACTGAGACACAAAAACAAAAAATCAGAGTTTTCAACTGTGGAGATAAAGTCATAGCTAGGAATTACGCGAATTATGGAAGAAAATGTTTTTTTTTGAACGGTGACAGCAAAAGATGGCATTCTACACTACGAAATCGAAATTGAAGGTGGTCGCACAATAAGAAGACATATCGATCAACTTTCACGCTGCGCCGGGGCTACTCAAACTACAGGGGGAGCTGTTGTGCCATACAATATCATAAAGAATAATCTTTCTGTCAGTTGTCAACACATTTAATATGAAAATACAATGGTGCTTTTCCAAGCATATATTTTACTTCTAAAATAACTACACAACAGCTAGGTCACGACATTTTTGGTCACGATAAGGTAAATAGCTGAATCTGGGTTCACACGTTAGAGACCAACCCTCTGATGGTAAATAGGTCGGTCTGCCTACGCCAAGTGGCTAGGTCACGACATTTTTGGTCACGATAAGGTAAATAGCTAAATCTGGGTTCACACGTTAGAGACCAACCCTCTGATGCTAAATAGGTCGGTCTGCCTACGCCAAGTGGCTAGGTCACGACATTTTTGGTCACGATAAGGTAAATAGCTAAATCTGGGTTCACACGTTAGAGACCAACCCTCTGATGCTAAATAGGTCGGTCTGCCTACGCCAAGTGGCTAGGTCACGACATTTTTGGTCACGATAAGGTAAATAGCTAAATCTGGGTTCACACGTTAGAGACCAACCCTCTGATGCTCAATAGGTCGGTCTGCCTACGCCAAGTGGCTGCGTTAGCTAGATTGGCTATACAAAATAGATATTAGTATGTACCTGCTAATTAATATACTGATTGTCTGGCCTTATTGATTTTCCTACAATAACCAGTCGGTCTTTTAATTAAATACTTAAATGTACCTAAAGTTATACCTGTAACCTAGTCGACTATAATTACGAAATGCAACCAAATATGTGTTTAGTTTTGGTTTCACTTAGTAAGTATGCACTCTTTTCATGCTGCGCTATTAACAGCCATTTTCCTCATCATATATTTGTCTTGGAAATATAACTACTTTTCAGGCGCCTAATCTGGGTAACGCAACCACTTGGCGCAGGCAGACTGACACATTTAGCTTCAGAGCGTTGGCCTTTATCCTGTGAACCCAGTTTCAGCCATTTCCGTTATCGTTACCGTTTTCGTCGTGACCTCCCAGTCTATTATTTCTGAAGGTTTCACTTCTACCGCGTTTGAACATGTTTTTTGTTTGAATAAGATTTCATTTGCGATCATGCAATATTTATAACTTTTAAATAGAAGACTTATTGTCTTCTATTTAATAGTTTCAATACAAGCTAAGCGATAGAAATGAATATTAAGGCCGGGACTAGAACTGACGAAGATATGAAAAAGGGGTAAGAATGAGGGAAGCCCCAGAGACGCGTAGGAGGTACAGAGGTGAACCTCTTCCACAGAGGCGCGAAGGACTGTGGGCACGCGAGCACGCCACGTGCCGGCGGGTGCACGACGGGTGCACGCGCCCGCACGCCACCCGTCGCCGGGAGAGCGCGCGTGCGTGCATCGACGCTCACTTTCCAATAGTACACCAACTCTTCAATCGGCTGCCAGAGACGCGGTCGCGTCTAGAGGCGTCTGTTTTTCTGCAGTGCTCAGAAAAATCGAGGACTGCCGATCCTCGATTTTTAGGGTTCCGTACCCAAAGGGTGAAAACGGAACCCTATTACTAAGTCTCAGCTGTCCGTCCGTCCGTCCGTCCGTCTGTCACAGGGCTGTATCTCATGAACCATAATAGGTAGGCAGCTGAAATGTTCATAGAATGTGTTTTTATTTTGCCGCCATAACAAAAAATAGGTAAAATATCAAAAATAATAAAAATTAAATGGGGGTCCCTTACAAAGAACGCGATTTTTTTTGTTAAATCTTGTACGATGGTACGGAACGAAAGGTTCCGTACCATCGTACTGTCCGGCCGACTCGTACTTGGCCGGTTTTTATGTAAAACATCTATTGACGCACCTTGGTATTAAAACCGACCCGCAAGGCGTGACGCTCACTTATATCATTATTGTCTACGCACTATGTGTTTTATATATAAAACCCAAACCGTCTCCGATACCGAGCAGCCGACACCCGCCCCGGTACCGTACTATTTTACTCCATTTTTAGGGTTCCGTACCTAAAATATGAAAACGGAACCTTATTACTAAGCCTCCGCTGTCCGTCCGTCCGTCCGTCCGACCGTCCGTCCGTCCGTCCGTCCGTCCATCTGTCACAGGGCTCTATCTCATAAATCGTAATAGGAAGGCAGCTGAAATTTTCACAGAGGAGCGGCTCGTAGCCTAGTGGCGCGGGGACTGGCCTAGCGTACCAGAGGCCCGGGTTCAATACCAACTTGCACCACTGTCTTTCTCTTTCAGAGTTCGATAAGTGCATTTCGTCACGAATGCGAGCTGCTCCATGGTTCGGAATCCATGTAAAACTGTAGGTCCCTTTCCCCTACTAGGTGGTAGGGTTTAAACCCGCCCGGGTTGGTACCATCGCATTGGATGAAAAGATGGTCGAAGCAGCAATGAAAAATTGTCCGTGTTTTCCATCCAGTTCAATGTAGCCGTGCTCATAAAGGGAAGGTCCTGGCATGGCACCTGATTCCTTCGGGAATGTGGTGTATTGGGCTAATATCATAACGGTAGTTGTGTGGTATTAGCCATCCATGTCAGGTCGCATAAAAAAAAATATATTTTGACGCTATAACAACAAATAGTTGAAATAAAATAATAATAAAAAATAAAGGGGGGGTCCCATACAAATAACTTTATTTTTTTGTGTTAAATATTGTACGATGGTACGGTACCCTTCGTGTGCGAGTCCGACTCGCACTTGGCCGGTTTATATTTTTGGGTTTTAATAATTATACATTCTAATAACTAACTTAAACGTTTCGCATCTGCCGGGCGTTCCATGACAGCCTGTATGTTTATTAATGTAACTGGAGTTGGATGGCTAATACCCCACATACTATTGTAAACTTAGACTAAGTGGATGTTGAAAGTTGCTAGTTCTCCTTCGCTGGTATTGCTCAACTGGTTAATGATAAAATAAGACAAATCATAGTGCAGTGTACTGTCTATGGATGATGAATAAACAATAACAATAACAATAGCATGCCTATCACATTCGCCCAAAACACTACATAGGAACTAGGTGTCAAGCCAGGACCTATATTAAACTGAATGGAAAAGACGGACAATTCAATGGGATTGTACAAACCCTCACCTATGTAGTAAGTTCGGCCTTTGAGCGGCTCGTAGCCTAGTGGCGCGGGGACTGGTCTAGCGTACCAGAGGTCTGGGTTAAATTCCGACATGCACCACTTTGTTTCTCTTATGAGTGCATTTTGCCACGAATGCGAGGTGCTCCATGGTTCGGAATCCATGTAAAACGGTAGGTCCCCTTCTCCTACTTGGTGGTAGTGTTTAAGGTGGCCCATCCCGCTCATCTCCCCATACAAAAGGGGAAAGAAGATCACGCCCATATTTCTTGTCAGAGATCCAAAATTTTGCTCAAAATAGCTTTATTTGATCGAACTAGATGTCTGATGACTATTGGCATTGTAAAATTGTGTTTAGTTTCTAAGTTATAAGGTCCGAAAGTTCGCATTTTTCGCGCGTTTTATACAATAACTTTGGAGGTGGATTACGCAATGATAAAGTTAGAACATCTTAAAAAGATTAGTCATCCAACATAGCTTATTTAATCAAGATTTATAATCTATTTGGTTTTTTTCGTTTTTTTACTACAGCGGTCGTGGTTTACTTTTAGCTTTAAGTCGTTTAGAAATTAAAATTTTCGTAAATCTTACCAAATCATACACTATGCATATTGTCTTTTTTGTGGACATGTTGCATCTTCCTCATCACGGATCCTGTCTTATTCTTTGAAACAGAGAAGGTCCCAGAGCGCAACGGCACGGTTTTGTACCGTGCCCGCGAATGAGTTAGGGCCGCCGGGTTGGGCCACCTTAAGTCCGCCCGATGGTCGAAGCGGCAATGAAAATGTTGTCTGTGTTTTCCATCCAGTTCCATGAAGCCGTGCTCATAAAGGGAAGGTCCTGGCATGGCTCCTAATTCCTTCGGGAATGTGGTGTATTGGGCTAATATCATAACGGTAATTGTGTGGTATTAGCCATCCATGTCAGGTTGCATTTAAAAAAAAAAAGTAAGAGAACCTCAGCCACCTCTGGCCTTTTTTCTGATATGTTACCTTAACGCTTCTGATAAGGAACTAGCGAGCGATTCGAATTGCTCAAGGTTTTATTCCGAAAACCATTGCGAAAACTGCCACATCATTACGACAAAAGGGGGGAAAACATAGAAATGGAATTAATTTACTTTGAAAGCCGAATTACAAGAATCCAGCTTTTGTCATTTCCTAACTCTCTGGTGAATATGTATTGGACTGTTCGAAACCATTTTTTCATAGGTTTCTCTATTGAAATGTTGATTTAGTTACATTATGTATGTATTAGAACGTTAAGTGTTCACGCAATGCTTGGTGACAGCTCTTGCAAATTTCGTATTCGCCGTAAAAAGCATCTGTTTAGTGATTATCTTTAATGTCAACAGACTTATTAATATTATCTTTTTAACCGACTTAAAAAAAGGAGGAGGTTCCCAATTTGTCGGAACCTTTTTGTTGAAATGAAATGAAATGAAAAAATACTTTATTTGCACCCATACGGTACAAAAAGGCGGAAATTAATGCCACAAGGCATTCTCTACCATTCAATCTTAGAGATGTAGGAGACGTGCAGTGAGGCGGGCAAAAAAATTAACGTAAAACAAAATGAATTAGCGAAAATATTAACTAACCTAAAAATAAGGATATATATATATTAAAATAAATTACATACAAATATGTACATACACTTAAACATATTAATAGGTATAAGATACAAATACACAAATATTATTTTAGAACATATGAACAGATTTACAAATTAAAAAAAAAACATATATATAATAGTGTGAAAAAAATAATACTCTTGATTTTTGAGAACAATGTGACAAGAAACAATCAGGAAGTAAGGAATTGTTTATGTTTCACTCATGATAACAATGGACAGTGCACACTGAAAAAAAACCGGCCAAGTGCGAGTCGGACTCGCACAAGAAGGGTTCCGTACCATCGTACAAAATTTAACACAACAAAATCAGGTTTTTCCCCCCTTTAATTTTGATTATTTTTTTATTGAACCTATTTGTTGCCATAGCAGCAAAATAAATACACACTCTGTCAAAATTTCAGCTGCGTACCTATTACGGTTCATGAGATACAGCCCTGTGACAGACGGACGGACGGACGGACAGCGGAGGCTTAGTAATAGGGTTCCGTTTTCACCCTTTGGGTACGGAATCCTAAAAATGATGTGCACTGTTTTAGCACAGTTAAATTCAGGCATGTATGGTAAAGTATTTCTCATTACTATTAATTGACCCATCCGTTTCCGAAGGAACTGTCATTTACTAATTCTTCTTTACGGAATTCTAAATAACTCTAACTCTCCTGAATATCTTCGTTCCCGGTTTATGCACCTCTCTTCACATGGTCTCCCTTTGCGATCCAGCAATGACAGTATCCTTGCGATTCCTCGCCATACGACGTGTTACTGTTCTCCTACATGGTCTTCCTTTACTGTTCATGCCGCACGTCTGTGGAACTCGTTGCCGATCACAGTCCGCTCCTGTCAAACTATCAGCTCTTTCACACTTAAAGTGAAGGAGTTTTACTTAAATGAAATGTAAAGATGATAAAATGTTCTCACTGTTACTATCAATTTTATTATCCTTCTAATATTACTGATTTTAGAATCAATGGTAATAGGTATTATAGGTTTTTTATTTTTTTATCCTGGTTTGTGGATATAATAATATGTGTTAGTGTATTGTATCATATATATTAGTATATTCAATAATATGTATATATTATTTTATATGTATGTTTATGGAGTTATTTTTTTTTTCTTTTCAAATTCCGGTGTGTCACCTACCTACAGATATTTCTATTGCCTTTCCTCATCACCCCAAGGGTTGACTGGAAGAAATCACTCTTAGTGATAAGTCCGCCTGTGTGCAGTATTGTTGTTTTGCTGTATTTTTTCTCTGTAATTGTATTTTTGTTTATGCACAATAAAGAATTTATTCATTCATTCATTCATTGATTACGGTAAGTATCTATTAATGAGCCACAGTAGTAGCCACAGTAATTTTAACAGATCGAACAGTACCGCTTGATGAAGTTAACACTTGTGAAGGATCAGATGATTTTGAAACGATTATCTTTGCTGATTGAACATCACAGCTGACGTCAAATTAGGCGTGCAACTGTTTAGTTAAGCTACAGGAATTTTAACAGATTGGACAGTACCTTTCCACTGAAGTAAAAATGGAAAATATCCTAAAGCTAGAAATAGTTTTCACACAGTTAGGGAAACAGTGAGAGAAAACAGTTATTGCACACAGTTAAAAATACAATTAAAAGGTACAGTAACATTTCATGTTTAAGCCTAACCGTTTTCACTCAATTAAAGAAACTGATTTACTAAGTTGGCTCTATTTTATCTTTGCATGAGACTTGTTATTATTGGAATTTACAGTTAGATTCGCTCATCATTTTTTTCCAGTGAATATTCTTTATTTAGAACCAATAGACTTAGACATAAAATATCATAGTTGTAGGCTTAAATTGTGGCAACATTTATTTTTATGAAACTGAATATTAATGTTATGAACATAATATTAATCATGACATTATCCCAACACACTGCATTACCAAATTAGGTGCCATGCCAGACGTGGCTGCGTTGTTTTGGGCGGAGAACACGGACAATCTTTTATTTCCGCTTCGACTATCTTTTTATCCAATGGGATGGCACCAATCCCGGCGGACTTAGATCTACTACCTAGTAGGGGAATGGGGTTTCACATGCATGTAAAACTCCATTCTGTTTTATAGTTAGAAGTCCATGAACTCCTAACTTTCCATTGAGTACTCAGAACCTTTCAGTGGAGTACTCAGAAAAATCCGCTAGGGCCCATTTGCGCACCCTGAAAACAATTGTTGAGCGAGCTGAGCAACAGGCTGCGCGAATCGCCCAGAGAAAGTCGAGCCGGCTCGTTCCTCCTCCAGCGCAATAGCCTGGCTGTGCAGAGGGGGAACGCAGCAAGCGTTATGGGAACCTTTCCACAGTCGGAGATTTTTTACATAGTTTAATGAGCACCGCTGCTATAAATTAATTATGTCATTCATTTACCTATTCATTTTATTATCTATTTCTTATTCTCATTTCGTCTTCTTTTCATGATATATTTGAAAAATGTTACGTCTTTTCACGCGGCAGGTAGAGATATTCTCCGATACGACGATATTTCAAACATATCTAACGACCGCGGTAACCTCAAAAGTATTCTTTTCATGATTCTTTAGGAAAACCAACTTATTTCCGTACCCTATTGTCTAAGATTGGCTTACCACAGTTATTTTCCTTCTGGCCGACGTTTCGAACTGTCCCGTGCAGCTCATTTTCAAGGCGAGTGCGTGCGTGCGGCTGGGCGCACGTTTGACAGACCACTGTCTGTCACACGCGAGCGGCTGCGAAGATTGTATGAGTGGTTGTGGGTAGGCAGAAACGTCGGCCAAAAGGACCGAGGAAAATAACTGTGGTAAGCCAATCTTAGACAATAGTTTAAACACCCACAGAACACTCAAATCTATTTCCGTACCCTTTTTTTCGAAGCCAATATTCGGTAAAAAAGATCCAAACATTTCAAAGTCCACAATTTCCGGGAATTTTACTTTTAAAGTAAGAGTAAAATTGTCTGTAAACTTTTTACTATACCCAATATCAATATAATTTACACGCACATGTTTAATTTTATAGATGGTGCGGCTATTCCTCCATCCGTGTCTAGGACAGCGAAACGTGCCCATAAACATTCGATATCCTTCCGATTGCCTTGTCGGCTAGACCGAAGCCTTTTCACCCCTCTTTTAATGGACCCCAGTTGTAATTTACCGGAAATATAGAGGCAGTACATTACATAATTTAAGAGCCAAACATTTACTATATTGTAGCAGTCCATCTGCAACATTCTTCTAGTGTTCTAGCGTTGTTGCCTGGCAACGATTGTTTTTCAGAACGCGTTTTGGATTAGCTCCGCGACTAGCCATTTTTTCAATCTTCTAAGTTATTTTCATTGTATTATTTTAATTATTAATAAAGTCCACTAGCAGAAGACTTTTGGTTTCCTTCCATCAAACTCTTCACAGTGGTGGAGGCGCCGGGTATGAACACGCATGGTACGCCATAACTGTTCATAGCGAGTATTAAGTTCCCCGAAGTCTGAAAGTGGACTAATTTTCACCTCCATGGTTCTTTAAGCAAAATACTTATAGGGACTCCACGAAGGATGTAGCAGTCCATCTGCAACATTCTTCTAGTGTTCTAGCGTTGTTGCCTGGCAACGATGGTTTTTCAGAACGCGTTTTGGATTAGCTCCGCGACTAGCCTTTTTTTCAATCTTCTAAGTTATTTTCATTGTATTATTTTAATTATTAATAAAGTCCACTAGCAGAAGACTTTTGGTTTCCTTCCATCAAACTCTTCACAATATGTATCTACGTAGGTCCTATCTATGTAGGTAGCCAACACAGATTGATAATTTCAGTGACATATATGCGCAGTAAGTTTATTATATCTCCTTATATTTTTACAAGCCCCCTTGCCATGTATATATGTAATGTGGGTTTTTCTTCCAAGGTTCCCAGTAGGTCTGGTCAACCGGGGAACTTTAGTACCGCTGCACCCCATATCCACATGGGAGGCCAGCAAGCCCAAAATCTGGGTGACATTTAAAAAATATATATATGTAAAAGTAATTTATAAGAATTATTTATATAAATGTGTAAAGTGGCTTAATAAATAATAATAAATAAATAGGTGTTTCGGTCAAATCTTGAACCCACTTCCTCTCATCTTACGGAGTTGCATTTTTGAATGTTGGTTCATTTCCGAAGACAATTCACTTTTATGGTAAGCATGACCAAAACGGCCAACAGCACAGACACGCAATTTTGTATGCGCATTCAATTATGACAGGCCATTCTAAGTGTCACCGTGACATGGCTACTGCACTGAAGGTTGGCTCCAAACGAGGGAACTCCTCAAAGGTCATCAGCACAGACACGAAATTTTGTATACGCATTCAATTATGATAACCCGATCTTAGCGTCTCCATGACATGGCTACTGTACTGAAGGTTGACTCCAAACGAGGGATCTCCTCAACGGTCAACAGCACATACACGAAATTTTGTATCCGCACTCAATTATGATAACCCGTTCTAAGTGTCACCGTGACATAGCTACTGCACTCAAAGTTGACTCCAAACGAGAAATCTCCTCAACGGCCAACAGCACAGACACGCAATTTTGTATGCGCATTCAATTATGACAGGCCATTCTAAGTGTCACCGTGACATGGCTACTGCACTGAAGGTTGGCTCCAAACGAGGGAACTCCTCAAAGGTCATCAGCACAGACACGACATTTTGTATACGCCTTCAATTATGATAACCCGATCTAAGCGTCTCCATGACATGGCTACTGTACTGAAGGTTGACTCCAAACGAGGGAACTCCTCAACGGTCAACAGCGCATACACGAAATTTTGTATCCGCACTAAATTATGATAACCCGTTCTAAGTGTCACCGTGACATAGCTACTGCACTGAAAGTTGACTCCAAACGAGAAATCTCCTCAACGGCCAACAGCACAGACACGAATTTTGTATGCGCATTCAATTATGACAGGCCATTCTAAGTGTCACCGTGACATGGCTACTGCACTGAAGGTTGGCTCCAAACGAGGGAACTCCTCAACGGTCATCAGCACAGACACGACATTTTGTATACGCATTCAATTATTATAACCCGATCTAAGCGTCTCCATGACATGGCTACTGTACTGAAGGTTGGCTCCAAACGAGGGATCTCCTCAACGGTCAACAGCACATACACGAAATTTTGTTTCCGCATTCAATAATGATAACCCGTTCTAAGTGTCACCGTGACATAGCTACTGGACTGAAAGTTGACTCCAAACGAGGAATCTCCTCAACGGTCAACAGCACAGACACGAAATTTTGTATACGTATTCAATTATGATAACCCATTCTAAGTGTCACTATGACATGGCTACTGCACCGAAGGTTGGCTCCAAACGAGGGAACTCCTCAACGGTCAACAGCACAGACACGAAATTGTGTATGCGCATTCTATTATGATAGTCCATTTTAAGTGTCACCTTGACATGGCTACTGCACTGAAGGTTGGCTCCAAACGAGGGAACTCCTCAACGGTCAACAGCACAGACACAACATTTTGTATACGTATTCAATTATGATAACCCATTCTATGTATCACCATGACATGGCTACTGCACTGAAGGTTGGCTCCAAACGAGGCAACTCCTCAACGGTCAACAGCACAGACACGAAATGTTGTTTACGCATTTAATTGCGAATAGCCATTCTTAGTTTCACTATGACACGGCTACTGCTCTCAGGGTTTGATTCCGAGTGCGGAAGGAACCGTTCAACAATAAACAGCGCAGGCACGATATATTAATTTAAATTCGGACGCCATATCAAGGGTAACGCCAAGCTCGCCTCGAAAAAGCTGGGTGTTCTTAACAAGGTTCGTCTTGCGTGGAGTATTGCTCGTAGCATAGTGGCGCGGGGACTGGCCTATCGTACCAGAGGTCCAGGTTCAATTCCTCGCCCCGACATGCACCACTTTATTTCTCTTTCTGAGTTCGATAAGTGCATTGCGTCACGAATGCGGGCTGCTTCATGGTTCGGAACCCATGTAAAACTGTAGATCTCTTTCCCCTACTGGGTGGTAGGGTTTAAGCCCGCCCGGGTTGGTACCATCGCATTGGATGAAAAGATGGTCGAACCGGCAATGAAATATTGTCCGTGTTTTCCATTCAGTTCAATGTAGCCGTGCTCATAAAGGTAATGTCCTTGCATGGCACCTAATTGCTTCGGGAATGGGTTGTATTGGACTTATATCTTGACTAATTGTCTCTGTACACCCGAACTGTAGTAAAGCATTATTTAATTGTAAGTTTTGGTCAGAATCTTAAAGGAATCTTATTCGTTTATTATTATACAGGCTGCTCTCAAACCATTGTACTTTTAATATTCTGTAGGTGGTAGCATTTAGAGGGTTGATATTAAATCGTTTTTTTAGCTGTAAGAATAATAATGTATTATGTGTTTTGACTCTCTGTTTAGAGGTCACTGTAGCAGTTCATGACAGAAATAATCGTATTAAAACTAAATCGTACAAAGTTTTCAAAACTTTTTCATGTTGCCGCTGTAGTAGTGCCTCGCTTTAAGGTGGGCCATTCCGCTCAACTCCCCATGCAAACGGGGAAAGAAGATCACGCCCATATTTCTTGTCGGAGATCCCAAATTTTGCTCAAAATAGCTTTATTTGATCGAACTAGAAGTCTGATGACCGTTGGCATTGTAAAATTGTGTTTGGTTTCTAAGTTATAAGGTCCGAAAGTTCGAAATTTTCGCGCGTTTTATACAATACATTTTGAGGTGGATTACGCAATGATAAAGTAAGAACATTTAAAAAGACTAGTCATCAGACATAGCTTATTTAATCAAGATTTATAATCTATTTGGTTTTTGTTAGTTTTTTTATTACAGCGGTCGTGGTTTACTTTTAGCTATAAGTCGTTTAGTAATAAAATTTTTCGTAAATCTTACCAAATCATACACTATGCAAATTGTCTTTTTTGTGGACATGTTGCATTTTCATCATCACGGAGCCTGTCTTATTATTTGAAACAGAGAAGGTCCCAGAGCGCAACAGTACGGTTTTGTACGGTGCCCGCGATTGAGTTAGTCCCGCCGGGTTGGGCCGCCTTAAAAAGATTAGCCATCAGACATAGCTTATTCAATCAAGACTTATAATCTATTTGGTTTTTGTTAGATTTTTTACTACAGCGGTCGTGGTTTACTTTTAGCTATTAGTCGTTTTGTAATTGAAATTTTCGAAATTTTACCAAATCATACATTATACACATTTTCTTTTTTGGGACATGTTGCATGTTCCTCATCACGGAGCCTGTCTTTTTCTTTGAAACAGGGAAGGTCCCAGAACGCAACAGCACGGTATTGTACCGTGCCCGCGAATGAGTTAGTCCCGCCGGGTTGGGTCACCTTAAGGTCTTTGCTTGCGGCGACGCTAGGTTCGGGTCTCCTCTCTTCCTAAAACATTGTTAACAGAGGCGACGGCTGTGCCCGGCGTGATGCTCGTGAACGGGTGCTGTTTGTGGGGACTGGCTTGCTCCAATTGGCAACATGTTAGATGGCGGGCATAGTCTTAACAAATAAACTGATATTTGTCATGAACTTTTGCATATGACATGAATTGTTGTACTTTTGTAAACTTAGACTAAGTGGACGTTGAAAAAAAAACCAGCGGAGTTACTTGCCAGTTCTTCTTCGCTTGGATTGCCGAGTTTAGTATTAGTGTAACATAATTTTCATTAATTAGTTTTCTTGTTTTTTTGCTCCTAACCAATTCTGATTCTTAATACTGGAAGGTTGACTGGTAGAAATAGGCATTAAGCTCTAGCTTTTGTACATTTTCATCGTGCAATAAAGGATATTATTATTATTATGATTATAAAATATGACCAATCCGAGTGCAGTGTACTGTCTATTGATGATAAATAAACAATAAACAATATCATAACGGTAGTTGTGTTGTATTAGGACTCGCACTTGGCCGGTTTTTAATAAAGTGCCGATTATCTTGTACTGGTATTGATTGCAAGCTGCTAAAAAGGACCTTAATATGTGGCGATTAAGCTAATCACCAGTAGGTGAAGAAGGGTATTGATGACGGCACAATCAGTGCCTGCCTTCAATGTTCATGCAAAAAAACAAAGGCTGCGAGAAGGCCTGTGAGACTTGTGTCGAAATAGGTCAAGCGTTTTTCCATCTTGCTCTTTTGTTCACAGAACAAAGCACCGGAAATTAGGCGGTCGTGCAGATTTTCTCCTCTGGAAGGTAATGTTTGCCTCATTTTTAGGGTTTCCGACCCAAAGGGACCAGCTGTCCGTCCATCCGTCCATCCGTCCATCGGCGGTCTGTATCTCATGAATCGTAATACATAGTTAAGACAGTTGAAATTTTCACGAAATGTGTATGTATATTGCCCCTATAACAAACAATAGAAAAACGGGGCAACTGCGAGTGAAATTCGTATAGAAGGGTTCCGTACCACCGTACAAGATTTAACACATAAAAATCACGTGTTTTGTATGGGGCTCCGCTTTATTAGTTAGTTTTTTAGCTTTACTGATTTGTCGTTATAGTGGCAACACTCTATGTGAGATGACTGACGGACGAACGGACTGACGGACGGATTGACGGACGGACGGATTGACGGACGGACAGCGGAGTCTTGGTAATAGGGTTCCGTTGGCACCCTTTGGGTACGGAACCCAAGTTATTAAGGTCTATGAGGTATAAACCTATGACTCAGATATATTTCTGCAATTCAGCCTGTAGTGGCATGACTGGAGTAACCTTGATTGAATATCTACATGGACGTAAAAATCTACTATTACAACGTTGCAGGGTTAGGTTAGGTTAGGTTTTCGTCCCAGTGCATTGGATGAAAAGATGGGCTAAGCGGTAATGAAACATTGTCAGTTTGTTCCTTCCAGCTCTATGTAGCCGAGCGTTTGTTTTTCTGGGAACGTATTTCCATAAAAAACTGATGAAAAATGTGGATTCAAATATGCGTAACAACATGAAGGCATGTTTTCCTGCGCACATTGAACATAATGAGAGCGCTTCAGGCATATTTACAGGAACATTCTTATAGCGATGTGTATCCTACCCTGGTGATGAAAGAATGACAACGCAAATTTATTTAGGTGATTCGGGTGGAACTGGAATGCCCGGGCAATCGAGAGGTCACTGTAATTGTTAATAACATAAATATTGTATTAAGGCGCTAGGACTAGCCAACTACTCGCGCCATACAAATGCACTTTTTAACAAATGTAATAATATGTAGTGAAACGCCTCAGCAAATCCAAATAGAACTCCAGACTGATAATGGATTGTTTATATTTTTTGATTCCATCATTAATTTAAATAATAATAAAAATAAAAAAGTAGATTTTTCTCATTAGAAATCTGAAAGTAATTCGATTTCTAGATATAAGCAAAAACAGCATATATGCATAAACAAAAAATTCCATTTGCTTTTAGATTTCTACATTTAGTCAAAAAGTTCGGAAATGGACACCGATTCCGCAATGTATTTTGTATAGAAAAAGGAAACATACATTAACGAAAATACGTTGATTCCTAGACAAGGAATCATATATTGTAAGAATGACACTTATAATCGTCAGACTTAGTTAGTTAACTTGGGGTGCCTCGTCTAACTTTGCGATTTGGCTAGTACCAGGGCCTTAAAACGAAAAGTGTAACGGTGTCCTATTAGGTAAGTTCTCTAGTAGTCGTCGTAACTACAATGAGCGGGTCGTAGCTTAGTAGCGCGGGGACTTCCTTGCCAGAGGTTCGATCCCCGACCCCATTCACTCATAACTTATTTCTCTTTCTCAGATGGATAAGTCCTTTTCGTGATGAATGCGAGCTGTTCTCGGAATCTATGTAAAACTGTAGATCCGCTTTTCTTACTAGGTGGTAGGGTTTTAGCCCACCCGGCTTGGTACCATCGCATTGGAGGAAAATGTGTACGTGTTTCAGTCCGCGATCCAGTACAATTTAGCCTATTTAGGGAAGGTACTGACACTGCACCTAATTCCTTCGGGAATGCGGTGTGTTGGGCTGATAGCACAAAGGTGAGTGTGATATTAGTTATCCATGTCGAGTTACAAACAAACATGTCCATCTTAAGGTAGCCCAACCCGGCGGGACTAACTCATTCGCGGGCACGGTACAAAGCTGTTGCGCTCTGGGACCTTCTCTGTTTCAAATAAAAAAACAGGCTCCGTGATGAGGAAGATGCAACATGTCCACAAAAAAGACAATGTGCATAGTGTATGATTTGATAAGATTTACGAAAATTTTAATTACAAAACGACTTATAGCTAAGAGTAAACCACGACCGATGTAGTCAAAAATCTAACACTAACTAAATAGATTATAAATCTTGATTAAATAAGCTATGTCTCATGACTAATCTTTTTAACTTTATCATTTATCACTGCGTTATTTTATATATATAAAGTATATATATACACATATCCTTTATCATAGTGTAATTCACCTCCAAAGTTATTGTATAAAATTTTACAATTCCAACGGTCATCAGACATCTAGTTCGATCAAATAAAGCTATTTTAAGCAAAATTTGGAATTTCTGACAAGAAATATGGGCGTGATCTTCTTTTGTATGGGGAGTTGAGCGGGATGGCCCACCTTAAACCACTCCGGAGTCGTAAAAGGCAAACGAAAGAGAATATTATAATATAATCTAACCGAAGCCCCAGTGCTTACTGAAGCGGTGCATTATAAAACGCACGCACCACTGATGCACTTCTGCATTTAGCAACGGCCTCATACGCGCGGCTGACGCGGCACTGGACAAATTCAAACCATCAGTCGAACCTCTCACAAGTGCATCCAAAGCTATTGAGTTAATAAGAGTGTCGTGTTGTGATTAAGTGAAAGTACGCAAAGGGAGACAAAATGAAGGCTTCGCTGTTCGTCCTGTCTGTGATCGCGGTCGGACTCGTCAGGTGTCAGGGGAATGAGATCGACAATGAAGTGAGTTTCTTGAAACTCACTATTATTTATAATTAATTGCAGTTTACTCTCAAATAAACCTAAACTTGAATAAGTAAATATTCTTTTTCGTATTTCATAATGAATGACCGTAATTCCTTGGAATAAGCGACATGTAGGTACGTCGCTTATTTCAAGGAATGCGACATGCATGTATGTTTAATCGACTGTGAAGCAAGGACACATTATTTAAAGAAAGATCCCGTAAAAATAACTACTTTACGAATATACTGCAAGGCTGGACCCGAACCAGCAAAACATACTATTCGTGGGTATAGCGTCTAACCAAATTCGCTACCTTCTGTATACCCGTAATTTTTAATTCTCCTACAGTCCCTCTTCCCGTAATCAATGCCTCCTACTAGCACAGTATTTAAGATTATACCTACATACATTTATTTAACGCTACATGAATAGCGATTGCATAGAATGTCACATTCTAATCACTATATTCCGGGAGGTCACGACATTTTTGGTCACGATAAGGTAAATGGCTGAATCTGGGTTCTCGTGGTAGAGACCAACCCTCTGATGCTAAATATGTCGGTCTGCCTGCGCCAAATGGTTGCGTTATCTAGATTGGTTATATAAAATAGATGCTGGTATGTACCTGCTGATGAATATACTGATTGTCTGGAAACATTGATACCTATAAATTATACAACAATAACCAGTCGGTTTTTTAATTAAATACTTCAATATACCTAAAGTTATATCTATAACCTAAATCGCCTATAACTAAGAAATGCAACTAAAGATTTGTTCAGTTTTTGTATTGCTAAGTAAGTGTGTACTGATACTTTTATGCTTCGTCATTTGCATCCATTTACCTTATCATATACATTGTTTGTCACCTTAACTACTTTTTCAGTCGCCTTATCTACGTAACGCAACCACTTGGAACAGGCAGACTGACACATTTAGATTCAGAAGGTTGGTCTTCATACCATGAACCCAGTTTCAGCCATTTACGTTATCGTTACCATTTTTGTTGTACCTCCTAGTCTATTAATAGATATTTTACAGTGCACACCAAGAAAAGAAGCGAATACTAACATTATAATTACTTTTTAACATTTTACAAAAAAGGAGGATCCTCTCAATTAATCTTTATGTTTTTTATTTATTTTTGTTGTGTGTAAGTTTTTCGATATCTCTACGAATTGTCGACTGATTTGACTAATTCTCATGAGTAGTGTATATCTCAGTGGTGGTCATGGATTTCATATTTTTTTAAAGAATACCACTCCAAAGGGTGGGGCATAAGACTGAAAATTAAGACTAAACCAGGTTTAATTTTATAACTGCCTATCGCTTTTCGCCAATACATTTGATTAATGTGTGCCAAAGTACATGGATATAGGAACCAATCATTTTACTGCTGAAATCTACACATGACTCTAAAAGTTCTTCTTTTCGAAATGATTCTTGGAACCGGTTTCTCTCTAAATTATTTGGTTTTACTCGAAAGTATAAACACAACATTCCAGATTCTTGGAATGCCTTTTAATAGATATGTATCTTGTATGATGAAAGTTTTTTAATCAAGTTGTATTCGGCATCACAGTGTATTTCGTGGAAACTCCAAATAATTTTTCAGGTGTACTAACACTCGAAAGTATAAACACAACATTCCAGATTCTTGGAATGCCTTTTAATAGATATGTATCTTGTATGATGAAAGTTTTTTAATCAAGTTGTATTCGGCATCACAGTGTATTTCGTGGAAACTCCAAATAATTTTTCAGGTGTACTAACACATGATGACTTCTTAATTTAAAGTTCAAAAGGCTCAATTAGCTACATACATGAGTATGACGATATTTTAAATCGTTTCGAATAGATTGGATACCCTTATAATGACCATTCTATTTCGCTTTTATCGATATGCCTTTTATTACAAAGGAGAAGTGTGAAAAAAAAATTTACCTGTAGAGTGTTTTGGAAATTTTTAAAATAACCTATGTTTGTATAAAGTGCTTTAAATTCAAAGATACAGAATTAAATCTAACAAAAACAACAAAAACCGGTCAAGTGCGAGTCGGTCTCGCACACGAAGGGTTCCGTACCATAGGACAAGATAAAACACAAAAAAATCACGTTTTTTGTATGGGGGCCCCCCTTTATTTTTTTTATTTTACCTAGTTATGTGTTGTTATAGCGGCAAAATAGACTCTAAAAAAACTTCAGCTGCCTACCTATAACAGTTAATGAGATACAGCCCTGTGACATACGGATGGACGGACGGACAGCAGAGGCTTAGTAACAGGGTTCCGTTTTCACTCTTTGTGTACTGAACTAAAAACATGGTAATTTTAAAGAAACGTTTTAACAAACTGTTAAATTATTCTTATTTTAAATTAATATGACATGAAAAGCCCATTACACGCATAATCCATACGCTTCAATAATCAAAACAGTAAATATTATTTGAATGAATGAATGAGCGGCTCGTAGCCCAGTGGCGCTGGAATTGGCCTAGCGCACCAGAGACCTGGGTTCAATACCGACATGCACCACTGTCTTTCTCTTTCCGAGTTCGATAAGTGCATTTCGTCACGAATGCGCGCTGCTCCATGGTTCGGAATCCATGTAAAACTGTAGGTCCCCTTCCCCTACTAGGTGGTAGGGTTTAAGCCCGCCCGGGTTGGTACCATCGCATTGGATGAAAAGATGGTCGAAGCGGCAATGAAAAATTGTCCGTGTTTTCCATCCAGTTCAATGTAGCCGTGCCCATAAAGGGAAGGTCCTGGCATGGCACCAAATTCCTTCGGGAATATGGTGTATTGGGCTAATATCATAACGGTAGTTGTGTGGTATTAGCCATCCATGTCAGGTCGCATAAAAAAAAAATGCGACCTGCAGAGGAGAGCTAGACCTATCAGAGCATTTTTGCCCGAGCGGAAACGGAGTTTCTGCGCTTGAGCTTCGCTCTTCGCTCGGTTAATAATAATAATAGCCACATATTTCACGTCAAACTGCCAAATCTGACAGTCCCTCTAGAAATAATTTACAAACTTTAAACATACATACATACATGATATTGTGAGAAATACCGACACTAAAACGATACTTTTTGTTCCAAGTTATGGACATAATGTATTAATTATATGGCTTCTTACTATAATCTTACAAAACAATGTATTGTAGTTAATTTAACGCAAGCTAAATAATATAATGGTTCCATTAATTTATTAACTTGGAGGAAGCTTAGTCGAAATTAATAATGAATTCCTTTGATAGAATTTTATGATCCTTCAAAGGAAAATGAAATTTGTAACGAGATAGAGCGAATAAAACGTAGCTCTAATGATATGTACTTATCGTTTTGTGAGAAACTTAGATAAATATAAATAAATATATTTGGTAGAGAGGTAGGGATGGAAAAAATATTTCGGAATATTTTTTTTTGACTTTATTATATATTTATACACCAGAGTATCTGAGTCGCCCTAGGCGTCACCTATCCTCCTTAACTTCAGCCCGGCAGGCGATCGGATGAGTGGTGTACCTGGCTGGTGCGATGCTTTCGTCTGAGTAACAATTAATCTCGGCTAGGTTATGAAAATGTTTATTTCTAGCCGAACTTAGTTTGTGGACACCACTCATTCCTACGGTAAACCAGCATTTACTGAGATGGCTTCTAACTGAGACTTGACTCATAAAAAATCGGGTAAAAAACTATAGCATTACAGCTTGGAAAGTAGTTCTTTATGCCAGTTCCAATAAAACACTTTCACACTATCCAGGCCGATATCTCATCCGATAATATTTCTAGGTGATCCCCAGCAATTCGATTCAAATAAATCCTATTTTGGTGATCACTATGAATCCACATCATCAACTGATTGCCTTTGGCGCGCTCCATCACTTAAATTAAGATGATGGCTATGGGCCGGTAGTTGATCAGCTATGATCAATCACCATTTTATGGCTAGCCACGTGGACTTCAACAGGTGACAGAATCCGGTAAAGTCAGGCGCTAATTCATGAGCACACATCTTCAAAACCAACACAGGAATACCATCAGGAACATTCTCCTTTCTAGAGGCCAATGCAAAGAACGATCCACAAGTTTCCCTGGTTGAACCGTAACTTCGGCATAGAGACCACCGTCATCCAGGCGAGAATACCCCTCAAAGGGGCCCCAAACAGATCAGTCTTCTCTTTATTGTGTGTAACTTGACATGGATGGTTAATACCACACTTACGGGTGTACCACTTGAGCGGCTCGTGTCTCAGGTGCGCATAGACATGCCTTGCTCATGCTCGGTCATGAGTTCAACGCCCCGACTCGTTCTTGCACACTGGATACGTGCATTTCGTCACGAATGCGAGCTGTTCCGTGTGAAATAGTAGGTCCGCTTCCCCTTCTATAGGTGGTAGGGTAGAGCCCACCCGGGTTGGTTCCATCTCATCTGATGAAAAGATCGAAACGGCATGAAAAGTTGTCCGCATTTTCCATCCAGTTCAATGTAGCCGTGCTCATAGAGGGAATGTCTTAGAATGGCACCTAATTCCTTCAGGAATTCGGTGTGGTGGGTCAATATCATGACGGTGGGTGTGGTATCAGCTATCTATGCCCTGCTGTCAAGCCAGAACTTTTTTTATTTAATATGTGCACTTATGTATTATATTCCAATTTCATGTAATTTCGAAATATTTAACTGAAAATTTTAATGTCAGATAACATTTAAGGGTTTTGCGTTCAAAGTATCTTAGTACTGAAGTCGACGAAAACCAAAATTGTTTGCCTTCGGCTAAAAAGATGTTACGATGTATGACTATCACTTACAAAATGTATACCTACTTTTAAACATAATTGAGGACGCTCCAAGAAAAGAACATCAGAAGCCACCTATAAGAGAAGAGACTCGGTTGATCAGCGATCTAATTGTTAGCTGGACATGCATTAACTGGCGTGCCAGCACACACGCCACTGTCGTGACAGCGCGAGGGACCGTTTCACATGTTTTCACTACGCACGGTCGCATGCGATCGCATGTGGTCACATAACGGTGTAGCGGCGTGGTCGGTAGAAGCACAGCCACATTCTTAACCCTGGTTCTATTCTCAAATCGGGGTCTGATAGTTCTAAAATATTACAGGTTTTAACGCCAACAGAGACAAACATATGTTTAATATGTGTATGCAAAGAATCCTTTAATTAAGAAAATATTTTCCGAAGCTACAAGGACTTAGGTGTTAGTGCATGGAAGGATATCGACGTTAAATGAATGTCAACGTACGATTAGCTCGTTGCTCAGTGGCGCGGGGACTGTAAACTGTAAGACCATGGTCATGGATCATGGATCATCAACTGTAGCGGAGCCATCTCCGTGCGGTTCACTAAAAGTGACGTGTTTGCACATTGATTAACTTAAGTGATGCCAATATTTCACGACCGTTTTTAGGGCTTCGCACCCAAAGATTGCGAACGGAATCCAGCATCCGCTGTCCGTCCGTCCGTCTCTCACAAGGCTGTATATCATGAACCGTAATAGGTAGATAGTTGAATTTTTCACAGATTATCTATTTCTATTGCCGCTATAACAACAAATTATATTGAAATGAAAGGGGGGGACAATACAAGACACGCGATTGTATTGTGTTCAATCATTTACGGAACCCTTCAGGTGTGAGTCCAACTCGCACTTGGCTGTTTTAAATTACCGTAGAGATAAAAATACCGTACGAGTGACTACACAACAAGACACGGATTGCAGTCGTGAAGATAGGCAGACGTCCGCTCGAAGACGGTTATGCTTAGTGGGGTGGCACGGAAGGCTAACTAGCTAACGGAAGCCGACTCTCGGTACATCTGGGGTGGGTCCGGCTAGGTTACAGTTTAGTCTTAAGGCTGTTCCGACCCATATAAAGTTGTTTGCACACATAACGCAAAAAGTATTGCACTTTAAGCCACGAATTAATAATAAAAGTTGAATATAGTCATATTACTTGCAGCGAAAACAATTTCACAATTTCAGGATTATTGGTTTTGTTACAATTTATTTAAATAAGATTTTTATTTAACAGCGCAGTCTAACGGTGTTAAACTTCTAATCGGCAATTACAACGAAACCATTAAAACGCAAATTGTGAATATGTTTTCGCTGCAACTACTATGGCTATATTTAATATTTTTGACGAATTCGTGCCTTAAGCTATGCTCCCCATACAAACGTAGTTTAAATATCATTTAAAAACAGCTGTTCCAATTAAATTGATATTTAATATCTAAAATCAGAGAACCAATATCTGTGTCTGCATGCTTTTGTTTTTTTGAAAAATCCAAACCGAATCAGATGAAAGCAAAAACAAAATCTTCATACTAATTTGGTTTTCTCTGTGGTTTGACTCAGTATACATTTATCGAAAAAACAAAGGCATGCAGACACAGATATTTGTTGCCAGATATGTGATAGCAAATATCAAGTAAATTGCTACAGTGGTTTTCAAATGATTAGTAAACTACGTTTGTATGGGAGGCGAAGTAAAAAAATATTGTATGGATCGGAACATCCTTAACGACTTTGACGCAAATAACTGTGGCTATGAGGGAAAACTAGATAATTTGTATGTAATTGCAGCCCTTACATCATTGAAGGAAATTGATTTGTATCGGAAAGTGAATCGTAATCGTGTAAATCAGCGTTTTTTAACCTTTCTGTAGTTCCGTATCGAATCTCTTGCAAAAATAAGATAGACCCCTTCCAAACTCTATTGAAGAGAAAACACTAGGCATTTTGAATTTACAACTTTTTTGAAAACTTACTGCTTTTCACGCGATGGGAGGAGACATTCTCCGACGTTTCGAGCTGATCGTTCGTCCCGTTGTCAGCAGACAGTTTCAACGACCGCGGTAATCCCAAAAGTATCATACAACTTTTTATTAATTATCACGAAAAAAATAAGGAACTTAAATTTCTTGGATCGATCAAGCGACGTAGGTCCATGGACCCAGGTTAAAAAACTCTTATATAAATGAAATATTTCATTTTAACACAATATTAGTAAACAATACGTATAAACTATTTTTACTGAATTTTCGCCCAAGGTATATATTATGTTGTAGCCTAAGACGCAAGAATGTATTTTTCTTTTCCAAAACCTCTTTCAATATCGACCTGGCTACGCCCTTTCATATGAGACGGATTTTGTCACTAAACCTCGGTAGATATCGATCGAAATCCAGAGGGTTAAAAATCACGAAATTCAAGTTGATCATTATCATACGAAGATTTAATACACCTTTTTTTCATAATATAATCTTAAATTTATGAAACACGTTTTATCCTCGTTTCAATAATGTCCTCGTATGTTAGCTTAGATGAAAGATTATAGAGCAGCAATCGCTGTATGAAAACTGTAAACTATAAAAGGCCCTTTCGACTAACACCTCCCTAGAGGTCGCACTACTGAACGAAATATTTCATGAATATTTATTTGGAAACGAAATAAACAACGCGCCATGCTGTGAATTTATTTTATTATGTAACATTTATTAGCAGGTTTCGACTAATCTTAATTGCTACTCATACAAATGTGAACTTTGCGTGATGGCTGAAATGTAAATGGAAACATTATTGGTAGGAAAATCTTATTAATACAATCAGCATTGGATTCAGACCGTCGGAAATTATCATCTATGGAAATGAAAAATATACCAACTTGTCTGAAATTATAAATACACCAATGTCGCTTGTAATTTACATGAAATCGGACCTTTAAGCATGTGGAGGGTAACCGTGGGAACTCCTTCAGAACAAGAGACCCTCACTCAGAATTCTAACCGAGCGTGAATCAAAATACTGGTGGACATGGGTCAGAGAAGGGTTCGCCTTGTGCATGGATCGGTAGACTGAAGCAACGATTGTCATGCATATTCATAAACTCGTTCATATCTTGACACAACCTGAGGCTGGATATTAATGGAAAGAAACGTGCTAAAACATTGGATGGGACGATTATACAATTAAAAAAAATTTGGTAATGTTTAATTTTGGTCATTATTTGCATCTTTCGTTTTAATACTGTTTACGTCAGGTCAACTGTAATTTTTGGTGAAGAGATACGTCATTACTAAATTATAAAACAATCAGAAAAGAGTGCGTTTGTACTTATGACATAAAACAAATGTACAGTGCGCGAATATGTTAATATTTTTGTTTTTGAGTCTATACACATTAAGATGATGTTATAAAAAAACTCACTTTTCTGAATCTTGTATTTTTTATATTTTATCAAAAAATAAAGACCGTTTTAACTGTTTTTTTATGTTAAGCGCGGCATATGGCGTAAGCCAGGACCTCTTAATGTGCCCGACGACGCCCATGGAATATCGAACTTACGGGGGGCTGCGAAAACCATGCCGGCCAGCCAGGTGCTTCTTCACACCATGTTTGACGGACCCCAGGTTGTACTTTCAGGGAAATGACTTGGAAGGGAGTTCATTCCATTGTTTTTCAACCCTATGGATAAAACATCTAGAGGATCGGTGGGTTCTTTTTTTTCGAATGTCGACCGTGAATTTGTGCCTATTCGTTAAGATTGCAAAACATTATTTTTTATTTATTAAAAGTTTTAGTAGGTTTATTGCATTCCACATCAGTTTAATTGCATAGGCAATTTTCGAAAAATATACATCTCCCATCGTTACTAGATTAGTTTATTGATAAAATATTAACATGAACAGTTATTCCTAGTTTTAAATCAGCCTCGGCTTGCTTCCACAATTCGCACTAATTCGATTCACACACTTCATTAGTGAGTTAGTTAGTAACGCATGCCTGGCCATGGCGGACAAGTCGCTCCAATGTCTGCGTCGATATCCGGACGTGGTGTCGACTTAAGTGGAGCTGGACATTCCATCGGTAGTGTTGCTATGCGAATGCTTAGTTCTGGGTAACATAAAATGTAGTGGCAATGTGTTTTGGGGCGAAACGTCTTTAAATCCACAGAAACATACGGGTACCAGGGCAGAATATTAAAACGTCACCAAAAGGTCTGTATCGTCTTTCCTTAAGGCTCCAACTGTGTCCAACGTTTAGCAAACAAACGACAATGGCGATATAGATATAATTATATATCGGCAGCCTCGGTTGCCTAGTGGCGCAACGCCTTGCTATTCGATAAACTGAGTGAAGCAACTTTGAGCGCGGTTGGGATCTAGATGGTTGACCGTTTTCAACCGTTGAGGCTGGCCGTGGTACGGATTCCACGTAAAAAGTAGGTCCCATTCCTTACTTACTAGGCGGTAGGGTTAATCCCTGCCGGGTTGGTACAATCGCTTTGAATGAACGACTGTCGAAGCGGCAATGAAAATTGTCCGCGCTTTCCATCCAGTTCAATGTAGCCGTGTAACATAAGAAAGGTGGCATGGCACCTAGTTCCCTAATGTTGAGTAAGACTAATATCATGACGGTGGGTTTGGTATTAGCCATCCATATCTAAAATACTGCTTGTAAGGTTTGAAGACACTCGTCCTGATAAGCCCTCGAACTGGTGGGCTTTGTGGCTTTATCGGTTCTACAAATGATTCCATTCTAGCCTCGTTCGATTGTGGGGTGTGAGCGCATCGCACCTCGCTCTTTTCACACAGCTAAATCGCTACGGCCTTAGATAAAAAGAAAGGAGATATGGCATCGAGCGCGCCTAGTATGGAACACTCTATCTTAAATTTTCAAAAATAACCAATCCAACTGAAACATTCATGCCGCATGCAATCATACATAGTCGCAGATATGTATTTGAGGGTTTGAGTGGGTAAGAACCGGGGGTCCATTCAGGTAAGAGTGAGTTCGAGTTCGGGAGTGAGTTAACCTAAAGTCAGTCAGTCAGCGTGTTTGCGTCCACGGCTGGACATACGTCTCTCTAATTTTTCTCCAGTCCTCCCGGCCCTCAGCAGTACGGAACCACTGCTTTCCGCCGACGCACTTGATGTCGTCGTCCCACCTGGCGGGTGGTCTTCCCACACTCCGTTTTCCTGTCCACGGCCGCCAGTGCAGGACACGGTTACTCCAACGGTCGTCGTCACTTCGGCTGACGTGACCAGCCACTTGCCACTTGAGCTTAGCCACCCGGTGTCCAATATCGACTACTTTGGTACGTCGGCGGATTGCCTCGATACGCACCATATCCCGTAGCGATATTCCCAGCATGGCTCGCTCCATTGCTCGCTGGGCAACTTTCAACCTTTGGACGACGGCGACTGTCGGAGTCCACGTTTCACATCCGTACGTCATAACCGAAAAATATTGAAATAACGAAACTGGTATTTCTACTTCCAACGTATTTATAAGACAATCCAGATTTTTACCAAACACAAATGATGTTCAAGAAGTGTGGAAACATGTACTATTAAAAAAAGTGAGTTGATTTTTAGCAAATAAAATTCGAACTCACTCTTACCTGGCGAGGGCCCCCCCCCCCCTGACTTGACGAACGCAATTTACAGCACATTCGCGCGGTGGTGATGTTTCGACTGTGTGGCATACGACGCGCCGCCCGATTCCCATACAATTATATGGTCATTTCTTCTCTTAAGGTGGCCCATCCCGCTCATCTCCCCATACAAAAGGGTAAAGAAGATCACGCCCATATTTCTTGTCAGAGATCCAAAATTTTGCTCAAAATAGCTTTATTTGATCGAACTAGATGTCTGATGACCATTGGCATTGTAAAATTGTGTTTGGTTTCTAAGTTATAAGGTCCGAAAGTTCGCATTTTTCGCGCGTTTTATACAATAACTTTGGAGGTGGATTACGCAATGTAAAGTAAGAACATCTTAAAAAGATTAGTCATCAGACATAGCTTATTTAATCAAGATTTATAATCTATTTGGTTTGTGTTCGATTTTTTACTACAGCGGTCGTGGTTTACTTTTAGCTATAAGTCGTTATAAAATAAAATTTTCGTAAAACTTACCAAATCATACACTATGCACATTGTCTTTTTTGTGGACATGTTGCATCTTCCTCATTACGGAGCCTGTCTTATTCTTTGAAACAGAGAAGGTCCCAGAGCGTAACAGCACGGTTTTGTACCGTGCCCGCGAATGAGTTAGGCCCGCCGGGTTGGGCCGCCTTAATTCCTTTCTCTTCACTGGCTACAGCAGCTCTTACGCAAATGTGTTTCAATTCCAGCCGAGCCCCACGGAAGAGAGCGTAAAGCGCGCTCTGTCGGCCGGCTGCGGCGTGCGGGAGCCCTCGTCGTGCATCGCCCTGGAGCTGGTCGGCTACGTGGACCGTATGCTGCGGACGACAGCCCTGCAGATCAGCGATGATCTGCTACTCGTAGACGATAGGTAAGAGTGAAAATATAGTTTATTTTGCACATTTTTTTACATTGTTACATAATAATTATCGTTAATATTTCTATTAATTAAAGTCTACGTTGAAGTAGTAAACATCTACAAAAAGAGTGAAAAAACGAGTTGGATTCACACGAAGGGTTCCGTATCATTATACAAAATTTGACACAAATACGTTTCTTGTATGGTGGCTACCTAATTTTGTGGCCCTCTAATTTTTATTTTTTTTATTATTGTTTCGTGTTTGTCGTTATAGCGGCAATAGAAATACACACTCTGTGAAAATTTCAGCTGTCTACCTGTTACAGTTCATGAGATACAGCCCGACGGACAAACGGATGGACGGACGGATGGACGGACGGACGGATGGACGGACGGACGGGCAGCGGAGTCTTAGTAATAGGGTTCCGTTTGTTATTTAGGTACGCAACCCTAAAAAGGACTGGGTGGCTGTGTTGAGGACAAAAGGTGTTCAGAAAAGCAAAAAACACCTCGCCTCGCGAAACAACGCTCAGCCGGGCACCATACCAGCGGATTTGCGGACTAGCGCTGAGCTAACGAGCTTGTTCAAGTTACGGTTGAAGACTCACAGGATAACCTATAAACGTATGCGGAAGGCATCCACCGGCAGACAGTTCCATATCCTGGCGGTGCGGCAGAGAAATGAGTTCGTTCTCAAAAGCCTAATGTCAACCACAAGGGGAGTGGTTGAGTCTCTGCGGCATGTGCTCCGAATATCGGTAGGATGGGAAGGAATAAGGGATGAAAGTTCCACATACCTTAGCAACGTATATTTGCACAGGCTTTTTTTTTTATGCGACCTGACATGGTTAGCTAATACCACACAACTACCGTTATGGTATAAGCCCAATACACCACATTCCCGAAGGCCATGCCAGGACCTTCCCTTTATGAGCACGGCTACATTGAACTGGATGGAAAACACGGACAATTTTTCATTGCCGCTTCGACCATCTTTTCATCCAATGCGGTGGTACCAACCCGGGCGGGCTTAAACCCTACCACCTAGTAGGGCAAGGGGACCTACAGTTTTACATGGGTTCCGAACCATGGAGCAGCTCGCATTCGTGACGAAATGCACGTATCAAACTCGGAAAGAGAAAGACAGTGGTGCAAGTCGGAATTGAACCCAGGCCTCTGGTACGCTAGTCCAGTCCCCGCGCCACTAGGCTACGAGCCGCTCACGGCTATACGAATATCTCTTAGCTGTTTATTATATAGCCCTCCCAGCGACAAAACATAGTCTAAACATAGTTTCCGAAAAATGCCCAGACGGGGACTAAAGCTCCGTAGGTCTTCGGTAGGTCTGGCCGCCACCGTATTTTGCTTTGGTACTCTTAAGGCCGCTATATACCATAGCGTAAAGTCAATAATACGCGCGGCGGAATCTAGCCAGTGCCATTATGTCAGCGGGAGGGTACGCACGTTTCGTGCGCTCTCGGATATTCCGTGTTGCAAGGTAACGACTAGGCCGATTTTTTAATATTCCTGTATTTAGATTTTTTTAACAGCTAGGCGGATGTGTACCTCGCTATGGCTGAAAGGTATACGATTTTTTATTACATTCTTCTAAATAGAAAGATAACAGAAAAAATGGCTTTCAAAGCTAAAAATGGTCCTTTTAGAAATATTTTTTATTTCGACGATTATACAAGTGTTTAGGACAAAATGGGGAGTATACCTTCATAAACGTACATTCTGTAGGCTCAGTATATTTTCAATGTTTAACAAAAAAAGGCTTTACTGTAATCGACTTCAGAAAAACGTTCATTTTTAGGCATTCATTCCCCTTAACAGCGAGTGCCATGCGGAGTCTATTACTTACCGACCTAGAGAACTGACCTAGAGGATCGGTTGGTTGCAGCAACGGCGCCGCGGCGGAGCAGCCCGCCGCCCCCGAGTCGCTGGCCCGCGCCGGCACCTCCCCCACCGACCAGGCGCAGAGCCTCATCGCCGACAAGCTGTGGAACTTCGCGACGACCCGCTCGCTGCGCTACCGGCTCGTGGACGACTCGGACCTGGTCGTCTCCGGCAGGAGGCGGGAGGACGGCAGCTTTGGCGTCGGTAAGTTCACACGATCACATTATCTATCGAGCCCTTAGTTAACCCCGACCACGTCGTCTCCGGCAGGAGGCGTGATGACGGCAGCTTCGGCGTTGGTGATCACACGATCACATTGTCTATGGAGCCCTTAGTTAACTCCGATCACGTCGTCTCCGGCAGGAGGCGTGGTTACGGCAGCTTCGGCGTCGGTGAGCTCACACGATCGCATATGTTCATGTCGCCCTTAGGACGACGTCGTCTCCGGCAGGAGGCGCGAGGACGGCAGCTTTGGCGTCGGTGAGCTCACACGATCACATTATCTATCGAGCCCTTAGTTAACTCCGATCACGTCGTCTCCGGCAGGAGGCGTGATTACGGCAGCTTCGGCGTCGGTGAGTTCACACTATCACATATATTCATGTCGCCCTTAGTTAACTCCGACCACGTCGTCTCCGGCAGAGGTGGGGAGGACGGCAGCTTCGGCGTCAGTGTGTTTACACTATCCCATATGTTCATGTCGCCCTTAGTTAACTCCGACCACGTCGTCTCCGGCAGAGGTGGGGAGGACGGCAGCTTCGGCGTCAGTGTGTTTACACTATCCCATATGTTCATGTCGCCCTTAGTTAACTCCGACCACGTCGTCTCCGGCAGAGGTGGGGAGGACGGCAGCTTCGGCGTCAGTGTGTTTACACTATCCCATATGTTCATGTCGCCCTTAGTTAACTCCGACCACGTCGTCTCCGGCAGAGGTGGGGAGGACGGCAGCTTCGGCGTCAGTGTGTTTACACTATCCCATATGTTCATGTCGCCCTTAGTTAACTCCGACCACGTCGCCTCCGGCAGCGGTGGGGAGGACGGCAGCTTTGGCGTCGGTGAGTTCACACGACCACATTATCTATCGAGCCCTTAGTTCACTCCGATCACGTCGTCTCCGGCAGGAGGCGTGATTACGGCAGCTTCGGCGTCGGTGACTTCACACGATCACATTATCTGTCAAGCCTCAGTTAAGTCCGATCACGTCGTTTCCGGCAGGAGGAGGGAGGACGGCAGCTCCTGTGTAAGCTACTGGGTAGTTTGCTGAAATCTAAAGTTTTTCACGGTGACTGACCGCCTGACCTCCCATCTCCAGGAGTGACCGTGAAGCAGTCCAAGGACGTGGAGTCCGCGCGCCGCCGGCGCCCCTACGGCCCCATCTTCGCGGCCGCCGCCATGAAGATCGGCCTCATGGGCGCTCTCGCCTTCAAGGGGCTCACCCTGCTGGTCGGCAAGGCGCTGCTCATCGGCAAGATAGCGCTGCTGCTCGCCGGCATCATTGGACTCAAGAAGCTGTTCTCCAATCAGGTATGATCGCATTTTGGTCATTTTATGTATTTAATGGATGCGACATTACCGTTATCTCATTATTTTGAAGCATTGTAATCAGACTTTGAAAATAAACTAAAAAGGATATTGTCGGGATAGCTCAGTTAGTTAGAGCAGTGGACCAAAGCAATCTAAAGGTCGCAGGTTCGAATCCTGCTTCCGACGTATGTCACGATTACAGATTATTTTAAAAATCTGATTGCAATGCTTCAAACAGAGATGTTCAGCGGCATCAAATTAATGATCACAATTTATATTTGAAAGTTTTACTAGTCCTTTGGATTCCGCATGCCGGATTTGCCTTACTTGCGCTTGTTGCAATTAGGCTATTTTCACACCCAAAATCTCTGTCGTTATAGACCTTACGTCTTCCTTTGCAATACTGGCCTTTTGAAGCCAAAAACTCGTTCGATATTGACCGAACGGAAGTCAATATTCCGGGAGGTCACGACATTTTTGGTCACGATAAGGTAAATGGCTGAATCTGGGTTCACGTGTTAAAGACCAACCCTCTGATGCTAAATATGTCGGTCTGCCTGTGCCAAGTGGTTGCGTTATCTAGATTGGCTATATAAAATATATGTTGGTGTATACCTGCTGATGAATATACAATTTTTTTTTTAAACTGATACCTATTATTTATGCATCAATAACCAGTCGGTTTTTTTATTTAATACTTAAATATACCTAAAGTTATATCTGTAACCTAAATCGCCTATAACTACGAAATACAACCAAAATTTTGTTCAGTTCTTGCATTGCCAAGCAAGTATATACTGATACTTTCATGCTTCGTCAATTGCATCCATTTATCTTATCATATTTTTTTTGTCATAATAACTACTTTTTCAGGCGCCTTATCTACGTATCGCAACCACTTGGAACAGGCACATTAAGCTTCAGAGGATTGGTCTTTTTCCTTTGAACCCAGTTTCAGCCATTTACGTTATCGTTACCATTTTTGTCGCGACCTCCTAGTCTACAAGGGGATAATAAGCACTTCTTACGACCCTCTCTTTGTTAGGTACCTATGTAAAATGATAAGCGTACATTAATATGGGTTATAGTATATTTGAGGTACTTTGTTTTTTTTTCCAACAAAAGGTGGTTGCGTACAAAACAGTTCCCAATGTAGCCCCATTACAATCACACATTGCATAATAGTATAGTCTTTGACAGATCGAAATCACTCCCGATTTAAGTTCCAAAAATTTTACAGTGGACCCGAACTGTAACAGCCATAATTCCTCCTTCATAATTTTCCTATTTTTCGCAGTCTCAAAATGTACAAATTGATGAAACCTTAAATCGTTTTTCTGGTGTTATATTTTATTCAAACCTTTCGAGACCATGAAATGTTAAGTAAAATTTTATTGAATACGAGTCTTTAGATAAACAGTATCTCCTTTGTACTAAATCTATTGTATAATCTTTTGCACATATATGTACATACTTCAACAATCGTTGTCCGCATTATTTCCTACTATTATTAATACGTTATTTATGCATAATCTCCTACCTCCCAATCAGGTCTCGACACTTATAACACAACCAACGGCTTGAAACTGAAATAACATAAAATAACAAATACTAACCATTACTAATTGACTATAGCTATGACTAAGCAAATTGAACAAAACCAAAATTGTTCAATTTGCTTTCAATGTATTTATAACAGAGGGATAACGAATTAGCACTGAGGCAGCCATTAGAAAAGTGTAAATTAATCTTTACTTCGCGTCAAAGTAGATGGCGCCACGGATGTTTATGACTATTTCTCCCTAAACTCCCTATTTTACGGATGATTTTACCTGATTTACGTACTATAACTGTACTAGCGAGCACATTATCAGTTATGTATTTGATATAATAAAACAATTACAAACATATTCTGGTATTTACTCGTACATCGATCATTCTAAATTTGTGGGCGAAAAGTTGATATTTACAATTAGCAACATTTTCACTATTCCTTACAATTCTTTCACAATTGCTAGACTTATCTATAACTTTTCTTACGAAACTGCTTAGTATACTCGCTAACGCAGTTATTGTTTGTAAAATTGCTAAGACGACTGTGGCGCCATCTATATGGATGCATAGATTCTCACAGCGCAACAACATGGCTAGCCAATTCTGTAGCCAGAATATTGTACAGGCAAGATCAAATAATAACATCCCTATATTCCAAGGAATGTGACATGTATGTATGTATAATCGACCGTGAAGCAAGGATGCATGAATTGAAGAAAGAGCCCAGTAAAAAGAACTACTTTACGAATATACTGCATGGCTGGACCCGAACCAGCAAAACATACCATTCGCGGGTATTGCGTCTACCAATTTCGCCACCGGCTGTATACCCATAATTTGGAATTCTCCTACAGTCCCTCTTCCCGTAATGAATGCCTCCTACTAACACAGTGTTGTACTCCCTATATTGTAACTACATACTGCTTGACATAGACTCCCCCATTAAGGAACACTATATTAACATCCAATAATTTTCAGGGAGCGACTAAAACCGAATAAGTCTTGAGTTAAATTCCGACACCTGGTTCGCCGCTTTGAAGACAGCACACACCCCTTAACCACCTTGTATAATAAACCTAGCTTTTGTAAAATTAATTATTTATCAATGGTTTGATATTTGATGATGAAATTGTTTTTTTTTTTGTCGTAGGAGTAACTCGTGACAGCGTAAAAGGAAGACACAAAATGAACTGAATGACATGATGTAAATAACACTGTTATTTATTAATTTATTGTTACCTATTAATTATTTATTTAGTGCAAGAGAAAACAATTCCTTTTTTTATTTGTGTACAATCTATTCTTAGCGGAACCAATGTTAAATTTGTAGAATTCTAACCAAAATGCATTTGTCTGTAATTTTAACTTAACTCGAACTGATATTATTTATTGAATACATTTAAGTGTTTTTTGTAAATTATTTGTGTTTTAATTACCTGCAATGCTTTTCCCATTATCCGTGTTAGGGCTCACTCAAACAATTTTCCATGTTTTTCCTCAATATCTTTCTTTTCCTATGTGAAAATTGATAATGCTATAGGTAATAGGTCATCGAAATTCTGACCAGCTTTCGAATAAATTATTAAAACATTGATCTTTACGTGACGCAGAGATTATAAATCACGGGTGCCATTTCTAGCTCTCGAGTACCGAATTCGCCTCGTTTAACTATTTGAGCATGCAGAACTAATAAGAAAATAGTAACTGTTTAAACCAAAAACAAAAGCGAAGAGGTGACTTTCCCGAGAACGTTAAAAATGAAAGGACTAGTGGCATGCCTTGCAACCGTACGCTGAACATTTGCCTTGGCAAACATCCGTCATACCAATGTATGATATGTACAATGTACCGATAGCCTTATCGAATACACTCGAGTCCGTCTCACTTCGAGAAAAAACCGGCCAAAGGGTTCCGTACCATCATACAAGATTTACGACGGAAAAAAAAGCGTTTTTGGTATGGGGCCTCCATTTATTTTTTATTATTTTTTAATTTTACCTATTTGTTGTTATAGCGCCAAATAAATACACACTCTGTCAACATTTCAGCTGCGTACCTATTACGGTTCATGAGATACAGCCCTGTGACAGACGGACGGACAACGGAGGCTTAGTAATAGGGTTCCGTTTTCACCCTTTGGGTACGGAACCCTAAAAACGCCAGTTTGTTTCCGGAAAAAAAATACACTGAGAAAAATGTGACAATATTTGTATTAAATATTATCTTGTTCCATCAGCACAGTTTAAGTAGACTCAACTATAACAATTTCACCAAGTGCTGATTTATTTTAAATGTTACTTAAAGGGCCTTTATTACAAAAGTGCTGATTATCTTGTACTGGTATTGATTGCAGGCAGCTACAAAAGTCCCGGACGGACGGACGGACAGCGGAGGCTTAGTAATAGGGTTCCGTTGGCACCCTTTGGGTACGGAACCCTAAAAAAGATCCTAAGTTATGTGAACAACAGTTTAGTTGCGATAGCTAAGATGATATAGTTAAAGCGTGTATGGTAGATTTAAGTTTAATTATTATTATTTTTATGTGACTGGACATGGATGGCTAATACCACAAGTTCTGTCATGGTATTAGCCCAATACACCACATGGGAACTAGGTGCCATGCCAGTACCTTCCTTATATTCACGGCTACATTGAACTGGATGGAAAACACGGACAATTTTCATTGCCGCTTCGACAATCGTTCATCCAATGCGATGGTACCAACCCGGGCGGGATAAACCCTACCACCTAGTAAGTAAGGAAGGGGACCTACAGCTTAACGTGGAATCCGAACCACGGCCAGCCTCTCTCAACGGTCGAATGGTCACCCATCCAAGACCAGACCGGACCCAGCGTTGCTAAACTTCGGAGAGCGATCGCCGAAGTGTCGCGCCACTGGGCCACTGAGGCATAAAGGGTACTGCAGCTACAAAAACATTTGTCTAGTAATTTGAATCATATATTATTTGGCACCATGAACCTAATAAATTGAATTTTAACGAGAAACGTTTTAGTAACTGTTGTGCTGTCCGTTTTTAGGGTTCCGTACCCAAAGGGTGAAAACGGAACCCTATTACTAAGCCTCCGCCGTCCGTCCGTCCGTCCGTCCGTCCGTCTGTCACAGGGCTGTATCTCATGAACCGTAATAGGTAGGCAGCTGCAATTTTCACAGAGTGTGTATTTATTTTGCCGCTATAACAACAAATAGGTAAAATAAATATAATAAGGAGGGGGGGGGGGGGGAGCATACAAAAAACGTGATATTTTGGTGTTGATGGTACGGAACCCTTCGTGTGCGAGTCCAACTCGCACTTGGCCGGTTTTTTAAACTGATTTTCAGGTCGAGGTGACACTGTTTTGTTTTCCGTTACCCATCTTATTTCTGAAACATTAACATTTTTTATCCATGTGAACTATGAAAAAACGTTACTATTTTTTTACCTAACTGCGCATGAAGGAGTGTTAAGTTTTTCGAGTGTATGTATGTATGTATTTTACTTCTTCTTAAAACCGATTTTAATGATTTTGGTGTTGGAGACAGTAACAGCTAATTCCGAACAAGAACAATCATAATTTAAGATTTCTTTCGGATTTCCTTTCTATGGCTTTCCTTCAACGAAAGCAATCTATCGCCCCAGGCCTATCTTACTATCGCCCCATCTCACTACTTAGCACATTATCCAAGATATTAGAAAAAAATGTAAAGAAAAGATTACTCGAGTTCTTTGACAAGCACAACATTATTTCGTCAAGTCAGTTTGGATTTAGACATAATTTGTGCACAGAAAATGCACTTGAACAGCTAACACGATCTTGAGTTACCTCTATGGATACAGGCGAATGTTGTATCGGAGTTTTTCTGGACATACAAAATGCTTTTGATTCGGTTTCACATACACTACTTCTAAAAAAGTTAGAGAATGCAGGTGTGAGAGGAGTGGCTCACAGCTGGTTCAAAGACTATCTAGAGCACAGAACACAAGCAACGAAATGTGATTCAGCTCTGAGCGATCCCTCTGGGATATCTTACGGGGTCCCGCAAGGAAGTGTGTTGGGCCCAATCCTCTTTCAGGTGTACGTAAATGATCTGTGCGAAATGACCCTACAAAATGGTGAGGTTATTGCATTTGCAGATGACACAGTTCTCTTGTTTAAGGGTAAGACTTGGGAAGAAGCCGAAAATATGGCAGAAGCAGGATTAGCACAAGCGCGATGGTAGTACGATCACAATTTGCTAAACCTAAATATTAAAAAAAGCAGCTGTGTCTACTTTGCCATATCTAAGAGAACAAACCCAATGCCAAATGCGAGTCTGCAAATGCACATATGCCACAATTTCGATCAATCCTCCAAATTCACCCCTATGCCTAACTGCCACTGTCCCATTATAAGAAAATCAAGTACCGTTAAATATCTTGGAGTTTTTATTGACGAGTCCTTGTCATGGACAGCACACATTGAAAGCGTAGCTGGAAAGTTAAGAAAACTAACATATTTTCTAAAGGAACTGAGAGACATTCTGACATTTAAACATTTAAAGATGGTATATTTCGCTCTAGTCCAAAGTCTTTTAAAATATGGAATACTTGTATGGGGAGGTGCAAATAAGTCTGCAATGGATCCGCTCATAAAGGCTCAAAAGTCTGTACTTAGGATTCTTTTTAAAAAGAAACGCATGTACCCAACCCAAAAACTGCTTCATGAAACTGAGCTTTTGGGAGTCCGCCAATTATATATCCAAACTCGAATTATTTATCACCATAAGAATATACACACCCACGTTAACCCACCTCACTCCCACAACACACGAATTGCATCACTTGCACGGCCACCTAAATTTCGAACAAAATTTGCCCAAAAATTCTATTTATTTCAAGCACCTCGAATGTACAATCATAACACAGAATGGCACAATTTCTACGAAAAAAAACTCAAGCACTCGGTGTTTAGGTGGCTATTGGAAACTGGCCTGTCCAAAAGTGAGGAAGCGCTGAGTACCCTTAAATAACTTTTCTTTTCCTGTTTTTGTTTTTATGGAAGCACCCACAAATGATGTAGCTTGGATTAATTCTGTCTTTATAAATATTTTATTTAACGCATTAATTAAAATACTTACTTTTAAAGTCTTAAATGCTGTATTATATTTATGATCTGGTTCAGCATGTCTACTTATATAGTTATATACTCATATTATCTAAGTATTGTTTCTCTTTTTTTGTATTATATATTTCTATTCCATTATTTCATTAGCTTTTGTTAGATTTTACATTTTTTGTTTTGTTTTTCAACAGTCTTACCTACCTTTTTATAATTACGTTTGAAGTAGAAGAGATAGTTCACACAGCACAAGATGACATAATACACACACTGTCCCTGAATGACTCAACTAGCCGGGATACGGGCAGAGCCTAGTCCGGCAGCACTATCACAACCGACAACTATGCGAACTTTAGATAATAATTGCATTGATGTTATCTTTTCCTAAACCTATATGTTGTCATGTTTACTTTAATCTTTTTGTCAATAAAATATACTGAATACTGAATACTGAATACTGAATCGTTTTATTACCCGACTGCGAAAGAAGGAGGGTTATGTAATGTTGGTTTATGCAACCTAACCTAACAAACTCGAAATGAGAAAGAAAGCGGTATTTGACAACGGGTATCGAATCAAGGACTCTGGGGACTCACCGCACCAACTATGGCCCAGCGAGCATGGAGGGGCGGAAGTAGCGATCGAATTGCATTCTTATGGCGGCAGCGTAGCCACGAGTTAGTGGAAAACGAGCCGCTTACATGTTCTAGAGCTCCAACGTCGTTGGAGCTCTAGAACATGTAAGCGGCTCGTAGCCGTGGCGCGGGGATTGGCCTAGCGTACCAGAGGTCTTGTTTCTGAGTTCGATAAGTGAATTTCGTCACGAATGCGAGCTGCTTCATCGGAATCCATGTAAAACTGTAGGTCCCCTTCCCATGCTAGGTGGTAGGGTTTAAGCCCTTCCGGGTTGGTACCCTCGCATTGGATGAAAAGATGGTCGAAGCGGCAATGAAAAATTGTCAGTGTTTTCCATCCAGTTCAATTGTAGCCGTGCTCATAAAGCGAAGGTCCTGGCATGGCACCTTATTCCTTCGGGAATGTAATGTATTGGGCTAATATCATAACGGCAGTTGTGTAATACTAGATGTCAGATTGCATAAAAAATAATAATATACGAGTATTTAGACTTTCACACATGACGATGTGTGTTCGCTCAGGAGATAACAGGACCTTAATTTGAGTTTGTTCGATTGGTAACTATTTTCTCCATTAAAAGTTTACTAGCTAAATATTTATTGAAAACAGATGGAAATCTTTGCAACCTTTAGTTGAGTTAGAAAAATAACCGATGCTCCTAATAGCCATACGAGGAAAATGAGGTATTCCAATAATGTCGCACTCAGTAACTTGTGCCCTGGAATGGACAGCGGTTTCTCCTTCCTAGAATTATCGGTGTCCAACCGAACTTATTGGATAGAGTAATGGATTTGAAAGGTTAGTTATACTGAAGCTACCTTATAGTTTGGTAGCCTGAACACACAACTTTGTTAATCTATTTTCACTATATCCGGCCCCAAGTTGAATTCAGGATCTCATAGAAAATTTATTAAGCGGGCCACACGCGCTTTCAAAAGTATTGTAATACAGTTTTCATTCACATTTATAGAATTATTTCGTATTAAGTTCGTTTTCTATTCACTTTTAGACTATATTGTTGAAACTACATAATGTAAGTTGTCACGTAGTGAATTTTTGGTAAGCCACTACAGTGTTCATAGCTCCTTGGCCAAGGCTAATCCAATCGCCTTGCTCCCTCCGTGGTTTTACCTAATTAAAATCTTCCTTACCCTCAGAAAAAAAGAGAAACGAAAATGATAATTTCGTAGTGCGGCGACCATTTTGGGTCGCCCACTTTACCAGCAGCCTTCGCAAAGAGCGCACCTCTACAAACCGCGGTCCACCTACCGGTAACCCAACTTCAATTTAATACCTTTTTAGCGATTGCTCACAGCCCTGTTCATTTAATTAAACTCATTTCCTCCTTGGTCGCTATTGACCTGGCTTTATTTTAGCTCCTCAAGCACCCTGTAACCATTTTACGGCGCCCACGCCTCATTTTATCGTGAGCGCCCGTCTAACGACTCGCCGATGGGTCGCCGTCGCCGGCAGCGACGTGGCGAGGTAGCCGAGCACGCTGGCCGGCCATCCGCGCAGCCGCGCCGATGCGCCCCGCGCCGAGCAGCGCTGAGCCACGCCGCCACGCCGTCGACCGGCGTTGACGACGCGGCCGACACGCCGGCGCCGCTGCTCTGAGCCGACGCCCCGCGCGCCGCACCGCACGCGCGTGCGCCCGCCATGCTGCGCACCGACGTGGTCCACCACTGAGTGAACCAACAACCAAGTTTTTCTACCCTTAACGGAGGCCTCAACGACAGACTTTCTAACTGCAAACCATTTACTTACCGCTAGAGCATTTTGTTTATTTTTCTTTGTAATAAACGTCCACCTTTATTCGCACTAAAATTGGTCGTATTCTTTTTCCCCGTCCCTGGTAGTACTTGGCTCGGCTACCCCCTAAGGGTACACCTATTCTACATTTAATTTGGAGTGGTGGCGCGTGATGACGCGGACGGAGCCGCCGCAAAAGCGAGGGTTCCGGTCGAACGTCACAAAGTATTTACAAGGACATCTATATTATGATGCAACCTATTCTGAGTGTATCAAGGAATTAAAGATATCATATAACATTTATTGCCCAATAAATAAAATAACAATGCCTGAGTCAATATTTACCAGCTTACCTTACATCATGTTAAAATAATAAATACTGCTTTTCATCAAAATGTAATTTGGAAATAATTCGTACTTTTTTTTAAATATCCAACGCTGAAATAAGTATACGCAGACATCAACAACAACTTATTCCAAATCGTTTTCAATTATCACAGTATGGGGTAGTGTGGCTCTTCCAAGCGGGACTAACTCATTCGCTGACACGGTACAAAACCGTGCTATTGCACTCTGGGACCTTCTCTGTTTCAAAGAAAATGACAGTATGGTTTGTATGGGGAGTTGAGCGAGAAGGCCCACCTTAAAATGCGTCTTCGCATTACGTGCTCAAACATTACCTCGGAATATTATAACTGCCGACAGGATATTGTCACATACGTTGCCTGTAGACAGACAGAGCTTCGCGTGTGACATGTATACAGCGAGCATTGAAGGACTAGAGTAGCGATCTAAACTCATTTATATGGCCTAATTCGACACGCATAGCATCAGTGTTGTACATATAGCAACCTGAGAAGTTCTTACGGGTTCTTACGAGTCGTTGAAAACTCGAGAAAATCAGTAGTTAGCTAATTTGTCAGTGAACTGACTCGCTGGCGCTACAGTTTTTGTATGTGAAAGTATTTCGGTTGTTACTCTCTTCCTTCCATGGTCGCTGCATCTATTAATATTTTTATACTATTATGATACACACTAGCAGTTGCAAGCTGACGCGTGTACTTCACTGATACTGTGCACATTGTTTTGTCAGCCTCAGTGGCCCAGTGGCGCGACACTTCGGCGATCGCTCTCCGAAGTTAAGCAACGCTGGGTCCGGTCTGGTCTTGGATGGGTGACCATTCGACCGTTGAGAGAGGCTGGCCGTGGTTCGGATTCCCCGTTAAGCTGTAGGGTTCCTTCCTTACTTACTAGGTGGAAGGGTGTATACCGACCGGGTTGGTACCATCGCATTGGATGAACGATGGTCGAAGCGGCAATGAAAATTATCCGTGTTTTCCATCCAGTTCAATGTAGCCGTGCAATATAAGGAAGGTCCTGGCATGGCACCTAGTTCCCATGTGGTGTGTTGGGCTAATACCATGACAGCACTTGTGGTATTAGCCACAGAACAATTAGGAGGTAAGAATTGTGAAGTGGGCGGAACTCGCGCGCCGATCTTTAGCGGGGACCCGCGCACTTCATACGCGCATGATTCACTCCTCTGCGGCGTTCCTGTGCATTAACTTATCCGTGATACAATTTAAAATTGAAAAGGAGTAATGCCGTACTGTGCCATAATAACGTGCAAACACGATAGCCGGGTGCACAACCTTCATAATGGCGGAGTTTCATATCACCGGTAAGTTTCATTTACATTTATAGCAATAAAACTTACGACAAAAACATTACGAAACAATATGGCGTCGCGGCGTCCCGCGTCGCGTCATTTTGCTCGCCGGGTCATGTCTCGCTACTTTGTTAGTGACTGCGTGCGTGTGAGGCGCTCGGCCGTGTTCGAAAGTGACGTAACATTTGATTGCAAATAGTATTGGAATTCCAACATAGATCCATTACGTTAAGGTTCATATTAACTAAACAAATGTGGATTTGTTGTTTGGTTATTAATTAAGAAGGGATAGCCAATTGCGACGGTTATACATTCGCGGAGCAAAAAGGTCTTAAGTAAAACGGTAACAGCGGTCCTGGAACAAATTTACAAACGTTTCACTTCCTGCCATCGCATTGGATGAACGATGGTCGAAGCGGCAATGAAAATTATCCGTGTTTTCCATCCAGTTCAATGTAGCCGTGCAATATAAGGAAGGTCCTGGCATGGCACCTAGTTCCCATGTGGTGTGTTGGGCTAATACCATGACAGCACTTGTGGTATTAGCCACAGAACAATTAGGAGGTAAGAATTGTGAAGTGGGCGGAACTCGGGCGCCGGTCTTTAGCGGGGACCCGCTCACTTCTTACGCGCATGAATCACTCCTCTGCGGCTTTCCTGTGCATTAACTTATCCGTGATACAATCTAAAATTGAAAAGGAGTAATGCCGTACTGTGCCATAATAACGTTCAAACACGACCGCCGGTGCACAACCTTCATAATGGAGGAGTTTCGTATCACCGGCAAGTTTCATTTACGTGAATAGCGATAAAACTTACGACAAATGCATTACGAAAAATATGGCGTCGCGGCGTCGTTTTGCTGGCCGGGTCATGTCTCGCTACGTTGTTTGTGACCACGTGCGTGTGAGGCGCTCAGCCGTGTTCGAAAGTGACGTAACATTTGATTGCAAACAGTATTGGAATTCCAACATAGAGTCATAACGTTAAGGTTCATATTTACTAAACAAATGTGGATTTGTTGTTTGGTTATCGATTAAGAAGGGATAGCCAATTGCGACTGTGATACATTCGCGGAGCAAAAAGGTCTTAAGTAAAACGGTAACAGCGATCCTGGAACAAATTTACAAACGTTTCACTTCCTGCCTCCTCAATATTCCGTGTGGAAGGCAATAGAGCCACGACCCGAGAGGATAGTTTTGGCCAACCCACACTTCCCTCTCCGCCTGCCAGTATCTCGCCGTAGGAGGCTCATGCCAAACGAAATTACACACAAAAATAGTGTAATATCTATATTTGTTCACCGCGAGCACGTAAACACATTTCCACACGCCTCAACCTTTTTAAAATTACCTCTAACCAGAGTCGTTAGAGGTCATTAAAACATCACAGACATTTTAAAACAAATACTGGCTAGTGCATCTTGCGGCTGTTCTATGGTTCGGAATCCATTTATATGACTTTTTTTTATTTATTTATATCCATAATCATACACAATACAGTATTCACATTTAACTATATCTAAGTCGATTAATACCATTCCGATAGACCGTTTGGCCCGTGGTGAAATAAACATTTTGATTAAGTTAAGATGGCGTCTTCTGTATATTATGTATGAAATAAGTAATATTTAAATAAAATATTCTATTATAATATTAGATAAAGTGTAAACTTAATAATATTAAATAAGTATTTTGATCGAATACTTTGATAAAGTCAAGGTGTTAGTGTAATTATGTGTGTACACTGACTTCTGACCACTCTTCATTAAACGCCACAGATTATGATTAAACTAAAATTGGCCTGTGCATCTTGCCGCTATTCTATGCTTCGGAAACGATTTAAATCGGCAGGTCCCTTCCCCTCTAGGGGGTAGGGTTTAAGCACGTCCTGGTGGGTACCATCGCATTGGATGAAAGGTAGCTGAAACGGCAATTCAATGAAGACATGCTCATTAATAAAATTCCTCACCTGGCACCGATTTAATTTATTCCGGCAATTGGCAATAAGGTAATTGGCTGAATCTGGGTTCGAAAGTTAAAGACCAACTCTCTGATGCTGGTATCTATCAGCATGTCCATCCTAACATCTATTTAGTATATCCAATCTATAACGCAATCACTTGTCGCAGGCAGACCGACATATTTAGTTTCAGAGGGTAGGACTTTCAGCAATTTACGTTATCGTTACCATTTTTGTCGCGACCTCCTAGTCAAATTCGGGAATGCCGTGTGACACTATATGATCACTATGGATGTGGTATTAGCCATCCATATCCAGTTACTTAAAACGATCTCAGTTTATTCCCATATTGTATACGGGATGGCTAAGCTCAAGTGGCAGTGGGCTGGTCACGTCAGCCGAAGTGACGACGACCGTTGGAGTAACCGTGTCCTACACTGGCGGCCGTGGACAGGAAAACGGAGTGTGGGAAGACCACCCGCCAGGTGGGACGACGACAGCAAGTGCGTCGGCGGAAAGCAGTGGTTCCGTACCGCTGAGGGCAGGGAGGACTGGAGGAAAATTGGAGAGGCGTATGTCCAGACTTAGACTCTAGGCAAACACGCCGAGTCACTGACATACACTACACTATTAATGTCACCAGAAAATGTATTTGGATATTAGTTTATTTATTAGAATAGAGTTGATTGGTTACAAGAATAACTCATATGTTTATATTCAGGTTCAATTACTCCAGTCTATAGATGAAAATAATGATTCGATTTTCCTTTTCCCGTCTACGGGTTCATTGTTTTTCCCAGACCAATAAATTATATTTGCGATTGGAATAACAAAGTTATCCAGCATATATTACAGCAAGCGAGCAAGGAACTACGGGAGTGGCGACGGAATTAATTTGGATAGTGCAGAAATGAAACTAAACATCAGATTTAATTACTCACTTTCCTGTTCACCCGTCGAGTTAATTGACGATGCCATAATGATGAGTAAGGGATGAATTGCTAACATCATACTAGTGTTGTATAGGGATAATAAAAGTCCACAAGTTGCGTTACAATTCACTTTTCAGAATACGTCAAAAACCAATTAATTTCAACGTTTTTTTTTTTATTTACAATGTAATTACTTAATTTTATAATTGAAATGTAACATTTTCATCCCGCCTACCTAGGCAAAATTTGGAATAAAGCTTCTAGTTCTGGCAGCGATGAGAGATGGCGCTGGTTAGAAATGTCATAGGTACCAGCGGATATAAGCAGTTTTCGGCGAGATTTGTAAGTTGTATGACCTTAGCTATCATAATTGATAATATTGTTTAGTAAATTAAAATTTCATTGCTATTCATTGGTTTGTATTGAATGCAATCTCAAATGTGAATCGCAGCGCCATCTGTTGACTTTTAATATCCCTATTTAGCACATGTTTGACGTGAGCAATCCATCCCTATTGTCATTTATCTATGCTTATACGAGCTACGCTGCCGTTTTACAAATGAGATTCATTTGCATTCCCGTCTTTTCTTACTCTATGTATCTACCACAGACAACTAATCTAGGCGCTCTCGTATTGTGAAGCAAATCAGGGGCCAACAGTAATTCCAAGAAAATCTCGCATGAATCTGCGTCTCCTTTTTTCCGGAGATGTAGACACAATTTAGTGTCTTGCGATGGCAGTCCCTCGATAAAAATACCCGACCAGGGTATAATATTTCTTAAATTTATTCTCGACAGTCCATGAACTTTCGTATCTCATATATTTTTTTCGTCGGGTAAATTATTTGCGCTTTGTTGAGCCTGACAAAATGTATTCTACTTGACAATGTATTGGATATATAAGGTAAACATTAAGTAACTACTTTATTGAAATACCCTCATAGGTAACTACAAAATCATTTACGGCTATCCATAGAGTTACGGAATTTCGATATTCCGTCTTTCTTTGCGTTTTATGTAGTTCTTGCACGGTTTTACCAAAAAAACAGGAATTATTGGGGCGCATTATTAGCCAAAGGTAGGGTTGCCATCCGTCCGGGTTTCCCCGGATTTGTCCTACTTTAGAGGGCATCCGGGGAGCGTCCGGGCGGGGCTTCATTTGTAGTCCGGGTTTACAAATTTAAAATCTTTACTATCAGTATCTAACTGATTTGGAAAACAATTTGTAACATTCTGTAATAATATTCTGTTTTATTAGGTAAGTACATCTAAAATTATGATAAAAGATCACTAAATTTAATTTTATGGTCTGAAAATAAATAAAAAGGTGATTAATGATATTTTCAACTGTTTTTTATTACACCTGTTGACATGTCCGGGCTTTGGGCTCTAAAATCCGTGGTTTTCACGTGTTGTCCTGGTTGCCAAATTTTAGAGATGGCAACCCTAGCTCAGAGGCGACGCACAGGCGCATGGCGACAGCGAACGGCCGTCTGGCGACAAAGTGGTGTCCCCGCGACGAATAGAACTTCACTTTGGTTGCTCCATTTTTGTTGTATGCAAGGGCGTGTCCTTACGTAGTAATATTTATGTCAATGTATGCAGCACGGTTACTCCGTTATTGTCTCGTCGAGTAGCTTGGTGGTACTAGCAGATGCAAAATCAAATATTCGAAAATCTAAAATCGGCCCTTTTCCGGAAGAATAAAAAATCTTAGCAATTTGTTCGATTTTTGGATGCCATGCTCTGTTCACGCTCAAAAGAATCGACAGTAAAGCAAACTCTCTAACCCCTGTTTTCACTAGCTCCAATTAACTGAAAACCGATAAGTAACTTTCGGTTACATTTCATATTTACTTGGTGTAACCGAAAGAGAACTTCGGGATTTCTCTAACTGGAGGTGGTGGAAACAGGCGTAACTTAAACTTACAGCCTTCATCAGTTCTTCGGTATATACCAAATATATACTTTCAAACATCCATTAATGCGGGACTAATTGCAAAAGCGTACTTCAAGTATATAGGCAAAATGTGTGAGAAGTTGATCAGCCAGCCAGCTGGGTGGTGGGATCCGTCAATTCTGGTCTCTTGCTAAATCAGTCGAATCAAAGTTCTACGGGTCCTCCGTTCTACAGCAGCCTCACGGTTCACTCCCTTGAAAACCGACCTGGATGACGGTGGTTATACCCTTTTCCGGTTTCTCCTGCTGGGTGCGAATTATCTATGCCGGGTATACGAATCCTCCAAGGAAATGCGCGGCGTGAACCATTGCCCCAGATTCCAGAAAGACGAGTAGCCCTGGTGGTATTCCTGCGCTGATGTTAAAGATCTGCAGGCCTATTCCTGGCATTCCGTAATCAGGAATCTTGAGTCTAAAATACCGCTTTTGTAGCGGTTTTTGAAGCGATTTTCTTAACGAAAATATTCCGGAGCATTGATTTTTTATTAATCAAGGTTTTCCGTTGAAAAACTCGCTTTGAAAAAGCTGTTTTCTGGACTCAAGAGACCTGATTCCTGATTACTGAATGCTAGGAATAGACGTGCTGTGCTCTAAAATTATTTCTTGTCCGTGAGGAAAGGCGGAATACCGTCTCTACCAGCTCTCTTAACCCCCTATGTAGGTTAAAAATCGGCAAACATTCAGTCCGTTCACTGGAACAAGGCATTGCTCTCCAAGATGCCCTCCTACGGCTTTAAACCTGATTTGTGTTGGTGGATCGCCGACTTCTGCATTTTTGTTTGACGTTTGTTGCCAAGCCATGTCAGTGAATTCCGACGTATTGCAGGGCTCTGTGCTGTCCCCAACCCTGGGCGACAATGATTGCTACTCAGATAACAGCGCGGTGCTAGCCAGGTACACCAGTCACCGGGCCGCTCACCGGGTCGAATTGGAGAAGGATAGAAGAGACCCTGGAAAAGTTTCTGGATGTTTTTTTTTTATGTGACTGGACATGGATGGCTAACACCACACCTTCTGTCATAGTATTAGCCCAACACACCACATGGGAACTAGGTGCCATGCCAGGACCTTCCTTATATTGCACAGCTACATTGAACTGGATGGAAAATACGCACGATTTTCATTGCCGCTTCGACCATCGTTCATCCAATGCGATGGTACCCACCCGGGCGGAATTAACCCTACCACCTAGTAAGTAAGGAAGGGGACCTACAGTTTAACGTGGAATCCGAACCACGGCCAGCCTCTCTCAATCCCATCCAAGACCAGACCGGACCCAGCGTTGCTTAACTTCGGAGAGCGATCGCCGAAGTGTCGCGCCACTGGGCCACTGAGGCTGACCTGAGATCTCCAAATCCTTTTAACTTACTGACACGAAGACTTACTAACGTTGAGTTTAACGCAAGTAAGACCCAGGCGTGCGTATTTACTGCGAAACGGACTTAATTAATTACTCCTCCGACCTTCTATTGAACAACTATGCGTGCAGTAGACCACTTGGTGTTTCTCCTTTCAACCTGATCTATGACCTGAACTTCGGATGCCATATCAAGAATAAAGTCAAGCTCGCCCCAAAAAAGCTGGGAGTCCTCAACAGGGTGCGTCAGTGTTTCACGTCAGATCAAAAACTGCTCCGCGAAGGTCCTTCTTAAGGTTAAGGTTATATAGGGTCTTGCGTGGACTAGAGAATTGATCACAACGTGGGACTATTCAGCCAAGTGCCTGATTGGCCGATACAGTGCCATTCCGAGCACATTATTAACCGACTTAGGAAAAAGGAGGAGGTTATCAATTCGTCTGTATGTTTTTTTTTATGTTTGTTACCTCATAACTTTTGCCTGGGTGAACCGATTTTGATGATTTTTTTTTTTAATGATAGCTAGTGCTTCTCAAGTGGTCCCATTTTAATTTGGTTAAGTTCTGACAATGATATCCATGAGAAAATCATAAAAGTCTTAAATTTGTATTAAGATGTGCGCGACAAATGGACGAATAACTCAATATAACGCCAACCGATTTCGGTGATTATTTTTTTATTGGAAAGGACGTGTACAAATTAGTAAGTGTACTTCAGATTCACTAAAATTAAACAAATAAAAAAAAATTAACAAAAAAAATAATCGACTTCAAAGAAAAAGCACTATATCCAATATAATTTCCATTTTTGTAGTTACGATTTCTGTTATTTTTTGAGTCGGTGTCAGCCTAGGTTAGGTTAGGTTAGGTTAGGTTAGGTTAGGTTAGGTTCTCTTAATTGGCACAGCGCGTGCCCGGCTGACGCCGACTCAAAAAATAACAGAAATCGTAACTACAAAAATGGAAATTATTTTTTACATTTTAGTGCTTTTTCTTTGAAGTCGGTTATTTTTTTGTTAAATTTTTTTTTCGACAACCTCGAGGTATCCCAGAATTTAGAGACTCTTCAACTCCGAAAACATTAAGGGTCTTTCTGTGCATTCGTCTCTTCCATCGAGAATTATTTTCGGAACTGCATAATACCAATTCTCCATTCTTTTTTTACTATCGCTCAACGCGGAACAGGCACGTCAGCCCTGCATGGTTTTCGCAGCCCTCGTGAAACCAGTGACCGTCGTTGAGTAAAATGAGGGTCTGGAGCCTACAGCATTTCTACCCGACTTCAAGATTCGTCGTTCATGGTTCGAAACCGACCTTACGGCGGTAGGTACTCCCAGATTGGTACCATCACCTTGAATTAAATCAATGTAGCTGTGCAATAAAATCCCCTGGAATGGCACTTAGTTCCTATTATATATGTTAAGCTAATATTTATATTTATTTATTTATTGAAAGTTACAGCCTATTACATGAAAAATTTTCATATTGTAGTTTAAAAAATTGATGTCCAATTAAAGGTTTCTCAAATTGTTAAAATATTTTAAGCACTAAAGATACAGAGATGCTAATCAGAGCGTACATGATATGTGTGTTAGGGTGTGTGTGTGTATGAGTAGTGTTTATTTTTGATATGAGGGTGTATGTGTTAGCGTGAAAATATGTGTGTTACCAAAAAAATAAGAATAAGGAGACCAACAAAATCCCAGTTACTATAATGAATACCATTAATTTTTTTCTTAAATTTTATTAAACAATATTAGGGAAGTTTAAGAATCATTTATTAAATTGTTAGAAGATTTGAATGGTTGTAGTTAAAGTAATGAATAATATATTATGATAGAATACAAATGAAACGAAAAACAAAACTATGATTCAAAATGTACAGGGACTAAGGATATTTGGGTAATTTTGTTTTAAACCTTTTATTCTCAAGACAGTAGGTGTGGTATTCGCCACCCATGTACAGTCACATACAAAAACTAACTAATAAAAAACATATGAATTAAATTCCACCTTTTATAAATCTTTGGGAGCAAACTAAATGTGTTCTATTTTCGTTGATATAAAAAAGTGCGTAGTAAGATTGAAAGTACATTTGAAATATTTTAAAATATGCAAAGAAGATTATAACGGTTGTAGTTAAATTGATAGAATATAAATTAAACGAAAAAAAACTTTGGTACAAAATGTACAGCAACTAAAGATATAAGTAAACTTAAGGGTGTAAGTTTACTTACGTCATTGTTATACACATTAAAAGTGTACATACTCTAATTTAGAAATCATCTAAAATGCATTTATTTGGAACGATCGGAGCATTAAATGAATATTGTATGTGTCTCGTCATGTGTATTTACGATGTGCAACTTTGAATGAACTTCTTCCCACCTATCCATCTTCTTTTAATTTAGTATACATAAATGGTAAAAGTTAATAGTTTCATAGAAGCGGCGTTATGTGCATATGAACCCAAACCTGTATTTTTGATTTTGAAATAAAACACAAATATCTTTGAACATTTTATTCTCAAAATGTGCAAATAAATAACATCAGTACATTAGCTCTCCACTCACAGACACTGCGTCATACAGAACAATAAATTAAATAAATTACCTCGTTAATCGACGAGCACGCGCGCAAGGAAAAAATACACATAAGTATTTTTGATTACCTTGGATTCACAATAAAGCAAGAAAAAAATCACAAAAAAATCCACCATAATGGAAAACCGGAAATGTCGACCTTATTGAACATTTGAAGTCTTGGTAACAGAAGATGTTTATCGTCATCATAGATCCACCAATCGCATGATTTAAAATATCCGGATAGTTCTTTCACTAGTTACAAAAACAACATTTAAAACCTCCAGATACTTTAAAACATCAATCGCAAACAACTTGGCTAAATGTCAGATCACCGCGTCACAAACATTGTCATGGATCAAGAGACGCAGTGATCTGACATTTAGCATTTCTAACATAATTTCGTCTCGATCCCAAATGTACACTATATGTCCAATTCCGCTGTCTACTGAACCTGATTGTTCATGGGCATCTGCCCGTTCATGAACAGGGGCTGGCCCATGGGACCCATCATGTAAGGTCCCGGCATCATCATTGGTGGAGCTTCTGGTAGCCCGAATAGGAATCTGAAGTAGCGCGCGATGCTCCATAGGACATTGGATGTCGTCGGATCCCTGGGCAGAAAACTCGACATCAGCGACAATGCAATATTTAAATAAGTGGAGAACACTGTCTGATTGACTTGATATAGATGTTAAGTTGATCGATATTAAAAGCACCAGCACCACTGTCTACACTCGAGAACTTTAAAGTCCATAAGCCTCTGACTACGGCAACTCTTGCTTTAATGAGAACTTGGATAATACCAAGTCACCGTAAGATAAAGAGCTATGTTATTTCAACGTAGATAGTTTAAGGCTCTTAGCAATTAATTTACAATATTACTCGATACAAATAACTCGTACAAATAAGCCAACCAAGTCAATTAGACAGTGAAACCATCACCGATTACTACATTAAATGTTAATTACTTAACTTGTATAATTTCAAAATTGTAAAGTGACATGCAGCACAGCCAATGTTTCTAAAACTGTGTAGAGTAAAGGTGTTTTTACCAACTAAGGAATGATAATAAGTAGTAAGAAACATATTGTTTAACAAATTTAATTTTAGTTTGATACTCGAATACATATTCATCATTCTAGAAGCATCTAAAAAAGAAACAACTTTAAAAGGCAATCTTAAGTTTAAAGATTTATGCGAAAATAAAAAGGTTCTTACCACGAACGAGTCGGGTTATGAAATAAGATACAGAAAGTTTACAGGAATAAGCTCTCTTGGATAACTTTTCAGATGAGTAATGAAAAGAAAACTCCGTGTGGGAGAAACGAGAAAAGTGAATATTGAAAGATATTTCTGAAATATTAAATAAAAAGGGTATAAAACTACACATTCCGACCCATAATTACTGAGTAAGTCATAGCATTTTGTCTTTACATAATTTTACAGAAATGTGTCTTGTGATTGTGACTTATTCCTACGAAAACTACGAAAGAAAAAATACTAAGCGTTCGACCGCCACCAATTTTTTCTTTTATAAAGTTGATATAATTTAATCAGTTCTAACAAAATTCTTGAATTACCTCTATAACTGCGAAAGACTAGAATAGAGCTAAATAACATTTTTAAAAATGTATAGAGCTAGTTATTTAATTGAAGCCATTTGAACAGGTAATCTCCTCTTTTTCGCATGTTTCTACATAAGTTTATTATAAGTAGAACACGTAATTTTTATTATTTATTTTTATTAAATCTGTCACTCAATTGTTTATTATAGACTTTGTTCTTTATTTTCGTTGTTTTATTTTTCTTCTCATACTCTACGTGACTTTTGCGTCGATTACTTTTTCTATGCTTTTTCTTCTTGTTCCCGTCGTCTCCAAGATGGTTCATTATAGAATCTGCCATGTTAACGTAAACATCGAGCATTTGCAAACTGTACATAATCATTTCTACTCCAACATAGTAAATCTTCTGAGACGTCGTGACCAGTGGCTTAGTAGGATGTTTTGGAGTTGTGTGTGATTTAACGTAATCGTCTACTTGCTTTAGTAGATCATTCACTGGGTTTGTATTGAAAAATAGATCAGACAGGCCACGGGCTAATGTTTCACCGATCGATTTCCATGCAAAACTTCTTTGTTGGTTCACCTCTACAGATTCTTCTTTTGTGACTTTATTAATCTTTTCATTTTCGAAATTTAAAATCTTTGAATCTAAATTAACCTCACGCTTCTGACGCTGAACGACTACCTGTTGAAGTAAATTGTTTTTTGGTAATGGTGTCACATAAGAGTATCGAAGTTTTGAACTTTGTGCAAGTGGTGGACTGATGTTTGAAGCGATTTTTTGGAACACAGGCAATGGTTGAACTCGCCTTACATGCGAAGATGTGACAATTTGTTTTGACATTTGCTCATAGGGAGAACGAGTAGTTTGCTCAATAAAATATTTCATTCGAGGATAGAAATGTGTGTTCCCATAGTAAAAGATGTATTTTTTTGTTTTTATGTAATCATCAAGATCTTTATTTTCTTTCAATTTACTCAAATCCATATTTTTGTTGATAACCTTCTTTGGTCCAGATTTAGGGTAACCATTAGATTTTACTTCCCCGGACTTTCTAGACAGCAACCGAGGCTTTGGTATCAGAATTTGTTTGGGGAAGTAATTATTTGACGCTTCTATATCTATTCCTTTAGGGACTCTGCTTTCCATAAAGTCTTCGAGCTCATCTTCCTTCTCCTTTGCATCGAATCCGAAGGCTTTAGAAGTAATAGTCCTGAAGCTAGCAGGCATGACATCAACGATCTTACCGGCGAGCGGCGTCAATACACTCTTAACTTTATCGACGGCTTCTTTTAGCATTCCCAGAAACCTAGACTTACCGTCCCATCTCTCAGAAGCGCGCGTCGCGTTTGCAAGCTGAAGGGTGGGTGCCGATTGTGATTGCTGGGCAGAGGCATCACTCTGTTGTAGCATCTCGTGTTGGTGCGAGTGAGACGCCAGAGCGGTGGCGCCGAAGAGCTCGGGCGAAGCGAATTGCGGGTTGCTGACTCCACTGACGGAGTAGGCATGAGACGATGCGCTCGGGAAATCCACGGGATATTGTGAGTATAGGTAAGGATGGTTTTGCAAGCCGACGCTGGAATTCGAAAAGCTTGTTAAGTATTTACTTGGCCACAAACGCCGGTTGGACGAACAACTTCGATAGTGTATGTTTATTAATGTCAGTAGTTGTCCTTGCCACGTCAGTTAACTATAGTCATAGTTCCTATTGGTTGTTACGAATGGTTAGGGACAGTCAAGAGAGGTCGGGTAAGGTCAGTGCTTTTTATTGCTGTCATGCAAATAATTTGCTAACTACATCAAGTCAGGGTGATAACAGATACAAATACAATTTGTTTTGTCAAGACATGCAGTGAATTGAAACGTTGCTGTGTTTGATTTTTTTATGATACAGTGTCATTCCTAACGTCTGTATTCTAGTGTTGTTTATCCAAACGGTTCCATTGTATGTAATCACAAAAATAAAATCAAGTGTGTAAGAAATCGCATTGTTTTTAAATCTGCGTCGCAAAACTGTATTGATTCTTAACATTTCTTACGAAATTTCCTTTTTGTTACTGATCTCCAAACATTACAACAATATCTTGAATATTTAGGCCCAAACATTCTTAACCATCAGTAAATAAATTGGTATTGAATGGACAATTTTTTATCTTTCTTGCCTCGGTCTCCTCATTTCCGATTTAATTTGTTTTCCAAAATTATTTAAATGCCTTATTGTTATTGTTTCTGTACATTCTCATAAATATAGGCCCTTTGGTTGTATTTGCCATTGGGGTAAATTTCTCGAAAGGAAAAAAAATTAGTCATGAATAAAAAGCATATCAATCCTCACCCTTGTCCGAAACTCTCGTACAGCCGTTTGGCAGCCATGCCCACAGTGACCAGCAAGGCCAATTTACTGGCCACGAAGGCTTTCATGGTGAGCGCGGCCACGGCAGCGATTGCCAGAAGCACAGTTCCAGCCGACTTCATGCCAAGGATCATGGGCAGCAGCGCTTGAAGGATACGCTTTTTTTGTCTTCTTCCTGTTTTCAAAAGAGAAGGGAATGAGTTAAGATATGTCCTGGCATCGGGAACGTAGCCTCAGTTGGGTACGAGTAACTTCCATGACGGCCATTTTTTAATGTTCTGATCAAGGTTATATTTTGATCGTGCATCAGTGCAACTCTTTTTTTCGTCCTTCATTAGACCTGGACCACATGATCGAAAAAAAACCAGACGGACGGAATACATTTTCTGAAATACCTATGGCAGTGCATGGGTCCGGCATGCATTCAATGATTCCGGAGTTCCCAACATTGGCAGAAATTCCGTCCGTCCGGTTTTATTCCGATCATGTGGTCCAGGATTTATTCCCATTATGTTTGCTACCTACATTTTTTTTTTCGGTGAATCTGTTTAGTTACATGAAGCCACATTCTGACCAATTTTCAATATGTCATCACATCATAATGTAGGTTAAAGTAGCAATATAAGTTGCTTAAATGATAAAATATGACAAATCCCAGTACAGAATTTGTACTGCCTATGGATGATAACTCAACAATGAACAACAACAACAATTAATACACAATAAAGGTAATTAAATTTCATTTTTAAAGCGTCCAATGAGAAATTACCCTCCGCATAATCAATAGGATAGCATATTTATTTATAGCTATATTGTCAACTATCTGTGCCGTATCCGGTATCGCTCGGGATGCTACCATTTTGGTTAAAAAGATTAATCTTTTTTAGGGTTCCGTACCCAGAGGGTGAAAACGGAACCCTATTACTAAGCCCCCGCTGTCCGTCCGTCCGTCCGTCCGTATCTCATGAACGTTAATAGGTAGGCAGCTGAACTTTTCATAGAGTGTGTATGCAAAATAAATACAAACTCTGTGAAAATGTATAACAAGAATTAGGTGAAATTTCAAAATTATAAAAAATAAAGGGCCCCATACAAAAAACGTAATTAAAGCCCCATACAAAAAACGTATTTTTTCTGTTAAATATTGTACGATGCTACGGAACCCTTTGTGTGCGAGTCCGACTCGCACTTGGCCGGTTTTATGCTTTGTCTTTTATCCGATTTCAAGTTACCTCTTTTCCAAATAGCGCAAAATCGATTCAATAATTGTCAACAGATCAGACAGAAAGACAAATAAGCTCAGATTGCAAATATAACGGATATATAGGGGTGTAGTTTTTAGGGTTCTGTACCCAAAAGGGTGAAAACAGAACCCTATTACTAAGCCTCCGCCGTCCGTCCGTCCGTCCGTCACAGGGCTGTATCTCATTAACCGTAATAGGTAGACAGCGGTAATTTTTACAGAGTGTGTATTTATTTTGCCGCTATAACAACAAATAGGTAAAATAAAAAAATATATAAAAAATAAAGGGGACTACAAAAAACGTGATTTTGTTGTGTTAAATCTTGAACAATGGTACGGAACCCTTCGTGTGCGACTCCGACTCGCACTTGGCCGGTTTCTCTTGTTCCATCTATAACATCAGACAAGACCGACGAGTCCACCCTACCGGAAGTGTATCGACGCGACGTCGGAAACTCGAAAGATAATTATATTCGCGGAGTTGTAATTTCACCCACTCTGTCCGGTTAAATTGCTAGGTGGAGTAATGGGTGAACTAATTAAATGTGAGGCAGTTAGCTATGTTTGACTGACTTCGCACACCTGACTGGCCCCGCAACCGGATATTGGCGCTTCTGTCGCTCCAACAATACACGGTAGAAAGGGGAAAATGTTCACTGATATAACATTTTCTTATAGGATTGTAGTTAAATTATGTATGGATATGTATTAGTTTATGACCCCGGTATGGGTGGCTCTGCTGAGGACCAAAGGTGCTCAGAAAAACCAAAAACACCTCGTCTCGCGAGACCACGCCCAGCGAGGCACCATGCCGGCGGATTTGCGGAATATCGCTGAGCTATCGAGCTTGTTTAAATTACGCTTGTAGACTCCCAGGATATAGGTATCAGGAAAGGCACCCGCCGGCAGAGATTCAGTAGAATGAGCTACTCGTAGTTCAAGGTCTTGGCCTTGCTTCTCATGCCAGAGGTCATCGATTCTATCTCCGCGCCCCGTTCATGCCTTTATGGGTGGGTTGGCAGCATTGGATGAAGAGATGGTTGAAGTACCAATGATTAGTTAACAATATCCAGTTTCATTAATATTTAAGGAGTAGTAGTATTTCAATTCCAAGATAAAAAAACAAGCTTTAATTTGAATGCTCCAAAAAGAAGAAACTTTAAATTAAATCAAAACTTAATTTAAATTAAATTAAAGTATTGTGTGTGAAATGAAAACTTGTCACTAGTTTAACGTATCAAAATTTAACCTAACTAAATACATAGAAATATATACAAATGCAAGTTAAATAAAAGCTTGTAATAATAAACGCTTCTAATTCTAAACACGAAAGCGGAGCCGAGATTTTGAGTTGGCTATAATAGAAAAATGTATTCGGTGTTGGAAATTTAAATTAAAAATAAACATTTTCGCTTAATTATCTGATTTTAAAACCAGCGCATTTTCGATAACAAATTAATGTTTGCATTTTGACTTCCAATATTGCCAAGCGCACATCACATCAGCACGACAACGCACATCACCAAAGGCAATTACAATCTGCCAATTAAATTAATTAAAATTAATTTTCAAAAAGCTCCCTGCGCTTTACAACCGGTAACAATATTGATAAAATGTTATCTAATAAAAATATTGAAAACAATATTTTCATAAATATGTAAAACAGGACTGCGTTTTTTGTACCGTATTACCAGGTATTACATAAAAGCTGTCACCGCTGTTCTTGCCCATAGAAGAATGGTCAATGTCCTTTGCAAGTTAAATTGAATTTTATCCAATTATTCCACTTCAAATTGAGAATACAAAAGATCCTCTCTCCCTATTACGTTCTCCAATGAGTTCTAAATAGAATTTGCATAATTCGAGCGCATTAATTATAGCATCACACCATCAAAGGGAACGGTTTCATTCGCCTCTGTAGAATTCCGGAATTGCAGAAGATACTTACACATGTTATTAATGGGAATATTCGGGTTCGCGCTGGTGTTGAAGAAGTTCCTGTTGGGATTGGTATCCCATAATCTCTCTTAGAGGAATAAATGAAATGTTCTTCCCAAAATAGGTTGACCTGGTGTTGTGATAATGACGAGTTAATTTAAGACCATTCTCCGATGAAAAAAAGTATTATTGATTTTTTTGACTAGACTCTTTTTATTTGTTTTTTCAGCCGACATCGACCGAGTTGTTGGAGCTAAAATGCGTTTTTTTCAAATGGCGAGAGTAAGACAAATCTGGCATACGGAAGGGTTATGTTTTTTTTTGTACATATATCGTCGATGAGTAGTTGAATAAGCGTCGGGAAACGATTGTATTCTATTAAATTTAAGCCCCTCGGTTGAATGAGATTGTAACAAATCGTGAGGGTAAATATGCGACAGTATTAATTATTTCCAGTTTATGCAAAACAAAATATAACCTTAACCTGCATAAAAATCTATCTAGTGTAATAGTAAAATAAATTGATGATTTAAATTTATGCTGGATACAATTGATTATTATATTTTTGATATAAACTTAAAGATACAGTAATACAACGTTGTTAATGTTTTTATTGATCAAAACCTGGCATTTTTATTTAGAACCGAAAAAAATAACATATCGTAATACTCATATTTTTAAAAATATTTAAATAAATGTGTTAGTCAGCAGATCAACACCTTAAACTAGAGTATTGACAAAATTTCTGTAAGCCACTAGCAAAAGGCGGCATTAAGAGGCCGAATCTCTTTTCTAACTGAATTCTTTCAGAGATTACAGGAAAAAATACCCCTTGCGAAATAACGAGCATTCGTAACCTATGTAGGGTTCTCGGTAGGGTTGGTCTACTATGTTATTGGATGTCACTCTTATTTCGTTCTAATGATACATATTTAGTTTGGTGTTCACAAGTTATCACCTCATTGTATCTAATTTTTAGGGGTCCGTACCCAAAGGCTGCCAACGGAACCCTATTACTAAGCCTCCGCTGGCCGTTCGTCCGTCCGTCTGTCCGTCCGTCTCTCGGGCTCTATCTCATAAGCCGTAATAGGTAGGCAGCTGAAATGTTCACAGAGTGTGTATTTATTTTGCCGCTATAACAACAAATAGGTAAAATACATTGGATTGGATAATATATTGGAAATGATAAAAATTAAATGGCCCCCATATAAAAAACCTGTTTTTTTCGTTTTATTCTTGTACGATGGTAAGGAACCCTTCGTGTGCGAGTCCGGTTCGCACTTAGCCGGTTTTTCGTAGCTTCCGTAAGCCAAGAAATTCCTTCCATCATTGTCCCCTTACCTTCATCCTATTATATCCACTTCACACCCTAGATTGATGAATTCGATCAACCACCGTCTCTTGTTCTCCGTGCCTTTGTCTTTATTGTGGCGTGAGCAAGATGCATTTAGTGTTCCGTCGGTGTAACGAGAAACTAATTCATAAAATTGGATCTGCATGTCTCTCGGCTCTTTTGACATACCTTAAAGTTACTAAGTGCTATGAATAAGTGAAAAGTTTTTGTTAATAGCTATCGCACCACTACGGGTTTATTTTAGCGCTCAATACTCGAGCGATAAAATATAAAAAATAAATAAAAAAATATAACATCCTTGCAATGTAAAATAACAACTTTTAAACTATTTTAACGATTTTCATGATTGACGATTATGCGAACTGTTGTTTTTTTCTGAATCTGGATTTACATGGCTACTATCACAACCTACGTCATGATGTTAGCCCGTAGCTGATTTACAGACGAAATAAGTGCATTTCCAGGATATTCCGTTTATGAGAGAAAGGCTAAATTGAACTTAACAATTTTTGAACCTCGGGAAAGCAAGGACAATTTTTGTCCGCCGCTACGACCTACTTTCATGTAATGCGATGTTACGGTAACCTGCCACCTAGTAAGCAGGGAATGTGACCTGAACTTTTACATAGGTTCCGACCCAGCGTGTTGTCCGCATTCTTATCGAAAATACACATTCAAATCTTTGCGGCGGCCGCACGAACTTTTTTGTTTCCTCATTCTAAAATCTCGCTCAAATCCTCAAGTTCGGATTTTGGCGGGTTTCGAATTACCCTCTGTTCCAGTGTAACCATTCCGGAGTAAAACTATAACCATTCCTGATTGAAACCATAACTATTCCGGGTTGAATGTACTCGAATAACCATTCCTGAATGTAATCATAACCATTCTGTATTTCGGCCAATGTTTAGATTTTTTTTGTAAATATCTGTTTTTTCGGTTAAAAAAAAAATACAACTTTTGTCTAATGTTTATTGGCCAATATTTTCCAATCTTAAAGGTTTATTAAAAAAAAAAAAAAAACAAACAGACATAGATTTCCACAATATATTTTAGAATCGAAAATTCAAAAACCTAGTAAAACATTAAGAGCATGAAAACAGTTATCGCCCGTAGTATGGGGAATTGATAGGGTAACGACTTTCTTAAGAAATCGTTGCGGTTGAATGGATAAAACATGTTTTAAGATCGACAGTGACCCAGGGGCGTTCCTTATTCGTATCGTTACGGAGCCCTCGGCTTGCGAGCCGTCCTCGCACTTGACAGCTACTTGTGCTCGAAAGGAAACCCAAACCAATCCCCCGACAGCGTTTCGCACTCGGCGCGAATTCTCCTGGAGGTCAATTCTAGCGCTTATTAGTTTACAAACGAACCACTTCTGAATCCTCACCGAAAAATTACTTCCAACTTATCCCGGTGCATTCCCGTGATCCCTTGTGGAAATGTATACGTCAGTTTTCGTTAGCCCTGAATCCGGACACACATGAAGATATTTAATTTCGTGCCACTAATTCCGTGTGGCGCTAAGACGAATTACCAGAATACCAAAGTAATGTCAAAGGGAATTCCTGAGTACTACTGATTCATCAACTCGGAATTCCCAGAATTCAGCGCTGAGGTATCATCTTTCAATCGATAAAACTACTTTTGCAACGGTCGTCAAACTTGTTTTCCAGGCGGAAAGAATCCTGATTCCTGAGCCGAGATCTCCAAGAATAGCGCCCCTGCCCCTCGACGCGTGCTCCCGCACGCGACGCTAGAAATCTTCAGTGCTAATTAAAATCAGCGCAGATAAACGGCACCGTAGAAAGTGCGTGCCTGACTAAAAAGCGCGATCGCGCTGCAATAAGCGTACATTAGATGCTTTTTCTAGGCATCGCGTGACGATGCTCACCTGTCGATCGGAATGGTAATTTTGGTGTTTTCTTTCTAGCTTATTCGCTGTTCGTGCTGTATGGTCCAGTGGAGATGAACGTCAAATGTCGCTCGTTGAATTGTTTCACTGAAAGAGCTGGTTCACATGGATCACTTCGAAATCTTAAGGTGGGCCTTCCCGCTCAAGTCAACATACAAACGGGGAAAGAACATGAGGCGCATATTTCTTGTCATAGATCCGAAATTATACTCAAAATTGCTTTATTTGATCGAACTAGATGTCTTATTACCATTGGCATTGCAAAATAGTGTTTGGTTTCTAAGTTATAAGGTCCGCGTATTTTGCAATTACTTTGTACATGTATTGCTCAACGATAAAATAAAAACATATTAAAAAGGTTAGTGAACAGACCTATAGCGGACAGAAAAGAGTTGGTTCTGACGCCTTCCATAAATGACTTATTGGTGGAGCTGCTAATAGAACACTCCACTGAATTCTAGGTGCCCACCAGTCGAGAACTATCTTTCGAGAATCAACTAAATATTCCAGGATTAGTCTTATTTTACCAGTCCGAGGCTTGCCTTAGAAGTAGGTAAAAGGTGTCGACTGTTGACCAGGTTCAGTAAACTGCTTTTCTCCCTTCGTTTTTGTAGTTGCGCCCCAAATGAATGCTACAAATGGCACGCTCCTAACAATATCTTACGTTTTAATTCTAGGGTACGATACTCGCGGCTAAACTCATTTCTCTGCCGCACCGCCAGGATATAATAATAATAATTCTGATTTTTTTATCCTGTTCAAAATTCCTGTGCAAGTACAAAGCAGGTTCTGGCATCGAACCGACTTTAAATTTTGGAAAATAACTTGACTTTTACGGCGTTTAAATTTCTTAACCTTTCCTCGATATTTCAAAGTATGACTTAAAACATAACTTCAGATCATTATTCCGAAGCTACGTAGCGATTCAAATATTATGATTTTTTTATTACATGTTGCATGAAATCATTTTGGTCTTTTCCGTCAGTTGACTCTGTATATCATCATATTACATTCTAAGCCAATAAGTAAAACTGTTTTAAATTCAAAAATAATTAAATTAAGTTAAATGGTATTAAACTCACGGATGATACGCCGTTTGGGTTTGGCTTCTTCCTTCTCCTCGCTGCCTTTCTTCGTCACCGTGGGCTCGTCCGCCTCGGCTGAAAATCACAACAGCAACAACTTCAATCACAACAGAAATATTGTGAGTCACAACAGAAATCATATCAATCTCACAACATCAGCACAAATAATATAGACGACAAAATCGTAATTGCAACATCAATCACAACAGCAACGTGAATCTCAACAGATATAACATCAATCACAATAGTAATAACATAATTCACAACATCAACATCAATTAAAACAAAAATAATATCAGTCACAACAGTAATAACTTTATTCACAACATCAACATCAATCAAAACAAAAATAATATCATTCACAATAGTAATAAAATTATTCACAACATCAACATCAATCAAAATAAAAATAATATCAGTCACAATAGTAATAACTTCATTCACAACATTAACATCAATCAAAACAAAAATAATATCAATCACAATAGTAATAACGTCAATGAGAACAGAAGCACGTTCGTTTGCAGAATCTCTGCATTCGCTTCATATATGGTCTGCGTAAATATGACCATGTATCGCAGTACCGTCGAGAGCTTAAATGGCTACCCATCCGTTTCCGAAGGAACTGTCATTTACTAATTCTTCTTTACGGAATTCTAAATAACCATAACTCTCCTGAATATCTTCGTTCCCGGTTTATGAACCTCTCTTCACACGGTCTCCCTTTGCGATCTAGCAATGACAGTATCCTTGCGATTCCTCGCCATACGACGTGTTTTTCCTCTAACTTCTTTACTGTTCATGCCGCACGTCTGTGGAACTCGTTGCCCACCACAGTCCGCTCCTGTCAAACTATCAGCTCTTTCAAACTTAAAGTCAAGGAGTTTTACTTAAATAAAATGTAAAGGTGATAATATGTTCTCACTGTATATATATATTTAATTTTATTGTCCTTCTAATAGTACTGATTTTAGAATCAATGGTAATAGTTATTATAGGTTTTTTTTCCCTGGTTTGTGGATATAATAATATGTATTAGTGTATTGTATCATATATATTAGTATATTCAATTATATGTATAAATATGTATATATTATGGTATATGTATGTTTATGGAGTTATTTTTTTTTTCTTTTGAAATTCTGGTGTGTCACCTACCTACAGATATTTCTATTGCCTTTCCTCATCACCCCAAGGGTTGACTGGAAGAAATCACTCTTAGTGATAAGTCCGCCTTTGTGCAGTATTGTTGTTTTGCTGTATGTTTTCTCTGAAATTGTATTTTTGTTTATGCACAATAAAGAATTTATTCATTCATTCATTCAAGCACGTTAATTGTCAATAATATTATATCTATTACGAGTACCTACTTTCCAAAGTTTACTAATCTAGTTATAGTATTCATATAATAATAATTAATGGTATTAATTATTATTATATGAATATAATAGGAATGTGATATGTATGTATCCGCGAAGAAAGGACAAATTCATTAAAGAAAGAGCCCAGTAAAAATAAATTCTTCACGAATACACTGCAAGGCTGGACCCGAACCAGCAAAACTTACCATTAGCGGTTTTTTTTTGTGACCGGATGTCCATACCACATCTTCTGTCATGGTATTAGCACAACACACCACATGGGAACTAGGTGCCATGCCAGGACCTTCCTTATATTGCACGGCTACATTGAACTGGATGGAAAACACGGACAATTTTCATTGCCGCTTCGACCATCGTTCATCCGATGCGATGGTACCAACCCGGGCGGGATTAATCCTACCACCTAGCAAGTAAGGAACGGCACCTACAGTTTAACGTGGAATTCGAACCACGGCCAGCCTCTCTCAACGGTCGAATGGTCACCCATCCAAGACCAGACCGGACCCAGCGTTGCTTAACTTCAGAGAGCGATCGCCGAAGTGTCGCGCCACTGGGCCATTGAGGCTCTATTACGTCTTCCAATTTCGCCACCTACTGCTTACCCATAATTTGAAATTCTCCTACACCCTTCTCCCGTAACCAATGCCTCCTACAAGCACAGTGTTTAAGATTATACCTAAATTCATTTATTTAATGCTTTATCTGCGTTGCGGACATTAACTGCAAATATTTGCTCTAGCGTCTGATGCCAAATACGATTTTGGTGACGACGGCAATATGTTTGAATGTTCTATTTGATGACCCGAGATCAGTCTTACTTAAGTAGAAAAGTAAGAAATAACAAATCTAACCAAAAATTGACATGAAATAGTCCGTTTCACTTTATGCAGGCATACAATTCTATATGCAAGGACATTCTACAAGTAATGTAGGTACACGCATGTAGTTGTGCACCAACTAATAACTTTTGCACAAAACGTCATACTTATTGAGAAGAAGCTAGATTTGTGAAATCAGCAGTGACGGTACCCTCGGCACACGAACACGTTCACGCTTGACCGGGATTTTTTTTGACCCTAAACATATTTTTTATTGAATTGGGCATGTCTGTGTAAGTGGATGATATAAATGTTTAAAACAAAATAATAAATGAACTGCTCTTGCATGGCTTCCATGTAAATTGGTGGAGTTCATCACTCTAAATTACAAGAGGGGTGACCAGTGGGGTTAAATTCTTATAACTTGGGAATCACCTGATGTTATCTACGTATAGCATCTCTGTGCGTGGTCAGGTTCCGATTGGCTGTGGTTCGGATTCCAAATAAAACTTTAGGTCCTTTTCCTTCTTAATCAGGTGGTAGGATTGAATCCGTTCGAGTTGGCACGTACCATCGCATTGATGGAAAAATAGACGAAGCGGGAATGAAAAGGCAATTAAAATCTGAAAAAATCGAATTTTGTAGGTTTCCTAATACGTTCCTTCCACTGGAATTACTGATTGGAATGTTTGGATGTTTTAATTATTCACACATGCCCTAACGACTCAAATCATTTTTCTTAAATTAGACTGATAGATACAGTGTCGTGAACCAGCCTTTTAGACCAGCCCTTTGGTCATTTTTTTATTCAGGAAATAATTCAGCCCAACTTCAGTCCAAAACGACATGGACCCGAGCGGAGCCGGGTACCTCAACTAGTATGTATATAAAGTTGAATTAGGCCTCCGTAACATCTTACCTCGTGAATCTGTCTAAATCAGGGGCAAACTTAATCAGCACAGCACTTCGTCTAGGATTGATTAGGTGAGAGTGACGTGAGTGAAGGGTCTCTATTAGTTTACAGCTTAAGGATTATCCAATCATGGACGGTTGCAATGATGTCACATGTTTGGCGATAAGGTATCGTGTGTAGGATTTATTTTCTTTTATTAATGACATTTATTTTTCCTAACTTTTATATTATCGTCATCAGCGAGGAATAAAAAGATATCACAAGGGCTTATTCGGGGCTATAAGGTGAATGTGTTAGGGTTTATTACCAAAATATTGAAGAAAAGTCTTTGTTCTTAGGGAAGTGTGTGAATACGCGTTATCTTTGTGGAATATTACCCTTACCCGGACTTTGGTCATCTTTCATGCCTTTTATGCATATACGCATATGCATATACATTGAATGCAATTTATCATTGTGGTATGTTGCTCCCATTCCCGAAGATATCCCTGACGTTGACTGTCAGAAAATACCATCAACATATACACAACAATATATGCAGAAACAAAAGTACAATACTCAATTTATATCATAAAAAAATATAAAAAAAAACCGACTTCAAATAAAAAGTATTCCAAAACCATTTAACATGCACTTAAAACTAAAAATAATAATTTATTTATTTATTAATTTAAGGAAAATGTTTGTTTAGTTGTTAATTTTTAGTGAATTTGAAGTACACTAGCTAAGTTGTACACGTCCTTTCAAATAAAAAAAGAATCCTCGAAATCGGTTGGGGTGATATTGAGTTATTCGTCCATTTGTTGCGCACATACTCAATGCAAATTTAAAACTTATATGATTTTCTCATGGATGTCACTGTCAGGACTAGACCAAATTGAAATTGGACCACACGGGAAGCACAAACTTTCAAATAAAAAATAATCATCAAAATCGGTTCACCCAGACGAAAGTTCTGAACCTCCTCCTTTTTTGAAGTCGGTTAAAAATATTAGGGCCCTTTTTACCAACATCAGACAAACATAATACTTATTCATTCCGTCAAAATATTATTTGGACCCTGTAGTTATTCGAAAGTGATCTAGATGACTTGGAATTCACGCAAACTATGACTGAGTTAGTTGTAGGTTTTTATTAAATTTGACCGATCATAAAAGTAAATCTTATGTGGTTATTAAGAGACTCGTTACCCTATCAATTCCCCTTACTACGGGCGATGACTCTTTACATGCTGTTAATGTTTTACTCGGTTTTTGAAATTTTGGATTCTACAAGATATTGACACAATCTACATCGGTATGTTTACATTTTTAATAAAGGTTCCTTGTAAACTGAACAATATTGGCCTAAAAAACATTTGGAGAAAAGTTTTCTTTTCCTTTATTAAATGTTTACCTTCATTAAATGACTCTTTCCCAAATAAAAAAAAAATCTTACAACTTTTAGGGGTAAGAAAAGTCGCTAGTCCAATAGACAAAGAATGCATTTCTTAAACATTTTCAATCATATACTTCCTGTGGTGACACTACAACGGTCTTAAAACAGCAAATGATTATGTACCTGAATTATGAGTCTATCTGTACCTAACCAGGGTATTAAATAACGAACACCATCTGTACCAAAAGCACCCTTAATATTTGTAATATCAAAATTGTATTAATTTGAGGTAATACAACATCTGCAAACAAGAATTGTATTAGATTTGGAAAATAATCCTATTTTTTTTGTCTTTATTTTCGTGTGAAGCTGAATTCATCCTGCGACCACTGGATAACATGTCCACTGCTGTATCGCTGTGCTATCGAGGCAACTATCTCTAATCTCATATCCACTAAAAACATATTAAACTATATTATACTAAATATATAAATATATAGCTATATTTTACTAAAATACATGCTTTTATTTTAAATTTAGAAGTTAAATTTGGTAAAATTGGCTTATTCTATATGCAATATCCATTTAAAAAAAAAAACATGAATTTTATCTTAGAAAAATTTGCTATCTTAAACAGTAAAGGATTTTTCCTTCCAGGTAATGTTCGCTCCTTCCATCTTGTTTAATCTCAGGAAAAGTTTTTAATGAATTTAGGCGTCGGATCTAATATCTCACATGTCAAGCCTCGTTTGCCAGTTTTCTAGCCGAGCGATGTCACTTAAATACATGGTGTTACCGTTAATACCCTAGCATATATGAATTAAATAAGTATAAACATGTCAGTCTTTTATTCGTAAATAAAATGTTAAATATTTGAATAGTTATTTTTAGAGCCAAAAAGGCGATAAGTGCGAATTAAAATTACGTAGACAGTTCGCCCATCAAGGGATTTTTTTGATGTGCGATTTTGATGTGTGTACGCTTCTTGCCAAATTTCATGGTTCCAGCTCAACGAAAAGTAGCCAATAGGTTTTGTTTTATTTGCAGGTGTCAAAATATCTGCCATTAATGGCCGTTTTTAGGTTTCCGTACACAAAGGGTACCAACGGAACACTATTACTAAGCCTGCGATGTCCGTCCGTCCATCCGTCAGTCCGTCCGTCACAGGGCTGTAATAGATCTCATGAACCGTAACAGATAGGCAGCTGAAATGTTCACAGAGTGTGTAGGTATTTAAATTGCCGCTATAAAAACAAATAGATCAAATTTTAAAATAATACAATTTAAAGGATGTGTGGGCGTACAAGATTTAACACAAAAACACGGTCCGACTCGAACTTGGCCGGTTTTTTCATCACGTTTATTTAGAAGCATCTTTTTCTCTAGTTCAAAGGAACCATAGACCTAAGAATTTGATATTTATTTGAATTTAATACCTCTACGTGTTTCCTTTACTGAGGGTCTTGACAGACACACAGACAGACGGACAACCGACTGATCCTTTAAGAGTTTCTTTTTTCCTTTTGAGGAACGAAAAATTGTCCGTGTTTTCCATCCAGTTCAATGTAGCCGTGGTCATAAAGGGAAGGTCCTGGCATGACACCTAATTCCTTCTAATTCCTAATATCATAACGGTGCTTGTGTGGTATTAGCCATCCAGGTCAGGTCAAATCCTATCCTAGACGAGATGATAAACTTTGAAACCTCTGATCTAATCGAAATTATAGCAAAATAAAGTTACAACCTGTATATATCGTAAACTTAGCTCGCGATCCCAAATTTCCGAATGTGTCTTTAGGAATCAAAGAAAACACTTATTCGCTGAACCCTTTTTTAACCGACTTCAAAAAAGGAGGAGGTTATCAATTCGTCGGAATCTTTTTTTTTTTTTTTATGTATGTTCACCGATTACTCGAAGACCCCTGGACCGATTTGAAAAATTCTTTTTTTGTTCGAAAGGGTATACTTTCTAGTTGGTCCCATTTTTTTTATTGACGAAAACTCTTCCGATACGCTACAAAAGAGGACTTTTCCAAATTAATACATTCTGAAAACAGGCCAGATTCCGCTAGCATTCAAGAACTGAGGTTTCCGTCACAATATCATCTCTTTTTCCAGCTTTAGTGCAAGACAATGTGCAGGCATTCAAAGAACATGGATAATTGAAACGATGATACTGGCAAAATATTTATCTTATAAAGTACTAAAAATAATAAAGATAAAAAATAACGTGGTTTCAGTGAGGGAATTATTCAAGTTCAAAAAAAATTACATCTGCATGTGAGGGTACGGAAACTCACTGGACAGCGCATGGTTTTTTTTTTTTTTTTATGTGACTGGACATGGATGGCTAATACCACAAGTTCTGTCATGGTATTAGCCCAACACACCACATGGGAACTAGGTGCCATGCCAGGACCTTCCTTATATTGCACGGCTACATTGAACTGGATGGAAAACACGGACAATTTTCATTGCCGCTTCGACCATCGTTCATCCAATGCGATGGTACCAACCCGGGCGGGATAAACCCTACCACCTAGTAAGTAAGGAAGGGGACCTACAGCTTAACGTGGAATCCGAACCACGGCCAGCCTCTCTCAACGGTCGAATGGTCACCCATCCAAGACCAGACCGGACCCAGCGTTGCTTAACTTCGGAGAGCGATCGCCGAAGTGTCGCGCCAATGGGCCACTGAGGCTGACTGGTTTGATGGAAGACTAAAATCGACTGCGTGTAAAATGTTGATGGACGAAAATCTTTGGCTGTATTATCGTGACAGTTGACTAAAACTGGGTTTACTGATTTGGACTGGAAATAAAAAGGCTTTCGGCAGAATGGGTCTTCCCTTTTGATTATTGCTTATCAATACGTAAATAAAAACAGCATCTTAATCGGGTGAGTGACTCTGAACTGTAAAGATATTTAATCCCTTTAGTCACACCTCTGATTATTTGGAGCGAACTTTGCCAATTTCCATGGAGGTTCATATAGGAGCCATCCATTTATTGTGTGGTTTTAGCAATAACCCAGCTGCTTACTCTTTAGTTGTTTTGGTGTGATGCTAAGCATCCTATACATAGATTCAAACCACCTCTAAGAAAGGTGAGTGGTTCTGAAGTATTAAACGTTTAACCCCACTGGTCACCACTCTGATAATTTATAATATTGTACACTGCCGATATCCATGGAGGTTCGTCGACAGTTCAATTTGTTGTTTTGTAATAAGCATTTAACACTACTACTTACCCTTGGGTTAATTAAATGTGACCAGTGATAGTAAGTAACATCTAAGTTATGCTATGCGTAAATATGTACAAACCTCCAGGAAATTGGGTAAGTGGTTCTCAGCCTACAAGCGTTTACTGCTCACCCTTCTGGTAATTTAGTGTGTTGTCAAGTTGACTATACGTTATGCAAGAAATCAGTATACGAAGATATAAACCGCTTAGTAAGTGGTTCTCACGATATATGCATTGTGCCCCTGCTCATCCCTCAATTTAGCGTGATGCTAAGCTCTTCAATGCACGGTGTTGAAGATAGGAATCGATTATGGACGGACAATAACTGACACGGCACATGAACAGTTTGCGTGATCACTTTATCTTTTCATCAGGTGCACGGAACCCTAAACACGGAAAGGCATACCATAGGAAGAGAAAAGCTATTTACGACTCAAATGTCCGCTTCTAAAATCGAGTATTTCTCATGTCATGAGCGGGAAAAAAACCTTTTTAATGTTTGCAGGCTCCATTATGTATTCTATGTATGCAGCGGAATATGCAAAAATTGAAAGTGACTGAGTGAGGATAAGTGGGTTTATGAATAAGGAAAAGCTGTGACAGGCTGTCAGCGCGTCGCTTTCAGGACGAGAGCATACATCAAAATTTTAAGGTCACAGGGTAATCTAATGTATTATATTTGTTTAACGGTTGCCATATTATCGTTGCCAATTTACTTAAGATTAAATACTGATATCTACATCAAATAATGTATCAGCATCAGTAGCATAATGGTGTAACATAATCGAGGTTTACATAATCGAGGTTAAGCGACCCTGGGCACGGTCGCCTTCTGGTTCGAACTATTGAGGGATTACTAGGGTACGTCCCTTTTTTAGATACTAAGTAGGTGTAATCCCGCCTAGCTTGGTACTATTGCATTTAATGAAATTGAAAATGAAAAGTCAATCAATCAATCAATCAATCAAAATATTTTATTTCATATACATTTTAGTGCAGTGTACAACAAGAACATAATGGTACAATGTCTAACTCGGTCTTTAAAAATGCTACCTAGATATAGGTGTGGCAATGCTTGTGAAAGAGAAATACATGTATTTACATTAAACCACGAAAGAAAAAAAAATAGTACAATTAAAAAAAAAAACAAAATTTTGCATAACCTCATTATCTTAGCCCTTATTTTCTTTTAAATATTCTTCTATGTTATAGTACATTTTTGTCAGAAGCCATTGCTTGAGTTCATTTTTAAATTTTTTTACGTTTCTGATTTCTTTTAAATCTTCTGATAATTTATTGTAAATGGAAATAGCGGACTGTGTCGTGCTTTTTGCTACCAACGTGGTACGCATGGGCAATTTATACAAATTACCAGCTGTATTCTGTCGTGTATTGCACATGGTGACATCTTTCACTATATTAAAATAACATGGGTATTGTTTGACAAAACAACACAACTCTAAAATGTAAATTGAAGTTAATGTTAACAAGCGCTTTTCTTTAAAAAAATTTTGGCAACTATCTAACTGTTTAACACTGAAAATTGTTCAAGTCCAAGTTGCAATGCAGTGTCATGCATGGTGCCTGATTCTCATGGGGTGTGTTAGGTGAATATCATGACAGTCAGTGGGGTATAAGCCATGCATGTCCAGTTCCATAAAATAATTTGCAAATAGGTTTTTAAGCGCAGCATTCAAAAGTGTCCGATCGAACTACAATTTCAATTTAAATTCAATTCAAGCCGCTCAACTCCCCATACAAAAGGGGAAAGAAGATCACGCCCATATTTCTTGTCAGAGATCCAAAATTTGCTCAAAATAGCGTTATTTGATCGAACTAGATGTCTGATGACCACTGGCATTGTAAAATTGTGTTTGGTTTCTAAGTTATAAGGTCCGAAAGTTCGAATTTTTCGCGCGTTTTATACAATAACTTTGGTGGTGGATTACGCAATGATAAAGTAAGAACATCGTAAAAAGATTAGTCATCAGACATAGCTTATTTAATCAAGATTTATGATCTATTTGGTTTTTGTTAGATTTTTGACTACAGTGGTCGTGGTTTACTTTTAGCTATAAGTTGTTATGAAATTAAAATTTTCGTAAATCTTACCAAATCAAACACTATGCACATCGTCTTTTTTGTGGACATATTGCATCTTCCTCATCACGGAGCCTGTCTTATTCTTTGAAACAGAGAAGGTCCCAGAGCGCAACAGCACGGTTTTGTACCGAGCCCGCGAATGAGTTAGGCCCGCCGGGTTGGTCCACCTTAAGGGGGTCTGTGCTTAGAAGGCGTCACATTCGTTCATAGCTATTTTTGCTTCAACTCCCCATAAATAAAAAGTAAGGATCAACAACTGTATTGTGAAACACACTAAGCAATTATGCCTTTAGTTTCAAATAACAATTGATCAATAAGACTAGCATTTTTAAGATAAGTTTATGAAGGCATAGTAGAAAAAATTGTTAATTTTAGATTATGTGATCAGATGATTTTTGTGACAAATTTTAAAAAGTAAGTTCTCTCTTTTGTACTGATAGAGGTATCACTAGATTTAAAGAAATAGTAATATCAAACGTTTTAAGGACGATTGATACTTATTAAATGATTGAGAATTGTATCTTCACCATTACGTAGGAAAGAAGTGACCGGGCTCCTAGTATAAGTGATCAATTGCCCGAACGGATTATATAATGGAGTTTGTGGACAGAACATATATTAGGGACATCCCGCTTGTCAGCTGTTCACATGAAATCTAGATCACTGCTGGACACTTCTCGTCATTTATTGTATACGTTGTGTTAAAGAACTTATGATCCAAACATTATTACTTTGCATGTTTGGAGCAAAAAAGTGGATCTCTAAAGACAAAAAATCCTGGAATTCCGTAATCAGCAATCAAGAATCCTGAGGCTCTAAAACCGCCTTTATTGCAGTTTTCAAAGCGATTTTCTTGACGAAAATATTCCGGAGCATAGTTTTTTCATTAATCTAGGTTTTCCGTCGAAAAACTCGCCTTGAAAACGGCTATAAGAACGGTTTTCCAGACTCAAGATTCCTGATTCCTGATAACTGAATGCCATAAATAGAACTGCAGGTGTTATCACGCCCTTAACAATAACCAAGCTCAGCATTTGTCGCTTGATTTTTAATTATGATAAAAGAAAAATATAAAAGCCTCTTTTGGATCCACAACAAGAATTGTAAATGAAAGACGTGGATTGATGTTCAGAATAAGTGATTTGGTACCTATATGGTACCTATTTGGTCCCTAAGAATACACGATTATAAAATAGAAGAAAGTGCTTAGTTTAAATTATTGGATTGCCAATTGACTCCTGCTTTTTTGAAGTCGGTTAAAAAAAAACGATTCATCGAAGAATGAATACAAAGTATGTCTGACCGTTCGTCCATAAAACCACCTTAATAACCTTACAACTAAGCAACGGAGAGCACAATTCGCCAAAAATATTACATCCTGACATGGACGGTTCATACCACACAGCTAACTTTATGATATTAACCCAATACACCACTTTCCCAAAGTAATTAAGTGCCATGCCCAGACCTTCCCTTTATGAGCACGGCTACATATAACTGGATGGGAAACACGGACATTTTTTCATCCAATGCGATGGTACAAAGCCAGGTGGGCTTAAACCCTACCTGCTAGATGGGCAAGTGGACCTACACGTTTACATGGACTCTGAACGTTGGAGCAGGTCGCATTCGTGACGAAATGCACTTGTCCAACTCAGAATGAAAAATAAATTGTTTCATGAACGGAGCAACAATTCGAACCAAGACCTCTGGTGTTCTAGGCAAGACGCCGCGCCACTAGGCTACGAGCCACGAGAGGTTACCATGGTAAGTTAAATCGCCGGGTGAATTGCAATTAAACAGGCAAAAGAGTATTTTTAACAATTTAGCCTGTTCTCCTGAAATTCACTTGGCGAGTCATTTACCATGAAAAAAACAAGTTTTTTTTTGTATGTAACTGGACGTGGATGGCTGATACCAGACTGACCACCGTCAGATATTAGCCTAACACACAACATGGAAACTAGGTGGCATACCAGGACCTTTCTTATATTGTTCGGCTACATTGAACTGGATGGAAAACACTGTCAATTTTCATTGCCGTTTCGAACATCGTTCATTCAATGCGATGGTACCAACCCGGGCGGAAATTACTATAACATCCAGTAAGTAAGGAAGAGGACCTGCAGTTGTACGTGGAATCCGAACCACGGCCAGCCTGAACGGTTGAAAATGGTCACCCATCCAGAACCCAACCGTGCTCAAAGGTGCTTACCCAGCTTACCGAATCGCAAGGCACCGCTGGGCTACCGAGGCTGACAAGGTTGCGGGGGGTCAGAAATGTGAATAAAAAAAAATATTAGTTCGGAGTTATCATCTACTTAACTTACGTAAATAAAATTAGCTTTAAATGTTTTGATATTTTTGTGAAACCAAATCCATTCCGAGCAAATGAAAGTCTAGACTTGTATGCGTAGGCCTGAAGTACAGAGGGCGGGTCCGAGGTTTATGTTCAAGATAATTATCTAAAGCACGAATTTGTTCATTAAAGATATTCAAACTGAAAACTGATTTCTAAGAGTGGTTCTGGAAAATTTACTTTTGGACGTTATAATTACGGGATTAACACGAGAGAGTTCGAGACGAGTTGCTGTAATACTCTTAGCAAGAATATGTAGGAACTTTTTCGTAACAAAAGTCGCATTTAGTTTTTATTAATTAAGGCTCCAACTGATTCCAGCGTTCAGTAAACAAACGATAATTGCGATCTCCGGAAGCATAGTTTGCGTTAGGGTTATTTGTTGTATGCGGGTAAAAATCGAGCGCGACGAAGCGAAATTTAGGTTTTTGACCTGTAAGGTCTACTTTCTAAAGTGAATTAACGTATGTTTCACGGTTATTCACTAGATAAATATGTGATCTTATACCACAAAAAAGAAAATTAACGAAATCATTTATAGTTTCCAAGCGTCGTCGGCTTGAAATCCTAGTAAAAAACTTGTAAATAGGTGTTTATAAACATATTTTTTTTTTAGAATTTTCATTCTCTTTTCGCCTCTGGTATTACCACCACAGTTTCTCAAAAAAGGAAGACCTGGTGCGACACTTGATAAAAAAATACTGCACATCCTTATACAATTGCGGAAGGAACTCTGTCATGCGATTTTGATCCTGAACCGCTGAACCAATGTTGTTCTATTTCGGTATAGAGATGGTCTGAACTTCAAATTAAAGAATGACATAGGCTCCCCTTCGAGTTTAATTTTGGAAAAAAATCAACTCGAAATAGGGAATGGAGGACATTATCCAGGAAATAATTCAGCCCGACATCAGTCCAAAGCGAAATTTGAACCGAGCAGAGCCAGGTACCTCAGTTAGTGCAAAATATATACAATGTTTTGTTTTTGTCTGACAAACAAAAATATAAATCACGTCGACATTAATTATCCTGAAAATCCTAAGGAAGGTTACTCAATTACCACTGACATTAACCTTACATTTATGAGATACCTATTTACCTATCCAACCCTTCCAATTACTTAGTACTTGGAAGATTTATGCAAATTTAACACCTGAAATATCAAAGTGCTCTTTGGGGGTCTTCGGGTTCTAACACGTAAAAAAATAACCGACTTCAAAGAAAAAGCACTAAAAAGTAAAAAATAATTGCCATTTTTGTAGTTACGATTTTTGTTATTTTTTGAACCGACTCGAAAAATAACAAAAATCGTAACTACAAAAATGGCAATTATTTTTTACTTTTCAGTGCTTTCTCTTTGAAGTCGGTTATTTTTTTTGTTAATTTTTTTTTTATTTGTTTATTTTTAATGAATCTGAAGTACACTTACTAATTTATACACGTCCTTTCCAATAAAAAAAGAATCACCGAAATCGGTTGGCGTTATATTGAGTTATTCTTCCATTTGTCGCGCACATCCTAATACAAATTTAAGACTTTTTTTATTTTCTCATGCATATCATTGTCAGAACTTAACCAAATTAAAATGGGACCACTTGGGAAGCACTAGCTATCATTTAAAATAATAATCATCAAAATCGGGTCACCCAGGCAAAAATTATGAGGTAACAAACATAAAAAAAAAAAACAAAAAAAAACATACAGACCAATTGATAACCTCCTCCTTTTTTTGAAGTCGGTTAAAAATAATACTGGTCCCAGCTGTTTCCGTTGCATGTCGTAAGAGGAGACTAAGGTATTAAGGATTAGTTGCACATACAACAGTAGGCACCTTTTCTTATTAGGTAAATCCGATGGTACCATCGTGGTATCATCACATTTAATGAACGATGGTAAAAACGGCAATAAACAAGTTTATTTAGATTTTCACTGTTGTTCGACATTATACTTAATGTTTACGGATGTACAGTGTTAAAATATACGTCGGAAAGAAGTGAGCCTTTTTAACACTGTATATCCGTAAACATTAAGTATTATGGCAATAAACAAATTCCTAATTTTTCACCCTGGCTTAGTACCTCGGTGTTTTGAGTTATTAATAATTGTATTATTAGCCATCTATTTCATTTCATTTATTTATTCAACTTCTGGTAGTCAAACCAAACTAATTCATGTCACAATTTGATTGATCCGCGGATTCGATCAACCAGCGAAGAAGAACCTGCAATGAAACTTCACTGGGCTATAAATTATGTTTTTTTTTTCTTTTCTTTCGTCCACATAAATGATATATAACACAATTATGATTTCATACCTAAATGCTACTGCCAAACTTACATTGGTAGAACGGTCTAAAGCAAAGAACTAAGAACTACGAGGAAACAACAACCCACAATGTGAAAAGTCTTAAATTATAAATAAATTACTTAAAATGTCTTACTATGTCCAGTCACATAGAACAATAGCCACGTAAGTTCAAACTACTTTCATTTACAACTAAAGCAAAGGCTATAGCAGTTGTGTTATAGGATCAGATCTAAAATGTATCCTAATTTCCTTAAAAATATTTATTAAGGTGATAATGCGATTCTTCAACAATGACGTATGTCTACTTTCTCCAAAAGGAAGACATGCTAATTACTGCTTAATTAATCCAAGCAGGACCAGGAGTCTTGTTTGTCTCAGATATGTTTATCATTGTAAGCTAATCTTGTAATTTTCAACAATCTTCTTTTAATTCAATAAATGATAGAGACTATAGGAATATATTTAGCTTCTTTTTAAATACCAATTTCTTTAGTTAAGCCACATTTAATTACCTTATCATTCGTGTTACTACTTTTATTGAGATTTTTATAATAATTTAAGCACATTTTCATATGATAAATAATCCATGTTCGCTCTGTTTAATAAAATAATTAAGAACAGAGGGAGTATTGGAAAGCTTTTAGATATGAAAAATATTTTTTTATTGAAAGATAATATGAATGTATGACTTTTTGCGTAAGTACTAAATTATAATTTGAATTTGTCACAATCGACTTGACTTGGACACTTCGGTAAGCCTCAAATCATACACTAAACGTAGCCACACTCTACATTTATACTTGCACCTATGTAACATTCTTCCACTATTTTTCCACATTCAAACCACTTTTTACGACGAAGTAATCCAATTACTGTCCCCCACTGAATAAACGTACGATCAAAGGCACCAACCTTCTTCCACAGCGCGGCCAGAGAACACCTCCATCTCCAGAACCCCACTCCTGGACGCCGGCTTCGAGAACCGGAAGGAGTAGTCCTCCCAGTCGAAAGACAGCGCGTGCGTGTTAAGGAACCTCGCCAGCGCGCCCTGGTTAGACCGCGCTTCTCTCTGCAGCAGGGGCTCTATCAGAACCATCCCGAAGAGTCGCACCGGCTTCTGACTCCTGATTCCCCTCACCAGTTGCCTCGTGAGGCCTTCTATGCAGGTCGCGTTGTCCCCGCAGGAGAGGTCCACCACTTCGGCCGACGCCCGACAGGCCAGCACCGCAGCCACCACATAGATTAGAACAGTCATTTTGGCAGTCTTTCGGCTAGTCACTCGGTTCACTTTTGGAGGGTAGGAGGCACTGGTCACGCGTCCATCGGGGCTCGCTGCGCCCGTGTCGCTTGTCGCTCTGTAAATGCGGTTCCGACTGCAATGTGCATGATTTTTATCTGTCGTTCCGCTGCAGTGGTGCCACGGGTGGATTTTTTCTAGCCACGAACGGCGCTAGAGCGAGAGCCGTTGCGGATGTGAAATTTACATCGTAACTTTCAGTACAATACAGAAAAATAGAGCTACTTGCAGCTCAGAAGCGTATGCACTTGCCTCCTATACCAGAGGTCATGCTTCTAAATCCACTTTTATTCCGACTTTGGTAAGTTGATTTCGTTACGAATACGAGCTGTTCCATGGTTCGGAATCATCTAAAACTGTAGGTCCGTGGGTCTTAAGACCTAAGCCACCTTTCTTCTAGATCTTAGCGATAGCCTACTCTTCAGAGGATATTCACAAACAGAAGATACAGACGGCCTTCTGCGCTGGAGTGCCGGGGGTGACTCGACGGCGGGTTCAAATACTTGTCTTGCATTAAGGTCTGGTGGAAATGCTCAACAGGTTGAAGTTGATGACAGTGACCCGGCCAAAGTTGCAAGGAGCACAGGAGCGCACGTTCCTAAAAAGCTTTTCCACAGGACGAGTAAAATAGGAAAGATGATGAAGGCGTTCATTCTGCGTCCGAAGAGGTCTTTCCTATTTTATCTGACGTTAAGGTCTCTATAAATGTAGGTACTAATTAATCTCTACAGTAAGGCTGTAGGGATAATCGAAGATTATTTAATAAATCAAGGGAAAATGCCGTCTTCTTTAGTAATGTCAATGTTTAAACTTAGTTTCTTGTGCTATTTTTCGTCGGACTCTACTAGTTTCTTCCATTCTAGCTCTCGCGAGAACTTAATACGCCCAGCGGTTTGATCAAGGTCAACCTATTCCAGCACTCTAGCGATTGTTGTACCACAGCACTATAATCGCTGATAAGCAATACAATTCTTTGGGACCCAAATACAAACGAAGCGCTTTGTAACAGTGTACCGAGTAATGAACATAAAACAAATTAAACTAAATAGAGAATATAGTATGTGCATTATAAATAAAATATCTCCTCTAGGTCTGCCGAGGCAGCCATTGTCCCTAAAATACTTATAGCATTTCCTCTTTGAATTTCAATGCTTATGCGGCGAACAAAAAACATTTTGGAGCGTGAATCGCCCGAGGTCTCGCTTAAGAGTTTTCCAAGCACATCTGCGAAAGCTAAGGACTCGGATGACCACGCACCAAGAGTTTCCACCGCAAAAGGTAAAAATTCAAAGAGGTCTGATAGCGACTCATATTTTTTTCTTTTGTTACCTGCAGCAATGGCTGCCGCAGCCCCACCTAAGCGCGAGGAAGCAAGGACGTGGCTCGGCGCTAGTGTGTCAGCGCACGTTGCATCCCACACTAATGCCTTTCCCTTTTTCCACGGGACCAGGGTCATACCGTCTGGTCTTTTGCCGTCTGATCGAAACAGGCCTGGCGGTTCTAGTATGCTAGGGATTCCAGCGGAGTTCAAAGATCGTTTGATAATGTTGTTGATTGCATAATGTCTAGGCATGCGACCTGCACTCCGCCGGCATGACAGCCCATGATGACCAAAGCTATCAACGCTGGACCCGCAGATACAAGTGTGAGGTTGACACACCTTAGCCCCAATCCGGAGAGCGATGCAAATCCGTAGCGTGTTTTTCTCCAGAAGGGTGCCGAGGTGTGGTGAGGGGTAAGCTTTAAGCCACGCCCCAGATTCCTCGCAAGTAACTCCTAGCAAACGAGCTTTGATTGTTTCTGTGCCAGCAAGGAGATCTGAATGTGTAATCTTTATTAACGGTGTGTCCCAATTTCTTTGAACCTTCGGTGCTATTGGCATCTCGGCAGTCCCTGCCCTCGATCTCCAAGCTTCTGTAGCTTCCCCCGCATAGTTGACCTCAAAATCACTGCCAAGTGATGGATTAAGGATTGCACCAATGAGATCAATACTAGCATGAGTAGAAGCTAAAAAAGCCGGAAGGGCGATGTCAGCGACACGTCGAATACCAATACCTCCAAATGAAATTGGGAAAGTAGCCTGTATCCAGCTGTCATTTTCCAATTTAATGTTTAATATTTTTTCCATAGACGTCCTGAATTCATTATCCACTTTTGCCAAAAAAACTGTTTGCCGCCACAGAGGGCAACATCTTAAAAAATATGTCATCCTTGGTATACAAAAACAATTTTTTAATAAAAAGATTGATACATGTGGATGAAGGTTTAGAATGCGCTCTGTAAATAATTTAAATTGTTCACATTTTGTAGTAATTAGAGAATCCATGGACTCATCAACTAATGGCGCACCTAGAAGTAACATATTTTTTCGTTCCATAACTTGTATTCCTGGTGTTACTAAATTCAATCTTTCCAAAATAATTTTACTATCGTCATTTGTAACATTCGGGAAAACAATTACTTCGCACTTTGTCGGATTTAATACTAGTCCTATTTCTTTAAACTTTTCTATAAGTATATTGAGGTCCTTGATTACTTCGTCCGCACTTCCTGCAAGGACTCCATCATCCAGATACCAGATATTTAATTTTGACTGAAGACTTTTAACAATTTCATGTATGGCGAGACAAAAAATTGCGGGGCCCAGAGGATCTCCTTGCTGGCAGCCGAGTGCTGAGCTTAGAATTGATTCATTATAAAAAAGATTAGAATACGCTGAATAACATTGAAAAACATATGGATATAAACTTGGAATGTGCTCGTTGATGGCCAGAAGTAGGGCGTCCCGTTCGAGAGAGTTAAATGCATTCTTAATGTCTATTTTCACTAAAATATCAGGTCCATCGGCATCGTTTATAAATGTGCGTACTGCATGTACCGCGGCCTCCGCTCCACCTTTGGTTGCATAACCAACTTGTATAGGCCGGAACATTTCGCCAAGCGTTTTTTGTACAGACTGGCATGCTATTTTTGAAACCAGGCGGCGAATTGTACAGCCAACGGCAATCGGACGAATGCCGCCGTCCTTTTTAGCAAGTGCACAAAGTGATGCACCATATAAAACAGGAGTGAACTCTTTTACAACACCTCCAGATAGCATCAAATTTGACACTTTCGTCAGAGCTTCAAGTAGCTTACTACCCGTCTCGCCGTTTGATGATGTTACAAGGTCTTTAAGATGCTGTGGAGATAAACCATCGATTCCCGCTGCAGAGCCACAGGGAAAGGATTTAATTGCTGACAAAATATTATCCTTTTTTGTAGTTAGATATTCATTAGGATATTGTGGTAAATTCGTGAGATTAAGTGGTCTTGAGGGTAAAGGATGTTTCTGTGAAAGTTCATGCAAGGTATTTTCATTTGCATCCGCAAAACTGCTCGTCGATGATAGTATTCTGACTGCTCCACGAACGTCACCATCGTAAACTTTCATTTCTGCTCTCTTGTAAATTGTTGAACTCTTCAATGTCATGCAATTGGCTGACTGTGGAGTGCAATTTATACTATTGTTGCCGACATTTTTCTTGATTTTTGCAGTCAAGGAACCCTTAGATTCTTTTTCTATGTGTAGTATTCTATAAGAGAATGTAAAAAGTTGTTGCCACCAATAAACTGTGTTTTCTGTACAGCATTTGTTCAATACATCCGTCAGGTCTTTCGCTACACATTCTCTGGCGCCTCTTGGAATTCTGCGTATAATGGTTATTGTCTTCTTAAAACGTTGAATGTCTTCATTAAAATTCGTACTGATGGAATTCGAATTTGGTGGTACGGTGGATATTGTGTCGGTAATTTCGTCTATCGCTATCTGTGGATGGGCCGAGTGCATGTGGATTTTCAATCCTCTCAAGCCCTTATATCCACGAGCTATATGAAATGGACAATGTTGACATGGCACAATCTGACTTCTAGAAGCTGCTGGTGGTACGGAAGCCGTTGATGCTAATGAACTTGGAAGTGAGCTTGAATTAATACATGTAGCTGAAGATGTTGATTCGGGAGTGCGGTCCCGTCGAGGTAGTGGGACGGTGGGTGCTTCGACACCATCGCTATTTCTGGACGCGAGGTCATCAATTTCCGCTTGTACCTCACTCTCATTATGTAAAGTCGATTTATTAAAATTGAGCGAAGAAAAATGTTTGCTGATATTTGGCATTGACATTTGACATTATTTATTGACTACATATGCATATGTATAATTTCAGATTTGTAGAGAAGGAGTTGGTATCGCTCACCAAAAATGGTCAAACTTTACTGTTGAATACGTATTGAAGAAAATTTTCTACAACTGTCAGAATGTCCACGAAATTTTTATTTTGTTTAATCTTCTGATATGTTAATATTTTTATAAATCTACACTTTCCTAAAACTAAACTCGTAATAATCGTCCTAAATATCCTAAAACACTATACTAAACTCACTAAATTCTATCAAAAATAATATTTCCAATAATCCTAAAAAAAATTCACATATGTCAGTTGACAGATCTTTTCTTCTTCTTTGTTAAATAAGAATAATAAATTTCTAACATAACTATTGTTGGCAACACTCAAGGGTAGGCCAGATGTAGGGTTCGTGAATGTGGTGTGTGGTGTGGTGCGTGTAGAAGGTGGTGAGTGAGTGATGAGTGAGGATGTAAAGGTTTTGTCTCCTCCACGGCGACTTGCTAGATATCTAAGAAATGCAGGTGACGTGTGGAGCATTCCTCAATCTCGATGCCTCGGGTCGCTCAGTCGGAAGCTCAGGGTGCAGGGTAGAAGCTATGGAAGAAAACACGTACAAACCCTACCTAATCTATGCATAGGTGTACCTATATTTCATTAAAATATATGTCTAGCGCTTTAAGCGTAATCTCGTGTTTATTTTGACGACTGGCACTTGTGTAATGTTATTCCGTCGGACTTTGATGTGTTTCTTGACGTAATACATAATATAGCGGAAGGAACTTCATTCCAACCAGGTGCCCCATGAAATCTCTCGTAATATATAAATCCTTCTTCTTTTTAACTTCTCCCTACTTCTTTGTAATACGAGTACCTAGGTATCGCAACATTTTTCATTGGATTGCTCTCCGATCCACATTTTTCTTTAGTTTTAGTTATAATTTAAATGTTATGTTAGACTGTTTAATATGAATTTAAGATAGCTTCAGTTCATTGTAAGTTTATTTCGTGTTTATACAATGAATTATAAAATATATCTAGGCTTAATTTCCATTTATTGCGCTTTTTTATCGATTTAACTTTTGCTTATTTGCAAAAGTTATTTTGACACTCATTATCACTCCTCGTGTCCCCCTAAATTCGATAATGTAAGCCAATTGGAAGTGGCGGCCCCAGGGCTAAGCTGTGCGGAACCGCAGCCGAATAGAACGGCTGCAGAATAGCCCATATTCATACGCGGTGGATCTGCACGCGTGCCGGCAACATTTGCAGAAAAAAAAAGTGGATGGAACGCAACCGCTGGTGACTATTGTTGACTATGCAATTTTACTTTCGAATGTTAGTAGGGTGTTTTGTAATGTAAAAGTACTACTACATACGTCCACAATCGAGTTTAAATTTAAAAGGAAAGTACCCAAAGAGATAGCTAATACTACACCTATCATGATATTAGCCTAATATACCGCCTAACCCTTCGGAGACCCAGCGCGATGGTGGCCATGTATTTATGTATCACATGCATGGGAAGCAATACAGTAAAATACTATGAAGTGGGGTGTTATTTTTGAATACACTAAGGCTGGAGTACACTCTGGTTGTTAAGATATATCTATCCTTCGTTAATGACATAAGAAGAAAGAAGACAGATATATCTTGGAAAATTCATTAACATTAACCAAAGTTGGTGCACTCTAGCCTAATTGTCCTAAAATGCGCTGAAATGTAGCTATACTGGATAGAGAAAGAACTTCATAGTGCTTTTTTGTCCAAGGTCCGATGTCATGATAGAAATATATCTCGAATTCGTCTCTATTTCCAATGTAAAGACGTCAGAATAGGGGTCTACAATCCATACCTTCCGACTTCTATGAGTTGACCACAAAACGATTTGCTTTTATAATAATAAAAATAAAATATTTATTGCAGACACATTTAAATTCATTTCACATCATTTGAATATAGCGATGGACACCAGACCAATACTCAAATATTTTTCCGAGTCCACCTTCCAATGCGGCAATTATTGTACAGTTGTTCGACATGAAAATGCGGTTCCTGAATGAGGCAATACGCTTACGAAGTATTGCCTGAAAGCCATCTACCCTTGACTCGGTAAACATTCCTGAGGCGCTACAGAATTTGGGTAGACCGAGTAAGAATCTGAATGCATTATTATATTGCACACGCAATGTGTTGTAAGCCCGTTGAGTGTCCACAGCTGACTTGTGTACATCGGTTGGCAGTACGCTTTAAAAGGAGTAATTTTTACAGCGTTGGAGCACCGAACAAACCGTCTCGCAAGCATATTGCTTTTAATCGACAGAGCCCGACGTTGTCTTTCAATATCTAGGTCATCCGTTAATCTATCGGTTAGTATATGACCTAGATATTTAAACTTGTCTACCACTTTCAGTGGTCGATCATACAAATATACTGGCAAGACACCCACACGGGCCCCTCCACTTCTTCTGAAGATCATAACCTCGGTCTTGTCCGTATTATACCGAAGGCAGTTATCTTGTTGTCTCTCCCAAAACCAAAGATAATAAGCGTTAAATCATTTTAAGCAAAGCAATCCAGACTGGGAATGCCAACGTTATTCCACCTGACTTTTAATAATCACGCCGGTAAATCTCACGAATTTATGGTCCCGCTCTGCACATGTAAATTGTAGCAAGATATCCGGGTGAATAAGCAATGAGACATAGTGCCCAGGTTTTCACTGAAGGAGTCGTATTCGCTACGTATAATATTCACAATGTATAATAGTATTTTTTTCCAAAAAATTAAAACCATGCATATCGTATAATATTCACAACGTATAATGTTATACGTTGTGCATGAGTTTAAAAATAAAATCAACTCTTTGCATCATGCAGAACGTCTAATAGTCACAACGTATAATATTCCTAACATGAATTCACAAAAAAAGAAAACCATGCAGAACGTATAATATGCCAAGATGCACTGCATAAAGCGCCCTAATAACGATACATTTAAGGCTGAAATTGCTACGAATCGATATTTGTTGAAGAGTAACAATTTGCTACAACGCTAATTGAGACGGTCGAAAAGTCGCGTGCGAGTATACGCTTTAAAAGTATATTCATAAGGGCGCTTATCGTATGAAATGTTTTTGGATTATATGATATGCATGGTTTTCTTTTTTTGTTAAATAAAGATCATAATATTATACGTTGTGACTATTATACGTTATGCATGGAGAAATAAGAAATTTTATTTCTTAAACTTCTTCATGCACTACGTATACAATTATACGATCTGCAGATTATACGCTGTGCATGGTTTTAAAATTTTGTTAAAATATGACATTATACTATCTGCATATTAGACGTTCTGCCGTTCCCCCTATTTTCTATAACAATATCTGGCAGCTCCAACCGCGACATGGCGTCATCATGACAGATTGTATTTATATCAAGGTAAAGATCGGTCAGTACGTGTTCAATAGTTTACGGAAAACCGACTGGCGCTGCGATTTTTTTACCTTTAGATCGGAAGGAAAAGGTTATCAGCCAGATCAATTTATTTTAAGGTTTACGACCATACTGTTCGATCATAGCATACTGACTTCGCTTCCTCTACAAACATACACGTTTTTAATTACTCGTCAACTACTATTTTAATTACAATTTAACTGAAATGCCTTTTTCGTAATTTATAGAAAAAAGATATTTACGGTTCTATGGCAAAAGTCCTTGCCTTTCCTTGTGAACAAAGCCACAAAGAGAAGAAACATTAGTCTTGACCTCGAATATGCATTTTTAAAAGTGTCTGACGGGTTATTCCTGCTGTGAAAGTAAATTAAACCATATTAATTATTGCGTGTTAGCATGTGAGGAATGAAAATACGTTTGGTTGATACGGTATCGTTTAAGTAGTAGCGCTTTTCTGGCCCATAGTAAAATCGGCAATGTCCTTTCAGTACATTTTGTATGAAACGATTTTGGTCTCATCCGTCAGTAAACTCTGTATGTCTTTACATTCTAAGCCTATGGTTTTACCACTAAAAAACAAATCCAACAGAGGCATAAAAGTTATCACACCGTTTTATTGACTAAAGCTCTAGTTTAGTACCAATACAAAGGCCATACTTTAGTGATTCCTTTTCAATATCCTTCCCATTTTTATCAATGTCTCTGAGAAAACGCTCGGCTTTGTGAAAACACTACACAATGGACAGAAAAATCCGAATAAAAGAAAGTCTGCAAATAAAAATGTCGGTGTACGTGAAATCTGTTTGCTCAGTTCATTGGACATCGAACGTTTACTTTGTGTACCGCACCGGGTGGGTGGCAGGTGAATTTTGAGGTTAGTTCCAATCTCACACACACGTTTTATACAATAACTTTGGAGGTGGATTACGCAATGAAAAAGTAAGAACATCGTAAAAAGATTAGTCATCAGACATAGCTTATTTAATCAAGATTTATGATCTATTTGGTTTTTGTTAGATTTTTGACTACAGCGGTCGTGGTTTACTTTTAGCTAGTTATAAGTCGTTTTGAAATTAAAATTTTCGTAAATCTTACCAAATCATACACTATGCACATTGTCTTTTTTGTGGACATGTTGCATCTTCGTCATCACGGAGCCTGTCTTATTCTTTGAAACAGAGAAGGATCCTAGAGCGCAACAGCACGGTTTTGTACCGTGCCCGCGAATGAGTTAGGCCCGCCGGGTTGGGCCACCTTAAGCTGTCGGTCTACCTAAATTAATTAATTAATTAATAATGCCAAGTATCTGTATTCCAGAATGTATAGATGCCTCCGGGTTAACAGTTATTCTTCAGAACCTTTTAATGTTTTTTTGACAGATGCTTTTATAAAACTCATGATCAGTTAAATATTTTTGTAAGCCTCATGATCTGTAAAATCTCAGTCTAGGAGAAAGCGGGATATGAGGTAGCGGATTTTCTGCGGGACGATGCAAACGTTGAAGAACAACACGTAAATGCAAATAAAAACTAACGCCAAAATATGGACAGAGAGCTTAGTAATAGGGTTTCGTTTTCACCCTTTGGGTACGGAACCCTAAAAATTACCGTGCTTAGGTTTTGCGGCACTGGAAGTAGTGCATCTTGATTGTTAATTGAGTCTAGTAGACGCAAGGATCTTAGTGCTGGTTCGAATGGTTCGGAACCGCGTTAATCCTACCCTCAGTCAGAAATTCAGTGATTTGTTGGCGGCATGCATCCGGGTGGTCGAGTCAACATACACACCGTTCCGTTTCTCGGTGCGTGCCGGCACGAGCGGACGCGTAGCGATATAAAATGCAAATGGCCGCCAGTTGTCACGCGAGCGCGGGTAAGTTTCTCACGCGCCGCCGACTTCCTGGGCTATCCAGGCCTCTTCAGGCCTTGCCAGGCCTCTCCTGTCCAGGTGGAAGGAAACATTGGCAGAAAAGTTTAACATACTTCGCTCTTTTCAACGAATAAGAACGTATATCTCTATCTTCTATCGTCTTCACCATAGAGAATGCTCTCCGGAGCAGCATAAAGCTGTCCCACCGTCCCCTTTCTACCTACTCTCACCGCGGAACAGGGTGGAAATGCAAAAATTCACAGTCGACCTACCAACATTAAGTACCCACCGATCCTTTAGATTCTCTATCTATAGGGTCGGTAAACAATGGAAAGCACTCCCTTGCGAGGTATTTCCCCTAAATTGCGACCCGGGGTCCTTCAAACGGCCGGCGTGGTTTTCGCACCCCTCCTGAAAATTCGAAGTCCCATGAACGGTACCGCACATAAAAACCCGGCCAAGTACGAGTCGGACTCGCACACGAAGGGTTCCGTACCATCTTACAATATTTAACACAAAAATCAGGTTTTTTGGATGGGGTGTCTTTTTTTGGGGGGGGGGGGATTCTTATTTTTTTTCAAATTATTTGTTGTTGTAGTGGAAAAAATAATACATACTCTGTAAACATTTCAGCTGCCTAACTATTACGGTTCATGAGATACAGCCCTGTGACAGACGGACGGACGGACAGCGGAGGCTTAGTAATAAGGTTCCGTTGGCACCCTTTGGGGACGAAACCCTAAAAAGAACATCTATCGCTCGCATAATTGCTCTATAAAAAAACGAATCAAGATTTGTTTGTATTGCAAAGTAGCTTAAAAGGTTAATACTAGTTTAAAGCCTCCTGTTCACATAAAATCTAATTTTTTTTATGCGACCTGACATGGATGACTAATACCACACAACTACCGTTGTGATATTAGCCCAATTCACCACATTCCCGAAGGAATTAGGTGCCATGCCAGGACCTTCCCTTAATGAGCACGGCTACATTGAACTGGATGGAAAACACGGACAATTTTCATTGCCGCTTCGACCATCTTTTCATCCAAAGCGATGGTACTAATCCGGACGGGCTTAAACCCTACCACCTAGTAAGAGAAGGGGACCTACAGTTTTACATGGATTCCGAACCATGGAGCAGCTCGCATTCGTGACGAAATGCACTTATCGAACTCTGAAAGAGAAAGACAGTGGTGCAAGTCGGTATTGAACCCGGGCCTCTGGTACGCTAGGCCAGTCCCCGCGCCACTAGGCTACGAGCCGCTCAAAACTACTTTAATTGTTTTTCACTTACTCCACAGTAGCATTTTATAGAGGACCTTTCAATTGAGCTCTTACTTCATCAAATAGCACTCAATCCAGCAGATTGATTATATTAGTCAAGCGCTCACTTAACTTTATCGATTAGGCCCAGAAAATGGCGAAAAGTTTACGCACTCACTCCCCTTGTAACAAAATACGTTCTCTCTGAATTACGTAGAATCCTCTGTAAGAACATCTAAAGTTCTACTAAACTCGTGCTCTTAAAATTGCGATGCGTGAGAAAAGTTTCCTATTACTACCTAATGTTGTGAACTTCGTAAGAATATTGTTTAATAGGATTTATTAAAATTACATCTTAATAATGCCAAAAAGTAATAAATATAGACAAAATACCTATATTATTCTTATATTACAGTTTTAAGATTGTAGAGCGAGCTAAGCATATCGTTAAACTCGTTACTTTTTTAAAATAAATAAAGAAAGATTAATTGATTACACAAGACGAAAAGTGAATTCTGGAATAAGCCCCGATTGCACGAAGAGACGGCTGAGTTAATCAATGTTCGAACACGTCACTTTTAGTGAACCGCGTGGTGATCCATCCATACTGTTAATACAAAGTGACGTGTTTAATCATGCGTTGATGTTGAAATTGAGTTTTTGTCCTTTCGCGCACTCGGCCCTTAGACTAGCTTTTGAGAGACTTTGCCTCGATTGCACGAAGAGACGATCGAGTTAATCGATGTTCACATCACTTTTAGTGTACAGCATGGAGTTCCTTCCATACTGTCTATACAAGTGACGTATTTAATCATACGTTGACGTTGATTTTGTCCTTTCGTGCAATCGGCCCAAGACTAGCTTCTGAGAGACCTTTGATTGTTCTGTTGTTGTCTAGGTTTGATAGGCGCTCGCCACTTTGCAATGATGGTACAATGGATGGAAAAATGAAAAGTGGGTTGACGTTACGGGACTCCCCTTAACGGCAACCCACAAGGCCGCTGGTAATTCCTTTTTTTTTATTTAGGCCGTAATTGCAAGTCTACGGGTGCTATATCTTTAGTTCTAAAAACAAGTTAAATATATATCAACAAGTTAAATAATAATCTGTAGAATGATGTGTAATTTTTGTTTTGTGTTATGTGTTTTCGATTGTTGTCTGAATAAATTCATTTTCTTTCTAATCTTTCTTTCTTTCCTTCTATGCAAGAACTTATCTGCGTAGAACAGCAGATTTTGGCTGGCGCGTCGTGAAATACTGACGTATCCAGTTCGCTTAGGCGAGCTTGGCTTTATCCTAGATAAAGTGGCTGAGTTGTCAGTCCGAGTTCTCACCTAAATTGGCGTTTACGGAACTTCGAAGTTACGTAAAAGCGTCAAACTCTATACAAGTTTTTACTAGATATTCTTTGTCTTTATTTAGACTTTCACTGTTGTTACACATTATTATTAAAATGTTTTCGGATAGACAGTGTTATAAGTCGACGTTTCGTCCATCCAATACGTCCGTCATCCAGACTGGACGACGGAAGTCCTCCAGGTCGCTCCGCGAGTCCTGAAGAAGTCCACAATGCGGTGGACGAAACGTCGACTTAAGTTGGCCCAACCCGGCGGGACTAACTCATTCGCGGGCACGGTACAAAACCGTGCTGTCACGCTCTGGGACCTTCTCTGTTTCAAAGAAAACGACAGGCTCCGTGATGAGGAAGATGCTAAATGTTCACAAAAAAGACAATGTGCATAGTGTATGATTAGGTAAGATATACGAAAATTTTAATTACAAAAATACTTATAGCTAAAAGTAAACCACGACCGATGTAGTTCAAAATCTAACAGAAACCAAATAGATTTTAAATCTTGATTAAGTAAGCTATGTCTGACGACTAATCTTTTTAAGATGTTCTTACTTTATCATAGCGTAATCCACCTCCAAAGTTTTTTGTATAAAACGCGCGAAAAATTCGAACTTTCGGACCTTATAACTTTGAAACCAAACACAATTTTACAATGCCAATGGTCATCAGACATCTAGCTCGATCAAATAAAGCTATTTTGAGCAAAATTTTTGATCTCTGACAAGAAATATGGGCGTGATCTTCTTTCCCCTTTTGTATAGGGAGATGAGCGGGATGGGCCACCTTAAACAAGTAAGCGATTTATAACACTGTCTATCCGAAAACGTTTTAATAATAAGATATTCTTTGGTGGACTAGGTAGCAAATGTTAGTTCGCCTAACGCCCACTGCGCGCGCTCTTCAATTTCTCCATACATTTGTAAACGTCAGTCGATCGGATTGGCGTAAACGCCAAATTAGGTGACCACTTGGACTAGATGCTCTGAAGTCTAGGTCATGCGTCAGGTGGACACTCAGAATCCTTAAGAGGATAACGAGGTGATCAAGTTCCATACAATGGCTCGTACCTGTTTCATCAGTCAAATTAAGAAAGAATTTTCTAGAACTCTGCACATTAAATCAATCAACTCAAAGCTACGCCTACGCGTTTTAATTTTTTTGCATACTTAACTTGTATCCATGATATATGCCTTTATGTTGAAAACTCATTTTTACGAGATTTCACAGTGTATAACACGAATATAATTTAATTTAACAAAAAAACAATAACCTACAGACGTAGCACTCAGTTGGTTCATTTAATGTGCAAAATTTCTGAAAATATTTCTTAGTTCTACCGATGAAACAGGCACTCAATTGATCACCTCATTATCTTAATAATAACGCAGAGATCCGATATCCTTTCATAGTTGGAGGGTCTTTGAGAATTAACGCACGGCTGACCCTTCCCAGAGATGCGAAATACTCTACGAAGAGACCTTATCTGACATTTGTAGAGCAGATATTTTGGTTGCGACGTGAAATACTGCGCACCCGTTGAGGTCAAAAACCGGCCAAGTGCGAGTCGGACTCGCACACAAAGGGTTCCGTCCCACCGTACAAGATTGAACACAAAAAAATACATTTTTGTATGGCCCCCTTTAATTTTTATATTTTTGTTACTTTACCTATTTGTTGTTGTAGCGGCCAAATAAATACACAATTTGTGAAAATTTCAGCTGCCTACCTATTACGGTTCATGAGATACAGCCCTGTGACAGACGAACGGACGGACGGATGGACGGACAGCGGAGGCTTAGTAATAAGGTGCCGTTTTCACCCTTTGGGTACGGAACCCTAAAAACGCTGTTGTATATGAACCTCAAGAGCTGCGTTAGTATTTGTAGCCAAGGAACTTATAGCTCTACTTGCATCGAAACTTCCCAGATATTTTTAGGGTTCCGTACCCAAAGGTTTCCAACGGAACCCTATTACTAAGCCTCCGCTGTCCGTCCGTCCGTCAGTCCGTCCATCCGTCTGTCCGTCCGTCCGTCCGTCCGTCTGTCACAGTTTCAAATTTCAAAATACTTAAAAATAAAGGAGGCCCCCATAAAAAAAAACAGATTTTTTAAATCTCGTACGATTGTACGGAACCCTTCATGTGTGGGTCCGACTCGCACTTGGCCGGTTTTTTGCACGAGAACGGCAAGCCACGCACGACACAAGGAAGCAATACGCGTGTCGCGTATTGTGCGGAACTGTGGCGCCGATTGTACGTCATTATCTGTTAATAACACATGTTTGCGTTAACATTATCATACTTAAAATGTTCATTAATAATGAGCAACTGTAGGCCTAGTTAGCGGACTTGGTGTGAATTGTATAATAATAAAGTTTTATCACATTCGATTTTTTCCGTCAGGAATTTTGCTAGTCAGTCGTGTGGGCGCGTCCGTCAGACTTCTGTCTGTTTTCCCGCCAGAATGGATTGTGACGACTCTGATGACCATTTACTTCTTGGTTATGATACTTTTGAGATAACCGCGGTCGTTAAACATGTTTGAAAAATCTTACGGCTTTTTCACGCGGCGGGAGGAGACATTCTCCGACGTTTCGAGCTGATCGTTCAGCCCATTGTCAAGGAGGCATCCGCCACGTTCGTACGCAGCAGACGATGCTTTTTCAAACATAATTCTCGTTTAATTATCGGAATATTTAAATGCCACGAAAATGTCAGGAGGCACCAGAGCGAGAGGCCGGCCTTGTGCGAGATGGTTATATTCCGAGAGGTCATGACATTTTTGGTCACGATAAGGTAAATGGCTGAATCTGGGTTCACATGTTAGAGACCAACCCTCTGATGCTAAATATGTCGGTCTGCCTGCGCCAAGTGGTTGCGTTAGCTAGATTGGCTACATAAAATATATGTTGGCATGTACCTGCTGATTAATATATTGATTGTCTGTACATATTCACAACTATTTATTAAACAACAATAACCAGTCGATTTTTTTATTAAAGACATAAATATGCCTTAAATTATATCAGTTACCTAAATCGTTTATAACTACGAAATGCAACCAACGATTTGTTCAGTTTTGGTATTACAAAGCAAGTATATTCTGATACTTTCATGCTGCGTTATTTGCAACCATTTACCTTATCATTGGTTTTTTTTGTAACGTAAACTATTTTTTCAGGCGCCTTATCTAGGCAACGCAACCACTTTGCGCAGGCAGACCGACATATTTAGCATCAGAGGGTTGGTCTCTAACATGTGAACCCAGATTCAACCATTTACCTTATCGTGACCAAAAATGTCGTGACCTCCTATTCTATTAGATGAAATATTTTTTTATTAGTATTCAGAGTGAACCTGTCAAAACATAGTACGAGATAAGCACCGGACTAACCATACAAAAACCGGTTTAGTCCCTAGATCCTAACATTCCTCGCCCAATCATGCACCACCTCCTTTCTCTTTGTGAGTGAATTTCTTTTAAGAATGCCAGCTGCTCTATGGTTCGGAATCCATGTAAGACCTACCGCCCGGGCAATGAAAACGCGGAGTCGGCGTAAACGGCAACGTCGACGTATTTACGGCAACGTTGAGTAAGCTGTCAAATCAAACTCGGACTCGCATATTTTAGTTCGATTTACGCCCATTGCGATGCGCTCTTATGGGTTCCGCTTTATGGGTTCCGTACCCAAAGGGTGCTAACGGAACCCTATTATTAAGCCTCCGATCGTCCGTCCGTCCGTCCGTCTGTCACAGGGCTGTATCTTATGAACCGTAATAGGTAGGCAGCTGAGGTTTTCAGAGATAGTGTATTTATTTTGCCGCTATAACAACAAATAGGTCAAATTTAAAAATAATAAAGAACAATGTAGCCCCCATACAAAAAAAAATTTTTTTTGTGTTAAATATTTTACGATAGTACGGAACCCTTTATTATTATTATTTTTTATGTGACTGGACATGGATGGCTAATACCACAAGTTCTATCATGGTATTAGCCCAACACACCACATGGGAACTAGGTGCGATGCCAGAACCTTCCTTATATTGCACGGCTACATTGAACTGGATGGAAAACACGGACAATTTTCATTGCCGCTTCGACCATCCTTCATCCAATGCGATGGTACCAACCCGGGCGGGATAAACCCTACCACCTAGTAAGTAAGGAAGGGGACCTACAGCTTAACGTGGAATCCGAACCACGGCCAGCCTCTCTCAACGGTCGAATGGTCACCCATCCAAGACCAGACCGGACCCAGCGTTGCTTAACTTCGGAGAGCGATCGCCGAAGTGTCGCGCCACTGGGCCACTGAGGCTGACATATTATGTGCGAGTCCGACTAGCACTTGTTTGTACGCGCGAGGCACTTGTGAGTTTGGCGCGTACTGTAAGTATTTCATCGAGATTAGGGCAGTGGTTCAGATTAGAGTGGTAATGGCAAGTCCAGTCAATTTCCCCAGGAGGCGGCGGCGGCAGCGGCGGAGACGGTAACGGCACGGCGGCGGTATGTAGGTGAATCTGACCATTGACTGCGTGCAGTTTTCACTGAGCTGCGACGTCGCGCGCGCCGGCGCTGGTGCGGAACTTGAGCGCGTCAGGGTTGCCAACACTGCCACTCAATTTGATGCCAAAGTGCCACTTCGATGATCTTTCTTATTAATACTCGAAGGAGTTGAAACTTCGGCGTAATTGGTGTTAAGGCCCTGGTACCAGCCTCGCAAAGTTAGACGAGTCACTCCAAGTTAACTAACTGAGGCTGACGATTAGAAGTGTCATTCTTGCAATCAACCTATTTTCGTTAATGTATGTTTACTTTTTCTATACAAAATACATTGCGGAAACGGTGTCCATTTCCGAACTTTTTTGACTGAATGTTGAAATATAAAAGCAAATGGATTTATTTGTTTTCTTATATCTAGAAATCCGCTGCTTACATGATTGCTTTTAATTACTATAAAATTCCCGCTCGCAACCCTAACGGACTTATGAAATATTCATAAAGAAACTTCTTTCTCCTTCGTGTCCAAGCGAATCTTACATGCAGTCAATACAACTACTACACGCAGAAAGAGGTACATATATATTTTTTAAAAGCAAAATGAATTAGTGAAACAGGGCGCAGAAGACTCGACTAGACTTTTATGACTGCAACCTCCTAACATTAGATGCCTAACATTAGAATGTAACGTCGATGTGACTGGTGACACATCTAGCTGTCCGTTGCCAGTCAAGGAACTTTAGATACTGACAGGTGTCAGTTTGCCAGTCAAGGAACTTTAGATACTGACAGGTGTCAGTTTGCCAGTCAAAGGGATAAGGGCGTTAGGAAAAAACATTTCATTATATTTAATAATTATTAATAACTTCAAAGAATTTCAATAATCAAAACTGTGACATTTAGTTTGACGGCTTACCGCGCGTGTGAGGAGCAGGACGTGCTGCTCGACGTTTCGGAGCCTCACATGGGCTCCATCTTCAGGAGAACGTAATAAGCTGAAAACTGAATTTCAGAGAGGTGCACCGACAACAGACGTCGAGGAAAACACAGTCAGCGTGTTTTGCACTTCACACGAAATTCGGACCGCAGCTAATCCTCAAGAAAATGTACGAGTGTTGCCATGGACGCTGAGAAGTGAAGCAAAGCGGCGGGTAGCCAGTAACGTGCCTACCTCCATCGCGACAGGCACGTTCTCCTGAAGATGGAGCCCATGTGAGGCTCCAAAACGTCGAGCAGCACGTCCTGCTCCACACACGCGCGGTAAGCCGTCAAACTAAATGTTGTAGTTATGTCCCGCGTAAGTTTTAAAATATTAATCAAAACTGTGGATACGTAGATTGTTGGTCTAGCTATAATTTTAATCGAAAACTGAAGTATCTGGTGCTTTGTGTTCTCAAATTTGGCAAGTATTAAAAACGATTATGAAAAAGTTTGAAAACAAAACGTTATAGTTTTCAAATATAGCTAGATCATCAATTCATCCTTCCAAAATAAGTAGTAGTTATTTAAAAAATAATAAAATATGATTCACACTTATGGAACGGATTACAATCAGGTACTATTATGCCCTTAAGAGACATACTAATCTAATGTTAGTGTCGGATTTGCAAGCGTTAATTAATCGAATTTAATTTGCTTAATTAATTAGCAAGTAGTTTTGGAAGCGTGCTCTAATCGCTCGTAGATAGTAATAGAAATTATAGTAGAAGTTTATCGTGTGTCTCACTGTCTCAAGAATGCCTTTAGACGCAATTAACACGAACAGTTTAAGGTGCCTTAGCCAAACACTACCTATATCCAAACTAATATTATTAATGTGAAAGTAACTCCGTCTGTCTGTCTGTTGCATTTTCGCGCCTAAATCCCCAAATCAATGTTGATGCATTTCGGTACTTATTTTATTTAATTATTTATTAAATCAGCAGTCACATGCTAGTAAACTACACTTAGGGCCTTTTTCACCTACTGCTGATTAGCTTAATCATCACGCATTAAGAGTCTTTCTTAGCAGCTTGCAATCAATACCAGTATAAGATAATCAGCATTTTAGTAATTAAGGCCCTTTAAGTATCAATTAAAATAAATCAATACTTGGTGAAAACCAGGCTTGAAATTGTAATTTACGATATTTATGGTTAAAATACATTGCGACTAACAACATAATGAACATAGCTGTAAACCGAGGTTTAGAGCGTAATAAATTATCATAATTAATTAATTTTAACGACATCATGTTTAGTCCAATATTTATTAAATTAGAATAATATCTTTTATATCTTAAATATACCCAATTATGGAATGAACATATTTATGAATTATCCAATTATAAAAAAAACATTTAGCTCTCTTTGAGGGTAGAATGAAGGTTTATTTGTTAAAATATTAAGAAACTAAAAGTTAAAATCATTATCACAAAATAATATTTTATTAAATCATTATATCAAAATAAATTAAATCATTCTTAGTTGCATAATTTTATATAAAGATAGTATAGAGATAGTCTGAACCTTGGAAAAGGACATAGAGACCTTTTGTGGCAAAAAATAAACTCGAAGCGGGTGAATTAGGGAATTATAATTAGTACTAGCAGCCCGTCCCGGCTTTGCACGGGCTTAATATAATTTAAAAAATATTACTTCGACACAATGATATACAAATAAACCCTTACGTAGAGTTCCTAAAAAAAGAGCATATACCTACATTGAAATAGTTATTTGAAATAAAAATAACAAATTTTTGAATATATTTTTTTTTGTATTTTTTTTCTTTTTTTGTATTTTTTACTTTTATGTATTTTTCATACTATTAATTATTGTAAAAAGGTCATAACCACAAAACAAAAGCCATTAAATAAATAATTTATTGAGTTCAAGCCAGGGAGTAAACACTATTTGATGTTGTTTTATTTTTCACTAAATAATTAGCTTAACTGTTATTATGATACTTTTTAGATTACCGGAGTCGTTAGACATCTTTGAAAAATGTTACGGCTTTTGAGAATGTCTTTGGAGAATGTATCTTCCTGCCGCGTGAAAAGCCGTAACATCTTTCAAACATGTTTAACTGTTATTAGCTACCTACAACTACTACTATAACCTACAACTAAAAAGTATTTAATCGAAAATCATAATAACTATTTAAGTCACTTATTTATTAGGATAACTAAATGTACAACATATATTAATGGGTCTAGTTCTGAAAAGAACTTTTCGAATCCGTAGTTACCTACTAAACTAATTATCATCAAGCGACAAAATATTATCAAGCGACAATTTCTTAAATTCCGCACACGGCTGCTGCGTAGGGAGCCGACTGATTCCCCTCCCGTACCTCTGAGTGACGCCTACAAACTCTAAAACGCATAGTTGGCAGAGCGGAGTTTTTTCTAATTTTTAAACTAATTATATCTTTCGAATGAAATGTCCGAATCGAATAATTCACAAATAATATAAAGGTTTTGAAACAGTCTTAAATAATAATTTATTTATTTTGATAAGGATTAATTTAAATTTTTATTTTAAAATAAATGCACACTTATTGTGACATAACTGTAATAGTTAGATGTATGCTGTCGCGCCATTTTTTGTAGATAATAATGTGTTCTATAAAATTGCTTACATCATTTTGTTCTATCGTGAATAGTTTTCGCAGAGCACGCGATGTAAGTAACATTCTTGGTATTTTTTTTTGCACCTTGGGTTACGTTATCGGAGTTTTGGTAAGGATCCCTAATTTTTTTAAGATAAAACGTAGCCTATGTCCCTCGGATAGACTGTAGCTTTCCAACGGTGAAATAATTTTTCAAATCCGTTCATTAGTTTCAGAGCCTATTCGGTTCAAATACACAAACAATCTAACCTTTCCTCTTTATATAATAGTACTAGCAGCCCGTCCCGGCTTTGCACGGGCATAGTATAATTGAAGAAATATTATTTTGACACAATGATACCACAAATAAACCCCTTTTTACGTACGTCCTAATAAAAGAGCATATACCTACATTTAAATATTTGAAATAAAAATAACAAATTTTGTGAATATATGGTTGGGGAAAAAGTTTCTTCGCATTTTTTAAGAAAATTCAAAACATTTTTTAATATGGTTTATTTAAATTTAACTAAAGTATGTAGGTACCATTTTGTTCGATAACTTTTTGCCATCTTGTAGGTAGGGACATGATCCCATTGCTATAGAAATATTGGGACTTCTGATCAATATACCGCGACAAGTGGTTTTGGCAGTCCTCTCGTGATGTTAACCTGACACTGCCTAAAGAATTCTGAAGAGACCTAAACAGGTGGAAATCTGAAGGTGCAAGGTCAGGACTATACGACGGATGCATTAACACCTCCCAGCCAAACTCTCTTAGTTTTTGCTGAGTGGCTAAAGATGTGTGAGGTCTAGCGTTATCATGATGAAAAACCACACCCCTTCTGTTGATTAATTCCGGCCGCTTTCTCTCAACTTCTTGCTTTAATCTCATCAGTTGTTCGCAGTAGAGTTCAGAATCGATGGTCCTGCCTGGTGGTAACAGCTCATAATGAATAATGCCCTTCCAATCCCACCACACACACAGCAACACCTTGTTGCGAGTTAACCCGGGTTTCGCCACAGTCTGTGAAGCTTGACCGGCCTTTGACCACGACCTTTTTCGCACGTTCTTGTCGTACGTGATCCACTTTTCATCACCAGTTATCAGCTTCTTCAAAAATGGTTCGGTTTCATTACGTCGTAATAAAGAATCACAAATGAGTACACGGTTCATTAGGTTTCTTTCAGTGAGCTCGTGAGGTACCCAAATATCGAGCTTTTTTGTGTACCCCGTTTTTTTCAAATGCGCCAAAACTGTTTTGTGGTCAATTCCTAGTTCTTCAGCTACGTCGTAACTACTGATATGCCGATCTTGCTCCACTTTTTCAAAAATGGCATCCATTTTATCCGTAATAGGGCGACCAGAGCGACGTGCATCTTTGACATCAAAATTTCCGGATTGAAAACGCTTAAACCAAATTTGTGCTACTCTCACAGACACTGCACTAGGTCCATAAACATCGCAAATTTTTTTCGCGGCTTGCGTTGCATTTTTACCTTTTTTGTAGTAAAATTTTAAAATGTATCGAATTTCTTAATTAGATTCACTCATTTTGACAGTACGAAAAACAAATGAGAATCACACATTTTCCTAATTTGAATTTGGAATTATGTTCTTTAAAATTTAAACTTTCAATGATACCAAAACCAGCCAGATACAAATAGTATAGCCAAAGAGATTTTATTACAAGTTCATACATACTATAATGCGAAAAGACTTTTTCCCCGACCTATTATATTTTTTTCTTTTTTTGTATTTTTTACTTTTATGTATTTTTCATACTATTAATTATTGTAAAAAGGTCATAACCACAAAACAAAAACTCTTTAAGTCACTTATTTATTAGGATAACTAAATGTACAACATATATTAATGGGTCTAGTTCTGAAAATAACTTTTATATGATCAAACGACAATTTCTTAAATTCCGCACACGGCTGCTGCGTAGGGAGCCCCTCCCGTATCTTTGAGTGACGCCTACAAACTCTAAAACGCACAGTTGGCCGAGCGGAGTTTTTTCTAATTTTTAAACTCATGATATCTTTCGAATGAAATGTCCGAATCGAATAATTCAAAAAGTAATATAAAGGTATTGAAACATTCTTAAATAATAATTTATTTATTTTGATAAGTATTCATATCTAGGTACGAATAAAGAGCCTTTTCTGGCGTCGGTATTTAAATTTTTATTTTACAATAAATACACACATATTGTGTCATAACTATAATAGTTAGATGTATGCTGTCGCGAAATTGTTTGTAGATAATAATGTTTTCTATAAAATTGTAGTATATAATTTTGTTCTAGCGTGAATAGTTTTCGCAGCGCACGCGATGTAAGGAACATTCTTGGTATTTTGTTTGCACCTAGGGTTACGTTATCGGAGTTTTGTTAAGGATCCCTAATTTTTTTAAGATAAAACATAGCCTATGTCCGTCGCATAGACTGTAGCTTTCCAACGGTGAAATAATTTTTCAAATCCGTTCAGTAGTTTCAGAGCCTATTCGGTTCATATAAACAAACAATCAAACCTTTCCTCTTTGTATAATAGTATAGAAGTATAGATATATAGTATAGTATATAATATATATAGTATAGTATAGTATATAGATATAGTAGTATAGATATGTAGATGAGGAAGTCATATAATATCCAGGAAATAATTCGGCCTGACATCAGTCTAACACGACATTCACCCTAGCGGAGCCGGGTACCTCAACTGGTATACCTATAATAGTATATTTAATGAAATAACGGCCCCGTAAGATTTCTTACACTTCTTAATTTGAGTTTCAGCGACATCTACATTCAAAGCATTGTAATCATATTTTGAAAATAATCAGAAAAAGTATTGGTCGTGACGTGACATCTAGCAGCATTGTGTCGATTCGAATATAATCGAGAGATTCGTTGGCTGACGTAATTTTCGGGGTAGCTCACTTGGTTAGAGCAGTGGACTTGTAATCCAAAGGTCGCAGGTTCAAATCCTGCTTCCGACGAATGTCGCAACCAATACTTTTTTCAGATTATTTTTAAAATCTGATTACACTGCTCTCAACGTAGATGTCGCTGAAACTCAAATTAATGAGATAACTTACCGTCGTATCCATTAAATACATAACATTATCATTCCTGACAGTTTTTACCGTTCAAAAATATAAAATAAATTGTTATTTAAAAAGTACTTGACTTGAATATTCAAATTCAAAAATATTTGTTTCGTTTCAAAAAAAGATAGGTTGTAAGGATATACATTCCAAGGTTACAATTTTTTTTTTTGTTTTTCGAAACGTGTTTTCTTATTTTTTTTTAAAACTGTCAACAAGCCCTCTACATTCCCTTAACGGATTTTTAATTAATTATGGGACACCCTGAATATTATTTTCATTTTTTAAATAATGTATATAATGTATAATGATACAAATTTTTGTGTATTGTGTATAATGATATAAATTATTACCTATTTTGTTTTGATAACTGTTTTGAGGGTTAATGTGCCTTAAAACAGGTAACTTTGTCAAGAATTTGCAAATAACTCCTACATGAGACACGTGGAGTTATTTGCAAATTATCTCTTTATAGCGACTTCCAAACAATTAAACAACGTTAATTGTGTTATAACCGAGATTATAATCTCTGAAAATGTGTCGCGCAGCATCACCTGTCCCGGTTTAGTTTTTAGGGTTCCGTACCCAAAGGGTGAAAACGGAACCCTATTACTAAGCCTCCGCTGTCCGTCCGTCCGTCCGTCGGTCCGTCCGTCCATGTATCTCATGAACCGTAATAGATAGGCAGCTGAAATTTTCACAATGTGTGTATTTATTTTGCCAAATAATAAACAAATAAGTTTTACAAATAAGTAAAGTTAAAATATTATAAGAATTAAAGGGGGCGCCATACAAAAAATGTGATTTTTTGGTGATAAATAATTTACGATGGTACGGAACCATTCGTGTGCGAGTCCGACTAGGACTTGGCCGGTTTTTACGATATAGCCAAAATATTTTTACAATTACTTGGTAAGTATTTTTTTATTTGCTAGTATAATAAGAAACCTATACTTCGTTGCCATGCCAGGACTTTCAATTTACGACTCGACTACATTGGAGTAACAAGTATTGAACTGGGTTTACGCGTATAATTGATTTCAATCGATGAGGACAATACTAAAAAAACCGCCCAAGTGCGAGTCGGATTCGCACACGAAGGGTTCCGTACAAGATTTAACAAAAAAATATTATTTTAACACATTTTTTGTATGGGGCCCCCTTTAATTATTATTATTATCTAATAAATATTATAAAGGGGAATGTTTGTAATAATGGATGGATGGATGGATGGATGGATGTTTGTTACTCTTTCACGTAAAAACTACTGAATGGATTTTAATGAAACTTTACAATAATATAGCTTATACATCAGAATAACACATAGGCTACAATTTATAAACATATTGTGCCCATGGGCTTTAGAACTTTCACGGGGCTGCGAAAACGATGCCGGTAGCGCTACTTCACACCGGCGGGCGCGGGGCCGGGGGCGGGGCTGGCGGTCCGCCGGGGGCGGGTGCGGGGAGGGGGGGGCGGGTACGGCTTGGTATTTCCCGCAACTTTAGGACTACTTGGCAAAATCCTCGAGAACCAATTACTCGATTTAGATGCGGATTGTATCTACGTCTAGCCTGATTCTACTCAAAACTTATAGGCTACATAATATAACGCTTCATTACCTGAAGGGTGAGTAGTGAGTGTTAAATTCTTATAACTTGCGAACCACTAACCCGATTTATGTGCTTATTTTATCAATGTATAGGATCTCTGGGAGCTGTCAGGTTCGAGATGGGTTACTGTTTTCGATGTTGAGCCTGGCTGTGGGTTGGAGTCCACGCAAAACTTACCTACATTACACGTTACTTACTTACTAGGTAAACAATGTTGCAGTGCAAGTGCAGAAAGGTTCTGGCGGCAAATGCTTTTTAGGGTTCCGTACCCAAAGGGTAAAAACGGAACCCTATTACTAAGCCTCCGCTGTCCGTCCGTCCGTCCTTCCGTCCGTCCGTCCGTCTGTCCGTCTGTCACAGGGCTGTATCTCATGAACCGTAACAGATAGGAAGCTGAAATTTTCACAGATTATGTATTTATTTTGCCGCTATAACAACAAATAGGCAACATTATAAAATAATAATAATAATTAAAGGGGGGCCCCATACAAAAAAACGTGTTTTTTTTAATCTTGTGCGATGGTACGGAACCCTTCGTGTGCGAGTCCGACTCGCACTTGGCCGGTTTATTTTAAATAGCCACCAAATGTCAACGAAGCTCTAAATGGGAATTATTGGATGTTTCTCATTAAATCATGCTATTTTATCTCGAACGATCTTGATTACATTTGGTAGATGGATACATTGTTCTGGACCAGTTTGACCCTATTTTGGATCAGCCATGTCGGATACTTTTTATCCATGAAATAATTTAGCCGACGCTAACCCGAGCGGAGCCGGGTACCGCAGCTAGTTTTATTATACCTATTTGTTGTTATAGCGGCAAAATAAATACACACTCCGTGAAAATTTCAGCTTCCTACCTATTACGGTTGACGAGATACAGCCCTGTGACAGACGGACGGACGGACGGACGGACGGACGGACGGACGGGCAGCGGAGGCTTAGTAATAGGGTTCCGTTTTTACCCTTTGGGTACGGAACCCTAATAAACCAATGAGAGTGCTTCTGCGGAATCTATAGAAATTTCATGAAATCTACATATTTATTTTTGCGACCACTGTTTGTTAATTACAAACAATTCTGATGTTAATAAAACAAAAACTGTCGTATCCAGAGTGGGTGGATTAACATTTGTGCAGTGCTTTGTGTTATTGCTGGACTAAACCGGTTTTTGTATGGTTATTCCGGTGCTAATCCCGTACTAAGTTTTGACAGATTGAATCTGAATACGAATGTACGAATTTGGCACCATTAAACTCTGTGAAAATTTCAGCTGCCTACCTATTACGGTTCCTGAGATACAGCCCTGTGACAGACGGACGGACGGACGGACGGTTAGCGGAGGCTTAGTAATTGGTTCTGGCGGCAAATGCTTTTTAGGGTTCCGTACCCAAAGGGTAAAAACGGAACCCTATTACTAAGCCTCCGCTGTCCGTCCGTCCGTCCTTCCGTCCGTCCGTCCGTCTGTCCGTCTGTCACAGGGCTGTATCTCATGAACCGTAACAGATAGGAAGCTGAAATTTTCACAGATTATGTATTTATTTTGCCGCTATAACAACAAATAGGCAACATTATAAAATAATAATAATAATTAAAGGGGGGCCCCATACAAAAAAACGTGTTTTTTTTAATCTTGTGCGATGGTACGGAACCCTTCGTGTGCGAGTCCGACTCGCACTTGGCCGGTTTATTTTAAATAGCCACCAAATGTCAACGAAGCTCTAAATGGGAATTATTGGATGTTTCTCATTAAATCATGCTATTTTATCTCGAACGATCTTGATTAAATTTGGTAGATGGATACATTGTTCTGGACCAGTTTGACCCTATTTTGGATCAGCCATGTCGGATACTTTTTATCCATGAAATAATTTAGCCGACGCTAACCCGAGCGGAGCCGGGTACCGCAGCTAGTTTTATTATACCTATTTGTTGTTATAGCGGCAAAATAAATACACACTCCGTGAAAATTTCAGCTTCCTACCTATTACGGTTGACGAGATACAGCCCTGTGACAGACGGACGGACGGACGGACGGACGGACGGACGGACGGGCAGCGGAGGCTTAGTAATAGGGTTCCGTTTTTACCCTTTGGGTACGGAACCCTAATAAACCAATGAGAGTGCTTCTGCGGAATCTATAGAAATTTCATGAAATCTACATATTTATTTTTGCGACCACTGTTTGTTAATTACAAACAATTCTGATGTTAATAAAACAAAAACTGTCGTATCCAGAGTGGGTGGATTAACATTTGTGCAGTGCTTTGTGTTATTGCTGGACTAAACCGGTTTTTGTATGGTTATTCCGGTGCTAATCCCGTACTAAGTTTTGACAGATTGAATCTGAATACGAATGTACGAATTTGGCACCATTAAACTCTGTGAAAATTTCAGCTGCCTACCTATTACGGTTCCTGAGATACAGCCCTGTGACAGACGGACGGACGGACGGACGGTTAGCGGAGGCTTAGTAATTGGGTTAAAAAATAATAGGATATTTGTTGTAAGGTGCGCAGTATACATTTATTTAGTCTTAAGCTAAGCAAAGACAAACTCGTGTGGTCTACAGCTCAAAGAGCCATTAGCAAAGTTAAATTGATAAAAGAAAAAAAATCTTAATTAATCTTCAAATGATTGAAACGTATTGATATATTTATTTATATAGATGCCATTACTGTAGAAGATACACAACTATATTTAAAGTATTGGTATGAAGTAGTGTCAGACTACTAACGAAACATACATCTATCCAATTTTCTTTACGGGCAATACCTATCTGGCTTCTATATCAGCAGCACTTCTCACGTATTCAGAGTCGCTATCATTTTAATGAATCTCATTAAACATATTAAAGTAATAAGCAATGTGTGTTCTAAGCGTGCCTTATTACATGACTAGCTGCGGTACCCGGCTCCGCTCGGGTTAGTGTCGGCTAAATTATTTCATGGATAAAAAGTAGCCCACATGGCTGATCCAAAATAGGGTCAACCTGGTCCATGACAATGTATCCATCTACCAAATTTAATCAAGATCGTTCGAGATGAAATAGCATGATTAAATGAGAAACATCCAATAATTCCCATTTAGAGCTTCGTTGACATTTGGTGGCTATTTAAAAAAAAAGCATTTGCCGCCAGAACCTTTCTGCACTTGCACTGCAACATTGTTTACCTAGTAAGTAAGTAACGTGTAATGTAGGTAAGTTTTGCGTGGACTCCAACCCACAGCTAGCCTCAACATCGAAAACAGTAACCCATCTCGAACCTGACTGCTCCCAGAGATCCTATACATTGATAAAATACGCACATAAATCGGGTTAGTGGTTCGCAAGTTATAAGAATTTAACACTCTCTACTCACCCTTCAGGTAATGAAACGTTATATTATGTAGCCTATAAGTTTTGAGTAGAATCAGGCTAGACGTAGATACAATCCGCATCTAAATCGAGTAATTGGTTCTCAAGGATTTTGCCAAGTAGTCCTAAAGTTGCGGGAAATGCCAAGCCGTACCCGCCCCCCCCCTCCCCGCACCCGCCCCCGGCGGACCTCCCGCCCCGCCCCCGCCGCCGCTCCCGCCGCCGCCCCCGGCCCGCTCCCCCCGGTGTGAAGTAGCGCTACCGGCATCGTTTTCGCAGCCCCGTGAAAGTTCTTAAGCCCATGGGCACAATATTTTTATAAATTGTAGCCTATGTGTTATTCTGATGTATAAGCTATATTATTGTAAAGTTTCATTAGAATCCATTCAGTAGTTTTCACGTGAAAGAGTAACAAACATCCATCCATTCATCCATCCATCCATCCATTATTACAAACTTTCCCCTTTATAATATTTATTAGATTAGATATTGCGAGTTAATAGTCTGTTTGACTATCTCGAGAATTTCTTTAAACACAATTAAACACGAACATTTCAGAGCACTTTAATACAACGCTGTTAAAAAGATCACAAATTATGGAAATATGTAACATCACGTCAATTCCCAGAATGGGTAGGAGGAGATGATAGAGTGCAATTCGATACGATAACAGCATACACTGATATAGCGGACCGTTAGCAAAACGCGATTTTCACTCTGCTAATGGCAAAACGGTTATTTCATACCGAATACTCGTTTAAAATTAACAAAAAATCTCTGCTATTAATAACCGAGTCGATACGGTTATTGTAAAACTGTAAAAAAATGCAATGCGCTTTGCTAATCTGGCTGTTAAAACTGTAGATTTCAACTACTTAAAAGACTCTGTTAATATAAACCTACCGGTCAGACAAAAAAAAATAACATAAAAAATAACCGACTTCAAAGAAAAAGCACTTTTGGCAAAATTATTGCCATTTTTGTAGTTACGATTTTTGTTATTTTTTGAGTCAGCGTCAGCCGGGCACGCGCTGCGCCAATCAAGAGAACCTTGGCTACCTTGGCTGACACCGACTCAAAAAATAACCAAAATCGTAACTACAAAAATGGCAATTATTTTTTACTTTTTAGTGCTTTTTCTTTGAAGTCGGATATTTTTTTTTGTTATTTTTTTTATTTGTTTATTTTTAGTGAATCTGAAGTACACTTACTAATTTGTACACGTCCTTTCCAATAAAAAAAGAATCACCGAAATCGGTTGGCGTTATATTGAGTTATTCGTCCATTTGTCGTGCACATTTTAATACAAATTTAAGACTTATATAATTTTCTCATGGATATCATTGTCAGAACTTAACCAAATTAAAATAGGACTACTTGAGAAGCACTAGCTTTCATTTAAAAAAATAATCATCAAAATCGGTTCACCCAGGCAAAAGTTATGAGGTAACAAAAAAAAATTATAAAAAACATACAGACGAATTGAGAACCTCCTCCTTTTTTGAAGTCGGTTAAAAACTAACCGTATAAGCGTAACAGAGTTATTACGGTTGCTATTTCCAGATTATACTGTAAGCTGTATCGTAACCAATTTATTCGGTTGTAAATAACAATCATACGGTTATATTTAACAGTTGCGTTTTCTCAGTATACTCTTGTTTCTTCTAAAGGCTTCTTGGATGCTCTTCGATCACGGTTGCTACCAACTTGACATTTTCTTGGTAACTTCATGGTCCGTAAACCGACATGTTACCTAAATTGACGTTTACGACAAACCGATCGAGTAACTTTTTCATTTTTTTTTTATGTGACTGGACATGGATGGCTAATACCACAAGTTCTGTCATGGTATTAGCCCAACACCACATGGGAACTAGGTGCCATGCCAGGACCTTCCTTATATTGCACGGCTACATTAAACTGGATGGAAAACACGGACAATTTTCATTGCCGCTTCGACCATCGTTCATCCAATGCGATGGTACCAACCCGGTCGGGATTAACCCTACCACCTAGTAAGTAAGGAAAGGGACCTACAGTTTAACGTGGAATCCGAACCACGGCCAGCCTCTCTTAACGGTCGAATGGTCACCCATCCAAGACCAGACCGGACCTAGCGTTGCTTAACTTCGGAGAGCGATCGCCGAAGTGTCGCGCCACTGGGCCACTGAGGCTGACATGTATGGACAATAGATGAGCACGCGGAACATTTGCGAGTCCAAGTTTGATTTGACAGCTTACGCATCAATGATTCCAGACAATCAGTATAATCATCAGCAGGTACATACCAGCATCTATTTTATATAGCCAATCTAGATAACGCAAGCACTTGGCCCAGGCAGACCGACATATTTAGCATCAGAGGGTTGGTCTCTAACATGTGAACACAGATTCAGCCATTTACCTTATCGTGACCAAAAATGTCGTGACCTCCTGGAATATTAGCGCATCAAAGGCAAGTTCTCTAGCCCCTACACCACGAGCTCAGCAATGGCATACCTGGCATGGCACATAGATCCCGTGTGGTGCATTAGGCTAACATCACGATAATTATTTTGTTGGTATTTTTTAAAGTTCGTAAATTATTATTCAATGCGGTGGTACCAACCCGGGCGGGCTTAAACCCTACCACCTAGTAGGGGAAGGGGACCTACAGTTTTACGTGGGTTCCGAACCATGGGGCAGCTTGCATTCGTGACGAAATGCACTTATCCAACTCGTAATGAGAAAGAAAGTGGTGCATGCGAAGATTTGAATCCAGACCTCTGGTATGCTAGGCAAGCCCCGGAACGACTTGGCTACGAGCCGCTGAAAATTAGTGTGAAATTCAATGACCTTTAAGGTCCTTGCTTGCGGCGACGCTAGGTTCGGTTCTCCTCTTTACCTAAAATATGGTTGAGGGAGGCGATGGCTGTGCCCGGCGTGATCCTCGTGAACGGGTGCTGTTTGTGGGGACTGGCTTGCTCCAATTGGCAACATGTTAGATGGCGGGCATGGTCTTTACAAATAAACTGATATTTTTCGACGTGAATTGTTGATTCTTGTCAATTCATGAAATTCAGTGTTTTATCTGTAATTGTAAGCAGCGGCAAATACTTTCGTAAACTTAGACTAAGTGGACGTTGAAAAAAATTCCAGCGGACTTTCTTCCCAGTTCTACTTCGCTGGGATTGCTAAATTGGCAAATGATACAATGTGACAAATCCGAATGCAGTGAACTATCTATGGATGATGAATAAATAATAGACAGTACATTAAACCAAAAAACATTGTAATCAGAATGTTTTAAGGAATTATAAATTAGATAAAAAAAAACTGAATTATAGTATCGCATTATCCATGAAAAGGGAATACTACTGCTACAGAGGAAACAGAAAAAAACAATCTTGTTAGACATTCGGTGTTCCGCCGTGTCCATACAGTGAAAGTGCTCGGATCAAAATGCTCCGGTCTGTCGCGTCGCACGCCCCGCTCCGCTATCGATATTATCGCATTGTGATATAGAAAGCCGCCGACTACCTGCTGCACAATAAGACAACATCGATAAATGCGTGTTCGTGTTAGGGTTCCGTGAGACACAGTCCGGGACAGTCTGAAAATGTTCACAAATAAGCCACATTGGCGGGCTAATTCTGGCGCCCAGAAGTAGAGTATTCATGTGTCAATATTTCAACGGTGGAGCAAAATTACTTGATGAAATCAGTCAAAATATTGTATTGTATTTTTTTTCTTTCTTTTCGATACAGGGAACACTTGGAGTCGTTCAGAGTTTATAACATATGATACGATTTACACATAAAAATTATAATATCAGATTCTGTCATTATCATGAAAGTTCAAATGTATATACTAAGTATCCAAACATTTAAAATTACTATTGTCAATATAATATGTATGTATGTAAGTAGATTTGTGACCAGTTTGAAGGCTGACAGCAGTAATAATCATAAATTTTACAACCAGACAAACCTGCCTTACAAAGCGCAGTATCAGTCAGCCTCAATGGCCCAGTGGCGCGACCACAGAAATCGGAATTATTTATTCCGATTTCTGTGGGCGCGACACTTCGGCGATCGCTCTCCGAAGTTAAGCAACGCTGGGTCCGGTCTGATCTTGGATGGGTGGACCATTCGACCGTTGAGAGAGGCTGGCCGTGGTTCGGATCCCACGTTAAACAGTAGGTCCCCTTCCTTACTTACTAGGTGGTAGGGTTTGTCCCGCCCGGGTTGGTACCATCGCATTGGATGAACGATGGTCGAAGCGGCAATGAAAATTGTCCGTGTTTTCCATCCAGTTCAATTTAGCCGTGCAATATAAGGAAGGTCCTGGCATGGCACCTAGTTCCCATGTGGTGTGTTGGGCTAATACCATGACAGAAGGTATGGTATTAGCCATCCATATCCAGTCACATAAAAAAAAATTTTTTTCAAACTTTACTATTTTATTCGTAGGCGAATAATTAAATCGTAACATCAAATATGTTTTCCCTCTCATCTGTTTTGTCAGTTGTTCTTTGGGAAATAACCAGTTTTATTACGTGGTAACACAATGCACAAAATCCGGTTTTGTTTCACATTTTATGCATAATTGTGTACATATCTATATTGTTTAATTTGTTTTAGTAATAACTGGCAGAATGTAATTGACAGGCCATATTTAAAAAATAAAAATGTTAGTCACATACCTGGCGTCCACAGAAGAAAACTGAACCAATAAACTTCTGTCCCTATAATAATACATATTTAATATATATTTTATTCATTATACAAAAAAAAAAAAACTTTATTTCATTTGCGAATCTTAATAAAAACTATATCAAAAACAAGAATTAAATACGTACTAGCTAAAATGAAAACCGTCCAGGAGCAGTCGAGACGGGATTGCAGCAGTGCCGGGGGCCCCCGACAACCCTGGTGCCCATCAGACGAGATAAAACCGTCCAGGAGCAGTCGAGACGGGATTGCAGCAGTGCCGGGGGCCCCCGACAACCCTGGTGCCCTTCAGACGAGATAAAACCGTCCAGGAGCAGTCGAGACGGGATTGCAGCAGTGCCGGGGGCCCCCGACAACCCTGGTGCCCATCAGACGAGATAAAACCGTCCAGGAGCAGTCGAGACGGGATTGCAGCAGTGCCGGGGGCCCCCGACAACCCTGGTGCCCTTCAGACGAGATAAAACCGTCCAGGTGCAGTCGAGACGGGATTGCAGCAGTGCCGGGGGCCCCCGACAACCCTGGTGCCCATCAGACGAGATAAAACCGTCCAGGAGCAGTCGAGACGGGATTGCAGCAGTGCCGGGGGCCCCCGACAACCCTGGTGCCCATCAGACGAGATAAAACCGTCCAGGAGCAGTCGAGACGGGATTGCAGCAGTGCCGGGGGCCCCCGACAACCCTGGTGCCCATCAGACGAGATAAAACCGTCCAGGAGCAGTCGAGACGGGATTGCAGCAGTGCCGGGGGCCCCCGACAACCCTGGTGCCCATCAGACGAGATCAAAAATCTCATCCATGGGCACCGAGTGCGGGAAGGCCCCCATAACTCTCGCTGCGTTCCCCCTCTGGACAGCCAGACTGATGAGTTGGAGGTGGAATAATTTAATTTAATTTAATAATATTTTAATTATTTAATAAAAAAAATAATTTAATAATACAGATAACAATAAACATTTATTTGTCGGTGATGTGCATTGTGTTACCGCTTGGCAAATTTTAGGAGTCAAAATTCATATATTTATTCGCTATTGATAATCCGACTGAATAGAAATGAGATTATTATGCGAAAATGTATTTTATGGATTTGAAATTCCAGCAACGAATGCACATTTATTTAACATATAAGTCTCGCCTCCACTTTTATTTTAGTTATTCGTCTTTAAGTTAAGTTAAGTTACAATCATGTAAAGTCAAAGTGATTCTGAGCTCAAGGTTTGCTTACGGAGCTCTCAGAGGGCTTGCAATGTTCTCACTTGACTATTTTTTTGCTGACAAATTCGACAGTTCCTGCCGGCCATGCTTCAATGTTTGATTTATTTGTAGAATGTAAACTTTCGATGTCTATTTCACCGGAACATTTTTGTTTTATTATTTTCAATGTAACCAAAAATTCGTTCTGCGATTGACAAACTATAACCTTCTTGTTTAGAACTTACCACATTTTATGAAGAATTTTGTGAACGATGTATATCACACCAAAACGAATGTGATATTTACGAATCGACCGTGAAGCAAGGACACGTTAATTAAAGAAAGTTGAAAATGAAAAGAACTACTTTACGAATATGCTGCAACTTTACGAATATAACCCGAACCAGCAAAATATACAATTCGCGGGTATTGCGTCTAACCAATTTCGCCACCTGCTGTATACCCATAATTTGAAATTCTCCTACAGTCCCTCTTCCCGTAATCAATATCTCCTACTAACACAGTATTTATGAAAATACCTGCATACATTTATTTAACACTATACCTGCGTTACGCACCTTGACTTCAAAGATTGAACATTCAAATATATCAAACATGTTCGGGTCCAGCCTTGCAGTATATTCGTGAAGTAGTTATTTTGACAGGGAATGTTCTTTAATTAATGTGTCCTTGTTTCACGGTCGATTGTACATATATACATGTCACATTCCTTGACAGATAATCTGACAACCATATCTCCAGTATGGTGCCAGAGTGATTCGTTTGGCCACTTCTCGATGCACATTATTATTATTTTTTTTATGTGACTGGACATGGATGGCTAATACCACACCTTCTGTCATGGTATTAGCCCAACACGTGGTGTGTATGGGAACTAAGCGCCATGCTAGGACCTTCCTTATATCGCACGGCTACATTGAACTGGATGGCAAACACGGACAATTTTCATTGCCGCTTCGACCATCGTTCATCCAATGCGATGGTACCAACCCAGGCGGGACTAACCCTACCACCTATCATTTCTCAATTCCAGATCTACGCATGCTTCGGGACGCGGTCCGTCGAATTTTCGTTGCACTAAATTGCGTCCTGTGCAGCAGGCCTATTCCCGGCATTACGGAATCAGCAATCCGGAATCCTGAGACTCGAAAACCACTTAGCGGTTTTCAAAGCGTTTTTTTTTACGAAAAGATTCCGGAACATAGTTTTATTAATTAATCAAGGTTTTCCGTCGTAAAAATCGCTTTGAAAACCGCTATAAAAGGGGTTTTCTAGATTCAGGATTGCTGATTACGGAATTGCAGGAATAGACCTGCGGTTCTCACGTGTCTATGGAAGTCAAGAACATTAGGAGTCAGCCAATTCGTAAGCAAACTGACTGGCCGGCGTTACCGTCAGTGATACTCGTATATTGTTACTAAAAGTTGGCTGCCGCCGTGAGTTTTGCTCGCTCATCTCATCCTTTCTTAGTCCACGCTTGTTAAGGATGCCCAGGGGAACGATTCCAGCCTATACAGGATGTTTCAACTGCAAGTATTTATTTATTTATTTATTTATAAAGGTTTGCCAACAGGTTGACACATTTACATTTACGTTTATACATCACATATTAAATATAACAGTGTGCAGACCCAATAACAGGCAAACACAACCTGCATTTAAAGAACGGACATATTGCAACACTAGCTAGGGCGCAGACGAGCGGGGCGACAACACGAACGCGACGAGTCAAAAAGTGACTCCGCGCGGCAATGATGGCGGAGGCGCGGTGGGGGGGGGGGGGGGGTGGTGAAGGCGCAGGCGGGATGGACAGTCCGGTGGTGAAGATGACAACTGCGCGTCGTCGGCGTCGCGCCGCTCGAAAGCAAACCCGCCAACTTAAACGTAGAACAATTTAAATCAGAGAAAAAATAATAGTTTAAAAAAACTAAAAAAAACACGCTTTTATAGCTAACCGAACTAAAAAATAGAAAATAATTTTTAATTTTAAAGAGTTTATATTACAGTAGTAGAAGATCGAACAATCAATCAGAATTTATCACCTCAAGATAAAATTATAATAAAGTTTAAGTTATTAACAAAATAATTCAATTCAGAGTAAAAAGCGTGGGGTGCTTGATAAAGTAAATGTAACAATCATTCTATTTGCAACTGTCTATCAGAGGAGAGTTATGAAAAGTAGTAAAATGCACCCCACGCTTTTTACTCTGAATTGAATTATTTTGTTAATAACTGAAACTTTATTATAATTTTATCTTGAGGTGATAAATTCTGATTGATTGTTCGATCTTCTACTACTGTAATATAAACTCTTTAAAATTAAAAATTATTTTCTATTTTTTAGTTCGGTTAGCTATAAAAGCGTGTTTTTTTAGTTTTTTTAAACTATTATTTATTTTTAATTTTTTAGTTCGATTTTTCGAATTCATATGCATTATTTGTACTCCAATCAATAAGACTTTATAATTACAAATTTTTTGATCGTATTAAATTCCTTCCTTATCGACTGTAATTTCAAAGCATTGGTGTTTACCAAATTTTGTCCCGTAAAATAAATAGATTAAAAATTTATGTTCGGTTGTACAATCTCTTTATTAGATAGGTAGGAACTAATGTTAATAAAATACATATTTAATTTAGACTTAAAGATAAAAAACTTCTTCTAAAAGAGCCGGAGCTCCAGCTGTACCTAGAATACTGGCGGTGTTGCCTCTTTGGATTTCGAGGCTTATTCGCCGGACAAAATGTGCCCCGGACCTGGGATCACCAGAACTTTCATTTAAAAGTTTGCCTAACGTTGAAGCAAAAGTTATCGCTTCTGGTGACCATGAACCGAGTGTCTCGGCGGCGAAAGCTAAAAACTCAAAAGAACTCGCCACGCAGCTGTATTTTTTATGTTTATTTGCTGCTGCCCTCTCATTCAGGCCACTTCTCGCGCGGCTCCGGCCGCGCGAGAAGTGGCCTGAATGTAGGACGGCGCCAGAGTATCCACACAGGTGGCGTCCCATATTAATGCCTTTCCACTTGCCCACGGCACTAAGGTCACCCCGTCCGGGCGTTTACCATCCGAGCGACTGATTCCTGGGGGCTCGGTGATGCTGGGGTAGTTTGCTGTCACCAGTGCTCTTTTTATAATGTTATTTATATTGTAATGGCGGGATAAACGACCAGCGCTCCTTTGGCATGATAAACCGTGGTGGCCCCCCCATTCGGTAACGTTGGTACCACAGACGCACGTATGAGGATGGCACAATCTAGCACCGACTCGAAGGCCTATTGAAATTCTGAGAGTTTTACTGTCAAGCAGAGTGCCTAGGCTTGGTGATGGATAGGCCCCCCGCCCCGGATTCGGCGACTGATGATGCTAGAATGCGAGCTTTGTCAATGTCAGCACTATTCATCAAGAGGGAAGAGTGTATAGATTTTATAATCGGCAAATCCCAGGCTTTTTGGAGTTTAAGACGGATTGGAATAGGTTCTTCTGGGCACCTGGATTTCCAACCTTCGATAGCCCTGTTCAAGCAGTCCACCTCGAAATCACAGCCAAGTGATGGTGAAAGAATACTACCCACGAGTGGTAAACTGCTGTGGACGGAACTCAAAAATGCTGGAAGTGCAACATCTTTTGTGCATCGTATGCCAACTCCGCCGAAGCCTATGGGAAGAGAGGCTTGTATCCAAGCATTTCCTTCTAATTGAATGTTCGTTATTTGGGATAGGCCTTTTTTGACAATAGCGTCTATTTTAGTTAGTGATTCTGTATTGCGCCATAAAGGGCAACAGCGCATAAAGTATGTGAATCGTGGGATACCAAAACAAAATTTAAGGAGATGTAAGCCGACATGAGGTTGGATAGCACGAAGGCGATTTGTGAATATCTCCAACATATTGGTTTTATTTTCTAAAAGCGTTGTTGTGGATTGTTCCGTCAACGGGGCGCCCAGGAAGAATCTGTTCTCTTCAGTTAGAGTTTTGATTCCCGGTGTAATTTTTTCCAAAAGGCTTTTGATTTCTGTTGTCCTATCGGCGGTTAATTTCGAGAATATTGCTTCGCATTTTGTAGGGTTCAGCTCTGCATAAAGAATGAACAAGGTGAGAACGCAATTATCCTGAAAACATTTTTGCCTCCGTTGTACTGTACCAAGTATGGAGTGTACAGAGTCTCTACACTCCATAGTACCAAGTGCCCGAGCGAAAGAGTAAGTCCGAAAGTGCGGGCATGCGCAGATCTCGCGCTAGCTCTGTCTCTTTTACTCCACTACAGAGGATCTATAAAAGAATTTATTAATCCTGGCGGTCCTAATAAGGATAATGGGAAACTGTTATGAAATTATTGCATTGTCATCGGTCCTTGATACGTTTTTTTTTATGTGACTGGACATGATGGCTAATACCACACCTTCTGTCATGGTATTAGCCCAACACACCACATGGGAACTAGGTGCCATGCCAGGACCTTCCTTATATTGCTCGGCTACATTGAACTGGATGGAAAACACGGACAATTTTCATTGCCGCTTCGACCATCGTTCATTCAATGAGATGGTACCAACCCGGGCGGGATTAACCCTACCACTTAGTAAGTAAGGAAGGGGACCTACAGTTTAACGTGGAATCCGAACCACGGCCAGCCTCTCTCAACGGTCTAATGGTCACCCATCCAAGACCAGACCGGACCCAGCGTTGCTTAACTTCGGAGAGCGATCGCCGAAGTGTCGCGCCACTGGGCCACTGAGGCTGAGAATGCAAAGTTTCAAATTAATCAGACTTCTGGAAACTGGTGAAAATTAATCTCAAAGATTCCATTACATACATAGATACATGCAACCCAAGCTAATAAAAGCGTGTTAAAAAAAGAATTGATTAATCCTGGCGGTCCTAATAAGGATAATGGGAAACTGTTATGAAATTATTGCATTGTCATCGGTCCTTGATACGTATACAAAGTTTCAAATTAATCAGACTTCTGGAAACTGGTGAAAATTAAGTTCAAAAAAGATTCCGTTACATAGATGCAACCCAAGCTAATAAAACCGTGTTAAAAAGGGTAAACTTTGTAAGTAATAAAAAAAAATAAAAAGGACAAACATAAACACAAACTTCACATTTGCTGAAGCTTTTAACACAACAATGAATAAAAATAAAAAATAAAACAGAATGCCTAAAAGACTAACATAAAAAGGAATGAAAACAAATAAAAACAAAAATATTGTATTTGTGTCTAAGTCTGTTAAGGTTTGTGTGCGAATATAATTTCTTTGATTAGAAGCTTATAATATTTTAGCATTACACGAGAACAAGTCGATCGTGTGCAGTTTAAACAGCTCATTGTACTTTCTACATAGCCTAGCTATATTATGGTTATAACCCAGTGTACTTTTGTAGCGTCGGAGCCAGAATGGATTATATTTTCCTAGTCTGGTCGTTGGTCGAGGCACTTGAAAGTAAATCTTGTTCAACAATTCAGGACATTCTAGTTGGCCGTTGACGATTTTGTAAAGGAGCATCTGGTCCGCCAAGTTACGCCGGCCAAAGAGGGAATCTACTTTATAGTGTCTCAACCGATCAGTATACGACCTGTGCAAATACATTTTTTTATCATGTATCGTTTTAAAGTAAAGAAAACGTTTCTGCACTCGTTCGATTCTATCAACGTGGTTGTTGGAATATGGGGTCCAAACACTAGAGCAATATTCTAAATTGCTTCGAACGAGTGAGTTATACACTGTTATTTTACTAGCTGCCTGTTTGAATTCTTTACAATTTCTATAGATAAAACCGAGCATTTTAAAAGACTTTTTGATTATATGATCATAATGTATTCAAAAGGTCAATTTGGTATCAAATATGACACCCAGATCCCTGATGTGATCAACTTCGTCTAAATAAACATCTTTAATGGAGTAGCGTGACTGAACAGGAACTCTCTTCCTTGTGAATTTAATGTGTTTACATTTTGATAAATTTAAATCAAGTCTGTTTTCCAGGCACCAGTTATAAATTCTCTCGATGTCCTCTTGTAGCATTAGTGCGTCCGAAAAATTATTCATAGTTTTATAAATTTTTAGATCATCGGCAAACATTAAAAACTTACAATTGAAAATTACTTTAGAGATATCATTAATGAAGACGGAGAAGAGAATAGGACCCAAATGAGAGCCTTGCGGTACTCCGGAAGCAGCATAAAAGTATCGAGATTCATGGCCGCAGGCAACAACCTTTTGACGTCTTCCGTTCAAATAAGAACATAACCACTAGAGTAAGTTTCCGTGTATCCCATACTCGTTTAATTTACGCAACAATATTTGATGATCAACCCTGTCAAATGCTTTACTAATATCAGTGTAAATTGTGTCTACTTGTTTAGAATCGTCCAGAGCCTCACACAAGTCACTGTGAAAGCACATAAGATTGGACAGAGTTGACATTTTTGTACGGAAGCCATGCTGCTATGTGATTAAGATATGTTTAAATTGATCCGTTATTATGGAGCAAATGATTGCTTCAAACGCCTTAGCAAAAACGGATAAAATCGAAATCGGTCTGTAGTTTTGAACATTACATGGATCGCCATTTTTAGGAATAGGAATAACGTGAGCCTGCTTCCATTTATAGGGAAAAATGCCGCACACTAACGATTTGTTAAAGATTATATGAATAGGAACCGCAAGACTGTTAGCACAATTAGTGACAAATAGAGAGGGGATACCATCTGGCCCGGTTCCTTTGTTTTTATCTAGTTTTTTTAGAGTAGTTTTGACAGTTTTTAGGCTAATTGACATTGTACCAATAGTAGATAAAATATTAGAATTTGTAAAGTTATTAGTGAAGTTCAAGTGAGTTGGTTGACGTTACAATTTGGTTGTTGTTTTGGTACACTGCCTGAAATTGATTTGCAAATAATTCACAGATAGTCGTAGGTGTGGCTGCTTTAGAGTCTAGTAGATACATTTCACTAGGAATGTTACTTTTATTATTACGTTTTGATTTTAAATATGACCAAAACATTTTTATGTTTTTGTTATTGGTTAGAGAATTTTCAACGTTTATCTGGTAAGTTCTGTAACATTTTTTAATTGCTGAATGGCATCGTGATCTAGCATATTCGAAGTCAATTTGATCAAGTGGATTTTTATATTTTAAGTATTTTCTATGAAATTTGTTATTTTCTTTAATTAATTTTATGGGACCATTTGTGTACCACGGTGGGTAACAGGAACGTGAATATTTTATTTCAGGTACATGTGTTTCGATAATATGATCAAGATGAGAATAAAATATCTTTAACATTTCGTCAACCGTAGAAGCGACAGGTAAAAGCGTCTGCCACTCGAGTGGTAAACTAGTTTATCAATTTCATTATTAATTGAGGAATAGTCAGCCTTACGGAAGTTAAGTTTATTCAAAAAGTAATTTTTAAGGCATTTTGTAAGAGAAAATTGTAAATGCATTTCTATTGGAGGATGGAAGTAGTCTACGTTACTCAAAATTACTTCAGGCGATATGCACTTAATAATTGAATTGTTGTATAGAATCAAGTCTAAAATTTTGCCTTCATGATTCTTTAGGTAATTAAATTGTTGAAAATTATTTAACGACATAAAATCTATGTGGCCCATGTTGCAATCGAAATGAGATGGAGTTGTACTCGTTGAGTTGGTATCTGACGGTGATTTCAGGGACCACGTGATTAGGCGGAGATTAAAATCACCAATCACAAGTACATCCTGCGTGCCTAGCGAACTCATAGCATTACTTATGTTGTCGAGTTGTTGCTAATCGCAGCGGCGTTAACGGCGGGGGTAGGTATAGACCGCAGATGTGCAAGTGTTTCGATACATTGCTTAATTTTAGTGTAACAGTAACCCAGAGATCTTCAAGATCGCTCTCAAAAGAGTTACGTCTCGTCGCATGCAAGTTAGGCGACACTGCTACTAATACCCCCCCTCCATCGCGCTTGCCGCTCGCCCTAGAACAGCGATCCGTAGTACATTAAATTAGGGAAATTATTATTGGGTTAGAAATAGACAATAAAGTTTATTAACTTTTTAGGATTCCGTACCCAAAGGGTGCCAACGAAACCCTATTACTATGCCTCCGCTGTCTGTCCGTCCCTCCGTCTGTCACAGGGCTGCATCTCATCAACCGTCATAGGTAGGCAGCTGAAATTGTCACAGAGTGTGTATTTGTTTTGCCGCTATACCTATACAAAAACTAAAGGTTGATTTTGAATTGTGATTTTTTTGTGTGAAATCTTGTGTGATGGGACGGAACCCTTCGTGTGCGAGTCTGACTCGTACTTGGCCAGTTTTTTCCGAACATCCTTTTAATAAAACGTGAGACCAGCTTAAAAAGAATCAAATATTCTGCAAGAACTTAGGAAAGTTGTATGTAACTTGACATGGATCGCTAATATCACACCTACGGTCATGACATTAGCCTGAGACGCCACGTGGGATCTATGTTTCATGCCAAGACCTTATGCACAGTTATATCATAGCGTCAATTTACATTAGACAAAAACAATAAATAAATAGAAAACAAAAAAAATATATCTCGGTAAATAGTCACTTTATATATATTTTTTATCTTTGTTTAGAAAAAACATGAGGAATACACTAGCAACATTTATATACTGACCGTTACAACAACCTGTATAAAAAACCCACATACAAACAGTCTCGCAGTCTCGGCATTATGCGTGGAGGTTAACGAATCCCATACCGGCTTGACGGGTTTAACTCTCTCATCCATGTAGTTGCATCCATATAATCCCTACCTACATGCTAACAGGAAAATTCACAAAATAAAAGGAAGTTGAGCGGCTCCTAGCCTAGTGGCGCGGGGACTGGACTAGCGTACCAGAGGCCTGGGTTCAATTCCGACTTGCACCACTGTCTTTCTCTTCCGAGTTTGATACGTGCATTTCGTCACGAATGCGAGCTGCTCCATGGTTCGGAACCCATGTAAAACTGTAGGTCCCCTTCCCCTACTAGGTGGTAGGGTTTAAGCCCGCCCGGGTTGGTACCATCGCATTGGATGAAAAGATGGTCGAAGCGGCAATGAAAAGTTGTCCGTGTTTTCCATCCAGTTCAATGTAGCCGTGCTCATAAAGGGAAGGTCCTGGCATGGCACCTAATTCCTTCGGGAATGTGGTGCATTGGGCTAATACCATAACGGTAGTTGTGTGGTATTAGCCATCCATGTCAGGTCGCATAAAAAAAAAAAAAACAACTTACCTGATTTGGTTTTTTATGTTAAGGTGGCCCAAAAGCTATGTCTGATGACTAATCTTTTTAAGATGTTCATATTTTATCGTTGAGTAATGCACCTCCAAAGTTATTGTATAAAACGCGCGAAAAATTCGAACTTTCGGATCTTATAACTTAGAAACCTAACAAAATTTTACAATGCCAACAGTCATCAGACATCTAGTTCGATCAAATAAAGCTATTTTGAACAAAATTTTGGATCTCTGACAAGAAATATGGGCGTGATCTTCTTTGCCCGTTTCTTTGCCCCTTTGTTGAGCGGGCGCGGCATGTGACTACGCCAAGACCTTATTTATATACGAGATACCCGACGACTCCCATGGCCTTTCGAACTTTCAGGGGGCAGCGAAAGCCGTGGTGGCTAGCCATATATATTTTTATGTGACTGGACATGGGTGGCTATTACCACACCTACTTTCATAATATTAGACCAATACACCTCACGGAAACTAAGTGCCATGCCAGGACCACAGGACATGCTGTATAGAAAATACGGATAATTTTCATTGCCGCTTCGAACTTCTTTCATCAAATGCGATAGTACCAAACTAGGCGGGATTAAACCTATCACCTTGGTACCAAGCAAGGAGACCTACAGTCGTATTCAGAGAGTACCTGTCAACTTGTACGAGATTAGCACCGGAATAGCCGTACAAAAATCGGTGCAGTTTGATGTATTAAAGTTATTAATTTAAATTCAGCGACATCTACATTTGAAGCATTGTAATCAAATTTTGAAAATAATCTGAAAAAGTATTGGCCGTGACATTCGTCGGAAGCAGGATTGGAACCTGCGACCTTCCTGACCTGACCTAAATCAGAGAGGATTACTAAAAAAAAGGATGACACTTGGCATACAAATTACGGAAATAACTTCATTATTTCATACACTTCCAGAAAAGGTACAAGTGTTGGCCACAAATGTTGGGTTTTTTTAGTAATCCTGTTTGATTTAAAAAAAAAATTAATTTTATCACATTAATGACCCTTCATTTGTGAAATTATGGATATATTGAATGCATTTATTTTCTTGAAGAAGTATCTCATTCATCAGCGGTTAGAAAATTACTGATGAAATGCCCAGAGCATAGTAGTTATTTTAAAATTATCACTTTTTTACAATAACACAGAACAATTGAAAAAAAACTTAAATAACTAAAAAACTATTGATTTGAATAAATATATTTGCAAATTAGCTCTCAAATGACCCCTTAGAAGGAATGTATCGAATTACCAAACAACTTGTATATTTATTCATTATTCTTTTAAATTTCCATATCACATTCGCCATTACAGTATACTTATTTCGTTTGACCTAACAAAAACTTCGACAACATAATTAGTCACTGCTTCGTCACCCTCTTAAGAGGATAATCAAGTTCCTTTCATTGGCTCCTGCCTGTTTCCCCCGTCAAATTAAGATATTTGTTTTTTGAATGAATCAATTATGAAATGAAATGAAATGAAATGAAATCATTTATTTGTCTCAATTATGGGTTGTACATGATACGAACAAACAATGCTCCCAAAATTCGATCATGTCCATGACTGTGTCTTTCATAATTTGCGTTTGACCGCGTACAAATATACATATAAACAATAAAAAAAACTGAAAATAATGTTGTTTTATAGATAATTCCCTTATAAACCTATAACTATTTATTTTTACTAGGAAATTAATATAACTTATCTAACGAAGAATTCTTCTAAATTATGGAAACATTTTTCTGCAAACCAATTTAAAAGTTTTTTTCTGATTAACCATTCACGTAACCTTGTCCCCATGAGCTTCCGGTGCATTGAAAATTACTTTATTTCATTAAAACACCTAAAAATCGGGTAGTAAAAATAAGGAAGAACTACAAATAACCATGAATACATATTTTTTATGAAAAACCGGCATGGGTTGCTGTACTATAGACCAAAAAGACGCCTCGCAAAACCACGTTCAGCGAGCCACCATACCAGCGGATTTGTGGACTATCGCTGAGCTATCGAGCTTGTTCAAATTACGCTTGAAGACTCCCAGGTTATAGGTTATAGGACAGTTCTATATCCTGCGCGCGGTGCGGCGGAGAAATGAGTTTGAGAAATGGCTCGTTCTCAAAAACCTAATGTCAACCACAAGGGGATGCTCTAATTCTCTACGGCGGGTGCTCTGGATATAGGTAGGATGGGGAGGAATGAGGGATGTAAGTTCCACAGAGCAACATCGATGGTAGTACCTGTAGAACAGACTGAGCGACCCCACAAATCGTGAAGGAACATGTTTTTTTTTTTTTATGTGACTGGACATGGATGGCTAATACCACAAGTTCTGTCATGGTATTAGCCCAACACACCACATGGGAACTAGGTGCCATGCCAGGAACTTCCTTATATTGCACGGCTACATTGAACTGGATGGAAAACAAGGACAATTTTCATTGCCGCTTCGACCATCGTTCATCCAATGCGATGGTACCAACCCAGGCGGGATAAACCCTACCACCTAGTAAGTAAGGAAGGGGACCTACAGCTTAACGTGGAATACGAACCACGGCCAGCCCCTCTCAACGGTCGAATGGTCACCCATCCAAGACCAGACAGGACCCAGCGTTGCTTAACTTCGGAGAGCGATCGCCGAAGTGTCGCGCCACGTAACGTAACTTATAAAATGGGAAACTTATTAACATTTATTTAATGCAATACAAAGCCTCTCTCATAAAATGAAACGATCTCTACAACAGTCGTCTCGAAATGATAAATGACTCTGAACGAAATATGTGATATCACCACATAGGTATCTCCAAAAGTGGTAAACATCTACGCTTACTTATAATCCTATCGTAACCAGAATGGTATTATTTTTAAGCAAGCACGGACATCTCTAAGGCTCAACATTTTTTAACATTTAGTGATCTAAAAGTTTAAGATGATTTGAAAAATAACCTTAAGGCCATCCCGCTCAACTCCCCATACAAACGGGGAAAGAAGGCCACACCCATATTTCTTGTCAGAGATCCAAAATTTTGCTCAAAATAGGTTTACTTGGTCAAACTAGATGTCGGATGACCATTGGCATTGTAAAATTGTGTTTGGTTTCTAAGTTCGAATTTTTCGCGCGTTTTATACAATAACTTTGGAGGTGGATTACACAATGATAAAGTAAGACCATCTTAAAAAAATGAATCATCAGACATAGCTTATTAATATTACTAAACAAACTTGAATTTTACGGCATTAGAGGATTACAACTTAGCTTTTTTAAATCATATCTCACAGAAAGGAAGCAATACGTAGAATTACAAGTAACAAATGAAAAAAATATAATTGAAAACATAAACTAAAACTGGGAGATCATGAAGTGTGGAGTTCCGCAAGGATCTGTTTTAGGCCCTCTATTATTTTTGATTTTTGTGAATGATCTCGTAGATAACATTAAATTAGGAAATATACTATTATTTGCAGATGATACAAGCTCAGTAATAAAGGCAGAAGATAAGCAAGAACTTGCAATGAAAATAAAGGAAAACGTCAGAGAACTAGAACATTGGTTTAGTAATAATAAATTATCATTGAATAAAAAAAAAACATGTTGCATTATATTTAGAAAGAACTCAAATTATGATAAAAGTTCTATAGTTAAGGAAAATAGTGATTTAAAAATGGTATTTTTTGGGAATAACTATTGATGAAAAATTGAATAGGCAATGCCACATAGAACAGTTGATAATGGCTATTTTATGCCAGTGGCTGTTATGCAATAAAAACTCTAAAACCTACAACATCAGTTAAAATACTTACACACGTCTATTATGCTTACATTGAATCTAAATTAAGATACGGAATTGAAGCATGGGGAAATAGCATAGATGTACAAAAGGTCCAAATAATTCAAAAGAAAGCTGTACGGATAATATCAGGTGCAAAATACAGCGATACGTGCAGACCAATATTTATTAAGCTTGAAATTCTTACAGTCACAGCACTTTACATTTTTATGGTATCCACTAACATTTTTAGAAATAAAGAATCACTAGATACAGTTGGCAACAAGCAAAATTATAATTTAAGGAACAACCATAATTTCAGAGCAGACAACCCGAAATGTCAACTATTCCACAGGAGTCCGTCATACACAGGAATAAAAATTTACAACCATTTGAATGAAAACATAAGGGAAGCAAATAGCCTAAAAATATTCCAGTGTAGGCTAAGAGAGTTTTTAGTTGCAAGGCCATTTTACAGCATTAAGGAATTTTTTAGTAATAAAAGTTTTGACGCTTAAGTTAGAGAATACAATCTACGTATATAAACATTAATCAAAGTATGATATTCAATGATTTCAATTTATTTTTAGCGATTTATTTGATGATTTTTTTTATTTCTATTTTTGTTATTGATTTTAATAATTGATGATATTATGATTTTTAATTATTTATGTTTGTTTTAAAATATTTAACTGTTACGATGTACATTGTTTACATTTTAATAAGTTATTTTGTGTTAACTGAATTTGATCTTAGGTTTCAATTGTATTTTTTTAGTATATTTGTGTACTTGTTAATGTAAGTCATTTAAAATAATACTATGCCTAATATTTTTACGAAACTGTCGACGGAACGGTCAAAGTAAATAAATAAATAAATAAATAAATTTAATCAGGATTTATAATCTATTTGGTTTTTGGATTTATTTATAATCTATTTGACTACAGCGGTCGTGGTTTAGCTATAAGTCGTTTTGTAATTAAAATTTTCGTAAATCTTACCAAATTATACACTATGCACATTTTCTTTTTTGTGGACATGTTGCATCTTCCTCATCACGGAGCTTATCTTTTTCTTTAAAACAGAGAAGGTCCCAGAGCGGAACAGCACAGTTTTGTACGGTGCCCGCGAATGAGTTAGTCCCGCCGGGTTGGGCCACCTTAAGAAACGATATGTAAACATTTACAAAAATCTTTTGTAGTGTAGCGGTTTTCCTTAAATCAATGAGAAAACGGTAATGTCGTACGCATAAAATTATCTAAAAAAATTGCTTTTTTCCTCATATCGAACAATATCTTATGAGTCAAGAGTGAACCGGTCAAAATAAGGAAAAAAACTACTTTAAAGCACACTTCAAGTTACTTCTGGTATTTAGGCATGTCGCGGCTGACTCTGTTAGACTGACCGTTAGCCTTGTGCGCGTCTGTATATCTCTTTGTCAAATCGATTTACATCTACAGGCCTTTCAAGTGCATCCGTTCAAATATCACGAATGTTTACTTTTAGTCATATTCATTTTTTTGACCCATTTTACAATTAGACCCAGTGGCGACTGAGTTGCGCGGCCTGTAAGTCGCCCGGCTTTCGATCCGAGTGATATAGTCCCACATAGATCATTTTGCGCCTGGCCGGGGGCACCATTGTCCTCTTATGGTTAGCACAGGAAATAAAATCCCTTTTCTTTCTAAAATGTCATTTAGGACTTTTTTCTTTATTTTAGAATCTTAAAGTTCTTGAAAACGAATAGATGGGTGGTACAAGGGCACGACCAACCCATCTCGGAGAGATACTGGGCGCCGGCACGCAGGATTTCAGGAGGTCAGGCGCTGACAGCAGCCCGCCGACCTCAAGCACGCCGGAGAAGTGGTGGGGCACGCATCATGTCGAGCTTCTGCTAGGAGCCAAGGTGGGTGGCGCCGTTTTGGAAGGCTACCATCAGAGAGCATGAAAGAACGGCGGTGGCAAACGAAATTCGTTCTTATGGGGGCGACGTAGACACTCTTAAGGGCGTGATAAGAGCCGATTGAGATCAATTTGATAAGGACGTAAGTAAAATAAATCTTAAATATATTTTATAATAATAACTATAACGAATTTTGATAATCAAAAAAGTTTATATGTCGATTGATGGATTAGCTATAATTTTTAAATAAAACTATAAGTCTCTGGAGCTTTGTTTTTTCAGATTAAACAAATATTCATTAATTTCCATAAAAAAACATTTGAACACTGAGTATGAGAGTCAAATATTTACCATATATCGGTAGTTTTTTCGAATATAGCCAGATCATCATATTTTTCAAAATCCAAAAATAGTAGTAGTTATTTTTAAAAATATTAAAATATCGTTTTACTTACGTCCTTATGGGACTTAATGCAATCAGGCGTTATCACGCCCCTAAATGCAAAGGATTCGATTAAGAGTTTGCTTACTACAGATTTTCTCGAGCTCCAACGGCACGTTAGGATACGTAAGAACTTGGCTCCAACTAACTCCAGCGTTCAGCAAACAAACGATAATGGCGATCTCCGGAAGCATTGAGTTTGCGTTAGAGTACATTGTTGTATGCGCGGGAAAATCGAGCGCGACAAAACGAAATTTAGGTTTTGAACTGTAAATTCTACTTTCTCAAGTGAAATTATATATAATATGTTTCACGGCTATTCACTAGATCAATATGTGATCTTGTACCACAAAAGAGAAAATTGGCAAAATTATTTATAGTTTCTAAGCACCGGATTGAAAACCTAGTAAAAACTTGTAAATAGGTGATAAAAAACATATTTTTTCTAAAGAATATAAGCAACTTATTAAAAACTATTTTACGGTCATACAATTTGTTATTAAGTTTTTTTTAACCGGTGTTTACGCTTAACCGACGCTGAGATAAAAATAAAAATAAACCCAAAATGTCGGAGTTTAGCGTCATATGGAGCCTTAAGTGCAACGAACATTCGCTGTTGCTTGTCTCGAATTCGTAAGATTATTGAGATTATTATACTAGCCAATGCGAATGGTTTGATTGCGTTAAGTTCCTGATCTTTATGGAATGAGAAAATGAAAAAAAACATGTATGATTCCAGCTAACGTTCTACCAAAACAGAAATTGATATTTTATGCATGGAAAAAAATTTGGAAGTCATGTCACAAATATATTATTTTTCAAGTTTGCGGCTTACATTGATATTAACTAATATTTATTTTAATACCATTTCAAAGATCTTAACATTATCTACCCATTCAACAAAGAAGACTTTTTCCAATTTATTTAACGAAACAATAAAAAACCGGTTTCACGCGTTATGCGGGTTGGTCACATTTAGAAAGAATCATTCCGAGCTGCTCTAACTAAGCGACGTCGGGCTCTGGCTATCTTGTTTTATTCGCAAAAATTGGTCCAAAATGTTTAGGTATGAGGATGCTCTTAACTCCAGTCTAACGTTTTCCACTACCACGTGGCTACGCTGCCGTCACACGAATGAGTTCCGGTCGCTTCTCCCGCCCTTCCATGCTCGCTGGTTTCCATGGTAACGCGCTTCCAGAAAGGCTTGTCAAGTGTGTACTACGTCGAAAACCTTCAAGCTATTATGAACATTAATATTAAAATTAATATTTTTTACTCTTTATTCTGATTTTTATTATTTATTAAACCTGAAATAGATGATATCTGAAAATACCTTATTTGAAGGTAGATAGGTCCCATGACAGAATTTTCACATTATGTTAGCATGGCTATGGTGAACTAGGAGTAAACAAGGACAATATTTATTGGGTCTTTCCCGCCTAATTTAGGTTTTGTTGGTAGTTAGCCTGATCAACCTGTCTGTCATGTCGAGAAATAACTGCAGTTTTCCGGAGAAGGAATGACTTTTTGAGGTGAAACAGGCACTGTTACGCAAATAGGACGTCAGACGATAAAGTGAATATCTTAATTTTTCTCCTACTCTGCCATGTTTAACGCCTAACTCCAAAAACGCTTAATCGCACTACCGCCAGAACTTCATCCTCTACCTACACGCATGTGCAGTGCGTACCTTTTTTTGATGCAATCTGACATGGATTACTGTACTGATTTATTACTCGAGGGTTGATAGCAATGTTAGTTCGCAAAGTATTGCCTCATATAGGAACCAAAAAACCACAGAAAACTGCAAAGGTATTGCCACGCAAAAAATAGTGTCGGGTGTGATGTCCAGAGCACCATTTTTTATTTCGTTTTAAGCATGAGAAAGTTTCGCAAAAATTATACCAGCAACACACCTTTGAATCGTATTGCCCTTCTGTACAATACATATTTTACATCAATTGATTTATATACTACCCTAAAAACAACTTTCAAGAAACGAGTAGCTGAAATACTGAATAGTAATAGGGAGAATCATGAACAAAATAAAAAATAAAAATAAAATAGAGTAAATTTTAATAAAAGAAGAAATACAAAAATAAATAAATAAAGAAATAATTTTAATATACAACATCCAACCCCAAATCACATTCACATCCCACACTTACACGCACACACCCTAACACACCCTTTCTCACCCTGACACCAACCTTAAATACTTCCCTACTAAAACCTTGGTAAAATTATAAATGCTCATTTGCACACTTAATTTTAGTTTAGATTTAATTAAGGTTGTTTACGCTTTGTCTACTCAAATTGTATCTGTGAAAACAGGTTTATGGCTTTTGACAATTACATTGACCATCTCTTCTCTACTTATATAAAAGGCAACGTCTGTCCACATGCGAGAGATAATCTCCGTAACCACAAAACAGATCAAGATGCGATTTAAACCAATTTCAAGAGAACATCGCGGAGAACGCTTTAAGGTACATACCATCACGCTAAATATCCTAAGGGCTGAGCAATATCAATGAAATTACTCTCAAACAAAATTAATACCATTCCGTTGCGTATGGTGGCGTTACTTGCGGCGTCATTTTGACCGCTCTCTCTAAAATAGAAACGATTCACTATTTTTGCACTGAATGTCAGAAAGCGGACGGCGCAGGGCGAATTACCGACTCTTCTATACGTATTTTGTTCGGGGGGTATAGTTTCGAATCCTGATAGCCTCAATTTTTTTTCCGTTTTTTACATTTTATTGTTTATGGGGTCTCGCATATATTTAAAGCATGGATTAGACTTAATAGATATACACATATCTATTAATATCTCGGCTTTCACTATCAAATCAAATCAAAAATCATTTATTCATCATATAGACAGTAAGATAATTTTACTAAGATTTATAACATAATAGTAAACAGGGACCATCTCAGCATAAGTTGCATTTCACTTAGTGAGCAGCAACGCTGATTTACGTCTGGTCCCTAAAACAATAAAATAAAAACCAAATCCTATGAATCCTGTCGAAACATTCAAAAAAGAGAGAATAAAAAAAAGCAACACAATACAAAAAAAAGAGAAAACCAAATATCAAAAAGTATTACACACACATCCGTTTAAAACATAAATCACATTTGAAGAAAAGGAAGCAAAATTTGCAAACTAGCTAAACATCTGGGTAGATATGGCGCCACGTGTACTCTCATAGAAAAGAATAACTTCTATCCGGGTAGAGATGGCGCCACGTGTGATTGGCGATTAGAAGATCATGGCGCGATAGATGGCGCTGTGAAATTAAATATTTTTAAAGACCGAAATTCTGCAAATATTTATATTAATAGTTCATATGTTTTTGGTCAAGAAATGGCGCTATCGCTGATTGCATTTATGTTTCGAGACTCCCTAATTGTACCTAATTTGTATCGCATGGGTTTATTATTCCCGCAATTTTAGGACTAATTAGCATCAGGCAAAATTATGAGAGGGGTGTGCAAATAAGCAGTGGTTTGAAATGCTTATAAATTAAGATCCGATGTAGACCTTTTGGTTTCCACGTCTAGCCTGATTCTGCTCGCAACTTAAAAGCTACATGAAATCACTCTAAATTACCGGAGCGGTGAGCAGTGGGGTGAAATGCTTATAACTTGAGCGGCTCGTAGCCTAGTGGCGCGGGGACTGGCCTAGCGTACCAGAGGCCTGGGTTCAATACCGACTTGCACCACTGTCTTTCTCTTTCCGAGTTCGATAAGTGCATTTTCGTCACGAATGCGAGCTGCTCCATCATCCGGAATCCATGTAAAACTGTAGGTCCCTTCACCTACTAGGTGGTAGGGTTTAAGCCCGCCCGGGTTGGTACCATCGCATTAGATGAAAAAGCTGGAATGAAAAATTGTCCGTGTTTTCCATCCAGTTCAATGTAGCCGTGCTCATAAAGGGAAGGTCCTGGCATGGCACCAAATTCCTTCGGAAATGTGGTGTATTGTGGGCTGATATCATAACGGTAGTTGTGTGATATTAGCCATCCATGTCAGGTCGCATAAAAAAAAACTTGCGAACCACTCACCCGATTTATATGCGAATTGAATCTACGTTCGGCGTCTCTGAGTGCGCTCCAGTTATGGATGGGTGACCATGTTCGATGTTGAGGCTGGCTGTGGTTTGTATGCCACGTAAAACTTTTGTACACCATTCGTAGGGTTCATTCCGCCTGGGATGATACATAGGTACCATCGCATAGAAGGAATGCATCATCGGGGCATGAAAATTGTCGTGTTTTTCATCCATTTTAACGTGGAAGTACGTAAGTAAGAAATAAATTAAAAAAATATGCTGCGTTTACTGTTATTTTTACGAAGTTCGTCATTTACTTCCAGCAAACAGATGGTGTTATACAAATCACTATTCACAGTCCCCAAAGCAACAGTCTGCAGGCCTGTCAGTTTCAATTTACGGCGCACATCATTTATGTTTTTATTGTATAAAGCTGACATCACGAAATTAGTCACAAGATTGACGCAATTCATGGTGTTTCATCGTCAAAAGCAGTTTGATTCCGAGCAAGGATTTGCTGAGCCGTCAAATTACACTTAAAATCGTATAAAATAATGCTATGAACATTTTCATAAGTTAATATCATATGGTGATATATAGACACGCATTTTTTTTAAATGACGCCACAATGCAAAAACAAGTCACAGTAAGACAAAACAAACAAGTCAAAATAGCCTAAGAACCGATTGCATACCGAGAGGGATGAGTTAATCAATGTTCAAATACGTCACTTTCAGTGAACCGCATAGAGTTCCTTCATACAGTCCATACAAAGTGACGTGTTTAAGCTGACGATGATTTTGATTTTTTTCCCTTTCGTGCATACGGCCCTATGAGTTATAATACCAAATTACTTAATTACTTTTAAGATATTATTTAGCTATGTGGCCAGTTCCGAAAACTTATAGTGAAACTTATAGTGCGCCCTATGTATTATAAATGGGAACGTTAGAATATTTCTTATTTAATTAATGCATATCGGCTCCACCCGTTATGATTAAAAAGTAGCAGATAAATAACATATTTATTGACCAGCCTTTTGGGCTACCTACTTTTTATCTAGGAAATAATTCAGCTCGACATCAGTCCAAAAGGACATGGACCCGAGCGGAGCCGGGTACCGCAGCTAGTTTTATATATAAGTTGAAAATAAGCTGTAAGTTTTGCAATAAATAAATAAATAAAAATAAAATCAACTCTTTATTATGAGGATAAATTATATTAGTTTCCTTTAACATATGAACGTAGTCTGATATAATGCATTATTGTAGTAAAATATGTACGCAATGCCGAGTTTTCTTTATTTTAACGTATTCTCGCGACAAAGTTTTCCTCTTCAACCAAGTCAACATGTGATTACGAAAGCCTTAAAAAATTCGGTCACCTCCCTTTTATTAAGGGGCATAAGGAAAATGTAGATATTCGAAAGTGCAACACTGACGTGACCAGTCGCACGGTAACTTTAGCGCGAGCTTACACTGGTGAGTAATGTGTACAAAATAATTTTATTACTACTGTTTTTATATTGATTTTTATTTAGAGAACATATATTTTCGCATTAGATAATAACCATTCACACTTTTTTCACTGTTTTAAAATTTAAATCTTAATCATTTCTTTCTTTTCTATCTGGTTCACTATGGACGAACCTACGTTGGGTCAGGTTCATGTTTTGAAAAAAAAAATATTGATGGTACAATCATTCAGAAATCTTTGTAACTTTGCTCCCAATGTTTTCATTGATATGTCTATCTGAAGTAAGGTAAAAAATATTTTATTTAGCTAAACATGCAATACCCATCTGGAGAGAAATGGGTTTACACATTTGTGCATATATTTAGAAATGGTTTAACACATGAATCAATATTAAAATGAAAGAGATTATCTCATGTGTCAATGGTGTATCAATATAAGTATCAATGAGATCACTCTATGTCTCAATAGAATATCAATCAATATCAGTACCAAACTCCAAAGAAACCAAAGCAGTCTCAATTGTACTTAAAACATATTGAGTAGAATCATCTTTTAAATAAGACAAAGGATCTTCAACGACCGCTAGCGATCCCGGAATTCCGACTCTATATTCGAATGGATATAGGGTCTCTTTTTAGAGTCTCTACTTGCCTATGCCAAGGACAATAATCTTTGAAAATTCCCCCGGTTCTACCGTTGCTCAACGCGCTACAGACAGAACCCATTCACTGCCCTTTAACCATTCAAACTTATTTTAAGTTGAATTATAATTTTAAGTAATAAATTAATACGTTTCAGCTTTAGCAATCAGAAACATTATTCAGAATATGCATATTAAATATGTACATAATTAAATATAAAATATGCAAAAATATTTCATGAATATATTCTCATGGGATAATATTTTATTTTTATAATTTTAAATACCAGGCTGATATTATCAGAAAATATCAAGAGCAGCATTATATAAGCTGAATCCAAATAGTACGACCGAATTTCTGCAGACGTTAAAATGTTATTACCATTTACTTCTTGAATAGACAACATGACTAAGCCATCTTAAATGCTAAAATCCAGAACACACGGGCTTGCAGACATGCAAATATTGCGATCAATTGTAGTCCCCAGGAGAATGCGTATTTAATTTTTCAAATCCAAGGTATCAAAAATCGATGGGGGTATTACGTGGTACCCAGTTTGTTTCGAAGCAAGGCTTTACCCAAGCAAGTGGTAATAATAATAAGGAGCATGCAACTTGTGAACATAAAAGTTTTAAAAAGAATTAAACGCAGTACTTAATACTAGCAGTAACAGAGATACCATTTTTTCGGTAAACATTTTAACGGCATGGTCTTGGTTTTTCCTGACTCGTCTTAAGGAAGGAAAAATACGTTCACCTTGAATTCTCCGAAAAATAATGCCAGTAATGCACTGTGCCTTTCACATACAAGCATCTAGCGGTGTATTGTAGCGCCGTATTGTAGCGGAATGTATTATCATTGTAATTAAAAAAACTGACTTGCCTGGCTTGTAAAACGTCTACTGATATAATCGATAATCGATATAATCGTGCACCCAATTATAGTTGCAACCGAACTATTTACATATGCTTAATGGATATGTTCATTGAGTTTTCTTTTGTCCAACTCGGATAGAATTATTTTATTTCACTTGCACATTGCTTCATATTTCCTCAAAGAACATTTAGGAGACATACCATTGGGAGAAAAAATATAAAAACAATTAACAACCACAAACAGATAATACTATGGAACATATAAATCTATCATCATTGCATGAGAGTATGCAACATAGAACAACATAAAAACTGTATGTGAAACTAACATAATACTAAATTCAATTAACAAAACTAAGGGCTTCATTAACAATTAAGCTGAATACATATTCAACCATTATTTCTCTTTATTCCATTTCTTTCAGGTATCAAACTTAGTATCATACAGCAGCAATGACTGAAAAAAAGAGATCCCAAAGCCTCCTGGAGACTCTAGTCCTGGACATGGAGAAATGGATGGGGTTCCAAACCAAGATTGTTTGGAAGAATGTGATCATTCTTACATTGGAACACGTGATTACTCTCTGGGCCGTTCTGAATTATGGCCTCGCATTGAAATGGCAGACAGCAGTCCTCAGTAAGTCTATATTATAAGTGTATTTTTAAACCATACTCATTTCGCGAAACTCCTAACTGATTAGGTATCGGATTTGCGTGAAATCAGTAGAGGGATTTTAGATACTAGGAACCATTGCAGGACCTTGCCATAACTCGGGCAAAGCTGGGCTTAACTGGAATGAAAGGAAGGAACATTTTCACTGCCACAATAACTGTTTGCCGTACAATAATCGCGAACTGAACTGCAGGTATATTCATGGCATCCAGTAATCAGGAATCAGGAATTCTGAGTCTATAGAACTGCTTTTTTTAGCGATTTCAAGAATCAATTCTATTTACCTACTACAAACAAAATAGTACTGCTACTTACTATATTACTATGTTTGTTTGTGTGTAGTTATGGGCGATATTTTTTGTTCCTTTCCTATTATTTCCTTATTACTACTAACAATATCTGTGCGTTTTGGTTATGCGTCGTTTACCTCCTTAGCGAATTTGCCTCAATCGAAAAAGAAATCTGGCATTATAATGTGACAGTTAGTTGCGGAAATGTTAATGATTTTCCTAGTGGCATCACCCTAGACGTCACCCATTGGACTTTGACCCACATACGTTTTCACCACCACGTTTTAGGGTCCAGAAATTAAGTTATTAAATTAAGTATAAATTAAATTAAGTTAAGTAAGTTCCATTTCTTATACATTTGCACTGAGGGTTGCTGTTTCTTTTGTTAGCCTTAAGGTGGCCCAACCCGCTCATCTCCCCATACAAAAGGGGAAAGAAGATCACGCCCATATTTCTTGTCAGAGATCCAAAATTTTGCTCAGAATAGCTTTATTTGATCGAACTAGATGTCTGATGACCATTGGCATTGTAAAATTGTGTTTGGTTTCCAAGTTATAACGTCCGAAAGTTCGAATTTTTCGCGCGTTTTATACAATAACTTTGGAGGGGGTTGGGCCACCTTAAGCCGTTCTACCAAGAACTGTTTGGCAGTAGCATTTAGATATATGTTATTATTATTATTATTATTTATTTCATTACTGTGGATGGAAAACTAGTAAAATTTATTTTCGGATTCTTCTCTTCTGGTTGATAGAATCCGCGGATCTATAAGTTTTCGACGAACGCTAAAGAGTTAGACTACCAAAAAAGTTTAAATAAAAAACCGGCCAAGTGCGAGTCGGACTCGCACACGAAGGGTTCCGTACCATCGCACAAGGTTTACGAAAAAAATCACGTGATTTTTATGGGGGCCCCTCGAATTTTTATTATTTTATAATGTTACCTATTTGTTGTTATAGCGGCAAAATAAATACATAATCTGTAAAAATTTCAGCTTCCTACCTGTTACGGTTCATGAGATACAACCCTGTGACGGACGGACGGACGGACGGACGGACGGACGGACGGACGGACGGACGGACGGACGGTCGGACGGACGGACGGACGGACAGCGGAGGCTTAGTAATACGGTTCTGTTTTCACCCTTTGGGTACGGAACCCCTTAAAAATGAATGATTGAATGAAAATTGTGTGGGTTCAAACAAAAATGTATAGGCATCACGAATGTTTTTCAGCCGTACATCAAAGTGTTATCAAACTTTCTGGCACCAAACATGTTCGTGATGATTTTATTTCAGCGACCGTCACGTATTACATTGGCATGTTCGGTGTGTCGGCCGGAGTGCATCGCTACTGGGGTCACCGCACCTTCCACGCTTCCCCGGCGCTCCGTGTTGTCCTCATGCTGACCTTCAATGTCGCCGGACAGGTAACTTTTCCCTCTTTTTACCATGCTCTTTTAAGGTGGCCCTTCCCGGCGGGACTAACCCGTTCGCGGGCTCCGTACAAAACCGTGCTATTGCGCTCTGGGACCTTCTCTGTTTCAAAAATAATAGACAGGCTCCGTGATGAGGAGTCAGCAATGTGTCCACAAAGTAGACAATGCGCATAGTGTCTGGTAAGATTTCCGAAACATTTAATTCAAAACGACTTAAAGCTAAAAGAAAACCACGATCGATGTAAAACAATCTAACAAAAACCAAATTGATTATAAATCTTCATGAAACAAGCTATGTCTGATGCCTAATTTTTTTTAGATGTATAGATTTTATCGTTGAGTAATCGACCTCCAAAGTTATTGTATAAAACACGCGAAAAATTCGAACTTTAGGACCTAATAACTAAGAAACCAAACATAATTGTACAATGCCAACGGTCTTCAGACATCTAGTTCGATCAAATAAAGCCATTTTGGATCTCTGACAAGAAATATGGGCGTGATCTTCTTTTCACGTTTGTATGGGGAGTTGAGCGGGAAGGCCCACCTTAAATAACAAATATATGTTGCGGACATCTTTTTCACATTTGGTCGTGTGAATTTCTTGGTCGGTAGAGGAAGTGAAAGAAGTATGCTGTGATCGAACTATATTGCCACAGATTACCCCTGGCCGACCCGTCCAGAAAAACCGCCGGTTTGTATTGTTATTAATAAAGTATTGTATAGTATTTTATTTTCATCATATTATTATTATTGATAGTATACACTATCCCCCCTGAATACGAAAGCATTTTTGCCCAAGCTGAAACGGGACTCTCTGCATTTGTAGGTTGCCGTACGGAACCGTATTACTAAGGCTCCGCAGTCCGTCTGTCCGTCCGTCCGTCCGTCCGTCCGTCCGTCCGTCCGTCCGTCCGTCCGTCCGTCCGTCCGTCCGTCCGTCAGTCACAAGGCTGTTTTTCATGAACCGTAATAGCTGAAATCTTCAGAGTATGTATTTTTCTTGCCACGACATATTGTGAAAATAGAAAACAAATAAAATTTAGAGTAGGCAACCATACAATAAATGTGATTTCTTTGCGAACCCTTTGTGTGCGAGTATTACTCGCACTTGGCCGGTTTCCTAACCTAACCAGTACTTGGTGAAAGAGACCCTTAGCCTGGTTTTCACCAAGTGCTGATTTATTTTAATCATCACATAAAGGGCCTTCATTACTAATATGCTGATTATTTTGTACTGGTATTGATTGCAACCTGCTAAGAAAGGCCTTTAATACGTGGCGATTGAGCTAATCAGCAGTAGGTGAAAAAGGCCCTTAAGGTGGCCCAACCCGCTCAACTCCCCATACAAACGGGGAAAGAAGATCACGCCCATATTTCTTATCAGAGATCCCAAATTTTGCTTAAAAGAGCTTTATTTGATCGAACTAGATGTCTGATGACCGTTGGCATTGTAAAATTGTGTTTGGTTTCTAAGTTCTAAGGTCCGAAAGTTCGAATTTTTCGCGCGTTTTATACAATAACTTTGGTGGTTTATTACGCAATGATTAAGTAAGAAAAACTTAAAAATATTAGTCATCAGACATAGCTTATTTAATCCAGATTTATAATCTATTTGGTTTTTGTTAGATTTTTGACTACAGCGGTCGTGGTTTACTTTTCGCTATAAGTCGTTTTGAAATCAAAATTTTCATAAATCTTACCAAATCATACACTACGCACATTGTCTTTTTTGTGGACACGTTACATCTTCCTCATCACGGAGCCTGTCTTTTTCTTTGAAACAGAGAAGGTCCCAGAGCGCAACAGCAGGGTTTTGTACAGTGCCCGCGAATGAGTTATTCCCGCCGGGTTGGGCCACCTTAAACTCCCGTTCATTTTTCCCTGCAAATGCCAATGCCTACTGTCGTGTTGAGGGTGATGCGCTCTGGACCTGTTTGTGTGAATCGTTTTATTGGTTACTAGCTGCGGTACCCGGATCCGCTCGGGTTAATGTCAGGCTGAATTCTTTCATGGCTAAAAAGTAGCCCAAACGGCCGGTCTAAAAGGGTGGTCCAGGAAAATTTATTCATTTACCATTAATCTAATTTGGATTATTGGTTTAAGAGTCACGGAGGTTCATACATTCATACAAACATACAGATTTTTTTTCTAAAATCGTCAATTTAGTTAAAGTATCTTACACGAAGTCTACACACGCAGTATCTTAGAAAACAAAAAAACTTACTCCATTAACACCCCTTACAGATCTATGATTAGTATAGATTGTTTGGTCATCATCAATAGGCAGCACACTGCACTCAGAGTCATATTTAATCATTAGCAAGTGTTAGCCATTTAAACAAGTAATATAATTGCTTGCAACATTTTGTTATGTTAAGCGCTGCATATGGCGTACGCCAGGCACTGATGAAAGAAGAGGTGCCTGACGACACCTATGGGCTTTCGAATTTTCAAGGCGGCTGGAAAACCATGCCGGCCGGCCAGGTGCTTCTTTACAACATGTTTGAAGCATCTCAAGGAACTCAACAAGGTTCTGGAGGCCACATTCGAAACTTTTTCCAGGCTCTCTTCGAGTCTAACAACAAGTCCTCCTCCACTTCAACACAGTTTGCAGTCCGAAGGCTGGTGTACCTGGCTAGCCTAGTGCTGTCATCTGGGTAGCAATTAATGTCGCCCAAATTGATCAGATTATTTAGTTTGTTACTTTGTTCAGTTCCTAGATATTTTTACAAAGCAACGATTTAGTTCATGTTTTTTTTTTTTATGTGACTGGACATGGATGGCTAATAGCACAAGTTCTGTCATGGTATTAGCCCAACACACCACATGGGAACTAGGTGCCATGCCAGGACCTTCCTTATATTGCACGGCTACATTGAACTGGATGGAAAACACGGACAATTTTCATTGCCGCTTCGACCATCGTTCATCCAATGCGATGGTACCAACCCGGGCGGGATAAACCCTACCACCTAGTAAGTAAGGAAGGGGACCTACAGCTTAACGTGGAATCCGAACCACGGCCAGCCTCTCTCAACGGTCGAATGGTCACCCATCCAAGACCAGACCGGACCCAGCGTTGCTTAACTTCGGAGATTCGGATGTTGCACAAGACATCGTTTTAGGAAGGCGGAGGAAGGTATTCTGCACTATACGCATTTTATTAGATATTTGTTAGCTTTATTACGCTCAAAGTTTCGGATTGGGGTGTAAGAAATATTGTTGTCTCTGAATTTTCCGCCCCTAAAATTTGACTCCCTAGGCTCCAGCCTACTCGGCCTGCTGTTAAATCCGAGACTGGCACTGCTTCTCAAATTATTTCTTAACCTTATCTGTTCCAGAAACCAATCTACAGCTGGGTGCGGGACCACCGCGTTCACCACAAGTACTCGGACACCGACGCCGATCCTCACAACACCAAGAGGGGCTTCTTCTTCGCGCACGTGGGCTGCTACCTCATGAAGAAACACCCGGAGGTTGTGAAGAAGGGACAGCAGATCGACATGAGCGACATCACCAGCGATCCTGTGGTCCGCTTCCATGACAGGTTTGTCTTGTATTGACTTCACGCTGTTATCATTGAAGTCAGTGTCTTCGTTAGACACCACTTTGTAATTCAAAAAGAAACAACAGCAGATCGACATGAGCGACATCACGAGTGATCCTGTAGTCCGCTTCCATGATAGGTTTGTCTTGTATTGACTTCACGCTGTTATCATTGACGTCAGTGTCTTCGTTAGACACCTTGTAATTCAAAAAGAAACAACAGCAGATCGACATGAGCGAATCACCAGCGATCCTGTAGTGCGCTTCCATGATAGGTTTGCCTTGTATTGACTTCACGCTGTTATCATTGACGTCAGTGTCTTCGTTAGACACCTTGTAATTCAAAAAGAAACAACAGCAGATCGACATGAGCGACATCACCAGCAATCCTGTAGTCCGCTTCCATGATAGGTTTGTCTTGTATTGACTTCACGCTGTTATCATTGACGTCAGTGTCTTCGTTAGACACCTTGTAATTAAAAAAGAAACAACAGCAGATCGACATGAGCGACATCACCAGCAATCCTGTAGTCCGCTTCCATGATAGGTTTGTCTTGTATTGACTTCACGCTGTTATCATTGACGTCAGTGTCTTCGTTAGACACCTTGTAATTCAAAAAGAAACAACAGCAGATCGACATGAACGACATAACGAGTGATCCTGTAGTCCGCTTCCATGATAGGTTTGTCTTGTATTTACTTCACGCTGCTATCATTGAAGTCAGTGTCTTCGTTAGATACCACTTTGTAATTCAAAAAGAAACAACAGCAGATCGACATGAGCGACATCCTGTAGTCCGCTTCCACGATAGGTTGGTCTCATCTTGAGTTTGCCCTGTTTTCTTAACCATCACAATAAACTCCAGAAGCACTAGACATGTTCCAATGATTTGCACGGTTTCATTAGGATAGAAGAACAAATTTAATTTTGGTTCCGACGATCGATTTTAAAATACGGCTGTACCAATTCTCAGTCCAACATACGCATCAATTTCGAGGAACTCGTCTTGAATATCGATTGTTTTGGAAGAACTACGTGTCTAATCGGATCTTTATGTCTATTTTAAAACTGCCAACTTTTAAGTTGACATTGTTATGAACTATCGTTATCTTGTACTTTATCTTCATTATAGGCTGTATCCAATGATCATTGGATCATCACGAGAAGGCTTTATTTGCGTAATACACATAGAGTCGCATTATCTAAATCGATCTTATATATTCTGTCTGATTCATTGTCTGGTATTGGCTTACCACAGTCATTTTTCAAGGTCATAGCAGGCGACGTTTAGAACCGACTCCTGTAGTCCATCTTCAGGACGAAACGGGGTAAGCCAATATTAGACTATAATTTAATGACCCGAAGTTCACTTAAATCATTGATATCTTCTGAAAAACTTTATTATCGTGTTCTAGGCACTTCGTCGCCCTGAAGTACATGACCTGCTACATAGTGCCCACGCTGATCGCGACGCTATGGGGAGAGAGCTTGATGTGTGCACTGGCGTGGCAGTACGCCCGCTACCTGCTGCTCTTGCACACCAACTGGGGACTCAACAGTGTGGCTCACGCGTTTGGCACCCGTCCATATAACATGTAATTTGACATCTTCTAGCGTTTCACAATAGTAAATCTGATGGTGCTACTGCAGTAGTTGTCACCTTGGCAATAGGTTTTTAAATTTGGGTCCGTCTCCCTTACAAACGTAGAAAGCGAGAATAAACGTGTTGCAATGGTCAGTACATAACATAAGGGAAACGTTTTTATTTAAATAACTCGACATGGATGGCCGTCAGATATTAGCCTAACACACCACATGGGAACTAGGTGCCACACCAGAAACTTTCTGATATTGCTCGGCTGCATTGAACTGGTAGGAAAATATGGACAATTTTCATGGCTGCTTCGACCATCGTTCATTCAATGCGATGGTACCAACCCGGGCGAGATAAATCCCTACCACCTAGTAAGTAATAATAATAATAATAATAATAAATCTTTATTTCACTGATTAAGCAAGTTCAGTACAAGTACAAGAATAATAAACAAAACAACAGGTTTCAGATAGTGTAGTAATGTAAGTATGTATCGTGTTCATTGAAGAATATTTTTGCTTAATACTTTAACATGTAGTAGTTAAATTTAAGTAAGAAAAGGAATATACAGTTTTACGTGGAATCCGAACCACAGCGAGCTTCAACGGTTGAAAATGTTCACCCATCCAGAACCTAACCGCGCTTAGAGGTGCTTCCAAATTTATGGAATAGCAAGGTGACGCATCACTGGGCCACCTTGCAAGGTATTGCAATAGTCAGTACTTACAATTTGGGAAAGGTTTATTGGGTTTGAAATAAACAAAAAAAGTTGGTTAACTTTTTTCTGAATATCCTCTGAATAAATAGGTTAAGTTGTAACTGTAATTCATTAATTTAGTGTAAAAAGCCTAATGTTCCGTAAGAACGTGGGAACGATGCATGTAACTAGACATGGATGGCTAATATCACACATAGTCATGACATTAGCCTGACACGTTACGTGGGATCTAGGTTCCATGCCAAGGCCTTCCTTATGCATGATTACAACGTCGCGTCGAATAACACTAGACGAAATAATCAATTTAAAAAAATATATATATCTCGGTAACTAGACACTTAAAGAAAGAAAAATACTATTTGCCTTGAAAAAAATGAGCATTACGCTGCCAAAAATATATATAGTGGCCGTTGCAACCACTGTATACAGAAAGGAAATTAATATTAGCATAGATATTAGTCAATAAGTTTCAATTACTCTGATAATAAATGTGGGAATTATCACCTTTCTACATGCGGTATGGGGTGCCCGGTTACTAAAGCATTATTCACCATTGTATAACCGATGTTTTACTGTTGTCCTTGTCATCATGACAACATCCACCACTTTGCGGACATTATCAGGATCGAGAGATTGGACTTAAAGATGATCCTAGCATGGCACCTAATTCCTTCGAAAATGCGGGCTAATATCATAAAGGTAGTTGTGTGGTAGCCATCCATGTCAGGTCGCATAAAAGAAAAAAACCGCTCGGTACCGTACCTCGATGTTCATAACTTCTATTTTCGTTTGCAGAAACCTAAAAGCGACGGACTGCAGGCCCTACGGCATGCTCGCGGGCTGCGAGGGCTACCACAACTACCACCACGCGTTCCCATGGGACTACAGCACGCCGGAGTACGGGCACGCGTCGCTCAACGTCACCACGCCGGTGCTGCACCTCCTGCGAGACCTCGGCCTGGTGTGGGGCCTCAAGAAGCCGTCAAGGTGGCTGGTAGAAGAGGTCATGCTGAAGAAAGGCGACGGCACTGAGGCTAACTTGGAATGGTACGGCGAGGGCCAGAATGATAACCAGGTTGATCAAGATTAGACGATTTTAATTTAGAACGGAATAAATTAATTAGATACAACCCAGAATAAGAGGCACAAGAAGGTACAAAGCGCCGGATTTGAAAACGGTGCTGGTATCTTCCGCATCGGAACCCACGAGCAAGAACTTGGCTGATCCTGTTGTGTCACCTTATGCACCATATTGCGACGATTGTATGACGATTGAAGGCTTGAAATGATATGTACACATTAAATACAATTAAATTAATTGGAAGGATCTGAATAAGTTTGACTTTGATACGTTTGACAAGGATTGACTAAGGAGGTCGAGAGATTAATTCAACTTGGTTGGGCTGCCTTTGGGAAGCTTTAATACGGTCTTTAAGCTTTAATATGACCAGTTCGTCCTCCCGGTTATGACGTACATGTCGCGAAACTTGGACTCTGATGGTCGCCGTTGTCCAAAGGTTGAAAGTTGCCCAGCGAGCAATGGAGCGAGCCATGGCAATATCGCTACGGGATAGTGTGCGTAACGAAGCAATCCGCCGACGTACCGAAGTATATTGGACACCAGGTGGCTAAGCTCAAGTGGTAGTGGGCTGGTCACGTCAGCCGAAGAGACGACGACCGTTGGAGTAACCGTATCCTATACTGGCGGCCGCGGACAGGAAAACGGAGTGTGGGAAGACCGACTGCCAGTTGGGACGACATCAAGTGCGTTGGCAGAAAGCAGTGGCCGTTAAGGGCCGGGAGCTCTGGAGGAAAATTGAAGAGGAGTATGTCCAGCAGTGGACGCAAACCCGCTGACTGACTGATTGACTTGATAAATATAATTACGAAAGGTACCGTGGACATCCAGTAGGAACGAAGTTCCTTTCGATGCATTATTTATTACCTCAAGAAACACTTCAATGCTGGACGGAATAACATTTCGCCAGTTGTGAAGTTAAACACGATATTTAGATGCCTATTTTAATTTAATGGACGCACACTGAACACCAGCAAGTACGTCACCCGAAAGCGAAATGAAAGTGATTCACATGCACCCGTCCTTGTGAATTTCATGCCTGCAAGTGATAAAGTGACAAGAACTTAAAATACAATTTCTCACTTTTAAACAAAAATTTTAAAATTGTTTTGTTATATGTGTGTTTTTTTTGCATAAATTCTGTATAAACATTTTTGAACTGACATACTTAAGTCCATAGTTATTAATTAGGTCTGTAACTCTTTTTTAAATTAATAAATAGTGCACAACGTCTATTCTTAGGTTACTTTTCTTGTTGCTACCTGTATATTTTTGTCCCATTATCGGGTTGATTGGAAGAGATTGACATTAGGCAATAAGTCCGCCCTTGTATGTACCATGTGTATGGAAGCAATAAAGATTATTATTATTATTATTGATAAAGTGCGAATGTCTCGTGTGAACCAATCTCTCCGTACCATCACAGCACCGCGCCGCGCCGTCATTACTGCCCTGAAGCATGTTCGCCACTTTTAGCATGGCACTTACGTGGCATTATAGCGATGCACTCAGTCGTAAAACACGCCCAAACTAGGGTTGTGGAGCACCTGTTTTACGAGGCTTTTGAAGGACAAGAGTGCGTTGGCTTATGATTGCATTCAGCTTGTAAAGTGCTCAAGGAAAACATACATTTATTTTGTCTAAAATTATCTGCGACTCAATTATAAATCCCTAAATTTGAAAATTCATGAAGTTTCAACAGTCTGTACCGTCAGTCGTTAGCCCGATGGCAGTGGCAACAATTTAATTCAGAACCAGTGATATGTATGAAAAAGGAAATCCCTTTCATACAATCCTGTGTCGCCTGTTGCGGTGTTCCGATATTCCGTCTGTCTTTGCGTTTTTTAGGGTTCCGTACCCAAAGGGTGCAAATGGAACCCTATTACTAAGCCTCCGCTGTCCATCCGTCCGTCCGTCCGTCTGTCACAGGGCTGTATCTCAGGAACCGTAATAGGTAGGCGGCTAACATTTTCACAAAGTAAGTATTTATTTTGCCGCTATAACCACAAATAAACTAAAAAAAATATTAAAATCAAAGGGGGCTCCCATACAAAAAAACCTTTTTTTGTATGGGGAGTATTAACCAAAAAAAATTTTTGTGTTAAATTTTGTACGATGGTACGGAACCCTTCGTGTGCGAGTCCGACTCGCACTTGGCTGGTTTTTTACGTAATACTTGTACGATTTCACGACATCAGTTTCAATCAAATCAATTTCAGAACATCTTCATTGTTGTTTATTGGAAACTAGCAGCCCGTCCCGGCTTTGCACGGGCATAATGTCATTTAAAAAAATATTATTTTGACACAATGATACACAAATAAACCATTTTTACGTAGAGTTCCTACATTGAGATAGTTGAAATAAAAAAAAACTTAGATATTATTATTACATGATTATTAGATATTAGAGAAATAATAAATTCAAAGTGCTATGGGGAGAACCGCGGCCTCCGAGGCACGCTCCCGCCGCCCCGGCCGGCCGGTACCGCCGCAAACATTACATCCCGCAATTTTTAAATCTATAATATCTTCGAAAATATTCATTTAAATCAAGTGCTGTAAAGAGCCGTATAGATCTATATTAAATCAACAATGTATTTAAGGTATTTAATTGGATAAGGATTAATGCTGTATTGGTTAAAATCGCTTCGAAAATTAGCCATTATTTGTCGTAAAAAGTAAATGAGAAAAAAATGTTATTGTGGGATATCCATAAGAGATAGATATATACCATCGCGGAGTTTTCTGTAGACCTTTTCAATGTATACAATACTTAATACATTATTTTGATAAATCTCGTAGGGTTCAGCCTGCGTTTGCAATGTAAGCAGAAAAAAAAAATTTTTTTACGACATCACATTGGAAACCTCAAAAATAACAGTATTTCTCCAATATTTAATGGATGTTATTATACATATAAACCTTCCTCTTGAATCACTCTATCTATTAAAAAAAACCGCATCAATATCCGTTGCGTAGTTTTAAAGATTTAAGCGTACATGGGGATATAGGGACAGAGAAAGCGACTTTGTTTTATACTATGTAGTGATGTGTGGTTGGCATTAAAACAAAACAAGATGAAAACAAAAGAATGAAATATGTATAAAAGTAGATAAAAATATTAAGTGGGAAGAAATATTAAATTCCTTAAGGCATTGTACAAGAACTCCTGGCTCCTAGCCGTTTTTATACACAAAGGAAGTACCTACTTATTAGTTAGAAAAACCGGCCAAGTGCGAGTCGGACTCGCACACGAAGCGTTCAGTGCCATCGTACAAGATTTAACACAAAAATCACGTTTTTTGAATGGGGCCCCTCTTTAATTTTGTTTTTTTTTTGTTTTGCCTATTTGTTGTTATACCAGCAAAATAAATTCGCACTCTGTGAACATTTCAGCTGCCTACTTATTACGCTTCATGAGATACAGCCCTGTGACAGACGAACGGACGGACAGAAGGACGGACAGCGGAGGTTTAGTAATAGGGTTCTGTTTTCACCCTTTGTCGAAAAATAGAATTTATTGCCGACTTTTAGTATTTTACCTTTTATTAAAAAAAAATAACCTTTACTAAACTTATTTAACTTATTTATTTATTCTATTTAGCTTACTTATACACTCGTTAGCGTTTGTACATATCGTTTCGAAATGTACTTAACTCTGTTACACCGTTAGACTTAGACCCTTAAAAAAGAAATGTATATCATGTTCTGATTGTCTCTTATTATAGACTAGGAGGTCGCGACAAAAATGGTAACGATAACGTAAATGGCTGAAACATCACGGGATAAAGACCAACCCTCTGAAGCTAAATGTGTCAGTCTGCCTATTCCAAGTGGTTGCGTTAAGTAGATAACGCGCCTGAAAAAATATATATGGTGACAAAAAATATATATTATAAGGTAAATCTATGCAAATGACGAAGCATGAAAGTACATACTTTGTTAGCATTTAGCAATTATATTAATTTATATAATTGAATTAGTAACTTTATTAGTTGTAAATAACTTAAACTTAGGGTTGCTGTTTCTATTGTTCTTTGTTCTTTGCCTTAAACTGTTCTGCCAAGGAATTGTTTGGCAGTAGCATTTAGATCTAAGTATGTATTTCATACGGAAAAATATGTTATGTGTAAAATACGTGAAGTTTCTTTGCGGGTTCTTCTTTACTGGGTTGATCGAATCCGCGGATCTTTGTGACGTAACTTGGTGTAGTTTGACTACCAAAAAGTTTAAATAAATGAAATGAAATGAAATACAAAAAATGAACAAATATTTGATTGCATATCAAAGTTATAGGCGATTTAGGTCACAGATATAAATTTAGGTATATTTAAGTATTCAATTAAAAAATCGACTGGTTATTGTTGCATAATTAATAGGTATCAATGTTTCTAGAAAATCAATACATTCATCAGCAGGTACATTCCAACATTTATTTTATATAGCCAATCTAGATAACGCAACCACTTGGAACAGGCAGACCGACATATTTAGCATCAGAGGGTTGGTCTCTAACCTGTGAATCAAATTCAGCCATTTACCAAAAATGTCGTGACCTCCCGGAATATTAGTGATAGTTTCAGTATTTTTCCCGTATCTTTGTAAGTTTCTCTTGTAATTTGCGTAATGAGTCACTGTTGACAAACCAAATAAATAAAAAATAAAAAGTAACTTTACTATTTTATTTAAAAAATCAAGCTATAAGTAGATACCAAAAGGTTTCAAAATCGGGCAATTTCTAACAATTGAAAAGATTCCCCCAAGAAACCACGAATGCATTCCTTATTGTCATCGAAAATATATTTAGAACTACTACGTATGAAAGTAACCTGTGCCATAAAAAAATATTACTATTTTTATTGATAAATGTACCCGATATACGAGGTAAAAGCTAACCTTAAAATGGAGGCACGTTTTCAAAAAACCCTTTCCATAAAACACTGGAACCCCACTAATATTAAGCATTACATTCAATTTTCTTTCACTTTCAGAATGTTTTATTAAGGTGGCCCATCCCGCCCATCTCCCCATACAAAAGGGGAAAGAAGATCACGCCCCTATTTCTTGTCAGAGATCCAAAATTTAGCTCAAAATAGGTTTATTTGATCGAACTAGATGTCTGATGACCATTTGCATTGTAAAATTGTATTTGGTTTCTAAGTTATAAGGTCCGAAAGTTCGAATTTTTCGCGCGTTTTATACAATAACTTTGGAGGTGGATTACGCAATGATAAAGTAAGAACATCTTAAAAAAAATTAGTCATCAGACATAGCTTATTTAATCAAGATTTATAATCTATTTGGTTTTTTTTAGATTTTTGACTACAGCGGTCGTGGTTTACTTTTAGCTATAAGTCGTTTTGAAATAAAAAAAATTGTAAATCTTACCAAATCATACACTATGCACATTGTCTTTTTTGTGGACATGTTGCAAATTCCTCATCACGGAGCCTGTCTTATTCTTTGAAACAGAGAAGGTCCCAGAGCGCAACAGCACGGTTTTGTACCGAGGCCGCGAATGAGTTAGGCCCGCCGGGTTGGGCCACCTTAATGTAACAATTATGTACGTGTAGCAATATTTATTTCATCTCTACAGATTTCAAACATTTGTGCATGTAGAGATTTATTAAAAAAACATGCAGGATAATTTGATTTGGCAGAAAGTGTACAGATAAGTAGTTAATCTGGAGCAAATAGAGAAATGGTCATAGCTATTTGGTAGAGCTTTGGACATATCATTCAAATATTGCTTGTTCGATTCCTGCTCTTTAGGGTTGCATACCCAAATGGTGCCGACGGAACCCTATTACCAAGCCTCCGTCCGTCCGTCGGTCCTTCCGTCTGTATATCTGTCACAGGGCTGTGTCTCATGAACCGTAAGGTAGACAGTTAAAATGTTCACAGAGTATACATTCGTATTACTGCTGTAAACAAGAAACGTGATAATTTGTGTTAAATCTTGTACGATGGTACGGAACCTCGTGCGAGTCGTACTCGTAGAGCAGCCCGGGACGCCCACTTTGTTTTGTTTTGTTTTTTAACAGTCTTACCTACCTTTTTATAATTACGTTTGAAGTAGAAGAGATAGTTCACACAGCACAAGATGACATAATACACACACTGTCCCTGAATGACTCAACTAGACGGGATACGGGCAGAGCCTAGTCCGGCAGCACTATCACAACCGACAACTATGCGAACTTTAGATAATAATTGCATTGATGTTATCTTTTCCTAAACCTATATGTTGTCATGTTTACTTTAATCTTTTTGTCAATGAAATATACTGAAATATACTTTCACGGCTCTGCAAAACCCACGCCGGGCGGCCAGGTACTTCTTCACACCATGTTTGAAGGATCCCAGGTTGTACTTTGAGGGAAATACCTCGGCAGGGAGTCAATTCTATAGTTTACCGATTTAGAGTATCGATCTGTTCCCATTTTCATATTTTTTTTTTATGTGACTGGACATGGATGGCTAATACCACACCTTCTGTCATGGTATTAGCCCAACACACCACACGGGAACTAGGTGCCATGCCAGGACCTTCCTTATATTGCACGGCTGCATTGAACTGGATGGAAAACACGGACAATTTTAATTGCCGCTTCGACCATCGTTCATCCAATGCGATGGTACCAACCCGGGCCGGATAAACCCTACCACCTAGTAAGTAAGGAAGGGGACCTACGGTTTAACGTGGATGTTGTTGTTGTTGTTGTTGTGCTTCGGGCTTGTTTCCGCACTTAGACGGCAATACATCCATTGTACGTGTCAAGAAGCTCCACCAGCTGTCACGTCAGCCAGCCAAGCTCTTCCAAGAAGCGCAGCAGCCTTTTTGGACTCTTCCACACTTCCTGGGCAGTTCCTGTGGTTTCAAGGAACTGGAGTCGTATGTTAGCCACCTCTGGACAATCCAAGATAACGTGAGCGGAGGTCTCTTCCTCCTCCATGCAAGCTCTACAGAGGGCGCTGTCGGTGACACCAAGAGTGAATAAATGCTTATTTAGTGGACAGTGCCCCGTTAGGAGGCCTATCACAATACGTAACTTACTCCTGCTAAGATGAAGAAGTCTCCTCGAGAGGCGCGGATCTAACTCTGGAACGGCCGCTCTCGACTGTCTGCACTCCCTGGAGTTTAACCATCGTTCTTTGTGCGCTGAAGTCGTACGCCTGCGAAGCCACGCCTTCAGCTCACTAAATGGCAAGGGTACATACGGTTCCGGGCCGATTGGGCGCAGACTGGAGCCCTTTTTGGCGAGCTCATCCGCTGCATCGTTGCCGTGGGATCCGCTGTGACCTTTGATCCACTGCAATGTTACCTTGTTTCTCCTCGCTATAACTTCCAGTGCGCGGTGGCACTGGAGAATCAGCCCTGAGTTGAAGGTGTAGCTGCACAATGCACGGAGTACCGCTGCGCTGTCTGTAAGAATTCTGATGTTGTACTCAGACATACCCCTATCCTGAATTGCCGAGGCAGCTTCAATGATGCCAATGCATTCTGCCTGGAAGATGGAACTTTTAGCATCCAGAGATAGCGATCTGTTAATATTGAGGTCTAAAGAAAAGGCTGCTGCCCCTGTACCTGTCCCCGTCTTTGAACCGTCTGTATAGATCCTGACCTCGTGGATACCCGATTGATCCTGTGGCAGTTCGACATGTTCGATGTTGTATTGTCTGTTGAACACATACGTCTTACTTATCCTATCACACATAGCAGCTATTAGCGGATTTTCTTTAATGGCATTCTGCAAGATGGTTGTGTGAGAGGCGAGTTCATTATTCCTCCAAAGTCCTAGTGAATTGATTCTTGCGGCTGCAGCTGCCGCCTCCTGTTGTATAAACAGATCTAGTGGCGGCAGACACAGCATCGTCTCAATAGCGGTTGTAGGAGTAGTTCGCATGCAACCTGTTGTTGTGACACAAGCTATGCGTTGAAAACGCTGTAACCTATCTCTAATCGTACTAAGTTTGGTTCTGGGCCACCAGACTACTGCTCCGTATGTTACCATTGGTCTGATTATTGATGTGTAAAGCCAGAGGGTAATTTTTGGGTTTAGTCCCCAAGATTTACCTAACATTCTGCGACACTGCCAAAATGCTATACTAGCCTTACCTAGTTTGTATTCCAGGTGTTTACCCCAGTTCAGCTTCGTGTCAAGTATAAGGCCCAGGTTGAAAAGTTTGGGAAGCCTAAGTTTCTCAATTTTCCTTTTGTTAGTGAACAAGAGTAGTTCCGTTTTCGTAGGGTTTACGGAGAGGGATTCCTCACCACACCATTGTTCTAGAATCCTAAATGCTCCCTGCATTTGATTGCAAAGGACATTTTCGAATTGCCCGATGATAAGAATTACTAGGTCGTCGGCGTAGCCTACTGTGTAGAAGCCCTTATCGTTAAGGCGTTTAATGAGATCATTGACTACGAGGTTCCAAAGGAGAGGTGACAGTACCCCCCCCTGTGGGCAACCCTTGGCCACTACGCCTCTTACATTGTTATTTATGTTTAGTTGAATGGCCCTGTGTTTTAGCATGTTACCTATCCAGCCACTAAGAGTGGGGCAAACCCCATGCCTGTCTAGTGCGTTGCTAATGCCCACAAAGGTCGTTTTGTCAAAGGCGCCTTCAATATCGATGAATGCACCCAAAGCTGATATTTTATTTCCCAGTGCATACTCAACTTTGGAGACTACATGGTGAAGCGCGGTCTCAGTAGATTTACCTGAAGTGTAGGCATGCTGGTTAGGATGGATTGGATATACAGACAGTGTGTTATCACGTATTTCTCTATCTACCAGTCTCTCTAAAGTTTTAAGAAGAAAGGAGGTAAGGCTGATGGGTCTGTAGGACTTAGCCTCTGAATAATCTTCTCGTGGAATCCGAACAACGGCCAGCCTCTCTCAACGGTCGAATGGTCACCCATCCAAGATCAGACCGGACCCAGCGTTGCTTAACTTCGGAGAGCGATCGCCGAAGTGTCGCGCCACTGGGCCACTGAGGCTGACAAAAACGCCCGTTGGTATTAGCGGTTTCGCTTTAAGTGATGTTAGAAAAGGGACGGAGGGAGAGCATTATTCAGCTCCGACGAGCGTTCTCCACGGTAGAAATGACAGAACAGAGGTGCTTTATATAAATCTGTGTCAGACCTACATTTCTTGCTACATAAAAAAAATTACAACACTTCCAGCGTTGTTGTCGCCGTTGAAATTCACAGAGTTTATAGGAATACAATCAAATACACCACCACCTACTCCGATTTTATAAGATTATAACAGTGAAGATACAATCATGTTTATGGGGAATTCGGCAGTTTCGCATGGTATAGCATGATCCCTACCCGTGTTGCGTCGCGGTAGGCAAGCCCAAAACTATAAAAATGTACTCCGTCCCCTTAAAAGGGTTATGCTTTAAGAGTGCCTGCATTCTTTCTAATGGATTTTACTACCGAGAAGGGCTGATGCGATAAAACATTTGCGCTTTTTAGAGAGAAATAAAAATATGGTATATTATTTTTAGTGATGCAAGTATAGTACCTGCAACAGCTTTAACCGGGTTCCCGCTATAGGAAGACATTTAGAAAAACAATATGATTAAATGAAACAAGAACCGTGTTACCGCAATCCGAAAATCGAGTAAAAAAGGTTCTGGTTAAAATGTTCTGGCAAATTATAAATCGGGTACGTAATGCCAAATTCTATATGATTCAAATTAATAGACACGTGATTTTATAGTTTAAGTATCCTTTATTTAGGTCTAATATATACTTAATTCTAGCTAAATCTACCATACACCCTTATTTGTTAGTTAGCTTTCGCAACAAAATGCCTGATAACACTTTTATTGTAGTTTGACTTTTTTTTTATGTTACTGGTCACGGATGGCTGATACCAAACCGACCGTCAGATATTAGCTTAACACACCACATGGGAACTAGGTGCCATGCCAGGACCTTCCCTATATTTCTCGGCTAGATTTAACTGGATGGAAAACACGGACAATTTTCATTGCCGTTTCGACCATCGTTCATTCAATACGACGGGATTAACCCTACCACCTAGTAATTAAAGAAGGGGACCTTAAGTTTTACGTGGAATCCGAACCGATTGATAATGGTCACCCATCCAGAACTTAACCGCGCTCAGATCTGCTACCCCAGCTTATCTAATCGCAAGGCGTCGCATACTGAACTACCGAGGCTGATGACTACTAAAAGTTTAAATAAGTGAAATGAAAACTAGATGTAAGTACATATTTCGCTTACGTATAAATATTAGATTTTGTCATTTCCAGGGTTACCAGTAAGTTTCGCAGGCAGTGGGCCGGTCAATTACGCAACCCTCTTTCTTCGATCCCCTAAACAATAATAAAAACCGGCCAAGTGCGAGTCGGACCCGCACACGAAGGGTTCCGTACCATCGTACAAGATTAAACACAAAAAAAATTAAAATCTGTGAAATTTTCAGTTGCCTACCTATGTATTGCGGTTCATTAGATACAGCCCTGTGACAGACGGACGTACGGACTTGGACGGACAGCGGAGGCTTAGTGATAGGGTTCCGTTGGCAACCTTTTGCGTACGGAACCCTAAAAAGTATATTTTACTAAGAAGTCCCGACCCAACCCTACAGCCTAATTAAGGACGTTGAAAAAAAAAAAACAGCGGAGTTTCTTTCCAGTTCTTCTTCGCTGTGTTTTGTTTTGCTGAACTGGCCAATGCTAAAATATGACAAATCCGAGTGCAGTGTACTGTCTATGGATGATGAATAAACAATACAATACAATACAATAATAGGGGAAGGATACCTACGGTTTTACGTGAATTTTAAACTTGCATTCGTAACGAAATTCACTTATCCAACTCAGAATGAGAAAGAAAGAGGTACATAAATGGAGCGGGAAAGCGAACAACCTCTGGCATGGAAGGACAGTCCACGCGCCCCCGCGCTATGAGTCGCTCAAAAGGTTTCGGAGACACGTGACCAATGTTTATTGCGTTTTTAGGTGCCTACACGGTTTTTTATAGAAAATGCTATCCAGCTAGGTGCCTTTAATTCAAACGCTAGTACACTCAGACCATATTTTTGAAAAACCCTCTCCTTTCATATGTAAATATACTTTTTCGTGCTAATCCAGTAGGTCGTTTTTATGTATTTATAGAGATTATACCGCGAACAAATGACACATTTTAAAGAAAAATAGCTTCGAAATAGCTGCTTTATAAATATACTGCAAAGCTGGATCAAAAACTTTCGCGGATATTTCGTCTACCGATTTCGCCACCTGCTGTATACTCATTATTTATAATTCTCCCACAGTCCCTCCCATAATCAATGCTTCTTACTGATACAGTGTTTAAGATTATACATACATTGATTTAACACTCTGCCTGGAGATATTGACTGCAACGATTGAAAATTCATACATATTGCCATGCCATGCCATCACCTTTCATCGTAAATTTTTTGACATTTTAAAATGAATTTCAGTATTTTTTTCAAATAGTGAAATGTGGTGTCACTTACCCCCCTTTTACAAGTCAACGCGATCAGCCATCAAATAGAAATTGCATGAAGGTGAAGAAAAAACAACATTCTTTACCTCCATGGGAAATTGTCACCTACACAATCGAGTTTTTCCGCTGAGTGTCCCACCGAGGAGACTGCTCGGTCCGGTTTTACTAGCACTTGAGTGTACTCCAGTTTATTAAGTCCCAGGGGACGATAAATTCAGGGTCCTCTCTCGCCGGCCCTCCTACGGGATCTTCGCTTCGTCGGACGTGTTCCGCCGATGCGGTATTGTTCAATATTTTTTTTTTTTTATGTGACTGGACATGATGGCTAATACCACACCTTCTGTCATGGTATTAGCCCAACACACCACATGGGAACTAGGTGCCATGCCAGGACCTTCCTTATATTGCCCGGCTACATTGAACTGGATGGAAAACACGGACAATTTTCATTGCCGCTTCGACCATCGTTCATTCAATGCGATGGTACCAACCCGGGCGGGATTAACCCTACCACCTAGTAAGTAAGGAAGGGGACCTACAGTTTAACGTGGAATCCGAACAACGGTCACCCATCCAAGACCAGACCGGACCCAGCGTTGCTTAACTTCGGAGAGCGATCGCCGAAGTGTCGCGCCACTGGGCCACTGAGGCTGAAGATTTTTAAATGAACTATTTGGAGGATGTCAGAGGCAGACCCGTAAACATCGAACTGAGCTCCCCATACAAACGTAGTTAGGGCTCGTCACCATACTACGTTATCTATTCAGGGGGTGGGAGGTTCGCAAAATACCACGGTCAGTCACAAGGAGGGGGGGATTAGTGCTAATTCACGTAGGTGAATCCGGGAGTAATTATATTCTTCGTAAATGCTTAACTAAAACCATGAACAACCCATACTTGTGAGCTTACTTTTCACTTCCTTGTACCTTTCACACTACACTAAGATCTGAATAATAGTCATTTCTTTATTTAAAATACTGAGTGAAAATGGAGGAGGGGAGTCTGAGCAAATACCACGGCAGGTCACAAGAGGGGGGAGGGGTCTGAAAGTGGGTAAAATCGGTCCCGTAGTATGGGTACGAGCTCAAGGAAACGATTTGGAAACCGCTTTTGTAATGTTGAAGAAAACTTCTCATTTATCACCACAGTTGGCGTCCAGGCGGCCAGCCTTGAAAGACCTGTCAAAAGTAGAACAAAATAGATTTAATTTTTTTTATATGCGACCTGACATGGATGGCTAATACCACACAACTACCGTTATGATATTAGCCCAATACACCTCATTCCCGAAGGAATTTGGTGCCATGCCAGGACCTTCCCTTTATGAGCACGGCTACATAAAACTGGATGGAAAACACGGACAATTTTACATTGCCGCTTCGACCATCTTTTCATCCAATGCGATGGTACCAACCCGGGCGGGCATAAACCCTACCACCTAGTAGGGGAAGGGGACCTACAGTTTTACATGGATTCCGAACCATGGAGCAGCTCGCATTCGTAACGAAATGCACTTGTCGAACTCGGAAAGAGAAAGACAGTGGTGCATGTCGGTATTGAACCCAGGTCTCTGGTACGCTAGGCCAGTCCCCGCGCCACTAGGCTACTATATAAATATTTATTCCATCTATGTAATTTACATTGCAATTTCGTCGCCCTTATTTCGAAAATAAATTGTCCCAAATTATGCCAATCAAATGAAGTCATGGGAAAGGATATCACAATAACATAACAGATCCTAACTTTGTTCTGGTCAATAACATTAAAATTATTTTTAAGACAAAAAAACTCTTATTTTCCCCCAAACCTTATTCTGACTGCATTCGCCACTGGGCGACCGAGGTTGTCCCTTGGTCGCCTCTTACGATATGCATATTATCTTATAGTTAGGGTTCCGTACCTAAACGGTACCAAAACAACCCTATTACTAGCCCCCCGCAGTCCGTCCGTCCGTCTGTCACAGGGCTGTATCTCATGAGCCGTAATAGGTAGGCAGAGAGTGTTTATTTATTTTTCAGCTATAACAACAAATAGGTAAGATTAAGAAAATAAAGGGAGCCACCATACAAAAAACGTGATTTTTTTTTGTGTTTAATCTTGATGGTAGGGAACCCTTCGTGTGCGAGTCATCGGGGCGGGGGGATGGATTGGGTTGCGCAAAGGTCGTCTGCCGGCACCTGTACCGCTTATATTCCCAACCTTGGACCTTATAGTTCAAGCGAAAGGTCCAACACCGCAAATCATCGCAATACATCTTCATCGGAGCTCACACAACCGTGAGGATCAACACGAAACAACCATTGCTAGTTGCTCGCTCAAACATGCAAATTTGATACGGCCTTGTGAGCAATTTGGTGAGCGAGATAAGAAAATCACCACATCTTAGGGTTGTTGCCGCAACCCTTTGATTAATATTTCCATTTGCGAGGAATATTGTGAGATATCAACAGATACTGCAAACTGTACAGGGTGTGGTAACGGCGAGTCAGTACATTAATTTCGCCAGCGTAATCCTCATGTTTTTCCGAGACAAAAGAGTTATCTTGTCGCTGAAACTCAAATTAATGAGATAACGGTAATGTCCAGTAAATATACTTTCTCGTACTAAGCAGGTCAATTACGAACAAATACGGCCATGCATCGCAGTACCGTCGTCAGCTTAAGGATGTTCCGACCCATACAATGTTTTTTTTTACACAGAACGCAAAAAGTATTGCACTTTAAGGCACGAATTCGTCAAAAATAATAAATATAGCCATAGTAGTTGCAGCGAAAACATATTCACAATTTCAGGTTTAATGGTTTCGTTGTAATTGCCGATTAGAAGTATTACACCGTTAGATGGCGCTGTTAAATAAAAATCATATTTAAATAAATTGTAACAAAACCAATAATCCTGAAATTGTGAAATTGTTTTCGCTGCAAGTAATATGACTATATTCAACTTTTATTATTAAATCGTGGCTTAAAGTGCAATACTTTTTGCGTTATGTGTGCAAACAACTTTATATGGGTGGAATGGCTACCCATTCGTTATCGAAGGAACTGTCACATAGTCACTCTTCTTTTTGGGGTCTTAAATAACCCTCACTCTCCTGAGTACCTTCGTTCCCGATTCTTGCACCTATCTTCACACGGTCTCCCTCTACGTTCTAGCGACGACAGTATCCTTGCGATTCCCCACCATACAACTTGCTTCTTTTCCAACTCCTTCACTGTACATGCAGTACGTCTGTGGAACTCGTTGCCTTCCTCCGTCCGCTCTTGTCAAACTATCGGCTCTTTCAAGTCGAGAATCAAGTAGTTTTATTTAAAAGAAATCTGAATATACTATTTTTATATTATCATCAAAGAAATTGGTATTAACTTTTGTTTTAATGTGTTCCTAAATTGTCGATATACAATATATATTTCATTATATTGTATTATATATTTTAGTTTATTTAATTCAAAGTATGTTTGTATTTTTATGTAAATTATGGTTTATGTATGTTTACATATACTGTATGTATATATTTTTATTTTATTTGCTTTATTCTTTTCCTTTCAAATTGCTATTGTGGACCTACCTACAGCTATTTTAGATTGTCTCTCCTCATCACCCCAAAGGTTAACTGGAAGAAATCACTCCTAGTGATAAGTCCTTCTTTGTGCAATTTTGTTGTTGTTTCGAATCGTTTTTGTAATTTTACTTGTTTTCTATTGAACAATAAAGAATTTATTCATTCATTCAGGTACGTCGCTTATTCCAAGGAATGAGATATGTATAGTGGCTTTCTTTTTACTGGGCTCTTTCTTCAATTAATGTGTCCTTGCTTCACGGTCGATTATACATACATACATACATATCACAACGGTAATGTCGTTTCCATTAAATACATAAAATTATCAATATCACCGTACACCTTAATATCGCGAAGCTACGGCAGGGCAGTTCTTGCCGTAACATCCTGTATTGCACACGCTCTCGATGCCCCTTAAGGTTCAGACGTCTACCCAAGTTAAAGCGTCGCTTTTAGCTTTATAGCTCAAGTTAAGTCTTTAATTCCGCCGTGTGTACGTACTTTTACGACCTAAGCAGATAGACTTTATAGTTCGAGTTAGGTAGGTTATGACTTTGGCGTTTCCTCTTTGCCTCGTCCTTTTAAGGAGGAAGATTTGCATCAGTTGCCTGTTTTTAAATTTAAATCTACTTTTGATATTCAAGATCAGTTTTAAATTAAGACTATAAAACTATAAAAAATATATAACAATCGTGCCCGGGCGGCCTGGAAGGACGTACCACGACCAAATCGATGTAATTCTTCGTAAAGGTCTGGTACGTAGCACCTGTAATCGTAGAGCATGTATTAAAATATGTATATCTGTAGATGAAGCGAAAGAGGTGTGCTGTGATCGTACCGTATGGTGTTCTATCATCTCTGCCTACCCCTACGGGAAAGCGGCATATGTATGTTTTTATTAAAATTGTATCAAAACAATCTGTTTCTCGTAGTAGTATTTCTAAAAGTCCTACAAAAAAAGTTGTTCAGTGTACAGCATCGCCTGTATAAAAAACCGGCCGAGTGCGAGTCGGACTCGCACACTCCTTCCACCATCGTAAAAAATAAAACAAACAAATCAGATTTTTTGTATGGGAAAAAACCCCCCTTTAATTTTAATTATGTTTTAATCTTACCTATTTGTTGTTATAGCGGCAAAATAAATACACACTCTGTGAAAATTTCAGCTGTCTACCTGTTACGGTTACTGAGATACAGCCCTGTGACAGACGGACAGACGGACGGACGGACGGACGGACGGACGAACGGACGGACGGACGGACGGACAGCGGAGGCTTAGTAATAGGGTTCCGTTTTCACCCTTTGGGTACGGAACCCTAAAAACCAGTCAGGTCTAACATTTCTATATATTTTCATGTTAGCAACTCTACTCCACACCTAACTTTATTTAAACTGTGGCGTCATATGCCGGCATATGCTCCGCCGCCCGTATGGCCAAATTTTGCCAATAATTGTTTGGAAAACCAACCGCACGTCGTGTGCCACACAGGCCAATTATCGCCACAACGCGCGAATGTGCCCCGAAATGAGCTCCCACCCACACAAACCCTATACGTCTGCGAATATGCGACGTGTACAAATAAGCAAGGTTGGTACTTTTTTTTAAATTGGAGACATGTGGGTCTCGTTGTTAGTGCGATGCGTGACATATCTTCTTCCTTTTCTGAACTTAGATGAACAGAAATACTTAAAAGTAAGACCGAGTGCGAAGTATTTTAAACCGACTTAAAAAAAAGGGAGGACGTTCCCGATTCGTCGGAATGTTTTCGGATTCCTGGACCGATTTTTGATCCAACAAATGCATGATATGAATTTATTTGTAGGAGTTCAACTTTTGGTCAATTTTTATTTCATTTTCGCCAATCAAATCTCAAATCTCAATTATCTATGAATTGCCATAGCCCCACACTGACACTAATATTCCGGGAGGTCACGATATTTTTGGTCACGATAAGGTAAATGGCTGAATCTGGGTTCTCATGTTAGAGACCAACCCTCTGATGCTAAATATGTCGGTCTGCCCGTCCCAAGTGGTTGCGTTTTCTAGATTGGCTATATAAAATAGATGCTGGTATGTACCTGCTGATGAATATACTGATTATCTGGAAACATTGATACTTATTAATTATACAACAATAACCAGACGGTTACTTAATTAAATACTTAAATATACCTAAAGTTATATCTGTAACCTAAATCGCCTATAACTACTAAATGCAACCAAAGATTTGTTCAGTTTTTGTATTGCTAAGCAAGTATGTATTGATACTTTCATGCTTCGTCATTTGCATCCATTTACCTTATCATATGTATTTTTTGTCACCATAACTACTTTTTCAGGCGACTTATCTACGTAACGCAACCACTTGGAACAGGCAGACTGACACATTTAGCTTCAGAGGGTTGTACTTTATCCCGTGAACCCGGTTTTAGCCATGTACGTTATCGTTACCATTTTTGTCGCGACCTCCTAGTCTATAAAGCAAATGATTACATTTTATAAGGAGGATATTTTAAAGTTTAAGGCAAGCCCAAAATTATAGTGAGAAAGATTTACTTTTACATAGTCCAAAAATAAGGAATATCGATAAAAAATAATCACTCGAAAGCGTCATCGGACATGTAATTAATGAATTGCTACTTCGATGCGATGCTCTTAATTTAACGCTAAGAACACATGCTTTCTATGATGAAGCGCGTTCAAATGGACGCGAGCATCGAACCGCGACGAAGTTATTTCAAAAGAGCATATTTTTTTATTTTTTTTTATTTGACTGGACATGATGGCTAATACCACACCTTCTGTCATGGTATTAGCCCAACACACCACATGGGAACTAGGTGCCATGCCAGGACCTTCCTTATATTGCTCGGCTACATTGAACTGGATGGAAAACACGGACAATTTTCATTGCCGCTTCGGCCATCGTTCATTCAATGCGATGGTACCAACCCGGGCGGGATTAACCCTACCACCTAGTAAGTAAGGAAGGGGACCTACAGTTTAACGTGGAATCCGAACCACGGCCAGCCTCTCTCAACGGTCGAATGGTCACCCATCCAAGACCAGACCGGACCCAGCGTTGCTTAACTTCGGAGAGCGATCGCCGAAGTGTCGCGCCACTGGGCCACTGAGGCTGACTGTACTTACTTATTTATTTCCCACTTGCTGAGGTACCCGGCTCCGCTCGGGTCAATGTCGTTTTGGACTGTAATTATTTCGTGGATATTATTAGTTCCCTAAACACATTTACATCCCCCAATGTATCCCCTTACAGTAAAATTTTCGCCACAAAAAGTAGGCTATACCCTTCTCCGAGGTCCAGACTATATCTCTATACCGAAATTCATCAAAATTGGTTCAGCGGTATATGCGTGAAAATGCAACTGACAGAGTTACTTTTTTTAGGGTTCCGTACCCAAAGGGTGAAAACGGAACCCTATTACTAAGCCTCCGCTGTCCGTCCGTCCGTCCGTCCGTCCGTCCGTCCGTCCGTCCGTCTGTCACAGGGCTCTATCTCACGAACCGTAATAGGTAGGCAGCTGAAATGTTTACATAGTGTGTACTTATTTTGCCGCTATAACAACAAATAGGTAAAATCTAAAAATTATAAAAATTAAAGGGGATCCCATACAAAAAACGTGATTTTTTGTTGTTGATAGTACGGAACCCTTCATGTGAGAGTCCGACTCGCACTTGGCCGGTTTTTCATTAAAATATAAGTATGTATTTCGAAAGACTTCTAGGAAAGCAAGCTCTCAGTTCGACAGTGGTGCTTTTTAAAGGTTTCCCCAGACTGAAAACGTTTCGCGCTTAGCACAGAATCCTCATATGTCCATCTCCAAGCTCGCAAAAGCGGCAATCGGTCAGTGTTACGCAAAAGTTTCGCGGTAATTTCGCGCGAACCACGTACACGCCCGAATCTCGCGGTTATTGCTAGTAAACAAACAGTTATGAGTGGGATTTCGCGCGAACATTTGCGCTCTGTTTGGTAGATAATTTATTCTTAAATGAATTCACCGTTCGTTAATTAGCAAGTTACGACAAATTTTTTTTAACTATTCAAAACAAGGTTACCAAGGTATTCCCGGGTAAACTCCGAGCAAAAAGTTTGGATTACACTTGGTTTTACAGTGACTCTTTGTTCAATACCAAAATAATAAACAGAATTACAAACGTAAAACAATAAGGTGAATAATATCTTGATATGTTTGCGTTACTTCAAACCACGTATTCTTGGCATGGCAATTAGAAGTACAACTTTTGTAAAAACAAAAAAAAATATTCTGCGAAGGCTTGCTGGTTCAGGTCCAGCGTTGCACAATATAAAATAGGTTATAACTTCTTTATTTAATTAATTTATCCTTGCCCTACGGTCGATTCTAAATGCATTGTTGTTTATTATTTGTTCAGGCAGTACACTGCACTCGGATTTATCATATTTTATCATTAGCCACTTCAACATTCACAGAAACGTATCACATTCGTTGGAGAAAAGTAAAAAAAAGCAAAAAAGCATTTACTTAAATTCGAATGATCACAAATTCGTCTCGATGCGAACGCGCCTGACATATTCCATCTCTCTCCGTACACAGTTGTAACGTACTACGTGATATTTTTTACTCATCCGTTATTCATTCGCTTTTGAACACTCGCACTTGGAGAAACGATTCAGTTCTTCTATTTGTGGTGGCCCCTTTAAGTATGATCTGATGATGCACGATTTATTCTTGATGTGTTAATAGATGCGGTTTTAAGAACTAGTTCAAACCACATTCTCGTTGTGGGAAATAAATGTTTGAGGGCACGGCAGCATTCTACATACTTTAACAGTATTTAAATAATTTAGGTTGAACTGCGATTTATTTATTTATTTAAGACATATAGCCTTAGTTAATACATCTGAATTTTCTGTTTATTGTATATTTCTATTCTTTTTTTTATAAATATTTTAATTACGAAATAGTAGGTATTATTTATCTTTAATTATTTCGATAATTTATTGTTTTTACTTATTTGTGACTGCATTGCACCTTTTTTATTTTAGGAAAAATTAAGTATTATCATATTTATTATTAAGGTTTAAATATATATTCTCTTTTGTCGGAAACCGCTGGTTAGAATCCCGATCTATGCACCAGTTCCTTTCCTATCAGAAAAAGAAAATTGCATCTTCTTTTAGGTTCGAAATCCATTTAAAACTGAAGGTTCGTTTACTCGGTGGTAGGGTTATGCCCGTCCGATTGATGCAATCACATTTCATTTCATTTCATTTTATTAGGTCTTTTTGGTATACAATCATACACTTAGACACGTCAAAACCGGCCAATCGCGAGTCGGACTCGCACACGAAGGGTTCCGTACCATTGTAAATATTAATAACAAAAAAATCAAGTTTTTTGTATGGGGGCCCCCTTTTAATTTTAATTATTTTTTAATGTTACCTATTTGTTGTTATAGCGGCAAAATAAATACACACTCTGTGAAAATTTCAGCTGTCTATCTGTTATGGTTACTGAGATCCAGCTCTGTGACGGACGGACGGACGGACGTACGGACAGCGAAGGCTTAGTAATAGGGTTCCGTTTTCACCCTTTGGGTGCGGAACCCTAAAAAAGGTACATAATAAAATCAAGATAAAAATAATATAAAATCGATAGAAGTGTTAAATAAATTATTAAAATCAACAATTCAGGATCTAGATTAAAATCATAATAAAAACAATGCAAGTTGACTGAATTCATTGGAGTAAAATATCAAAATATATAAAATTCCGGTCAATACACAAAAACACATAACATTTCAAATTTCAGTAAATTTTTGTAATTACTAAAAATATTAGCATTGTCAAAAAAATATAACTCGAACATAGCTTAAATAATGAACTATAGTAACTATAACAATCGGCTGTAAAGTGGCTTTGTCATAGAGTTAAACTAAAAATATAATGAGAATAGTGAGTAAAATCTACTCTAAGAAGTCATCGTCGGATGCAATGAAAGATGGTCGCGAATTGTCCGCATTTTCCATCCATCGACTTCGTATGCATTCTCTGAATTGAAAATTTGGTCATTAATACAAAATTTGTGTAGATAATTTCCATTTTCGTTAAGGTTCCGTACCCAAAGGGTGAAAACGGAACCCTATTACTAAGCCTCCGCTGTCCGTCCATCCGTCCGTCCGTCCGTTTGTCTGTCACAGGGCTGTATCTCATCAACCGTAATAGGTAGGCAGCCGAAATTTTCACAAAGTGTGTATTTATTTTGCCACTATAACAACAAATAGGTAAAATAAAAAAATAATAACAATTAAAGGGGGTCCCCATACAACAAACGTGATTTTATGGTGTTAATTGTACGGAACCTAGTGCGAGTCCGAATCGCACTATGCCGGTTTTCCGTTTGCTGTTTCGTTTTTAGGGTTCCGTACCCAAAGGGTAAAAACGGATTTTATTTCTCGGCTTCGACAAAATGGAAAATTTTGACAGAGCATTTAGGTGCAAATAGAGTCAAGAAACAAGATGGTCTGCACGCGCCAATGCTATTAATGGTAATATAAATATTTCTGAAGCATTGTCTTCAATCGCAAGTGACATCAATAAAACAGGAGACACTCCTGTTTTAGGAAGCCAAAGCCTATAAAAAAAATGAAAAATTTGAGACTGCTCTTCTAACGGAAATATGGAATGATCTTTTGGGAGTTATGAATAAAACAAGTCTAAGTTTACAGAATAGCACTATGACCATGGACATTGTAACTAAACTTTACGAATCTCTGATCAGTTATGTCAATAACGCACGAAATAATTTTGTTCAGTACGAAACAGCTGCTAAAGAAAAAAAACACCATAATATGCTCAATTCAAAGATACATTTGAAAGAAAAAGATTTCGCAGCACACGTATCACTTTTTTTGAAGCATCATCAGAGACTGCACAGTTGAGAGGCAAGGAAAAGTTTCGTGTAGATACTTTCATTCCCATAATAGACATTTCATAACACGTTCGGCAGCATACCAAGAAATTGATAGTCGTTTTAGTTTTCCTTGTCAGTTAACAACAATCGAATCTGGTGAGTTGACCAAAAAATGCAAAGAATTTGCAGAATTTTATCATGAAGACATTAATGCAGATGAGCTCAAAATATTATGTTTTCATGTAAACCAGTATTTAAAAAACATAGCAAAGCAATCAGCGAATTTAAATATCTCAACCTTACATAACCTAATGAAATCAGATAATTGGAAGAAACTTTTCCAAACGTAGAAATTGCTACAAAAATATTCCTATGCCTAATGGTTGCCAATTGTAGTGGAGAGCGGTAATTTTCGCAGCTTCAGAGAATAAAAAATGAATTTCGAGCAACAATGTTACAAGAACGACTGAGCAATTTGTCAATTATGTGCAAATAAAGTGATATCCTTCAAAAAATTTACCAGGACATACTAGAAGATTTTGCTCAACAGAAATCCCGAAAGAAACCGTAATCGTAATCGTAATCCAAAAACTAGCAGCATTCTAATATCATTAATGACATATTATATCATCTGTATTTGATTACCTATAATAAATGGTCATACTTACATAGTCAATTAATGTTATTATAATTCGCTTTTTTACTTTCCAAAAGGGCCCCAAAATCTTGTGTGCCCAAGGGCCCCAGCCTAGTTTAAGACGGCCTTGGTTATATCATTTATGTGGACGAAAAAAAAGACAAAAAAAAAACATAATTTATAGATCAGTGAAGTTTCTTTGCGGGTTCTTCTTCACTGGTTGATCGAATCCGCGGATTCGATCAAATTGTGACATGACTTAGTGTAGTTTTACTACCAGAAGTTGAACAAATAAATGAAATGAAATGAAAATGAAATGCCAGACAGCGAAACTGCCTGCGCGCGTGTGTATTGTATTTTTTGTATTTTTTAATCAAAACCGAATCAAATGAAAGCAAAAAGAAAATGTTTTGCTTTATTTGGTCGTTCCGACATTGACATATATCACTGCGTCCCGATGAAAATGAATGCGAATGAAACAATACGTAACTTGTGTAACAACTGAGTATTCCAACATATAAAACCATCCTAAATAAAAGGCAAAAAAACGTCCGCAAAAGATATATTTGATATTCCAAAAATGAACTCTTGATCTCATTTCAGTTCAAATATGCCGATAATTTTCTAATGTTAATTCGCCGCCGGTGCCTCCCACCGCACCCACTCGTAGAAACACGTCCGGACACCTGGTCAATGGATCTTCGCATCCAATCCGGTTTTATAAAAGTGCTCTAGAATTTGACCTTTTTTTTGCCCCAGGCTACGCAACGGGCGACTATCCCCCCATGTAGCGTGAACCAGATAGCGAGACGTTGAAAGAGTGGTCACTGGACAATGTGACAGGAAGACAGAAAATCACTTGTGATCATTGGAAAGCTAAGGGCATGACAATCATTCAACTTGAAATATTGATTTTTTAACGATTGCCTTACATTTTAATAAAGAAATATGTGTAAATATTGGTCACGCCTAGACTAACAATATAGGAAATTGCGGTTCGAGTCACTGAGGAACGTTTATAATATCTCTAATATTAATCTCGGGGTTACTGCTAGCTTAACTCGAACTATACCTTCATTACAATTTAGGCGAAAATACTGGTTAAAACTTAAAAATATCAAGATTTAATTGTAGACACTTCTATTCTGGTGCTAAATATATTTAAATATTTTAAGCAAAATCTGCTATAATGATATTGTACAACTACTAAATCATGCTTAAATACTTACAAGGCGGTACTGTCGCGTTGCGAAAATGTATTTCAATGTAGCCGTGCCTAATAAGGGAGGGTTCTGGCATGGTACCTAGTTACTTCATTAATTTTGCTTGTGCGAGGGTTTATTATATTACGACAGTAGGTATAATATTAATATAGGTATTATTGTAGGTATACACAAATGCAAACATTTTGAAAATAACATTAATTTGTTTACAAATCTATTTAGTAGAATAGTCCAACCATATGTGATAAAAATATTACACATTGTAATATTACATATTACACTGTTCTCTGTTTTAGCACAGTTTACATCGAATTATTTATGGTAAAGTATTTCTCAGTACAATTAATGCATTACGGTGAGCATTATAAACGTAAATAACTGAGCCAAACTGTTAATTTTAAATAGTTATTTTCACCGATTTAAGAGTACCGCTTGGTGAAAATAACACTTGTGACAGATCAGATGATTTGGAAATGGTTATCTTCACTGATTGAACATTACGACTGACTACAATTATGGCGTGTAACTGTCCAGTTTCAAGAAGTACAGTAATTTCAACAGATTCTACAGTATATTTTCACTAAAAAAATACTAAAGCTAGAAACAGTTTTCACACAAATAGGGTACCAGTTAAAAAAACAATTAAATGATACAGTAACATTCAATGTTTAAGGTAATGTGTCTACTCAGAGTAAGCAATTTATTGATTTATAAATTTTTTCACCGAAGTAAAATAATATATCGACTTATTTCTTTGATTCAAATTTTGACTGTTTATTAAACAAGTCTTCGAAGCAATATCTTGGCTTCTGGTCCATAACTTGTTACCCGTCCACCAGTGGGTTGTTCGTTGATTACAAAGTACTAAAAGTTGCCTCAAAAGCGACACTACACCATAGCCTATTTAGATCTTATTTGTGTAGGATAATAAAGTTATGAGTTACATATCGCTTATCACTAATCTTAGATTGTCAATTTCGCTATCACAGTACTTATTAAAGCTTTTGAGGTATACTCTCGTTCGGACGTACATGGATTCTTATATATATCTGGAAACATATATATAACACAAATTATAATATTTTTGCACAAATATAAAAATCCATGGACACACGATTCAGTGTAGACCTCAAATTAAATTTAATAAGTTTGCGAAAGCGACGAAGAAGCGATTTAATTATAGGCTATACGTAACTCTTAATAGAGCTACTGACATGCTAGTATAATATGTCACATGAAATATGTTTTTTTTTGTCGGTCGTTCATTTAACTTGTTATTGTACTAATTTGATTGAAGATTTCCCGGCATTTATTATATATACTTTGTATATATTAAATGTTTGTTCAACAAAAAAAATCAATTGGAGACGTCTAATGACTGAGTGCAATAAGGAACGATAAGCATATCTCCTTCTCTTCTTCTTCATGCGTACATCTCTTCATATATTCTTTTTTATAGCGGGTGCTACGTACCCTTTAGAGAAGTTTATTCTACAACTTTTGTTTTAATTATCAAAATATCCCTTACAATTTTCTGCACCAACGGAAATGTATGGAGAAGGATATTTTTTTTACTTTTTTTATGTTTTTCTTGTTATTGTACGTAAATATGTTTACGATCCCATTATTCGTAAAATTATTCTAGACACCTTAAAAACTAGCCAGCTTACATTAATGAATATTGCACAAACAAAACCGCATCAAAATTACTGAGGACAATAAAAAAATACGGAACGTTATATCCCAAAATGTTGTATAGAAAACAAGGGTATAAAATCTAAGGTTTATCAATAACAGGCACGAGGATGCCGAATAGACCACCTTCTTTTACTGAATTGAATAAGTGCATTGCGTCATGAATGTAGACTTTTCTTTGGTTCGAGATTACTGCAAAACTGTGGGTCCCACCCCTACTAGGTGGTAAGCTCGCCCGGGTTTGTACTATCGCATTGAATGAAACATGATCGAAACCGCAATAAAAAATTGTCATTTAATACATAGAATACCTGGCAACTTAATTTCCTCGGTAATCGGTGTGTGGGCTAATATTATGACGGTACATGTGGTATTAGCCATTCATGTCCTTTCAATTAAAAATATAGCGCCATTATCCAGCTTTAATGTGGTCTTATAGTTTTGGAAGACCTTTCACGTTATTTGCTAATTTTAAACACTGTATTTACTTACGTATGTTAGGTTAGGTTAGGTTAGGTTAGGTTAGTTCAATACATCCGCAACAAAATCACTATCCATTCGAAGGAAATGCTCGCTTTTATCTTTGTAATTTTGAATTATATAATAATTGAATTTCAATTATAATTGAAGTAGCTGTAGAGGCGGAATGGAGCAAACATTTTTTTTTTCATATTTTTTTTCACACCAAAATTGCCATCGTCATGTGTTCGTTCGAATTTCTTCCAGGATTACTTAAACATTTAGAAAACCAGTTATTAGAAATTGCTTTGAAATAACCACGGTTCGGTCGCAGTGTGTCGCCGGCATGCCATTTCACTATCACTTGGCGCTGACGCGCGCGTACTTCCAGTGTACTTTTTGTTACGAATTTCAATGTCTAGGTGTTTTGCTATGGCGGAGGCTCATTCTGCTACAGCGTATCACTGCCTTAGCTAATCAATATTTTTATTTATTAACGACCGGATATTTGTATAATTTCACAAATGCTAAAGCATTTTTCATGCGGCGTTAACAATTAGCGTGGAAATTCAGAGAGGAAATGCGCAGAGTATTTTCTATTTTCATAGTTTTTTTTTATGCGACCTGACATGAATGGCTAATACCACACAACTACCGTTATGATATTAGCCCAATACACCACATTCCCGAAGGAATTTGGTGCCATGCCAGGACCTTCCCTTTATGAGCACGGCTACATTGAACTGGATGGAAAACACGGACAATTTTTCATTGCCGCTTCGACCATCATTTCATCCAATGCTATGGTACCAACCCGGGCGGGCTTAAACCCTACCACCTAGTAGGGGAAGGGGACCTACAGTTTTACATAGATTCCGAACCATGGAGCAGCTCGCATTCGTGATGAAAATGCACTTATCGAACTCGGAAAGAGAAAGACAGTGGTGCATGTCGGTCTTGAACCCAGTTCTCGTGTAGTTTATTGTTTATTCTGCATCCATAGACTGTACACTGCACTCGGATTTGTCATATTTTATCATTAGCCATATATAATATAGTTTTGTAAGTAGTAAGTTGCTGGTTTTATTTTGATTAGGGATTATTAAGTTTTGATTACAGTGTATGTAATAGGTCGGGGAAAAAGTCTTTTCGCATTATAGTATGTATGAACTTGTAATCAAATCTCTTTGGCTATACTATTTGTATCTGGCTGGTTTTGGTATCATTGAAAGTTTAAATTTTAAAGAACATAATTCCAAATTCAAATTAGGAAAATGTGTGATTCTCATTTGTTTTTCGTACTGTCAAAATGAGTGAATCTAATGAAGAAATTCGATACATTTTAAAATTTTACTACAAAAAAGGTCAAAATGCAACGCAAGCCGCGAAAAAAATTTGCGATGTTTATGGACCTAGTGCAGTGTCTGTGAGAGTAGCACAAATTTGGTTTAAGCGTTTTCAATCCGGAAATTTTGATGTCAAAGATGCACGTCGCTCTGGTCGCCCTATTACGGATAAAATGGATGCCATTTTTGAAAAAGTGAAGCAAGATCGGCATATCAGTAGTTACGACGTAGCTGAAGAACTAGGAATTGACCACAAAACAGTTTTGGCGCATTTGAAAAAAACTGGGTACACAAAAAAGCTCGATATTTGGGTACCTCACGAGCTCACTGAAAGAAACCTAATGAACCGTGTACTCATTTGTGATTCTTTATTACGACGTAATAAAACCGAACCATTTTTGAAGAAGCTGATAACTGGTGATGAAAAGTGGATCACGTACGACAAGAACGTGCGAAAAAGGTCGTGGTCAAAGGCCGGTCAAGCTTCACAGACTGTGGCGAAACCCGGGTTAACTCGCAACAAGGTGATGCTGTGTGTGTGGTGGGATTGGAAGGGCATTATTCATTATGAGCTGTTACCACCAGGCAGGACCATCGATTCTGAACTCTACTGCGAACAACTGATGAGATTAAAGCAAGAAGTTGAGAGAAAGCGGCCGGAATTAATCAACAGAAGGGGTGTGGTTTTTCATCATGATAACGCTAGACCTCACACATCTTTAGCCACTCAGCAAAAACTAAGAGAGTTTGGCTGGGAGGTGTTAATGCATCCGCCGTATAGTCCTGACCTTGCACCTTCAGATTTCCACCTGTTTAGGTCTCTTCAGAATTCTTTAGGCAGTGTCAGGTTAACATCACGAGAGGACTGCCAAAACCACTTGTCGCGGTATATTGATCAGAAGTCCCAATATTTCTATAGCAATAGGATCATGTCCCTACCTACAAGATGGCAAAAAGTTATCGAACAAAATGGTACCTACATACTTTAGTTAAATGTAAATAAACCATATTAAAAAATGTTTTGAATTTTCTTAAAAAATGCGAAGAAACTTTTTCCCCAACCTATATGTACACGAAGTGTGTACAAAGAATAAATTAAACTTTGTCCAGAAAAATCTAAAACATTAGAAAGATCAAAAACAAATCATGACATATTTTCAAAATTCTATGTTTACATATCGTATTGTATTTATTAAGCATGAAAATATATGTATTATTAATTCAAACCAACATAATTTTAAACAACAATACATAAGTTGTGGCCACCAATAATAAAAAATATAAAGGTATACAAAGCTAGATAGAACCTTAGCGAGGTTAGAACCTGGGACAGTTCCTATAATGCCGCTTCGAACTACAGATTCTCGTGTTTGAGAGTAGCACCGCTTTCTGCATCTGGAATTCAGTTTCAATATCGATATTTATGTTTCTAGATTATTGGTCAATTAGAATTTGGCAAGATTGTGGTTTCCTCTGCACCTCGTGAGCTAGGTCTACATGAGCTTCCAACTTTACAGCCTTGGCGAGGTTTTCGTCATGTGGTATTGTTATGTCTGCGAAAAAGATTTCGTTGGACTTAGTAACGAGGCACCTATTTCCCATAGTGTATTGGTTGACCATGACAGTTACAAAACGCTGCGCGTAAAATGAAATTGTTTAGGTGAGCTATAAAACTGCAATCAAAAATACGGAGCAAGCATTTATACAATTTCTACAAGTTATATGTACTTGGAAAAACTTGAAACAGAATAATATACCTACATAGTTAAATAAACATCTGTGAATAATACACTGCACTCGGATTTGTTATATTTAATCATAAGCCAGTTCAACAGGAACTGGCAAGAAACTAGGCTGATTTTTTTTTTTTGTTCCACTTCTTCTAGTCTAAGTTTAAATAATTTTTTGCCACTAGTTACACACTATCTACACTACAATAATATGAATTGAAGAAAATCAACAATTCATACGGTATGCAACAGTTCATAACAAATATCAGTTAATTTTGCAAATACTATGTCCGCTATTTAACATGTTTCCAATTGTAGCAGTCCAGTCTCCACAAACAGCACCCGTGGCATGCTCGTGCCATTAATTTTAAGAAAATTGTGGAATTACTCTAGCAAACGAAATCGCTCGACTTTCGCTGCCGCTATCGCAGAATGGCCCTCGCTATCTCCACGCACTCTTTTTATTTGCTCTCGGCCTTGCTGGTCGTTTTCTTGAAAGGGAGATATAAAAGGTGTCGTCACATTTCTTCCCATTTACTTTAGCTCCGCTCGCGCGACCCGAACATACAATGCCGTTTCCGACAAGGCTGTGCTTTTGCACCGTACTTTTACTGAGTTCCGCTCGGAGTAACTTCCTGGACGGTGACTTGGACCTGGCAGATGGGATCAAGCTGGTCAGTGTTCCGCTCGGGAATGGGCTAGAGGACGAGGCGGGACGCGCCTTCGGGGACTCCCCCCTGTCGAGGATGGCCAAGTTCCTTCAGGGACACGAGCTGCACGTGAAGCTGCCCAGTTTGATTGAGAAGGACCGGATAAGGCAGATCGTGGCGGATTCGCTGAAGGCTTACGACGAAGGCAACAAGGATAATGCTGGTGAGTTTCTTTATATATATAACTCTACGATCCGTGTGTATATCAGTGAACTCCTCTTAACTCTCCTCTGAACTGGACAGATTTTAATAAAAATGATTGTGTCTATTTTGGTGGGTCTCTGGATAGTGTATATTTATAAGTGAACCCGCTAGATGGCGCTGTTGTTGAGTGATTAAACCGAGCAGAACCGGGCACCCGAGTTAGTTTTGTATACTTATCTAATCATTGTCGTAATCAAAGTAGACTCTCCAAACTAAAAAGTTAGTTTATGTCCGGCTTACCATACAAAACGCGATACAATTCAGAGAGACTTCACTTTGAATATGACTTTAAGGGTTTTGGATGAGGTACTCAAGGGTGAGAATGGGGGCAAGTATTTCTATTCAATTTACAAAACGTATGTATTTTATAATGTATTTCATAATTAGTAAAACCATTAACGTCTTCGCAGATTTCCTTGAAATATTATTGAAAAATATATGATGATACATTTTGCTGAAATTTCGCGAATGTCGATCATTGCGATTTATCTTATACGATGTAACAATATTGTTACATTTAACCTGGTTTGATTTCGTTATTATTCATCATGTCAGTCTCGGTCAAAGAAATGTCTTCTTAAATTCTATGTTATTTTGCCCATTGTGTTAAGTTAATGTACACATGTTTTGATTGTACCTACATGTTTAGATTTTGCCTAATAAGTGAATAAAGAATTTATTATTATTTATTTTTAAAAAATGTGTACCAAATTTCTTTGGCTATTGCTACTGCAAAAGCTTAGCTTAGTTGATCCTCTATATTACTAGTTAATGTATTTCTGCAATAAACATATTTTAATTGTATTTTAAAGAATCCGTGTATTTGTTTTAATCAGTTTTTGATCAATCAAATTGATATCATCGAATTTTTCGTTGCAATGCAATTTTGTTGAGGCCATTATGCTCGCTGCATTTTCTCGCTGTAGCCAGTCCGACCCTCTGTCTAAAATACCTTCGAGAACGATAATCTTGAACATTCTTTTAGTTGAACCCAAATTGGTAACGAATAATTTTGTAACCCTGCTCCAAACACGGGATCAAAATAAATTGTACATATTATCCAGCCAATCCGAGGCAATACACTGTGATAGTTTCCTAAACCGCCTGATACAGTGGTACTTAATTATTCCAGAAACTTCAGTTTAAAGTTAACATCGTACAGTTTAAACTATCCCTTTGTTTTCTATCCCCTTTTAATCACGTAACCTCGTAAATAAACCAAAGTCTGGGAAATAACTCCTATTTTTATCGCTGTAAAGGCTATTTTCCTCTGCATTAGTCGCTCACCGATCTTTGGCAGGCAATAATTAAGTGAGGCGACCATTTGTTTGCGATGTTGGTTCGGGCCGGCGCTCGTTGGGCTATTAACTTCTCTCTACTTTGTTGAACTAGAGCCCATAAAAAGAGAGCAGTTAAAAAAAGAACCCCGGGCAGTTTCCCCTTACTGTTTGGACGGCAGAGGGGTTAACCCGTCAGGTGAGCATTATGACCGCTATGAAAAGGGACAAGACTTCTAGGGTCTGTGGTATATATTTTTTATGGCATTTGATATGGATAGTCGATTTATGTAAGCCTAACACTCGCCATAGTATACGCAAGAATTGCAATGCCAGGACCTTCGTTTGTCAGCCTCGGTAGCGCGACGCCGTGCGATTCGATAAGCACCTCTGAGCGCGGTTGGCTTCTGGATGGGTGACCATTTTCCGTGGCCGTGGTTCGCCTTCCACTATACATTGTAAAAGCTTACTTCTCTCCGACGTGTCGCCCACCACGGACCTCTGACGCGTCGACCAGTCAGAAGTTGTCCGCAACCTGGTTGGACGAAACGTCGGAAAAAAGTATGCATATACAATGTACATCCGTAAACATCAAGTGTTATGTCAAACAACAGTGAAAATCTAAATAAACATTTACCTACCTGTACCTACTTTAATGTAAAGATAACAGTGAATTCGCAAAGTCAACAAAAGCAAATGTGAGACCATTAAAAACAGATTTGTCTCAAACCGCTCCTAACCGCAACCGAGCGCCGAGAAACTATTTACATACTTTGTTGTTTTATGAAAGTTTTTATCGCTTATCCGCGGTTTGTTCGAACAAAATTTAAAACGGATCGATTATCGAAAAATGTTTTAGTATTCGTTTGTAATGCCACAGCGTCTGGAATATTTGGATGATTAACTAACACTTAATTAACTTGCACTTTCTCTTACAAGTACTCGTAATGATAAAGAGACCCCTTTGAAAAAAAACACCTTATTAGCTGCATTCGCTTAGGTTAGGTTAGGTTGGGTCGAATAAGGTTGTGTTGGGGAAACTTAGGTTAGGTCAACTTAGTTTAGGAAAGTCTATATACATTTTTAGGGTTCCGTACCCAAAGGGTGAAAACTGAACCTTATTACTAAGCCTCCGCTGTCCGTCCGTCCGTCCGTCCGTCCGTCCGTCACAGGGCTGTATCTCAGTAACCGTAACAGGTAGACAGCTGAAATTTTCACAGGGTGTGTATTTATTTTGCCGCTATAACAGCAAATAGGTAAGATTAAAAAATAATTAAAATGAAAGGGGGCTCCCATACAAAAACGTGTTTTTTTTTGTTTTTTTTATACGATGGTACGGAACCCTTCGTGTGCGAGTCCGACTCGCACTTGGCCGGTTTTTTAAATCCTTACGATAATAAATTTCCAAGGATACAGTTTACGTAGACGACAACTTACCTCGGTCATCCATAAGATTTATCCGACATAACGATTCATTGTTACAATATTTTAACAAAGTTACTAGATCACTTTTTAGGTGTTTTTTTTTTTCGTTTATATTTGATTACAATTACTCTTTTAACTAACTATAACTCTCCATTCAGGCAAATATAGAAAAATCCACCTCTCTGTTTGATTCAAAGTTTGTGAAGCGTTTGTATTTATCAAATATTGTGTATAGCTTCTTTTTGCTGTATATTAATTACACTGTCCACGCTCTTCCTTTAAGAATCAACCGATCCTCTAGATCTTTCATCTATGGAGTCGGTAAATGCACGGGCATATCTCTCTCCCGAAGTAGAACCTGGACTACATCAAACGTCATGTGGCATGGTTTTCGCAACTCCCGAAAAAGCCGACTTCTTTAAAAAAATCTAAAACTATTTTAGGGGAATCTCCATGTCCTTTATTACTATATATTCTAATAACCTTACCTTACCTTTCAAAGAACCTTCTGTCTGGGTATTCTCAATTTCAATACGTGCTTTGCTTCACACCTCGAAACAACCAATAACGGTTTGGGCATAGAATTTCGCTGTTATAGGTACGGAAAACTTTTCAATAGGTCTGCGTCCAACTTGAAAGCTCGAACTTTGAGTCTAGCTTAGAGCCACCACTTGGAGTTGGGCTCAAAGTTAATAGCTTGAAATTACAGTCGATAAAGTTCGAAGCTTTTGCCATTTAACTTCATCTAACAGAATTTGGAAGAGCCTGGGGCAGTGGCGAGCAGGTATAAAATGTATTTGCAAAACTCATCAGCTTATTGTTATTTTACTCATTAACTCTAATATAAGACCGAGATTAATTAATTATAAACATTGCCACCACTCTGATCAGACTACAACTGTTTTAATAAACTGGTTCTGGATTTTTACATTATAATTGGTAGGTTTTTTATAAAAGACAATGCAATTATGTATTAGTGACTGTGCTGAGCCCCAAGTCCGACTTGTTGCTTAAATTTGCGGTTACGCCAAACCGATCCACTAGCGTTTACAAATGTATGAAGAAATTGAAGAACGATATTAACGCTGTCAGCCTCAGTGGACCAGTGGCGCGACACTTCGGCGATCGCTCTCCGAAGTTAAGCAACGCTGGGTCCGGTCTGGTCTTGGATGGGTAACCATTCGACCGTTGAGAGAGGCTGGCCGTGGTTCGGATTCCACGTTAAACTGTAGGTCCCCTTCCTTGCTTAGTAGGTGGTAGGGTTAATCCCGCCCGGGTTGGATGAACGATGGTCTAAGCGGCAATGAAAATTGTCCGTGTTTTCCATCCAGTTCAATGTAGCCGTGCAATATAAGGGAGGTCCTGGCATGGCACCTAGTTCCCATGTGGTGTGTTGAGCTAATACCATGACAGAAGGTGTGGTATTAGCCATCCATGACCAGTCACATAAAAAATTTTAAAAAAAAACTAACATTGGCGAGTCCAAGTTTTATTTGATGGTTTACTCATCGTTTGCGTAAATGCGTTACATTTTCATTTACACCGACTTCGCGTTTTCATACAATTTTTTTAGTCCGAGCTTGATTTTTACAGGTTGAAGAAGTAAAACCACAGAATAAGTAGTAAAACTTGTATGGGCTTTTACATGTTGACGTAACTTCGAAGATCCGTAACAGCAATTTAGGCGAGAAATTCGACTACGAGCTCAAAGTTAGGCCCCCCTTAACATAAAGCAGAGGACATAAAATTCAACTTTTCCAAAAAATCTAATCCTGCTTCAAACGAATATACAGACAAAAAAATCTAAATATTTTAATCACTCTAATAATAAGACTTTCATGTAGATGTCGCTGTTTTACATAAAATTAATGGAAAAAAAAAAGATTCCGATGAATTGAGAACCTCCTCCTTTTTTTCGAAGTCGGTTAAAAAGGTGATGTCGTTACCATTTTTAAATATATTAATTTCGCAATAACAAGGTTGTGTACATATATAAAGTTGTAATTATAATTATATAAAATAGGTATAAGTTTGTTTGCCCATTCCTTATTACTTTTAAACTTTTTTTTTTTGTTTACGTAGCTGATTGTTAAAAAAAAAAAAATTGGTGTAAATTTTTTTTAGTGACCGGCCGCAAGAAGGGTGATGGCGGGGGTGGAATTGCGCTTTTGGGCCTGATGATGGCGAAGACTCTTGGTGCCATAGGAATTGGAGGCCTCGGTCTCCTAACAATGAAGGTATGACCGTCTCAGTAACAAGTTAAGCGAAGTTTCTATCGACTAGTTTTTAAAATTGGTGATCTACATATTTTGCCTTTTTAGGGTTCCGTACCCAAAGGGTGAAAACGGAACCCTATTACTAAGCCTCCGCTGTCCGTCCGTCCGTCCGTCCGTCCGTCCGTCCGTCCGTCCGTCCGTCCGTCCGTCCGTCCGTCCGTCTGTCCGTCTGTCACAGAGCTGTATCTCATGAACCGTAATAGGTAGGCAGCTGAAATTTTCACAGAGTGTATATTAATTTTGCCGCTATAACAACAAATAGGTAACATTTTAAAATAATAAGAATTAAAGGGGGTCCCCATACAAAAAACGTGATTTTTTGTGTTAAATCTTGTTCGATGGTACGGAACCCTTCGTGTGCGAGCCCGACTCGCACTTGGCCGGTTTTTGTAATATCTTTATTGTTATGTTTTTAATATGTTTGTGTCCGAAGAACTACAACACAAATTGCAGTTCCTTGGAAACTTGTAACAAACACACTTAAGGTCGGCCCGTAAGCAACAGAAAATATCGTCTCCCATACAAACGTAGTTTACTAATAATTTGAAAACCACTGTTCCAACTTACGTGATATTTGTTATCTAATATTAGGCTACAAATATCTGTGTCTGCATGTCTTTGTTTTTTCGGTAAATGTATTCTGGGTCAAACCACAGAGAAAACTAAATTCGTATGAAGATTTTCTTTTTGCTTTCATTTCATTCGGATTGCATTTTTAAAAAAAAAACAAAAGCGTGCCGACACAGATATTTGTTACCTGATATTAGATATTGAATATTAATTTAATTGGAATAGCGGTTTCCAAATGATTAGAAAACTACGATTGTATGGGGAGCATAGCTTACGGGCCGTTCTTAAAGGGCCTTTATTACTTAAGTGCAAATTATCTTGTACTGGTATTGATTGCAAGCTGCTAAGAAAGGCCCTTAATATGTGGCGATTAAGCTAATCAGCAGTACAAAAATACCTAGAAAAAGTATGTAGGTGGTTTCCGTGGGCTTCGCGTAACGAGAGCGGTCTCCGTTTCCGCTAGGGAAATGCTTTCAAATGCTTTCAGCGGGCCTATTCCAGAGTCTCGAAACATAATTAACTACGTTTTCTAGACTCTGGAATAGTGCTAGAATATAGTCCTAGAATAATCTTTCCTACGTAATTTTTCTAGCAATGGAAACCAGTACAAGAAAATCAGGACTTTAGTAATAAGAGCCCTTATAAGTGCTTATTATCTTGTACTGGTATTGTTTGCAAGCTGCTAAGAAAGGCCTTTGTTGTGCCGCGATTAAGCTAATCATCAGTCGGTTGGTCAGTAGGTAGCCTGGTTTTCACCAAGCGCTGATTTATTTTAATCGACACTTAAAGGGCATTAATTATTAAATTGATGATTTTCTTGTACTGTTATCGATTGCGAGATGGCAAGAAAAGTCCTCTAATGTGAGCATTAAGCTAATCAGTTCTTGGTGGAAGAGAACCTTTGTCTTCTAAACTCCCATTCTCCGACAGGCTCTAATGGTATCAGCATTGGCGCTGATGCTCTCGGCCATCGTGGGCATCAAGAAGCTGGCGTCCAGCGACCACGACGACGGCGGCCACCAGGTCTACCACGTGGAGGCCGGCCACCACCACGGGCACAGGAGGCGGCGCGACGCCGACCCCACGCCGCTGCCGTACCGCGGCTGGGCCCAGTACAACCCTGGTCTTCACGAGGAGTGAGGAGGGACCTAGCTGCATTGGGTGGGCTGCGGACTTGAGATGGTTTTAAACAATGTTTGCGGGCCGATTTGGATGAATACCAGTCAGTCAGTCAGTCAGTCAGCGTGTTTGCGTCCGCTGCTGGACATACGCCTCTCCAATTTTCCTCCAGTCCTCCCGGCCTTCAGCGGTACGGAACGACTGCTTTCCGCCGACGCACTTGATGTCGTCGTCCCACCTGGCGGGTGGTCTTCCCACACTCCGTTTTCCTGTCCACGGCCGCCAGTGTAGGACACGGTTACTCCAACTGTCGTCGTCCCTTCGGCTGACGTGACCAGCCCACTGCCACTTGAGCTTAGCTACCCGGTGTCCAATATCGACTACTTTGTAGTGGCGCATGAATACCATGGTCACGTGTATATTTCTTCTTCTGTTCACATTTTTGTAGCTGTCCGAAGCGAAATCTGCCTGACAACATGCCGTTTAAAATATAACGGTCCAGTTATATCACACAACTCATTATCGGTTATCAGAACTGACTAATCCATATTCTTCTTTCTTGTATCTTTATTTGTATTCTTCATCCTTCGTAACTACTCTAAAATAAAAAATAAAAAAATATTTTCAATCATTTTACAATCTGCTTCATTCTAAGTTCTCCCTATGAAATATAATTGTTTTCAATTTCCGAGAAGCCCATCCTATTGTAAATTGTTATAAATAAGTTTAGAATGTATTAATTTATTTGCTTATTTATTAAAACGATTTTTAAGTGTCTAAGATGTATTTTCTCATTTTAACCTAATTAAACAGCACAGTACAATTTGGTAGGCATAGTATAATTATAATTTGTTAGGTTTAATTTGTCGACGAGAAATCGTTCTTAATACATACACAAATTTCAAATTTAATTTAATATATGTACATCTGTCACTAAAGCTATAGATGTAAAACTATAAAAAAACGAAAGTACTTGTTTCCACATTCATTTCATTTAGTGATTGATTACTGTTATCAGCTCTGTCAGGTACAAAAAACCGGCCAAGTACGAGTCGCACTCGCACACGAAGGGTTCCGTACCATCGTATAATATTTAACACAAAAAAATCACGAAAATTTCAGCTGCCTACCTATTACGGTTCATGAGATACAGCCCTGTGACAGACGGACGGACGGGCGGACAGCGAAGGCTTAGTGATAGGGTTCCGTTTTCACCCTTTGGGTACGGACCCCTAAAAATAGCTCTCAATGATGTTCACTCAATGACACTATGACGTTTACAATGACTCAATGGCTTTTTAACACGTAAAATAGATATTAGGTAAGATTTCGCTATGAAATCTACCACAACCTCACTCACTTCACACTACAGTCAGCGCATGGATGAACTGAGATCTTCTCTGAGCAAGACTTAGAGCAGATGCCGGCAGATAGGTCCCTCCGTGATATGGTATCTCCTTTGATGAAGATCTAGAACCCTGCAAATAAAACCAACATTTACTTCGCCCAATTATTGTTAGTGAATTAATTTAGTTAATTTTTTTTATTTTACTGTCCACAAAACCGATTCAAAAGCCAAAAGATGAATATCAAGTGATCATAATAAAAGTGGCCCATTGGGCATCTAACAAGTTAATCGATGGTCTCGTCAAACTATAGTAACTATTAAAAAAAACTCACATGGGGCAATCTCTGGTGCACGGTATGATACTGTCTTAGAGGGGGTGAATCACCATCTAAGTCAGAGGTGCTCAAAATTTATTTTACCTACCGCCCACTTTGAGGTTCCATTATTTTCCAGCGCCCCCCGAAATGTTTAGCTTCATCACATCTTATAAACGCAATCATTACTTAAATAAATTATGTATGTATGGCGTGCTACGAGTTTTTTCTTATACCTTGTTTCTGAGTTCTAATGATGGCAATTATACGAAACTTTATAAATACCATTAAGGTGGCCCATCCCGCTCATCTCCCCATAGAAAAGGGGAAAGAAGATCACGTCCAGATTCCTTGTCAGAGATCCAGAATTTTGCTCAAAATAGCTTTATTTGATCGAACTAGATGTCTGCTGACCATTGGCATTGTAAAATTGTGTTTGGTTTCTAAGTTATAAGGTCCGAAAGTTCGAATTTTTCGCGCGTTTTATACAATAACTTTGGAGGTGGATTACGCAATGATAAAGTAAGAACATCGTAAAAAGATTAGTCATCAGACATAGCTTATTTAATCAAGATTTATTATCTATTTGGTTTTTGTTAGATTTTTTACTACAGCGGTCGTGGTTTACTTTTAGCTATAAGTCGTTTTGACATCAAAATTTTCGTAAATCTTAGCAAATCATACACTATGCACATTATCTTTTTTGTGGACATGTTGCATCTTCCTCATCACGGAGCCTGTCTTATTCTTTGAAACAGAGAGGGTCCCAGAGCGCAACAGCACGGTTTTGTACCGTGCCCGCGAATGAGTTGGGCTCGCCGGGTTGGGCCACCTTAAGCAAAATAATCGTTGCAGTAGCTACAATGAAAACCTACCTACTTCAGGTATGTTTTCATTTTAGTTTAAAGTATGTACCTACTATAAAATATTGGAAAAACACAAATCAGCCATCGCCCCCCCTAAAGAACTTCAACGCCCCCCAATTTCCTCTGAGCCCTTTACCGCCCCCCTGTAGGCTTCTAGCGCCCACAAGAGGGCGCTGTCGCCCACTTTAAGTGATCCTCATTGCCACAGGATGCATGGAATTTCTAAAATCTTACATTCTCTTATCGGTATCTACCTTTTTGTATTTATGAACGGTCGAACAAAGAGTTTAGGATACACATCCGGTTGAATGAAAAGATGAACAGTCGAAATACTTTGACTTTTGGAAACAATTATTGTGTTAAGTATAGATTCAAACATAGTTAAAGGATGTCTACTAGCTACTGATTTAACAAAATCCTAACAAAATTTTATCAGAGGTTGGATTTAAACACCATTCATTTTTACGTTCAACCGGAAGTGTATCTTTTGCTTGACTGTACGAATTTTTAGAGGTATGTATTATGTATATCACGGATATAAGATAATGTATAAAACATCGTATAGAGGTAGCTCTCAGTTTATGTTGACACCCCTAAACATCGTGGCGTGTACCTGTCCACACACATAACACAATATAAAGGTGTTAACAAACGGTAATTTGAAGCAAAAAGGTAAATAGCGTGTTTGTTTCAACCATCGTTCATTCAATGCGATGGTACGAAACCGGGCGGGTTTAACCCTACGACCTCGTAAGTCAGGAAGGAGACATATGGTTGTACGTGGAATCCGAACCACGGCCAGCTTCAACGGTTGTAAATGGTCACCCATCCAGAACCCAACCGCGCTCAGAGGTGCTTCACCAAGCTTCGCAAGGCGTCGCGCCACTAAGCTACCGAGGCTGACAAATCACCAACAATGTAACTATTTTGTCAAGCAGTACAGCAAAATGTTATCTAACATTTGTGCTCAAAAGCCAAGGAACACCTGGCTCAAGACCTGTTTAATGTTTAGTCTATAAGTAATCAGGTGTATGTAGAAATACCGAGCCCCTACTAGATACATACCAGCAAATTTTGACGCTGCGAAAAATAATTTGCCTGCATTTACCAATTCGTTTTTTTATACAGGCTGTTTGGTAATTCGATACATTCCATCTAAGGGGTCATTCTAGAGCCAATTCGGAACAAATTTGACCCAGTGAAATGGGGGCTTAAAAGCCTGGGGTCTAAAATAAAAAAATGGCATGCAGGAAATAAAAGCAGTGAGCCGTCTCACAAATGCGAGCAGTACTCCACGCAAGACCTTATCTGCGCCTTGTAAAGGAGCAGTTATTGGACAGGCGTGAAATACTGCCGCACCTGTTGACAACTCCTAGCTTTTTAGAGCTTGGCGTGTCAGGTCGACACCAAGAATCCCTATATGGACATCAATACGTAAAGTTGTTCCCTGGAAGGTCGGAGCTGCACTGAACGGGGTCGCTTCGAACTGAACACAAACGCCTAAGTCTTCAACGAGGTTCTGGAGACCCAATCCGTTTTTTTTTAGGGTCTGTTTGAGTCTAACAACGAGGCGCCGCCTATCCGGCTTGCGGTCCGTGTACTGGTGTACCTGGCTAGCACCGTGCTGTCATCTGCGTAGCAATGAATGTCACCCAAATTAAGCATGAATGTGCCGCAGATTAAGAATGGCCCGTAAGCTATGTCCCCCATACAAACGTAGTTTACTAATCATTTGAAATACACTGTTCCGATTTGCATGCTATTTGGTATCTAATATTCTACAATAAATAATGCTGAAAAATCTAAAGCAAGTCAAATAACAGGCAAAAGAAAATCTTCGTAGGTTTTTTTCTTTTCCCTGTTGTATGACACAGGAAAAAAACAAACACGTGCAGACATAGATATTTGTTGCCTGATATTAAGTCCCAAATATCAAGCAAATTGGAACAGTGGTTTTCAAATGATTATTAAACTACGTTTGTTGCTTACGGGCCCCAGCACAGAGCCCTGCGGTACGCCGGCATTCACTGGCATGGATTTGGAGAAACAACCATCAGTCAAGACTTAATGCTGCGGCCATGCATAAGTCTGCGATGCAGTCACACAGATCGGTTTGAAGGCCTTAGGAGTGGTTATAGTTTTCGAATAACACGATCTCCAACTTTGAAGTCAGATTCTTGAGCCAGAAAACTGGCTAAATATAAGGGAGTGACACATACATGTAGGTATTTATTACGTAACTGCACATTGGTGGCTAAAACCACAACTCCCGTTGTCCAACACCGCATTCCTAAATAAGTTAGGTGCCATGCCAGCACCTTCCCTTTATGAGCACATTAATTTAATTATTTTATTTTTAAATAACAAAAAAAATAACCGACGTCAAAGGAAAAGCACTAAAAAGTAAAAAATAATTTTCATTTTTGTAGTTACGATTGCTGTTATTTTTTGAGTCGGCGTCAGCCGTGCACGCGCTGCGCCAATCAAGAGAACCTAACCTAACCTAACCTAACCTAACCTAACCTAACCTAACCTTGGCTGACACCGACTCAAAAAATTACAGAAATCGTAACTACAAAAATGAAAATTATTTTTTACTTTTTAGTGCTTTTCCTTTGAAGTCGGTTGTTTTTTCTTGATAATTAGTTTTTTTATTTGTTTATTTTTAGTGAATCTGAAGTAAATTTACTAATTTGTACACGTCCTTTCCAATAAAAAAAGGATTACTGAAATCGGTTGGCGTTATATTGAGTTATTCGTCGATTTGTCGCGCACATCTTAATACAAATTTAAGGTTTTTATGATTTTCTCATGGATATCATTGTCAAAACTTAACCAAATTAAAATGGGACCACTTGGGAAGCACTAGCTATCATTTAAAAAAATAATCATCAAAATCGGTTCACCCAGGCAAAAGTTATGAGGTAACAAACATAAAAAAAAAACAAAAAAAAAAAAACATACAGACGAATTGATAACCTCCTCCTTTTTTTGAAGTCGGTTAAAAATTGGGCAGAGATAGCTAATACCACAATTAGGATCTTTTTCATCTACTGCTGATTAGCTTAATCTACACATTTTAAGGGCCTTTCTTAGCAGCTTGCAACCAATACCAGTACAAGATAATCAGCATTTTATATTTTAGTAATAAAGGCCCTTTGAGTGTGGATTAAAATAAATCGTCACAAATCAAGGTCCTTTCTTCGTAACCGTGTTATTCAACATTTTTTGTTGGGTCACTGTTACTTATGGTGTGGTCGACCACCTAATTGTAATCGTAACAATTGTTTAATTTTACGAGACTGGTTACCCAAAAAAACGCTGTTTGTAAATTGGGAGGCGTTTATGGCATCATTCAATACATATAGATACACATACATGTAGACATAAAAACAAATACGACTGGACATTTTACATCCCACAATAAATTGTAAACGACCCATTTTATATCGGTCGGTCAATTTGGAGATGCCAGTTCGTGGGTAGCTTTGATTGGGGTAAGGTCAGGAATTCATTTAAAATCACTGCTAATTCAATCCGTTTTGATGCAGGATGGCTCTCTCTGGGCCGTGGGTCCGTCAAATGGGCAATCAGTGTTTCGGTTAGTCAATTTGTGGTTTGAACGAGGCAGCAGTTATTTTTAAACTGCTATCAAAATGGTAATTCATTCTGTTGCTCCCTATGAAAACCGGAAATATCTCGGGAGTAAACTTGTCCTCTGACCATCACACAAAACAAACGAGTGAGTTATATCAGGTTTTAATTTTTGTTTCTTGCTTACGCTAATTAAAATCAAGTCTTTCATCTCAGAGCTGCCCAAGCAGACAATAATCAAATATCAGTACCAGCAACTCAACGCCATTTGCACGTTTCTCACAATTTCTTGCCCATTCTTTTCTAAAAAAAGAATACACGAAAATAGATAAAAACCTTAATAAACTCAACTACAAAAAAATAAAGCTCTAAATTAGGACCGAACGGAAAATAAGGCTTAAAACTATATTTTTTATTACATTTTCATTTTTATTGTGACTGGACATGGATGGCTAATTCCAAGGCCATCGTCATGATTTTATTATCACAAGTTATTATTTAAATAATAATCATTATTATTTTTTATCAAAAAATATTAATTAATTATGCATGAAACTTATGGGCCAGATTCTAGGTACTATTCAGGTTCTAGGTACCCACTCTGAGACCGGATATACTGCTCTTGGGATCATGTTTTAATTACATAAAATGGCCCCATCTGTGATATACTTACGTCTAATGCCGCTTGAACCTAAGTCGATAGAAGTTTCTGACCCAATATACGTTTAAAGAGGTTGACCTGACCGTTTCTTCTCTACCCTGTGCTCTATCAAACCCAAACGTACACATTGTACAAAGCATACACCTTGACCATAGCCTGCTGTACACACACAAACACAAAACAATACAGCAGGCTATGCCTTGGCACATAATTCTTATGAGATGTGAGAATTACTTTTATTCTGATAAATATCTCACGACGAATTCGATTCACACGGGTGGGGTCTGGAAAAATCAAAACACTGCTAAAAATTCATGTTTTTCCTAAATAATCACAAACAGCAATCACGAACAATGGATTTGCTGTTTTCAATTTGTCGGTCTACTCTGCGCACGCTGAAAATAAAATGAAACAAGGTACTTCAGTGTAGGGCAGTCAGATTCATATTTTTTACAACCGGCATAGTGAGAAAGTGAGATCATAGCGACATCATTTCCGCCTGTTAGTACGAAACTAATAAAATATATTGTATATAACATTGCATTTAAATTGTAAATAAAAAAATATTGAATAAATATTTTCTCTTTAACTTTGAATTTTCGGAGCAATTTTCGACTAACCTCTCGGATTTTGAAAGTTAAAAGTAATCTCCAAGACGCACAATAGTGATAATGATTATAATTTTATTGTGATTTGTTGTGTTTAAAACATCAAGATAATATACAGGGTGTTAGCGGTATGGTCCAAACGTTAACCACGTGTTCCTTGGCATACCAAAAAAGGTAGAAAACATTTTTTTGTACGACTGAAAAAAAAAATCGTCCTCCCCATACATTTTATATGTAAGTATTTACAAAAATGTATGGGAATGACATTTTTTTTTTTAAGTTGGACAACAAAATGTCTTCTACCATTTTTGCTCCAAATATGTAAAGGAAAACCAATTTCGCTTTGGGACCATACCTCCGTTAACACTCTGTAGAAAGATAATAAGAAAATAAAGTTTTTGTGTTAAAAAACCGTCTCTCTCTGAACTGAAGCCTTATTCTGCTAATTGATAACTGCGCGCGTTATGTTTGTGTTTTCCCAAAACCACATGTTTCGCGCGAAATGGTATTCTACTAGCGCAGTTTGCAAAAAGCATGCGTTGTGTTTATGTGTTGTTCGCAAACTCGTAACTGTGTGTTTTGCCGAAATCTTGCGGTTTTGAGAATTCTATTTGTCAAATTCTGAGCATCGCATCGCCGAACTTCGAATATCACTTTTCTACATTACGTTGGCATATCGCTGTCTCTTTCTTTTCGTATGTCATATTTGAGTGAGAAAATAACTGTCAAAATTGTGACAGGCTATTTTACCCTGTAGGCGGCGCGCAAGACAAACCACTCCATAGACAATAACAAAACACGTGTGTGAATTAGCTGAATACCGATTTTTGGAAACCGCACTCGAAACTTAGCGTGTTATGTTTGACGGAAACATAACTAATACGAAATGGTTTGAAATTGGACAAATAGCAGAATCGGGCTTCTGTAGAACTCGCGAGTCTGTATTTGCATAGCTTAAAACTGAATAAAATGTTCAACGCGGACCTTAAAACCAAAACCCTATTATTTTTCTTGTATATTTCTCACTTGGTAATTACTTTACGCCAAAAACTGGGTCGACTATTTTTTTTAGTATAATTTTCGAACCTGCTCACAAAATGTGTCGAGAATCGTACAAGAGAACAGACGGATAGCAGGACGCCGGACAGACATACGAAAGCATTTTTGCCTAAGTTGAATCGGAGACGTCCGCGCTTCGCGCATAGCTCGGTCGATAAGGCTCCCTAGTTTCTTCCAGAATATACTCCAAAAAAGGAGACATGTAATTTCTCTTCTTCTTCTTTTTTTAGCTTTGGTTTCGATTCCTAATATAAAACTATAAAAACTAATAAGAAATCTGTAAGGGGTGTTCATGGAGTAAGTTCCTTTGTTTTCTAAGATACTACGTTTGTAGACTTTATGTATAAAACTAAAACTAAATTGACGATTTTTAGAAATCAGTTCTGTATGTATGTATGTATGTATGTTCCTCTATAACTCTTAAAATGATCATTCGAATTAGGTGAAACTTAGTACACGTACATTTAACTATCCGGGAATTAGGATAGGCTAAATAGAATTTGGTTTTGCTTACGTTAAGATGTGGCTGTCATACAAACCTGAATGCTCCGCGCGGCTGGAGGGCGGCGGCTGGAGGGGCGGCAGCGCGGCGGCGTTTACTTTTACTAATTGTACGGAAGTACGGCTTAGTATTTCCCGTAACTTAAGGACTACTTGGCATAACGCTTTATCGCCAGAGGTGCGACCAGTGGAATAAAATACTTATTACTTATTACTCAATTTCGTTGTACCAGAGGGGTGAGTAGTCAGTGTTACATTCTTATAACTTGCGAACCACTTACCCGATTTAAATGCGTATTTTATCAACGTATAGCATCTCTGGGAGCAGTCAGATTCGGGATGGGTTACAGTTTTCGATGTTGAGGCTGGATGTGGGTTGGAGTCCACGCAAAACTTACCTACGTTATTCGTTACTTACTTACTAAGTATACAATGTAGCAGTGCAAGCGCAGAAAGGGTCTGGCGGCAAATGCTTTTTTTTAATAGCCACCAAATATCAACGAAGCTTTAAATGGGAATTATTGGATGTTTCTCATTAAATCATGCTATTTCGGTTCAAACGATCTAAATAAAATTTGGTAGGTGGATGCATTGTCCTGGACCAGTTTGAACCAATATTGGACCAGCCATGTTGGCAACTTTTTAACCATGAAAATGTTTTGCCGACACTAACCCGAGTGGAGCTTGGTACCGCAGCTAGTTGGTATATAAACAAAGAATTGTTTTATAGGAATCACTAGCAATACTAAAAACAAAGTACCTATGCACGCGCACACATAGTGGATTTGCACCATTCCAAAGGGAAATTGTCGCTGAGATATTTTATGAACAAAATAGTCAATATTTTGTTTACCATTTTAATTTTAAATACCGCACAATGCTCAGTGTACGAAATAGTTGAAAAATCGTAAATGACGCGAAAAAAGTTCGCTCCGTGTATAAAAACAGACAATAAAAATATGTACAAGCAAGTACACGTATACAAATTAGACTAATTTCGACTGGATAAACGTAATAATTAACATTTTGCTTAATTCATTGCCGTTGATTTACCTATTAGTTAATGCGCGTAATAGCTAATTATTAGTCATTTTCTCGCACCTAATACTAAGAAACAGAATTCACCAATGAAATGTTGTCATTTTAAAATCCGATCGATTTATTTTCACAGAGCACTTTATTTCCAAGAACAAGTAGATTGGTAATGTTTTAAACAATCATAACTATATTTGAAAAATAGACTTTCTATCGATTATGAATTTGATTTTTAAGGAACTAGACAGCATAGATAAATACCACACTGTCATGATATCATCCCAACATACCGCATTCACGAAGGAATGAAAAAAGTCCAATACATAAATTTCGGTTGTGTAATCCTTATTTTTTTTTCTGTAACGTGTCTAGTTACTAAGATATTTTTTTTTGTTTTGTTTATCCGTGCATAAGGAAGGTTTTGGCATGCAATCTTGATCCCAAATGGCGTGTCAGGCTCATGTCATGACAGTAGTTGTGATATTAGCCATGCATGTCCAACTACATACAAAGTTCCCACATTCTGACGTAAAATTAGATTAATTTGGCTAAAATTAAAATAATGAATTCCTGCGTATGGAAAGTCTAACTTTTAATAAGAGGATAGTCAGAAAAAGTTATTAAACGTTTTTGTTTATTTCAGTCCCAGTAATGATTTCCCAAATTTTATGTACAAACGGCATCATCCTAAACGCCACACATACGTTTTCCTTGCAAATGCAAATACCTACTGAAGTTGACGCGCTCCGTACTGGCCGTCGTACATGCATAAACAAAATTGCCACCTGTGCGTCAAGCGCGTTCTCTGTGGCGACGCACACGTGATGTTCGCAAAACACTCCATTTCCTCCCAGGGGGAAAGCCCACGTGAGTCGGAAAAAAAAATGAAGGGCCTCTGTGAACGGAAACGTTGGCACAGATACGCTCGCACAGTTGACGTAGGAAATCGTCGGCCTACAAATAACAATTTTTTTAAGTAACTGGACATGGATGGTTTATACCAAACTGACCGTCAGATATAAGCCTAACACGGCACATGAGAACTAGGTGCCATGCCAGGACCTTCCTTTTATTGCTCGGCTACATTTATCTGGATGGAAAACTCGGACAATTATCGTTCATCCAATGCGATGGTACCAACCCGGGCTGGAATAACCCTACCACCTAGTAAGTAAGGAAAGGGCACCTACAGTTTTACGTGGAATCCGAAACACGGCCAGCCTCAACGGTTGAAAATGGTCACCCATCCAGAACCTAACGCGCTCAGAGGTGCTTCATCAAGCTCATCGAATCGCAAGGCGTCGCGCCACTGGACTGCCGAGGCTACCAATAACCGTTGCCTGGCACCTATTGTTCTTTTGGGAATGGAATGAATAAATGAATGAATGAATAAATTCTTTATTGTGCATAACAAAAATACAATTTCAGAGAAAACATACAGCAAAACAACAATACTGCACAAAGGCGGACTTATCACTAAGAGTGATTTCTTCCAGTCAACCCTTGGGGTGATGAGGAAAGGCAATAGAAATATCTGTAGGTAGGTGACACACCAGAATTTGAAAAGAAAAAAAAATTAACTCCATAAACATACATATACCATAATATATACATATTTATACATATAATTGAATATACTAATATATATGATACAATACACTAATACATATTATTATATCCACAAACCAGGGAAAAAAACCTATAATAACTATTACCATTGATTCTAAAATCAGTACTATTAGAAGGACAATAAAATTAAATATATATATACAGTGAGAACATATTATCATCTTTACATTTCATTTAAGTAAAACTCCTTGACTTTAAGTTTGAAAGAGCTGATAGTTTGACAGGAGCGGACTGTGATGGGCAACGAGTTCCACAGACGTGCGGCATGAACAGTAAAGGAGTTAGAGAAAAAACACGTCGTATGGCGAGGAATCGCAAGGATACTGTCATTGCTAGATCGCAAAGGGAGACCGTGTGAAGAGAGGTTCATAAACCGGGAACGAAGATATTCAGGAGAGTTCCGTATTTAGAATTCCGTAAAGAAGAATTAGTAAATGACAGTTCCTTCGGAAACGGATGGGTAGCCATTTAAGCTCTCGACGGTACTGCGATACATGGTCATATTTACGCAGACCATATATGAAGCGAATGCAGAGATTCTGCAAACGATCCAGCTTGTCTAGGAGAACTTCAGTTAGATCCAAGTAGCAAACATCTGCGTAGTCCAAAATCGGAAAGAGGAGAGTTTGCACCAAAGTAATTTTGGTTCGGACTGGGAGGAAATTCTGCAAGCGCTTTAAGGAGTGGGCGGCGGCAAAGATTTTTCTGCTGACCTCGTTTACCTGGGGCACCCACGATAAAGTTTCGTCAATGAAAATTCCTAAATTCTTGACTGTTTTGGAGTATGGTATGACAACTCCATTGTAGATCACTGCTGGCAATGTGCTGTAATCAACCTTCGACAGAAGTCTAGGGCTGCCTATTATTATGGCTTGTGATTTGGTAGGATTTACCAGCAGGCCAAATGATTTTGTCCAAGTAAGTATATGTTCCAGGTTCACGTTCATTTCAGATACGGTATCTGCCAGGTTATCTAAGGAGCAATGCAAATACAACTGTAAGTCATCGGCGTAAAGGTGGTAGAGAGAAGTAAGCAGATTCGTGATCAGATTTATAAAGATGGAAAACAGCAAAGGAGATAACACGCCACCTTGTGGAACGCCAGCAGTCAAATCAGCCCAGTCAGAATATTCATTGTCAATCCTGATACACTGATGACGACCACGAAGGTATGAATCAAACCAGTCAAGCACTACCGGAGATAAGTTAAGTGTCCTTAGAATACCTAGCATAATGTCAAAGTCAACTGTATTGGAATTTGATGGGCAAATATCATGCTATGTTGACTGCCCGGGATGGATGTTGTTATACCCCATCCAAGCGCCAGCGGCTGCGCAGAAACCAAATCCTATATAGTTTTGGTTTTGCTCAGCCGTTTGCGAGTGGAGAGAATCAGTCAACATCTGTGCTCTTGCCGCTTCGACCATCGATCTTTTGTGCAATACGATGGTACCAACACGGGGCGGGCTTACCATACTACCTAGTCGGGAAAGGGGACCTCAGCTCGACATGGACTCCCAACGACGAAGCAGCTCGCATGCGTGACGAAATCCATTTATCCAGCTCAGAAATAAAAATAAAGTGCACCATGAACGGAGCGGGAATTGAACCAAATTACTTCTCGCATGAGAAACAAGGCCCCGTGCCCTGAGCTACGAGTCGCTCCACTGCGATAATAATAATCTATCCGTAGTAACCTATCATAAAGCAAACCAATTAACCCAGCATACCAACCCTAACCTATCCGAACGTAATCACCAAATAAAAGGCTTCTTTTATTAACTTACTAGGATACTTGTAAGCTAACAGAATATTAAAAAATTCACAAGAATGTTGTTATATTTCCGCCACGGTTCATTGACTCCAAACTCTAAGTTTACTGACACTGTGGACCGAGCACAATATTGTCAAAAGAATTTCTGCGAATTCGGCAATTAGCGCAAGGTGAATAATAAGCCTCGGAAACCATCTCTTGGTCGGCTATTCAGTTTGATAATAATAATAATAATAACCCGCTACCACCTGATGCGGGGCCCACCACTTCTCCAGCGTGCTTAAGTGGGATATGGGAGGTAAACCTTTCGGTCTTTTTTTGGGTTCCGTACCCAAAGGGGGCCAACGGAGCCCTATTACTAAGCCTCCGCTGTCCGTCCGTCCGTCCGTCCGTCCTTCCGTCCGTTCGCCCGTCTGTCACAGGGCTGTATCTCAGTAACCGTAACACATAGACAGCTGAAATTTTCACAGAGTGTGTATTTATTTTGCCGCTATTACAACAAATAGGTAAGATTAAAAAATAATTGAAATTAAAGGGGGGCCCCATACATAAAACGTGATTTTTTGTATTAAATCTTTTACGATAGTACGGAACCCTTCGTGTGCGAGTCCGACTCGCACTTGGCCGGTTTTTTTATGTAAGTAGCGGGCCAGTCACGAGATTAAATGCTTCCCGAAAGTCTGTCTTAGGATCGCTGTTTTTGGATTTTGGACGAAGCTTAAATTATCCATCATGAATCTCCAAAAATTTTTTTGAATAATTTGTGACAGCAAAAGAATATGAAATGTCAGTGACAATGTCATATTTTTTTCTTACCCAGACGTGAATTTTGCCCCACCCAGTGTTAGATTTAAAAGTTATTTGATTTTAAAAATATCAAACAAAATATTCTGTGACTTGAAAAAGGATTTTAAAAAAACGTGCAGACACAGATTAATTTCCTCACCTCCATGAATAGATATCGGTTCCCTCGTTGGCTGATTATATAGCATACCAAATATCAAGCCAATTGGAACAGTGGGTTTTCAAATAATTACTTAAACTACATTAGTATGTGGAGGGTAATTTTCTGATGCTTACGGGACCATCTTAAACCTTTAACTTCCGTTTAGAGCTAAAAATAAAATTAATTTGCGGCGCAACCACATCGTTATCCTGTAGCGGTCAATGACAGTTCACATTCGTAACGCAACGACAAAAGCTCGCTATCTCTCTCCTCTCGCAGACATTAGGGGCCGATGTGCAAGTGAGAGGCACATCAGAGAACGAACGGTACTTCTCACCTGGGAAGTGCGTTCCGTCGTCGGCTTACCTTGCCGTGGAATCGAATAAGAACGTTGATTCCAGGGACAAAATTCCTTGTATTAAGTTATAGAAGGATATAACGATGGGGTTTCATATGAACAGTCCAGGGTAAGAAAGTGTTTAGTCCATTTTTTACTTTTGTTAAGATGCGTACTTGAACTTTGAGAGACTTATATATATACGGTTATTAAACATTGAATTTAGTTGTGAATATGGTCTTAACATCATAGTCTATTATTTATTTAGAATAAATACGTAAAATTGTTATTTTAAAATATTATTTTTACAAAGAAAAAATAATAGAGTTCCTGCTTACTCCTAATAAAATTCCAAAGAAGGTGCTAAGTACTAACATGGCACCTCATCCCTAGTTTTTCCAGGTTCCTTATAGTAGTTCGGAATAGAAGGAATAGAAAGTAGTCAATATTAGAAGAAAAACATTCTTATCACTAATTTTTTTTTTCGCGGTCCATCGCGGACAAGGACATAGATGGCTAAGACCACACGTGCTTTCATGATTTACAAAACACACCTGAGTGTCATGCCAGAACCTTTTTATTTGTAGGCATCATTGCACGGCCACATGGTTACTCGATGCTAAACACATTTATAATATTTTTCTAAAAAGTTTTGGAACTATCCAATGATTATGTTTAATTAACTTACGTATGTAGGGAATAACAAAAAATGGGTAATTGGTACGGAAATAATATTTTATTGTAGTTTATAATTTGGAGCCAAAAATAATATAGTAAATTCGTTCTGCAATCTAGCTATTTCAAAAATAACTTCGATAGTAGATAACGTCGAATCTGTACTTTTCCTTTCACTTCTTTCGTAAAAAAGCATTCGTTTCAAAATGCGAAGAGGAAACATGTAAAAACAAAGTTTCACAGTTTTCCAATTGAGTTTTCCAGGCAATTATCAAATTAATACAGTGGCAATGTGATGGATATTGATAAAACAAAACCAATAACACAGGTCAAGACGAACGGGTGTTTATTTAAGTAAATATACTTTTTCGTACTACGCAGATACGTCGCTTATTTCAAGGAATGTTACATGTATGTATGTATAATCGACTGTGAAGCAAGGATACATTAATTGAAAAAGAGCCGGTGTCGAAATTGGTAGACGCAATACCCGCGAATGGTATGTTTTGCTGGTTCGGGTCCAGCCTTGCAGTATATTTGTAAAGTACCTAGTACGGGATTCATGCTTTATGTAGTAACTTGTACTCTTGTGATTTTGTTATTTTTTTTGCCAACAGAGACTGTATGTAATTTCAAGATGTGTTAAATAAATAAATAAATAAAAGTTCTTTTTACTGGGCTCTTTCTTCAATTACTGTATATTTGATTCACGTTCGATTATACATACATACATGCCACTTTCCTTGAGTCTTATTTATTTATTGGAAGTATTTTGTACCGGATTGCTTTGACTTTTCTGATTTCTCTAGGTACTGCGAGTTCCAGGCCAAAACCAACCAGAGCCCGTAGTTCGACTTCTCACCTGAATTGGCATTTACACTAAACCGATCGACTAGTGTTTTCAAATGTATGAATAGTTGAAGATCGCGCGCAGTGGGAGTTAAGGGAACTAACATTTGCAATTCCGAGTTTGATGTGATAGCTTACTCTAGCATCATCGCCGTTTACGCCGACTCCGCGTTTTTATACAAATTGGTAATTCGAATTTGATTTTGACAGGTTAAAGAAAGTAAAACCACAGAATAATAGTAAATCTTTATTTTGGTTTGACGTTTTAACGTAATTTCGAAGTTCCGTAAACGCCAATTTAGGTGATAACTCCGACTTCCCACACACATAAAACGTTATTTAACTTAACAGGCATATTAATACCATTTCATAGTCATTTATTTTGTCATTAAAAATATAAGGCAAGACATTTTTAAAATTAAGAGATCATTATAATCGGGTGACAACGGAACGCCGCTGGTTCACGTCAAGGACGAGCTCATTTGTCGACTCGCGAGATGTGTGCGACAAAGAAAGTTGCAAGTAAGATAGGGACGGCTATTTATTTCACAGTTCGGCAACCCAAGAAATACACCGTTGCGCGCCGTCTCAAGCGCAACCTGACTGTGCTTAGAGCGCTAAGCGCTATTCGAAATTTAAATTCCCTCGTCAAATCGTTCTTGAATCTCGTGCGTGTCGGCCATTCATTCCATGCGGAGCGCGTTTTTTGCAGAGAACTCTGAACCTACTGGACGGAAGCCTTAGTACAGATTGACATCATTCGATTGTACGACAAATATACAACTGTGAATATTTTTCATTTTGTTTTTGGATTCGCCGCGGGTAGTTCTGTTCGCCTCATCATTTCAATATTAAGTTATATAATTATAGATTTCATTAATTAGTGATGTGCGGTGTTTGACATTAACGTGACCTAAATTTCTGACAGCGTGAAAAGTTTTCAAAAGTGAAGCATACACAATTTTAGGCATCAACAAAGGAGTAAGTTAATTTAACTTAATGTCTGTTCTTCTTTCTAGCAGCGCAGTCATACATCGCCATTGCTAAATGTCTTTAAGGCAAAGCGTACACCTGAATAATATCACGTTACACTCATTAGCATATTATTTCTGAAACAACATTGCCGAGAATTCACGTCGCCAAAGATAAACCAGCATTATTATTTATTCCGTACCTAAAAACACTAAACTAAAGTAACCGTAATAACAAAGCACCAGTGAGCCCAGACATGAACACATCAGCTTAGGCTGCTCGTTCATCAAATAAATAAATAAATAAATAATTGCCCCTTTCCTTGTTCCCCAAAACCAATGGGATAGTCCATGATAACGGGTGACAAGCTACAGTGACAGGCAATCGGCTTTTCACTTCAGCATCGTACTCCCACAAGGCTCCTTTTTAGGTCCATGTTTTAACACTTTTTCGTTTACATGAAGTTTTAGCCGATTCGCACCAAACATTTCACAGAAATAGTTTTGCTTCCAATCCTGCATGCTTGTCGTGTTGCCTGCACTGCAACGGGATAGTTGCGTATGGAACTCTATAACGGGATTTGCATATTTCTACTAGGTCATGCGACGGTACAGGAAGATGGCACACGCTTCGAATAATGAAAGTATGGCGATGGACACACAAACAGCGTGACATTTATGCCGAACATGGTTGTCACGTAAAGTCGCATATTTTCATGTCGTTACACCGGGAGAAGAGATTACTTCGATGTACATAGGTACCTTTTTGTCATATTGATATATTATTTCGAGTGCAAAGACATTAAAATACACGGTTGTAAATGTCATTAGTTTTTATGAATAAATACGTTGATGGTTGTACATTTGTACATGTTTATTTATTTGCTTTAGAAGTGTTGAATCAAAACAATTGAATTTTTTTATTGGTTGAAACCCATGTAAATCTGAATGTCCTGTTGCAGGTAGGATCAAGGTAAATATGGTTTCATTTACGCCCTTATGGAAGTGAATTCAATCAGGTGTTATCACGCCCTTAATATAAAAAATGCTATCTTCTCAATTCAGTTGACAATGCTATCAAACCCAACTATCAAAGAACTTTTCATGAAACAAAGAAAGATATTTGCAGTGAAATACTGCAAATATCAAGTATTAATTTCTTTATGCGAAATATACGAGTACATTTTCGTACTAAGCATATACGTCGCTTCTTTCTTTAAACAAATTGTCGTTGCTTTATGGTTGATCATCTAATATCTAATAAATAATATAAAGGGGAAAGTTTGTAATAATGGATGGATGGATGGATGGATGGATGGATGGATGGATGTTTGTTACTCTTTCACGTAAAAACTACTGAATGGATTCTAATGAAACTTTACAATAATATAGCTTATACATCAGAATAACACATAGGCTACAATTTATGTGCCCATGGGCTGTAGAACTTTCACGGGGCTGCGAAAACGATGCCGGTAGCGATACTTCACACTAGGGGGAGCGGGGCCGGGGGCGGGGCGGGCGGTCCGCCGGGGGTGGGGGCGGGGAGGGGGGGGCGGGTACGGCTTGGTATTTCCCGCAACTTTAGGACTACTTGGTAAAATCCTTGAGAACCAATTACTCGATTTAGATGCAGATTGTATCTACGTCTAGCCTGATTCTTCTCAAAACTTATAGGCTACATAATATAACGCTTCACTACCTGAAGGGTGAGTAGAGAGTGTTAAATTCTTATAACTTGGGAACCACTAACCCGATTTATGTGCGTATTTTATCAATGTATAGGATCTCTGGGAGCTCTCAGGTTCGAGATGGGTTACTGTATTCGATGTTGAGGCTGGCTGTGGGTTGGAGTCCACGCAAAACTTACCTAAATTACACGTTACTTACTTACTAGGTAAACAATGTTGCAGTGCAAGTGCAGAAAGGTTCTGGCGGCAAATGCTTTTTTTTAAATAGCCACCAAATGTGAACGAAGCTCTAAATGGGAATTATTGGATGTTTCTCATTAAATCATGCTATTTCATCTCGAACGATCTTGATTAAATTTGGTAGATGGATACATTGTCCTGGACCAGTTTGACCCTATTTTGGATCAGCCATGTCCGATACTTATTATCCATGACATAATTTAGCCGACGCTAACCCGAGCGGAGCCGGGTACCGCAGCTAGTATACTATACATACATATCACCTCAATTTTGTCAGCCTCAATGGCCCAGTGGCGCGACACTTCGGCGATCGCTCTCTGAACTAAAGCAACGCTGGGTCCGGTCAGGTCTTGGATGGGTGACCATTCGACCGTTGAGAGAGGCTGGCCGTGGTTCGGATTCCACGTTAAACTGTAGGTCCCCCTTACTTACTAGGTGGTAGGGTTTATCCCGCCCGGGTTGGTACCATCGCATTGGATGAACGATGGTCGAAGCGGCAATGAAAATTGACCGTGTTTTCCATCCAGTTCAATGTAGCCGTGCATTATAAGGAAGGTCCTGGCATGGCACCTAGTTCCCATGTGGTGTGTTGGGCTAATACCATGACAGAAGGTGTGGTATTAGCCATCCATGGCCAGTCACATAAAAAAAAAATCACGTTCCTTGTATATATATGGAAATGATTGTGTCGTCGTAGGTTTTAAGATGACCTGCCGTTGATGTCTTTTCCGCGCATGCGTCAGCTTGCTCAGCCACCTAGTTATCTAGCGGCCGCGAAAATAGCAACCAACTACATATGTATATACTATGTACTGCATCACTGTCTCATATTTACATGTCGTTACGTCAAAGTAAAGGAAAATCATTCGTAACTCTCTCTTTTTTTATGTAACTGGACATGGACAGCTAAAACCAAACTCACCGTCAGATATTAGCCTACCACACCACATGGGAACTAGGTGCCATGCCAGGACCTTCCTTATATCACTCAGATACATTGAACTGGAAAGAAAACGCGGACAATTTTCATCTTTCATCATCTTCATTCGGCCATCATTAATTCGATGCGATGGTACCAACCCGGGCAGGATTAACCCTACCACCTAGTAAGTACAATAAGGGACCTACAGTATGACGTGGAATCCGAACCACGGCCATCCTCGAAGGTTGAAAATGGTCACCCATCCAGAACCCAACCGCTCCCAGAGTTGCTTCATCGAGCTTATCGAATCGCAAGGCGTCGCGCCACTGGGCTACCGAGGCTGACAAAGTCTGTTATTCCAATACTCAGACGATATTATCTGTCCGCGCGGCTCCGCCCGCATTAAATATCGTCGAAAAACTATCGGCTCGTAGCTCAGGGGCGTGTGGATGTCACTGTCATGCCAGAGGTCATGGGTTCAAATCCCCGCCCCGTTCGTGCAACACTTTCTTTCTCTTAATGAGTTGGATAAGTGCATTTCGTTACGAATGCGAGTTGTTCCATGGTTTGGAATCCATTATAAAACTGTAGGTCCTCTTTCCCGACTTACTACCCGAGCGAGCTTAACGCTACCAGGTTAAGCTCTTTCGATTTGGTTCCATCGCATCGGATGAAAAGATGGTATAATCGGCAATGAAAAATTGTCCGTATTTTGCATCAGGTTCGATGCAGCCGTGCTCATAAAGGTGTGTGTGGATTTAACCATTCCTGTCCCGTTATCTAAACATTATATCGTCCCCTTCCCGCCTATTTCTCGTAAGCAAAAATATTTTGAGTTCATAATGTAACCAACTGGTGTAAAAAACAGTCCGTCATTGGAAAAGGCACCCGCAACCGTAGGAGCGTCGCTGCTTTTCCAAAAAATCTTTGCCCGGTAAACTTATTTCAAATGTCATTTTAACGTTATATTCGGACCATACCGTTTTATTCCCGCTAAAACTATCGCACGTGCCATTCCGAAGAACACGGAGATAAACTTGAATCTTATTGTTCCGTGTCAAATGTTTTGTTTCTGCGAAAATAACGGGGTTATTCGCCATATCAACGCCATAGCCGTTAATCGTTAAAGTGGGACGGATAATTGTCATCGGCTCATAAATTATGTCTCAGCAAGAATTTGAATTTCGAATCGCGCACCATTTTCGACCGTCGTTTGTTCAGTCAGCCATATTTAGTGTTTGTTTCATTAAAGCATAGACATTGAAAACGGTGCGATACAGCTCGGGAGAACGTTTTATGCGATTTATCTAGTTTGGACTATTTCCTCTGGGGTTTTTTGAAAAGTCAAGTCTATGCGAACCACCCTGAATCAACTGAGGAACGAAGAAATTGCACGTCAAATTCGTCATACCCCTTTATGAAAAAGTATTTCGTCAACCTGCCAACAGAGCAATGGTGGCCCGAATATTTAGTTTCAGTTGTGTTAATGTCATTATTACCTCTTATGTACAAAAATAGTCAATAAAACATTAAATTAGATAATATCTTTTTAAGTTTTTAAAATTCTAGTTCTTCGTGAGACACTCATTAATTACTCAGTGCATTTTAACTCATTACTCCATTCCGACTCTTTCCCGAACCGCACACTCAGTGTGTATATGTCAAATGAAATCTAATGAAATGTTCAAATAGACTATGGTGTTTTTTATCAACGCCTTTCTAATCGCTTCTCATCAGCACTCGTAATGAGTTATCGGGTACGCTCATTGAAATTCCAGGACGATGAGTCACGGCCTCGGCGAATCGCATTGTTTTGGAAGGATACAATATTCCGTCTCGAGAATGTCTGCTACAAGTCGTGGCTAAATATAGCCGAAAATGAACTTTAAAAGAATCAATAGCCTCGAATATGTCAGCCTCGGTGGCCCAGTGATGCGACACTTTACCGTTCGATAATCGCGGTTAAAAAACTCTGGCCGCGGTTCGAATTCCCCCTAAACCGTGAGTCTCTTTCTCCCGGGGTTCGTACCACCGCATTGAACGAAAGATGGTCGAAGCGGCAATGAAAATTGTCCGTGTTCTCCATCAAGTTCGAAATATCTGTACAATTATACCAGGACCTTCCTCATATGAGATAATATTCATTATTTCTTCCGTACAGTCGTTTCCTCTCAATTGTATACACTGGAAAGAGAAGGAATTCCTAATTCCCTTTTACAATATGTTTGACGTCAGCATGACAGAAAGAGATATCATATTTGTCTCTATTTCCGGTGTATAGATTTCAGACAAAACGACTGGACACATAATTACATTCAAATGCGGACTAATTGGCTGCAGTCAATATCTCCTAATCAACGGCAATAAGTCTAAACAACTTTGATTAGGCCTATTTATAGATATATATTTGTCGAGAAAACCATCAGATTACCTACTCTTATAAAAAACTTTAAGAACAGTGGTCAAAGCGGTTTTCTCGACGAAAAGATTTCTAACTCCTGAGCACGGAAATGTTTCTCTAAAATCCAGCGAAATCAAAATTCCTTGCGCGTGTGTGAGACTTGAGAGACTTGACCGTAGGTTGCGTGCTCACAAGCACCGACCAGCCTGCAGGGTCGGTGTGTCGCAGGTTATCGAACTATACCGCGGGCCAGTTGCAGAGGCGATATGCTTGGAAGAACTTTTCTATTTCTTCATCTACATCAGCTGATGCAGAGTGGTAAGGAGAACAGCGCCATCTGCATTAGGATGGTCATATAAGGTTTTAAAATTAGCGGTATTCAATCGTAATATCCAAAACAAAAGCTGAGGCGAATATTTAACTGGTTTTAGTTCAAGGGCGTCGCCAAGGGGGGGCAGGTAGGGGCAGCTACCCCCCCCCCCCCCTGGAGATTCTAAAAAAAGTTGCCAAATATAATGCAACCAAAGTCCTGTCTTTGAGTTGATTTGCTTGAAGTTCAAGCCTTGAACAATCATTCCCGTGCGTTGAAACTCGAATGAATTCACCAATTCCACTCCTTATATTCCGTACGTTCAACGAAAGGGGGAACGGCAGAACGTCTAATATGCAGATCGTATAATGTCATATTTTAACAAAATTTTAAAACCATGCACAAGGTATAATCGGCAGATCGTATAATTTTATACGTAGTGCATGAAGAAGTTTAAAATATAAAATTACTTATTTCTCCATGCATAACGTATGATAGTCACAACGTATTATATTATGATCTTTATTTAACAAAAAAAGAAAACCATGCATATCATATAATCCAAAAACTTTTCATACGATAAGCGCCCTTATGTATATACTTTTAAAACGTAAACTCGCACGTAACGTTTCGACCGTCTCAATTAGCGTAAGGTGGCCTTTCGAAATTGTAGCAAATATCGATTCGTAGCAATTTCAGCCTTAAATGTATCGTTATTAGGTCGCTTTATGCAGTGCTTCTTGGCATATTATACGTTCTGCATGGTTTTCTTTTTTTGTGAATTCATGTTAGGAATATTATACGTTGTGACTATTATACGTTCTGCATGATGCAAAGAGTTGATTTTAATTTTAAACTTTATTCATGCACAACGTATAACATTAGACGTTGTGAATATTATACGATATGCATGGTTTAAATTTTTTGCAAAAAATACTATTATACGTTGTGAATATTATACGTAGTGAATACGACTCCAACGAAACTGCGAAAACTTATACATGGAAACTTACAAGATTTTAATAATAAAGTGGTCGAGAAGTTTACAATGAATCCCCGAAAATTATGTTTTAATTAACCTAATATAAACAAACAACGACCACTATAATATTAAAATCGGGTAATTTAAAAAAAAATACGCTGTACGCTGTACACTTATTCAAATTCAAATTCCTTTTTATTCTATTTTTCTAATAAATGTTATTAAAACTTATTTACAAGTTTTTTATTGCATAGTCAAGAGCTCGTGCTCGTGTAGCTTTACACATTGGACTCTGTACTGTCACAGAATATATATGTATATAGTACTAAGTACTGTTGTTATTACAATCGCTGTAGATGTAAGGCCGTAGTATAAGTGAAAAGCTTCATGTGCTGTCGACTTTACCTACAATTCATACCTTCTTTTCTCATTCATAGAGAATGAGAAAAGTATGAATTTTAGTAGGTAAAGTCAACTTGCCCCCCCCCCCTGCGCCATCGGCTGGCGACGCCCTTGCTTACGTTTAGAATACTATAAAATACTTTTTTGAGCATAAAGCTAGCATAGCGTGCTGTGCTTGCAGGACAAAAAAAGTGTAGGAGTGAGACGTCAACTCAAGTTCACTACGGCGAGTTAGATCTCCCTCACATCTGCCCTAAGAGATAACTTCTAAAATAGTTATCAGTACTTAGGAGCCCTAGATTAGACTAGAGAAATCTAGTTGGTGACCTGTGCTTTTATAGATTCTTAGGCCAACGCGAGAAAAAAAATCGGACAAAAACTTTTCTTTGTGGTAAACAAGTGTTGACCCGCTGATTCTTTGTCGATCAAAATTCTTAACTTTGCCTCAATATTTAAAAGTTAAACTCATAACAACTTCAGATCGTTATTTTAAAGCTACATAGCGATTTAGAATGTTTTTAGTGAAAAAAGAAATTTCAGTACATTTTGTATGAAACTATTTTGGTCTCATCCTCAATCTATCGACTCTGTATGTGTTTACATTCTAAGCCTATGGTTTTGAGGGTATCGTGATTCAATGGGTTATTAAATATATAAAAAAAAATTGTTTCTTTCAATGCGATGGTGCCAACCCGAGCGGGATCAACACTTATTACCTAGTAAGTAAGGAAAGTAAGCTTACAGTTTTACAATAATATTTAAATTACCACACCGTATTACCATTATTAAATGTTTCGATAGATCGATCGATATACAGATTGTTAGCGGTGGTATGGTCCAAACGTTACCCACGTGTTCCTTAGCATATCTGGAGCAAAAAAGGTGGATAACATTTTTTTGTGCGACTGAAGGAAAATCTTCCTCCCCATACATTTGGTTTGTAGGTATTTACAAAAATGTATGGGGATGAATTTTTTTTTTAAGTTAGACAACAAAATGTCGCCCACCTTTTTTGATCCAAATATGTCAAGGAATACATGGTTCGCTTTTGGACACCGTTAACAACCTGAATAAGCGTTCGAACAAATCAAACGCTCGGTCTGAAGCGTAGAGTCGTTTCTGCCAAATAAAACACCGGCAAGCCATTTTAAACATTTACATACCGTTTTACGTGGAATCCGAACCACGGCCAGCCTCAACGGATGAAAACTGACATCATTTTCTTTCTTTTGTAGAACCGGTCTTTAATAATCTCGCGTTCCCAGCTTCATGTTGTTGGATAAAACATCAGGTGGAGTATTCCGAGCCTTCCAGCAGCTCTCTCAGATTCTGGCCCGTGTACGCCGGTGCCATCGACTCCAAAACCTGTCCTGACGTCACAGTGACGCGCACATCATGTTGTTAGAACCATTTGGAACTTGTTTTAATGTTACCATAATAAGAACCAGTTTTAACGAAATCTTGAGGGATTTCCTCTTTATATATATGTAAATATGTCCGTGAAGCCTATTGGAAATTCGGATAAGAAAGAAGAACCGGCCAAGTTCGAGTTGGGCTCGCGCTTGGGAATTCCTGATGTATTTGAGTACCAACGACACGAAAGAACACGTAAGAACTTCTTAGAAGGCTTAGGGCTGAGTGCAGGAAAGGACAAAAAATCAAAATCAACGTCATCGTACGATTAAACACGTCACTTTGTATGTACAGCATGAAAGGAACTCCATGTGGATCACTAAAAGTGACGTTTCTGACCATTGATTAACTCGGCCGCCCTTTTCGTGCAATCGGTGCTTAGTGCAATGCTGGTGCGAGTACCTAATTCGTAAGCGAAATAAGTACAGTTAGCGTAGAGTGTATAATCTCGGGTTAGTTTAGTTCCTAATATATGTATTGGAAAGTAAAATAAAAAAATGATTTGTATGAAAATGTTTAATGGCGTACATCATGGATGTATGATAAGTTATAAACAAAATTAAAAAGTCAACTCTCAGTTGATTTATTAAATGTGCATAATTTCAATAATATATTTCTTAATTTGAGTGAGGAATCTGGCACGAGCCATTGTATGGAACTCGATCACCTCATTATCCTCTTAAGAACGGCCCGTAAGCAATGTTCCCCACACAATCGTAGTTTACTAATCGTTTGAAAAACGCTGCTCCGACTTGCTTGATATTTAGTATCTAATATTCTGCAATAAATATCTGTTCTGCACGTTTTTGTTTTGCTGATAAAATATAAAGCAAGTCAAATAACAGGCAAAATAATATCATCACACAAATTTTCTTTTCTCTGTTGTGTGATACAGGATTTTTTTTTTTTAAAACTAATATACAATTATATTGATTATATAGATAGATATTTGTTGCCTGGTATTAAGTCCCAAATATCAAGCAAATTAGAAAAGTGGTTTTCAAATGATTAGTAAACTACGAGCGTAATTTTCTGATGCTTACGGGCCCACCTTAAAATACTTTGCATGCACCGCCGCATCTCTTTTTAACCGACTTCAAAAAAGAAGGAGGTTATCAATTCGTCTGTATGTTTTTTTTTTGTGTTTGTTACCTCATAACTTTTGCCTGGGTGAACCGATTTTAATGATTATTTTTTTAAATGATAGCGAGTGCTTCCCAAGTGGTCCCATTTTAATTTGGTTAAGTTCTGACAATAATATCCATGAGAAAATCATAAAAGTCTTAAATTTGTATTAAGATGTGCGCGACAAATGGACGAATAACTCAATATAACGCCAACCGATTTCGGTGATTCTTTTTTTATTGGAAAGGACGTGTACAAATTAGTAAGTGTACTTCAGATTCAATAAAAAAAAAAAATACAACTAACAAAAAAATAACCGACTACAAAGAAAAAGTAAAAAATAATTTCCATTTTTGTAGTTACGATTTGTGTTATTTTTTGAGTCGGTGTCAGCCAAGGTAGCCAAGGTTCTCTTGATTGGCGCAGCGCGTGCCCGGCTGACGCCGACTCAAAAGATAACAAAAATGGTAACTACAAAAATTTAAATATTTTTTTACTTTTTAGTGCTTTCGGTTATTTTTTTTGTTAAATTTTTTGCTTTGCAAAAACAGTAATGTGACGTGTTCAATCGGCCTAGATAAAATTCGGATATAAGCGCATCTCCACCGCGCATGCGTTTAAAATGCATTTCATCAGCTCAGCGTAGAATTCGATCGTACCATGAATAAAAGATCTCTGTCTCGCTCCGGTGGGTCGGATTTCACTATTCAAACTATTCCGGGGAGGAAAAACTGAGAATCGAAATTTCGCTCCTAGAAAGCTGGTGGTGCGCCAACCTAGTAACAACGTACTTTTCCGAGATAAACTTTTAATCGAGATATACTGTAAAGATTTACTAAAAGGCATTGCTAAAACGTGCAGGAAAATTTCACATCGTATCAACAGTAGCGGCTCGTAGCCTAGTGGCCCAGGGACTTGCCTAGCATACCAGGGGTCTGAGTTCAAATCTTCATCGCCAATTCTACCGTCTCTTCATCCAATGCGATGGTACTCACCCGGGCGGGCTTTCTCTTTCATCTAATTGGGGAAGGGGGACCTACAGTTTTACAAGGATCCCGAACCGTGAAAAAGCTTTCATTCGTAACAAATGCGCTTATCCAGCTCATAAAGAGTAAATAAAGTGGTACATGAACGAGGCGGGGATCCAACCCATGAGCTCTGCTATTGAAGGCAAGTATACCCGCGCCCCTGAGCAGCCGCTTCGATTATCAACAGTATACACGCATTACAAAGTCACTTTACAGCTAGTTACAATTGAGCGCAGCGGTAAAATGCATCGAGATGACATTGCAGATATGGAAGCAATGCAACGTTTACGATCAGCGTTCGAGTGCACTTTTACTGCAGTCGACAAATTGCGAGGCGACGCGCTCGGAATACGTGCGCGTGACTGGTGTTATGTGTGCACAATGCTTTTTAAAGTTCAGACCTCCCCCTTCCTCAGACAAAGTCGTGAGCCATCACCACAGAAGGGTGAAGGAAGGAGAGGTGTTATGTGTCGGCCTCAATAGCCCAGTGGCGCGACACTTCGGCGATCGCTCTCCGAAGTTAAGCAACACTGGGTCCGGTCTGGTCTTGGATGGGTGATCATTCGACCGTTGAGAGAGGCTGGCCGTGGTTCGGATTCCACGTTAAGCTGTAGGTTCCTTACTTACTAGATGGTAGGGTCAATCCCGCCCGGTATGGTACCATCGCATTGGATGAACGATGGTCGAAGCGGCAATTAAAATTGTCCGTGTTTTCCATCCAATTCAATTTAGCCGTGCGATATAAGGAAGGTCCTGGCATGGCACCTAGTTTCCATGTGGTGTGTTGGGCTAATACCATGACAGGAGGTGTGGTATTAGCCATCCTTGTCCAGTCACATAAAAAAAAAATGTGTCGCCGTATAGACAAATTGGACGTGTAGTCGTATTGAAGCCGACAGCGCTCACTGATAGTCCAAACATCGCCTCCTTCCGCGAATGTGTTCGCCAAGTCAGTTCCCACCCACGCGAAGCCTCCAATGCGTCTGCCACTATGTTTCGTGTGGCACGTGCAGAGCTGCTAGTCCCAGTTGTGACCTAAACTGGCGTTTACGGAACTTCGAAGTTCCGTAACAACGTCAAACTCCATACAAGTTTTTTATTGATAGTCTGTTGTTTTACTTCTTCAATGTGTTAAAGTCAAACTCGGACTTCCGATTTATATGAAAACGCGGAGTCGGCGTAAACGGCAACGTCGACTTATTTACGGCAACGTTAAGTAAGCTGTCCAATCAAACTCGTACTGGCAAATATTAGTTCGCTTAACGCCCACTGCGCGCGCTCTTCAATTTTTACATACATTTGAAAAAACCAGTCGATCGGTCTGCAGTAAACGCCAATTTAGGTGATAGCTGGGACTACGGGCTCAGAGCGCATCACCCTCGGCGCCACAGTAGGCATTGGTATTTGCCAGAAAAACGTACGTGGGTCAAAGTCCAAAGGTGTGGTGTCTAGGGTTATGCCGTTTAACTTGGGTTGGTAGTTCTGTAAAATGATTGGCGGCGGGTCTCATACTAGGAGCACTTGATGGCACACCTCCTTCCTTTTTTGGTCTGAAGGCGTCACGACCTGCTGAGGTGCCCCTTAAGTGTGGCAATAACGTGCTGCTAGCGAGTATTTCTTGTTGAGACAACCCTAGCGCAGACCCTAGGGGCACAGAATACCTATGCTAGGGGCGTGCGATGCCACAGACGGTAGCAGTCACTGGACAATAGCGAGTCGTGTAATATCCTTCTTTTATTAACATATTCAAAGTCACGTTTCGTGGAAATTAAAGCAAGTGTAGAGAAGAAGCATAAGAAAACCGGCCAAGTGCGAGTCGGACTCGCACACGAAGGGTTCCGTACCATCGTAGAAAAAAAAAACAAAAAAATCACGTTTTTTGTATGGGAGCCCCCTTTAATTTTAATTATTTTTTAATCTTACCAATTTGTTGTTATAGCGGCAAAATAAATTCACACTCTGTGAAAATTTCAGCTGTCTACCTGTTACGGTTACTGAGGTACAGCCCTGTGACAGACGGACAGACGGACGGACGGACGGACGGACAGCGGAGGCTTAGTAATAGGGTTCCGTTTTCACCCTTTGGGTACGGAACCCTAAAAATGAAAAAATCAAAGAATAAAATGAAAGAGTTGAGTCTGATGAAAAATCTGATAGAAATATGTTTTTTGCCATTGCAATTCTAATATTTTGCAAAATTCAAAGTACTCGTAATATATGGTAGCTCTAAATTGTGATTTTCATAAAATTTCAGTATGAAAACAATGTCAGTTATGAATTTTTTTGGACCTAATTACTCCTGTTTGTAATGTGTATGATATATTTTCGATAAATAAATAAATAAATGTGGTGGGCACACCTGAGCATCGCGCTTCCCGAATTTATGTTCTTAACAATCGCCGTTATAACGTCTGCTGACGCAGAACGCGTTATCCAACGCCTGAACATCCTTGGACTTACCCTCGGTTTGCAGTACGTGCACCAATATATGTACATGGGTGTCTCATGCATTCAGTATGTGTGCAGCATTTATGTTCCCGCATCCTGCAGATATGACTGGCGTACGCCCTTAGATTGATGAAATGGGGTTGTATTAGCAAAAGTTTTTCTTTTCCACGAGTTACTTGAATGAAATTACCTTAGCTGAAATTGGTGCTTTTTTATAAAGGTTTTTTTTTTTTGCGCGGCCTTCAACCGAACTTAGTTATTTTTGTTAAGAATATTGTTACAAACAAAATTTGTTAAGACACGTTTGTGCTTAAACTCAGTCCTAATGAAGTTATAAGGGTAAGAAGTTATAATTGATTTATTTCGTATTGATTTATTCGAACTTCTGACCCATAGTAATAAATTTAGACTGCATTTAGGCATAAATATGTCGTAACAAATGTTGTTTGTAACATTGTTCCTAACAAAAATAACTAAGTTTGATTGATGGCAGAGCGAATATAAAAAGGCACCACCTTTCATACAAAATCCGGCATTGTCCTTTGCATGGTAATTCCCATGTTTTTTAACCATGTTCTTTAATTAACATGTTTAACAAAATCCTGCTTTAGTAGCATCAGTCAAACTGCGTTCAGTGACAAGCGACAGTGGCGCTCCTCACTGCGGAGGACAGAACTAACTAATTCGTGACGAAATGCACTTAGAAAACTTAGAAAAAAAGTGCTCCGTGAACGGGGCGGGTATTCGACACCCGCCCCGTTCACGGAGCCAAAGTCCAGGGTGGCAAAGAAGGCCTCCGCACCCGTGAAATCTGCGAGTCGCTTACCTTTCAATCAAGTTTGTCAGAGTGTGCTCAGTAGCCATATCACAGATTATATTAATTGTTTGCCAGTCATTTGAATAATTTTAAAAATATCGACGAATATTTAAACAAGAAATGGCTCCCGTGGGAAAATCCGTGTAAATATGTACTAACTCTGTATGAGGGATATGCCATCATATTCCGCAAATACATATCAGCAGTATCTGTTGGCGTTTCGCAAACAAATTGCTCATATATCATCGCTGACGAGACTAAAATGGCGCGTTGCGGTGGTCGATATGAGCATTTTACGCTTTGCTCGTGACATTCCATAATAGGTATCCTGCACGAATCTAAAATAGTGAGCTAGAAGAGGATCGATGCAGTGAAAATACTCCATATGGAAATTATAGGGTGAAAGGTCGGCGAATTTAGTTTGACAATGCGAAAGTCCCTTTTTATGCCTAAAATAATTTATTAAGACAGTCGTTATTACCCTATTATTTCCCTGTACTACGAGCGATAACTGTTTACTGATTCGGAATCCATGTAAAACCGTAGGAACCCTTGGGTCAGAATTGTAGGTTAAGCCGGGGTAAGTCCAACCAGATTGGTACCATCGCTTTGGGTGAAGAGATGGTTGAAGCGGCAACAAAAAATTGTCCGTGTTTTCCATCGATACAACTAGTTCAATGCAGCCGTGCTCATATAGGGATGGTCCTGGCATGGCACCTAATTCCTTCGGGAACGAAGAGTGTTAGGCGGACTGGGTGTGGTATAAGCCATCCATGTCCAGTTACTTAAAAATAGTTCCCGTTTTGATTATAGTTGGGAGATAAAATAGGCTTAGGAACTTCGTCCTTTTCAGTGTGCTGACATGATAATACTGTTTACTGCAATAACCTAGAAGGCTTCATGACGTTTTCGTCTGCGCAGGCGCAGCGTTATGAAGGCGGTCGTGGTGTGCGTGCTGCTCTGCAGCTCGCTGGCGATAGCCGCGCAGGAGTCGCCGCTCGCCGACATGGCTGCCGCCCTACTTCAGGTGAATACGCCGCGTGACACGCACCCGTCACTCTCGCACGTCACACAAGACATTTGTGACACGAAGCTTTGAATTCCCCACGTGAAATAAGGCATTGACTGTCCCGTGTGACACATGATGTCGACTACGCAATGTGACCTGAGATTTTGACTGACCCACGTGACACAAGACGCGGTGACCGAGGGTATCATGGTTTGAGTGCCCCGGGTTCCCAAGAAGTTGACTCCTTCGCGTGACTCGTTGACTGGCCCCGTACGTACGGCACCAGATTTTGACTAAAAAGGTGGTAGTGACCTTAAGAATGATTTCCCTAAGTTACGATAGTAATTCCTGTTACAGCCTGTATAGCATGCCTTTATATTTCTAGAACTTCTCAGAAGGTATGGTGACCTCATGGTTCATTTACCGAAGTTACGGCAATGATGGTTGTTACAGCCTGTATAGCATGCCTCTATATTTCTAGAATCTATCAGAAGGTATGGTGACCTCACGAATCATTTCCCGAAGTTACGACAGTGATTGTTGATACAGCCTATATAGAATGTCTTTATATTTCTAGAATCTCTCAGAAGGTTTTGGTGGGCTCAAGAATCATTTCCCGAAGTTACGGCAATTATTGCTGTTACAACCTCTGTAGCATGCATTTATATTTCTGGAATCTCTCAGAAGGTTTTGGTGGGCTCAAGAATAATTTCCCGAAGTTACGAAAGTGATTCCTGTTACATATTTCTCGAATCTCTTAAAAGGTTTTGGTGACCTCAATAATCCTCTTCCGAAATTACGGCAGTGATTCCTGCTGCAGCCTCTACAGCAAGCCTTTATATTTTTATAATATCTCAGAAGGTTTTGATGACCTCATGAATCATTTCCCGAAGTTACGAAAGTAATTCCTGTTACATTTTCCTACAATCTCTCAGAAGGTTTTGGTGACCTCAAGAATCATTTCCCGAAGTTACGAAAGTGACTGCTGTAACAGTCTGTATAGCATGCCTCAACATTTCCAGAACCTGTCGGAGGGCGGCGGCGGTGGGGGCGGCGGCGGCGGCGGCGCGGGCGGTCTCGCCGCGCTCGGCAGCATCGTCGGCAGCCTCATGCAGGGTGACAACGCCCAGAACCTCGGAGCGCTGTTCGGGCAGGGCGACGGCGCTGGCGACGTGCTCTCCGGTGAGGACCTGCCGACCACGAATTAACCATACAAGATTATATCGATAACCGTACCCCTTGGTAGCGCAGTGGCGCGACGCAATGCGATTTGATAAGCTGGGTGACCTCTGAGCGCGCTTGGCTTCTGGATGGGTGACCATTTTCTACCGCTGAACTGTGGTTCGGATTCCACGTGTGTTTCCAGGGTTTGATCGGTATTATCTTTATCTCATTCTTTTCAGGTTTGGGCAGCCTTCTCACCAACCAGCAGGGAAAGATAGACCGCAGCATGGTGGGCTCCATGATCTCGATGTTCGCTCAGCAAGTGAGCAACGCGGCGGAGCAGCCAGCGGCTGCAAGCGGCAAGAAGCGACACGCTAGGGGCGCGGACGATGTGGACTTCAGTGGTTTGCTGAGCGCCGCCGGAGCACTCTTTGAAGGACAGAACGCTGCTGGTGAGTTAGTTCACATCATAGACCTAGCATAGCACGCTGTGCTTGCAAGACGAACAAAGTGTGGGAGTGAGACTTCAACTCAGGTACCACTGCCACGAGTTAGAGGGAGATGGAACATATCTCCCCGATGTGACAACTTCTAAAATCGTTATCAGTACATTGGTCGCGCTTGTGGAATGTGAATGTTTTTTTATGAAATCATTATGATTTCCCTAGTTTTCCTTAAAGAAAGCAATGCGACCTGTGCATTTATAGCCCTCACGCTCCTAGTTTCCTACCTACAGGACAGACCCTCCTGGGTCAAGGTCGCAAGAGCACTCAGTGATGATATCAAGATGGCGTCTGGGGTTGCCCAGGGCAGCTGTTTAGGACCCATTGAATACTTTGTCTATAGCAACGACGTCGTTAGGGTGGTGCAAAACTGCCTTATCCTTCAATTCGCTGACGACACTGTCATAGTAGCAATAGATGAAGATCTGAAGATAGCTGTAATGAATTTACCTACATACGCGTTGCGGACATTGACTGCAAAGATTCAACATTCAACCATATACGTGGCGAAACTGGTACACGTAATACGCGCTAATGGTATGTTTTGCTGGTTCCGCCTTGCAGTATATTCGTAAAGTAGTCTTCAATTAACGTGTCCTTGCTTCACGGTCGTATTTACATCAAACATATCACATTCCATGCAAATTATGATTGTTATATCTGCTGATCATGCATTCGTCTGTTGCAGGCTTCCTTCCCGTTCTGATGAACACGCTGAGCTCGTTCTCGGGACCGCAGGCGGAACAACGCGCACACGACCACGGCGACCACGCCTGGTTCCTCCCACCAGTTCTCGGTAACTTGAGCCTCGGTTCTGATATAGTATGAAGACCCTTTGATCACACCTTCCTGGATAGGCACTACCTATGCCTATGATCAGCGATATAAAATGGGAAGATCAAATATTGGTTCGTATTGTTTGTATGGGGTCACTCAGTCTGTTCTACAGGTACTACCATGGACGTTGCTCTGTGGAACTTGCATCACTCATTCCTCCCCATCCTACCTATATCCAGAGGCAGCAGAGAATCAGAGCACCCCCTTGTGGTTGACATTAGGCTTTTGAGAACGAACCGTTTCTCAAACTCGTATCTCTGCCGCTCCGCCAGGATATGGAACTGTCTGCCGGCGGGTGGAATCCATCGATGGTTCATGTCTTGGAGACGAGAACTTCGACTTTTATGAAAAAAATAATAAAATGGAAACATATTGTTTCGCTAACGAACATCTGCTAATAGCATAGACCTAGCAATTTCTATAGCTAAAAGCGATCCCAAATGTTGGTACATAATATCCAAATTCTCATTCATTAAGGTGGCCCATCCCGCTGATCTCCCCATACAAAAGGGGAAAGAAGATCACGCCCATATTTCTTGTCAGAGATCCAAAATTTTGCTCAAAATAGCTTTATTTGATCGAACTAGATGTCTAATGACCATTGTCATTGTAAAATTTTGTTTAGTTTCTAAGTTATAAGGTCCGAAAGTTCGAATTTTTCGCGCGTTTTATACAATAACTTTGGAGGTGGTTTACGCAATGATAAAGGAAGAACATGTTAAAAAGATTAGTCATCAGACATAGGTTTTTTAATCAAGATTTATAATCTATTTCGTTTTTGTAAGATTTTTGACTACAGCGGTCGTGGTTTACTTTTAGCTATAAGTCGTTTTAAAATTAAAATTTTCATAAATCTTACCAAATCATACACTATGCACATTGTCTTTTTTGTGGACATGTTGCATCTTCCTCATCACGGAGCCTGTCTTATTCTTTGAAACAGAGAGGGTCCCAGAGCGCAACAGCACGGTTTTGTAACGTTCCCGCGACTGAGTTACGCCCTCCGGGTTGGGCCACCTTAAGGCCATGAGATTGCGATCGACCCGTTCAAATTTTCAGCAACCAAACTGCGTCATTTCAGAGAAAGCGCACGTGTACTGGGACCACTTCCTCAACTCGGAGCTCGGGCGCGCCCTTTGGCAGAAGTCGGGGCTCCAGAGGGCGCTGAAGTCGTTCGAGGGCGCCGACGGGAGGGTGGACGCTGAGAAGGTGCTCCGCAGCCTGGAGAACCACTCGTTCCGCCGGCGCTGGATCAAGTCCGCCACCGCCTACCTCGCCGACTATGTCGTCTATCTGGCGAACCCCGACGTCCAGCAGAGGTGATATATTAAATCTGTCAGTCAGTCAGTCAGTCAGTCAGTTAGCGTGTTTGCGTCCACTGCTGGACATACGCCTCTCCAATTTTTCTCCAGTCCTAACGGCTCTCAGCGGTACGGAACCACTGCATTCCGCCTACGCACTTGATGTCGTCGTTCCACCTGACCACCCTTCACACACTCCGTTTTCCTGTCCACGGCCGCCAGTGTAGGACACGGTTACTCCAACGGTCGTCGTCGTCTTCGGTAGGGAGTCGATTCCATAGTTGACCGACCTTATAGATAAAAGATCTAGAGGATCGGTGGGTTCTTACTTTTGGAATGTCGACAGTAAATGGGTGCATACCCTGCCTGTTCCGCGTTGTGCGGTGGTAGAAAGGGGACGGAGGGACAGCGTTGTGCAGCTCCGAAGAGCACTCTCCATGGTAAAGACAATAGAATACAGCGAGAGACCCTACATCCCTTCCGAGTTGAAGGGTCTCCAAATTTAGGGATACCTTGGGATCGTCGACGAGACGCACGTATCGAGTCCAGGGAGCCAAGCAGATACTTAGCTGAGCCGTCCCACAAATGCTAGCATTACTCCACGCAAGACCTTTTCTGCGCCTTGTAGAGGAGCAGTTTTTGGTCAGGCGTGAAATACTGACGCACCCTGTTGAAGACTCCCAGCTTTTTTGAGACAAGCTTGGCTTTATCCTCGACTCACCGAACCTCACCGACTATGTTGTATATCTAGTCAAACAGATATCAAGCAGAGGTGATCTATAATAGAAATGTTTAGAAACTTGAAAATTTCTTGAAATGCTTAGTTTTAAGAAAAGCGCGGTGTGGTAAGAACTCAGAAGCTGTGGAAAGAGATTATATGTGACGCATTCTTTTTTTCCAACATAACACGAAAACATCATGGCAATTCCAAGGTATTAAGAATCGTATAATTTTCTCCCTTGCAACCATCTGCTCATCAATTTGATATAATGTATTTCTGAAGCCCAAACTAGATTATATTAGCCATAGCTCAGAAACTTAAATTAGTCATAGAGATCCCTTTCCCCTTTGCTCAGGGTTAACCGGCAACAGTGAACTGTCTATTCGCTTTTTCAACAAACTCCTTCTCTATTTCAGGTTCCTCAAGTCGTCCCAGTACTTGGTGAACGGCTTCCTCCAGTCGCAAGGCTTCCCCGCGCACGCCATGTTCAACCCTGCGCGCGCTTCCGAATCCGTCAGCGCGCTGGCCAACCATGTCGCGAGGAGGTACCTGAACGTGGACGCGGACTTAGCGGTCTACGTCAACCCGGCATTCGCTTACTTGCAGGTTTTTATTTTAATAATTTGTAATTTATGCCGTTTGGGATTTTCTTGTTCAGGTCTTTTAAGATTACCAATTCTAGGTAACGTTAAATAGATATCTTTTCAGGAATTTCTTTTATCTAAACTTTTTTGGTAGTTCAACTACACTAAGTTACGTTAAAACTGATAGATCCGCGGATTCTATCAACCAGTAAAAAAAAATCCGCAAAGACTCTTTACTGGTTATCCGTCCACAGTAATGAAATACATACTTAGATCTAAATGCTACTGCCGAACAATTCTTGGTATAACAACTTAAAGCATGTGGTAGGATATGATTAACATCAGTGGATCTGCCTGTGCCGGTCGAGGGACAAAAGGTACTTGGAACAGCCCAATCCACCCCAACTTGCGAAACCACTATTACCGAGGCATACAAGCATATTTGCGGACTACCGTAGCGCTATGCAGCTTGTTAATTGGACGTTTGCCTTCCAGCAAATCCTGAAGATGGCGCAGACCCAAGGCCGGAACCTCCTCAGCCAGGCGGACCGAGACGCGCTCACGGACCGCCTCACCGACACTCTCAACCTGGAAGTCATCGAGCCGGTCCTCAGGGTCTACAGGTAGGTTTCGTGCGTTCTTGCTATCTACTCAAATGCTTCCATCGTACATCGCCAAGGTATTCATATTATGCTTCCGATTGCTCCGTCTCATGGTCCTGGACACGCATAGCAGAGCCACCAGCTAGACATCTGCAGTATTAAGCGTGATTTTGATATACAAAAAAAGGAAATTACGAATAAAACCATTCATAGATAAGCTTTTGATGTATGCAGGAGATTTTAGGTTTTATGGCCTTCTCGGCTGATTCGGTAGAGTCAAAATGTTTTCGATGTCAATTTTAATGCTCCTGATATGTTGCTTTTACATTCCATTATAATACGGCACTTTCATCCATCTCCGGGTATGGTCACAATATGCTATCCTTTGCCAAATAGACCTTCTTAGAGAGAATTTTCTTTGCAATATTGCTTTCTATTGAAGAAGCCTCCGCAATTATTGAAGCACTTTTGAAAGCCTGTTAGAAAAAGATCTTTAGAATTAAAAAATTGAAAGAAAACTATGTTTGTATTGCAGAGCCTACCGACACTCCGTCGCATCACCTCACTGCCGAGAGCACCTCATGTGTCTTGTCAATCGGCAGGAGAACAAGGAGAAATTAGGTGAGTGATCTACTGAAGACAAAACTATACTACCCATAACTTTCTGCAGGCAATTCAAGCGCTTTGAGTTGAGTCTCAGGTGCAGAAGCATATTCTAAGGATGTGATGTACCTAGCAGAGGTAAAGACTATATTTGCAAGAGTGCATGTCTTCAAAACAGTTAACACACAAAGACTGTAAAGATGTTGCGAATAGCTGTCGTTTGTTCGACAACAACTGTAGCAAAATCGTCATAACTCGCAAAACATCTTTAGCCAACTCACGACATCAGCACTTTTTTTCCTCCTTGGCCACAGTGGCTCTCGTCGTACCTAGTCACTTGTTGTCAGTGCCTATTCACATTGCGTATGAAAGATTATATCCAGCTCATCCGCATGTCTCCAGGTCTTCCCGGCTTCAAGGCTGGTCTCACCAAGCTCAGCAGCCTGGTCGCATCGGCCGCGCTCAGTTTCCGCAGCGGGGACGGATTCTGGGACCTTTACAACGCTGTCCAGCACGACACCAACTGCGAGGTAAGACGGCTCCGTCTGCGAAATGCTTACTGTCGTATTCAGAGTGGGCTGACTAACTTTAGTGCGCCGGGGTAACGCGGTTCTTGTATGGTTAGTCTGGTGCTAATCTCGTAAGTTTTGACATGTTCTCTCTGAATACGACTGTTAGAACCGAGCGGTTTGGTAATCTCAGGAAGGCATCGTTTCGCCTGAACGTGTACACAGCTAAAGAATGTGATAGTAAAGTAGCTACCACTAGATACAAACAATACTCTCGGTACTTTGTGAGGTGTATTCACGATATACCCTTGGCACTAGTCTGTCGTCATTTCATACAAGTATGGAGAGGCTAGCCCTATGAGTTTAGTGAATGAGAAAATGTCCTGGGTTATCTATGAAGATTGCATACTCTTCTTTCATACATTTTGGAAGATTCCCCGAAACCCTGATACTTGATTGACGAATTAGAGTCTGGTGACCTAAGCGCGTATGATGAAAAGGCAGGTGATCTACGAACACCATATGTTCTTGTCAGCGTTTCATAGCTCTTCAAGCGAGATAGAACTATAATATTCTGCAGACGTCCGTGCGCTCATGCTCGGACTAACCGATTGTGTTCTCCTACAGGCCAAATACCCGGCAGACTGCAGCGCGTTCCACGAGCACGAAGAGAAGGTCACAACTGAATATTACCACAACGAACTATAACCATCTCTCTGCCTTTCTGCTACTTATTCTCAAAGAACTTTTTAACGGTCTCTGTCCTGGACGATCTTTAGTAGAGGTACTACTAATTAGTGTAGGTACAGTCGAACAAAGAGTTCGGGATACACATCCGGTTGAAAGAAAAGATGAACAGTCGAAATACTTTGACTTTTGGAAACAATTATAGTGCTGAGTACAGATTCTAACATGTTGAGGATGCCTCCTAGCTACTGTGTAAACAAATCCCTAACAAAATTTAATCGGAGGTTGTATTTAAACCTTTGCTTGACTGTACATCTGTGCCTAGGCTACAAATAATTTGACAATTTGCCGGCATTTAGTGTATTTATCAAAGTTATCTACCGTGTTTTATGCATCGATTTTTGACAAACAATACGCGATAATTTCATAATCTCGTCCAGGGCGTGTATTCTTGGCATTCAGACATTGCGGATTCAGTACAGTTAACAGAAGAAGAATTTACTTAGACATTCCGCAATGACTGAATGCCAAGAATACGCGCCCTGAGTTGATGTAGTAGAAATATTATGTGAGTGTACGAATATGTATGCGGTAGTATCCCGACAGAAGGACATATGTTGTCTCTCCGAAGAAAAAATATCCCTAAAAAGTATTCGTCTAACTAAAAATAATGTTAGTTTTTATTTTGAGGGATACACTAGAGTAGTGCATACCGTAGAATAGTAATGTAGTATTTTAGAGAAGTATATTAGATGGAAATTTACCAAACTCACACGAAATTAAATTATTACCTTAACTAATTAAATCCTATTAGGTACTCTACTTACCTGCTACTTTATTTTCAAATATATTTAATAGTCCACATGTCTGTTGAGAATTTATTCACTGTGGTTGAGATAAAAACTTGCTTGCACAGTAAGAGACAGACGAATGTGTCTAGTTCGTGTTGACTGCAAAGATTAATTTCAAAATACCATGAGCTTTGTCAAAATGGTTACGCAGACTGTACAGTTATTGAACATGTCTGTTATTAAAATATTTCAATCATCATTTAAAAAATACTAGAAGGTTATATTTTAACATTCATTTTAACTTCGAACTGGACTGTCAAGTTTGATATTATGTGTGAATGTTTGTATCTGGGAGAGGATGTGGCATTTTCATTGTCGCCATGGGATAGAAAGAGATAGATGATACGTTTTAAGATGGTGGCTCTTTCTGCCACCTCCAAAATGTTCTTTATCATTGTTCATTGACATATTGTATCTTCTGTATTATCTCATACTATGTAATACTTCATTGACATTTGTATCTTCTGTAGTATGTTTGACTTTCTACTATCTATCTCGATTTATCTTCATGCATATTTAGGAATCATTAGAGTAGGGGTTAGTCGAAAGCATACACTTCCAACGAATTTGATATGTACACGTAGAATCAGCCGTGAAGCAAAGACACAATAATTAAAGAAAAAAAGAACTACTTTATGAATATAGTGCAAGGCTGGACTTGAAACATAACATGAAAGCTTTAAATCATTTCATTTCATTTATTTAAACATTTTGGTAGTCAAACTACACCAAGTTACGTCACAAAGATTCGATCAACCCAGTAAAGAAGAACCCGCAAAGAAACTTCACGGGTTTACATAACATATTTTCCCGTCCGCAATTATGAAATACATGCTTAGATCCAAATGCTACTGCCAGACAATTCCTTGGTAGGACAGATTAAGGCAAAGAACAAAGAACAATAGAAACAGCAACAATAGAAACAAATCAATGTATCTATGTATAGTCTTTAACACTGTATTAATAGGATGCATCTATTACGGGAGGAGGGACTGTAGAAGAATTTCAAATTATGGGTTTGACCCCGTGACGAAATTGATAGACGTCACGTCTAGCCTTACAATATATTCAAAAGTATCTCTTTTTACGGCTTTCTTTCTTTAATGATTGTGCCCTTACTGCACGATCGATTCTATATAGTATATATATATCACATTTGTTGAAAAAGTCGTCGTACTTGTTTAGTACGAAAAAGTATATTTTACATATGCTCCCGTAATAATTTATTGGGTTGGATTTGTTAGTAAACGCACAGACCATTTCAACCATACCCTTTTGTGACGCGAATACTTTCATCTGACCCCTACTGTAAATTACTTACTGGAAAATAATTCTTTATTTATATGAAAAACATTTCAGTGATATTTGTTTTGAGGTATGTTGCGGTTGTGACTGTATATAAATATGAAGACTTCTAGAAATAAAAGGTATTATTATTTAAAAAATAATGTTTTTTTTTTATTTTATATTGTAATTATCGGAAACGGTTCGTGTACGACAACAAATAAAAAAATGAACGTTACCACGAGTGCCATTTGTGGCTTCCGAGAACTGAACATTCTGTCTGGGGGCTCCTATTTTACCCAAGATCATCAATTCAGAGTCAATTGCTAGCGATTCCTTAAGATGATTATACTAGCCAATTCGATTGGTTTGATTGCGTTAAGTTCCCGATCTCTATGGAATGAGAACATGACAAAAAAAACATGTATAATTCCAGCTAACGTTCTACCAAAACAGAAAGAAAAATGTTACAGAAATTGATATTTTATGCATGGAAATTTTTTTTGAAGTCAGGTCTCAAATATATTCTTTTTCAAGTTTGCGGCTTATATTGACATTGACTAATATTTATTTTAATACCATTTCAAAGATCTTAACATTATCTACCCATTCAGCGAAGAACATTTTTAACTTTTCCCAATTTATTTAACGAAACAATAAAAAAACCGGTTTCGCGCGTTATGCGTGTTGGTCACATTTAGAACGAATTATTTCTAGCTGCTCCAACTAAGCGACGTCGGGCTCTGGCTATCTTGTTTTAACCACAAACATTAGTCCAAAATGTTTAGGTATGAGGATGCTCTTAAAAATCAAGGCTTCTACTCGTGATGTATTCCCTCAGCGCAAACATTCGTGTTACTAAAGCATATCAATGTAGGCCTAGCCGAAACTTTCTCTTTCCGAGTAGGATATTTGCATTCCGTTACGAATGCGAGCTGGTCCATTGCTCGAAACCCACGTAAAACTGTAGGTCCCCTTCACCTACTAGGTGGTAGAGTTAAGCCCTATTGTTGAAGCGGCAGTGAAAAATCGTCCCGTGTTTTTCATCCATTCCAGTGTAGCAGTGCTTATTGAGGGAAGCTCCTGGCATGGCACCGATTTTTTCGGGAACGCGTTATGTTGGGCTTACATCATGAGAGAGGGTGTGGCATTGGCCTCCCAAATCCAGTGGCATTAAAAAAAATTATCAAAAAAAATAACCGACTTCAAAGAAAAAGCACTAAAAAGTAAAAAATAATTGCCATTTTTGTAGTTACGATTTTTGTTATTTTTTGAGTCGGCGTCAGCCAGGCACGCGCTGCGCCAATCAAGAGAACCTTGGGTACCTTGGCTGACACCGACTCAAAAAATAACAAAAATCGTAACTACAAAAATGGAAATATTTTTTTACTTTTTAGTGCTTTTTCTTTGAAGTCGGTTATTTTTTTGTAATTTTTTTTTATTTGTTTATTTTTAGTGAATCTGAAGTACACTTACTAATTTGTACACGTCCTTTCTAATAAAAAAAGAATCACCGAAATCGGTTGGCGTTATATTGAGTTATTCGTCCATTTGTCGCGCACATCTTAATACAAATTTAAGACTTATATGATTTTCTCATGGATATCATTGTCAGAACTTAACCAAATTAAAATGAGACCACTTGGGAAGCACTAGCTTTCATTTAAAAAAATAATTATCAAAATCGGTTCACCCAGGCAAAAGTTATGAGGTAACAAACATAAAAAAAAACATACAGACGAATTGATAACCTCCTCCTTTTTTGAAGTCGGTTAAAAATAAAGCTACAAACTCAACATATTCGTTACGAAATAGTTGGCAAAACTTGCCAGAATCAATAACACTTTTGAAAATACAAACATCTCGATCTAAATTAAACACAGCTCTAACTTTTTGAGCGGCTCGTAGCCTATTGGCGCGGGGACTGGCCTAGCGTACCAGAGGTATAGGTTCAATTCCTCGCCCCGATGTGCACCACTTTCTTTCTCTTTCTGAGTTCGATAAGTGCATTTAGTCACGAATGCGAGCTGCTCCATGGTTCGGAATCCATGTAAAACTGTAGGTCCCCTTCCACTTAGGGTTTAAGCCCGCCCGGGTTGGTACCATCGCATTGGATGAAAAGATGGTCAAAGCGGCAATGAAAAATCCGTATTTTCCATCCAGTCAAATGTAGCCGTGCTTATAAAGGGAAGGTACTGACATGGCGCCTAATTTCTTCGGGAATGTGGTGTATTGTGCTAATATCATAACGTTAGTTGTGTGGTATTATTACCCATCCATGTCTGATTGCATTAAAAAACATGATAACCTACCCACACCTGCGAGACAACCCGAACCTACCTGTGTAGAGATAAGAACATGTGTGTGCAACATTTTTTCAGACTGAATGCGTCAAAGTTACAAGAGCCTTAGCCCCGGTTGCACGAAGAAACGGCTGAGTTAATCAATGTTCAAACACGTCACTTTTAGTGAACCGCATAGAGTTCCTTCCATACTGTCCACACAAAGTGACGTGTTTGATCATACTTTGACGTTGATTTTGATTTTTTGTTCTTTGTTTTGTTCTGCAGTATTACATGCATTCCGAAAACAATGTACTTATCCAAATCAGTAAGAAAAAAAAAAGAGCATGGCAGGCAAGTCCTCGCGCCGCTGAGCTACTATCCACTGGTGTATGGCTGATGGTAGGACTACATAAGGTTAGTAAACGCTTTAAATATATCAAAAGTTCGCAGGCGCATATTCAGATTAGGTTGCTAAATCATACATTATATTATTATTTGTGACGGGCCTAACGGCATCGCACATTCTATCCTTAGAATCAGACCTAATTTATTTTAACAAAGGCTCAAATATCGGCCATACGATAGGGCAAACGTGTCAAAAATGTTTGGAAATGAGATTCAGCGCGAAAATACAATCAGTTTCGATTCGGTAAGATTATTTCGATGGGTACTGCAAATCATTGGGCACTGCATTTAAATAATGGCAGACCTCGATGCTACACAGCAACAGTTAAGCGACACTTTTGTGACGAATGCGAGCGGTACGGACTCTCGCTACATAAACAAAACTATTTTCAATGGTATATATGTATCATCATACACAACAATCAAACAAAACATTGCTGAGTGGTCTCTGTGCGCCGTAGGTCGTGTACTACTCTGTGCCAAAGATTTGTTGCAGCAGTTATTCTAAACTCCTTTTTAATAGTGAAGTGGTTCTGCTCAAAATGTAAGTACATTAATTAACGTAACTTAAGATAACGTAAATTAAGATTAGGTACCTACATTCAGACTAATACATACCAACTTGTTCCAAAATCACCTACTTACAAAGAAATATGCGCCTCACAAAACGATTAATACCTACCTAGTTTGTTTGATTGTCTTGGGTGATATTGTAGGTAACTATTAATGGTACATTATTTAGTCACAGAATACCTAAGTAATTTGAGTAGGAAGCTCTTTGGGTATGGTATGAACTTATCATGCATAGGTATTATTATGCGATCACCCGATTTTAATTAAAAGAAGGAAGCTCGCTAGAATGAATGAGGTACCTAGGTAGGTAAATCACGTATTTTCAGGTAGTTACACCGGAAGAAGAGACAACTGATTTTCTGCCATTTTGATGTCGACCATGAAGTGAAAAGTAAATTAGAAATTATTCTTTTTTCCGTGTATCGACATTCAGATACCTAGATGTACTTATAATCTAGGTATTTGAATGTATGAAATAAATAAGTATGCTACTATCTGAGTAGGTACTTACCCAAAATTGTATTGTATTTTAGGGTTCCGTACCCAAAGGGTGCCAACGGAACCCTATTACTAAGCCGACGCTGTCCGTCCGTCCGTCCGTCCGTCCGCCCGCCCGTCTGTCACAGGGCTGTATCTCATGAAACGTAATAGATAGGCAGCTGAAATTATTACAGAATGTGTATTTATTTTGCCGCTATAACAACAAATATGTAACTTTTAAAAATAATAAGAATTAAATGGGGTCCCCATACAAAAAACCTGATTTTTTTGGGTTAAATCTGGTTTAATGGTACGGAACCCTTCGTGTGCGAGCCCGACTCGCACTTGGCCGGTTTTTTGTCATAGAGCAGTCATCTGTTTATGTAGAGTTTGAGGTAGGTAGGCACGTAATTTTACTAAAATGTATTGTTTGCTCAAGCTCTAGTGCTGAGATTCATAGACATTACTCTTACTTGGCCGAGTCAAAGTACGGCTTCCGTCTGTCAAATTTTACATTCGGTCCATATATTTTATGTCAAAACTGATAGTCGAAAGACACACTTTGGCTCAGCCAAGTACTCGTACGAGTAACGTTTATGAATCTCAGCATAATGTTTGGTAACGCGATCAAAAAACTCGGCCATTTAGGTAGATATCCCACATTTATTTTTTATTATATAAATTTAATAAACACCTAGGCAAACCTGAGTAGGTTTCCGTTGAAATTTGGCATCAAGCAATAAAGTTGTGCATGAATTCACAATTTTGTATATATAGGTACCTCTACTTGATTACATTTGCAGTTGAATTTGTACGGAACCTCGCGTGGTGGACGAGCCAAGTGGTACTTTTCCGGTTTTTTATCGAAGTGGATAGAATAGGAAGGGGATCTAATGGAAATCCCATCAATTTTATTTACTATTGGGTATCTACCTATATAGTCTGAGTCCTCTACGCTCCGTGTCTAAGCTGGATGGATATGTTTTTTAGAGAAAGAACCTATATTCGTTCCTACATACCTACCTCAGAACACCAGTTTGTCCTCAACGTGATTAGTTAGGTACCTACCTAAGAAGATTACGTGTTTTGATAGATCACCTTCTACACTATATGTAGGTAGGGTTGATATGCTACTTTTCGGCCACTGCCACTTATCGGCCACGCCATCAAAAAATGCGATGGAATAAGGAACATACAAAAGCTAACTAACATAGACGTACGGACATTGGTACCTAACAATTCAACCAATCGGTGGTGTCAAAATCGTGGAAGCAGGTGGAACGGTTTATCCCTAAGAATTTTTTTTCTGCGACCCGGCGGCCGCAGTGAGTGAAACAGGTCCATCGGGTAAGGAAAAAACAACACGCATGGACCACTTCGATCGCAAGTTTTTCGTAATTATTTGGTTTTTTCTCTTAGAACCTTGATATTATAATAACATTTTATGATGGAAAAGGGCATTGACCAAGAAACAAGTGATATTTTTGGGTGTTTTGACCGAAAAAAGTGGTGGCCGCGAACTGGCACGAATAAACTTAAATAATTTAGTTTTCGGCCGACCGGCCGGTAGCTAGGCGTTTGTTCGTCACACTATTTGTTAAGAAATTAATGTATTTAGACTTTTTTTGTATTATTCGAAATTTTATTGGGAATGTATTTAATGAATTGAACTTGCTATTTAGTTTACGGCCACCGAAAAGTGGACAAATTGATTAAAATATAATGATTGCAAAAATTAGTGGCCGGAATCTGACAGTCTTGTTTAATTACCGGCCGTTACATATTGTATGGAAATGATGGTGGCCGATAGCTGCTCGGTATTCGTAATTATCGGCCACCTTTTATTTTTGTATCAACATTCCATGGCCAAAAACTAACTGCTATCGTGCAATTTTCGGCCGATGTATTTTGCTTAGCGCTGTTTATTCATGGCTAGTGTTAATTAAACAAAAAATATGAAAACAAGCCACTTTACAATCAAATTTTATTTTAATGCTGCATGTCTATCCATGTTCTGTTTATATCGTAATCATCCATAAATATCATCACGCCGTTTCCCTAGAGGGGTAGACAGAGACCATATGGTACGATCACTGAATACTTTTTTTGCTTCCTAAATACCAACATCTATTCATACGATTTTGGGTGCTTCCTACCTGAAATTTTCCAATATATCGTTCAGGGGGGTAACCGACGTAAAATGTGAGAATATATGCGAAGGAATTCGATCCATTCTGATCACAGAAATCGGAATATACTAATTCTGATCCAGTTAGAAGCGTTTATGTCATACCTTTTGCGCTTTTATTGTGTAGAATATTTGGCATCCACTTCTCATTGGTGCAGAATTTAAAAAAAGTAAAGCAATCATTAAAAGAAGTAGATATATCAACTATAAACCAAATTAATTTAACAAACTTGACAGGACCCACACAAGAATACTTAGATTCCGCGTCGGACAGCATTACTTTTCAAGACAATCAGGCGTCGATGCCAAGCAACAAACTTCATCTGGATGCCAGCAATAATTTACACACATACTGACACGGTCTGAATATGGTGTAGGCAGCTATTGACTGAATCAGAACCTTTTGAACCAAGCAATACGGACACTTACCAATCTGCACCATCTATACTGAATTCTGGACCCACCGTATCTACGTTGCATATAGTTAAAGACATAAACGCTCCAGCTAGTGCTCCTACAATATTTTTGTTATATTAAGTGCGGCATATGGCGTACGCCTGGACCTAAAGGTGCCCGACGACCCATGGGTTTTCGAACATTCAGGGGGCCTGCGAAAACCATGCCTGCAGGCCAGGCGTTTTTTCACACCAAAACCGAAACCGATTTCGCTCCGAAACCGATTTATTACGAGTGTGCAATCGAGTTCTCAGCACCACCCAATCTGGCTACTTACCAACCTGGATCCTCCTACAATCGCTTCAAAACAGATTAATTTTCAGCCTGCAATCCCAAAACCAAAATTGCCAGCACCACACAATCTGCCTGCTTACAAACCTGTAGCTTCAGAATTGACTTACGTTCTCACCCCCAAATCTACGTTACATGCAGTTGAAGACATCGCCGCTTCAGCTAGTGCTCTTAGAATCGCTCAAAAACGGATTAATTCCCAGTCTGCAGTCCTTACACCAGAATCTTCAGCACCGCACAATCCCGCTATTTACCAACCTGCACCATCAGCGCTGACTTACGATCTTACACCCGCATCTACTTTCACACAGCATATTACTGGCCATGTAAGTCCTTCTTCAATCGCTTCTAAACTGATTTATTCTCAGACTGTAAGATTTCAAAAAGTTTCATCATCTAATAATAATAAGTCCACCTTAGTGCAATATTGTTGTTTTGCTGTATGTTTTCTCTGTAATTGTATTTTTGTTTATGGACAATAAAGAAAGTATTCATTCATTTATTCAATAATAATACTGAGACTATTAAACCCCTCCACGAGGCAAAAATCGGAATTATAGAAAGCATATTATGTTTCCTGATCACATTTAAAAAGAAAAATAAAGTTCTGGCACACTAAAAAAAGAATGACATCATCTATTTCATCTGCTGAATAGAGAAAAAATAAATCCAAAAAGGACCAATAAAAGTCAGAGAAGACAGAGGGAATAAGGGAACTAAAACTGGAAAAAATGAAAATAATAGAAGAAACTAATAAAATTAAGGCAGCGAAATTAGCAGCAGCAAAAACGAAACAAGCGCAAAAATTGTTTACAAAATATAATAATCAAAATGGAATAAATTTGAATTTGTGTCTTTGAATGTTGAATATATTTTAGAGAAACTTAAGAAATCAGCTCTTTAGTTGCCTAATATAAGTACGGCCCAAAATAAACACCCTGTAAAATAGAATCAAATTTCGTTTGGACGCAGTAAATTATCTGTCCTACAAGAAATCGCCTAATAATTTAGCGGCCGATATCTGGCCGACGGGCGGCCGTATACTAAATTAAGATGGCCGATAAGTGGTAAAATTGCCATTTTTGATTCAAACTTTTTTAAAAAATATAATTATGTTAATAAAGTACAACATATTTTTTTTATAGAATCTAGATAGAATACAGGTCCTAAATATAAAATAATAAATCATTGTAGGCAACATTTTTCATGGTTTTTTAAATTTCAAATCTTGCAACTCCGCTAACTGGCCGAAAAGTAGCATATCTACCCTACACACATAGGCTTAGCGTGGAGTGCACAATCTCTGGTTAGATATATTTTTAAATTAAAATATAGTAGTATACGTCCTTATACTATAATCTATGCTTATGCTCTGCCTGAAGAAGAAAGAAGACAGATCTATTATAAGCTTTATAGATTGTGCACTACTTACGCCCGGTTCCACCACCTCCAGCTACAAAAATCCCAAAGTTATCTTTCAGTTACATCATACAAATATTGCATGTAGCCGAAAGTTAACTATCGGATTTCAGGTAACTGGAGGTGGTGAAAACAGGGGTTAGCCGCTCTCCCAACGTTTTTATCCAAGTCATTGTAGGCTATGCGGACATACCTATAGGTAGGTATGTGAAATGCCTATTGTTTAAAAATGTTTGCGTTCTTTATTCTATCATGATCAAGTGACGTCATTAGTGTCAATTAATGTTAATACCATTAATAAGCATTTAGTGCAACAGCCAACAAAAAAACTTTTCATTTTAATCGCCGGGGGGTCCATTCAGGGAAAGAGTGAGTTCGAATTCGTCACTAAATATCAACTCACTTTTTTAAATAGTTAATATTTCCACACTTTTTGAATATCATTACAGTTAGGTAAAAATCTGGTCCGTCCCGTAAATACGTTGGAAGTATAAATAACGGTTCCGTTATTTAAATAATAATAGATTTCCCACCTATTTTTAGGTTAACTCACTCCCGAACTCGAACTCACTCTAGCCCTCAATGGACCCCCAGGCGATTAAAATGAAAAGACAATCAAGCTAACACGCCTGAATGGATTTAGATACAATTTTGCACACATAGGTATAGTTAGATATCTTCAAAAAAAGGACTAGCCAACATTATCTAAAATGTTAAAAATAAATTAATAAATTACATATAAATAAGTAACTAATGTTCACCTAGAATATTCCATAAAATATTATATAATTGCTAAAAAAAAATCTGTTGCGCTCACCATTACCGTTTAGAAATATTTTCACCATGCGTTGAGAAGTGATTTGGCATATTTATTTAATTTCAAAAATACAATTCAGTATTACTTCAAATCGGTTCTTTAGACTCTTGCAACAACACCAAAAGTTACTAATTTACGATAGTGAGCCATTTGACATTAGCTCGATCGTATGGTCGATCGCAAGACAGTCAGGAATACCAAATTTGACATATTTCCTTTTAAGCGTTGAACAAACCCGATCGTGAGCTCGATCCTAAATTACCATTGACAAATGACGTTTTAAAGGATACCAAAGCACGAAATTAGTACTAATCTAGAGCTAGTGTTCAGCTCGATCGTAAGTAAATCTGTAAAAAAGTCTGTAAGTAAATCCCCTGAATGGTAGATGGCCATAGACAAAAGATTTCTTTTTTTTTCTGATATAATAATCAAGATGGGAAGGTAAAAGATTTTACCTTGGATTAATCCAAAATGTAGAAGTTGAAGTCCACTCTTACATTATGTCAAGGGGGAATAATTTGCGTTTGCTAACCTCTTCAGAATGATGAATGTAGTTACTTTATACAATAACACATAAAATCATAACTAAAGCATATAAGTCATAGACTTGTTATATTTATCACTGTCATTAGCGCAGAAAAAGTTGAAAAACTACATTTTCCGACATTAATATACCGCACCTAAATAATTCGTAATGACATAAATGCGAAAGTAACTGTGTTGGTCTGTACCGTTTTCAAGCCGAAACCGCTGTACAGTTCAGTCTGAGGTTCAGTCATCTCTATTGTCCCGTCTCTCAACGAGGAAGAAAACTGCTTATTTATCACGTCAGGTGGCATCCAAACAAGCTCACCTAAATGATCTGTAAACGCAAGGAATGTGACATGTATGTATAATCGACCGTGAAACAAGGACACATTAATAAAAGCAAGATCCCTGTAAAAAGAACTACTTTACGAATATACTGTAAGGCTGGACCCGAACCAGAAAAACATACCATTCGCGGGTATTGCGTCTAACGCTGTCGGATACCACACAAAATAAAACAGAAATGATTTGAAAACTTTATTTACACAATCTATTTAATTTAAATAACTAAATTTTCTGCATGTTATTCCAAAAAAATATTGTTCTGAGTTATGCTAATCAAAAGAAGTCGTGGGAAAGAAGATATCACAAAAACATAACCTATAATATTTCGTTTCAAACTTTGTGCTGGTCATATTTCATATTTCATATTTCAAATTCTTTATTCAGTGGAGCATTTTTTTCAAGTATACAATATTACATTGTAAGCACTTAAGGTGGCCCAACCCGGCGGCCTCAACTCATTTGCGGGCACGGTACAAAAACGTGCTGTTGCGCTCTGGGACCTTCTCTGTTTCTAAGAATAAGACGGGCTCCGTGATGAGGAAGATGCAACATGTCTACAAAAAAGACAATGTGCATAGTGTATGATTTGGTAAGATTTACGAAAATTTTAATTTCAAAACGACTTATAGCTAAAAGTAAACCACGACCGCTGTAGTCAAAAATCTAACAAAAACCAAATAGATTATAAATTTTGATTAAATAAGCTATGTCTGATGACTAATCTTTTTAAGATGTTCTTACTTTATCATTGCGTAATCCACCTCCAAAGTTATTGTACAAAACGCGCGAAAAATCCAAACTTTCGGACGTTATAACTTGGAAACCAAACACAATTTTACAATGCCAACGGTCATCAGACATCTAGTTCAATCAAATAAAGCAATTTTGAGCAAAATTTTTGATCTCTGACAAGAAATATGGGCGTGATCTTCTTTCCCCTTTTGTATGGGGAGATAAGCGGGATGGGCCGCCTTAATGCTATAGAATACGTCATTTTAAGTGTTTCATACATATCAATCAATGACATCTAAATTTGTTTAAAGATAAACAAAAGCTCTTCTTTCCTGCAAACAATATTCTAACTGCATCATGTATTGCATCATTCATTTAAAAACTCATAATTCTAACTTGACAGGAATTACAGTATTGACGTTTTTAAGGTCCGGTCACTCATGCGACATCTACAATAAGCTTTGAGTTTTCTTCCCAACTGTCCAGAGTACAAAGACACGTACCTTTTTTTTACAGAGCAGCAAAATAACCCACTGAGATGCGCAGATTTGAGTTTGCACCGTCCCGCAACAATCTGTTCACCGGATTCGCATTCTACAAGACTTACAAGGACTCCGCTTTCCTTCATGACACTGAAAACATAAACAGGTCACGAAAATTGCATTTTCATATCTGAGCATGCTGGGGTCAATCTTACAATTCACACTCTATAATGGGAAGTCACCATTAAATACTTATGCTGAGATTCATACAGATTACTCTTACTTAGCTTCCGACTGTCATATTTGACATTTGTTCCATACATTTCCATGCATTACACTTGCTTACTCATGGAGTGAAAGCTACTTCTCTCTCCAGTTGTCCCTTTCTAATTATTCTAATAATAGTGCTATGACGCAACATAAAACTATCAGCGATGACATCTGCATATCCACTCATGAAAGCGAAAACGAGAAGTTCTCGTAATCGCTTCTGTCAAAGACTATATAAAAAAAATCCCTTACACTTCTTGTGTTCGCTTTCATCAGTATACCCCTAGGCGAATGCTAAGTGTAAATGTTTCACTTTAATCTGTGAATTGAACTCGTGTTCACTTCATAAGTGCAAGGGTTAAACCGTTTGCCGGTATCTTGTTGTTGATGAAACTTGTGATTTTCGCAAAAGGATCCTAGGCGAAGCGCACCAGCTACGTCAGGGAATGAAGGATTTGCAGCCGGGCGAGTCGCTACAGGTGGCCGGCATGTTCCTCAACCCTGGCCGGCCGCTCGCTGTCAAAAAAGGTGCGTTTCTGCAATATCTTGAAATTCACATTCAATACTTACACTTTCTCACTCATGGATTTTTTCATTAGTTTGTGTCTGTTCTTTACTTGAGTCTGTGAATTGAGCTCGTGTACAGTCGTTTCGTCTGAAATCTATAGACCGGAAATAGAGACAAAGTTAATATCTCTTTCCGTCATGCTGACGTCAACCATAGAGTAAAAGGAATTCCTTCTCTTTGCAGTGTATACAATTGATAGGAAACTGTACGATTCATGAGTGCAATGGCATCCCTTGTGCTCATGATGCAAACACGAGTAGCTGTCGTCCTGCATATTGAAAGACGTGCCTAAATTTATTCATTATTTTTTATTTTAAAAATAAAACATGTGGTCCCACGGAATTTCATCCCGTAAATATTGTCAGTGGTGATTAGGGAAAGTTTGCCACCCCCAGTCGCGCGACATCTCGACGTGCGCATATCAGGGTTAGCAACCATCTATTAGCCAATTAGCCAGTATTAGCCATCCATTTCAGGTTCCATAAAAAAATGCTAAAATACCCATGAAACCTACTAGCCCAACACACCACGAGGATACTAGGTGCCATGCCATGACCTTATATTGTACGGCTACGATGAATTGGACGGAAAACGCGGGCATATATAGTCGCTTCCGCCATCGTTCGTAGAGTGCGATGATACCAATTATTCTGTCACCTCTACCTGCCCTCGCCTCTTGATTTACATTACACCCCTTGTTTATTCTCCAGGGGGTCTGAATGTGGTGATTGAAGACACCGATATCACCATGAACCGTCTCACTGGCCTGGTGGCAGCCTATGTCTTTGAAAACCGCAAGAACTACCCCAACATCGAATGCGCTGAGGCAAAAACGCTCGGCCTAACCTGGAACCACCGAGATGGCGCCAAAGCGAAGCTGTACCTCTCCTGCGTTTCTGGAACAGAGCATTTCTTGGAACAGTTCTCTTTCATACCGCTGATCTGCGCATTTCGCAAAGTCCACTTGGGCAAGTTGAAGGTGGAATTTTTGACTAAAATCTCAAAGATAAAGAACCAGAATGGGACTACTATGATTCAGATGCTCCAGTCGAACTTCCAAGAGTCCAAAATGTACTGGAGTCAGTTCCCCGGCTCCACGCCCAATGACTTTAGGTGCGTTTTGGCCAAATTTGAGCAGTGAGGATTTCGATTAAGGTTTTCGTGCCTTATTTTAAGTCATCGCAAATGCAGATACTTAGATTTAATTTTAAAAAATAAAATGAATAATCTTGTAAAAAACATAATAAAGTAATACAGAAAAATCCCTTTCACTTTATTGTCCTGTTGAGTTAAATGGACCGATGCCTTCCTACACATCCTATTTCTATGCTTCCTACGGCACATGGTAGGCAAAGATTGATGGTCGAACTGTCAGAAATTGGAATGGGAAAATAGTCAAGTCAGAATTATTAATCCTGCTTTCTGCTCACTGTATGTGTAATAGAGTTACTCTGTATCGGAACTTTACTGGTCTAAGGACGAGAAAAATAATCGAAACTTAAACGAAAACTTAAGTAAATAAACGTTTTCGTACTAAGCAGGCACTTCGCTTATTCCAAGGAATGTGACATATGTATGTATGTATAATCGACCGTGAAGCAAGGACACATTAATTGAAGAAAGAGCCCAGTAAGAAGAACTACTTTACGAATATACTGCAAGGCTGGACCCGAACCAGCAAAACATACATCCTTTTCCAAATCTGAAAATAAATAAAGAGATGCAAATAATAATCCCACTTGAAAAATTCAACATGTAGATTTGACCCAAAGAAATCACGTTTCGTATATTATTTATGATAGCGGCATCAGAAATATACGTTATGTGAAATGTTCAGCTGTATTATACCAATTACTGTTCATGAGGAACAGCCCTGTGACAGACGGCCGGACGGACGGACAGCGGAGGCTTAGTAATAGGGCTCCGTTTGTCACCCTTTGGATACGGAACCCTAAAATGAGTGCACGAACTTAATATAATCATATTATTACAATTATGGAAATAGAAACTCGAAAACCCCGCTCCGATTCGGTATGCGAAGGGTGGGAGCGCGGAACGCAGCCGAATCGAGTTGGTGGCAGATCATTAAAAATCGATGCGCCAGTATTTCCATATTTTGTGACGATGGCAGGTGATTCCCCGCTTCCTTTGCTTCAGTCAGCGGGTCTACTAAGGCATTCTAACCTGTGAGTCACCGGTGGCTCTCAGCATATCTTCTCATGGAAGCGAAAACGAGAGGCTCTCGTATTCGCTTCTGTCAAACTCTATCAGCTCTATTCGGAGTGGGCGGACTAACTTTAGTACGCATTTTAAGGTCGGACTAAACCGATTTTTGTATGGTTAGTCCAATGCTAATCTCGTATTAAGTTTTGGCAGGTCCTCTCTGAATACGATTCTTATTATTTAAACTTAAAAAAATAGGCTTCAGCGCATATTGCTGCAGCGAAGAAATTTCAAAGACTTCCATCTTGTACGAGTGTGAATGACAGCTATTCACGTAAAACCTTATCATTTTCATGTAATCGTAAAACTTTTCATAGCTGTACCCCAGTGTTGTCCCTTTCTAATATCCTTAAAGTCCAATAACACAACATACAATTATCAGCAATGACAGCAGGCGAAGCAAATGCTTAAGTTTCATTTGTGAGTGACAGCCGCGAGTCACCGTATTGTTGTCAATTTCTAATTATTTTAGTTATAGTGCGACGACGACACTGACATATCATTTGATATTTGGTGACGTCAGGCGAGAGCGTCTCACTTTCATCTGTTACTAACTCGTTTTCTCTTTACTGAGGAGATAGATAGGCAGTGTATGCACTCTTGAATCTTACTTCCGTCGCGTCCGTGTCGTTAATTCGCTTGCGAGATATTATTCGCCGCGTAGAAAAAAATAGCCATATCTTTTTGTTTGTTTATTTTCTGGCTGATTGCCTGCCAGAGTTCGGAAAAGTCCTTCTGTTGCCTACACATTCTGTGTTAAATTCTCACAAAATATGTGGTTTCGTGTCGGTTTTTTGAATATTTGTACAGAACAATAACAATATCCGAAATTCGAACATTTGTTGATCGCGCTACGGTTGATCGTCTTGCTTTACGTTTCTGCTTCGAATTTTGCCAAAGGAAAAAGGTTATGAAACAGCCGTAGCCAAGCCAAGGTAAGGATTGGGCAAAACAACTCGAACATTTCTAGCTCCTGTTGGGAACAAACTCCAAATAGGATGGATAATTGGACATATTATATTGTGTTTTGAACCAGGCCTCGTTGTGTCCCGCGCGGCCTTTTCTTAAAGCTATGATGATCCCATGGTGTCCGTCCGAAACGGACAGTTTCAAAACACTTATTCTAATGAAAAACCGATATTGGTGCCGGTGCTGAGGACCAAAGGTGCTCAGAAAAGCCAAATACACCTCGCATCGCGAAACCAAGCTCAGCGAGGCACCATACCAGCGGATAATCGCAGAGCTATCGAGCTACGTTTTAAATTACGAGTTTAAATTACGTTTTTCAGACTTCCAGGTTCTTCAAGAGGTTTGAGGAAAGGAGGTGTTCCAGGCAGACAGTTCCATTGTTCTCAAAAGCTTAATGTCAACCACAAAGGGTTCTCTGTTTTTCTGCGGCGGGTGCTCCAGGTATAGGTGGGATGAGGAGGAATAAGACCCTACAAACCATCTGTGGCTCAGGGACTCCAGGCCAACAGTGAGTGGTGGGTTGCCAATAAAACAGACCGTTTGGCACTGTATAGAGTCCAAGGATGTACATTTAAGGGTACAGTACTGTTATGTAATTCTTGGGGGCGAAGCTCCGGCTGAAATGAAACTGCTGGGTCTCTTGACTTCGTTTTATTCCTTGAATAAAGAATTTTATAATCAGAAACTAATCAACAGTTCTCGTCAAGAAAAAGGAGGTCTCTCTTGTTTTTTCTAGGTGTCCCGAGTGACATACCAAAATTAGCTCTTTATACGAAAAGAACTTTTTAGCAATAATTATTTATCGCCAGGAATATCTGGCGACATTCTTCCATTACTCCGGCGATGAATAATTTCCCCTTGGATTCGGCCTATCTAGAATGTCAAGAGAAAAAATTAGAGCGGCTAACTTACACCTCGATGCTAAATAAGGTCGGGGAACCTTCATCTCACATCTAAAACTCTTGGATAGTAAAATCCAAAAGCTTTACGACCCTCCAAAATCGCTCAGAAATCAGGACGGAGGTGTATCATTCTACGACACAAACTCTACCTATCCCGGTAGCAGAAAATTATGCTAGACGTTAGCTCAAACGACCAGGTGTCGTGGTATAGTTACGATAAACTTTTCTGCCACCTCGAATTATGGTGATGCGGCGCCATGTTATAAACAAACGCTGATTAGTAAGTTTTGTAACCTTAGGGTTGTGACTTACCTAATTTAGTAATACAGCGGTCAGTAGGACCGATTACCTGCCTAAACTAATGTTAACTTAAGAAACGTTATTTGAACAAACACACAATTAAAATTATTAAATGAAATTAAAGTAATCATTAGGATTAATTAAAACGAAGTCAAGAGACCCAGCAGTTTCATTTTACCCGGCGCCTCCACCAATGTTATGTAATTCTTGGGGGCTAAGCTCCGGCTGAAATGAAACTGCTGGGTCTCTTGACTTCGTTTTATTCCATGAATAAAGAATTTTATAATCAGAAACTAATCAACAGTTCTCGTCAAGAAAAAGGAGATTTCTCTTGTTTTTTCTAGGTGTCCCGAGTGACATATCAAAATTAGCTCTTTATACGAAAAGAACTTTTTAACAATAATTATTTATCGCCAGTAATATCTGGCGACAGTACCAAGGTTGTCTTCGGAATCAAGGTGACAGTGAGTAGCTCATAGGGCCCGGGTTTTATCATATTCATTGGTCAAATTATGAATTTGTCTATGATTTCTATTACATTGATAGTTTTTTCTATTGCTCAAATTATGAATGTTTCTATAATTTCTATTGTATTGATAGTTTTTTCTATTTCTCAAATTATTAATGTTTCTATTATTTCTATTGTATGGATAGTTTTTTCTATTTCTCAAATTATTACTGTTTCTATTATTTCTATTGTATTGATAGTTTTTTCTATTGCTCAAATTATTAATGTTTCTATAATTTCTATTGTATTGATAGTTTTTTTTTCTATTGGTTGTCTATTTTAAATTTTAAGATTTCTTTTGTACCTAATCAGTCATAGTCTTTCTGGTCTGGTTTCACAATGCATTTTTCCTAATTATTCTGTATATATTTACTGTTTGTGATGCAAATACAAGAAGTTGCATGTATGGCTCTGCCGATAAGCGCTTACTAATGACACAGATACCAGCCCCATGCGCCCCAATGGCTTACACTACGTTTTAAGTAGCATCACTCTTTAATACAGACCTCCAGTGATGGCGGCGCTATCCAGGCAGGGCGTTCTCTATGGAGACGTAGACTACTGCTGTCTGATCTGCGGGCAAACCTTCACCGACTGCTCCCTGGTGTCCTGCCACGTCGCATCGGCCGCGCACACGGACGGCTTTGCGGCCACTGCCTACCTCGAGAGCCATGCCGGCGAGCGAATCAGAAAGGTCGGTAGCACCTTACGTTTCTGTGTTCGCTCAGGGACCCTCTCTGTTTCAAACAAAAAGACGGGCTCCGTGATGATGAAGTTGTAACATGTCCACAAAAAAGACAATGTGCATAGTGTATGATTTGGTAAGATTTACGAAAATTTTAATTACAAAACGACTTATAGCTAAAAGTAAACCACAACCGCTGTAGTCAAAAATCTAAGAAAAAGCAATAGATTATAAATTTTGATTGAATGAGCTATGTCTGAAGACTAATCTTTTTAAGATGTTCTTACTTTATCATTGTGTAATCCACCTCCAAAGTTATTGTATAAAACGCGCGAAAAAATCGAACTTTCGAACCTTATAACTTGGAAACCAAACACAATTTTACAATGCCAACGGTCATCAGACATCTAGTTCAATCAAATAAAGCTATTTTGAGCAAAACTTGGGATCTCTGACGAGAAATATGGGTGTGGTCTTCTTTCCCTGTTTGTATGCGGAGTTGAGCGGGATGGGCCACCTTAACGGGCTCTGCTCGGGTGATTGTCCTAAATGAAATAAACCTGAGCGCAGCAAGAAACTTCAACTAGTGTATGTAGTGGAGGGGTTGATCGAACGTGATGATGCAAACTGTATTAAATTTCCAGATTAAGACGTTCTACTTCTGCGAGGCGTGCAACCGGATGCTGGCGAGCTCGAGGAAGGTGACGCAGCACGTCAACGAGGAGACGCACCGGTTCAACCGCTCGCTCGACGAGGAGACGCCGCGGGGCCACCCGTACCGGCGGCTCGGCGGCGCCGTGGTCGCCTTCGAGGACGTACTCATCGATGAGGCCGCGTGGAATGGTATTATACTAAAGTATTAGTGAATAAATAAAACAAAAACCAGCCAAGTCGGACTCGCACAAGATAGGTTCCGTACCGTCGTACAAGATTAACTAACCGCGATATGTATTGTTACCTCTCATAGCACAAACTGAGTTTAGTTTGGGAGGTAGCAAACTAGTTTCAGCATTATGTTAAAAATAACTTTTTCGTTCAGACATTTTGTATATTGTTGTATAATTTGTTTCTAAATATCTAAATAACAATTATTATTACACATATATCCATTTATTAACATGTTAAATATTTACAGTATTTTTACACGCCTTGCATAAATAAAGATATAAAAACACATCAAAATACTACAAATCTGCGGTAACTTCTCCACCGGCGGCGAGAGGGGGCCTCCTCCAAGCTGGTGGGCCTAGGCCGTGGTGGCGGCGCTCTCCGGAACTACGTGAGCCAGGCTTCGAACGATGGGTGGTGGCCTTGAAACGCAGGCCTCCACCACCCCCATCTCGGAGAGCCCCGCATCCGCCGAACTGCTGGATGCCGGCACGCAGAATTTCATGCGCGCGGCCCCGGCTGATGCGCCTCGGTCCTTCGGCGGCGTAGGTCAGGTGCAGGCAGCAGCCCGCCGACCTCAAGCACTCCGGAGATTATTATTATTATATTAGCCCAATACACCACATTCCTGAAGGAATTAGGTGCCATGCCAGGACCTTCCCTTTATGAGCACGGCTACATTGAACTGGAAGGAAAACGCGGACAATTTTTCATTGCCTCTTCGACAATATTTTCATGCAATGCGATGGTACCAACCCGGGCGGGCTTAAACCCTACCCTAGGGAAATCCATGTAGAGGACCTACAATTTTACGTGGATTACAAACCATGGAACAGCTCATATTCGTGACGAAATGCACTTATCGAACTCAGAAAGAGAATGAAAGTAGTGCATGTCGGGGTGAGGATTTGAACCTAGACGCTAGATAAGTAGACGCTACGCCACTAGGCAACGAACCGCTCAATACAAGCCCTTTCATTTTCATTTTATATTTGCTATTTGTTTAATAGCGGTAATAAAAATACACACTCAATGAAAATTTTAGCTGTGTACCTGTTACAGTTCATGAGATTCAGTCCGCTGACAGACGGACTGATGGACGGACAGCAGTGGCTGAGTAAAGGGTTCCGTTCACTAGCGTGTTACTAGATTGTGTGTCATTTAAGACGCTAGGACTAGCCAACTACTCGCGCCATACTAATGCACTTTTTAACAAATGTAATAATATGTAGTGAAACTCTTCAGCAAATCCCAATAGAACTCCAGACTGATAATGGATTGTTAATATTTTTTTATTCCATCATTTAATTAAATAATAATAAAAATAAAAAAGTTATTTTTTCTCATTGGAAATCTGAAAGTAATTCGATTTCTAGATATAAGCAAAAACAGCATATATGCATAAACAAAAAATTCCATTTGCTTTTAGATTTCTACATTTGGTCAAAAAAGTTCGGAAATGGACACCGTTTCCGCAATGTATTTTGTATAGAAAAAGGAAACATACATTAACGAAAATAGGTCGATTCCTAGACAAGGAATGACACTTATAGTCGTCAGACTTAGTTAGTTAACTATGGGTGCCTCGTCTAACTTTGCGATTTGGCTAGTACCAGGGCCTTAATGATGTAAGGACTTCCCCAATGGATCTATTGCAACATTACCGTGCATGAAGGCGTGAGTATTCCCTTGCAGGTATAGTGGATGGTTGCTGCATCGTATGCGACGTTGATTTGGAGGATGTCAAAGAACACATTCAGGATTCGAAGCACGTCATAAAACTGATTGAGAGCAAAGTTAACAGCGGTAACAGCAACTCGCTCTATAGAAAGGTACCCCCTTTCATTCTAAATTTAAAAACTTGCCAAGTGCGAGTTGTACTCGTATACAAAGGGTGCCGTACAATCGTACAAGATACACCCTTTTCATGATTTTTTTGTTATAGTGGCAATAGAACAACACACTCTTTCAACGGTCTACCAAATACTACTTATTTATTCATTTAATGAGTAATAGCCCACTGAAAGATGGACGGACGGATAGCGGAAGCTTCGTAATAGGGTTCCGTCGGCGCCCTTTGGAAACAGAACCTTAAAAAAGACAGGTCAAAAGCTGTCCAGTTTTCGTATTATGTGCACCATAAATTCATTCTGTGTGCCCTTGGAGGTAGAGCAAAAATTTTTCCACAACTTTTTGTAATATTTCGATTCAACAATGTGCTGTTACAATTATGTGCAGTATTAACCCTTGGTTTAATTAGCTAACCAGTATTACACCTAAGTATTATACCTCTCTGGAAAAAGTTCTAGTTCTTCTAAGGGTTCATGACTTAGTTTAATAAGACTCCCATGCCAGGACTATCCTTATATTGCTCGGCTACATTGATCTGGATGGAAAACACGGACAATTTTCATTGCCGCTTCGATCATCTTACATTCAATGCGATAGTACCAACCCGGGCGGGAATTACCCTACTACCTTGTAAGTAAGAAAGAGGACCTACAATTTTATGTGTAACCTGTCCCCGGCCAGCCTAAACGGTTGAAATGTTGTGAAAGTTGAGTGGTTTTTATGTAACTAGACATGGATGGTTTATACCACACCTACCGTCATGATATTAGGCGCTGATAATACCACCTAATTACTGGGTGCCGTGACATGAGCTAGCTTATATTGCACGACTACATTCAACTGGGTGGAAAACACGGATATTTGCTGCTTCAACCTACATTTATTCGATGCGATGATACGAACACGCATTGCGGGATTTACTCTACCACCTAGTTAGTAAGGGGATGATTGTTCTGCTTACTTTCAGATCGATGCAACGCTGTTTCAATGTCTGACTTGCAACACTACAGTGCCACAAAACTCGTTTGTAGAGCATTGGGATAGTCCTGAACACACCACCCTCCACTTAAAGAGTCGAAAAGCAAAAAGAGAAGCAGATGCCAACCAAAATATAACGAAAGTATTTGGTGCTAACACCGAGGTAATCTCAAACAAGAATGTGCCAAAAGAACAGGTCAGTAAAGTTACAGATGCTTCTAATAATACCAACAATTTAGTGACTGCCAAGCAAATTGGTACTCCAAAGTTTAATAATACCAGTAAAGAGACCAACAAAGTCAGTTTGTCAAATAAAGACGAAAACATCGGTAATGCTCAGGAAAAGAAACCCCTTAATGGTCAGCAGCCTTCAGAACAAATAGGAAGAAACAATAATATAGAACTTTCAAATAAAAATGTAAAAGATTCTCAGCCTGCTGTGAAAAAATCGCTCGAGCCAAAAGTAAATCCTAATACTCCGAAGAATGATGAAACAAAATATTTGTATGGCCATCTCGATGAAGAGCTTGGAACGAAATCTTACTTGTACATGGAAGGAAATGGTAAGTTAATGTGCATTCTATGCAACTGGTGCATGGACCCCCGCGCTTCCACTGTCCACATACAATCTGCTCACCATAGGCTCATTGAAAAACTACACGAAGAAGACTTGAAGAAAAGAAATGAAAAAGTCAAGGCTGAATTGCTGAAATCTGAGAAAGAGGTTAAGCAAGTAAAAGTTACTGCAAATGACCCAGATGACGAAGATTCGCTTATTGGTATAATTAATGTTCTACGGAAGGAAAAGATTGAAGTCAATTTTTTTAGCAAAACAATATTCTGCAAATTGTGTAATAAAGATTTAGCGTTTAATGTCGAATCCGCTAGAAAACACATCGAATTTCACAATGACACTGAAAATAGAGCTGTTTGCAAAAAGGAGGAATACACTTCTAGCATTAAGGTCAGGTGTGAAGATGATTTGGTGTCAATTTTCACATCCGTTCTTGATTTATCTTCTATCGATGATGGCAACGTACATAAGAAGTCAAATGAGGGCCCGAAACATCGTTGTGCCTCAGAAAGCAAAGATACCTACAAGGAAAATTCAATATCGTGCGTTGAAGGTAATCCGAAGGCATTTTGTCAAGTTTGTAATATTGAACTGCCTTCGCTGCAAAAGTGTCTTGATGAGCATATTATCGGAACGAAGCACAAGAAGAACTTAGCGAAAAGAAAAGTTGAAGTGACTACTGCAAAGCAACCTCTGAAAGCTACTGATAATCTATCGAAATCCGAAAATAATCCTGTAAAAGAGATTGATATGCTCAAAGACGTAGTGCAGAACGGCGCGAAAGCCACTGAAAACGACACAGCCATTGACGGCCCAGTCGATGAAAGCGCTAAATCGACTAAAGCTGATAGTCCATCAAAGCCACAAGGACCTTATACTACCTTAACCATGGAACATTTTGTCGTAATCTGGAAATTGAACCTTAAAGACTGCATCATAAACAATTCCATTTGCGTCAATATCTTGAGTTACTGCCTTTGCGAGCCGCTTTTGGAATTCATGACATGCCGGTGTTGCAATGAGATGTTCAGTCGATATGACTTTGAGTTTCACGTAAACAGTTCGCCGCACAAGAGAAAGATGGCCGTGATACCCGTGCTGGTTTCTTTGGGTGACGAGTTTGTCCGAGAGGTAAGGCTTTTATTAACAACCTTTCAATTTCGTGGCGTAGATTAAAATATAGATTGAATAACCTAGTAGAAAAATAAAGGACAAAATCGAAAATTATTATTCAGAACGGTTCTGTAATGTAGATAGAAAGGTTTATAGTTGACTCAATTAAAAACACTCTGATCAGCGCGTGGCCGGAAGAGATGTCACAATTGTTTGGCTTATCATGGAAGTCCCAGTTTAGTGTCCCATAGTATTAGGACTTTTTCATCACCTACTTGCATTTTTCCAGAATTACTATATGGACTGATGACCCATATTTTTACACATTTTATTTTGCGGGGTTACACTTATTTTCTACTTTATCACAGTACAGCACGAAATACTTCCTACATAATGACCGAAACATATTTTGTTTTATGTTTCGGTCATTATGTTGTCATGTACTAGCTTCTTCGAGAACAGCTGGTGCCGCCGCGGCCGGAGCGGAGAACCTTTAGCGCGGCAAATACAAAGACCTTTTAAAGGACTTTGAATTTGTCGCGTTTGCGGTAGAAACGTTCGGGCCGTGGAGCGCAGACGCAAAGGCTTTCTCGGAGAGACTTTGTGTCAAATTATGGGAGGAAACCGGGGTCCCACGATCGGGGGCCTACTTTTACCAAAAAATTAGTCTGGCTATCCAGCGCGGAAACGCCGCTAGTGTTCTAGGAACATTAAAAAAAGACGTTGCAGAGGAATATTTTAATTTAGTTTAGTTATAGTTATTTTAATTTTTGTTATGAAATATTGTTTTCGATTAAATTGTGTTATGCACGTTGAAAGGAATTTTGTTCCATGCAACTAAAAACTTTAGGTATTTATGTAAAAGTTTGTATTTAAAGGACAGCAACTGTAATAGTTTATTTAGTGTTCTATGATATGGCCCTATAAACTTTAAAACGAAAATTCTGGAAAAATGCAAGTTGATGATGAAAAAGTCCTAATACTATGGGCGCGGCCATAGATAGCTAACGTCATACAACTTACCAAACTGGCCGAAAACTTATAGCTTATTTTCGCTGGAACTAAGGCATTTCTAACCAGCGCCATCTCCCGTCACTGCCAGAACTTGTTGCACCAACATCAAACTAAGCTTAATTACAAATTTTGCTTAATGGTGATGAAAACGTTACATCTTGACTGCAAATTAAGTAATGTCATTGCAAATAAATTGTTTCTATTGAATGTATTCTGAAATGTGAATAGCAACGCCACCTGTGGATTTTTATCATACCTATTCAACACGTTAGCAATCTATTCCTTCCTCTTTAATCTATAGCTCCGCTTATACCTCCATAGCGAGGTAGGAATTGTGATACTTCCGGCCGTGGGGCGATCATTGAGAAAAGGAATCTTCCATTCTATCGAGCTTTGTAATTTTCCAAGATATCAAGAAAACATTACTTCACTGTTATTAATCAGTTTTTGTTTACTTTTTAAAAAATATGTAATGAAAAACCATGTCATCACCTAATTGTCAAACAGAATAATATTCTCTCAATGGTTCGGAATCCATGTAAAACTAATTCCCTTTCACCTACCTGAGTTAAGCCCGCCCGGGTTGGTACCATCGGATTAAATGAGAAGATGATCAAAACGGCAAGGAGAACGTAACGTAAGTAACTTTGGGATCTTTGCAGCTGGAGGTAGTGGAAACGGGAATTAGACGCATCAGCCCAAACTGCCTGTCTAACACAAAATAAATAAATCAATCAGAAACTTTTTATTGTTGTTTATTGTTTATTCATCATCCATAGACAGTACACTGCACTCGGATTGTCATATTTTATCATTTTATCATTAGCCAGTTCGGCAATCCCAGCGAAGAAGAAATGGCAAGAAATTTCGCTGGTTTTTTTTTCAACGTCCACTTAGTCTAAGTTTACAAAAGTATAAAGTACAAACAATTAATCCTTCCTATCTAACATGTTGCCAATTGGAGCAAGCCAGTCCCCACAAACAGCACCCGTTCACGAGCATCACACCATATTTTAGGGAAAGAGGAGACCCGAACCTAGTGTCGCCGCAAGCCAAGACCACTACTCCAGTGGCAACATGTAAAAGTAGTGAAAGCTCTGTACGTTTTAGTTTTAAGGTGGCCCATCCCGCTCATCTCCCCATACAAAAGGGGAAAGAAGATCACGCCCATATTTCTTGTCAGAGATCCAAAATTTTGCTCAAAATAGCTTTATTTGATCGAACTAGATGTCTGATGATCATTGGCATTGTAAAATTGTGTTTGGTTTCTAAGTTATAAGGTCCGAAAGTTCGCATTTTTCGCGCGTTTTATACAATAACTTTGGAGGTAGATTACGCAATGATAAAGTAAGAACACCTTAAAAAGATTAGTCATCAGACATAGCTTATTTAATCAAGATTTATAATCTATTTAGTTTTTGTTCGATTTTTTACTACAGCGGTCGTGGTTTACTTTTAGCTATAAGTCGTTATGAAATTAAAATTTTCGTAAATCTCACAAAATCATACACTATGCACATTGTCTTTTTTGTGGACATGTTGAATCTTCCTCATCACGGAGCCTGTCTTATTCTTTGAAACAGAGAAGGTCCCAGAGCGCGACAGCACGGTTTTGTACCGTGCCCGCGAATGAGTTAGGCCCGCCGGGTTGGGCCACCTTAATACTATTGTTTCTGTCATGAACAACTACAGTGACCTCTAAACAAAGAGTCAAACTACATTATTATTCTTACAGTTAGAAAAATATATCTATGAAATATATATCGATATATATATTAACTCGATGTAACATCGACAGCCGCGCCCGGCCCTGTACCACTGCGGCTACTGCGACGTCGCGCTCGCCGGCTGGGCCTACCTCGAGGAGCACCTGCGCGGCGCCGCGCACGCCAAGGGCAAGGCCGCGGCGGCGGCGCGGCTCGCGCGCCAGCGGGAGCCCATCCCGGTCACCGTCGGCAGCCTCACCATGATGCGCGCCGTCAACCAGCTCACGGGGCGCACCTACTTCTGAAGGGCCCGCGGCGTGGAGGCGTTGCGTCGCGCAAGCTAACCTTCCGAAGGTTAAGGTGGGCCCGTAAGCATCGGAAAATTTCGCCTCCCATACACAAACCTAGTTTAGTTATCATTCGAAATCCGCTGCTGCAATTAAACTGATATTTCATATCTAATATCAGACAACAAATATCTGTGTCTGCACGCTTTTGTTTTTTTTTTTTAATCCAAACCGAATCAAATGAAAGCAAAAATAAAATCTTCATACGAATTTTGTTTTCTCTGTGGTTTGAGCCAGGATACATTTACCGAAAATACAAAGACATGCAGACACAGATATTTGTAGCCTTATATTGGATACCAAATACTAAGTACCTTGGAACAGTGGTCTTCAAATTATTACTAAACTACGTTTGTATAGGAAGCGAAATTTTCCGATGCTTACGGGCCCACCTTAAGGGCCAAGTGCACGAAATGACAAAAAATCAAAATCAACTTTAAAGTATGATCAAACACGTAACTTTTTGTGGACAGTATGGAGGAACTCTATGCGGATCACTAAAAGTGACGTGTTTGAACATTGATTAACTCGGCCGTCTCTTCGTGCAACCGGGGCTAAGTGTTGCGATCTAAAAGTATGACCGCAGCGTAGCCCGGAAAACCCATAGGCTGAGAATATAAAGAGTGGGCGGACTGACTTTAATCCGCTGGACTAAACCGGCTTTTGTATGGTTAGTCCGGTGCTAATCTCGTACTAAGTTTTGACATGCGCTCCCTGAATACGATAGACAGAGTCAACTGGCGGATGGGACCAAAATAGTTTCATACAAAATGTGCTGAAATTTCTTTTTGTTACTGGAAAAAAATTCTGAATCGCTGTGTAGCGTCATAATAATGATCTGAAGTTATATTTAAGTTTTACTTTGAAATATTGAGGAAAAGTTTAGGAATTTTATTGACAAAGAATCAATCAACTCTTTTTTACCATAAAACACTAGTTTTGTCCGGGTTGTTTATTCCTGTTCACTTACAATCTATAAATGCACAGATCACCATGCTTTTCTGTTAAACAAAGTTACTCACCTGTTTATATGCTATGCAAACTTTGCCAAAGGCTGTATTTTTCCTTCCCTCACGTTTTGTCAATGGGGATGAAAACTCAAATCTTATTGTAGATGTTGCATGAGCGACCTAACCTTAAAAACGTCAAATCTGTCAATTCTGTCAAGTTAAATTTACAAGTTTTGATATGATAAATGTACTTCATGATGCAGTTAGAATAAGGTTTAGAGGAAAAAAGAGTTTTTTTTTGTCTTCAAACAAATTTAACCGTCATAGAATAGCATAAATAAAAAACGAAATATTATAGGTTATTTTTTTGTGATATTTTCTTTCACAAGACTTTTTTTGGTTAGTATAATTAAGGACAATTTATTTTCGGAATGACATGGAAAAAAAATTGTCATTTCATTTACACAGATTGAGTAAAGAAAACATTCAAATCTATTCTGTTTGATTTTGTATGGTATCTGACAGCTTCGACAGATACTTTAGGTGAGCTCGCTTAGACGCCACCTGTCGCGATAAATAAGCAGTTTCTTCCCCATTGGGATGCTTTACGAAACAACAGATTATTTTAAGATCGCAGTAATATCCAAGATATATTTTTTTACTAAATTTCCTTACCACATTTTTATTAACTCGAGTTTTTGGCTGTTATTTATTTAACTGTCCGTTCAGTACAAATGTTGCCATCGATTTTAAACTACATAAGTTAGATGAAAAAAAAGATGTATCGCCGCAGCTATAATTAGATCTTCCAAATAGCTTTCATGTAGTCTAACGCCGTGATAAATGAACAGCCTTTTTTATATTCAGTTGATAGCAGCACAAAACTTCAAAATACATCTTGTTATCATTGGATCGAATGAAAAATATAATTTGCTTATTGCGACCTAAGTGCCATTGTTAAAATAATAATTTTAGGGTAGTTTTGAATGTAAACTTTATATTTAAGGATTGTTGCATGATTTCTTGCCATAATAAGTGAAAATAATTCTACATGGGACTGTAATGTAAGTGAAAATTAAGAAGAAGATTATCGATTAATGAATAGTTATGAATACAAATAAATGATCTCAAAGTGATCTTAAATACATTTAAAAAAAATAACTGTCTTCTATTCTCATCCCTATATTGTTAAATTGTTTATTCATCATCCATAGACTACACTCGGATTTGTAATATTTTATCATGAGCCAGTTCGGCAATCCCAGCGAAGAAGTCGCAAGAAACTCCGCTGTTAGTTAGCGCTTAGTGTAGTTTGACTAACAAAAAGTTTAACTAAACGAAATGAAATGAAAAATTAAAAACATCCATGTCTCAGGATGCAAAAAAAAAACTTCGTTGATATATATTTTTTTCGTTTTCTCAGAACTATACAAATGTTACTTGACCAGTATGGTTGTTCCCTCGACATGTAGGATATCAGTTCTTTCCTGACCAGTTTTTCAGTTGGCTGAAAGGTAGAAGTATAGATTTAGAAGTACAATCAGCTCGGATCCTGCCGTCATTGTACTGAAACCTTTCCATGAGTTCGTTTGCAGCATCATCCCCTAAAGCTGGCCCTTCCCGACGGGATTAACTCATTCACGGGCACGGTACCGAACCGTTGCACTCTAGGACCTTCTTTGTTTAAAAAAAAGACAGGCTCCGTGATGAGGAGGACGCAACATGCCCACAAAACAGAAAATGCGCTTATTGTTGATTTGGTAAGATTTACAAAAAAATTAATTATAAAACGACTTATAGCCAAAAGTAAATCAAGACTGCTGCAGTCAAAAATAAAAAAAAAACCAAATTGATTATAAATCTTCATGAAACAAGCTTTGTCTGATGACTAACCTATTTAATAATAATAATAATGTTTATTGGCAGACCCAAGGTCCATCATTTATCAATATTTTTACAAACAAAAGACATTTACTATAAACAAAGATTCAAGTAAGATCAAAACAATCATTTGAAAAGATAAAATCAGTCACGAAAGCAAAATCCCATTCCATTTCTGAAAGATTGCTGAGTGGAACCAATCACCTATCCCAAGAATAATTGTATTGGAGCACAACCTGATTCCATACCAAAATCGGGCAATCCGGTTTCGCATGATAGCATTAAACGTGTTGACACGCTCCTCGCAGAACATACCTGACGCCCTGCAGTGGCGCGGCAGGCCCATCAGCTGCCGGAACGTGTTATTATATTGAACACGAATGCTATCGTGCGACCTTTTCGCATAGTTCGTCCACAGCTGACACGTGTAGAACGTTTGGCAGTACGCTGTAAACGGTGTTCGTTTCACTTGTTTCGTGCACCTGGCGAACCTTCTCACCGGCATATAACGGACCACCGACAGCGACCGCCTCTGCCTCTCAATGTCCATGTCGTCCTTCCTAGTGGAGGTAAGGATATGGCCCAGATATTTGAAGCTGCTAACTATCTGGATCGGTGTATTGTCAACTTAGGTTAGCTCAGGTAAAAGTTGAGCCAACCTGGCCAACCTCCCGCCTTGAAAATCATCATCTGTCTTTTTAGCATTGTAGGTGAGCTCGTGCTCGGAAGCATATCTTTCACAGATAGCCAGCAGCTTCCTTAGGCCACTGATTGATGGACTCAGCAACACCATGTCACCTGCATAACTTAGGTTATTTGCAAGCCAACCCGAGTGTTGCCGAGTTCTACAATTAGGTCATTAACGTAGACATTGAAGAGGTCAGGAGAGGTCAACCCGCCCTGTCTCACACCACAGATAAGCCTGTGGGACAGAGCAGATCCCCAGCGGACGCTGTTGGTCTCGTGCTGGTACCAATACGCAGCAGATGCGTCAGCTCACCAGATACCGTGGTCTTGCCGAGCTTCTGCCAAAGCTTACCATATCTAACCGTATCAAATGCCACACTCAAGTCCAGAATTTAAGATTTTGTTAGTTATCGTCGTGTAATCTAGGTCCAAAGGCGCGAAAAATTCGATCTTTCAGACCTTATAACTTAGAAAACAAACACTATTTTACAATCTTAATAGTCATCAGACATCTAGTTCGATCAAATAAGTCTGTTTTGAGTATAAGTTTGGACCTATGACAAGAAATATGCGCATGCTCTTTCCATGGTTTCCATGATTCTTTGTATGGGGATTTGAGCAGGAAGGCCCAACATAAGGTACTATTTTCTTGTAAAATTTAGGTAAAACCGAGAAATCTACATTGAAGCATTGTTGTCAATCATCACTTCAATGCTGTCACTGTTCAATATTCCGATTTCTGTGGTTATACCTACAACCCTTTGCCAGCCAGGCGCACATATATGCGCGCGCCTATAGTCATACTCTGACGCCAGGCGCACATATATGTGATTTAGAGGAGCGCTTTATTTCTGTCCAAATAAAAGGCCTCAAACCTACGCTATAGCGTTGGTACAGTTGTATTATTTTGTCTATTATACTATCCATAGACCTATCCTAATAAAATCAAGCGATTTTTTTAAATTTTGGAATGAAATAAATAACATGAAAAAGACTGCATTTTTTTTATTTTGCTTTGAGAATTAGTTCTGATAGTTTTACTAGATGGCGCTGACGTCGTTAACGACGTAAAGGTTAACATCCTATACAAACGTGGAATGATGATCATGCATTTATTTCTTGTTATAGATCCAAAATTATACTCAAAATAGCTTTATTTGATCGAAGTGCGCTATATAGAACAAGTTTGGACATGGATTACTCTAAGTTTATCTAAACATTTTTAGTCATGTTCCTAGCATGTTCCATGAACATTTATAATCAATTTGGTTAAGTTTGATTATTGACCACCTCTTTCGTAGTTTACTTTTAGCCTTAAGTCGTTTTGTAATTAAATATTTTGTAAATCTAACCAAATGAACTATTCTTCGTGGACATGTTTGCATCCTCATCACGAAGACTGTCTTATTCTTCTCAGTGCACAGTGCGCAATAGAACGATGTTGGGCCGTGCTCGCGAATAAATTTGTCCCGTCGGAAAGGGCCACCATAAATGCGTTAGCAGAAATAGAAATTGCACCAAAACTTAACAAGACACCATAACATGGTTGTCAAAACGATTTCGCCTGTTTCCACCACCTCTAGCTACAAAAATCCCACAGATACCTTTCGGTCACACAATGTAAATATGCCATGTAACCAAAAGTGTAAAAAAAATGTAATTTCAGGTAACTGTAGGTGGTGAAAACAGGGATTTTTTTTATCCAACCTGACATGAATGGCTAATACCACACAACTACCATTATATTAGCCAATACACCACATTCCCCAAGGAATTAGGTGCCTTGCCAGGACCTCTCCTTTACGAGCAGTTAGATTGAACAAAATGGAAAACACGGACAATTTCTCACTGCCGCTTTGACAATCTTTTCATCCAATACGATGATGCCAAACCAGGCGGGCTTTAACCCTACCACCTAGTAGGGGAAGGGGACCTAATTTTACATGAATTCCGGACCATGGAGCAGCTCACATTTGTGATGAAATGCACGTATCCAACTCAAAGGAGAAAGAAAGTGATGCATGAACAGGGCGAGGATTTGAACCCTAAACCCCTGGTATGGTAGACAAGACGTGCTTCTTAGGAATGGCCAGTAACCTATCCTCACCATACAAGTGGAGTTTACTAATCATTAGAAAACCACTGTACAAGCTGAATTGATATTTTAATATTTAATATCATATATGTGTCTGCACATTTTTTTATTTTTGAAAAATCTAAACTGTATCAAATGAAAGCAAACATTTTCTTACAAATTTTGATTTCTCTGTGGTTTGACCTAAGACACATTTACCGAAAAAACTAAAACATGCAGACAGATATTTGTTGGCTGATATTAGATACCAAATCAAGTAAATTGGAACAGTGGTTTTCAAATGATTAGAAAAATACGTTTGTATGTGAAGCATAATTTTCTGTTCCTAAGTCAGGTACAACAACCAAAATCAGTATACCGGCAGAAGCGAGACAACTAAGTTGTGATCATGTCGCAAATATTCTTTAGTATCAGCAACATGACACATTGATGGTTGCTGAATGCTGGTAAACTGTAAGAAAAGAAATCCGTACCAAAAATGCTAAAAAGTTTTCAAGAAAAATATATTCAGATCAAGGGTTCTGCAAATTAAAGGATTAACTTAATATTGCGGTTTTAATGAATGAAGCAAATTAATCAAGTGTTGAACAAAATCTACATAAGCAAACTCTACATTGTTGATCAAAGGCTACACTCCTCCACGGAGTCTCAGCACAAGATGAAGGGTGGATTCCTTTTGGATGTTGTAATCGGACAAGGTTCTGCCATCTTCAAGCTGCTTGCCAGCAAAGATCAATCGCTGCTGGTCTGGGGGAATTCCTTCCTTGTCTTGGATTTTAGCTTTCACGTTCTCGATTGTGTCTGAAGCCTCGACTTCTAGTGTGATGGTCTTGCCAGTCAATGTCTTGACGAAAATCTGCATTCCTCCACGCAGTCTCAGCACAAGATGAAGTGTCGACTCCTTTTGGATGTTGTAATCGGACAAGGTTCTGCCATCTTCAAGCTGTTTGCCGGCAAAGATCAATCGCTGCTGATCTGGGGGAATTCCTTCCTTGTCTTGGATTTTAGCTTTCACGTTCTCGATTGTGTCTGAAGCCTCGACTTCTAGTGTGATGGTCTTGCCAGTCAATGTCTTGACGAAAATCTGCATTCCTCCACGCAGTCTCAGCACAAGATGAAGTGTCGACTCCTTTTGGATGTTGTAATCGGACAAGGTTCTGCCATCTTCAAGCTGTTTGCCGGCAAAGATCAATCTCTGCTGATCTGGGGGAATTCCTTCCTTGTCTTGGATTTTAGCTTTCACGTTCTCGATTGTGTCTGAAGCCTCGACTTCTAGTGTGATGGTCTTGCCAGTCAATGTCTTGACGAAAATCTGCATTCCTCCACGCAGTCTCAGCACAAGATGAAGTGTCGACTCCTTTTGGATGTTGTAATCGGACAAGGTTCTGCCATCTTCAAGCTGTTTGCCGGCAAAGATCAATCGCTGCTGATCTGGGGGAATTCCTTCCTTGTCTTGGATTTTAGCTTTCACGTTCTCGATTGTGTCTGAGGCCTCGACTTCCAGTGTGATGGTCTTGCCAGTCAATGTCTTGACGAAAATCTGCATTCCTCCACGCAGTCTCAGCACAAGATGAAGGGTCGACTCCTTTTGGATGTTGTAATCGGACAAGGTTCTGCCATCTTCAAGCTGTTTGCCGGCAAAGATCAATCGCTGCTGATCTGGGGGAATTCCTTCCTTGTCTTGGATTTTAGCTTTCACGTTCTCGATTGTGTCTGAGGCCTCGACTTCCAGTGTGATGGTCTTGCCAGTCAATGTCTTGACGAAAATCTGCATTCCTCCACGCAGTCTCAGCACAAGATGAAGGGTCGACTCCTTTTGGATGTTGTAATCGGACAAGGTTCTGCCATCTTCAAGCTGTTTGCCGGCAAAGATCAATCGCTGCTGATCTGGGGGAATTCCTTCCTTGTCTTGGATTTTAGCTTTCACGTTCTCGATTGTGTCTGAAGCCTCGACTTCTAGGGTGATGGTCTTGCCGGTCAGTGTCTTGACGAAAATCTGCATTCCTCCACGCAGTCTCAGCACAAGATGAAGGGTCGACTCCTTTTGGATGTTGTAATCGGACAAGGTTCTGCCATCTTCAAGCTGTTTGCCGGCAAAGATAAGTCGCTGCTGGTCTGGGGGAATTCCTTCCTTGTCTTGGATTTTAGCTTTCACATTCTCGATTGTGTCTGAGGCCTCGACTTCCAGTGTGATGGTCTTGCCAGTCAATGTCTTGACGAAAATCTGCATTCCTCCACGCAGTCTCAGCACAAGATGAAGGGTCGACTCCTTTTGGATGTTGTAATCGGACAAGGTTCTGCCATCTTCAAGCTGCTTGCCGGCAAAGATAAGTCGCTGCTGGTCTGGGGGAATTCCTTCCTTGTCTTGGATTTTAGCTTTCACATTCTCGATTGTGTCTGAGGCCTCGACTTCCAGTGTGATGGTCTTGCCAGTCAATGTCTTGACGAAAATCTGCATTCCTCCACGCAGTCTCAGCACAAGATGAAGGGTCGACTCCTTTTGGATGTTGTAATCGGACAAGGTTCTGCCATCTTCAAGCTGCTTGCCGGCAAAGATAAGTCGCTGCTGGTCTGGGGGAATTCCTTCCTTGTCTTGGATTTTAGCTTTCACATTCTCGATTGTGTCTGAAGCCTCGACTTCTAGAGTTATGGTCTTGCCGGTCAGAGTCTTGACAAAGATCTGCATTGTGGATGAACCTGCAAAAAAAATTAAAAGGGTGTATTTTATTGATTTTACCACCAGAAATTATAGTATATTTCTTATCATCTACACAAGAAATTAAAGCTTCAGAATATGTATGTATGTTTACTAGTCGTCGTTCTGCTCTCTCAAAACGAATATGCAAAACAAAATATTTATTTAGATAAAGATCTGCAGAAGTTCCATTTAAGAACGGTCCGTAAGCTATGCTCCCCATACAAACGTAGTTTACTAATAATTTGAAAACCGCTATTCCAATTAAATTGATATTTCATATCTAATATCAGGTAACAAATATCTGTGTCTGCATGCTTTTGTTTTTTTGAAAAATCCAAACCGAATGAAATGAAAGCAAAAAGAAAATCTTCATACGAATTTTGTTTTCTCTATGGTTTGACCCAGAATACATTTACCGAAAAAACAAAGGCATGCAGACACAGATATTTGTATCCTAATATTAGATACCAAATATCAAGGAAGTTGGAACATTGGTTTTCAAATGATTAGTAAACTACGTTTGTATGGGAGGTGACATTTTAAGGTGCTTACGGGCCGACCTTAATAGCTTTAAAAGCATACATCCGAAAGCAAAATCATTGTTGCAAATGTGGAAGATATTAATTGAATGTGTGAAGTTAAAAATAATTGATGACTGTTCTCCTGTATGGATTTGTGAATACTTTTATTTCCTCACCATTGGGCTTTTTGTAAGCCTGTGTCACACACAGCAACAATTCACTGCCCACCTATCACCCAAAGCGAGTTCCACACGAGAAATTAGTTATAATTATTTACGAGTTAGCAAAGCAAATTCTGATTAAGCTTACAACTCACAGGAAACGAAAATGGGAGAAAAGTTTGGGGCTTCTAAGAATTGGCTGAAAAGGAACTGGGAGATTACAGTATCCATTACCAACGATGACAAATCCCCTCCTCTCACTTCACCACTGCACGACACGGGCGCTTCATAGCAATGACCTTGCGATGTGCTGCTGGACTTTTGAATGTGACTGTACATTACTTGAGAGTTTTATTTTTTCGTTGACTCGTCGTATACACACAAGTAATGACGCAGTGACGAAACAAGCTGTCGGAAACGGCACGCGAAGCGGAATAGCTACTCACAAACCGTTCAATGATTCTCAGCTGAAAATCCAAGTTCAGCATAGAGCAATTGATTATTTAGATTCAAATTTGAGGTGAACTACTAAAGTCATTTGTTACATGTTTTTTGTTTTATTTCTGCGAACACAAAAGGTCCAAATTGTTTGTGAAGCTTACAGCTGTGAGCGTGCAATTTTATTACAGTTCCAAACGGACCACGGTGAAAAGCACTTGGCTGTCAGTGTGCCGTTTCGTTCATGACATGTTTTGACATTCGACTTGTTTGACGACCATTCATCTACTGATTTAGATTAGCGATGGGTCGTTCTCGAACGAACGGATCAGAAGGCCCAGGCCGTCTGTACAGACGGCCTGGGCCGTCTGTACTGAACGACCGAAAGTATCTCTCGTTCGCAAAGATCCGTGTCTTCGCTACCCGTACTTTCTACTGACCAGGACAACTAAATGAGATACCTCGACCAACCGGCCGGTAAGCTCGGTTCGCGAACGAACGGGTCAAAACAAAAGGGTCGTACCTTATTTTCTTTGGTCCTACAACAAATTAGAAGTATTCTGCGGTCTTACTGCACGTCGACTCCTCGGTGAGTTAGAACTACTTGGAGTCCCCGGGTCGCGTTGACCACGCCAACGAATGACCGAAAGGGTCATTCGTTGAACGGTCAAAGACCCGTTCAATTTCCGGGTCGTTCAGACGATCCAGGTCGGGAAAATCTCGCTAACAACCCATAGCTAATTTTGATCACTTAGGTAACGCATAAAGACCTCGTAATTATTAAATATTTGTATCGTAAAATCGTAAAAATATCACGGAGCCCGTATATTGATGGCAGAAATCATTTCAAAAGGGAAATCATATCGATTCCGCGAGTAATATCTTCCGTCACGATCGATTATATTCAATCTGGTGCAACAAAATGGCCGAAACAAAGGAGAACAAAGGAATGAGATTGCAAAATTTCGAATGTAGAAATAAATTGGAAACTAAGGGCAAAACAGAATCTTTATTACTTTCCTGGCTATAGTTGAATGTATTGTACTTCTTATCGATAGCAAAATTTTGCTCCTTACGTAGTAGCCTGCTTAATAAGTAAACCTGTGATCAAGTATAATATAGACACCATACGTTGTTACAAATTTCAATCAAACTAAGTATAGTTGAACCCATAGATAATATAATATTGTTGAACCTCACCTTTATTTTTAGGTAAACTGGAATTTCTCCTCGAACGATCGCCAATAAAAAATGATTCTTGAATTATCTCAGGACAGCAATGAAAGACGCCCACATCACTCGCTTAACCGGAAATGAATGAGAACAAAAAACAAAAGCAAGCGGTGCATGATTGGTGTGGTCTATGGAGAGGTGGTAGAAAAATCTGAATTTGTTGTGTTTTCATTTCTGGTATTAATATTTAGTGCTACTTCAGCTAAAACTTAGCATCTGAACAAGATACGCCTAATATATACGTATTTCTTGGATTTGAACAAGCCAACTAACAGAGAGCATAGACAATCGCGTCCTCGGGCTGGCTGCTCCGCAGTCCGTCCACCCGTTTCATGGAACGATTTTCAGTGGTAGAGTATCTTCACTCGAAACCGTATTCAGAGTTGGCGGACTAACTTTCATACGCCCGTTGCCAACACCTCCAGCTACATAAATCCCAAAGTATTTTTTTTTTATGCGACCTGACATGGATGGCTAATACCACACAACTACCGTTATGATATTAGCCCAATACACCACATTCCCGAAGGAATTAGGTGCCATGCCAGGACCTTCCCTTTATGAGCAGGGCTACATTGACCTGGATGGAAAACACGGACAATTTTTCATTGCCGCTTCGACCATCTTTTCATCCAATGCGATGGTACCAACCCGGGCGGGCTTAAACCCTACTACCTAGTAGGGGTTACTTTTCGGTTACACCATACAAATATACCATGTAACCAAAAGTTACTTTTCGGATATCAGGTAACTGGCGCTGGTGAAAACATAGGTAACGCCGGTTTTTAGTTTCAGTGCTAATCTCGTAGTAAGTTTTGACAGATTCTCTCTAAAGGGTCTACTCATGATATCCACACCTGTGAGTCACTGGTGACTCACTGGTGAATTATAAAGCTTACGTACTCATGAAATGACAGCTGCGAGTCACCTTTCTAATTAATCTAATTAGAGTGCGATTACAGAAACATAAGATTTTATGTTTGAAGACTGCAGGTGGAAGCGTTCCGTTTTCATCTGTGACTAACTCGTTTTCGCTTTCCTGAGTAGATACGCTGCATGTTGATTTCTGTCATCGCACTCCAATTAGAATAATTAGAAAGGGATAAAACTAGGCTGGCTCGTGGCTGTCATTTCATGAGCACCAAACCGTTGTGACTCACTGGTGAGTCACTGGTGACATACAGGTGAGAATCTCATGAGTAGACCCCCTGATACGACTGAAAACCTGCGCGTTCCGTTTTTAACTGTAAACGAGTACACTGCTTAAAGCGTATACAAGCGTCTTGAATCAGATTGCACGCTCAAAGTTGCTTACATTACAAACAATTCGGACCGATTGTGTACGCGCTCACGGAAACAAAATAACAAATAAATTACATTAATTGTAGTAGTTCACCTCAAAAATATTAATCCAATGAATAGGGAAGTTCACCTTAAAGAATCTAATTAATGGGGAAGACAACTCAATGTTTATTATACATGTCGCATAAGCGACCTCACCGTAATAACGTCAAAATAAAATTGTCATTTCTGTCAAGTTTGATGTAAGAGTTTTTAAATGAAAGATGTACTCCGCGATACATTTAAAATAAAGTTTAGAGGAAAATAATAGCATTTATTTGTCTTGAAACAAATTTAAATGTCATTGATCAAAACAATGAATGAAATAAAATATTATAGGATTTGTTTTGTGATATTTTCTTTCCCGCGACTAATTTTGATTAGCATAATTAACAAAAATTTATTTTTTAAATAACATGGACAAAATTGAGTTATTTCAATTACATAGATTGAGTAAATTAAGTTTAATTTTGTATGGCATCTGACAGGTTTAACAAATCTTTTAAATGAGCTCACTTAGACGCCACCTGTCGTCATAAATAGGAAGTTTTCTTCCCGATTGCTCTAAGCTGAAACTGAGGGACATTCAACGGTTTGTGAAAAAATAAGGTGGAAAGACGATATACTACGCTTTAGAAACGTCAAAAAGTGACATTGATAGTTGCACACGCTTTGCATGTAAGGCACTGTGCCTTACATGCAAAGCGTGAGCACTGTGTGCGGCATTGCGTGACGCAGGATGCCATTTTGAGGGCTGCAAGCGCGAATAAGACCCGTTATAAACGCGCTTTCGGTAACGAGGGTTCAAATCGGACCGCGAACAGATCCCCTAGTCCCAGATGTCACCTAAATAGGCGTTTAACCCAAACCGATCGACTGGCGCTTTCAAATGAATGGAGAAATTGAAAAGCGCGGAGCGGGCGTTAAGCGAACTAACATTTGCGAGTCCGAGTTTGAAATACGTTGTCTTTGCCGTTTAAAATCAGGAGTCCTTTTGATTTTGATATCTTGAAGAAATAAAACTACAGAATAAGTACAAAAACTTGCGTGGGGTTTGACGTTTTTACGTATCTTTGAAGTTCAGTAAACGCCAATTTAGGTGAGAACTCGGACTGACCAATTATCAATTCTTTCAAACTACATGTAGATAAATCATTGGCATTTTTTTTCTATATTGAGTTTGACAGTACCGAACACGAGAACTGCTCGCGTTCGCTTTCCCGAGTAGATTCAATAGTCACAGAAAATAATTATTTCTAGTACCTATTGTCTGTGCGCCGAACAGCGTTGCCGATTGCTCCCCGATACCCCGAACTGCTGGGAATTTGAGGTCTTGTGGGGAAAATGGAGGTGAATGCAAGCGTCTCGGGGAATTGGCCAATCCGCGGGGATTTCACTTTTATTTTGTAATCATTCCAAAAATATTTCCAATATTTAACCTCAATGGGGACAACTGTCGATTTCGTCATTGGCTGCATGACCTTTTTCTTTGCTCATTCGAAAAATATTACGAATCTCTCGAAAGTTGTTTGGACGGCCGTTGGCTGCACGACCTTCTTTTTTTGCTTCGAAATTTTCAATGAAAACTTGGTTCCTGTTCAGGATTTTTACGGATTTCGGGGAAACCTAAGAACGTTTTCGGGGAATTTGAGAACTTGTAATCGGCAACGCTGGCGCCGAGACCCACGTGTTTGTGTTTAGCTCACGCTGTTGGATCGGTTCAGATTGGTTGGATCGATAATAATATTGTTCGCTAGTTCGCTAATAAAACCATACGTCCTATGAGTTCACTTTAATTGCTTAGCTCGGAAGAATTTATTTACAATACATGAAACTATGCGGGATACTGTGTGTTTGGAATTGAGATTGACATGTGTTCTGCAGGTCTTATTGACGAAACCATATTCAAAAGATCACAGAACATATAATATCCTCAAAAGATCTGCTCCTCTGGTAGACAAACAGCATCCACTTCGAGTGAGATAATATTTCTCGATTCTTGATGGAGACGGCTACGCCCTGTCGAGTATGCGGTGGAACAGATCTTAACCTGGTGAGTTCATTTTAGACGTTATTTTTTGCGTTACGCTCAGAATCGTTCCTCGTATTGGACCCTGGGCTCCCCAGTGCTTTACAAGTTCAATAATAATATGGCTGGAGTGCACAATCTCTGGTTAGTATTATAATTACGGTTATTGTTAAACTATGTTTTTTCTTCTTCAGGCGAAAATAAGGACGGAAATATTCCAATTTTAAAATTATCACAGCCACACAAATCCAAAAGTTACCTTTCGGTTACACCATGTAAATATGTAATGTAACCGAAAGTGATTAATTCGATTTCCGGCAACTGGAGGTGGTGAAAACAGGGGTAAGCAGAGATTGTGCGCGCCAGCGAGTTTCAGTTAGTACCAAGATGGGTTAATTTGGTTCCACCATGTCCAGCGATCAAAAATCTTATGTGGGCTGTAGAATGAGTGAGATTTAGTAGAAGATTGCGAGCAGCTGGAACTGGTATGTCAGGGTCTAATGAATTACAGTCGAGTCTCTAATATCTAATTTATGCCTAATCTGGCACTTGCCTAAATCAGCACGCCCAGTAGTCTGGCGCACTGCATCACCATAAACCATACGAAATTACGGTAATTATGCAGTTTGAGGGCTTTTGCAAAAAAATATGGGAAAATAGTTTTTTCTTCGGAAACTAGTTGCTCTTATTGCAACCCTATTTTCCATGGGGGGTGTAAAAATAAAAAATAAAAATATATATATTATAATACCTACTAAAGGCTTTTCGTGCTCTATAAAAAAAATAACCAAAGGTGAATTTAAAGAAGACACATCCACCTTAACCTAACTTGTCCATGTCGGGATGGCGCATGTCGGTTGCAAACGCTTATGGGAATTTATGGGAAATGTTTTCCTCCCCCCATGAAATATCAATTGTTATGATACAAAAAACAACTTCATGGGGAAAAAAACATTCCCATAATTTTTCACAAAAGCCCTCAAGCTGCATAATAACCAAAATTAGTTTTCTCGCACCCTATATTACGATCACGATGTGGCTGGGCGCATTCTACAGCACACCCAAAATCTTGATGCACGTATGCATAGATCCACGCGCATTTTTTGCGCTTTTATAGAACCCAAACCCGCTCCTTCCAGGTCGACGGGTATTACTACTGCGTGGAGTGCGGCACGCAGGATGTGACGGCACGTGAGACTGTTATAGAGTACATAGCTCAAGAGGACGGCACCTTCGCTCACACGACCAGCAAGAAGATCACCAGCGCGCCGAAGCCGGGGAGTGACTGTGAGTCATTTATGTATTCATTTCATTTTTGGGGATCCGTACCCAAAGGGTGAAAACGGAGCCCTATTGCTAAGCCTCCTCTGTCCGTCCGTCCGTCGGTCCGTCCTTCCATCTGTCACAGGGCTCTATCTCATGAACCGTATTAGGTAGGAAGCTAAAATGTTCACAGAGTGTGTATTTATTTTGCCGCTATAACAACAAATAGGTAAAATTAAAAAATAATAAAGATTAAAGGGGGCCTACAGAATTTTTGATTTTACTTTACCTGTTTTTGATTTTTAATTTACCTGATTTTTTTATGTTAAATCTTGTACGGTGGTAAGTACGGAACCCTTCGTTTGCGAGTCCGACTCGCACTTGGCCGGTTTTTTATTCATCCTATAGGTACATTACGTGCACTCAGACACGTCAGATGGTTGCAAGAAGTGACATACAAATATGCCATACACATCTCAGATCATATAAACATGTCTATTATTATACAATTTTAATTTCAACATCAGCTGTAAAGAGGCCTTGTCATAGATAGTCAGATAAAAAAGAATACATTAATGATTAGATTGTCCAATAGAAACAATTCAACTCATTCGAGACTAATATTTTATCGCCGTCAGCTGTAAATAGGGTTTGTCAATGATTAAAAACAGGTTACATGCAAGGAAATAATAGTGGCAGCTGTAAATAGGCTTTTTGTCAAAGAGTTTAAAATTATTATTATTAATGATAATTAGCTAAAGGTTATGCCACTACTTAAAACCAAACGTTTAAATGTTTCACAATTTTTATTGTTACCACTGGAGTAGTTTTAAAGTCGTTGTGACGCTTGGGTCGGATCACCTCTTTTCCTAAAATATGGTTGCGAAAGGCGATGGCTGGACCCCGTGTGATGATTGTGAACAGGTGCTGTTTGTAAGGACTGGCCGGCCTGCTCTAATTTGCAACATTTTTTTTATGTTAGACGGTGAGGATAATCTTTACAAAAAAAAACTGATATTTATTATATAATGAACTGTTGCATCCGGCGTGGCATGTATTTTTGGCTTTCGTGAATATTTTTTATATAGTGTTTGACTTGTGTTTATTTAAAAAAATGACAAACGCTTTTGTAAATTTTTACTTAGTGATATTGAAAAAAAAAATACAGCGAAGGTTCTTGTTTCCTGTGTTTCCCGTTTTGCTAAATTGCTTTCTGGTTTCCAGTCAGCCCGGAATGGTACAAATGGCACGTCCTCAACTTCGTGGTGGCGGGTCTTGGCGAGGAGCTGGTGGGGCTCGGTGCCGGGCCAGGCTTCCGTCTGCGGCTGCTGTGGCTGTGGGCCAAGTACATGGATAAGTTCCGGGAGAAGGCAGAGCTGGACGGGTGAGATGGCTGTCCCAAGTTGATTTTTTTTTTTTATGCAACCCGTCATTGATGGCTGATACGACACAACTACCGTTTATGAAATTAGCCCAATATGCCACGTTCCCGAAGGACTTTACATTAGCATGTAGCACGGCTACATTAAACTGGATGGAAAACACGGTCAATTTTTCATTGCCGCTTCAACCATAGCTTCATCCAATGCGGTGGTACCAACCAGGGCGGGCTTAACCGTACCACCTAGTAGGAAAAGAGGACCCACAGTTTAACATGGGTTCCGAACCATGGAACAGCTCGCATTCGTAACTAAATGCACTTATCTAACTCAGAAACAGAAAGAAAGTGGTGCATGACCGGGGATAGTCATGTATTTATTGCTTTTATGTATTTTAAATGTAAAAAATATGCTTCATAACTCTAGCAGGTCTATTAAGAGTGGTCCGAGTAACTTTAATCCGCCGGACTAAACCAGTTTTTGTATGGTTAGTCCGATGCTAATTGTCGCCTCGGGGTCGGGGCGCGGCAGCCTCCGATGGCCCGGCAGACGACCTTCGTTATCTTGTGATGGACAGTAAATGAAATTCTTGATTATTTTTTGCAGGCAGGCAGTTCTTCTATTCTTCAGGATCAAGTGTCCGCTGGCTCGTCTTCTTTGAGTCTGCGGGCTCGGCCATTTTGGCCTCTTTATATAACAGTTGCCCCTTCACTCCGCGGACGTCCGCTAGATGGCGGGGCGGAGTGGAGGGGCGGCTGAACGAGCGGACCAGAGACCCCAAAAAATGAAAGATGCATGTTTCATAGTTTATTTTACCTATTTTTGACATGCTAACTTAAAGCGCTATACATCCTATGATAAAATCAATCAATCAAATCATACAGTCAGAACCATTTTGTAAAGCACATATACAGATACTAAAGCGCACTCACTACCGCTCACGATAGGCAGAGCTTGTCTTTCACCTACGTGGCGGGTCACTTAGCACTCTCACTGTTCCGTCGACAACATTCTCCCCCCGGTCGTCCACGTCGACTCGATCAGTGGGGAGACGGACCAGCTTCCTCGCCGGGCGACGCAGCACTCCTCCGGCGACGCGCACGTCAGCGACGCGCACGTGTCCGTCCTTGCCGGGCAGCACCTTCTCGATGATCCCTCGCGGCCAAACGTTGCGAGGCAGGTTCCCGTCGACGATGAGCACGACATCGCCCGAGCGTAGCTCAGGGCGGCCGTCGCCGGGAAGAGGCCGTGGCAGGAGCGTCGGCAGGTACTCGCGCACCCAGCGCGTCCAAAACAGGTCTGCCAGGCGCTGCGCAGCGCGCCACTGGCGCCGCCGCACGAGGTCGGAGTCGTCGAACACGCCCGGAGTCGGCGCGCCGGACGAGCTTCCCAGCAGGAAGTGGTTGGGAGTCAGTGACTCCGGGTCCCCAGGCTCCGTCGAGACGTGGGTCAGAGGCCGGGCGTTCACGCAGTGCTCGGCCTCGGCGAGCAGAGTAGCGAGCACTTCGTCGGTGGGCGCTCGTTGGTGTAGTGTCACGTTTAGCGCCTTCCGGATGGAGCCCACGAGTCGCTCCCACGCGCCTCCCATGAATGGCGCGGCGGGAGGGATGAACCGCCACTTGGCTCCGCGGTTCAGCGCGTAGTCTCTGATGATATCTTGGTCCAGCTCGGCCCAGGCACGGCGGAGCTCGGCGTCGGCACCGTGAAAGTTGGTGCCGTTGTCGCAGTGAATCTCGGCGGGAGCACCCCGGCGCGCAATCATGCGGCGCAGGGCGCAGATGGCGGAGTCCGTTGTCAGGCTGTGGGCGATCTCGATGTGCACGGCGCGCGTCACAAGGCATGTGAAGAGCGCGCCGTACCTCTTCTCTCTGCGGCGTCCGACCGTCACGTCCATTGGGCCGAAGTAGTCCAGCCCGCAGAACGTGAACGGTCGGTGGTGGTGGCTCAGGCGGGCGATAGGTAAGTCGCCCATCGGAGGTGCGAGCGCGGTCGCGCGTCGCACTCGACACGCCTGACAGGCGCGTTCGACGGCTCGCACGGTCGGGCGGAGATGCAGAATCCAGAACTTCTGTCGGAGGTGGTTCACCACCGCTTCAGGGTAGGCGTGGTGCGCAGTCACGTGGTAATGGTGCACCAGGAGGCGGGTGATGCGGTGCCGGCCACATAAAATCGTTGGTTCCGCTGCTTCCTTGTCGATGCCCGGCGCCGCGCTCGCGCGTCCGCGCAGGCGCAGTAATCCATCGTTATCAATGTATGGCGACAGATGTTGTAGGCGGCTACTTGATGCGACTGGTCGGTTCGCGCGTAAGTCTCGCAGCTCCATCCCGAATGCATCTTCCTGTACTCTTCTGAGTAACATTCGTACCGCTGCGTCCATGTGTCGCCGATCGAGAGCGCCGGTGTGTCGCCGGCGACATTTTTCAGTGAAGAGCACGACACAGGCGGTCGCGCGTACCAACTTCATCCATTTTGAAAATCTTGAGGCGTCCGGTAGGCAGTCGGCTGCGGGCGTCGCATCAGTCACTGTCACTGTTTCGGCCGTATTTTTTCTCTCTTCCGTCGTTGTACGATTGTCGTCGGGTTGTATCGGCCACGCGTTTTTTGGTAGTCGCAGGAAGGCGGGTCCGACGAACCAGCGATGCTCGGTGTTGAATGTCTGTTGAGCGCGCGTCGCGTCGTCCGCTACATTTTCTGTGGTGTTCGCTGAGACTGCCACCGCCCCCTCCCGGAACCGGAACAATACGCCGAGCAAAGGTTGCAGTAAGTCGGGTCCCGTCAGTAGCGCATCGTTGAGTGAGCGTCCATCCACCCGCGCTGCTGCGTCGAATACAATCCGTACCTTGCCTCTTTTATTGGAGTTAGTCACAGCGAAGTGAGGCAAGTACCATAATTTTTTGTCGGTGGTTGGCGCCATCTGTCGAGCGTATCCAGAATCTATGATGTGCTTCATTTGTTTCGCGTACGCTTCACCGAAGTCTCTGTTAGCATCCATCTTTTTCTCAAGTAAACGTAGGCGCTTAAGTGCGGACCCCTTGCTCGGCGGCATCGCCGTCGAGTCAGTTCGCCACAGCAAACCGGTTTCCCACCGGTCATCATTATCTGTGCGTCGGCAGGTGGTGTTCAGTATGTCAATAGCTCGCCGGTCAGTGGGCTTTTCTCTTTCTTTCGTAGATACGCCCAACGCGTCCAGATCGTAGTGACTCTTGATGAGTGAGTGCAGTTCTTCGTTGTCCCGCGTCAGGTGTCCCACGAAGTGAACCGCTTGCTGTCCGCGTCGTCGGTTGGTCGCGCCGCTCCCCCCGGTCGAGCCGCTGAGTACCCAGCCGAGCAGGGTGCGGACGGCCGACGGGCTCTCCCATCCGAGGCCGGCTGTGCGTCTCTCTCTCTCGGCGAGCAGGTGGAAGTTGTTCTGCCCGACGACTATTCCTGGCACGACGTCAGTATATGGTCGCAACGGTAGGTTCTTTAGGTGCGGTAGATGCGAGTAGTCGGGCACGGTTTGTGCTATCAGCTCTAATTTTTTCACTGTGTAGGCGCCCCACAGTGGGTACTTGGTGCGAGTAGGTCCCGCTATCTCCAAGTCAATAAGTCGGGACGTGTGGACACCTTTCGTCGTGGTTTCTGAGAGCATCAGTCGTTCAGTTGGACCAACAGCTCCGACGCGATCGGCCAATTCTGTTTTTATTAGCGTCGTTGTAGCCCCGCTGTCAAGTAGCGCGTGAGTACGTACACTGCCTTTTGGCCCGTAGACAGTCACTGGGATTATCATTAGCAGGGCTCGCGTCTTATTTCCTCGTGCGCATGCGGCATTTTCTTCATTCGCCTCTTCCCTTTCATTAGACATCGTCAGTGGCCTAGTGGGTGGGGGAAATGACTTGTGCAGCAGCGTGTGATGTCGCCGGCCGCATCCTTCCATCGCGCATCCTTGTTTCGTGCGGCAGACTTGTGAGCGGTGGCCACTTTTTAGGCAACGAAAGCAGGCCCGAAGCGCAGTGGCGGCGTTCCATTTTTCATCTTCGGAAAGTGCCTTGAATTTCGCGCAATTGTGTATAGTATGGTCTGTAGCTTCACACTGTAGACAGATGGCGCCCCCCGCGGCTGATGTGTGTACTGCTTGTGTACGTGAGCCCTTCTGTCGGGCGGCGGCGGCGGCGGGAGGCTGATTCTGACGCGCGTTGTTGATTCGGCCTTGTTGAGTCGTAGCGCGCGCGTCGGTACTCGCGGCAACATCTTTTGTCTCCACTGCCCATGCGTAAGTAATCTTCTCGCTCTCGCATTCCAAAAATTCACTTATCATCGTCAATTCGGGCTTGTTGTCATCTCGATGCGTATGTACGTAGTCGGCGTAGTTGTGCATCAGTATTTTCATTTTTTCTTTTATCGCTTGTACTGCGTCGACGCTATGTAGATATTTATCTTGCTTCATGCTTGATATCGTTGCGATAACATCTTCAATCGTACACGCGAAGTCATTTATTTGGCGTGGGACGTTAGTGATGGTCGGCAAGTTTCTCAATCGACGTAGTTGATGCATAACTAAGTCGTGATCGCGCCCAAACTTCTTTCCCAGCAACTTCATTACTCGATCTGGATCGCCGCCGGTCAGTAATTGGTGCGACACGGTTGCTTTTGCATCTCCGCGAAGACATCGTCGCAGTCGAGCGAGATTTTCTATTTTGTCGAATCGTCTAGATTGCTCATCGTAAGCGGCCTTAAATGCGAGCCAGTCACTCGTTGCACCAAAGAAGTCGGGTAGCTTCGATGTACAGCATCTATCTTTATTTGTCGCAAGCCCTTTTAATTCGCGCGCCAATAATGCTATGTCGCTCAATCCCACTCTCGTGGTCGGGTGTGCAGCCGATGTGTTGTGCGCTCCTACGTCCGTGTCGTTTGCGGGCGGCGGCGGTGGCGCTGCAGTCGGCGGCGGGACGAGGGGTGCGGGGCGCGCGAGCGGTGGCGCCACCGTCGCATGATTCACCTCTTCATTTAGCGAAGCGGGGGGTGAAGGGGGAGGCGCTCTTTGGCTGTCGCACCATTCGCTGGTGCGCTGCATTGTGATATTTTCAAGGTCGTCGGCTTCCCTCGAGCGGTCATCCTCTTCCTCAATATCTTGTAAATCGGACTGCAATTTCTTTTGTATTAAATCGCTTTCGATCTCCAGCTTTTTTCTTTCGATTTCGGCCAGCTTTTCTGCTGCCGCTAACTCAGCGGCGCGGCGTTTTCGGGCAGAAAGGCGTGAGTGCGTGGTCGACGCGGCGGGCGAGCGGTCGATTCTCGGTGCGGTTTCGATAATCGTTCTCTCACCGACGGACACATTGAGGGGGTCGGTCGGGGATGCCGGTGGGCCCAGTCTGACTATTTCCGGATGTGTTTGCACTCCCGAGTCGGCCGCGGTGCTCGGCTGGGGCGCTGTCTGCGCATCCGCGCTTGTTCCGTCGGCTTTGGTACTTCTTGTCTTAACCATTGTGACGTTCGCGTCGTGTTCTTGCTCTCAGCGTTAGCGATGTGGAGCGCGGAACGGCGACCGACGCGACGCGACAACGCGAAGTGTGGCGGAACGAGGCGGGCACGCAGCGGACAGGCGCACGGTGCACTAGTCTCGCTGCGCTCGCGACCGGAGGAAGCAGAGTCTTGAGGGGCGCGGGCCTTATCTGCTGGAGGGAAGTAGGAGGCGGAAGGGTTAATGGGATACCGTTCGGCAGAGAAACACAAGCGGGCCAAGTGCTCTCTCACACCAGGGAAAGGGTGCGAGACGGTGCCTTCCAGGAGGCATGGCTTGCGCAAGTGAACATACCGACACGGCTCGACTCAGAATTTGACTTCTCGTCCTGAACAGGACGGTCCGTCTGGTGTCAGTCGCAAAACACCACGCACCGCTTCGTTGGCACCGTTAAGTATCCACGGGCGTATGCCAATGTTGGCGTGTGGCTTGCGTCGGTCTTGATGCAGGCGGCGCCAGGCGGGCAGGTTGACGAGCGATCAGCGGAGCGGCGTCTTGATCTCGAAGTGAAGTCAGGATCCGGCTCGAAGGACCAAACAATGTCGCCTCGGGGTCGGGGCGCGTCAGCCTCCGATGGCCCGGCAGACGACCTTCGTTATCTTGTGATGGACAGTAAATGAAATTCTTGATTATTTTTTGCAGGCAGGCAGTTCTTCTATTCTTCAGGATCAAGTGTCCGCTGGCTCGTCTTCTTTGAGTCTGCGGGCTCGGCCATTTTGGCCTCTTTATATAACAGTTGCCCCTTCACTCCGCGGACGTCCGCTAGATGGCGGGGCGGAGTGGAGGGGCGGCTGAACGAGCGGACCAGAGACCCCAAAAAATGAAAGATGCATGTTTCATAGTTTATTTTACCTATTTTTGACATGCTAACTTAAAGCGCTATACATCCTATGATAAAATCAATCAATCAAATCATACAGTCAGAACCATTTTGTAAAGCACATATACAGATACTAAAGCGCACTCACTACCGCTCACGATAGGCAGAGCTTGTCTTTCACCTACGTGGCGGGTCACTTAGCACTCTCACTGTTCCGTCGACAACACTAATCTCATACTACGTTTTGACAGGTGCTCTCTGAATACGACTGTATGTTTTGTGATTTTAGTTTTCACATTTTCACATGAAAAAAGTTTGCATTGCTATGGGGTGAAGTCGCCTTCACATGCAGTTGCCCGTCCAACCTAATATAATCTATCACCGTACATGACTGCTTGTACCATCAACGACATAAATGCAGTAGCCTCCTACGGTCTTTTTTTTTTGCGAGCTCGGCGTGTCCCGTCCTCCGCCCACCAGTCTTCAGGCGGGGCGTCCTCCTGCGTATCCTATGTGTGATGCGAGCGCTTCATAGCAATCGCTCTGCAAAGTTCTACTAGACTTTTGAAAACGACCGTACTATCAGCAGCAAAGACTACGGTTACCTATTTTTTTTTTTTATTGTAAAAATAATAAAGTCAACATTTCAAATGAAGAAGTTATTAAACACCATGTATAAATCGGATTGATCTTGAAGTTCTGGCTGTTATTACATCGTTCCCTTCTTTTCTGTCTAGGACAACAGAAGAGGTTGACAACTCGATGTCTACGCAGAATGAAACGGTCGGACAAGTGAGTAGTTCGTCTTGTTTTGCTCTTTGCAACATACAAATCACCACAAGAATCTTATTGATTGACAGAATGTGAATTTATTGCTAGAAGGTAATTTAGTACTACATATATTGGATCATGGTTTTTCTCACTAATCTTACACCTATCCTCACATATCTGGTTCCACCGAGAGATATCTGCCAAAGAAAAGAGAGTGCATGTTTTGACAGAACAGAATTCACCGACAGTAAGCATACCTAAATAAATCTGAAGGATCAGTAATGCACAACTATGTACTATGTAATTTATTCTGCCTCAGTGCAATCTTTTTTTTTTTGAATTTTGAATATGTCTAATATCACTTCACGGTATCCAAACACCACATTCCTGCAGGAATTATGCCATAGAATGCCAGTGGAATGCCACGTGAGTTCCCTCCCTTTATAAGCGCAGGACACCATCAGGCATTGCATTTGAGCGGCTCGTAGCCTAGTGGCGCGGGGATTTGCCTAGTATACCAGAGGTCTGTTCTAATCCTCGCCCCGTTCATGTATCACTTTCTTTTTGAGTTGGATAAGTGCATTTTGTCACAAATGCGAGCTGCTTCATGGTCTGTAATCCATGTAACACTGTATGTCCCCTTCCCAAACTAGGTGGTAGGGTATAAGCCCACCGGGGTTGGTACCATCGCATTGGTTGAAAAGATAGTAGAATAAATAAAGCGGCGATATAAAAATGTCCATGTTTTCCATCCAGTTCAATGTAGCTGTACTCATAAAGGGAAGGTCCTGGCATGGAACCTAATTCCTTCGGGAATATGAGGTATTAGTTTAATAACATAATGCTAGTTGTTTGGTATTACCCATCAAAGTCAGGTTGCATACATAAAATCAGGATGGCAACGAAATGTCGAGTGAAATAAGTAAGCTAAACTCTGATTGCCCTTAAAAGTTTTAGAGATAATCTAAACAAATATGCAATATAGTTGTACTATATAGCATGAAGCTAATAGTTTCTCGTCCACATTATATTGTTCATATATCTTATAATTTCAGGGTTCAAATTCCAACGAGCAAGGGGATTCAGTGGACGAAGTGCAGTCCGGTGAAGAAGATGATGCTTTGACCCACTCACTAGCCAGGCAATACAGCGTCAGTAAACAGAACATGCTTGTCGTGCAAGCCATTCTCTACGCCGCGCTCAACGCCAGCGAAAGTGAGATCCAAGCAGGAGACTTGATCCGATTCATCAAGGAGGAGCGAGTGTCTAGCAGAAACTGCCTACGTTTCATCCCCGACGGTTTTTTCAATGAAAAATTTGTCAGTGTTAATGCCATTTCTAAGTCATACACAAATTTAATCGGAAATTTAAAAATAAGGGGATACGCCATGACACTGTATAAAACTTTGAGTCTAGGTAAACCTCCAGCGGCTAATTTACGTAAACTAGTTGGTAGGTACGTCACAGAGCTGTGTTTACCTAGTGATTTTAGGAATTTAGTTTTTTCCTTGATGGATTTTATACCTGTCAGTTTGGAGTTAGACTATACAAAAGGAATACGAAGACTTCCGGATTATGAAGGGGTTGCTATGGCGTATATTGTAATCACACTAAAAATATGCTTCGGATTAGACGGCTGGTATGAAAACACACTATCCGATGCTGTCGCTAAAGAGAATGAAGCAAAGAATCATGCTAAAGCGTACAAACACAGCTTGTTCTTAGATGGCACTGACAGGCTGTTTTCCTTTCGGGAATGGTCCATTCATTTGGAATTTAGAAAGCAAATCATTTCGAAGTACTACTTTCCGGTTGCCTTAAATGAAAAATCCAATATTGATAGTCAAGTATTTATATCTCATACTAAAAACAGAGTTAAGAAAAATGCGCCTTCAGATTTGAGCGATGAAGTAATGATGGGAATATTGGACAAATTGGTAGGGAATATTGACGGTTTCACCACACCTAAGATAGATTTTCCACCAAGTTTAACTCCATTAACAACTTACACTGATACCATACTCAGGAAATTAAATGACCCCATACTTGAAGAGTTGTTAGGAGAAGATTTTTCTCAGTATTCGATTAAATATGTGATGGGAGATCTAGAATTGGATCCTGACGCGACTGTATCTGGTGTTTCATTTCATAATCTTATTATTAAACCTGATGAAGAAGAAAAACACCAAATCATGAAACTTGCTAAACAACTTGTGTTTGTTAGAAATTGCGAAAATAACAACTGGTTGGTTACTAAACCACCCAATTCCGAACATTTACTTTTTAATGAAGATGACAATAGTTTTATGTCTAATAATGATAGCGCAATGGAATCTATTGATAAAACCGAAATGGAAGATCCTAATTCGCATAGAAACCAGAGTATAGAATCTCTCATTTTGGATAAGGCTACTGTTGATATGAATGTTGATGCAGAAAATGTGTTTGATGATGATTTTAATGTCACTAAAGATGAGCTGTGGTGTAGCTGGCAGCAAACTGAAGTAGAAACATCTAAGGAATTACTAAATAATAATGTCACTAAGATCGATTACAGTATTTATGACGACGCTATTACCAACATCCTACAAAATGAAGAGCCGACAATAGATCCTGAAACACTTGACCGAGATTTTGCAATCGAAAAGTTGTTAGAAGCAGCTCGTAAAGAATATAAAATTTCAACATTAACTCCAAGAGCCCCATCCAAAAGAAAACCTCGGTCAATGAATGCCACAACAATTGTTAATAATTGTGTGGTTCCTAAACACAAAAAGCCAAGAACTATACCTGCAGAAAGCGCTAAATATGGCCAAGCCAAATTAGAAATTAAAGACATTTGTAAAACTTACTATGAAGCTGTAATGATGAGACAAAATATGATGATGGGCATCAATAACTGTTTGGATGATGAGAATTCTTCTGGTAATGTCATCAATAGTACTCAATTTCATGAGCCAAGTGAAAAAGAGGGCGTGAAAAATATGGAAACTGAAGATTTTATTGATGAGGAAAATATTGTTTCTAATGAAAACTTTAAAGACAATGATGACCAAGAGTTACCAACTAAGAAAACCAATCATTTCGATGAAATGATCTACGATACAAAACAGTTGTATCTTAAATTGAATGAGAACATTGACGATGAATCTAACGAAACAGAAGATATCAAAATCATCGAACTTCTCAGTGTGAAAGAAAAGGAATTAAAGGAAGCTAAGAAAAGGGAGAAACTAATAATAAGTGACCTAGGCGATGAAATTGAAAATGATAGTAGTGATATTAAAATAGACTTATCACCAAACGATGAAATGATCCACAATGACACTAAAGATGATGATGTACCTTCGCAAAGTGCCCAAGAAACTTTAAACCCTTTGGGTCAATCGAGATTATTGGACAGAGATAACTACAATTACTGGATTCGACACTATACCATGGTCCCTCTTGGTTTCGAAACTGAATTGGAAAATCGATTTCCTCGCAGTTTCGCATGGGTCATGAGAACGTGTGCAAATATGATCGAAAGTACGACCCATATTTTATATAATCACATTAAGCATTTGGAAAGTGATTTGAAAGTTACTCTTGAGAAGAAATAGGGAATACCAGTCAAATTTAAAATCTAGTGAAAGATCAAATAACTACCTAATTGAAATAAGTTTAAAAGTGGACATAAAAAGGGTTACTCTTGTAGCAAAGAGTCATAAGAGTTAGTAAGGATGCCCCGAATTTAGATATTTTCCATCATTCTGCCTCATTTCCATCCTTACTGTTTGCATTATTATACAGGTGTAATTAAATCCATCTATACTTTTTAAGGGGGTTGGTTAGTATCAGAAACTAACTTGATTGAAACATAAGGAAAAATTGGCTCCTCCATACATATTTTGTATGGAGGAGCTTCAGAATTTTTTAACAATGTATGAAACATTTTTCTCTTTTTTTTTGTTTAATTTCAATATTTTTATCCTTAATCAATTCAGTTCTCGATACTGTTTAATCCCAAAGGCTATAGATTAATTCAATTTCAGCCTGTATATTAGCATCATCGTTTTTTCATTGGAATGTTTAATATAAAAGAATATTAAAAAATTATATATATTGCTTTTAATGGGTAACTAACTCCATTGATCATTGATCGAGGCTTGGCAAAGGTGGCTTTTAACTAATTGAAATTGAATTAAAGTTGAACGTAGAAGCTGGTTAGATAAACAATCGAGTCGTCAAAGGAAATATTTGGCTGTGATATAATATATAATCAAAACAATACTAAAAATATTAAGGCAACTAAAATCATCCAATACTCAACAGTGTATTGCCGATCTTAAACTTGGTGGTAGGTGTTGTGGTATCAGGTATGCATGATCAGCCAATCTGTATATGTTTAAACTTATAGAATTCAAATAGGTTACTTCCTTTCATATCATTTCATTTTAAGAATAATTTATTGTCTTTGTTTTTATGTTAGGCACTGAATTCTGTTATTAGTATGTAGCTTACAGATTGCACATTTCTTGTCAACGGTTCTAGATGACCTCAAATTTACGAATACACAGTATAAAAATTACTTCTTTCTGACGTTTCGTTCGCCATGTTGCGGATATGACAGGGTCGGCCTGCTTCATGACCACGAGGAGCTCGAACGAGTTGTCCAGTCAGAAGTCAACTAAAGGCCGTCGGCTGCAGAGATTGTAGCTGATAACATTAAAAACTATACATAAATAACTGCAAATAATGCAGCATGAAAGTTTCAGTACATACTTAGTAATACCAAAATTGAACAAATCCGGTTGCATTTTGTAGTTATAGGGCGATTTAGGTTACAGATATAACTTTAGGAATATTTAAGTATTTAATAAAAAAACCGACTGGTTATTGTTGAATAATGAATAGGTATCAATATGTCCAGACAACCAGTATATTAATCAGCAGGTACATACCAACATCTATTTTGCGCAGCCAATCTAGCTAACGCAACCACTTGGCGCAGGCAGACCGACCTTGGAGGGTTGACGTCTAGCCCGTGACCCCAGATTCACCTATTTAACTTATCGTGACCAAGAGTGTGGTGACCTCCCGGAATAATTATCCTATTAATATATTCGTTCACAAATGTTCATTTTTAATTTCGATAACTGGTACAAATGTATCCAATTTCTTGTCGATGAAATAAAGTAAAAACTTTAAATATGTGTACTTCATTTAAAAATCTGACGTTGTCCTTTTTTTTTATCTTCCTTTTTATTACAACCTGTCGCATATTAAGACATTCAGTTATAGTTTTGTCCCCCTTCCACATAGGTAACTAACACGCCCCGGCTTTGCACAGGAAGCACGAACAGTCGTATTCAGAGACCTGAACCTGTCAAAACGTATTACGAGATTAGCACCGGACTAACCATACAAAAACCGGTTGCGTCCGGCGTCGGACGATTTTTTTTTCAGTCGTACAAAAAAAATGTATCCTCCTTTTTTGCTCCAAATATGCCAAGGAACCTGTATAACTCACCAGGTGATTAGCAGGTGTACAGGCAATAGAGTGATTAAGTACCCTTACACACACTCAAAAGACTTCAAAAATTTTACTCAAATGAAAAGAACTGATAAACAAAACCTTTATTACCTTATTTTATATAATTATATAAAATGTATTATATTATACATATATATTTATTACATTATTAAAAAAAATTAGCTGATTTCCCTCGACTGTGGTTAAAATTATATTATCATCTACCATCTAGCATTAGTGACCGTTCACGTGCGGTCCCATGACACTGATGTAGCACATGGTGGGTTCAGAGTCCATAACCGATATTTTATGTAACTGAAGCATATGGAAGTACCTACATTTATTCTCGCAGATTCAATATAACTCTTGTTCCGAATTAAAAATAACCTAAAAGTCAAGTGAGTGATTAAATATGAACATAATTGCATTTTGTAATCACTCCCTTGACTATTCACCCGGCAACTGCATTTACCATGGTAAACTTAAATTGTGAATATGTTTTTGCTGCAACCACTATGGCTATATTTAACATTTTTGATGAATTCGTGCCTTAAAGTGCAATACTTTTAGCGTTCTGTGTAAAAAAAACATTGTATGGGTCGGAACATCCTTAAGCTGGACTTTGTTTTCAATTGAAGTACACCTCGGATGCATTTGACGGCGGTTTTCTCTCGGCAATCACCAATTTGTGATGCATATTACCACAGGTTTTTCATTCCGTGTAATCATAACGGAAAACGGGCAGCCACTTCCACATTCACGCTTGCAAACTTTTCTTTGATAACACGCCTTGCGGTGCTATCTTCTTTACCCGACTACGGCGAAGCCAAAAGGGGGGTTATTTTTTATATTTATATTTATATTTATTGAGCATAAATAACCCTTGCGGGCCGTGCACATGTTATAATACATTAAAATAAAATCATTACATTAAATTTACAAATTATTGAAAATTACAATTATATTAAACAAAAAATTACATTTAAATTAAATTAAATAATCCTTGAAAATCATTATTATTAAAAAACTATAATATGGCAAAATCAAATGTTATATGTATTATTATAATTATTATTAATATATTCTTATATATAATATTCTTTTAGCAGTCTGTGTATGTATACATGTATTTATTTATACATGCTCTTCGTTTACGGGTGCTACGAATTTCACCTTCATGACGAATCACTCGCGTCCTCCGGCCTTCATGCATCACGAACTGGACATTTTCGTTCGTTCATCCAACCCGGGCGGGATTGACCCTATCACCCAGCCAAGGAAAGGGCCTACAGTTCTACGTGGAATCAGAACCACGAGCGACGAATCCCTTATTCGGCTTTTACCACATTCACGGGAAGCAATGCAGTGGGACCAAAAACCCGCCATTATTTGAATTTTAAAAACAGTGAAAAGTGAAGTATGTATTCATTTATTCACATACACACCCTCACATCTCACAACGCGGCATTCCCTCGGTGTAGTCGGTGTACATCCTCAATCACACACACACCCAACCACGGATCTACATTTCTAAAAATGGGGGGGAGGAGAGTGCCAATTTGCCGCCCTCAGAGGTACTGGCTTGTGGCTGGACTGCCCGCCATATTCGCCGCCCGGCAGTGCGATTACGCAAAATTTGAGGATGGTGCCGCGGTACGTGTAGGTGCGCCCCCGTCATTTCTAAAGCGCGATTACGAAGCCGTTTTTCATCCACCTACATCCAGCACGGACCAATCTGTGTAAACAATAGGTCAACTTTTGAGGTACTTGACTAGACGAGCAGACGAAATAGGCGTTTACCTCCCCGCATTTGACAGTTCTTTGCCGTTTCGTAATACCGATTCGACGCGAAATGTATAGAGTTGACCTAATTGCAGCGGGTAGCGCTGAGTGCCGCACCATTTTTGAATGCATCGATTTCGTAATCGCAAAAGCTGTCATATTGCTGTAAGTACAGCAACCTACACCCAATTTTGTGCTTCGTAATTGCACTGCGGGGCAAGTGCCCCTTCTCGCCCCACCTAGATCCGACGCTGCACACACCCTCAATTTCTAGCACGTGCACAAGCATTTATGTGCTCGTGCACGTGCGCATTCATTTATTTCAACAAGCATTCATTTAATTATTGGCCCAAAAGGGAAAAAAACCAGCCAAGTGCGAGTCGGACTCGTACACGAAGGCTTCCGTAAGATCGTACTAGATTTAACACAAAAATCATTTTTTTTTGTATGGGGGCATTCCTTTTATATAATTTTTATTTTTTACCTATTTGTTGTTATAGCGGCAAAATAAAAAATACATACTCTGTGAAAATACATACTCAGCTGCCTACCTATTGCCGTTCATGAGATACAGCCCTGTGACAGACGGACGGACGCACGGACGGACGGACAGCGGAGGCTTAGTAATAAGGTTCCGTTGGCCCCCTTTGGGTACGGAACCCTAAAAAAACGGTACCCTTATCAGATTGTTGTCCGTCTGTCTGTATGTCAAGACCCTTTTTATCATGAATTATTCTTATTTTAGGTCTATCGTTCCTCGAAACTTCAAGAAATTAAAGTGAACACTTGGCATAGAATCGAGAAATTTACCAAGATTAAGGTCTCAAGCACATGTGATGGAGAAATATTGAAAACGGTAATTGTAGTTACCCATACTAATATTATAAAAGCGAAAGTAACTGTTGTCTGTCTGTTACGTTTTCACTCCGAAACCGCTGAACCAATTTAGATGAATTTCGGTGTAGGTTGACCTTGGAGAAGGACAAAGGCTACCTTTTGTGGCAAAAATAAACTCTAAGGGGTGAAATAGGGAATGAAAGTTTGTATGGGCTACTGGACCAGGAAATATTTCAGCCTGACAGTCAAAAACGGATCCTGTAGATTTTATCTATAGTATTGGCAAGCTGTGGAATGCCAAATCTGGTGTTTCAAGCAAGGTGTGAAGAGCCACCTGAACAGCCGGCTTGGTCTTAGCAGCCCCCGTAACAGCTCAGAAGCCCATGGGCATCGCCGGGCACCTCTTTGATGTAGGCGGAGGGAGGGAACAAAATAAACAAAATTTTAGAGAAAAAAGGCTCTGAATGCCAACTTTTTTTTTGTGTGGCATATGGCGTACGCCAGGACCTCTTAAGGTGTCCGACAACGACCCGAAACCCGGTTATGCCGGCCGGCCAGGTGCTTCTTCACACCATGTTTGAAGGAGCCCGGGTTATACTTTCGGGGATATACCTCGGAAGGGAGTTCATTCAATTGTTTTCCGACCCTATTTTTTTTATGTGACTGGACATGGATGGCTAATACAATACCACACCTTCTGTCATGGTACTAGCCTAACACACCACATGGGAACTAGGTGCCATGCCAGGACCTCCCTTATATTGCACAGCCTATAGATGAAGGATCTTATTTTTGGAATGCCGACTGGGAATATGCGCATTTCCGTGTTGAGCGAAGGTAGTAAGGGGACGGAGGTACAGCGATATTGAACTGATTATATAATATATAATAAAATATAATAATAATAAAATATTTATTGCAGACAAAGTCCATATTTTAACAAACTATAAAACTAATTACATATTTAAATTCATTTCAGATTAGAATTGGGACAACATCTTCCTAAGTGAGAGGGGTATCTGTGAAACTTTTATTCAGCTAGTTCCGGAACCCATATATCACTGCACACAATACGCCAAAATTGCATGCGAATAGCACCTGATGCATTTATAAGTGAAGGCCAATGGCCATTTCATAAGTGTTCCTTGACCACAGACTCAATAGCACTCAAAGAATTTCTCTAACATACTTGACACCTACGTTGGACACAAAGCCAGTCCCGTTGTCCCATACTGTCTCGAGAAGTCGGTTTGAATGTGGAAAATAATATAAAATCACAAAATGAATGGGTGACGAAGGAATGACGAAACAAATTTACAGAGCGGAAGCTTGTGGAAGTGTCGTACCACCATGGTAAACTAATTAGTCAGGTGAACAGACAAGTGAATGATTAAATATGTAAAAATAAATTTCGCAATGTAATGGTAAAACTCTGTTTACTTGGCCGAATAACACGACATTGGATAGTTTACAATGATACGAAATGCAACTAAACGTCGGATATAATCACTCAGGTGCCTGTTCACTGAGTGAGTTTATTAATTATGGTAACCCCTCAGATAGATGTAATGAAAAGTAAGATAGCGGCACCTATAATTGTAAAGCATGTATGAGAATATGTATGTCCGCAGAGGAAGCGTAAGAAACATGCTGTGATCGTAACGTGTGACGCTTTAACGTCTCTGCATTGCCTACCGTATAACTCGAGAACCGCTAATCCGATTTTGATGCGGTTTATTTCTGTGATTGTTGAACTGGCTAATGAAAATCTATTGTCTCTGCCTTGCCTACCGTATTACTCGAGAACCGCTTACCCGATTTTGTTGTGGTTTATTTCTGTGATTGTTAAACTGGCTAATGAAAAATATGACAAATCCGTGTGAAGTTCCTATCGATGACGAACAAACATTAAGCCTACAACCTCAAACAGCCCAAAAAAATTATGCGACTGGACACGGATGGCTAATACTATAAGTGTGACGATATTAGCCCAACACACCTCATGGACACTTCCTTTCCATTTTGTATTCACATCGCCTCTGGCCCTATGCGTCAATGCCCCACACAGTATACACATCTACAGGAAGGAAACACCTGAATAAAACAAATCTAAGGTTCAAATACTTATTTGTAGACAGTAAAAAATAAGGAATCCTGTTAAAACCCTACCATGGGAAAATTATTAGTTATGAGATTATCATGTTGTGGTATCATTATAAAATTGTAAATGCTTGATGGATTGTGATAATGTTTGTGTCAAATGAAAGGTGCACATAAGTACATTTCAGAATGAAATATATTCATATATCAAAATTCCCTTCTTTGTGTCCCATGGAGGAATCTATGAGGTAGCAAGTTCAAATGATAGGACCGGTTCTGGGACGGCTGGTGCTGTGTGGGTTCTGGCACGTAATAATAATACTTACAAGTTGTCTAATTTTTTCCTGTTCACGCCGTCTCCTCTCGACGCAATTTAACCACGAACGATGAAAGATATTCTTTGTTCGAGGTACGGATTTCACGTAAAATTGTAGGTCACGTACTTATTAGGTCAAATTGTAGGTTAATACCGCATCGCATTGAATGAACTATCCAGTACAGCAGAGGATTGTCCTGGCATACCACCTACACAGTTCTCATGTGGCGTATTCGGCTAATATCATGACAATTGGTGTGGATTTAGCCATCCATAGGTAGTTGAATTAAAAAAATCAGGAAAAAACAGCCTTAAGTTAATAACTGTGTCTTCAATATTTTTCTAGAGTAATAATTTTTTAATGTGTATTTCCAGCTTCTTAGAAGCAAAATCAAGAGTAATGTTAGTTTTAAACTAGTAGACTAGGAGGTCGCGACAAAAATGGTAACGATAACGTTAATGGCTGAAACTGGGTTGACAGGATAAAGACCAACCCTGTGAAGCTAAATGTGTCGGTCTGCCTGCGCCAAGTGGTTGCGTTACCTAGATAAGGCGCCTGAAAAGGTAGTTATAGTGACGAACCAATAAATGATGCAAATGATGAAAGTATCAGTACATAACTACTTGGTTAGCAATACAAACACTGAACAAATTTGGTTGCATTAAGGTGGCCCAACCCGGCGGGACTAACTCATTCGCGGGCACTGTACAAAACCGTGCTGTTGCGCTCTGGGACTTTCTCTGTTTCAAAGAAAAAGACAGGATCCGTGATGAGGAAGATGCAACATGTCCACGAAAAAGATAATGTGCATAGTGTATGATTTGGTAAGATTTACGAAAATTTTGATTTCAAAACGACTTATAGCTAAAAGTAAACCACGACCGCTGTAGTCAAAAATCTAACAAAAACCAAATAGATTATAAATCTTGATTAAATAAGCTATGTCTGATGACTAATCTTTTTAAGATTTTCTTACTTTATCATTGCGTAATAAACCACCAAAATTATTGTATAAAACGCGCGAAAAATGCGAACTTTCGGACCTTATAACTTAGAAACCAAACACAATGTTACAATGCCAACGGTCATCAGACATCTAGTTCGATCAAATAAAGCTCTTTTGAGGAAAATTTGGGATCTCTGATAAGAAATATGGGCGTGATCTTCTTTCCCCGTTTGTATGGGAAGTTGAGCGGGTTGGGCCACCTTAAATCGTTATAGGCGATTTAGGTTACAGATATAACTTTAGGTATATTTAATTATTTAATTAAAAAACCGACTAGTTATTGTTGCATAATTAATCAATATCAATGTTTCTAGAAAATCTGTATATTCATCAGCAGGTACATATCAACATCTATTTTATGTAGCCAATCTATATAACGCAACCACTTGGCACAGGCAGACCGACATATTTAGCATCAGAGGGTTGGTCTCTAACATGTGAACTCAGCCATTTATCTTATCGTGACCAAAAATGTCGTGACCTCCCGGAATATAGATGATGTATTGGCCTTCCAAACTTCACCACTGTTCGCGCTGCGTACTCTGCCCCTATAAGGCAGTCAGTATCCCGTTATCCGCCACAGCCTCTTCACACAGCCTGCACGGCGGAGCCACCATCGGGCCCGACCGCGCTCATTGTGGAATCAAACTCTGTTGTGAAAGTTCGTCGAAGCTCGGGTCGTTCTTAGAGATCTTCTCACACTGCTGCCGTGAACGGTGAGTTTTGTTTTAACTATACCTATTCCACTATCGAAGGAATGAAAAAGTGACAGCTATCTGCTCGAAGACATTTGTTTTAAAATGGTCACTTTACAATTTTTTATTGATAATTCTCTTAGGCGGCATTTGTATTTAAGGTAGCTTACTTATTACTTATTACTTTCTAGCCAAATTTTGCAGGTTCGAATACTATGACAGTTGGAATGTGTATCATTAGTATTAAATTACATTTGTTACACTAAGCCTGGTTTTCACCAAGTGCTGATTTATTTTAATCGAAACTTAAAGGGCCTTCATTACTAAAGTACTGATCATCTTGTACAGATATATATTGCAAGATGGTAAGAAAGGCCCTTTAATGTGAGGATTAAGCCAATCAGTACTTGGTGGAAGAGACCCTGAGGGCCTTTTTCACGTACTGCTGATTGATTGCAGTGCGATTACGAAGCACGAAACGGGGGAGGTTGTATTTAACAGCGATTGCGATAACCAAATGGAAGCACCGGCAACCGCAGTGCGATTACGAAGTGCGAAATTAAGTGCGGTCAGTACCCAAAACTGACATATTTTGTAAAAGAAAGCCGTCCGTTTGCTGTCAATTTGGGGTAGGTGCGGCACCTACACCTCATGTCGCGCTTCGTAATCGCACTGCCGCTCATCTCCCCATACAAAAGGGTAAAGAAGATCACGCCCATATTTCTTGTCAGAGATCCAAAATTTTGCTCAAAATAGCTTTATTTGATCAAACTAGATGTCTGATGACCATTGGCATTGTAAGATTGTGTTTGTTTTCTAAGTTATAAGGTCCGAAAGTTCGAATTTTTCGCGCGTTTTATACAATAACTTTGGAGGTGGATTACGCAATGATAAAGTAAGAACATCGTAAAAAAATTTGTCATCAGACATAGCTTATTTAATCAAGATTTATGATCTATTTGGTTTTTGTTAGATTTTTGACTACAGCGGTCGTGGTTTTCTTTTAGCTATAAGTCGTTTTGAAATTAAAATTTTCGTAAATCTTACCAAATCATAAACTATGCACATTGTCTTTTTTGTGGACATGTTGCATCTTCCTCATCACGGAGCCTTTCTTATTCTTTGAAACAGAGAAGGTCCCAGAGCGCAACAGCACAGTTTTGTACCGTGCCCGCAAATGAGTTGGGCCCGCCGGGTTGGGCCACCTTAAGGGCCTTAATGATATAGTTATATATACACTTTAAGTGTCGATTATAATAAATCAGCACTTGGTGAAAACCAGGCATAGGGTGGATTGCAACATCTCTGGTTATTGATAATTTTAAAATCCTTGTTTTTTGCCTGAAGAAGAAAGAAGATAGATTTAATGTAACCATAACTGCAATACTTACCAGATATGATCACTCCACTATAAAATATTTACTTTTTCACTATCTGTATTATTTAATGTTATGGATAGAGAAGTCTAGAATTGGCTTTGTTTTTCATTTATTTTGCATGTAGGTACAACTGTTATTGTTTACTGATGATTTATTAAAAAAAAAAAGCATAGCCTTATTGTGCTGTAAGGGTTTTGTCATTTGTGGTTCTGATTCCACGTTTTTTTTTTTTTTATGTGACTGGACATGGATGGCTAATACCACAAGTTCTGTCATGGTATTAGCCCAACACACCACATGGGAACTAGGTGCCATGCCAGGACCTTCCTTATATTGCACGGCTACATTGAACTGGATGGAAAACACGGACAATTTTCATTGCCGCTTCGACCATCGTTCATCCAATGCGATGGTACCAACCCGGGCGGGATAAACCCTACCACCTAGTAAGTAAGGAAGGGGACCTACAGCTTAACGTGGAATCCGAACTACGGCCAGCCTCTCTCAACGGTCGAATGGTCACCCATCCAAGACCAGACCGGACCCAGCGTTGCTTAACTTCGGAGAGCGATCGCCGAAGTGTCGCGCCACTGGGCCACCGAGGCTGACAAAGACCACCGTGACACTGACCTAGAGGGTCCCGTCCCTTACTGACTAGGCGGTAGGGTTATTCGCACCCAGGTTGGTACTATCGCTTTGAATTAAAGGGGCAATTATTTTTTTCCGTGTTTTCCATCCAGTTCAACTAAAGGGTTGTCCTGGCAAGGCAGGCACCTATTTCCCATTATGTGTGTTGGGTTGATATGACAGCAGGTGTGGTATATAGCCATTCATATACTGTTACATAAAAATGGGCCCGTGACTTCGCGCGCGTTGAAGTCCGCAGTAAAACTGTCGTTTTTTCTTCCGACTTCTCTCATATTAGAGATAATTTAGCTGAGGCTGTGTTTTGGTTTCATGTTACCAACAAAATCCAATAACACTGCCAGAAAATAAGCTAAAATAAATCCAATATGACACAACCTCAAAAACAGCATACTAGACTCGGAAAGTTTTTCTTTGGCGAGAGTTCAACGCCCAATGATTAGGAAGCTGTTTTTAAAATTGACTCGGTTTAAGTTTAAAACATCTATGCATATGCATTTATATACATATTTAATATATCTATATATTTACATAAATATACCTGAAAATTGTGTAACCTGCGACGTGAATTAACAACAATATACTTCTGAAGCCTAGGTAGAAATACATGTATATAGAATCGTTATTGTTTTTATGCAACCTGACATTGATGACTAATAACCACACAACTACCGTTATGATATTAGCCCAATTTACCACGTTCCCGAAGGAATTAGGTGCCATGCCAGGTCCTTTCCTTTATGAGCACGGCAACAGTGAACTGGAAAACACGGACAATTTTTCATTGCCGCTTCGACCATCTCTTCATCCAATGCGATGGTACCAACCCGGGCGGGCTTAAACCCTACCACCTAGTAGGGAATGGGGACCTATAGTTTTACATGGATTCCGAACCATTGAGCAGCTCGCATTCGTGACGAAATGCACTTATCGAACTCATAAAGAGAAAGAAAGTGGTGCATGTCTGGGCGAGGAATTGAACGCAGACCTCTGGTACGCTAGGCCAGCAGGTCTATTCCTGGCATTCAGTAATCAGGAATCCTGAGTCTACAAAACGGCTATTATAGCGATTTTCAAAGCGAGATTTTGTACGGAAAACCTTGATTGATTAATAAAACGATGCTCCGGAATATTTTCGTCAAGAAAATCGATTTGAAAACCGCTACAAAAGCGGTTTTCTAGACTAAGGATTCCTGATTCCTGATTACTGAATGCCAGGAATAGAACTGCAGTCCCCATGCTACTAGGCTACAGTTTTACATGGAATCCGAACCACGGCCAGCCTCGATGGTTGCAAATGGTCACCCATCCAGAACCTAACCGCGCTCAGAGGTGCTTCCCCAGCTTATCGAATCGCAAGGCGTCGCACAGTGAGCTACCGAGGCTGACATGCACTTATCCAGCTCAGAAAGAGAAAGAAAGTGGAGCATGACCGGGGCGAGGATTCGAATCCAGACCTCTCGTATGAAAGGCAAGTCCTCTGGTAAGTGCCCTTAGACCACGAGCTGTACAAATTGATAGCTGTGCTGGGAGTACTAGGAGAAAACCACTCAAACAGAATCACGTGTGTGTCGGAAGGTATGCGAGTAGGAATTTAGAAAGTTAATGTTTAGAAATGTTTGCTTATCGAACGACCATCAATCGATTGTGTCAAGAGCGTTAAAACCACGGAGGATAGAGGTAGAGAGGAGATGGTCTAAGCAAACTGGGTCTGTGTCCACCAATGGGTCGCTACGTCATAGCCCACGTGATAAAGAAGGCGTGGCTTAGCGACATTCGCGACATGGCGCTGTCGGTGTTAGGTTGTGGGACAATATTATGGTCTGCGGCGCAATTTTCGGCGAACAGTCGATTACACGATGAGATTTTGTGTAAAATGTTGCAAACATTACACAGGACAAAATAATCTGAAGTTTATAGGTGGAATTACGTTTAATTTGTCAGTAAAACACCTCATATTTTCATGTAGGCAGACATAATATTAATAACAACGATTGTTGTATTTGTGTTTGTTGTAGAGACAGCACCATAACCACCTCATATTTTATAATTTGAGTCAATATTCGAGCATTGTATCGATGTATCGCTCTTGCTATGTGCCGATAGATGGCGAGCAATCATTTTCGTTTTACGGTAAATGTTGATCTCATGATGCAAATTTTAATGAAAATTTAAAATTAAAATTATTTGAATCCGCGCGAAGGCATAGAATTTAATTCCTAAGGTTTTTTATAGAAAAAACACTCAGTAAAATTTAAAAGGCGCCATCTAGTTGTAGTCTTGTAACCACTAAGAATAGGTCTTGGAATAGCCGCTACCAGAATATCGATTCTTCCGGTAGATGGATTTCGCAAAAATGGGCGGTGCATGACCCCACCATGAAGCGATTTTCCCCTCGCTTCCCCGCACGGTATCACGCTGCGATCCTTAGTAATATGAGTTAAAAACATCTCCTCTCTCCCTCTATCCTCCGTGGTTAAAACCATACACTTAAAATATAAAAGGCACGCAAATGCAACCACATTTTTTATGCAAAATATACTGACATTTCTTAATACGACCAAAAACGTGTCTAAATCGCCACGGTTGCCACGGAGCTGCAAAATAATCATCTGGGGGTCCATTCAGGGCAACAGTGACTTCGAGTTCGGGAGTGAGTTAACCTAAAAATAGCTGGGAAATATATTATTATTTAAATAACGGAACCGTTATTTATACTTCCAACGTATTTACGGGACAGACCAGATTTTTACCTAACTGTAATGATGTTCAAGAAGTGTGGGAACATTGACTATTTAAAAAAGTGAGTTGATATTTAGTGACGAATTCGAACTCACTCTTGCCCTGAATGGCCCCCCTGAAGTTATGTTGCGAGTGATACTTTGAAATGACGAGGAAAACATAAGAAATATGATCGACAAATAATCAATGGGTCACCTCTGATTTAACAAAAAAAGTGTATCAGTCAGGGTCATTACGCCCGTTGTCCTTACAGACTACAAATGCACAGGTCATCATAGCTTTAACAGATGCTTTTATTTAGAAAAACTTGAGATTGAATGAATAGTTAGCAAAAATGCATTTCACATTGCATGAGCCGGGGCACTGTGTGGTTGCAGCTATTCTAAAAGTTGACCACAGACCAAGGATAGTAGGAATAGACTTCTGAGTGGGCAGTCTGAGTTCTCACCGAAATTGGCGTTTACGGCAAACCAATCGACTGGCGTTTTCTCCAAACTCCATACAAGTTTTTACTAGATATTCTGTGGTTTTGCTTCTTCAAGTGTCAAAGTCAAACGCGGACTTCCGATTTGTATGAAAACGCGGAGTGGACGTAAACGGCAACGTCGACGTATTTACGGCAACGTTGAGTAAGCTGTCAAATCAAGCTCGGACTCGCAAATGTTAGTTCGCTTAACGCCCGCTGCGCGCGCTCATCAATTTCTCCATACATTTGAAAACGCCAGTCGATCGGTTTGCCGTAACGCCAATTTAGGTGACAACTTAGACTACCGGCTCTGACGTTAGAAGTAAACGTACAAAACTCGCTAAATACTTTTTCTTTTCGCTGTTACCAGCGCCATCTCCCGTCTCTGCCACCACTAGTTACACCGCTATTAAAATAAGCTTAAGCTAAGCAGGCATTGAAGCATACATTACGTAATTTCATTGTATAAAGACAATTATTGATATTCGTTGGTTTCTATTTAATGTATTCTCAAATGGAAATGCTCAAATGCGAATTGCAACGCCATCTGTTGACTTTTATTATTACGCAGTTGACGCATTGGGTAGGCTGCAGCATGGAGGTGAATTTTCCTCACCTCCGTGGGCTGCAGGACGTGCTTAGCCTACAACCTATAGCAGTAGAAGACGACATACTTGCAGTTATACTTGTATTCCAAACCATGGAACAGCTCACATTCGTGATGAAATGCTCTTATCCAACTCAAAAGAAGAAAGTGGTGCATGAAGGGGGCGGGGATTTCAACCCGGACATAGCCGGTAGCCTCAGTTCTCACCTAAGTCGGCGTTTACGTAACTTCGAAGTTCCGTAAAAACGTCAAACTCCATACAAGTTTTTACTAGATATTCTGTGGTTTTACTTCTTCAAGCTGTCAAAGTCAAACTCGGACTTCCGATTTGTATGAAAACGCGGAGTGGACGTAAACCGCAACGTCGACGTTTTTACGGCAACGTTAAGTAAGCTGTCAAATCAAACTCGGACTCGCAAATGTTAGTTCGCTTAAGGGCCTGGTACTAGCCAAATCGCAAAGTTAGACGAGGCACCCCAAGTTAACTAACTAAGTCTGACGAATATAAGTGTCATCCTTACAATATATGATTCCTTGTCTAGGAATCGAATTATTTTCGTTAATGTATGTTTCCTTTTTCTATACAAAATACATTGCGGAAACGGTGTCCATTTCCGAACTTTTTTGACTAAATGTAGAAATCTAAAAGCAAATGGAATTTTTTGTTTATGCATATATGATGTTTTTGCTTATATCTAGAAATCGAATTACTTTCAGATTTCTAATGAGAAAAATCAACTTTTTTATTTTTATTATTATTTAAATAAATGATGGAATAAAAAAATATTAACAATCCATTATCAGTCTGGAGTTCTATTTGGATTTGCTGAAGCGTTTCACTACATATTATTACATTTGTTAAAAAGTGCATTTGTATGGCGCGAGTAGTTGGCTAGTCCTAGCGCCTTAACGCCCACTGCGCGCGCTCTTCAATTTCTCCATACATTCGAAAACGCCAGTTGATCGGTTTGCCGTAAACGCCAATTTAGGTGAGAACTCAGATTGCCCACTCTGTAATGCTAGGCAAGTCGCTACGAGCAGCTCGAAACGTTAAAATTGACATCTATTAAGTGACCTTGCTACTTGGCATGACATAAGCACAAGTATTTGCCATGGCCGTAGTATGCACCATAGAAATAGGATCAAAATGTCAAATCCGAAAAGTACACGACAAAACAAATTCAGTTCTTTTGGTTTAAGGTGGCTTTTCCCGCTACAAACGTGGAAAGAAGATCATGCGCACATTTCTTGTCAGAGATCCAATGTTACACTCAAAACTTCTTTATTTGATCAAACTAGATGTCTAATGACTATTGGCATTGTATAATAGTGTTTGGTTTCTAAATTATAAGGTCCAAAAGTTCGAATTTTTCGAGATTTTTATGCAATAACTTTGAAGGTGGATTACTAAACGATAAAATAAAAATATCTTAAAAATTAGTCTAGCCTGTTTTGCAATCAACTTGTTATTTGTTTGATTTTTGACTACAGCGGTCGTGATTTACATTTAGCTATACTTAAGTCGTTTTGTAATTAAACATTTCGTAAATCTTACCAAATAAAACACTTTGCGCATTGTCTTCTTTGTTGACATGTTGCATCCTCCTCACACGAAGCCTGTCTTTTTCTTTGAAACAGAGAAGGTCCCAAAGCGTAATAGCACGGTTTTCAACCGTGCAGGCGAATGAGTTAGAAAACAATTGCTAATAATTTCTCGCAAGCATGAATGAAATCTTGAATACAAATTTTTGCGCGATCGCGGTATGTAAGATTAGTTATGTCAATACTGTCAATACATTGTCATGCCTTGGTCACTGTTTGCAAATGATGCAATCAGCAATTTTAATGCATTCCGAGAATGCCATAACATCGGTTTGCATGCGAGGCGCAGTCTTGCTCAACCACTTAGTGAGTGATGTAGATCATCCAACTTTCATTTTGCCGCGGCCCGTGGATATTGTGTAGAACACTCCAATCTACCAGATTTTAGTCTGTAATACGGTGCAAGTGAGTTGATATTACCAAATATTTGCCTCGGTGCCTTGGTTCAATGTGCTCACAGATTTCGGTGGGCCATCCCGTTCAACTCCCCATACAAAAGGAGAAAGAAGATCACGCCCATATTTCTTGTCAAAGATCCCAAATTTTGCTCAAAATAGATTTATTTGATCGAACTAGATGTCTGATGACCGTTGGCATTGTAAAATTGTGTTTGGTTTCTAAGTTATAAAGTCCGAAAATTCGAATTTTTTGCGCGTTTTATACAATAACTTTGGAGGTGGATTACTCAAAGATACAATAAAAATATCTTAAAAAGATTAGTCATCAGACATAGCTCATTTAATGAAGATTTATCATCTATTTGGTTGTTGTTAGATTTTTGACAAAGCGGTCGTGGTTTACTTTTAGCTATAAGTCGTTGTGAAATTAAAATTTTCGTAAATCTTACCAAATCATACACTATGCACATTATGTGCATAGTGTAGCACATTGTCTTTTTTGTGGACATGATGCATCTTCCTCATCACGGGGCCTGTCTTATTCTTTGAAACAGAGAATGTCCCAGAGCGCAACAGAACGGTTTTGTACCGTGCCCGCGAATGAGAACAGTTAGTCCCGCCGGGTTGGGCCACCTTAAATGCATCACGTGTTTTTAGGACGCACTGGAAAGAGACATAACTCCAAGTGTCTTGAACTTCAAGGTTCAAGGTCACAGATATCGACGATTCAAGGTATTTGAACTTCAATAGGAATGGGCTTGTTCCATTCTTGCCGTGCATCTTACGACATGCGACTTAGCCCCGGCTGCACGAAGAGACGGCCGAGTAAATCAATATTCAAACACGTCACTTTTAGTGAACCGCATGGAGTTTCTTCCATACTGTCCATACGAAGTGACTTGTTTAATCATACGTTGACGTTGATTTTGATTTTTTGTCCTTTCGTGCACTCGGCCCTTAGAGATTCGTCGTCTGTGGTACGGATTCCAGGTTAAACTATGGGTCCTATGTTTACTAGATAAGTATAAAGTAAGAATTTGTTCTTAAAATTAAAATTCGGACCACGTGATCGAAGCACGAGCAAAGGAGGGGCCATTTGCCATGTATGTAATTAAAGTAATTAAAAGTAATTAAACAGAATGAAGGGCATACGTAAGGTTCAAGATTACGAGTTCAAGATTCTATCAACGTCCTCCGACCGGGTTTTCCTGTTGATTAGTACCGTATGTATGTATGTAATGCGAAAACCCGTTTCTTGTCTCGAGCGCCTCGACTCCGCGAGCCTCATTCTGAGTGCTACCCACTGTCACACCATCGATCAGTCGGCTTCGACTGTCAGTCCATAGCATCTACCGCCCTAGCACCAACACATTCGCAACGAGTACCCGGTGCGATGCTAGGACCATACTTATATTGCTCGGCTACATTGAACTGGGTGTCCAGTTAACCTAAAAATAGCTGGGAAATATATTATTATTTAAATAACGGAACCGTTATTTATACTTCTAACGCATTTACGGGACCGACCAGATTTTTATGTAACTGTAATGATGTTCAAGAAGTGTGGAAACATTAACTATTTAAAAAAGTGAGTTGATATTTAGTGACGAATTCGAACTCACTCTTTCCCACGGAAAACACGGACAATCTTCATTGCCGCTTCAACCATGGGAACTGCGATGGTACCAACTCGGGCTAGTATATATTTAAGTATTAATATGATTAAGAACATTTTACGTGGAATCCGAACCACGGAAAGCTTCCACAGTCAAAAACGGTCACCCATCTAGAACCGAATCACGATCAGAATTGCTTTGCCGTGGTTCCTTACTTTCTAGGTGGTAGGGTAATTCCCGCCCGGGTTGGTACCATCTCATTGAATGAACGATGGTCGAAACGACAGTCCGTATTTTCCATCCATTTCAATGTTGCCGGGAAATATAAGGAGGGCCCTGGCATGGCACCTAGTTCCTATGTGGTGTGTTAGGCGACATTCAGTCTGGTATTAGCCATACATGTCCAGTTACATAAAAAAAACAGCTTATCGAACCGTGAGGCGTCCCGCCACTGGGCTACCCATGCTGACAGAGTCAGTTGGTAACAGAGGTCACGCTATATCGCACTCCTAACTTGTTTTATGTTCTGGGGTAAAAACAAAACTCTGACATTAGTCATTACCTCATCACACTTCTGTTTGGTAACTCATGACCTTAACCTCATTAGAGACAAAATAATTCGCGTTCAGTCGACAACTGACAGTCGCTACGTGAGTGCCGGGCCTTGTGTCTGACTGGTTTGATTTTCTCTCGCTGATGCTCGTGCTTCGCTAGTAAACTTCAGTGGTTCGCGGAGATCGCGTGTCTGTGGCGGTGTAAGTATTTTTTATATTTTTTCGATAAGGAATGCGTGGACGAATAAATTCTTGTTGTAAGTATAGGAAAATTTAGAGTAATTTTACTAAATGTTAATTGTCGATTCAGCTCGAAATATTGAAATGAACAATTCGGCGATCAATATTATTTGGATTGCGTTTTCTATCCCTTGTTACAATAGAACTTTTGGCACCGCAAGTTTAATGACAGCGACCATGAACATTCGGAAACAGATGTCGTCAGAAAATAATGCATTGCCGCCTAGCCGGCTTCGGGGCCTTTTCACGCTTTTGGTTCTCAAAGATCAAAATTAAGCGCCATGATCTCTTGCCATGGTATTATTATTTCATTTGATACTTTTTAGGGTTCCGTGCCCAAAGGGTGCCAACGGAACCCTATTACTAAGCCTCCGCTGTCCGTCCGTCCGTCTGTCACAGGGCTGTATCTCTTGAAACGTAATAGGTGGGCAGCTGAAATTTTCACAGAGTATTTTATTTTGCCGCTATAACAACAAATAGGTAACATTATAAACCGGCCAAGTGCGAGTCGAACTCGCAAACGAAGGGTTCCGTACCATCGTACAAGATTGAACACAAAAAAATCACGTTTTTGTATCGAGGCCCCCTTTCATTTGTATTATTTTTAAATTTTATCTATCCGACAAACGGACAGCGGAGGATTAGTAATAGGGTTCCGTTGGCACCCTTTGAGTACGGAACCCTAAAAATAATAAAAATTGAAAACGGGCCCCATACAAAAAACCTGACTTTTTGTGTCAAATCTTGTAGGATGGTACGGAACCCTTCGTGTGCGAGTCCGACTCGCACTTGGCCGGTTTTTGTTTATTTTTATGTTATAATATGCTCAAAGAGATTGGCAATCAAATATTTTTATACGTTGAAGCGTGAAACAATAATTAAATTAAATAAAGGAAGTCTTTGGGTGTATTCAACACTAAACACCAATCACACACATGTAAAAACGGGCAGGTATGCAAATGCTAATTGATAGAGTGACCAATATACGTTACCTTGGAGTGATACTTGACGAAAATGTATGCTGGAAAATACATATTACTCGATCAGTGAGTAAAATAAGAAGTATCATATAGCGTATACGTAATTAAATATAACGTATTTTGAACTCTGTCAGTATCGGCTTTGATATGGTATCTCCCCATGGGGTGGTAAGTCGAGGTGTAAGTCCCATGTTTTGAGTGTATTTTTTTTTATTTCGAACGTTCTTCTAACTAAAACACCAGTAACAAAAAAAAATACTCTTGTGACTCATGCCTACTGCGTTCGTTTTGCAAATCACACGGCCGTGCCAGCTACTGGAACTAGGACTGCGCAATATTTCCGGTGGTTTTTGGGTCCACATCAATATAACAAAGTTGATAAAATTAAAGGTAAGTATACGAACACTTACCTGGACTCATTAATGTCGTAAGGTCATAAAAAACCTCTTGCTCCCAATTGACCGCGAACATACGGAAGTGTTAGGGCTTACTGTATCACGCTAGCCAGTAACTAAGGCTGAGATAAATAGTCGTAACAGAAACTAAGACTAACGAAAAGTAGTACTTTGTGACGTCAATTTGCGTTACTTTAAGGTTCCGTCCATACAAAATGTGTCAAAGTGACGTCACAAAGTTCTACTTTTCGTTAGCCTTAGTTTTTGTTACGACTATTTATCTCAGCCTAAGTGAGCTTGTGAGTTAATTTCTTGCCTGGAAAAGTCTAAGGCTGAGATAAATAGTCGTAACAGAAACTAAGGCTGAGATAAATAGTCGTAACAGAAACTAAGACTAACGAAAAGTAGTACTTTGTGACGTCACTTTGCATTACTTTGAGATTTCGCCCATACAAAATATGTCAAAGTGACGTCACAAAGTACTACTTTTCGTTAGTCTTAGTTTTTGTTACGACTATTTATCTCAGCCTAAGACTAACGGAAAGTAGTACTTTGTGACGTCAATTGGCATTAACTACTTTGAGATTTCGTCCATACAAAAAGTATCAAAGTGACGTCACAAAGTACTACTTTGCGTTAGCATTAGTTTTGGTGACGACTATTTATCTCAGCCTTAGTCTGAGATAAATAGTCGTAACAGAAACTAAGACCAAGGAAAAGTAGTACTTTGTGACGTCACTATGACACATTTTGTATGGACGAAATCTCAAAGTAACGCAAATTGACGTCACAAAGTACTACTTTTCGTTAGCCTTAGTTTCGGTTACGACTATTTATCTCAGCCTTAGTTTCTGTTACGACTATTTATCTCAGCCTTAGTTATAGTTCATGTTTAAGCACTTCTGTTTATCTAAAAAACTCTTACGAAAAGTAATGATTAGATACCTGCACTATCCTTATGTGAAATACCTGATAATATTACTTAATTTTAGTTTTCTTTATGGACTTCTATTTGTCTACTAAATTCATGATAAAAGTAACAATTCGATACCAATGCTTGCTTTACTTACAAATTACCCTAATCACAATTAATATTACCACTTTATATAATGGTGTGTCGTATCTTTGCAGCGAGCATAATCTTTGTCATTCAGTGGCAACAGTGAGGTTAGATTTAAATCTCCTGTATAGATTGTACCTAAGTATTGCATGTGACTGAAATGTTTGTAAAACACAATAACAGTGTGTAGGTGGACATTGTATAAATACAATTGAAGACAATTAGCCTACCACCTCTAATACAGACTTTGGGCTAGTTTGAGTGGTAGGGAATATTTTTTGTTAACAATTGTAAGAATAAATAATAAATAAATGAATAGTAAATAGTTAAAATTTAGGATGATAAAAAATTGCCTTGTGGAATAACCACATGTGAGTCACACAAATACATGTGAAACCATACATTTGCAAAAGAAGTTGCCTGTAAGTTCTTCTTGACGTGATTGTTGAACTGGCCAAATGATAAAACATGATAAATCCGAGTGCACCGTACGCCTATTAAGCAGAGCAGCAGAAATGTTCATGTTGAAAATCCTATTCGTCATAAATTTTTAGCGTTAATGTATTAACCAAAATCTATGAACCTCTAAGAAATAAAAAAATCCCAGGGCATCGATCAATGCACCACGAATTGAATACTACATCTACTTCTTGCCTAGAAATAAGCCACCACGAAATCCTAATAAATGCGCCATAGTCCACACTTGACTGAGACAGACGTGCATCGGTAACCTAGAAATGTTGCAAGAATTCTAACAATGGAGCTCGCTGAGGGTAATTAATGCATTGGACCAGATTTTAATTAGTTAATGAGTCATTGACTCACTAACCTTTTCACAACTCACATACTCGTACTTCCCCTAGTGTAATTGCTTGTAGGAATATTGTTCCGAAAACGTTATTTTATGGATACAAGTTTTATTTTTATGATACTGTTACGCGGGTAGGGTGCAGATTAGAGAAGAAAACACCAATACTCAACACTCTTCCTTTATTTTGAATAATTCACAAGCAAACTCACAAATACAATTTCACACTAGGTTAATTCAAACACTAATTTACAAACTATATCACTCACTTCACTGATTCACTTCAGAGCTAGTTCACTGCACTTCTATATCGCTTGTTGTCGCTCACTTCGCTTCCAAAAATAGACTGCCGCCCTCAGCGCCTTGGGCGCCTTTTATATCGGTGGAGCTTCTTTCCAGAACACTCCACCGATTTCTAGGCGCCCATGTAGGGCAGCAGTCGAGAACAATCTCCCTCGAGACATTACTAGAATGTCCGAGATTTGTTTCTGAAGTCAGCTGGACGAGGCGTCACTTTATATGGGACGACAGTGATGCGATAGCCTGCGCAATGCAATAAGACAAGTAGCGCCATCTACTGAAATTCGAAGGAACCATTTGGCGCACTTTGGTAGTGTATCAGCGCTATGTCTTCGCAGCGGGGCGCGCTCGTAACACTGCCTCCTCCTTAGTTATGCTCGTCTCGAGCATAATTGTCTCCGTGGTATCGGGCCAGACGATCTACGTGCACAATCTTTTCCCGACATCTATCATTCCGGCGGATACGATATGTCACGTCATTGATTTTAGTCACCACTCTATATGGGCCTTCCCATTTTGGTTGCAGTTTGGGACTTTTTCCTTTTTTTCGTAATGGATTATGTAGCCAAACTAAAGATCCTTCTTCAAATACATTTCCATTAGCTTTGCGGTCGTAACGTGTTTTCATCCGCTCGCTTGCTCGTAGACCAGCCTCTCTGACACGTTTATAAACAGTGTCCATTTTTTCTCGCAGATCTGACACATACTCTGTTACACAATGGGATGCCTCTGGTGGAATTCCTGTCAGAAGGTCAGCTGGTAGTCTGAGTTCGTGTCCAAAATTTATGTAGGCTGGAGTTTCATCTACGCTTTCATGCACAGCGGTTCGGTATGACAGCAGAAACAGCGGAATATACTGGTCCCAATCCTTTTGATGGTCTTCTACCAATTTGGCCAAGTGTCTTTCCAATGTCTGATTAAATCGTTCCACCATGCCATCTGACTGTGGGTGGTATGGGGTTGTCCTGGTCTTATGGATTCCCATTATTCGACATGTCTCCTGAAACACTCGGGATTCGAAGTTTCTGCCTTGATCAGTGTGTATCTCGAGAGGTACTCCATAGCGACAGAAAACTTCGTGGACCAATTTCTGTGCTACCGTGATCGCCTCTTGGTTTGGTATGGCAAATACCTCAGGCCACTTAGTGAAATAATCCATTACAACCATAAAGTAACGGTTGCCGTCATTTGTCGGAGGAAAAGGGCCAGCCACATCAAGAGCAATTCTCTCCCACGGAGCTCCAACATTGTACAATTTTAAAGTTCCCTTGCTCCGTGTATGAGGCCCTTTAACAGCGCTACAGATCGTGCATTTACGGCACCAATCTTCTACATCATCGCGACAATTTATCCAGTAGAACCGTTGTCGTATCTTCAGGAGAGTTCTCTTTATTCCCAAATGTCCACCTGAAGTTCCATCGTGCAGGCATTGAAGAACTTCTTTAATCTTAGATCTGGGGATGACTAATTGCAGAGAAGTATCCTTTCCGTTAGGTGTTTCCCATTTTCTGTACAATATTCCGTCATGAAGTACCAGGCTCGACCACTGCGCCCAGTAACTTTTAGTCGCTGTGCTCATTGCAGAAATATCTCTCCATTCTGGCTTTGTCTCTCCTGCTCTCTTCCAGTGAATAATGGGCATCAGATCATCGTCCCCCTCCTGGGCTAGCTTCATGTTTTCATTGCTCCATTCTTCGCTGATGTTATCCGTTCGGATGGCCTTTAAATGAACGGTCTCCTTTATCTCCTCCCTGATGCAGTGCTTACACTCTTCTGGGCAGGGTCGACGAGACAAAGCGTCAGCATTTCCATGGGTTTTACCACTCCGATGCTCTGTATCGAACTGATACTCTTGGAGCTGTTCCAGCCAACGTGCAACCTGCCCTTCTGGATTCTTAAACTGAAGCAGCCATTTCAAAGCAGCGTGGTCAGTCCTCAAGCGGAATCTTCGGCCGAGAAGATACTTGTTGAAATGCTGCAAAGTCTTCACTACTGCTAGAAGCTCTCGTCTTGTCACACAATAGTTCCGTTCTGGTTTTGAAAGGGATTTGCTGAAATAACCAATAACGATCTCCTTGTCCCCATGACGTTGTGAGAGTACACCGCCGATTCCGGTATTACTTGCGTCTGTGTCGACTATGAACTCTTTATCGGCTTCGGGGTAGCCCAAGATTGGAGTGTTACAGAGATGTTGCTTAAGTTCTTGAAACGAATTTGCGCAGTCCTCGTCCCAATTGAATTGACGCTTATCTTCTGTAAGTCGATGCAGAGGCTTAGCAATCTCGGAGAAGTTTCGGACAAAACGGCGGTAATATGAGCACAGTCCTAAAAAGGCACGAACTTCAGTCTTATCCTTTGGAATTGGCCACTCCTGTACGGCTTCGATCTTCTTTGGGTCAGTTTGGATGCCATTTCCGGAGATAACGTGACCCAAATAGCTAACCTGACGCTTGAAGAAAGAACACTTCTTGCCACTTAGTTTAAGGTTAGCTTGGCGAATCTTGCTCAAAACGTTCTCCAAATTCTTGATGTGCTCGTCAAATGTCCGCCCTAATATGATTATATCGTCCAAGTACACCAGACAAGCTTCCCCGATCAGCCCAAAAAGTACTCGTTCCATAAGCCTCTCGAAGGTTGCGGGAGCATTACAAAGTCCAAACGGCATCACTTTGAATTGCCACAGCCCATGCCCTGTCGTAAACGCTGTCTTCTCTTTGTCTTTGTTGTCGATTTCCACCTGCCAGTAGCCGCTTTTCAGGTCCAGGGTTGTGAACCACTTCATGCCACTCAATGTATCCAGCGTGTCATCAATTCTAGGAATTGGATAGCTGTCCTTTTTCGTTACATCATTTAAACGTCGATAGTCCACACAAAATCTGTTGCTGCCATCTTTCTTCTTTACCAGAACTACGGGTGAACACCATGGACTTGATGAAGTCTCTATAACATTATTTTTCTGCATGTCCGCTATCATTCTCTGAACTTCTTCTTCTTTAGCTACGGGAACGCGGCGTGGCCTCTGACGTATTGGAAGAGCATCTCCTGTGTCGATGCGGTGCTTAACCATGCTTGTTCTCCCAATGTCTCCGTCGTGCGAAGAGAAGATGTCTGAATATCGCATAAGTAGATTTGTTGCTTTCTTGAAATCATCAACAGTCAGGTCCCGTCTGCTTTCTTCCAAAAGAGTGGACACTTTAGATCTCCCTGTGTCCAATTTATCTGAGGAAATTTCATCACATTTGCGTAGCCAGGAAACTTCTTCTTTGCCACATATTAGCACGCCATTTGCCACATCTATTTTACAGTTGTTAGTTCTCATAAAGTCCAAACCTAGAATGCAATCATCGATGATATCTGCTAAAACGGCGGTATGACGATAAGTCTTACATCCAATTTTAATCGTAACTTCTATCTCTCCATAAACGGGTATGTGCTGGCCGGTAGCTGTCTGAAGCCTGCAACCATTAAAATACTGGCGACGATTCCATATGACGCGGCCAAAGGTTTTTGACTTAACGATTGTACGGGATGCTCCGGTATCCAAGGTCAAGTTGCATTGTATCCCGTTCACTTGCCCTTCAACGAGCAGGCTGTTTCCAGTACATGCCTGCGAAATTGTGACTTTCGGGGCTTCTATTTTACCAGCCAGCATCCGCCCCCCGGTTCTGGCCTTTTCATCTTCATTTGCAGCATCAGGCCTTTCGGTTTGATTTTTGGGGCAGTTGGTTCGAAGGTGCCCCAGTTCATTGCACTTGTAGCACCGGGGAGTAAATTTACGTCTTGCAGGTGATCTGGTTTCCGACGTCACCACTTCTCTTATTCGATGCGCTCGGGGATCTGATCGAACCGCTTCGACCTCCAACGCGTGGGCAAGAGCGTCCTTCAACGTTGCGTGGTGACTTAATCGTACAGCAGCTCGTACTTCGATGTCCCTGATGCCATCCACGAAAGCCTGCACCAAGTAATCTTCCAACGAAGAATTCGATGATGATTGATGGGCCTTTCGGACAAGTTTTTCGATTTCCAGTGCCCACTGTTGAAGTCCTTCACTTGCTCGTTGTACTCGATCACGAAGTTGAGCTCGGTAGACGTGTTCCAAATGCTTGTCGCCAAACCTTGACTCCAGTGCTTCTAAAAGTCCGTCATAGGTGATTCGGGGACCTAAAGCCTCGAGAACATGGAGTGCCTTGTCCCGAAGTCCTAAGGTCAAAGCAGTTCGTGCTTGGTTCTCATTCCATCCATTTGCAATAACCACTGATTCAAACTGAAGTTTGTAAGCGGCCCAGGATGTCAAACCATCGAAAGGAGGAACCTTAAATCTTGCTCCTGCTGTTGCAGATGAAGATACAGTTACTCCACAGGTCTTGATTTTCTCCATTTCTTCGGATATCTTTGACTCAAGCCCGTTCAGTCGCTCTTCATGGCGCCCGAGAGTTTGGTCTTGCTCTTCGATCTTAGAGTTGACCTCATCAAGCTTCTCCTTTATTTTGGCATTGGATTCCCTAACGGCCCACATCAGTTCTTGCTGCTGCTCCTCCTGACGGCGAGCATGTTCCTGCGCCTGCTCCTCTTGACGGCGGGCCTGTTCTTCCTGACGGCGGGCCTGTTCTTGCAACTGCTCCTCTTGACGGCGGGCCTGTTCTTGCATGAAGGTCATCAATGCGTTCAAGTCCAAGGCAGGAGTTTGCGTCATTAATTGATGGCTCTCGAATTCTTGAGTTCCTGAGGCTGCTGCATCCTCGGCCGGTGTTGTGTCGGCTGCCGTCTGGCTCCTGGTCCTCACGCCTTCCTGGTCTTCTCTCGGTGTAATCGGCATCTCTAATCCCCGCTTCTGACACCAATTGTTACGCGGGTAGGGTGCAGATTAGAGAAGAAAACACCAATACTCAACACTCTTCCTTTATTTTGAATAATTCACAAGCAAACTCACAAATACAATTTCACACTAGGTTAATTCAAACACTAATTTACAAACTATATCACTCACTTCACTGATTCACTTCAGAGCTAGTTCACTGCACTTCTATATCGCTTGTTGTCGCTCACTTCGCTTCCAAAAATAGACTGCCGCCCTCAGCGCCTTGGGCGCCTTTTATATCGGTGGAGCTTCTTTCCAGAACACTCCACCGATTTCTAGGCGCCCATGTAGGGCAGCAGTCGAGAACAATCTCCCTCGAGACATTACTAGAATGTCCGAGATTTGTTTCTGAAGTCAGCTGGACGAGGCGTCACTTTATATGGGACGACAGTGATGCGATAGCCTGCGCAATGCAATAAGACAAGTAGCGCCATCTACTGAAATTCGAAGGAACCATTTGGCGCACTTTGGTAGTGTATCAGCGCTATGTCTTCGCAGCGGGGCGCGCTCGTAACAATACCTATATGATATGTATGCATGATAACTTTTCGGATGCACGGTAGCATTTCCAAATTCCTCTTGAAGGAAATATTTCACCGAAGATTAGTGGTTGACGACTAGTTTATTATGAAATGAAATGAACATTGCACTGACGTCGTTGCTAAACCTTACCGCCTTTTACCTGTCGGGAGAACATCAAATCATAGACTCATGATTGATAGAGGATCAAATTATTACTCACGCGTCAACGGGCTTGGAATGCGAAGTGATTTTAAAGAGCGACTGGTTTTCTATTATTGAGCGCACTGAAATAAATACCTACTTTATGTGCCGATATGGACATTTAAGAACAAGTTCTGATGAGCCAGGTGCCCATGACTTCCTTGTTCGTTTCATTGCTATTGTAACCCGCAACACTGATCTCTAGAAGTTAAAATAAACGTTTAACCCTATATTCGAGACCACTTCGGAAAGATAGTTGGCTCCAGAAAGCACTTTCTATTCCAAAACTTACAAGGGGACTGCGAAAACCATCTGTTTGTTATGACCTTCCCAAATTGAGCAGGTCATAAAGCAGCAGAAAAAAGGACTGGGAACAGCACAGAGCTCTGCGGTACGCCGGCATTCACTGAGATGGCTTTGAAGCAACAACCGTCCACCAAGTCTTTTATGTTGCGGCCATGCAAAAAATCAGCGATTCAGTCACACAGGTCAGGTCAAAGACCATAGGGGGCAGCTAGGAAGGCAGTGCCTTGTCCAGACCCGGTCAAACGCTTTTGCGATTTCCAAGCCGATAGCCATTCCTATGCCGTGATTTTTGATCGCATCGCACATCGCATTACAAATCATATTCATATTACAGCCAAATACAACCGGGAAATGTTCAGACCAAATACGTCATTTAATACTCTTACATTAGTAATCGTCACAAAAGCTGCTTTCGTTACTACGTTATGATATTAGCCCAATACACCACATTCCCGAAGGAATTAGAGGCCATGCCAGGACCTTCCCTTTATGAGCACGGCTACATTGAACTGGATGGAAAAAACGGACCGTCCACCACCTGGGTGTTCCCAGTGCTGATCCCACCATTAATTCTGATAGTGTGCTACTCTCTTCCTAACATACAGTAATTCGTTATTTCCAAAGATGCTCATGACCGAAGCATGGAAGTCCACCACCTGGGTGTTCCAAGTGCTGATCCCACCATTAATTCTGATAGTGTGCTACTCCCTTATTAACATATCAAATTATTATTTCCAGAGATGCTCATCGCCGAAGCGTGGAAGTCCGACCACCTGTACTGGGTGCTCCCGGTGCTGATAGCCCTCGGCGCGCTGCTCGCCTGCGGCGCCCTCCTACTGGTGGCGTCGCTGCGTCTCTACGCGTACCTCACGTGCGGCCACTACCGGAGCGGCGCGAGGATGGACGGGCGTACCGTGATGGTGACGGGCTGCACCAGCGGCATCGGCCTCGAGACGGCCAAGGAGCTGGCGAAGAGGGGCGCCAGGGTCATCATGGCGTGCCGCAACGTGGAGGCGGCGAACAAGGTTAAAGGTGAGGAAGCATGACATCCTTTACCTGGTGACCGGTAGCAAAGATGCAAAGCGCTACTAAGCATACTTCTACGTATACCCACCGCCAAACCTCAATCGGCGCAGTCGTAGGTACTTCCCCAGTAACGTCATAATTATAGTCGTGGCTTGAAAAAATATATTAATGCAAGTAACGGGACATAGACGTGCCAAGTTTTACATGGATTCCGAACCACGGCCAAGCTCAACTTTGACCCACCCAGTAATCGACTGCTCCCAGTGCTGCTTTAACCTCAAGAGTGAAAACAAACGACCCTGCGACATATTTCATTATAATATTCAGTTCATGCGATTATTTCATGAACGCATTACAACAATTATACTATGATATTGTATTCGCGAAGCCCAAAGGTTTTTCTGCGCTTGACAACCTGGTTTCGTGCGCTTGCATTTGAAACTTTGTAATTTTTTATACATACCAATCAATTCGCATACATAAACCCAAGGAAAAAGATTCACCTAACTATACCAGTTTATTTTAATCAAAAATTCTTTGATCTCTATCTTTAGTTTTGATATGGCAAATATTTTTTCAAGCCTGGATTCAAGGAAATAAATAATCTAGGAACTTATGTTGTTCCTATTTGAAAGAAATTTACAATTGTGATACTTCACTCAATAACTGTAAGGAAACTGTATGGTTCGAAGTCTAAAGTGTGGCGTTAACAGTTATGTCGTATGTATAAACTATGCTTCAAAATCGTTCATACATTCTTGCCCTTTTAAAACTTAGCATTTCCACTGGAGTTCAACCTAAAGATCTTTGCTAGCGTAAAAACGGATGCATTTGTTTGTATGCATGGTTTTTAAGTGCTTGCTCGTTAACGATTCTCGTCCCCATCGCTCGTGATACGGTGCCATGACTACTGACCCCTTTGTCTTTGAACATCAGTTCAAAATCCAAGGCGTCCGAAGGTCCTTATTTCATCCTTTTGCCCAAGTGCCCTCCTTCGTTGCTTTTCAGATGAAATCATCGAAAGCACGAAAAACACCAAAGTTGTCGTCAAGAAACTGGACCTCAGCTCATTCGCATCCATTCGCGAATTCGCCGCCGACATCAACAACACCGAAGAGCGCCTGGACGTCTTAGTACATAACGCGGGTTACGCCGGCAGCTTCAAAAAGGAAAAGTCCGTGGACGGAATCGAACTCACCATGGCAACGAACCATTACGGACCGTTTCTACTCACACACCTCCTCATCGGACTCTTAAAGAAGAGTGCTCCCTCTCGAATAATCGTTATAGCTTCATCGCTCTACAGAATCGCCTCGGTAAACCTGAATAACCCCAACCCCCTCACAACCCTTCCCGGATACCTCTATTATGCTTCCAAGTACGCTAACATCTATTTCACAAGGGAACTGGCCAGAAGACTCGAAGGCACTGGGGTCACTGCCAACTGCCTACACCCCGGGCTGATCGACAGCGGAATTTGGCGTAACGTCCCAATTCCCCTCAGCTGGGGTCTCGCCCTAATCAACAAGTGCTTCTTCAAGACGCCAGTACAAGGTTGCCAGACCACTGTGATGCTCGCGGTGGACGAAAGCCTCAAAGAAGTGACCGGGAAGTACTTTTCCGACTGCCACGAGAGCAGCTTGTCGAGTGCCGCGAGCGATATGAATAATGCGAAGAAATTGTGGGAAATTTCTGAACAAATGGTCAAACTGGAAGAAAGCGACCCTAGAATTTAAGGAGTTGAATGCTTTATGTACGCTGTGTAATGTTTTTATAAGTAAATGCATTTTATAGTAATATTAACCTTTATTTTTATAAATACTACGTTAAAGTACAGTCGTTTACAGCATGTCCAATACTTTGGTTATAAGGGAATACTGATCTGCTCGACATGAGAAATAAGTACAGAAAGTTTTGGGCACTGGCCACTTGTAATAAAAGAATAAAAAGCCAATTACGAAATTAGAAAATAAAACTACTTTTTAATTTGCAAGGCTATCCTTTGTCTTGTCATCATGGCGTCATTCTGAAAATTGTGTGTCAAGACTTAACTCGAGATTTTTATAGCTATGATTTTTTACGGCTTTCACTGTAGTTGCCAGAGACTCAAATTGTAGACCTGATGATGCATCCGCCATACAGCCCTTGCACCTTGTGACTCCTTTTTGTTTGAACTAAAGATTAGCTTAGAGGTTTTTTACAAGCCTGGCATATACTTTGCAAAACAGTAAATTTATAAAGGTTTTATTTATCAGAATTCAGAAACTTTCAATAATCCCTCAGTAAAACACAGTTTTCCCGAGTTTTTTTTAATTCTAGAGGGTGTCTAATTATTTGAACCATCTTGAATTACACCTGGCATTAAAAAAATACCCACAAAATAAAGTCTACAAAAAATATTCTTATGTTAATTGGTGTGAAAGTAAACATCTGTACTTACAATTACTATTTGTACAATTTTTATATTATTTATTTATATGGTTGAGTACAATTACTTTGAAGAAATATGTAAAGAATGTTTTTAAATAAAATCTGTTTGTTTATGATGTTGTCTCGTCTATCCCGTCCTTTATGATTCGGCCCATATCCATCCCGGAAAAGCTATGGAAAAATATACAGGTTGCACGGAAACAAGTAATCAGTGTCAAAAGAGGTTGATACTGATTTTTTTCTGAACATATTTTATTCTACGACTTTTGTTTTAAAGACCAAACAAATTAATCCACGCTATATCTTTTATAGATAACTTACATAAAAAACTTATCAATTTTTTGCACAGAATTGCATGCAGTACATTAAAAGGTTGTGAATAGAGTTTAGTAACACAAACCAGAATCTTTAAATTTAGTCAGTATGATCGGACAAATTACTTTATCTCATAAAAAAATAATTGTCTACGCTGTGTAAAGTTAAGTATTCAAGTAGGAAATGGACAAAATTTAAGTAAAAAGTACTTAACGACAAATAATTATTTCAAGGAACAAGCAAAACGCTCCACTGCCAATAAACAATTTATGCCTCTTTACTGAGGTAGGTAGGTACTCCAGAAGTCGAGCAGTCACCAGTCACATAATGCGATCCGATGGGTGCCAATTATTAGAATTCCGTCGAGAAAAACGCTTTGAAAACCGCTATAAAACTGTTTTTACGACTAAACGATTCCTGATTCCTGATCACGGAATTCTACTTTACATGCACACATACAACCGGGTGTCCGTTCCCATGTCTATATGAACCTAAAGAACGAAGTGTTTGTGGTCCTCCAAACAAACAAACGGTGACAGTTAATATGCGACCAATGCCGATTCGATCACCGTACGATGCTTCGACAGGTCGTGACTTGGTCTGGTCTGAAAAGCTGAATTAATGTTTTACCTTTTGTTGCACAGGGGATAAGTAGCGAAGATTGTTTTTGTCAAGCGCGACATACAGCTTGAAGAGCGGATTTCGCTAAGATTTGCCGAAGATGCCGGCCGGCCAGGTCCTTCTTCATACCATGTTTGAAGGACCCCAGGTTGTATTTTGGGGGAAATACCTCGGAAGGAGTCGATTCCATTATTTACCGACCCAATAGACTAGAGGATAGGTTGGTTCTTATATTTGGAATGTCGACTGTGAGTGGATGCAGCTGCCTGTCCCGCGTTGAACAAAGGTAGGAAGGGGACGGAGGGACAGAGTTAAACAGCTCTGGCGAGCATTCTCCATGGTATAGACAGAGACCCAATATACCTTCTTAGTAGGAGTCGTATTCACTACGTATAATATTCACAACGTATAATAGTATTTTTTTCCAAAAAATTAAAACCATGCATATCGTATAATATTCACAACGTATAATATTCCTAACATGAATTCACAAAAAAAGAAAACCATGCAGAACGTATAATATGCCAAGAAGCACTGCATAAAGCGCCCTAATAACGATACATTTAAGGCTGAAATTACTACGAATCGATATTTGTTGAAGAGTAACAATTTGCTAGAACGCTAATTGAGACGGTCGAAAAGTCGCGTGCGAGTATACGCTTTAAAAGTATATTCATAAGGGCGCTTATCGTATGAAAAGTTTTTGGATTATATGATATGCATGGTTTTATTTTTTTGTTAAATAAAGATCATAATATTATACGTTGTGACTATTATACGTTATGCATGGAGAAATAAGTAATTTTATTTTTTAAACTTCTTCATGCACTACGTATAAGATTATACGATCTGCCGATTATACGTTGTGCATGGTTTTAAAATTTTGTTAAAATATGACATTATACGATCTGCATATTAGACGTTCTGCCGTTCCCCCCTTAGTAGGAGGGTCTCTAAATTCAGGGATACCTCTAGGACAGATTGTGGTAAAAGCACAACTATGTAGCATCATCACTCGTTAATGTTATTCAATTTATCACTTCGAATCATTTATGCAATACTTGTGGTGTATTCATTCGTGTTTTATATAAGTAAGCTAGCGCCATCATGTAACATGACACGTTTGCAGCAACATGTACAACATCCTTCTCGATCCTTATCTTGACAAGTTTAAAATAATGTTGAAACAAACATGCTCCGGCAAATTTTTCGAAACAAGTTAAAATCACAGATCAGCAAACTTGCGGCAACCGCCCTTGCTATCTGGGTATCTTCCTGGGCAGGTGAGCTGCCGAAACGATGGACGGCAGCCTTCTATGATTCACGGCCGGCCAGACCGGGCCCTGCACTACCTGTCGTCAGGTGGGCAACGCCGCGAACTGCTTGCCTACGTGACTTGTAACCAAATGTGATGGCGTGTCCAGTCAACCTTGCGATATCAGCCTCAATGGCCCAGTGGCGCGACGCTCGCTCTCCGAAGTTAAGCAAAGCTGGGTCCGGTCTGGTCTTGGATGGGTGACCATTCGACCGTTGAGAGGCTGGCCGTGGTTCGGATTCCACGTTAAACTGTAGGTCCCCTTAAGTAATACTAGGTGGTAGGGTTTATCCCGCCCGGGTTGGTACCATCGCATTGGATGAACGATGGTCGAAGCGGCAATGAAAATTGTCCGTGTTTTCCATCCAGTTCAATGTAGCCGTGCAATATAAGGAAGTTCCTGGCATGGCACCTAGTTCCCATGTGGTGTGTTGGGCTAATACCATGACAGAAGGTGTGGTATTAGCCATCCATGTCCAGTCACATAAAATTAAAAATACCAAAAACTCGCTCCCAATGCAAGGGAAGAAATACAGTGAGGCCCTATTTGTATTTTGTTTACGTGTCGGAACCCATGGTGCTAAGCGGCTCGTCACTTAGTGGCGCAGGGACTTGCCTTGGATGCCACGGAAGTTCGATCTCCTGTGCTAGGAGATCAAAGTGCTGATCTACCATTACTCCGCTAGTTTGCTAATCTCTTCCTAACAAGCGGATCAAGCAAATAGTGTAGTTTGACTACCAGAAATTGAATAAATAAACGCCGAAGTGTAGAAATGCGACCTCATGTAATAGGTGTTCCAAGTGGTGTTCCTACTTTTAATTCAGATAGTGTGCTACTTTCTTCCTTACATACAGCAACTCGTTATTTCCGGAGAAGCTCATCGCCGAAGCGCGGAAGTCTGGCGACCTGTCCTGGGTGCTCCCGCCGATAGCCCTCTGCTCCCTCCTGCTGGAGGCGTCTCCACGCGTTCCTCACGTGCGGCAGGAGCGACGCCGTGCTGGCGACGAGCCTCGAGACGGCCAAGGAGCTGGTTATGACGGGTGCCAGGTTGCCGGAATTTGGAGGCGAACAACATTCAATTGAGCCGTGAGGATGCATCACGTCAGAGCAATGGTAGAGATATATTAGGTTGGGGAAAAAGTTTCTTCGCATTTTTTAAGAAAATTCAAAACATTTTTTAATATGGTTTATTTACATTTAACTAAAGTATGTAGGTACCATTTTGTTCGATAACTTTTTGCCATCTTGTAGGTAGGGATCCCATTGCTATAGAAATATTGGGACTTCTGATCAATATACCGCGACAAGTGGTTTTGGCAGTCCTCTCATGATGTTAACCTGACACTGCCTAAAGAATTCTGAAGAGACCTAAACAGGTGGAAATCTGAAGGTGCAAGGTCAGGACTATACGGCGGATGCATTAACACCTCCCAGCCAAACTCTCTTAGTTTTTGCTGAGTGGCTAAAGATGTGTGAGGTCTAGCGTTATCATGATGAAAAACCACACCCCTTCTGTTTATTAATTCCGGCCGCTTTCTCTCAACTTCTTGCTTTAATCTCATCAGTTGTTCGCAGTAGAGTTCAGAATCGATGGTCCTGCCTGGTGGTAACAGCTCATAATGAATAATGCCCTTCCAATCCCACCACACACACAGCATCACCTTGTTGCGAGTTAACCCGGGTTTCGCCACAGTCTGTGAAGCTTGACCGGCCTTTGACCACGACCTTTTTCGCACGTTCTTGTCGTACGTGATCCACTTTTCATCACCAGTTATCAGCTTCTTCAAAAATGGTTCGGTTTCATTACGTCGTAATAAAGAATCACAAATGAGTACACGGTTCATTAGGTTTCCTTCAGTGAGCTCGTGAGGTACCCAAATATCGAGCTTTTTTGTGTACCCAGTTTTTTTCAAATGCGCCAAAACTGTTTTGTGGTCAATTCCTAGTTCTTCAGCTACGTCGTAACTACTGATATGCCGATCTTGCTCCACTTTTTCAAAAATGGCATCCATTTTATCCGTAATAGGGCGACCAGAGCGACGTGCATCTTTGACATCAAAATTTCCGGATTGAAAATGCTTAAACCAAATTTGTGCTACTCTCACAGACACTGCACTAGGTCCATAAACATCGCAAATTTTTTTCGCGGCTTGCGTTGCATTTTTACCTTTTTTGTAGTAAAATTTTAAAATGTATCGAATTTCTTCATTAGATTCACTCATTTTGACAGTACGAAAAACAAATGAGAATCACACATTTTCCTAATTTGAATTTGGAATTATGTTCTTTAAAATTTAAACTTTCAATGATACCAAAACCAGCCAGATACAAATAGTATAGCCAAAGAGATTTTATTACAAGTTCATACATACTATAATGCGAAAAGACTTTTTCCCCGACCTATTATTATGGAGTGCATAGCGGTACTATTATAGCATACTTCTTTCGCTTTTTGCTGGCGCTAACTTTCTGAAAATTGTCTAGAACCCCTGTGTAAACCCTTCTGTTTAAGGTGGGCCTTCCCGCTCAACTCCCCATACAAACGTGGAAAGATCATGCGCACATTAATTTTCTGACATACAAAATTATACCCAAAACAGCTTTATTTGATCAAACTAGATGTTTGATAACCGTTCAATATAAAATTGTAGATGCTTTCTAAGATATAAAGTCCGAATGTTCGACATTTTCATAAAATAAATTTGGTTGTGGATTACTCAACGATAAAACCAAATAATCTAAAAAAATACTATGCGCATTGTTTGCTTTGTGGACGTGTTGCATCCTACTCATTACGAAGACTGTATTTTTCTTTAAAACAGAGACAGTTCTAGAGTGCAACAGAATGCTGTGCCCGCGAATGAGCTAGTTCCGTGAGGAAGGGCCACCTTAACTGTAAACATTGTTATTGTAATAGTTCGTGACAGATCAAAGAACACATTGTACAGAACCCGGCAGAAAATAATGCACATCGGAAGTTGGAAAGAGAAATCGGCTAGTTTTGGTTTTGCAAAGCGTCATCTCTCTCGCACGTAGTACACAGGTACGTCAGTGACAGTGACAGCGACGACCCTCTACAAAGCCGAAAATAGCCGATTGTCTCTTTCCAACGTTATTCTTACGACAAAGAACCTACGATTTGCATTATTTAGCGCACCCACCCAGGCACTGTACAACATTGTTTTGCACCGATGAGGTGCGTGATGATAAAAATTAAAAAAAGGTTTAAAAAAGAAACACTTGACTATAGATCTTTTACAGCATATCTGCGTAGGTACTACCAGACCATAATTTCACCCAAAGCCAAAATGTGTTTGTATTTTATATCGGCAGTTAGCACGTCGCTTCAGCCCAAAACTTGTACGTGATAAACTATACCTTGAACCACTTAGGTACATGGAGGCCTCGCCTCCATGCTTAGGTAGTGTATTATTGCAAGGATTTTTAATTTTATTTTTATTATTCTCACACTAATTAAATACACGTACACTTATTGATTCTTTACTTTTAAATATTTTATAGTTATTTATTGTATTCCTGTAAACTATTTTATACTTATGTTTTTGATTGTATGTAGTAATTTTCTAATTTCTCTCTTTTATAAATCTTTTTTCAATACAAAATAATAATAAATATACTTTATACGACTTCGAGGGTGTGACTCGCAGACTAGCCGGGATACGGGCAGAAGCCTAGTCCAGTAGTTGAAAATCCGAGACCGATGCGTAATGAAACTATAGGAACTACCCACATAAGTAATCGACTGCTGCTCCCATTATGGCGCCACCGCCGTGCCGTGCCGCTGCTTACGCAGGCAAAATACCAAAGTGGACTAAGTGAACATAAATATTGTGCAGAACATTGTAATCATAAGTAACTCATTGTCTTCATACTAGCCCAGTTTTATAACATTGGCATGCATTTTTTAAGCGATTTAAAAAAAGGAGGTTCTCGATTAGACTGTATGGTTTTTTGTATGTTTGTTAGGCGATTACTTTTGAATTAGTTTTACTTTTACGAATTGATTTTGATGATTATTTTTAAGGTTCCGTACCCAAATGGTGCCAACTGAAACCTATTATTAAGCCTCCGTTGTCTGTCCATCCGTCCGTCTGTCTGTCCGTCCGCCCGTGCGTCTGTCACAGGTATCTCATGAATGTAATAGGTAGGCACTCGCAGTAGGCGTTAAGCGAACTAATATTTGGGAGTTCGAGTTTGATTTGACTCCGTACACATTCTCGCCGTATATAAGTTTTATCAATACCCTGACGTTGCCGTACACGGCCACTCTGCGTTAAACAAATTGGTTGTCAGAGTTTTATTTCGACAAGTTGAAAAAGAGAAACCACAGAATTAGTAGTAAAACATGTATGGGTTTGACGTTTTTGCCTAACTTCAAAGTGACGTAAATGTACATGTATGCCAATTTAGGTGAGAACTCGGACTGACCATGCAATAGGTACCTGTTCCTTTAGAGCCTCAGTTGTGTCAGGATTGCAGGTTTCGGGAGGGTAATGGACTCTTACAGACTCTTTTTCTTCTTCTAGCTAAACCATAATTTCGTCCAATGTCAGATCTCATATGTTATAGCAACATAACCAAAAGACACGCCAATTTAAACTGAAAATTATACCTATTACTATAACACAAAAATTATACATGTTGTATGAAATAATAGATACACCATATGACCAAATGTATCATATTCAACATATTATTCTTGATGTAAAAGTATGTAATTAAATCTTTTTTATAATTATGAACATACCCTAAATTACCCAGAGTAAAACGGCTCTTTTAAAATAAAATATGGTATTATTTATGCACTAAGACTAAAAAAATATCATTTTCCACCTACTCTAATTTTTTACAATATTTATTTCTACCTACATTTCTATAAAATGATACTAACAAGTTATTTGTGCTTATCGAATGCCTAACGAAAACCAACGCTAACTGGCTTGTAATTTGTACATCTGTTCAAACCCCAATGGGTGAGTCCGTTGATATTTCATAATTTCTTCCTTACTGTGTATCCGGGGGAACTGTCTCCTGGAATTTGTCCAAAAAGACGGGACAGCCCTTTTAATGCTGAATTCTTTTGCGATTAACAATACTTCTTTACTTGCTTTTCAGACGAAATCATCGAAAGCACCAAAGACGCCAAAGTCGTTGTCAAGAAACTGGACCTCAGCTCATTCGCATCCGTTCGCGAATTCGCCACCGACATCAACAACACCGAAGAGCGCCTGGACGTCTTGGTGCACAATGCCGGTTACGCCGGCTGCTTCAGGAAGGAAAAGTCCGTCGACGGAATCGAAATCACCATGGCGACGAACCATTACGGACCGTTCCTATTAACCCACCTTCTCATTGGACTCTTAAAGAAGAGTGCTCCCTCTCGAATCATCATATTAACTTCATTGCTCTACAGAATCGCCTCAGTCAACCTGAATAACCCCAACCCCCTCACAACCCTTCCAGGATACCTCTATTTTGCTTCCAAACACGCTAACACCTATTTCACAAGAGAACTGGCCAGAAGACTCGAAGGCACTGGGGTCACGGCCAACTGCCTACACCCAGGGGTGATCGACAGCGGAATTTGGCGTAACGTCCCAATTCCCCTCAGCTGGGGTCTCGCAGTAATCAACAAATGCTTCTTTAAGACTCCAGCACAGGGTTCCCAGACCACTGTGGTGCTTGCGGTAGACGAAAAACTCAAAGAAGTGACCGGGAAGTACTTTTGCGGCTACGAAGAGACGAGCTTGTCCAGTAGCACGAGGCATATTAATAATGCGAAAAAATTGTGGGAGATTTCTGAACAAATGGTAAAACTTGAAGAAAGCGACCCTAGAATTTAAGAAATTGATTATTTTCTTCATGCGGTGTAATGTTTTTATTGAGTAAATGCTTTTTATGGTAAGATTAACTATAATTTGGTTACAAGGAATTACGATCGACTCTAAAACACATTCTTCTTGAGCTTTTTTTATTTCTAGAGGGGATGCCTAATTATTTATTTGAATCATGTTTATCAAAATCTGGGTATTAGCAAATACCCACATAACAAGGCAACTTGAAAATTCAGAAGTGATCATTGTTTTCTTCAGATTCATTTGTATTGGTGTGAAAGTAAACAAAACTGTACATATATTCAATAAATAACATAATATTATCATATGTCTAAATGTGGTTGAAAACCCTCATTATGAAAAAAAAATCTGTTCTGTGCGTTCCGGCACGTAAAACTAATAGAATTGGGCCCTTTGTATTTTTCCCGTACATGTTGTAAGAGCCTACTAAAGGAGTTCGTGGTTCGGATTACACGTAAAACTGTAGGCCCCCCTTCCTTATTGATACTCACTAGCATTGAATGAACGACGGTCGAAGTGGCAATAAAATTTCCATGTTTACATTCAGTTCAATGTAGCTGTGCAATAAAATGAAAGGTTCTAACATAACACCTAGTGCGTTGGGTTAACAACCTGACAGTGGGTGTGGTATTTGGTATTTGATTTGATTTGAAACATACCGAAGCAAGGTGAAATTTTAGTAGCTATTTTAAATTTAAGTGGTAGACTTAAAGATGTTCAGTCTATGCACAGAATTGCATGCAGTGGATGAAAATAATCTGATATGCGCTCAATCTGAATTGTCATCTTGGCGTTTACGGAACTTCGAAGTTACGTAAAAAAGTCAAACGCATGCAAGTTTGACTACTTATTCTGTGGTTTTACTTCTTAAAGCTGTCAAAATCAAACTCGGTCTACAGATATATATAAAACACGGAGTCAGCATAAATGACAACGTGAACATATTTACTATGGCGATGAGTAAGCTGTCAAATTAAATGCAGACTCGCAAATGTTAGGTAGCTTAACGCACACTGCGTGTGCTCTTCAATTCTTCCCATACATTTAAAAAAGCCAGTCCATCGGTTTGGCATAAATGCCAATTTAGGTAACAAGTCGGACTACGGGCTCTGGACTGGACATATTTAATTAATGCATATCTGAATATTAATGAGATTATAATTAATACATTCAGGGCTGATTTTTCAATAGTCTGATAAACAGCAAGATCACTATTTGACGGATTTGTTTACGCTTATATATATCCATCTGATATAGTAAGTTCATATGTTCATTAGTAAAATTATAGTCAGATAATTGTGATAGAAGATATAATTCTCTGACAATGACTATCCCTCTTTTGACAAACGTGAATTTGTACTATCAGTCCGATAAGTACTATCTGAGGATTGAAAAATCGGTCCTTATAAGAATAAAGGATTCAAATTCATCTATTTATATATGAGACAATTTTTTTTATTTTATAAAAGTTTAATTTATGTAAACTATATAATATATTTATGTACATTTGATGATTAGTAGGAAGTGAATAAAAAATTTACAATGTTAATAAAACACGTTGTTAATACTAGGCATACTAAAGTATTTCTGTTTTTCATTACTTAAGGCGGCCCAACCCGGCGGGCCTAACTCATTCGCGGGCACGGTACAAAACCGTGCTGTTGCGCTCTGGAACCTTCTCTGTTTCAAAGAATAAGATAGGCTCCGTGATGAGGAAGATGCAACATCTCCACAAAAAAGACAATGTGCATAGTGTATGATTTGGTAAGATTTACGAAAATTTTAATTTCAAAACGACTTATAGCTAAAAGTAAACCACGACCGCTGTAGTCAAAAATATAACAAAAACCAAATAGATCATAAATCTTGATTAAATAAGCTATGTCTGATGACTAATCTTTTTAGGATGTTCTTACTTTATCATTGCGTAATCGACCTCCAAAGTTATTGTATAAAACGCGCGAAAAATTCGAACTTTCGGACCTTATAACTTAGAAACCAAACACAATTTTACAATGCCAACGGTCATCAGACATCTAGTTCGATCAAATAAAGCTATTTTGAGTAAAACTTGGGATCTCTGACAAGAAATATGGGCGTGATCTTCTTTCCCCTTTTGTATGGGGAGACGAGCGGGTTGGGCCACCTTAATAGGCTATAATACAGTTTTAGCAATCCCTTCCTGGCCCTCCACATATGAATGGTTTGTGATTTTCACAGAATTGAAATAAAAACTGCATCTGCTCGTAAAAGCTCTTGTCTGCAGACCTACGATCAACAGACAGCCCTACTCTGTTTAGCACACATCTGTTCGCAGAAGGCAAGACTTTTCTACCTTATAACCGTTTTTCCAGGACAGAAGCCCGATTCTGCTATTTGTCCAATTTCAAACCATTCCGTATAAGTTATGTTTCCGTCAAACTAGCTAAGTTTCGAGTGCGGTTTCCAAAAATCGGTATTCAGGTAATTCACACACGCGTTATGTTATTGTCTATGGAGTGGTTTGTCTTGCGCGCCGCCAACAGGGTAAAATAACCTGTCACGATTTTGACAGTTATTTTTTCACTCAAATATGACATACGAAAAGAAAGAGACAGAGATATGCCAACGTAATGTAGAAAAGTGATATTCGAAGTTAGGCGATGCGATGCTCCGAATTTGACAAATAGAATTCTCAAAACCGCAAGTATTCGGCAAAACACACGGCCCACTAGAACATGAGCGCGCGTTACGAGTTTGCGCATGCGTTTTGCAAACTGTGCTAGTAGAATACCATTTTGCACGAAACATGCGGTTTTGAGAAAACACAAACATAACGCGCGCTGTTATCAATTAGCAGAATAAGGCTTCTGACTAGAAGTCACGGTAGCGATTTTTTTACCCGCTAAAATACCTAGACAGGCAGGATGTTCCTGGCGAAGCAACCGGGATGTTAACAGTGCTTCCACGGAGAGCTAGCAGTTCCCTCGCGGAGGTGGTAGCTCTCAGAGCAATACAGGCGATAGATGGAGTTAGCTCCTCTCTAGATTCGAGAAAACCAAAACCAGCAATTGCAGTTCTTCCAGGGAGCTACTCTACGTATTGACGAGCATTCCTATACACATGTATATTCATGGAATCTATACAAATGTCAGCCTCAGTGGCCCAGGGGCGCGACACTTCGGCGATCGCTCTCCGAAGTTAAGCAACGCTGGGTCCGGTCTGGTCTTGGATGGGTGACCATTCGACCGTTGAGAGAGGCTGGCCGTGGTTCGGATTCCATGTTAAACTGTAGGTTACTACTTACTAGGTGGTAGGGTTAATCCCGCCCGGGTTGGTACCATCGCATTGAATGAACGATGGTCGAAGCGGCAATGAAAATTGTCCGTGTTTTCCATCCAGTTCAATGTAGCCGTGCAATATAAGGAAGGTCCTGGCATGGCACCTAGTTCCCATGTAGTGTGTTGGGCTAATACCATGACAGAAGGTGTGGTATTAGCCATCATGTCCAGTCACATAAAAAAAAATATATAGGGATTCCTAATGTCGACCGGACGCATAACCTTAATTTCGGACGCCACATCGAGAATAAAGCCAAGCTCGCCTCGAAAAAGTTGGGAGTTCTCAACAGGGTGTGTCAGTATTTCACGCCTAACCAAAAAACGCTCTTACTACTAACTACGTAATTTTGAAGTTAATGTGATTTCCGACCTATTTTTTATAACTGGATTTACATAGACCTTGCCTCCTGTCAACATTTCGCCAGTACTCGACTACAAAGAAAATTTCTCAGGTGTGGGACTATAGAGCTCGTACTGTATAAATAGAATGGATTTTGAGTAAACTTGGTGTTTTTTTTTTTAATCCTGACATGGTATATTCATCATTGCAGTTTGCTAATATATTGACACTTTGTTTACCATACATGATGAATAACATAAAAAAATATGTTTTTATACTGATTAAAAGGTGAGACTTTGGATTACAATGAAAACAAATTCTTAATATATAATGCATGCTCTAGAATATAATCTTAAATCAGTCTTGCAAGAATGGGAATGTCCATATCACTCCAGGAAATCAAATTGATCCAAAAAGCTGTTGTCCACTCCGAGGGCAGTGCCGAGGCTTTCTCGGCATTTTTTCTTTGCTTTCGGGAGTGGGGTATCCTGAATGACCCAGTCCGGAACATTCGTTGGAGCCTTATTCAAAATTCCATTGCCACTTGGACTTACTAAATCTGGTAGTCGAGCCGAGAATGAAGTATCAATGTTAATTTCATCAATACAATTCTCTTTCTCTGGCTGTTGCAAATCCGTTATGGGGCTCAAAGACTGAAAAGCAAGGAATTTCTCTGCCATTTTCGATGTGTTATGGCGTATCTTTTTATACTTTTCGATTAGTTTTTCGATGGAGTTCGCTTTCTTCACCTCGATGGTGCCATTTCGAGACACGGGAGGTGTCATAATCTCAGGTTGAAGTATAACCGGCTCTTCAATAGGTTGATCGAAAAATGTGTCCATTATCGACGGTACACCATTATGTACAGGCGAGTTGCAGTTGGTGGGGTAAGTCTTTTCAGGCGTACAATCAGGCTTCGATATAGTAATCGCAGGCATGCTTTTAAAGTCCGCGTGCCCATTCAAAAGCGATGTGTTTTCGGGAGTAGAATTTTTGCTGCCTTGGAGTCGGCCAATTCCAGATACTTCAAAGGGTCTGTCTGGACTCTCTTCTTGGGCGATCGCATACAGATGCCTAATCCTTCGGTTTTGAGCGGAAAGTGCATTTTTTACCTCACGAGACACACAATTCAAGTTGGGACTCGATAAGCTACGGACGGCAGTAAAACTGTTCTCTGGAGTGTCTCTGAATAAGTTACTCCGTCTTACTTTACTGTGAGAATCCGTATTCTTATCAGGCCTTGTTTTCTTCGTACTGCTTTTTCGGCTAGAAAGCAATCGATTAAGCTGTTGCTGAGAAAATCCAGTTGCGCATTCCGCCGTGGTTTTATTCATATTTATCGGCGTTTGCGATATCTTTGAAATGTTTGAGACCATGGACTCATCGGCACGTGGCCTAGCAATATTTTTAAAGAGGGCGGGCCTTGATATCGTATGCGGAATCTGAAATAGTGATCTCGGCTGTGTCACTTCTGAGGGACCATAGTTTCGGATACAGAATTGAACTTTGGACGTGAGCAGCGGTGTGAAGCCCTTAGTGAACTGGTGTTGCCAAGGTTCATCACGGAATCGAAGATCTGGCAGTGGAGGAATAGCCAATTCCATGCAGTTGAAATGTTCATTGACAAACGACGGTTGCAAAGCATCTTTCTGAAAACAATTAATTACCATTGCTTCAATCGGTTCGATATAATACCATTATTTTAAATAGTATGAAAAGGTTCAGGTCAGTTAGAAGCAGCTTGCTGAATATTCAAGTAAAACCTTAACCATTTTGTATGGGGATTTGCTTAGTTTTGTAGAAACAAGGATTTAAAAAAATAAGATGATGAAGATATTAAAATCAAACTGCATAAGGTTATGATTGTATTGTATTGCATTGTATTTCATTGTGTCAAATTGGTAGACAAGCTACACTCAGACAGGTAATTTTTTCTTATTTTAAGCAAACATACATTCAGCTTACAATTTCTGGCATATACCATCGTCAAATTTACTAAATAATTAATAATAATTAAATTTACCTCAAATAGCCAGACACAGGTCAATAACGCAGATCGCAAATGACATCTGGTAAGCTACATGATAATGAGTTTTACCATTTATAAATTTAGTTTTGATTTGATTTTCCATATCGAATGAGAAATCTGGGAAATAGAATCTCATTGCAAGAGGCGAAAATTTTATTTTAAAGCTAGTTTCTAATGCTAGGTAGTAACACAAAGGGTGAAAACGGAACCCTATTACTCTCACGATGCGCGCATTACGCCTCCGCTGTCCGTCCGTCCGTCTGTCACAGGGGTGTGTCTCAAGAACCGTAATAGGTAGGCAGCTGAAATTTTCACAGAGTGTGTATTTATTTTGCTGCTATAACAACAAATAGGAAATATCAAAAAAATATAAAAGTTAAAGTGCAGACCCATACAAAAAAACGTGATTTTTTTTGTGTTTGTTACTGAACCCTTCGTATGCGAGTCCGACTCGCACTTGGCCGGTTTTTTCAAAGATACAACCATGTACAAACGACTGTAAGGCAAGGACACTAAAATTAAATAAACACCCTGTAAAGAGAACCAGTTTATAAATATACTGCAAGGCTGGACCCGAACTAGCAAAACATACCAATCACGGATATTGCATCTAGCATTTTCCACCTCCTGTATACCCATAATTTGGAATTCTCCTACATGAAAACTGTATGGAAAAGTACTTTACCTGACACCTAAAAAACATGTTATCAAAAAACAAAGTTGTCTTTGGCATGGGTCTGTCAGTGCAGACAGATCGAATTGTACTTCCGCTAGGAAAATTGTCTGTGCCTATGACACAGGAATTTTAGTGAGAATTTCGAAAGCCTTCACGAGAAGAAGTTGTGTGTTAGTGTGCTTGCCGACATTAAAGCCACGTGTTTGCCTTCTCACTTTGACAGTGCCTGCCGCCTAGGGAATGTGTTTAGTGCCAAACGTGAAGTCTCAGCGATTGCGAGCTGTGAGCAGAGGAATCTCAGCCAACCCAGCAGACAACACCAGAACTTTTCGTAGCAAGAAACCTAACCTCAAGGTCTAGATTCAGGGCAGGGTATGGTTTTCCTCTGACATTTCGGTGTCTTAGGGGCGCCTACATCGACCGATGAGTACCGCCCGGGAAAAACATGCTTATAACCCTCTTCAAATTGCACACCGCTGCCGTATTACCGGATTAGATCAGTGTTAAGCCAACTTCGAGGTAGTTTAGTCAATGCTGTAAAATTAATCTTGCATTAATTAAATATGATGAAGCGTTACATAAATGCATGTAGGCATAATCTTAAGCACTGTGTTAGTAGGAGGCATTCATTACGGGAGAAGGGACTGTAGGACAATTCCAAATTATGGGTATACAGCCGGTGGCGAAATTGGTAGACGCAATACCCGCGAATGTTATGTTTTGCTGGTTCGGGTCCAGCCTTGCAGTATATTCGTAAAGTAGTTCTTTTTACAGGGCTCTTTCTTCAATTAATGTGTCCTTGCTTCACGGTCGATTATGAAATGAAATGAAATGAAATGAAATATTTATTTTGTTACAATTATGGTCATGACCGTACATTTCCAGTACATTTAGTACATTTCCAAAATTTGCGTATTACCGCGTACAAAATTATACCTAAAAATAAGACACAATTAACAAAACAAAAAAAAATAACTATCTGACATTACTTAAAATCAAAAAATTCTTGGACACTGTAAAAACTTTTTTCTATGAGCCACTTATATACGTTTTTCCTAAATTTAAAATATGGCAATTGTCTCAGTGTCTCTGGTATATGGTTAAAAATTTTTACACTCATGTAGTACACACTTTTTTTAAATACTGCGAGCTTTGTGTTTGGAAGGGTAAGATTATGTCCCGACCGTGTGTTATAGCAATGACTGGAGCTTACTAAATTGAAATAATGTTGATTTCTTTTCACAAAATTACATATGTCATAAATATACAAGCAGGGAAACGGCATTATATTTAACTCTTTAAACAGAGGTCGGCAACTATCGAAATAACCTGCACCACAAACAGAGCGAATGATTTTTTTTTGCATCTTAAATACTCTGTCTGCATTAGTTGCGTTACCCCAAAGTGTTTTATTTTATATGTTTTAGTTTACATTATAAACACATACATGTCACATTTCTTGCATGCATCCGTTAAACTTCTGAATACAACTTTCTGCAAGTCTAATAAACCTGATTTAAACCACATTCTAAATTAGATTGCAAACTCTGATTAAGAGAAAAAAATATAGGACAGGCACGAACCTTTAGTTTTAGCTCCAGCCGGTGCATCTCGTCTCGAAGCCACCTACCCTTCAACAGCAGTTCATCGTAGCTCTCTCCGAAGCATGCCAGGTGACGATTAAACTCGTCCATCGGCTCCAGGCATCGGACGTTCTTAAACAGATAACAGATCGCCACCACGTACCCTCGAAGCAGATTTGGAAAACTCAATATATCGTTCTTGACAATATTTTTCAGAATGTATCGCTGCTGGCTTGACACTTCAGTTTCGAGTTTCTCCGTGTCGATTCTGTCCGTCTTCGGGCAATACTCGATTGTGAATGCACTCTTGTCGTTCAAAGTGCTCCGGGCGACTGTTAGCTCTCCCAATTCACGACACTGCATCGCTGAATCAGTTAGAAGTTGGATCTTTTCGGACCATTTCGCCTCCAACAAGGATATTGCTTGATCACCTGCATCCGTCCAATCGCTTAGAAAAACCGAAGGTGTATTAACTTCCTTCAGATCTTTCACTAGATTCATTACATCACTTTTAGAAAAATCATCAACACAGCGATCAAGTGTCCTCTTTAATGCTTCGTTTTCTTTTTCCAAATCGAATATACTCCGTTTATAGCTTTCAGATAACTCTATAGCTTTTTTCTTATAAGTTAAGAACTTTACCGATTTTTCCACCAACTGCTCCTTCGCTCTAGCGTTGTAAGATTCTAATTTTTCCTTTTGTTTTGTAAAGTTCAAAAGGTCGCACGCTTCCAGTTTCTCATTACTCAACTTAAAGTCCATTCGGATCAACTTACTGAGTGCAAGCTGCGACATTTCAAATAGCAGTTGCATTACTTTGAAACCGCCAGCATTCAAATACGATGGCTGTATCGGTGTTATCCATTTGTCTTTCTCTATTGATCCAGCTTTATAATAATACATGGACACAAACGATAAAAGCTGCGTTTTGTACATACGTTCCGATGCCTTATCGTAAAGGGGCCATGTTATGGTAGACAGCTTAGGATCTATGATCGTAGCGAGATAATAGGACAAGTGAATGAGCAGTGCTTGATTGAGCTTGTCGAGAGTTTGCGGGCCTCCGTTGAGCATCAGACCTAGTTCCTGGAGCATCGGCTTCCGAAGAGACAGAAGGCAGACGTTGCGATAGAGCTCCGACCGTAGGCGGCCGCCCAGCGAACGGTGCGCCGAGAGAGCCGACATCTCACCAAAACTTCAGTTCGGCGGCTCACAAATTACGGTTTCGGGAATACCAGAATATGCCGACATTTTAAAACGATCGCACGCACAGAGAGTAATTCAATCAAACGCACAACCTAACAACAATGTTTTCGAAAATGTCAGACGAGCCGTTAAGAAACGTCAAATTCGAAATTTTGGCGATCTACATTTCCATCGCTAATTCATTAGACGCTGCGCGAATCAGATGTCAAGCAATTCAGACGCAGCGCGACTAATCCCTATTTTCACCACCTCAAGTTACCTGAAATCCGATAAGATAAATCACTTTTAATGATAAGTCCGACTTTGCGCAGTTTCACTCAGTTAGATTTAATTGTTCGGAGTATAGTATTTAAATTTAATTTGCACAATAAATAATTTCTTTCTTTTTTCTTTTCTAACTTTCGATTACATGCCATATTTATATGGTGTAACCGAAAGGTAACTTTGGGATGTTTGTAGCTTCAGTAGCTGGAAATTCAAATAGGTAGCTTCACGGTACGTGAGAACCGTGAAGCTACATATTTGAATGTAGAGTAGAATTCGTCAGCCTCAATGGCCCAGTGGCGCGACACTTCGGCGATCGCTCTCCGAAGTTAAGCAACGCTGGGTCCGGTCTGGTCTTGGATGGGTGACCATTCGACCGTTGAGAGAGGCTGGCCGTGGTTCGGATTCCACGTTAAACTGTAGGTCCCCTTCCTTACTTACTAGGTGGTAGGGTTTATCCCGCCCGGGTTGGTACCATCGCATTGGATGAACCATGGTCGAAGCGGCAATGAAAATTGTCCATGTTTTCCATCCAGTTCAATGTAGCCGTGCAATATAAGGAAGGTCCTGGCATGGCACCTAGTTCCCATGTGGTGTGTTAGGCTAATACCATGACAGAAGGTGTGGTATTAGCCATCCATGTCCAGTCACTTAAAAAAAAAAGGAGAACTTCTCGCTTTCGCTTTCATGTCTCTTTTTTTTTTTGCTCTTTTTTTGTTTTCACATTCGGGATGGAGCGTTGTTCTACACTGTTCCGCCTGATTCTGTTCAGAGACTGAACGGCTCTAAGATGTGAGAAAATATGCGAGGAAATTCAATCAATGTGGTTAAAGCTTATTGTAAATGTCGCATGAGCGACCTCTCTTTCAAAATGTCAAAACTGTCATTCCTGTTAAGTGTGATTTACGAGTTTTCAGATAAATTTAAGATGCACTCCATGATGCAGTTAGATTAAGGTTTAGAGAAAAAGAAGAGCTTTTCTATGTCTTGAAAAATGTGATTGACCAGCACAAAGTATGAAACGAAATAACGAACCGTCTTTTTCCGAACAGCATGTGGTCCACTCATGAAATTCTCATGAGAACCTGTCAAAACTTAGTAGGAGATTAGAACCGGACTAATCATACAAAAACCGGCTTAGTCCGACTAGTCCGCCCACTCCATCGACATTTGCTTTGGTTTACGTCAATGGCCCACTCTGAAAATGACGACAGCTTTAATTTATATTTATTGATGCATTTATACACTTTGGTTTAGAGTTCTATGATTCTTTGATTCTGTGTTTATCTTCGCGCAACGTTTTGCTCACGGGACTTTTCCTAAATTTTCCTATAGTATTTTTCCGAGAATCATCAGCCCAGCAGTCAACTGCTATCATCAGTTTGTTGTCTTTAACTGCCTACCTTAGGAAGGTAAGTCCGCGTTTGCAAAGGTGCCTAAAAGAGCATCATAAAGGTTTACATACGCAGATACGATGAAGCAAATATCTAGCCCAGAATAGAAATTACCGATGAAATAATTTTTCCAATGCTTAGAAACACCGTAGCTACCATAAAAAATTTGTTTGCAATTTTCCCATTAAACCTGCTTTGGTAGCGCGTAGCAAATAGCAACATTAAAGTTCTTTCACTGTACTTAAAATATCATGTTTGCTTTTAGGTACCTCAATGAGTTATTTCTTTCCAGTTAAAATGAGCTACGCAGGCCCTCTCGCAGCTATAATCTTGCCCAACGCTGGCGGCTGGGCAGGAGGTTACCTCACAGCGAAGCAGGTCCGCCGCGCCGACGGCAAACCTTCCTGGTACGACAACCTCGACAAACCGTCGTGGACTCCTCCCAAATGGGTGTTTGGACCGGCGTGGACAGCTCTCTACACTGGGATGGGATACGCTTCGTACATCGTGTACCGCGAATGCGATGGTTTCACTGGTATGTTTTTTTTATGCGACCTGACATGGATGGCTAATACCACACAATTACCGTTATGATATAGGCCAATACACCACATTCCCGAAGGAATTAGGCGCCATGCCAGGACCTTCCCTTTATGAGCACGGCTACATTGAACTGGATGGAAAACACAGACAATTTTTCAATGCCGCTTCGACCATCTTTTCATCCAATGCGATGGTACTAACCTGGCCGGGCTTAAACCCTACTACCTAGTAAGGGAAGTGGACCTACAGTTTTACATGTATTCCGAACCATGGAGCAGCTCACATTTGTGACGAAATGCACTTATAAAACTCGGAAAGAGAAAGACAGTGGTGCGAATCGAACCCAGACCTCTGGTAAGCTAAGCCAGTCCCTGCACCACTAGGCTACGAGCCGCTCGTATGTTCATGTGAATTCATTGCAATGTATATTTTAAAATACAGTAAGCGCTTGGCAATCTGAAGCTCATCGATCCGGCGTGCCCAGTCACCTTACATTTAGCGACTCAGCTGACACACTCTGTAATCCGGCACGACTGCCGCCTAAAGAGCAGGTGCAGGTGATATAAAAAGAAGTTTGCTCCCGCCTATTTTATATGTAAATTCAATCACTTTATGTACGTACTTAAAAACCGTTTAGACAACTTGGTTGAGAATACTTAAAGAATGTGTTAATAACCAAAACTGACATTCATAGATTACAAGGAAGTGACTATGTGAATTACCATTAGGAAAAAAACCTTACAAACATGAAAAGTGATAACCACACTTGAACATGACATCAGCCTAGGCTGCCTGTCTAAAATAAAATAAATTAATTAATACTTTTGAAGTTCAAACTCAAACTCAAACTCAAACCAGTACTATTACTACCCTTCCGGGAAAATGGCGTAAATTTCTGTTCTTGGCATAAACTAAAATAACAATCTAACCAGTGAAGAAATAGGCCACTTTAAATTAAAAAATGCCTCTAAAATATCAATAGCGTATTTTGCCAACAGCTTTTGCAAGTAATGTAGTACCGATAAGTGCTAGTAATATAGTAGTAACATTAATTGAAAGGTAGTTCCATGGCTCGGACCTACTAGCAACCTGATAAAAAGCAGTTTGCATCAAGAGTCTCTTATAGAACGAATTGGATTAGTCGAAATTAGAGACTAACTTGCTAAATGTATTTTTACACTCATTTTGTATGATTAAACATATTTCAATACTGAAATCTGACTCACACTTACATATTTCATCAGACTTCAATGACTATGTTCTTTTGACCTCTGATTTGGAAACTATCCTATCCTCGAACAGCAGTCAACACAAACCTTAACATTATATCTGCTAAAAACATATTTTGTTCTTTAAAATCATGCATACAACAAGCAATTTGACTAAATGTAATTTCAATGTGTTTCATCATAGGTAGATGCTGTCATCGAATCTACATAAGCCTTGAAGATGATGTAACCATGTTAATATGACATGCAAACTTGTCTGTGCCACTTGATAATATCTGTAGCATGATCGATGTTGTAAAAAAATCAAGATAAGGTGATAAAAGTGATATGACGATACCATCATACCGCTTTCCCGCAGGTGTAGGTGCCACTCTTCACCACAACTTTTTTCATACATGCTTTTCGATTATGGGTGCTATGTATATCATCACAGTAGCAAATAACCTTTATGGGTCATATTAAACTGAATAGATATAGAAGTCGTTTATTGAAAAAAAAAAAAAAATTACATTATTTTAGCCCGTAGGATGTTTTATAGGAAATAGAGGCTAAACATTAAATTGGTGTATCGGTTAGTGAAATATTATTGGTGCATAGTCTCAATTGTTTGAAATGGTAGTAGAACACCTTCTTGCAATTTTTAGTTTATTTGCGCAATATACTAAAATTCTTATAACTGAATAACACTATTCTTATGTGTGCACATAGTTGTTTTACAGCTTTGGTTCTTTATTTATTGTGTATTTTATTTATTTAAACATTTTTGGTAGTCTACACTAAGTTACATCAAAAACTGATAGATCCGAGGATTAAGTTTATTACTTATTAAAAAAATAATTTCAAAGAATTGTTTATTAAAATAATCATTTTGGAGATTTTTTTATCAATAACACCTACACAATCACACCTACTGTCATGATATATGTAAGCTCAACAAATCTAATGGGAACTAAGTGTCATGGACCTTTCCTATATTGCACAGCTATTAAAAGGGATGTAAAACACACACAATTTTTATTGCTTCTTAGATCATATTTTATTCAGAGTGTGCACCAACCCAGGTGGGATTGCCCTACATGTTTAGTTAGTTAAAAAAATTAAATAAATTACACATATAAATGATATAGATCCTGCCAATTCACATTGCAATAATGAATGTTGCAGAGGAAGCCGCGCTGCCGTTGGCTCTGTACGGGACGCAGCTGGCTCTCAACTGGGCCTGGAGCCCCATCTTCTTCTACAAACAGGAGCTGAAATGGGTTAGATTATTAGATAATATTAGCCGATTTTATTCTTTGAATTTTGGGGAATGATATTTTAATGTTCAACCCAAAGGCCTCTTGCAGCGTAAAGTTACACCTATATTTGTAGAAAAATACTATGTTTTACAGCAGTATCTTAACTGTAACCCCACAGAATGATAATCAAATTGTGATTTATAATAAACTTACAAACTGTATTTTATGTCTTAAGGTGGGCCATCCCGCTCAACTCCCGATACAAACGGGGAAGGAAGATCACGCCCATATTTCTTGTCATAGATCCAAAATTTTGCGCAAAATAGCTTTATTTGATCGAACTAGATGTCTGATGGCCGTTGGCATTGTACAATTTTGTTTGTTTTCTAAGTTAAAAGGTCCGAAAGTTCTAATTTTTCGCGCGTTTTATACAATAACTTTGGAGGTGGATTAAGCAATGATAAAGTAAGAACATCTTAAAAAGATTAGTCATCAGACATAGCTTATTTAATCAAGATTTATAATATATTTGGTTTTTGTTAGATTTTTGACTACAGCGGTCGTGGTTTACTTTTACCTATAAGTCGTTTTGTAATTAAAATTTTCGTAAATCTTACCAAATCATACACTATGCACATTGTCTTTTTTGTGGACATGTTGCATCGTCCTCATCACTGAGCCTGTTTTTTTCTTTGAAACAGAGAAGGTCTCGGAGCGCAACAGCACGGTTTTGTACCGTGCCCGCGAATGAGTTAGTCCCGCCGGTTTAGGCCACCTTAAGCGAAGCCAGGCGCTACAGCTCATGCTAAAAACTTGACACCTTCGCAGTCGTTTTACGAGATCACGGCGCTGAGCGGCGCCGCGGCGCTCACGGCGGTCGCGTTCTACCGCGTGTCGCCGACGGCGGGCCTCCTGCTGGCGCCGTACCTGGCGTGGCTCGGGTACGCGGGCGCGCTCAACTACAGCATCTGGCAGCGCAACAAGGGGGCCAAGGCGAAGATCACGGAGATCATCGACGATGTGAAAAAGAACTGAGGTTCGTATTGTAGACATTCTTAGTTCATTTGCAAAATTTTATCTTTTTTTACTTAACTGGACGTCATGGCTAATACCCTGATAACCAATATGTTTGTTTAGGTTTTCACTGTAGTTTTATTTATTTATTTGTCGGAACGATGTTGCAGTGGCGCCACCTTTTACATTAACTAGTGTTTGATTGTTTATCGTTTATCCTACAAAGTATCGCCATCTATCGGCAGAGTTGGAAACGTCAAGTAGTTCTACTTGGGTGAGATCGTTACAGGGGTTGGCGAAACAGCCACCAGGGGCGCTGTTAGTACCTACATGCCTCGTGAGCGAGCGAGTGAGCGAGAGATAGGACTTTGGGTCGAGTGGTCGGTCGGGTCGCCACGCTGTAACGAACTCGCCGCGTTTACCAATTGAATCCGCTTAAATCAATGTAATCCTTTGTTAGCCTGAGTTATTATCGATTGTAAGTGATTAATAAACCATCAGAGATCACATCCTGACTATTAATTCGGGTTTACCATCATGTCGGACCACTCTGATAGCGAGCCCACCCTTCACCAGGCCTCGTTATATTTTATATTAGACAGGCTTATATTTATATTTATTTATTCATTATATATTTTATATTAGAGCGGCTCGTAGCCTAGTGGCGCGGGGGCTGGCCTAGCGTACCAGAGGTCTGGGTTCAATTTCGACATGCATCACTGTCTTTCTCTTTCCGAGTTCGATAAGTGCATTTCGTCACGAATGCGAGCTGCTCAACGGTTCGGAATCCATGTAAAACTGTAGGTCCCCTTCCGCTACTAGGTGGTAGGGTTTAAGTCCGCCCGGGTTGGTACCATCGCATTGAACAAGGGTCAAAGCGGCAATAATAATTGTCCGTGTTTTCCATCCAGTTCAATGTAGCCGAGCAATGAAGAAAGGCTAATATCTGACAGGTCAGTTCGGTATTAGCCATCCATGTCCAGTCAATTAAAAACAAAAAAATATTCGCAGCCATACCTTTGTTTTGTCAACATAGAGTGCCACATCTTTTTGCGCATGGCCGAAATCGGAACTAAACGGTCGCCATCTTGAACTGTCTTCTACGCGGTACAGGAACGTGTTGCCATTATAAAAATGCAAGTTACCCACTGCTTATTTATTTTAAGCCGAGAGTATGTTTTTGTTAAGGAATTATTAGTTTGTAAAGATATGTTTGTGGTTTAGGTTAGCCATACATACATACATACATACCTTTACGCCGTTTTCCCGGAAGGGTAGTAATAGTACTGGTTTGATACCATCGCGAGTTGTACTCGAAAACTCCTTGTTAGATTATAACAAAATCAAAAAAATACTGTATAAAGTCTAATCTAAATTGGATGGCAAAAAATATCGTTTCACAGAGTTATAACCTCCGGATTGACGTTGGAATTTATATTCTTTATAGAATTCAAGAAAATAAAACACCACACCCATTTTTTTTAAATTAAAATGATGATAGATCAAATTTCGTTATATTTTGAATAATATTATTTACCTAAAATAGTCATTTTCATTTCCTCAATTTTTTTTCTTACAGCAGGCTGTAAATATTTTCCCGATCGATGGGGTATATTTTTTTTCATGTGGGAACTCTTAAAAGACAGTGGTGTCCTCCGCCAGGTGCAAAATAACGTATGTGAGATTATAACTTTTTTTTTTATGTGACTGGACATGGATGGCATCCACCACACCTTCTGTCATGGTATTAGCCCAACACACCACATGGGAACTAGGTGCCATGCCGGAACCTTCCTTATATTGCACGGCTACATTGAACTAGATGGAAAACACGGACCATTTTCATTGCCGCTTCGACCATCGTTCATTCAATGCGATGGTACCAACCTGGGCGGGATTAACCCTACCACCTAGTAAGTAAGGAAGGGGACCTACAGTTTAACTTGGAATCCGAACCACGGCCAGCCTCTCTCAACGGTCGAATGGTCACCCATCCAAGACCAGACCGGACCCAGCGTTGCTTAACTTCGGAGAGCGATCGCCGAAGTGTCGCGCCACTGGGCTATTGAGGCTGACAAAACTATTTTTTCAGGCGCCTTTTCTAGGTAACGCAACCACTCCAGACCGACACATTTAGCTTTAGAGGGTTGTTCTTTATTCTATGAACCCAGTTTCAGCCATTTACGGTATCAACACCATTTATGTCGCAAGCCCCTAGTCTATATGGAACCCTAAACATTTTTTTTATTTTTAATAATTGTTTCAGCTTCACTCTGCAACTGGACAAGATGTTTTCGAGTGGGATGGTTATACATTAATTAGTTTTGCTTTAAGTGTTATTTATTAGGGTAAGGTTAAGGTTACAAAATCTGCATCAAATGTCATTAGCTATAAGGAAAACGCACCAAATAGTCAGGTCAATCATTTGTCAAGTGTCCTTATTTTAGTTTTTCTTTAGAATTTGAGCTGCAAATCTATTGTAGTAAGATGTATATTTTGTTCCAGTGGTATCTAAGTATTGATCAGAAAAATGTGTTATCATTCCTTGTAAACATTTACAATCAGAGTGTACTGTCATAAATGCAATTTAGTCTGGAGATTATCTGTGTATTAAAGTTAGCACGCCCACTTTGAATACCAGTAGTATTTAAAGTTTTATATGTATATTATTTGAAGCATTTATTTTGTGACTACGAATAGAAGCTGATAATCATTATTTGACTGGTTACTCTTCTAGCATTTATGAATATACTATTCCTGGTACTTATACTTATTGTTTTATTTGGAATGGCCAGTGTATGCACTCATTAAGCAAACACGAGAAGTACAACGAATACCTGCGAGTAGCTGTCATCCACCATATTGAAAAAATGTAAATGACAGCTTTTTATTATGCGCCTGACATGGATGGCTAATACCACACAACCGTTATGATATTATCCCAATACACCACATTCCCGAAGGAATTAGGTGCCATGCCAGGACCTTCCCTTTATTTTATTTATTCGTTGTGAGAACTTCTCGTGTTCGGTTCCCAAGTAGACCCCCTGTATATACATCTACAATATCTTGTCGCAACATTCTCAAGATATTTCCTTTCAAAATTAAAATATGTCCCCCCTCCTTTTACTTTCCATTCTACAGCAATCAGTAAACAAGTACGAGTCGGGCTCGCACACGAAGGGTTCCGTACCATCGAACAAGATTGAACAAAAAAAATCACGTTTTTTGTATGGGGACCCCCTTTGCACACATAACGCAAAAAGTATTGCACTTTAAGCCACGAATTAATAATGAAAGTTTAATATAGTCATATTAATTGCAGCGAAAACATTTTCACAATTTCAGGATTATTGGTTTTGTTACAATTTATTTAAATACGAATTTTATTTAACAGCGCCATCTAACGGTGAAAAACTTCTAATCGGCAATTACAACGAAACCACTAAACCTGAAATTGTGAATATGTTTTCGCTGCAACTTCTATGGCTATATTTAATATTTTTGACAAATTCGTGCCTTAAAGTGCAATACTTTTTGCGTTCTGTGTAAAAAAAACATTGTATGGGTCGGAACATCCTTAATTCTTATTATTCTTAAATGTTACCTATTTGTTGTTATAGCGGCAAAAATAATACACACTCTGTGAAAATTTCAGCAGTGTAAAATTTACGGTTCATGAGATACAGCCCTGTGACAGACGGACGGACGGACGTACAGCGGAGGCTTAGTAATAGGGTTCCGTTTTCAACCTTTGGGTACGGAACCCTAAAAAATGGTGAAAAGCACCTAGCAAGTAGCATAATCGTTTACCGCATCTCAATTTATTGGAACAGTGTCGAAATATTCTTCTACCGTCATGTGTTGTGTGATGTGAACTAATAACCTAGCATAATGCTTGACTGAGCATCTTTACAGTCAAGTTGAAATTGAATTTTATTCATACATAACTATTCCGAAGGCAAATAGGTGCCATCCTTCTAGAGAATAACAGCTACTCGTGTGAGAATTTCTCTTGTCTTTGTTTAATGAGTACCAACGCTGGGGGGTTCCTGTCGGTGAGTCGCTGGAGAGCTGTCATCCGTACATAGAAAAAAGTTGGCTTATAGTTTCTCATGCGGGAAACGCGTGTTCGCTTCCTGAGTAGACCTTTGAGCAAACACAAAAAGTTCTCGCATGAGAAACTGTCAAACATAGAGTTTAAAATAATATGCTATTTTTTCTATATAGCTGATAACATCAGTACACTGTCTATGCACTCTTGAATCTCATGTTGGTCAAATCAGAGTCAAATAATAATAATAAAGGAAAGTGGTATAAAAGTATGCGGCCCGAATAGGCTACGTTACTTTGCATTTTCCGCTATGCGACCAGAATTGTTTACCAAAAAATATTTGTCTCTAACAATTGTCTCTAATTGGGTAAGGTATTTTTTACAGCTTATCTTTATCGACTAAATCTTAGACCTACTGAAATATGTCCTGTTGCGAGGAACAGACTTCAGTTGAAGACCTGGATCAACTTATCGTACATTCTCCAAAATTCAATTTACAACGATGATTACTGGTGAATGGTCTACAAATAAATCTCCGAAGTGCTGATATCCTAGTCGCCTTCCTTGTATTCTCCAGACGACTGAGGACGAGATAAATAGTCGTGACAAAAACTAAGGCTGAGATAAATAGTCGTAACAGAAACTAAGGCTAACGAAAAGTAGTACTTTGTGACGTCAATTTGCATCACTTTGACATTCCGTCCTTGCAAAATGTGTCAAAGTGACGTCACAAAGTACTACTTTTCGTTAGTCTTAGTTTTGGTTACGACTATTTATCTCAGCCGATCTGACGATTAGAAGTGTCTTTCTTACAATATATAATTCCTTGTCTAGGAATCAACCTGTTTTCGTTAATGTATGTTTCCTTTTTCTATACAAAATACATTGCGGAAACATTTCCATTTCCGATCTTTTTTGACTAATGTAGAAATCTAAAAGCAAATGGATGATTTTTTTGTTTATATATATGCTGTTTTTGCTTATATCTAGAAATCACATTACTTTTAGATTTCTAATGTGAAAAATCGACTTTTTTAAAATTATTATTTTTTAAATAAATGATGGAATCAAAAAATATTAACAATCCATTATCAGTCTGTAGTTCTATTTGGACTTGCTGGGGCATTTTACTAAATTTTATTACATTTGTTTAACCCTTTCCCCGCCAGGAACGTATATATCCGTCAGAGCAAGGCATTCTGCAGGCGCCATCGTCGGATATATCCGACAGAAAACTACTCCACTTCAAATATTAATAAAACTTTACTGATTACGAAATAATGTGTTTTATTTACATATTTGCACAGTACATACTAGCGTTCATTACATTTCTACTATTTCAACAGTGGACACACACTATTTGCAACAAAACAAACAAAAATTCAAGACCGCATATTATCGAAATAATTGTCCTAACACCATACGCCAGCGACGGCTTTATCCGTCGATAAAGTTGTGGCAAAGTCACCATTAGGTGCCATGCCAGGACCTTCCCTTTATGAGCACGGCTACACTAAACTGGGATGGAAAACACGGACTTATTAGCGCCACTATCGCACAATGTGTTGTACAGGCTGCTCATTTAATTAGTTCGCCGTTCTTAGGAACTAGCTGAATAACAAAGATGGTAGGATAAACATTTAATAACTTTTTGCTGTAAAATTTGGGATACAGAGCATACCTACGTTTTGGATTTGAAATTCCAGCAGTTAAAATAGTTCCTGTACTCAGTCTCGAATACACCATGCCCTTGAACTTAAAAGCTGCCAGTTTGTTTAATATTTAAAAAATATATAATAATAAAGAATATTAGTCTAGGCCAGTGCAACAAAGCAACTATGGAACGCAGATGAATTTGGAACGCAGCTTATTGGCTGTCATGTCAAAACTGTCAATGTCAAATTGACAGTTCGCAGGGGACGCCGCCGCTGCCCGGTACATGGAACATTAATTCGATCTGTGTTCTTCGTTCTTCGATTCAAGCATTTTCAGCTCACTACCGCCGTAGACCGTTTGAAAAGTTTGCAAACGCGACATGAACAAGCGGCGGAGAGCCTCGTCTGTAGCCTCGCATGGTGCTGAAGGCGACGAGAGCGACAGCGAGCTCAGTAATCCAGCGCCTCCGCCCTCCACGCGCAAGAAGAAGAAGCTGGACCCTGTGCGCAACTTTTTCATTTTTATATAGGGTGTGCAAAGGCCAGTACAGTCGAATTAAGAGTTTAGGATACACAACCGGTTGAATGAAAAGATGAACAGTCGAAATACTTTGACTTTTGGAAACAATTATAGTGTTGAGTATAGATTCAAACATAGTTGAGGATGTCTACTAGCTACTAAGTAAACAAAACCCTAACAAAATTGAATCAGAGGTTTTATTTAATTACTATTTATGTTTACGTTTAACTGGAAGTGTATCCTTTAACCTTTGGTTGACTGTACACACAATTTGGAAAATGATTATTGGGATGGAAATACTAAAAAGTTTAATCACATTTTTCTGAATATTAGATAGAGCGCGGTCAGGGTTCTGCGTTATAGTGACCGTTGACCGCTCAAGAGTTCCAACACACACAAGCGGCGTTCAAATTCTCGCGTTCTAGTTTCGTTTGGGTCTTTGCACATGCAACATGTCACTAGAAAGTTCATCGTCCAATGAAGAATTATTGCTCTTGTGGAGCTTAGCAGCTTCTAAAAAGAAAAGGAAGTATTAGGTGCACCCAATTAACACAACGCGAGAAGAACAAGGCGAATTTAGTAGTATTTTTCAGGATTTAAATAGGAAAATTTAAGAAATGTGTGCACAAATATTTAAATATACTCTTTTTGTAAATATCTGTATCAGTAAAAAAAAAATAACGATCATAAAAAAAGACAACTTTTTTCCAATGTTTATTAGCCAATACAACCCAATAAGTTACATAAAAAAATATAACATACAGATGTAGATTTCGACAACATATTTTATAATCCAAAAAAATTTCCAAAACTTAGTAAAACATTTAGAGCATGTAAACAATTAGCCAAACTTCGGCTTTTTTGTCGCGGTTTTTATAGTCTACATCACTTAAATCCTATAATACACTCCTTTCCCTAACCAATTCAATCAACTTTTCTTTTGCAACCTCAGACATCGCGGCGTTCAGGCGTTCCCTGTCTCGGAGGGAAAAGAACTCTTAGAACGCGACGTTCCGCTTTGACCGCCGCGGTCTGACTGCCCGCTGTGTGCGTTGTTGTTATAGACTCGATACATTCTAATGAACGCCAAAAGCGGAACTCGAAACTCGGAACTCCTGACCGCTCTCTGTGTGCTCGGGCTCTTAGGGCTTTCCATGCAAAGTAATTCATTAATTTAGTGTAAACAGAATCGAATGTTCCGTAAGAAATGATGGCTAATATCACACCTACTGTCATGCCATTAGCCTGACACGCCACTTGAGATCTAGGTTTCCATATGCACGTTTATAGCATTGCGACAAATTACACTAGACAAAAAGATAAATTTCAATAATTATCATATCGTTAACTAGATATGAGAAAACGATATTTACTCCTTTGTCTTGGAAAAACATGAGGATTACGCTGCTGAAATGTATGTAGTAGCCGTTGCAACATCCTATAATTATGTAAGTTTTTAGATTACCGTGGTAACTGTTCATTTTAAAAGATTAAACGGCTTCAGCTCACCAGCCAAACGTTTGGCTCGAAACGTCGTGCTCCGCACAAATCATGCCGTAAGTAGAAAGCCGTTTAATCTTTTAAAAGTCCTATAATTATGTTTGGTAGTGTAAATGAAATCTTCAAGACAATGGGAACATTTCAAATTGCTCGGCCATACATATACAGATATTTATTTCGCCATAAAGTACACAAAACATTAACAATATTAAATTGAGTCATTTGCATATTCAGTATGGTTCGTCATCATTTTTGTTTTGCTCCGTTCAGCAGTAAAGCCTTAATATTTATAGCTTCAAATATTTAAAATCTCGCTCGTCCGCACCCCAGTCAGTATTACTATACATTATTTGCTATTGTCTCTTCTAAACATGCAGGTTGTGTTTGCCTATAATTGAGTCTGCACACTGTTATTCCTAATATGCCTATACTATATGAATACAAAATAAATAAATAAATCTCTGTAAACGTAAGGTTGTCAACTTGTTGACAAACCTTTATAACAATAAAAATGGTTTAACCTTGTTTGGTAGTCGATATAGTGGTTGACAAGTGGTCATTGCCGTTACTAACTGCTCTTACATACCATTTAAGTTAGTGGTTCTTAACCAGTGGTCTGCGGACCACGAAGTGGTTCCCGGCAGCTCCCAAAGTGGTCCGCGAAGCCATCCAAAAAATATTAAATAAGTCATGGAGTCGAGTTAGTAAATAAACATATTACTATAACTTATCTCATTAAAAAAAATTTTGGAAATCAAATTAAAATACTTTTTTTTCAATGTGAAATAGAACAACCCTTTATTCATTAACATTTATATTACCTCCAAGCAGTTGGTGGTCCATGGGAAGACAGACATTTTGTCAAATGGCCCCTTATGACTAAAAGGTTAAGAACTACTGATTTAAGTTAATATTGCAAGTCCAGATAAGCATTAAATAAGTATAAATACTTCGCTTACAAAATATGCAATTCTTAATGAGTCAAAAATATGCACTCTTTCTCATACTTGTGGTTTTCTTTTCAGGGCGAGATATGCCAACAGGTGTACGACACGATCCGCTCATACAAGAAACCGGACGGGACTCTGCTCTGCGACTCGTTCATCCGTGCGCCCAAGCGGCGCCAAGAGCCGCAGTACTACGAGGTGGTCTCCCAGCCCATCGACCTGCTACGGGTACGTTCACTTCGGCCGTCACGAGTTAGGTCAATTAAAGACAATTTGTTCGCTGTAGAAGCAGGAATACTTCCAACTGAGCCAGTATACCGACTTACAGCTGAGCCCGACATGGAAAAGGTCGCAGCAAATGCCACGAATGTAGCATTAGTCAAACTTTTAACGCATTACAATTGTACTGTAAGGTCCTGGCATGGCACCTAGCAACCATTTGGTATTTTGGGCTATTATCATGACAGTATTAGCCATCTATGCCCAATTACGTAAAGTATTTACATATTTGGAAGAAACTAAACGATTCGATATTCTTAAGTAATAAAACATTTTAATCACAATAGTTTTTTTTTGTTTACCAATTCAAATCCACATCATTTCATGTCTACAATATGTGTTATTGACATATGACGTGGCAGCAAGTGCCACGAATGTAGCATTGGTCAAACTTTAAACACATTAAAATTGTACTGAAGACCTCATTTTATTATAACTTTTATTTGATTAATGATGTACACTCGCAGCTTACAGCTGATGCGCATATGTTACTGGTTAAGTGCACTTTTCGGTAATATTTTTAAGAAGTTTTCTTCATGTTAATTATGGTCTACATGTTAACTGTTATGGTACAGATCACCTGTGGCAGCTAGATTTACTAGTCGAATGTATTTTTTGTCGTGAGTTTTATGTTCATGCAAAATTCCAGTTGATTCGCTAAATATATGCTAAAATTTGTCAGTAAAATATATTTCGTAGGGTCGAGGTAATTTTGTATAGGTTTGGCTAAAGTCATACTGGGAATGACACAGACTAGGCCCATCAGTTAACGTCACAAGTAGCAATATTTCGGTGCTCGGCCTGCAGGTAATCAATCCAACTAGTTCCACACTTAGTTTCACTTACTTTCCAACTTAGTTATCTGTTATATCTTATTATGAATTTATAATATCAAAAGTTCAAAAAAAACTTACTTAGCAACAAAATATAACAGATAATTATTGAATTTAGGGCCGATTTTTCAATCCTCAGATAGTACTTATCGGACTGATGTACAAATTCACGTTTGTCAAAAGAGGGTTAAACATTGCCGGAAAATTATATGTTCTATCACAATTATCTGGCTATAATTTTACTAATAAACACATGTACTTACTATATCGGATGGGTAAGCAGGGGGTCCATTCAGGGCAAGAGTGAGTTCGAGTTCGGGAGTGAGTTAACCTAAAAATAGCTGGGAAATATATTATTATTTCAATACCGGAACCGTTATTTATACTTCTAACGTATTTACGGGACAGACCTGATTTTTAACTAACTGTAATGATATTCAAGAAGTGTAGAAAAATTAACTATTTAAAAAAGTGAGTTGATATTTAGCGGCCAATTCGAACTCACTCTTGCCCTGAAGGGACCCCCAGAAGCGTAAATAAATCCGTCGAATAGCTATCTGGCTGTTTATCTGACTATTGAAAAATCAGCCCTTAGACGCATCAGCATATGCTGCCTGTCCAAAACTTATGAATAAATAAATAAAAACAGGTGCAGCAGAAACTGAAGACAGACACATACGAGGATATCGAAGAACTTGCGGCCGACATCGATCTGCTCGTCAACAATGCGAAGGCTTTCTACAAGGCCGAATCCTTAGAATATAAGGATGCCAACACTCTGTGGAAACTGTTTACGCAGACCAAGCAGGCGTTGGAAAACGGTGAGTGCGGTGACTTTTTCCGTGTCTTTCGAGAATTATTTTAGTGAATACAATAATTACATGGAAATCTTATCTTGGTTTTTACTGTGAAAGCTCCGGCGCGTAAATGAAAATACCAACGGGCACACTGAGATTTTTCCCATGCATGTCGTGACAGGTGATTAAGAAATTCGTCGTTAGTTGGTCGAATTCCGCATTAAACTGTTGATTCCCTAGAGGCGACCATGACATTTGTCCATGTTTTTCAACCAGTTCAATGTGAAAAAAACAGAGGAAGGTCCTGGTATGGCACCTAGTCATATGGTTCCCTACTATAATATCATGACAGTTGGTGTGATGTTAGCTATTCATGACAGTTATAGTAGCCTCAGCTTGATTCAACAGCATTGACAGGTTAATCAAACAGAAAAATAAATAAAGAAGCAATGCATAATTTGAAACAGTTAATTTAATTGTCAATTCAATTCAATTCAAATTCAATTCAATTCAATTGTTGGATCTTGCACAAACAAATTTTTTTTTGAAAGTAGTAGTAGTGACTGTGTCAAAGTTAGTAGCATTAGTGGACATGTTTGGTTAAGGTGGCCCAACCCGCTCATCTCCCCATACAAAAGGGGAAAGAAGATCACGCCCATATTTCTTGTCAGAGATCCAAAATTTTGCTCAAAATACCTTTATTAGATCGAACAAGATGTCTGATGACCATTGGCATTGTAAAATTGTGTTTGGTTTCTAAGTTATATGGTCCAAAAGTTCGAATTTTTCGCGCGTTTTATACAATAACTTTGGAGGTGGATTACGCAATGATAAAGTAAAAACATCTTAAAGATATTAGTCATCAGACATAGCTTATTTAATCAAGATATATAATCTATTTGGTTTTTGTTAGATTTTTGACTACAGCGGTCTTGGTTTACTTTTAGCTATAAGTCGTTTTGAAATTAAAATTTTCGTAAATCTTACCAAATCATACACTATGCATATTGTCTTTTTTGTGGACATGTTGCATCTTCCTCATCACGGAGCCTGTTTTATTCTTTGAAACAGTGAAGGTCCCAGAGCGCAACAGCACGGTTTTGTACCGTGCCCGCGAATGAGTTGTGCCCGCCGGGTTGGGCCACCTTAAGCAAGCTATCTGAATAAAATAAACAATAGCATTTTTTATTCTTACATTTCTCACAGTTATCATTACATTTTCGCAGCGGATATGGACTCCAAGAGTGTGTCCCCACCTCATGTAACTAAATAGACAAGCCAATGTCAGCCTAAAGGAATCGATCACCTCATAAAATGTTTCAGACTTTAGCTTGCTATTGTTAGCAATGACAAGTTTAGAAGGAAAACATTCTTACATGCTAACTTTCCAGGAGAAGAGGTGAGGAACATGAAGATGTCCCGCACGGGATCCTCTTCGCGGAAGTCGGACATCACGGACGGGGACATGTCGGAGACCTCCACCATCTATGACGAAGATAATCTGTTGGAAGAACTTTTTACGACGGTATGTCTATTGACAGAACTATGGTGTTACATGCAACGCCTATAGGCAATTTAGATTTTTCTCAGGTTGTAATCTCTCTCCCAGATGTGGCTGGTCACCTGGGTAGAGAGAAACCAACACACCTAAGGTCACCCTAGTCAAAAACACCCACATTTAGCCATCGATCAAAAAAATTTTTTTTTTTTAGATAAGCCTCCTAGCTGTTCTTAAATTGATTAGTGTTGTTTGCACTGATAATGTACTCTGGAAGTTGGTTCAGCGGAGTCAATAGTTTATTTTTTCTTAGTATTATGGATTCAAAGCCGGGGAAAATACACTATATTTTAGTGCACTTCTGCGCATTTGACCAATGTACGGTCGGCATTGTAATTAAAATTGGTTTTGTCGACTGGAAACTTAGTAATACCAACCGGGTATTGTGCACTGCAAATTGCCTTTTGACAGATACAATTGGTTAAATTCGATTTCAATTGTTTTACTAACCGCAGATGTTGTGCACTCCAGCCTAAAACGAATGATCCGCAGGTGATGTCGGCGACGGTCGACTCTCGCCCGCTGTACACACCGTTCCAGTTCCTGCCGTCCAAGCGGCGCTACCCAGAGTACTACGAGGTGACGGAGACCCCCATCGACCTGAAGGGCATCGCCTCCAAGATCCAGTCGGGAGACTACGCCGGGCTCAACGAGCTCGAGAAGGACCTCATGCTGATGGTGCGGAACGCCTGCGAGTTCAACGAGCCGGGAAGTCAGATCTATAAGGACGCAAAGGCTTTGAAGAAGGTAAATGGCTTTTGGATTGAATCTCTAGACAACATGTGAATACTTGCTTGATCGGTGAAAGATATTAAATTTTTTAACATTAAAATGTGAAATTTTCTTTTTCATGCTAAGCAAGTACTCACTTTTTTCAAGGAATGTGATATATATGCAAAGTGGACCATAAAACAAGTACACATTAAAGAAAAAGAAAGAAAGATATATATTTTAGTAAAGTGAACCAAGGACTGGCTCTAGCGTCTGATACCAAATATGATTTTGGTGACTACGGCAATATGTTTGAATGCTTAATGTCCGCAATGGTTAAATGAATGCGTGTATAATCTTACACACTGTGTTAGTAGGAGGCGTTGATTACGGGAGGAGGGGATGTAGGGGTATCCCAATTGTTGTATTGAGCAGGTGGCGAAATTGGCAATTGCAATGCCTGCGAAAGGTGTGCTTGTTGGTTCAAGTCCAGCCTTGTGCTGTTATATGGTGCTAATCCTGTACTAAGCTTTGACAGGTTCACTCTGAATACGACTGTTAATTCCTTTATAACGACAATAAAATCAACGTACTACTATTCAAAGTTGTGTTTTTGTCACAAAAGACTGAACAAAACGTACCCATGCACATGCAACGGTGTACTCCATTGATGGACACCAGAGCGATAATAACCTACAAGAATCCTGAATATTTTTGGTCGCAGATAATCCAGATCCGCAAGCAGGAGTTGGACGCGCACGGTCGCACGGCGCCGAGCAAGGCCTCGGAGCGGATCCGCAGCAAGCGCTCCTCCAGAGTGGGGCAGGCCATGTCGAGCGCGGCCGTCGCGCTGCTGGAGCCGCCCAACGCCGACGAACAACTCGACCACATCAAGGTGAGCGCTCGACCATCTCGAATGCAGACAATCCAAACAATAAGTGGTAATATTGGTTGGCAGAGGGAAAGTGTTACAATTGAATGATTAATAAGTTGTAATGTTGGTTGGCACAGGGAAAGTGTTACAATTCACTGATTAATAAGTTGTAATGTTGGTTGGCACAGGGAAAGTGTTACAATTGAATGATTAATAAGTTATAATGTTGGTTGACACAGGGAAAGTGTTACAATTGAATTATTAATAAGTTGTAATGTTGGTTGGCAGATGCAGAGTGTTACAATTGAATGATGAATAAGTTCTAATGTTGGTTGCCAGAGGGAAAGTGTTACAATTGAATGATTAATAAGTTGTAATGTTGTTTGGCACAGGGAAAGTGTTACAATTGAACAGTGGCGTGCACAGACTTTTTGGGTAGGGTAGGCAGCTAGTTAAAAAAAAATGAGTACAAAAAACATGTAAACAAAAAATGGGTGAACCTACCAACCAACTGGATATACCGGAATTCTGACTTTTTTATTAACAAACTTGAAGAGACAATTGTAGTTTTTTCTTGTCCACATCGGGCATCCAGTAGCTGAATGAATATTAAAATACATGTCATGTCAAATTGATGGATACCCAAAGTGGCTTTGAAAAAAGTCTTTAAAAAATTGACTGTTTAAACTTGTTTCGATTTTATTTACCTTGAAAAACGTGTGAAAAGCTATGCTGCATTTTAAATGTTTTTCTGACTGATCATGTTTGTTCACGGCGTGAACGAAATTATTCAAATCAACATACCCAGTATCATTCCATGCATTTTTTGTATTTGAAAATAAAATGCAATTAAAACAAAACAGTATCGCGGTGCACTTACAGCCGGCTAACCATGAGAATGATACATAGTTACTTGTATTAAATTGACGCGTGATGTTACCTTTCGTTTGAGTAAGTTGAAAATCATCTGTTGGACGGCCGGTCTAAATAATTTTAGACTTATCACTATACGAAAACCTCCAAAATGAACACTGTATTTGTTTTTTAAACAAATATCAGAGCCCTCACACGACAACCCATACATTTTCGCGAAACTGATAACATTTGTACATTTATAAACTTGAATAATAACCTAACACAGCACACACAACACACAATACATTTTCAAGCTAATTGACATTCATCTAATAGATTTGATCGTGCTGCCGCCGCTCGGCTCGCAATGAAAATTTCGCAGAGATCAATTTCACTTTCCCATTTCACAAACAACAATCCTTTTTATCGCACTAAAAATACAAAAAAAGGATACAATTTATATCTAACATTATTGAAAACTCCCATCATTTTCAATCTATTCGAAATTCAACTCGATATTATTAGATATAGGCGATTTTATAATGTCATTGACCACTTGCAGTACCCGAACAGTACTGTTCATGCTACTGCCCAGACAAACCTAAAGGTTTGTTTTGTCTTTAGATTAAGCACAGACTCAGAGTAATTAGGGCGCAGACAATGAATGTGTCTCTTTTTACGTAAGCCAAATAAATGAGCGAGCGCACACGATAGCGGTGCGTTTCGTGTCGCACAAGGGTCGAAAACAATTGCAATAGGCAGTGCCTTTCTGTGAGTATTTTTGCTGTAAATGTGTGCGTTAAGCGCCTAGGTGTCAGGTACACCTATGCGCTTTTCTGTAGCAGTATAGAGCGAAAATTTTATTAGTGTGCGTAACTTAGAGGCACTGGCTATGCGTGCCTTTCCATCCATTTGTTTGAAGGAATTTCTTACTTAACACTTTGCAATAGAGTTCATAAGCTCATAGCATGTTTTACGAGAATAATACGAAGAAGATATTCTATGGTTTGTTACATGATGAAGGATGAAGATTTCCAGGGTAGGCACTGCTTTTCTGCCTCTATTAAGGGCACGCCACTGCAATTGAATGATTAATAAGTTGTAATGTTGGTTGGCACAGGGAAAGTGTTACAATTGAATGATTAATAAGTTGTAATGTTGGTTGGCAGAGGAAAAGTGTTACAATTGAATGATTAATAAGTTGTAATGTTGGTTGGCAGAGGGAAAGTGATGACAGCGCGGGGGGCGAGGAGAGCGAAGGAGAGGAGAAAGACACGGACTCGCCGCAGTGGAAGCTGCTTGAAACTGTCAAGAGCATGCTGGGACCCAATGGTGAGCAAACTTTTCCGGGAGGAGGGACTGTAGGAGAATTCCATATTATGGGTATGCAGCCGGTGGCGAAATTGGTAGACCAAATACCCGCGAATGGTATGTTTTGCTGGTTCGGGTCCAGCCTTGCAGTATATTTGTAAAGGAGTTATTTTAACTGGGCTCTTTCTTTTATTATTTACTAGCAGCCCGTCCCGGCTTTGCACGGGCATAATGTCATTTAAAAAAATTTTATTTTGACACAATGATACACAAATAAACCATTTTTACGTAGAGTTCCTACATTGAGATAGTTGAAATAAAAAAAAACTTAGATATTATTATTACATGATTATTAGATATTAGAGAAATAATAAATTCAAAGTGCTATAGGGAGAACCGCGGCCTCCGAGGCACGCTCCCGCCGCCCCGGCCGGCCGGTACCGCCGCAAACATTACATCCCGCAATTTTTAAATCTATAATATCTTCGAAAATATTCATTTAAATCAAGTGCTGTAAAGGGCCGTATAGATTTATATTAAATCAACAATGTATTTAAGGTATTTAATTGGATAAGGATTAATGCTGTATTGGTTAAAATCGCCTCGAAAATTAGCCATTATTTGTCGTAAAAAGTAAATGAGAAAAAAATGTTATTGTGGGATATCCATAAGAGATAGATATATACCATCGCGGAGTTTTCTGTAGATCTTTTCAATGTATACAATACTTAATACATTATTTTGATAAATCTCGTAGGGTTCAGCCTGCGTTTGCAATGTAAGCAGAAAAAAAATATTTTTTTACGACATCACATTGGAAACCTCAAAAATAACAGTATTTCTCCAATATTTAATGGATGTTATTATACAGATAAACCTTCCTCTTGAATCACTCTATCTATTAAAAAAAACCGCATCAATATCCGTTGCGTAGTTTTAAAGATTTAAGCGTACATGGGGATATAGGGACAGAGAAAGCGACTTTGTTTTATACTATGTAGTGATTTATTTATTTGATGAACGAGCAGCCTAAGCTGATGTGTTCATGTCTGGGTTCACTGGTGCTTTGTTATTACGGTTACTTTAATTTAGTGTTTTTAGTTGTTTGTCAAGCCTATTTTTAAAGAATTGGTGGTGGGTGCTTGAACAACATCTTCTGACAGTTTGTTCCACAACTCACACTCACACAACACACACTCTTTCCCATGATACAGTCCAGAACTGGTTTGGGAAAGAAGAACTAAAAAATGTTAATATTCTAAATTTATATAAATGTTATTGTGGTATTAGGAAAGGTTTTATAGAACTTTCTCTTAACTCACGAATTGGTTCTCATGATAGGTGTGCCAATGGCGGAGCCGTTCTGGCGTCTGCCGTCGCGCCGCTTCTACCCGGACTACTACAAGGAGATCAAGAACCCGGTGTCGCTCAACCAGATCCGCGCGAAGGTCCGCCGCGGCGAGTACGGCACTCTCTCCGAGGTGGCCGGCGACATGAACGTCATGTTCGAGAACGCGAAGCGCTACAACCAGCCCGCGAGCCGCCTCTACAAGGACGCTGTGAAGCTTCAGAGGTGAGATCCGGACCACTCCTTCTCCGTTCGGTAATTTCTTTGGGTTCCGTACCCAAAGGGAGCCAACGAAACCCTATTAGTAAGCCTCCGCTGTCCGTCCGGGGACAAACCCCGTACAAAAAACTAGATTTTTTTATGTTTTCTCTTGTACAATGGTACAAGAGAAAGGTAAGGGTTCCTAAGGTGGCCCATCCCGGCGAGACTAACTCATTCGCGGGCACGGTACAAAACCGTGCTGTTGCGCTCTGGGACCCTCTTTGTTTCAAAGAAAAAGACAGGCTCCATGATGAGAAAGATGCAACATGTCTACAAAAAAAACAATGTTTATGATTTGGTAAGATTTACGAAGATTTTAATTACATAACGACTTATAGCTAAAAGTAAACCACGACCGTTGTAGTCAAAAATCTAACAAAAACCAAATAGATTATAAATTTTTATTAAATAAGCTATGTCTGATGACTAATCTTTCTAAGATGTTCTTACTTAATCATTGAGTAATCTACCTCCAAAGTTATTGTATAAAACGTGCGAAAAATTCGAACTTACGGACCTTATAATTTAGAAACCAAACACAATCTTACAATGCCAATGGTCATCAGACATCTAGTTTGATCAAATAAAGCTATTTTGAGCAACTTTGGTATCTATGGCAAGAAATATGGGCATGATCTTCCGTCCACGTTTGTATGGGGAGTTGAGCGGGAAGGCCCACCTTAATGTGCGAGTCCGACTCACACTTGGCAGGTTTTTATGTAACTGGACATGGATGGCTAATCCGTGTCAACTACTGTTATGATATTAGCCCAATACACCACATTCCCGAAGTAATTGGGTGCCATGCCAGGACCTTCCCTTTATGAGCACGGCTACATTGAACTGGATGGAAAACAAGGACAATTTTTCAATGCAGCTTCGACTATCATTTCATCCAATGCAATGGTACCAACCCGGCCTGGCTTAAACCCTACCACCTAGTAGGGGAAGGGAACCTACAGTTTTACATGGAGTCCGAATCATGGAGCAGCTCGCATTCGTAACGAAATGCACTTATCCAACTCTGAAAGAGAAGGAAAGTGGTGCACGAAGCGAGGATTTGAACCCAGACGTCTTGAATGCAAGGCGAGTCCCTGCGCCACCGAGCTACGAGCCGCTCGAATCCTTGCAGGGCTATGCAGCAGCGCGTGCAGGAGCTGCTGGACATCGTGCAGAGCTCCTCGAGCGACGACGAGAGCCTCTCATCCGTTAAGAGCCAAGTTCACGTCGCCACGCCGAGGCCGCGCGGTAAGTGACCGTGACTATAGACTAAAGAGGAAGGGATATACTGCTAACGTTATACCAATGTAGACTAGGGATAATAAAAGTCCACCAGGTGGCGTTGCAATTCACAAAATATAAACCAATGAGTGTCAATGTTATTTATTTATTTATAATGTCAGTCAGTCAGTCAGCGTGTTTGCGTCCACTGCTGGACATACGCCACTCCGATTTTTCTCTAGTCCTCCCGGCCCTCAGCGGTACGGAACCACTGCTTTCCGCCGACGCACTTGATCTCGTTGTCCCACCTGGCGGGTGTTCTTCCCACACTCCGTTTTCCTGTCCACGGCTGCCAGTGTAGGACACGGTTATTCCAACTCTTCGGCTGACGTGACCAGCCCACAGTCGTTTGAACTTAGCCACCCGGTGTCCAATATCGAATACTTTGTTACGTCGTATTTATAATGATATTACTTAATTTACTAATGTAACGTTTTCATCACAGTAGGCAAAATTTAGAAATAAGCTTGGTTTGCTGGCAATGTAACTAGTTCTCGCAGTGAAGGGGTGACCCACTGATTCTTTGTTGACCAAATTTCTTAACTTTTCCACAATATTTGAAAGTAAAACTTCAAACATAACTCCAGATCATTATTTTGAAGCTACACAGCGATTTAGATTTTTTTCTGAGTAAAAAAAAATTTCAATACATTTGCAAAAACAAGTGCACTCAGTAGTTCTAAAACCTGATATGCACGCATCAGCCTATAGCTGCTAGTGTTATAAACCAAATAATAATAATAATACTGCCATGTGGCGTCAACGGAAAACCACCATCGTGCCAATTGTTATGTCTACGAACGGCGTTGTTCCAAAGTATTTGGCCAAACATTTAGAAAAATTAGACATCGATATTGGGCACCTATTCCAGATGCAGAAAGCGGTTCTACTCTCGAACACGAGAATCGTTTGGCGGTTTCTGTCTCTGTAGATCGGAGCGGCCTTATTGGATTTGTCCCAGGTGGGACCTCTCTAAGGTTAAATCCAGTTTTAGGTTTATATTTTTTATGGCTACGTTTCTGTATTTTTTTATTGAATAATATAAACCTAAAATTAGTTAAACAAATATATAATGTGAATAATAATAATAATGTTGAATGAATGATGAAACTCTGTATGTCTTTACATTCTATGCCAATGGTCCCCACTGCGTCGCTCCCCGCAGGCCGGCCGCGCACGAACCCCCTGCCGGCGACGCCGCGCGAGCCCGCGCCGGCCGCCCGGCCCGCCGCGCCGCTCCGCAGGAAGCTGCACGCGGTGGCGCGGCACCTGCTCGAGTTCAGCTGCTCGGACGGCCGCCAGCCGATGCTGCTGTTCATGGAGAAGCCGTCGAAGAAGCTCTACCCGGACTACTACAACGTGATCCAGCGGCCCATAGATATGCTCACCATCGAGGCCAACATAAAGGTGAGTCTTTGTGAGTTTCACGGGCGTTCTCACCGATCGAAGTGCTGCCAGTAGGAGGCCAACATCAAGGTGAGTCTTTGTGAGTTTCACGGGCGTTCTCACCGGTCGAAGTGCTGCCAGTACGAGGCCAACATCAAGGTGAGTCTTTGTGAGTTTCACGGGCGTTCTCACCGGTCGAAGTGCTGCCAGTAGGAGGCCAACATCAAGGTGAGTCGTTGTAAGTTTTACAGGCATTCTCACCAGTCGAAATTCTGCCAGGAGGAAATCCTAACCTAACCTAAGCCCCTAACCCAGTTGTCACCTAAAATGACTTTTATGCCAAACCGATTTACTGCGGTTTTCAAATGTAGGGAGAAATTGAGGAGCGCGAATCGAACTAACATTTGCGAGTCCGAGTTTGAATTGACAGCTTGCTCACTGCGCCGTAAATACGTCTACGTTGCTGTTTACGCCGACGGTGCGTTTCCATACAAATCGGAAGTCCGAGTTTGACTTTGACAGCTTGAAGAAGTAAAACCATAGAATATCTAATGAAAACTTGTATGGAGTTTGACGTTTTTATGTAACTTGCAAGTTCCGTAAATGCTCGGACTTACCACTCTGTTCTGTAGTTAGATTTTATTATTCTGCGTTTGATTGTAAATATCATTTCACAATAAAGAATTTCCATTCAGAAAAATTCAAAACTCGAAAATACCAATTACAGCTGTAAGAAACCTTAATTCCCTAAATATCTCAAATTGTCTTGATATTCCCTTGCAATCTCATTTGGTATTTATTTGCAAAAATACATGGCGGTGTGAATGCTCCATATACAATGCGTTTTATGTTTTTGTACACAGAACGACCGATACAATTCATTGGATGAGATGATCGCTGACTTCAAACTTATGTTCTCGAACTGTCGACAATACAACGAAGAGGTATGAATGTGCATATTTGTAAATAGTTTTAATTTCATTTATTTCATTTCAAAATAAAATGTTAAGGATAATAACCAATGCTCCTTGGTTCGTAACGAACGAATAACTACATCACGACTTACAGATTGCTACAGTCAGGCAAGAAATTATCCGACACACTAAGACCTATGAAAAAAGAATAAAATGTCACCCAAACAACTTAGCGAAGGATCTGATGGAAGTAAACCCAATAAATCGTAGGCTAAAACGGAAAATACCTCAAGACATACTGAAATAGCTGTAATAATAAAGTAGGATGTGACAAAGATCACATACCAAGCATGCCAATTAAATAAAATCGCGTTTTTTGTATGGGGACCCCCTTTAATTTTAATTATTTTTTATTCTTACCTATTTGTTGTTATAGCGGCAAAATAAATACACACTCTGTGAAAATTTCAGCTGTCTATCTGTTACGGTTACTGAGATACAGCCCGACGGACGGACGGACGGACGGACGGACGGACGGACGGACGGACAGACAGCGGAGGCTTAATAATAGGGTTCCGTTTTCACCCTTTGGGTACGGAACCCTAAAAACCAACAAACCTACTATTAAATGTCCCAGAAAGGAGACGAGATCGTATTAAATGAAAAAAATATATACATATATTACAACTTTTGGCAGTCATAGTTTGACATCACAAACGACGCGTCCGGATAACCGATAGCATTTCTCCGCGCAGGGCTCGATGATCTACGAGGACGCGCGCAAGCTGGAGCGGGCGATGGGCGAGAAGCTGCGCGAAATCGCGACGGGCGGCGCTCAGTCCGAGCGCAAGCCGCCCATCAAGACGTTCAAGGCGAGGCACAAGCTGTCGCCGGTCGAGCAGAAGCTGCGGACGCTGTACGACGCCATCAGGGACTACCGGGAGCCGAAAGGTAATCTCGGGGGGCCCTGGGCGTCATCAGAGTCTACAATGTCCGTCCGTCTATGACGGAGGTTCTCAAACTTATTTCGTCTGCCGCCCACTTTGAGGAGAAATTTTCTAGCGCCCCCAAAATTTTTGAGTTTACCACATCTTAAAAACCGGCCAAGTGCGAGTCGGACTCGCACACGAAGGGTTCCGTACCATCGTACTAGATTAACACAAAAAATCTCATTTTTCTATGGGGTACCCCTTTAGTTTTTATTATTTGTCATATTCGACCTATTTGTTGTTATATCGGAAAAATTGCAAAAAAAGAGCCGTGTGACCAGACGGACGAACGGACGGACGGAGGCGTAGTAATAGGGTTCCATTGGAACCCCAAAAAAGTTTAAATAATCGTAATTATCATGTCCCACCAGCGAGCCGGCAGCTCGCGCTGATCTTCATGAAGCTGCCCAGCCGGGCCGAGTACCCGGACTACTACGAGCTGATCAAGCAGCCAATCGATATGGAGCGGATAGCGCAGCGGCTCAAGGCGGGCGGCTACGCCAGCGTGAACGCGCTCGCCGCCGACTTCGTGCTCATGTTCGACAACGCGTGCAAGTACAACGAGCCCGACTCGCAGCTATACAAGGACTCGCTGATGCTGCAGAAGGTCTGTCTGCAGACGAAGCAGATGTTGAAGTAAGTGCCTCTGTCATTATTTATTGATTGACCGAGCCTAGATAAGGCATCTAGAGCTATGAAACCAGCTGTCTCTATTTTCAAAAACTTCAGTTTTGTACGTTTTTTTTATCTACATGCAAACTTATTACAAATAAGTTTGTACATTAGCCGTTGTAAATACCAATTTGTTTGTTTTTTTAATCTTTATGGTTAAACAATGTACAAACTGATTGCAAATAATTTTGAATATTAGTGCAGTTAAAAATTCTCAAGCGCTAGATTCGCATTCAATATCAGCGCCATCTGTTGAAAGGTAATGGCGTTGTTTGGATTAAACGGTATGTGCGCTTATTAAAGTGTGTATAGGAAAGTGGTTTGATATCAAACTGCTCAAAGTTAGGCTGGTATAGGCAAAACATCTCTTATTTATTTTTATTTATTTATTTATTTTATATTAGATAGGCAGCCTAGGCTGATGTGTCTAAATCGAGTACATAGTTCATTGATATATTAACAAATTATTTTTCACTTAATCGGTTTCAGTTTACTTAGTTACTTATTTTAAAAATGTATTTATTTAGATAAGCGTCCAAACGATTCTTAAATTGATTAGTGTTGTTTGCACTTATAATGTTCTCTGGTAGTTGGTTCCAATCGTCAACCACTCTGTTGGTTATGAAGTGCTTCCATGTGTTGGTTTTGTGTTCTGTTTTATTCAGTTTTAGAGTGTGGCCATGCAGGTGAGTGTTATGATTAAGGTGGCCCAACCCGGCGGCCTCAACTCATTTGCGGGCACGGTACAAAACCGTGCTGTTGCGCTCTGGGACCTTCTCTGTTTCTAAGAATAAGACAGGCTCCGTGATGAGGAAGATGCAACCTGTCCACAAAAAAGACAATGTGTATAGTGTATGATTTGGTAAGATTTACGAAAATTTTAATTTTAAAACGACTTATAGCTAAAAGTAAACCACGACCACTGTAGTCAAAAATCTAACAAAAACCAAATAGATTATAAATCTTGATTAAATAAGCTATGTCTGATGACTACTCTTTTTAAGATGTTCTTACTTTATCATTGCGTAATCCACCTCCGAAGTTATTGTATAAAACGCGCGAAAAATCCGAACTTTCGGACGTCATAACTTGGAAACCAAACACAATTTTACAATGCCAATTGTCATCAGACATCTACTTCAATCAAATAAAACTTATTTGAGCAAAATTTTGGATCTCTGACAAGAAATATAGGCGTGATCTTCTTTCCCCTTTTGTATGGGGAGATGAGCGGGTTGGGCCACCTTAAGTGTGAACATTTCCTTCATTGCTTCACAGTTGTATTTCTCAGTAAGCATTTTGTACACTTCTATCAAATCGCCTCGCATCCGTCTTTGGTGCAGGGTTGGTAGTTTGAGGGCCTTCAATCTTTCTTCATAGGGTAAGGTTTTTAGCTGCCAAGGGACTTTTGTAAACTTTCGTTGTACACTTTCAAGTAGAAATACACTTTATACAAATTTACTTACAAAATAAAAATCGAAAATATTGTTGATGCAGAGAGGACGAGGACACGATACCCGACGTGCCGGCGGCCGTCCAGGACCTGCTGCTGACTCTCTTCACGTCCGTCTACAACCACCAAGACGAGGAGGGAAGGTATGTATTTGAAAGTGGTGAGGGAGTGCACTCATTCCTTATTTGTAAGTAATAAAAAAAGAGACAAACCCGGCGAAGTTACTTGTCGGTTCTTCTTTGGAAAAAAATACTTAAACTGACGACATTCCCAAAATAAGAATCAGCCGATCCTCTAGATCCTTTATAGGGTCTGTAAACTATGGAATCAATCACTTATAAATTTATAATCAATTTGGTTTTTGTTAGATTTTTTACTACAGCGGTCGTGGTTTACTTTTAGCTATAAGTCGTTTTGTAATAAAAATGTTCGTGAATCGAACCCAACCGAAGACAATGATTTGGTAAGATTTACGAAAATTTTAATTACAAAACGACTTATAGCTAAAACAAAACGACGACCGCTGTATTAAAAAATCAAACAAAAACCAAATAGATTATAATTCTTGAATAAATAAGCTATGTCTGTTGAGTAATATTTTTAAGATGTTCTTACTTTATCTTTGCGTAATCCACCTCCAAAGTTATTGCATATAACGCGCGAAAAACTCGAACTTTCGGACCTTATAACTTAAAAACCAAACACAATTTTACAATGCCAACGGTCATCAGACATCTAGTTCGATCAAATAAAGCTATTTTGAGCAAAATTTGGGATCTTTGACAAGAAATATGGGCGTGATCTTCTTTCCCCGTTTTTATGGGGAGTTGAGCAGGATGGGCCGCCTTAAGGCATTCTGATGGCAACTTTCCAGTCGCTGGCAGTGGCATTGGACATCTCCAAAGCCTTTGACCGTGTTTGGCACCGGGGCCTACTAGGCAAGCTCCCGTCCTTCGGCATTCCTCCCAAGCTTTGCTCATGGATCGCCAGCTTTCTGTCGGGCCGCTCCTTGTACGTTGCCATCGATGGTGCGAATTCGGACGATTTCCCGATTGGGGCTGGTGTACCACAGGGCTCAGTGCTGTCACCAACGTTATTTTTGATCTTCATTAACGATTTACTGTCTCTCGGCATGATACACAGTTACGCTGATGACAGCACGGAGCATGAGGGGTATGTCAGGGATTGGAGGAGCAGAGATGCACAGCCCATCGAGGCGCAACGTTCTGTGGTAAATAAGGTGGACACTGTTCTCGAGAAAGTAGCCAACTGGGGCCAGGAGAACCTTGTCGCCTTCAACGTTCGCAAGACCCAATGCTGTGTTTTCTCTGCCAAGGTAGAACCCTTTCCTCTCCTCGCAAGTTTCCAAGGCAAAGTCGTACCTGTCTCGGATCACCTGGACCTACTGGGCTGCAACATCTCCAAAGACGTGGGTTTTCGGCGTTTCATTGAAGCCAAGGCCAAAATTGCATCGCAGAAACTGGGGATCCTATACCGTTGCAGAAGGTTCTTTTCACCGGTACAACTACTTCTTCTTTATAAATCACAGATAAGGCCGGTGATAGAATACTGTAGCCATATATGGGAAGGCAGTCCCCAGTACCTGCTGGCGTCCTTGGACTCAATTCAGCGCCGAGCGGTCCGTCTAGTTGGGGACCCACTAATCACCGCTGGCTTGGAGTCACTGAGCCACAGAAGGTTTGTGGGGTCGCTCAGTCTGTTCTACAGGTACTACCATGGGCGTTGCTCTGTGGAACTTGCATCCCTCATTCCTACCCATCCTACCTATATCCGGAGCACCCGCCGCAGAGAATCAGAGCACCCCTTTGTGGTTGACGTTAGGCTCTTAAGAACGAACCGTTTCTCAAACTCATTTCTCTGCCGCACCGCCAGGATATGGAACTGTCTACCGGCGGATGCCTTTCCTCATACCTATAACCTGGGAGTCTTCAAACGTAATTTGAATAAGCTTGATAGCCCAGCCATAGTCCGCAAATCCGCTGGCATGGCGCCTCGCTGAGCGTGGTTTCGCGAGGCGAGGTGTTTTTGGCTTTCCTGAGCACCTTTGGTCCTCAGCACAGCCACCCATACCGGTTTTTCATAAAAAAAAAAAAAAAAAACTTGAACATGATTTAGACACTATCTGCCTAGACTGCCCGTTTAAAATAAAATTAATAAATGAAAAAAGAAAAATACGTTAATATTTTCCCAACACACAATTTAGAACAATTAAAAAAATCAACATACCTAGTCTAGCGGCTCGTATCCTAGTGGTGCGGGGACTAGACTAGCATACCAGAGGTCTGGGCTCAAATCCTCGCCACTTTCGTGCACCACTTTCTTTCTCATTCTGATTTAGATAAGTGCATTTCGTTACGAATGCGAGTTGCTCTGAACAAATCCATGTAAAACGGTGGGTCCTCTCCCTACTACTAGGTGGTAGGGTTTAAGCCCGCCCGGGTTGGTACCATCGCATTCGATGAAAAGTTGGTCGAAGTGGCAATGAAAAATTGTCCGTGTTTTCCATCCAGTTCAATGTAGCCCTGCTCATAAAGGGAAGGTCCTGGTATGGCATCTCATTCCTTCGGGAATGTGGTGTATTGGGCTAATATCATAATGATAATTGTGTGGTAGTAGCCATCCATGTCAGGTTGCATAAAAAAACCCAAAAGAGAAAAAAAAGGAGCCAGCCCAGCATTTTGCGCAAAAGATCCATAAACTTCAAGGTCGCGGTGTGCCCGCAGGTGCTACTCGGACAGCATGGCGGAGCTGCCGGAGCACGACGAGGGCGCGGGCGGCGCGCGCGTGCGCGCCATCTCGCTGGACCTCATCAAGCGGCGGCTCGACAAGGGCCTCTACCGGCGGCTAGACCACTTCCAGGAGGACATGTTCGCCGTGTTCGAGAGGTTGTCATCGACCCGATGAAACATTTACAAATTAATACCTGTTGAGAAGCCCGTAAGCTGTAAGTTCTACTAAGTTCTATTGCTGTTTCTTTTGTTCTTGTTTTACACTGTACTTGTTTACATTATTTAACAGAAAAGCCTTACAAATATAAACCTAAAACTGGACGGAACCTCCCTTGGTCACCTGCGGCATTTCCTATAGGTTATAATTATTATTATACCCTACCAGCTTAAAGCTGATGCGTGTTATAAACATGGTTAACGGAATTATTACGTTGGGTATTCCTTAAAAACCAGTCAAGTACTTGCACACGAAGGGTTCCGTACGATTATAACAAGATTTGACCCAAAAAAGATGTTTCTTGAATAGTGGTCCCCTATACTTTTGATTTGTTCTTCATCTTTTATATTTTTAGTTATAGCGGCAACATAAACACATATTCTGTGAAAATTTCAGCTGTCTACCTATTACGGTTCATGAGATACAGCCCTGAGACAGACAGACGAACGGACGGACGGACAAACAGCAGAGGCTTAATAATAGGGTAACGTTTGGCACCCTTTGAGTATGGAACCGTAATAATAACTGCGATTCGTTCATCAGGGCGCGCCGGCTGACGCGCACCGACAGCCAGGTGTTCGAGGACGCGGTGGAGCTGCAGACGTACTACGTGGGCCAGCGCGACGAGCTCTGCCGCGGCGTGCTGCAGTCGCCGGCGCTGGACTACACGCGCGAGATGCTCGGCACCGGCGTCGAGCTGGTGAGGCAGTGCAAGATGCTGCAGGAGAACACGGAAGAGGACAGCGAGACCCGGTGAGACGTTCTCCCTGCGCGTCAGCCACCGATAATGTTTTTTTATTAGATCCACATTATCGAACGAAACATGGCAATCACATTATGTTTCCTGTGCTGGCAGAAGCTGTTTTATTAAAAAATTTGATTATGTAAAACTTGCTTTAATGATTGCGAAGCGATTTTACAGAATTTCAGGGTATTGTTACGAGGGTGTTAGAGAAAAATCAATTTTCCTTAAGGCTACTATAACCCTTAGCGCATGGATGCGAGGAAATACTTTCATACAAAATTCGATAATATCTCGCCACTCGCCGACAACAACAACAACAACAATATCTTTATTTATTTGTTACTACTTATGAGACCAACCTTCCCTGAATGTGTGCATCGCAAAAATAAGATATTTAAATAAAATAATAATAAAACAAAATTTCTTTGAAAACAAGTTTTAATAGTTAAATCACATTAAATAGTTTTTTTTTTATTTTATCTTATAATAAGGAGGTACAATAATTCAAAAATGTACAATACGAAAGTGCAAACTTACCATAATTTGATTTAGCAAATTACAATTATGTTCTTTATGTGTCTTTTTGTCATTAGGCAACAACTACATACCTGGTTACATTATTATTTTATTTTTTGGATAGCTGATTTTTCTCTATTATTTGTAAGTGGTGGTGGGTTAGTAACATATTTGTAACTTATATTGTAATAAGCATTTAGTATAAGTTTCGTAAAAGTCAAGTGCCGCTTACTAATAAAAAAAGGACTAGCCGAGACACGGGCGACACCGCCCAGTTCGGCTATACTATTAGAATTGTATGTGTAAATTGTACAAATGAAATGAACTAAATAAATAAATAGTCAAGAATGCGCATGACGAAATCCCGCCAGTGCCATCATGTCAGTGAGATTTCAGCCTGTATTTCGTATTCCTGTATTTAGAAGATTCTAATGGCTGAAAGGTATAAGATTCTTTTTATTCCATTCTTCTAAATAGAAAGATCAAACAGAACAAATGGCTTTGAAAGGTGAAAAGGGGCCTTCTAGAAATGTCTTATAATTCGATGAATTTACATGTGTTTTGGACAAAATGGTGATGACCTTTGCAAACATAGTTTCTATAAGTTCAGTATTTTTTCTTGTATCCCTTTGAAGTCTCACTATCGCCTGGTATCGCTTGCTTCGCATCCCAAAAATTACTGACTGCCCTCAGAGCTCGGGCACCTTTTATATCGGTGGAACTTTCTAGAAAACTCCGAATCTTCTTCCAGAATAGCCCAACTGTTCCAGAGTTTCTTCTAGAATGTGCGGTCAGTGGAGATGTATATTATTATATAATCCGCTTGGCATGAAAGTAAGTGAGTGGCGCCATCTGTTGACCAAGCTCGGTGTGCGAGGAAATGGTTTTTGACGGCTCGGTTTTGTAGTTGCGCTATGTATTCACGGATGGCACGCTCGTGACACTCGTTACCACTGTTGGGCGCCACTAACCTCGGTAGCCTCCGCAGGTCGAGTTCGGACGACACGATGCCGGCGGGCGGCGCGCCGCTGCAGGCGCAGTACAGCAAGGGCGACTTCGTGTACCTGCAGCCGAAGAAGGGCGAGAAGGAGCCGACGATCGTGCAGGTGGAGCGCGTGTGGACCAACGCGGAGGGCGTGCCCACGGTCTACGGGAATGTGTACTTCCGGTACGTTTAGTATTCCGCTTCATTGAAAATTCGTCAACAGTACGACGCTTGTGGGTACTCGCCACTGAACAGTAGCTAATGTGAGATACGTCCGTTCAGAGGGGACCACCTTGCCACTAACCAGTAGCTAATGTGAGTTACGTCCATTCAGAGGGGACCAACTGGTCACTAACCAGTAGCTAATGTGAGTTAAGCCCGTTCAGAGGGGACCAACTCGCCACTAACCAGTAGCTAATGTGAGTTACGTCCGTTCAGAGGGGACCAACTCACCTCTAACCAGTAACAATTGTGAGTTACCTCCGTTCAGAGGGGACCAATAAAAACCCCAGCTAACATACTCATGTAATAAACTTGCGACGGGCCGATTTGAATGACTTTCATTCGAATGATTTGATTGTTGAAATGTCTTGAATGTATTAGTGATTTAAGAAAGCCAATGAATCACTCCTCTATTCGGGTGGCCATTCCAGTATAGCTAGGCGGAATCAAAATGTGTTGCGTGACCTTTTTTTTTGCTCATTCGAAATTTTCAATGAGGTTTTGATTGGTGTATTTAACAAATATTCGATTTGATATTCAAGTGTAAATTTAGAACGATTTCGAATAGTTCGATTGTTGGAATAATTCGAATAGGGCCAACGCATATGTGACGGACCGACGCTCAGTAGTGGACTGTATGTAGGCTTTCTTCGTTCGCGTCACCGTTGTAGCCCATCGCTCCAGTGAAACACAGTCGGTGGCATGGTTTATTTTCATACACAGATACAAGTTAAATAAATATTACAAACACAAGTACTTAAATTCTAACATTATATACAATTATATTTATCTCTGGAGCTAATTGTCGTCCGTAACAGCATAATAAACTGTCTGAAAAGCCACGAACTCATCAGCTCATTGGAAAAATCTTCTGATGTAGATACCGTTGTTCCAAGTCCAAGTAATGGCAAAACAGTTCCTATTACAATTTTGTTCATGGTGTTAATACATGAAAGCATTTTATGCCGAGTGTGTTGAAGAATTTGCTCTTTTCACAATATAAATGATTGATTCCCCTTTAACTCAAAGATTTTTGGAGATGTGACCGGCTGCAGCTGTGGCAGCACTTCTAGACGTATGGAAAGTTTTACATTACAATCCTGTAGAAAATATTGTTAAAGAAATTGCTAGGATTTCTTGATCGGAAGCAGTAGGTGTTAGCAAACCATGCGATCGTCCGCTCCATGTTAGAATAGAGTAAATGTATGAGGAATGCACGCGCAGGCCGCACGAGACATTCCACGTGCGCACGCGCCGCTTCCTACAGCAGGAGGTGTTCAAGACGGAGACGCACCGCTCGGAGCCGCTCGATCAAGTCGCCGGCGGCTGCTGCGTCATGAACGTCAAGGAGTACTTCAAGTTCAAGCCGGAAGGTACGAGTGGATTCGTGGGCCACTCTAGTGGCTGCTACAGCAATTAGCTTGAAATCTCGTATCATCACAGTTGGGGCTCTGTTGGCCGGTCTATTTACTTTACATACTGTTCGCTATACTGGATGGGATAATTCAGACCGCCCTGAGCGCATATACCAAGAGATAAACAATAATTAAAAAATTACTAAGATCTACTAAATTATTAAGGTCTGTCTCTGAAAACTGTGTGATTTGACAGTTGTTTGACACTGCTCACACTGCACTACCTAACAGGGTGCGCACTGAAACTTAACCAATGATTTTCATTAACGGGAGATACATCTGGTGCTTCCAACTTAATTCGAATCAACCGTAAGCCTAAAGTTTTATTCAGACCGAGCCTTTGAAATGACGTGTCGTTATGGAAAATCAGTGCCATCTACTAGAAAAAGGAGACATTTTGTCGATAAGGGAGTGATTTGTATAACATCTTTTCCTCTATGTTTAGGTTTTGCCGACAAGGATGTGTACGTATGCGAGAGCCGCTATAACACTCGTCTTCGATCCTTCAAGAAGATAAAGGTTTGGGACGCAACCAACGAGGCGGTGCTAATGCAGAGAGAGGTTAGTCTAATGTTAATGGCTTAATACGAAACTACAAGAAATTCCGAAAAGCACCCAAAGAAGTCATAGGGCCGATTTTGATAAAAATCTAAACAGCATTATTATTATTTTTTTATTTTGTCTAAATAATGCACGCTGTATGTGAAGTAATGTTTAATGACAAACGAATGGAAAGTTTTGATTTTTAATAAATCGATTAATATTTTGGTAAGACGATTTAGTAAACTGATAAGTATTCACGCATGTGTAAGCATTTCCTTTAAAGATTTTTTTTATATTAAACAGGCAGCCTAGCATACTAACTATATAGCGTGCATAATTTTTCCCAAAATATGAGGGTTCTGGCTAGTTTTTTTTTTTTCAAAAATGGATTAATCCACTTTGAATTTTTATCAAAATCAGCCCCATGATGCCTTTAAATGTTATATGCTTAGTCTTGGATTTAGCCATGAAAGCACACTTGAAAAATTCATCCCTACTTATAATTTTAGTAAGGTCAACAATTTTTTACTTAATCATCTATGAAATGCTAAAAGTTTTGTTTGAAAAATTTTACGGCTTTTCACTCGGCAGAAAGAGACATTCTCCGAAGTTTCGAGCTAATCATTCAGCCCGTTGTCCAGGAGGCATCCGCCGCGTTCGTACGCAGCAGACGACTGAGGTGACGGGTAGGCTCGCCGTGGTCGTGTGCGCCTGCCGCGGGAAAAATTGTAACATTTTTCAAACATGTCTAACGACCGCGGTAATCTCAAAAGTATCATAATTCTATAAGTTCTCCGTACAAACTATGCTAGCGCCACTTCGACAGTTGCCTTCCGCATTAACGCGGCGTCCGCTCGCCAGGTGGCGCTGGAGCCGAACCGGACGGTGTCCGTGTTCCGCGAGCGCATCGAGAAGCACAAGGACGAACTCGCGGAGCTCGACGTGCTGGAGAACATTCAGGAGAAGGAGAGGCCGGTACGTACCTGCTGCTGGGTGAAAATATACCTTCGCCGGCTGATCTAAGGTCCATTTTCAAATAAGATTTCCTTTGACTACTGACCCACAGCTGCTGCTGATTATGTGCCCGAATATGTTCGGTAACACCATTGAAAGCTGAATTTAACATCTTCTAACATAATTATTATATTATGGCGCCAATGAAAAATTGTCCGTGTTTTCCATCTAGTTCAATGTAGACGTGCTTGTAAATGGAAGGTCTTGACATGGCACCTAATTCTTTCGGGAATGTGATGTATTGGGCTAATATCATGACTGTAGTTGTGTCGTATTAGTCATCCATGTCAGGTTACATAAAAAAAGATTAACAGAATTAAGATGATCCGCCTGCATCACAACACATATATGTTTTTTTATTATGTTTTACATTATTGTCCAGTTTTTTTTTGAAACCATTTAAGGAGACAGCATTTAATCTCAGATCCAATAACATAAGAAGATTATATTATATATTATATTATATTATATTATTATTGATAGGCTAGCAGCTTTAAGCTGATGCGCCTATATCACAACACTTATTTATTTATTTATTATAATTTTTTTTTTTAGATTTTATATGATTGTCCAATTTATTTTTGAAGGAATTTACGGAGACAGCGTTTACAACTTCACTGGGAAGACTGTTCCAAGATTCTACCACTCTGTTGGCAAGAAAGTGTCGTCGAGGGTTCTGCTTCGACCGATTGTGATACAGCTTTTTTGAGTGTCCTCTCAGGTTTTTAGTATTAGCAAGGGTGAACATATCTTGTAGATTGGTAGAGTTGTAAGAAGAGTTGAGAATTTTAAATGTTTCAATAAGATCTCCCCGTTCTCTTCGTTCTTGTAGAGTGGTGAGGCCAAGCTTGTCCAGCCGGGTTTCGTAACTTAGATTTTTCAGTGCAGTTGGCATTTTTGTAGCTCTACGTTGTACTCGTTCCAGCAGGTCAATATCTTTCTTGAAGTAGGGACTCCAGATCTGGTATGCATACTCCAACATAGGTCGCACATATGTTTTATAAAGCTTTAGGAAAAGCTCAGGGGTTATATGGGAGAAAGCTTTGTTTATGGTATACAGCAATGAGTTTGCTCTCTTCACTACAGTTATAACGTGTGCCTCCCATTTTAGATCTTCTGTGATTATGACACCCAAATCTGACGAAGATGTAATCAATTCTAACTCAACCAATCAATTCGAAAATCGTTTGGACACTCATTTTAAATTAAACCAGTTAACCCATATTACAATAGCAATTGACTAAAAACAACCTAAATAGCTCTCCACACGTAAACAAAATATAATCAACTTAAACTAATGAAAAATAAGATTTAGACATATCAGCTCAGACTGCCCGTCTAATGTAAATAAATAAATTAATTAATGCGGACAGCTATAAGATGCTCTTGTTCTTTAGTTCTATTGTGCACATCGGCAGGACGTCGTTGTGTACAACCCGCTGGGCACGGACGACGAGAACACGTACTACGAGCAGTGCAACACGGTCTGCTCGGGCGTCATCAAGACGGGCGACTACGTGTATGTGGCGACCGACGGCGGCAAGCAGGTCATCGCGCAGGTCGACACCATCTGGGAGACGGCCGAGTGAGTACCGACACGTGTAGGTAGATTGTTATAGGTTGGGGCGATCATGGCACGCAAACAAACACGAATTGAAATTGTAACAATTTTTTTTTCTCGAACCGACTTGGAGATTTATGGAACATCTGTTTGTCAAGACGGGTCTCTTAAAATGTTGCTTAATTTTGTTCTAGCAACAAGGAAGGCTACTTCCGGGGACCGTTCCTCATCTTTCCCTCGGAGGTTTCCAGCAATATCAATAAGGTGAGCAATATCAACACTTTCAATTACATTATTTACATGGTTTTCACATTTTAGTTTCTCCTAGTTTAGTTTAGGATAAGTAAGAGTCTTCGCCAACAGTAATTTTGCCTTATTATACTGTAGAAATACAATGTTAAGTTTACATGACATGGCTGTATGGAAAGGTCCTTTGCCTTTCCATACAAAAGGTGCTTTGCCTTTCCATACAAAAGGTCCTTTGCCTTTCCATACAAAAGGTCCTATGCCTTTCCATACAAAAGGTCCTTTGACTTTCCATACAAAAGGTCCTTTGCCTTTCCATACACTGATAAAAACACAAGAGTTGTCATTTTTTTTCCAGTCTGCATGCGACACGCAGTTTTTCAACAGCAAAGTTTTTTCGGGTTGTTTCGCTGTAACACCATAATTTCGTTGTAACGCCAGCCTTTCTGTCTCCAGCCGTTCTACAAGCAGGAGGTCCTGCTGACGACGGTCCACGACTCGAGCCCGCTCGTCGGCATCGTCGGCAAGTGCTCCGTGCTGCACTACGACGACTATCTCAAGTGTAAGTGTCTCTATCTTTATCTTTATCTTCTCTATCTATCTTTGCCAGCCTCGGTAGCACAATGGTGTGACGCCTTCAATTCGATAAGCTGGGTGGAGCACCTCTGAGCGCAGTTGGGTTATGGATGGGTGGCCATTTTCAACCGGAGGCTCGCCGTGGTTCGGATTCCACGTAAAACTGTAGGTCCCCTTCCTTACTTACTAGGTGGAAGGGTTAATCCCGCCCAGATTGGTACCATCACATTAAATGAACGATAGTCGAAGCAGCAATGAAAATTGTCCGTGTTTTATCATCCAGTTCAATGTAGCCAAGCAATATAAGAAAGGGTCCTTGCATGGCGCCTAGTTCCCATGTGGTTTGTAAGGCTAATATCTGACGGTCAATTTGATATTAGCCATCCATGTCCAGTAAAAAAATGTTTTTGGTATGTTTAATCTTGCGATGAGTCGTTTGACTATGAGCAGAAGTGATGAGTGATAAGTTGGCATGAAGAGTAGGATTTCCCAGTGGAGATCTCTCTATTATTTATTTATGGCTTTCTAGAAGCTATGGTCTAGAAAGTGAAAGCGCATTTTGTTCATGTGCGTAAATTGTTCGTGTGTTATATTTTATTAGAATTTGTTTTTTTCAAAATTAACCTAACTTCAATCTCTCAGGTCGGCTAACTGAGATAGCGGAGCAAGACGTGTTCTTGTGCGAGTCCCTCTACGACGAATCGAACCGCGTCGCGCGCAAACTCAAGAGCGGCCTCCGCAAGTTTGAGCACAGCAAGGATGTCACCGTTGACGAGGTGAGATACACTTTGTTGAGTCCCCAAACGAGATAAACGAGCTGAAGTGTATGGCAAGTTCATATATTTATATTGGAAACTGAGATTGAGATGTTTTATCTGCTGGACTGATATTGTCTCTGACGGATTTTTTATGGAACTGGGCATGGAGGTCTATTACCACACCTAATGTCACTGGAAATGAACATTTGATTAATTCCATGAGACGAGATAACTAGCCGAAGTGAATGGCAAGTTCATATATTTATATTGGAAACTAAGATTTAGATGTTTTGTCTGCTGGACTGACATTGTCTCTGACGGACAATTTTTTATGGAACTGAGCATAGGGGTCTATTATCTCACCTAATGTCACAGTGGACGAAGTGAGATACAATTTGGTTAAGTCCACGAGACGAGATAAACCAGCCAAAGTGAATGGCAAGTTCATATATTTATATTGGAAACTAAAACTGTCAGCCTCAGTGGCCCAGTGGCGCGACACTTCGGCGATCGCTCTCCGAAGTTAAGCAACGTTGGGTCCGGTCTGGTCTTGGATGGGTGACCATTCGACCGTTGAGAGAGGCTGGCCGTGGTTCGGATTCCACGTTAAGCTGTAGGTCCCCTTCCTTACTTACTAGGTGGTAGGGTTTATCCCGCCCGGGTTGGTACCATCGCATTGGATGAACGATGGTCGAAGCGGCAATGAAAATTGTCCGTGTTTTCCATCCAGTTCAATGTAGCCGTGCAATATAAGGAAGGTCCTGGCATGGCACCTAGTTCCCATGTGGTGTGTTGGGCTAATACCATGATAGAACTTGTGGTATTAGCCATCCATGTCCAGTCACATAAAAAAAAAAAAAAATAATTTAGATGTTTTGTCTGCTGGACTGACATTGTCTCTGACGGACAATTTTTTATGGAACTGAGCATAGGGGTCTATTATCTCACCTAATGTCACAGTGGACGAAGTGAGATACAATTTGGTTAAGTCCACGAGACGAGATAAACCAGCCAAAGTGAATGGCAAGTTCATATATTTATATTGGAAACTAAAATTTAGATGTTTTGTCTGCTGGACTGACATTGTCTCTGACGGAAAAAAATTTATGAAACGGAGCATGGAGGTTTATTGCCTCACCTAATGTCACAGTGGACGAAGTGAGATACATTTTGTTAAGTCCACGAGACGAGATAAACGAGCCAAAGTGAATGGCAAGTTCATATATTTATATTGGAAACTAAGATTTAGATGTTTTGTCTGCTGGACTGACATTGTCTCTGACGAACAATTTTTTACGGAACTGGGCATGGAGGTCTAATCACCTAATGTCACAGTGGACGAGGTGAGATACATTTTGTCGAGTTCACGAGACGAGATAAACGAGCCGTAGTGTATGGCAAGTTCATGTAAGTGGAAATTAAGATTTAGGTGTATCTGGTTAGTTAATATACCATGGTAACCCACAGCTTAGGCTGCCTGTCTAAAACAAATATTTATTTATTTATTTATTTATATACACTAGCAGCTTAAAGCTGATGCGTGTATGTCATTGGTTGAGTGCACTATTTGGTTATTAAATGTCTGTTTTTTTTAGTAAAATAACTGTGCAATTGGTTTTTGAACCTGTTCACTGATCACTTGTGGCAGTTTTTTCCAAGATTCCACCACTCGGTTAGATATGAAATGTTTTCTTGGGTTAGAGTTGAAGTACTTTGGTTTAGTTTTAAATAATGTCATAAATAAATAATAAATATTATTTTGAACGAGCCGCCTTACTCTGCTACTCCGCACTAACGGTGTTTCCGCGCAGGTGTACCACTTCCCGAAGCCGCTGGGGCCGCCGCCGCTGGCGAGCGGGCAGGACTCTGCGCCCGCCGCCGCGCTCTCCTTCCAGAGCGCCGCGCTCAAGCAGGACGGACCCAAGGTGAGGACACCTCTACTCTTCAAGTCTTCTCTTTATGTAACTTTTGAGCGGCTCGTAGTCTAGAGGCACGGGGACTGGCCTAGGGTACCAGAAGTTTGGGTTCAATTCCGACATGCACCACTTTCGTTCTCTTTCCGAGTTCGATAAGTGCATTTCTTTAAAGACGAGCTGCTTCATGGTTCGGAATCCATGTAAAACTGTAGGTCCCCTTCTCCTACTAGGTGGTAGGGTTTAAGCCCGCCCGGGTTGGTACCATCGCATTGGATGAAAAGATGTTCGAAGTGACAATGAAAAATTGTCCGTGTTTTCCATCCAGTTCAATGTAGCCGTGCTCACAAAGGTAAGGTTCTGGCATGGCACCTAATTCCTTCGGGAATGTGGTGTTTTAGGCTAATATCATAACGGTAGTTGTGTGGTATTAGCCATCCATGTCAGGTTGCATAAAAAAAAACTGGACATGGATGGCTAGTACCAGACCCACCGTCATTTAGCCAACACACCGCGTTCCCGAACTAATTAGGTGATGTGCCAGGACCTTCCCTTGAGCACAGCGACATTGAATTGTTGGAAATCGCTGTTTTTTATTGCCGTTTCGACCGTCTTTCAACCAATCCAATTGTCCCAACCCAAAGGGCACCTACAGCTTGCATTTGTGACTAAATGCATTTTTCGCAGTTTGCAAGTCTGAGAGAAAAGGAAAGTGTTGCATGAATGGGATCGAACCCATAACCTCTGGCATGGAAAGATAGTTCCCGTGCCCCTTAGCTACGAGCCGCTCAGTGTGCCTGCAGCCATGCTCTCCTTACCGTAAAGAACTCCATTAATGAGGCTTTATTATAATCAGGATGACTTCACTTGGTAATATTTTACGTTAATCGTTTCCCCCACTTATGTATTTTTTTCCCTCAAATATGTTAATTTATTGCCCTTTATGTTCGAATTTGGTTTCAATTTGGTTGATATCTCAACCAATGCTGTCAAAATGCCTTAGCATAGAATCTAGGAATCCATTTGCACTGAGGTTGGCTGTTTCACCAAAGGCATTTAGATCTAAGTACGTATTTCATTACCATGGACGGAAAACTCGTAAAGTTTCTTTGCGGATTCTTCTTTACTGAGTTGATCGAATCCGCGGATCAATCAGTTTTTGACGTAGCTTAGTGTAGTTTGACTACCAAAAAAGTTTAAATAAATCATATGAAATGGATCAATATGCAAAGAAGTAGTTAGGAGAAGCATTGTGTTGATTCGAATATAATCTAAAAATTCATTGGCTGACATACTTTTTGGGATAGCTCAGCAGTAGAGTAGTGGACATGCATCTAATCCAAAGGTCGAAGGTTTGAATTCTACTTCGGATGAATGTACAGGGCCGAAAAAAAAATCTGATTATTTTCCAAAAAAACGTTTCAATATAGATGCCGTTGGATAATCTCAAATTATTTCGTTTACCTCCGCCAGGACGGTATGAAGCAGGAGTTCACGAACCTGATCAACACGACCATCGGGCAGGACATGGACGCGCTGCTCGAGAACTCCATGGACGACTCGTCGCTCGCGTCGCCCGCCACGCCGCTCTCCACAGGTGGGGAACGCGCGCAGACACCGTCGCGACTCTATCTGAGGAATGACACTTTGGTTAGGGGGGGCGCTGGAAAACCGTCCACCTTGCCACTTGCAAATTCTTTCAGAGTTGCAAATTTTTACGGTTTCATGCCCAAAGGGTACCAATGGGATGCTTTTTTAGGGTTCCGTCCGTCCGTCCGTCACAGGGCTGTATCTCATGAACCGTAATAGGTAGCCGGCTGAAATTTTTACACAGTGTGTATTTATTTTGCCGCTAAAACAACAAAAGGTAAAATTTAAAAATATTAAAAATGATAGGAGGCCCCTATACAAAAGAGTGATTAATTTATGTTAAATCTTGTACGATGGTATGGACGAGACAAGAAACGTGATTTATTTTGGCATAGTACAGATCCCTTCGTGGATGAGTCCGACTCGCGCTTGGCCGTTTTTATGGGTTAGCGAGTAAAATGTTTTGGCTTCAGACAGCTTCACAAGTTCAAGGGTACCTGAATTTGTCCAGTGTTAGTACTCAGCATGGGTCATTAGAAAACAGCCTGCTGGCGACGAACGCACTTTTAGAGCACATTCGCCCGCAGTGGCGATGTTTGGACTGTGATGCATACGACGCGCCGCCGGATTCCAATACTATACATACGGCGGAGACGTGGTATCGACCGCGTGCCACTTTTTCTTTTCTCTTCAGTGATTTGAACCTAAATGCTGTTTCAACCTTGATGGGCTCGGTGTTTTCTGGCGCAGGCGGCAACAGCAACCCGTACACGCCGACGCTGCTAAACGCGGCTCCGGCGGAGCGCAGCATACAGGCGGCGCCCTCCACCTCCAAGAAAAAGAAGCAGGAGGGCAAGCATAAGCTCGTCACCGGCTACATCCTCTACTCGAGCGAGATCCGCAAGGGCATCTCCGCCAGCAACCCCGAGTCGACCTTCGGTGAGTCCGCTGTTTGTGTGTGTGTTTCCCTACGTTCCGAAATGCGTACATTACATCACACCACTACATACACCACATTACCAAAGGTTGTGTGCCTTTACGAGCACGGCTACATTGAACTGGATGAAAAACACGGACAATTTTTCTTTGCTGCTTTGACCATCTTTCATCCAATGCGTTGTTACCAACCTGGGCCGGCTTAAACCCTAGCTAGGAGGCGGTAGTTTTACATCGATTTCGAACCATGCATCAGCTCGCCTTCGCGACGAAATGCACTTATCCAACTCAGAAAGGGAAAGAAAGTGGTGCATTAAAGAGGTGAGGATATGAATCCAGACCTCTGGTATGGACGGCAAGTTCCCGCCCCACTAGGCTACGAGCCGCTCAAATTAAATTTAAATTAAATTTGAGCGCCTCGTAGCCATTTGGACATTCAACCGAGTGGTGTCCGGAAAAATGTGATCAGAAATGTTTGCGTGCGTGTTATTAACAACGCCACCATTCAGGTGATCCTAGAAGCAAAAAAAACACCAAAATTGTTCCAGCTGCTTATAAGGAGAAGAATTACGAACACATGCACACCGGAATTTCAAATATAACGGAGGTAGGGGTAAGAGGTAGAACGTGGTGTGGAAAGTGTTCGGCTAAGCGGACATTGTAAAACAATAGACACAACCTTCATCAAATGCTTCCCGCAATGCCCTTACATACTTTTGGTGCTGCCAAATACCTCGGTCTCCATGTCCCTTAAAAAAAAATTGAACACATTACATTACATGGCGCCCTAAATTGGCCTCTAGACCGTACAACATTTCATTTCATAAATTTCATTTATTTATTCAACTTCTGGTAGTCAAACTACACTAAGTCATGTCACAATTTGATTGATCCACGGATTCGATCAACCAGTGAAGAAGAAGAAACTTCACTGGTCTATAAATTATGTGTTTTTTGTCTTTTTTTTTCGTCCACATTAATGATATAACACAATTATGATTTCATACCTAAATGCTGCTGACAAACTTACATTGGTAGAACGGTCTAAGGCAAAGACCTAGGAACTATGAGGAGACAACAACTCATGATGTGAAAAGTCAGGATGGTATGAAATGACAGATATTGTGTTTAAATCGCCTCCGCCACCATATCAAACGTGCTTACCTCCAGGGGAGATATCGCGCATCGTCGGCAACGAGTGGCGATCGCTGCCGGCCGCGACCAAGCAGTCGTGGGAGGAGCGGGCGGCCAAGGTCAACGAGGAGACCGCGGCCAAGCTGCAGGAGGAAATGCGGGAGATGGCGCTGCAGTCGCGTTCTACGGTAACTTGTCTTACTCGTCTACTATCGGTCTATTTAGGTCCGTACTTGACTTGATCCATGTTAATCTAACTGAGAAACTAGAATCATGGTAACTTGTCTAGGTTACCCACCTAGTTTCTAGGGGAACGCAGGGCTATTATTGTTGTGGGTTGGAAGTGTAGTTAAAGCAATAATACCAAAAATTAACAAAATTTTGTTCATCTAAGGAAAAACTAACAAACACAGAATATTCAATATTCAATTCACCAACCCGAGAGGCCTTAACCCTGCCACCCAGTAAGAAAAGAAGACATAAATTTTACGATAATTCTGAACAATGGAACAGCTCGCATTCATGCCGAAATGCACTCGTCGAACTCAGAAAGAGAATGAAAGTGGTACATGACCCAGCCTTGTTGTTGAACCCATGACATCTGGCATAAGACCGGCCGGCATGGTTTTCGCACCCCCCCTGTTAGTTCAAAATCCTATGGGCGTCGTCGGGCACCCTAGAGGTCCTGGCGTACGGCATACGTACCGTTAAAATAAAAAATTAAAGAATTGAGGCCCTGCGCTTCCAACTAGGAGCCGCTTAATCTGTCTCGGAGTGTGCGTTGTGCTCAGTGACTGCGTGTGGCAGGGTGTGCAACCACAGGCGGAGCAGCTGTACGAGTGCCTCTGGGATTCTTGCGACTTCCAGTTCGAGGACCTCTCTGACACCATCGACCACTGCATCGGCGAAGGTGGCAACAGTAAGTTTTTAATTTAACTGAACATTGATGGCTTATACCATACCCACAGTCATGATATTAGCCCAACACACTGAATTACCGAAGGAATTAGGTGCAATGCCAGGACCTTCCCTTCATGAGCATGGCTACATAGTTGGTTTGTTAGCTGGGCAAAGGTTTTCCTTAACTTCACAGAGAGGCCATTGTGTGTACCAAAATTCCACCAGCCATGACATAGAGGGCTGTCTGTTACATCCAAATTTGTAAAGTTCTAGCTTCAAGATGTTTATTTCAGTTCAGTTTGCTGTCAAGGATTACACCCAGGTATTTGACCTTTGTTGAAAGGGATAATTGCCAATGAATTTAAGTGCTTTTACGTCAGCCAACTTCCTTCCTGAGATAAGAATTATTCCTGTCTTGTTTGGATTTACTGAGAGCAGGCATTCCCTTCACACCACTTCTTTACGATTCGTAAGGCCAATCTCATTGTATTGCAAAGGCCTTTTTTCCGATTTGCCACTAATCGGAATCGTGATATCGTCTGCATAGCCTACAGTCTTATGTCCCTTCTCATTCAGGCTCATGATTACGCTGTCCACCACGATATTCCAAAGAAGGGGTGAAAGAACACCACCCTGTGGACAGCTTTTTACCATTACCCTCGTGGTACTATTTATCGTTAATTGTATGGCTCTTAACATGACGAGATTTCTCTTCCACCCACAGATAGCAGGTGCAGCTCCGAATCTGTGAAGCACTTGGCTTCTGCTGTTAAAATTTGCCTCATCGAAAGCCCCTGTGAATGCCCCTAGGGTGGAGCTTTTGTCTGTTAGTGCCATTCTATTTTGTTCACTACTTAGTGTAGTGCCGTCTCTGTTGATCTTTCCGTTCTGTGTGCATGTTGGCTGGAATGAAGTGGTGGTCCTTTAGCGTACCGTTGCTGAGGTGTCTGTCTGTCAGTTTTTCCAATGTCTTCAGCATGAAGGAGGTCAGGCAGATGGGTCTGTACATTTTTGCCTGTGTGAAGAAATTGCTATTTTAAAGTGAAATGGTTTCATACTCGCATTTACGACGAATATTAATGACCTTGTGAATACTACGTCACTGACCATGGTATTGGTAATTGGTCACATAGTATTGGTTCGAGACCTTACTTAAATGCTCTGAATGCAAATCTTCATGATTTTTTGTTATTTTTAATGCTGCCTCAGTGATTGGATATTATGATGCCAAGAAGAAACCCCTAGACCGTGAGTATAAAATTTTCAAAATAAAAATACAATTACAACCTATAAATAATACTTATAACTATGTAGTACCATGATTGAAGGGCTCCTAACATCACAGCAGCCGAATTTTGTCTATCTCTTTCGAACTCTCCACAGCAAACGGTCTATATTTTCCTGTAGACTTTTTGTGACAGGCTTGAAACTTATGGTTGTTAGCGTGTGTTATGGGTGTTAGTATGGTCCAAACATTAACCACATATTCCTTGGCATATCTGAAGTGAAAAAGGGTAATAACTTTTTGTTGTACTGTTTAAAAAAGAATCACATTAGGTATTGATACCTCAAGGACGAATTTTTTTTAGCCATACATCAAAATGTTATCTGAATTTTTTGCTCCAAATAAGCCAAGGAATACGTGGCTAACGATTAAACCATACCTCCGCTAAAACTCTATCTTAAATTCTTTACTTCTTCAGGTTAAAGCATATTTCCGTAATATGCATGATTTCTTAATGTGTCTGACAGAAAATAAGGAAAAATAAAAATTCGCAAATATAAAAACAATCAAAATGATACAAAACTCCAAACTGCTCACTGAATGCTTTAAGAAGGCCAGGGGAAAAGAAAAATACCTGATCATATGCAAACGTGACAATGACGGTTGTTTGTGTGTGCGTGCGCCGGCGTGACGGCAGCGGGCCACATCCAGCAGTACTACCGCGCGGCGGCACCCTCGGCCGACTACCCGTGCGTGTGGCGCGGCTGCCAGCGGGTGCGCCGCGGCCAGTTGCCCTTCCCGAACCTGCCGCGGCTGCTGCGCCACGTGCGCGACCTACACATCAACAAGGGCAACGGGCGCATGGTGTTCCCGCAGGACAGATCCAGGTTTGTGTCGACGTGACGGCAGCGGGCCACAACGTACTTTAACGCGCTTTACATTGATATATCTTATTAGAATGCACAAATAATTTTCAATATTCATCCGTGTGTTTCCTAAGCTTAAAATGTAAAGACATACAGAGTCAACTGACAGATGAGACCAAAATTGTGTTATACAGAATGTACTGAAATTCCTTTTTTTATTAAAAAAACTATTCTAATGATACTTTTGAGATTACCGTAGTCGTTAGACATGTTTGACAAATGTTACGGCTTTTCACGCGGCAGGAAGAGACATTCTCCGACGTTTGGAGCCCCTACTTCAAGAAGGATATAGATGTACTTGAAAAAGTCCAAAGACGAGCAACAAAGATGGTAGTCACCATGAAAAACAAACATTATGAGGACCGACTAAAGCTATTAGGCCTCACAACACTGGAAAAACGCAGACAGCGTGGGGATCTTATCGAAACATATAAAATACTGCATGATTCCTATGATGTCAATAATTTCAAAACAATGTACATATTTAACACTAACGAAAGGCTACGCGGTCACTCGCTAAAGATAAATCGCACCCTAGCATCAACAAATCCTCGAAAACATTTCCTAACAAACAGAGTTGTGGATAATTGGAACGGCCTACCTGAGGAAATAATAAGTAATAAGTGCATCGTCAGTAAATGTTTTCAAAAACAAACTGGATCTTTACTTAAAATAAAAAAAAATATAAATAAAAAAAAATTATAAAAAAAAATTCATAGACAATAAATAAGTAAATAAGTGCAAGTGCTTAAAAACAAAAGTGCAAGTGCATAAAAAGAAGTGCACGCATCAGCATAATGCTGCTAGTGCATTACAATATAATAATAATAATAATAATAATCATTCAGCCCGTTGTCAAGGAGGCATCCGCCATGTTTGTACGCAGCAGACGACTGGGTAGTTGCAGTCGTCTGCTGCGTACGAACGTATTGGACTGGAAGTCATATTTTAAGTTTTATTGAGGAAAAGTTAAGAAATCTGATCGACAAGAGATCAGTCCTCATCCCTTATTTTTATTATTATTATTATTATTGTCTCGATACACTAGCAGCTTAAAGCTGATGCGTGTACATCTGAGTTGGTAACTGGGGGTGCACTTGTTTTTTTTTTTTTTATTCCTATAAAAAGTCTAAAGTTTATGATTTTTTGTATAAGTGTCAAGTCTGTTTTTAAAGCTGTTCACTGAAGCGGCACTAATCACTTCCTCCGGGAGCCTGTTCCACGACTCAACCACACGATTGGTTATAAAGTGTTTCCTCGGGTTTGAATTGCTTGAGGTTCGATTCAGTTTTAGTGAGTGTCCACGTAGGTGATCATTGGTATTCATTGTGTACATCAGTTTGAGATCTGCCACATCATAGAGTTCTGATAAAATTTTAAATGTTTCAATGAGATCGCCTCTACGTCTTCGTTCCTCCAGCGTGGTGAGGCCCAAGGCCTCTAGACGGCTCTCATACGATTTATTTCTTATGGAGGCCACCATCTTTGTTGCCCGCCTCTGCACTCTTTCCAGTAAACAAATATCTTTTTGGAAGTAGGTGCTCCAGATTTGGTAGCCATATTCCAGGACTGGGCGAACATAGGTTTTGTATAACTTGAGAAATAAATTTGCAGTGATGTAGGAAAAGGCTTTCCTTATTATGTATAAGAGAGAGTTTGCCCTTTTAACGATTTCAATCAGATGTGTTTCCCATTTTAGGTTGCTGGTCAAAATAATACCGAGATCCTTTTGTGAGGTCACTGGATTCACTGGTGTTCCGTCTACGATATAATGAAGTTGAGGATTTCTAGGACCCACATGCAAGACGGAGCACTTCCCGGCGTTAAGTGTCAAGAGCCAGTCCTTTGTCCATTGGACAATGCGATTGAGGTTATCTTGTACTTCTTGGTGACTGATCGTGGGGTTGGCAAAGAATTTTGTGTCGTCTGCGAAGAGCATAAAATCAAGGTCGATGATTGCTTTCAGGTCAGTAAGGAAGATCCCAAATGCTGCAGGCCCCAGGACCGATCCCTGAGGAACTCCGCTTAGGACGGGATGGGGTTTCGAGAGCTCATCGCCCACGCGCACACGAAATTGTCTATTAGTCAAGAAGTCTTCGATCCACAACAACAGCTTGCCACGAAAACAGAAATGTTCTAGTTTTTTAACTAACCGTTTTATAGGTACTCGATCAAACGCTTTTTCATAGTCTAGATATACAATGTCTATAGGATTCCGCTCATTCCATTCTGTCGTCCACTTATCTAGGCATGAGAGCAGGTTAGTTACAGTCGAACGTCTTTGGACAAAGCCGTGTTGTTCTTCGATGATGATGTGCTCTTGATCTAGGAAGCGCCTTATTTTCTCCGTGATGATCTTTTCCATTGCTTTACAGACAATGCTTGTTAAACTGATCGGACGATAGTTAGCTGCTATGAGCTTGTCGCCTTTTTTGTAGATAGGTGTAACCAGGGCTTCTTTCCAATCTTGTGGCAGTTTTCCACTATTAAGAGACAAGTTCATAATTATTGCTAGCTGTTCACAAAGTTCTGGGGAGCATTGTTTTAAAAAGATGGCAGGAATATCGTCAGGCCCCATAGAAGTTGCATCTTTGAAGGATTGTAGCACTTTGGAGACTGCTTCTGGGCTAAATTCAATGTGCTCTATGGAGTTAGTTATTCTCGGTACACATATTTGTGGTAGGGGGCCATCGCTCTCACGCACATATGATTTTCCGAATTGTTCGGCAAACATGTTCGCTACAGCACGATGGTCAGTTACTGTGTTGCTTGTGGCATCTTGTCGTAGAGCTGGTGGTGTGCATACTTTGGATGATAACTGTTTACGAATGCATCCGTAAAAGGCCTTCGGTCCCGGATTGACGACATTTTCTTCAAACCCTTGTCTAAAATGACGTATTTTTGCCACTATTTTATTATTGACATTGCGATATGCTGCATAGTTTTCATTTGTTTTTCTTTGTTGGTATATTTTCCAAAGACGTTTTTTCTCTTTTGTCATGTCAACAATGTGGTGGTTAATTCATGGTTTATTATTATTTATTTTACTAGTTGGTTTCACAAATGGTACATGACAGTCTAGGGTTTTTTTTGTGATCGTTTTGAACTCACGCCAAGCGTTGCAAATATCCGTGTGCGAAGTATTCTTTATTTTTTCTGCGTTAAGCATATCGCTAACATTTTTGTAGTTCGCTTTAAAGTAGTTACGGCGCGGCTTGTCGGCACATATGTGATTTTTCTGTTGAATAAATTGCATTGTTGTTACCAGCACAAGGTGGTCGCTCTTGCCTATGTTTGGGTGGTATTCGATTTTGGTGCACAAGTCTCGATCATTGCAGAGTATTAAATCTATAAGAGACTCTTTATTGTTACGCTTGCGTGTAATTTCATTTACGAGCTGGTGGAGAGTGCTACTTGTGTACATTTCAATGAATGCGCTATGAAGTGGGTTGTACCCATCAATGTTTGCGAGAGGCCAGTGGATGTCAGGTAAATTAAAATCACCCATAATGAGAGTGGTTCCTCGTTCTGCTGCGTCATGCATAGCTTGAAAAAGATGTTTGTCTGAATCTTCCAGCGTGTAGTTGGTTGGCCGGTAGACCCCGGCCAGCAACAGTTCAAATTTTCCAAATTTAATATCGAGCCAGAGTGCTTCTACAGAGTCATTGTGGTAGGTTAAGTTCTGTCTGGCCAGTATCGGTACACCATTATGCAAATTGCCTACATATATAGCGTCTCCACCCCATTTCTTTCCTCCACTTCTGTCTTTCCGAAATAATGTGTAGCCGGTAATGCCAATTAAGCTGTCTTTAATCATTGATGTAAGGTGAGTTTCAGTTATTATTATAAAATTGGGTTTTAATTTATTTATTTCCATTAAGAATTGATCGAACTTAGCCGTTAGTGACGCCAGGTTGGTATAGAAAAAAGATAATTGTGTTATTTCAGATAGCATTAGTTTTTTGCCATCTTGACAATCTTTGGACAATTGTTGACATATTTTATTGTTAAGTCCGCCTCGCCCTTTCCGTTCCTCTCTGCCAACTTTTCTCGGAGCCTTTTCAGGTGATCTCTCTGGCACGGAGTCAGGTCCGACTTCACGGATGCCGATGCCGGGTTTACCATCTTTAGGGTTTTGGTCCGGGTTTTTTACTCCCGTTCACTTAACAATCATAAAGATTTCACAAAACAGCATTTCACATTCTATGAAGGGACTCCTATGTATTGATAACGATTTGAGAAGTTGTCTTATCGGATACATGTTGTACTTGAGTTGACGTGTCACTCCCACACTTTGGTCGTCTTGTAAGCACAGAGTGCTATGCTGGTCTATAGTGTGTTTACTCATAAATTTATAACTGCACAATACCTATTGGAATCTGATTCGCAAAAAGCAAACAGAGAGCGGGTGTCAAGAGAGTATTTAATGTATCGTCTGTAGCATATCAGTCTGTTTTTAGACATATTAATAAAAAAAATAGTTTCTAGTCCGATGTGACATGTTGCAGGAACTACGTGCCGTCGACGCGCAACCGCACGCAGAAGACGTACGTGCAGGCGGGCGGCGTCCGCGCTATCGCGCCGGCCGGAGGTACTCACACTCCGCAAGGTATCTCACTAACCGCACTAACCGCACTAACCTACCGCATTGGTGTTGCCATTCCTAATATAACTAAACTGGGTTGTAGCCTTTACATTGTCATATACATACATGAACTTCATCCAAAATTAGCACAGTAACTTTTTTGTGAAGAAACGTTCGTTGTGTTTTTTATGTAACTGGACATGGATGGCTAATACCACACCCATCGTGGTGATATTAGCCCAACGCAACGCATTCAACTTTATGAGCACGGCTGCATTGTAATGGATGGAAAACATGGACAATGTTCTCATTGCTGTTTCGAACATATTGCTATCCGTTGCGATGGTACCAACCTGGGCGGGGTGAACCCTACCACCTAGGGGGGGAAAGAGTCCTACAGTTTAACATGGTTTCCGAACCATGGCACTGCTCGCATTCATGACGAAAATGCACTTATCTAACTCGAAAAGGAAAAGAAAGTGGTGCATCGCCAGGTCGGGTATTTGAACCCAGGCCTTTGGAATTCGAGGCAAGTCCTTGCGCCACTAAGCTACGATCCAATACAGACGGGCTTAAAAGCGAATAGCAAAATATGGCATCAACCAATAGATCTTAATAAAAAACAAATTTAACAAAAAAAATAACCGACTTCAAAGGAAAAGCACTAAAAAGTAAAAAATAATTTCCATTTTTGTAGTTACGATTTCTGTTATTTTTTGAGTCGGCGTCAGCCGGACACGCGCTGCGCCAATCAAGAGAAACTAACCTAACCTAACCTAACCTAACCTAACCTTGGCTGACACCGACTCAAAAAATAACAGAAATCGTAACTACAAAAATGGAAATTATTTTTTACTTTTTAGTGCTTTTCCTTTGAAGTCGGTTATTTTTTTTGTTAAATTTGTTTTTTTATTTGTTTATTTTTAGTGAATCTGAAGTACACTTACTAATTTGTAGACGTCCTTTCCAATAAAAAAAGAATCACCGAAATCGGTTGGCGTTATATTGAGTTATTCGTCCATTTGTCGCGCACATCTTAATACAAATTTAAGACTTTTATGATTTTCTCATGGGTATCATTGTCAGAACTTAACCAAATTAAAATGGGACCACTTGGGAAGCACTAGCTATCATTTAAAAAAATAATCATCAAAATCGGTTCACCCAGGCAAAAGTTATGAGGTAACAAACATAAAAAAAAAAAAAAAAAAACATACAGACGAATTGATAACCTCCTCCTTTTTTTGAAGTCGGTTAAAAATCGGTACAGGCGCGCGCAACACGCCGTCGCCGGGGCAGCACGGGCTGGGCGTGGCGCCGGAGCCGCACGGCGCGCTCGCCCGCTCCGGCCTCGACCCGCTGTTCGTGACGGTGCCGCCGCGCCCTCAGCGCGTCCACCACTCGGAGGCGTACATACGGTAACTGTCTTAGAGATTATTGTTTTCTGTTGACGTCAAAATACCAGCTGAGTCGCTCTACAGCAGCGGTAGCTCGCGGGCACCTGGTAGCCCGCGGCCTGTTTTCCAGGCGCCCACGAACAAAATCGTAAAAGAAATACACACATTTAGTTAATATATATATTAATAATAATTTTCAAAAATGTAATTGTGTGAAATAAATGAAATAAATAATAACTAAATTACGCTTGAAGAAGCACCTGGCCGTTTTTGCAGCCCCCCTGAAAATTCGAATACATAATAAACATAATAAATTAAAAGAACTGTAATTGTATAATGTAGTTTCCTTTCTGTCACTTGTGTTTTTTATAGAATCGGCGGTGCCTGCGTAGGGTATCGGGATTTTCAAAATAGGTCTTGGGCCAGTCAAGATTGATGCTGAGCTATATATGAAGCCAATCTGCACCTATGGTATCCAGCTCTGTGGTACAGCCTCCAAATCAAATATTGCAATTTTGCAAAGGTTTCAGTCAAAAATGCTCAGAATAATTGTGGATGCGCCCTGGTACATCACAAATAACTTACTGCACGATGACTTATCTATCCCTACAGTCACAGAAGAGGCAAAAAAACTAACACAACGATATAAAGAGCGCATTAGAACTCACCCAAACTTCCTGGCTACCCACCTGATGGATGAAAAGACCACATATCGCCGATTGAAGAGGAGAATTCCTCAAGACCTCATAACAAGATGATCCCTTCAAATTTGTAAACTATTAGGTTGCTTCACTGGAAGCAATCCTAGAAAACCAACACTAACGATTGACATAACTATTACTGAATGTCCAAATATGCGATAGATTGTAATATAAAAGGGAGATAAAAAAAATAAAAAAATATATATGAAGGGAGTTGTCGTCACTGGAGGTCTCACTCGATCATTGCGCTGCGGTAGAGGAACGCCGAAGCGTTGGAAAGAAACCCTAACTTATCACTAGTACCAGATCAAAGGCGGGTTTTACTGTGATATTGAACTGATATTTGTGCACCGCACCACATTGTCAAAGGAATTAGGTGCCATGTCAGGATCTTCCCCTTATGAGCACAGCTTCATTGAACTGGATCGAAAATCGAACAATTTTTCATTGCCGCTTCAACCGTTTTTAGTCCAGTAAGATGGTGTGTGGCTGATGAAAGGACAATATTTTCAGATACATCGAGGGTCTACACTCGGAGCAGAAGTACATAACGCCGTGGGAGAAGACGGCTCCGCACATCCCGGAGAACAGCACGCACAACATCAGCAAGCTGCCGGTGAACTGGCTGTCGGACGAGGCGCGTGCCGGCTACCTCAATCAGGTAATCGTCGAAAGAATACTACATTTACATTACTTCATTCCATCAACTCAAAATGATGCATCTACAAAACTACAAAAATAAGAAGAGCGTTATGATTCCATCGCAATATTTTAGGTGAACTTGAAGAGAAATGCTTCAAATAAAGTCTTTTGTAAGCGCACGCATAATTGGTTCGTATCATTTGTGATATTAATTAGATTGCATGCTCATTTGAGACGCAATCTAATTTGGGACGCTTCTATTCGCCATTAACACTGTTAACATTGAAATTCGTATTTCGTGTGAACTGTCAAAATTTAGTATGCGGACTAACCATACGAAATGCAATTTATAATCCCCGAATTAAAGTTAGTCCCACTCTTAATACTACTGCATCAGTCCAAAAGGGAGTGAGCACTTAGTCTCAGCTAAATGCTGTTACAAATAGGCAGTATTAATGTAATGAGGCACTCTCCATTCTATCCGCAGGACAAGAGCTTGGCGGAGGTGGATCTCCAGAAGGTGGACCACAGCACGAAGGTCCTAAAGGCGCTGTGGGGACTGCGCGACTTTATGCTGCGAGATGCTCTCTATTTACACAAGAACTCGTGATCGTAACGCTCGCTACGCACATGTTTCGTGTGCATCTCGGTTGTTTTAAGTTGAGGCCATGCAGACATCCACCCAAGACGATTTATGTCATGGACTGAGAAACATGTAACGGCATAGATTAATAATTACTTGCTGGCGTAAGTAGATGGCTCACCGCCATAGTGACGGAAGTTTCATACAATATGTGTTAGGCAAGCCGGCCCTCTATTGCAATAAACGTTGAACTAATATGGTAACTTCCATTTAATGGATCACAACAAAAATGGTGTTTGTACTAAGAGATGGCGCAGCTATCAGGCATGCTTTGAATCTATTAAAAAGTCGTTTGATTTTATGGGTAGTCAAAAAATGTGTGTATCGGTTCAAAATTGTATATTTTTCAACTTTAAAACATAATTGTATTGAAATTTGATTCACATAATAATAGGAGTTGTTAATCTATGAATAAATCCTATGTTTGTATAGCACCATCTATTGGCTATTTTGCAAGTTTAGGTACGAAAGTGGCGCCATCCTATTTCCATAGGTGTAAACCTGTATCCATACAGTTGCGCCATCTACTGTTCGTCCCTTCGGCATAGACCTACTGGTGAACCAAATAGATTCATCCCCCCCCCCATAGCCCATAGACCTATCATACTGTATTGGAGAAGTGCCTCAACTTAAAACAGTCAAGCTAAAATCATGCACACATGTTGATTCATGACTAATTTTTAATTATTTCAACATATGGGGTCTGTGAATTGGTTTAAAGGAACTGCGAACGCTTTCGGATTATATAAAAACTAAAATGGTTTTGGATATTTGGTTTGTGACCTTTTGAATGACTAACCTAGGTTTATTACAATAGTTGCGACTAATGAAATCTAAACCAGTTGTATGCAGTACACTATTCATGTGACTTCAAATATGGGATTGGAATATTTTTGCCGTGGTAAACATTTCAGTTCCAATGAATAATCATTAAAAACATTGATCGGAATAAAATAATAAGGTATTAATTTTAGTTAATCTAATTAAGTAAGTTTAAATACTTATGTAATTTCGTTACATGCTACATCTTTACTGTCTTGAAGATAAAAAGTAATTCGTGAAATTATAAAATTAAATAGTTATAGTTGAAATTACTTGGCTTTTATATTTTTTACTTAACAGTGTACAGGCGTCAACGAGCTTCCATCCTTTTTAACCGACTTCAAAAAAGGTGGAGGTTCTCAATTCGTCTGTATGTTTTTTATTTTTTTTAAATAATGGAAAGTGCTCCCTAATGGGGCGGTAATTCTAAACCTTGTATATGTTTTTTCGTGTGCATCTGCATAGATGACAGCGCCAAAATAAAAACCACACTACCAATTTAGCCTCGCAAAGTGAGAGGCCATGTTGGTTTTGAAGTGGACAATTGTGTTTCATCCAATGCGGTGGTACCGACCCGAGCAGGCTTAACTCTACGACCAAGTAGGAGAAGGGGACGTACAGCTTTACATGGGTTCCGAACCATGGAAGATATCGCATTCGTAACCAAATGCACTTATCCAACTCGGTGTCCAATGCGTTTGTAGTTATTCGTCAACTACTATTTTAATTATAATTAAACTTAAATACCTTTTTCGTAAATAATAAAATAAAAGTATTTATGGTTCTATGCTGAAAGTCCTTGCCATTCCATGTGAAGAAAGACACAAAGGAATGAATGAATGAATGGATGAATTAATTTTTTATTCAGTATTATTGATACATTGTCAAATCATGCATGTTATTACAATTACTTACAATTATTATGTACTAAATATGCTATAAGTAACATTTCACAAGACTAACCTCAAATATGCATTTTAAAGAGTGTCTGACGCATTTTCTTCTGTGAAAGTAACGGTCTCGGTTCAAGTCATAGTGCTTTTCTGGCCCATATTAAAATCGGCAATGTCCTTTGAATTTGGCGAATTGTCTCTGTTGAAATCACAAAAAGAAGAAAATAACCAGTCAAGCTCCATTCTGTGACAAGTTGAAAGTGATTTTCCAGCCCATACTGGAATTTAGATAAAAATTTAAGTGTAAAACTGTATTTAATTATTTAGTGCAGGCTCTCTTGAAACGCTAGCTGAAGATGTGCTGTTGCTGCAGAGGAATTTGCAGGCAGCCTCTGTCCTGGGTCATGTTCTGCATATGTTGCGAGTGCTGCTGCAAATTCGGTATTAGTGGGATCCTGTTGTCATTGCTGATGTGCGAAGAGGACGGAGACTATGACTAGAACTTTCCCTGTCTTCCCAACATGAACATCTGTTTTTACAAGCGTGATCGTAAATAAATACTTTTTTTATTTCCAATAATCCATTATTTACTTCTTAACCCATCATTATTGAATCAAAATGTTACTTCTATTCTCAGATATGCCACACGCAAATATAATTACAGACAGTGAGGAGGCAGTTAAAAATTGGAGATACTTTGGTAAGTCTACATATATTCGGAATGGTAGCATCATACCATAGATTAATGAAGACCTAGATGTTTCACCAATAGGTCAAAGCCGAAGGGACGAACAATAGATGGCGCAACTGCGTGGATACACGTCTACGGCTATGGAAATAGAATAGGATGGCGCCACTTTCGTATCTAGGATTTGCAAAATAACCAATAGATAGCGCTGTACAAACATAGGATTTATTCATAGATTAATAATCGGTTGGTACACTATTTTGGTTGTGATCGATTGAATAGAAGTTACCATTTTAGTTCAATGTTTATTGCAATAGAAGGGCGTATGAAACTTCCGTCACCATGGCGGTGAGCCATCTACTTACGCCAGTAGTTATTAATCTATGTCCATACATAAAGAGAGCCACTGTCTCAATTTTCGAAAACTACCAACATAACTTAAACGTACATGCCACATGCAAACATAGTCGCAGACGTATTGGAGGGTTTGTGTGGGTGACTTAACAAACACATTTTTAGAACACATTCACACAGGCATGGCCCCGCAGGGTTCCCATACAATTATATGGTCACTTTGACCATACGATAGGCTTCTCCTTTCTCTCCTTCTTCCTTTCTCTTCAGTGGGTACAACTCTTTCTTTCACAATAAAACACAGTTACCGTACTTATTTATATTATATTTTAATTATATTCCTTTGACGACTAGCTGCGGATAATGGCTGATATATTAGACATTATACCTCAAGCCATCTCATTTAAAAATAGGCATTGGAAGTCTACCCTTAAAGCGAGATAAAAAATTTCAACAATACTTCTTGCCGTTGGCAAACTATAGGTTGCTTCGCATATTCCTGCTAGTGTACAGTAAAAGCAAAGCATGGCATAAACAAATGGTACATAGTAAGTTACAATGTATAATACAGAAATATTATAAATCTTATATCTTAACATATAAGTCACATTCGTGAGCTCAGTGACATGGATCTGTCATTAGACAATACCACACACTTAAGGTCGGCCTGTAAGCATCAGAAAATTTCGCCTCCCATACAAACGTAGTTTACTAATAATTTAAAAACCACTGTTCCAACTTACTTGATATTTGGTATCTGATATTAGGCTACAAATATCTGTGTCTGCGTGTCTTTGTTTTTTCGGTAAATGTATTCTGGGTCAAACCACAGAGAAAACAAAATTCGTATGAAGATTTTCTTTTTGCTTTAATTTCATTCGGTTTAGACTTTAAAAAAAAACAAAAGCGTGCAGACACAGATATTTGTTACCTGATATTAGGTATTAAATATCAATTTAATTGGAATAGCTGTTTCCAAATGATTAGTAAATTACGTTTGTATGGGGAGCATAGCTTACGGGCCGTTCTTAAATACCTGTTGTTGCTAAATTTCTACATTCTACCAATGTTTTTATATTTATAAAAAAGTGTAATTGATACATTGGATACAAACTTCTGTTTGTTTACGTTTTAATTTCACTCATGGCTTCACTTTTTACCTATACCCACATATTATCTCATACGAACAAGCTTGCAGCTATATTAATGATATGTACAATAAAGCGGCACATGAAACATTTATAAATATTTTGGTACGCAATTACAAACAGTATTTGAACCCCCAAAATCTTAACAAAAGTAATTTTAAAATGGATAAATAAGGTGGTTCCATCAGAATAGCATCACTTTTTTAAAGCAAACTGCAATAACCAGAAAAACGTTTGGTGGCAATGTGGTGCTACAACAAAGATTTTAAAAAATTGCAGTATCATATGCTAAAGCTGAAAATCGGCTTTAATTTGGAAAACTTAACACTGATATAGCGTACAATATGTACGCTATGTACGCTTACTAAGTCCTTTATGGGTAAAATTAAATGATGGTGCGAGATTACAGGGTCCCTATGATAAATTAATGTACAACAAAGGAAGAAGAACCGGCTACCCTTAAAATGTCAACTGGCTTAAGGGGTTTTAGTGGGTAAAATATCACCTTCAGCAGAATCCAGTCCCACATACCGTTATTCCATGTATTCTGAGATTTAAAAAGAATTTCAAGCACGCAGTCCCCCTGTGGGGTATAAAAAACAGGAAGAAACGAAGTGAAATACAAAAATGGCTCTCCCGAGGACACTACAAACACTAGATTATGTACCATTGTAACTCGTGTCCGACTTAAGGCGGCCCATCCCGCTCAACTCCCCATACAAACGGGGAAAGAAGATCACGCTCATATTTATTGTCAAAGATCGCAAATTTTGCTCAAAATTGCTTTATTTGATCGAACGAGATGTCTGATGACCGTTGGCATTGTAAAATTGTGTTTGGTTACTAAGTTATAAGGTCCGAAAGTTCGAGTTTTTCGCGCGTTTTATACAATAACTTTGGAGGTGGATTACGCGATGATAAAGTAAGAACATCTTAAAAAGATTAGTCACCAGAGATAGCTTATTTAATCAAGATTTATAATCTATTTGGGTTTTGTTACATTTTAAGTCATTTTGTAATTAAAATTTTCGTAAATCTTACCAAATCATACACTATGCACATTGTCTTTTTTGTGGACATGTTGCATCTTCCTCATCACGGAGCCTGTCTTATTCTTTGAAACAGAGAAGGTCCCAGAGCGCAACAGCACGGTTTTGTACCGTGCCCGCGAATGAGTTAGTCCCGCCGGGTTGGGCAATTAAGAGAGCAATAGCAATTGGTGTGGAAGTTGAAGTGGAAGCAACACACACACACACATGTTAATTTTTGCATAACAATCTCACATATATCATAGTTGTGTGCCAGTTAAATATTTTTTTCTAAATTTAAGTCAATAGAAGAAATGTTTCCAGTTGAGTTCCGAATTTCAGATCAAAAAAGGAAGAAGTGCTATCTAGTGCGCCTACTAGGCGACTGTTTAAATTTTTTCAAAACTAACAACCCATCATAAACTGACATGCCGCAGGCAAACATAGTCGCATTTCGGGAGACCATTCACGCGCAGCGGAAACGTTTGGTCTGTGTGGTATATGATGATATGCACGTGTCCATACGGCGTTGCTGCGAGTAAAAACCACATACACCTTCTTTCCTTTACTCGTGTGGACGGACCCATACAAAGTTTCTAGTACACAGAACACAAATTAAGAACCGCTTCTGACAGTACTGTTTTAAATGCAGCTTTTGGCAGGACAGTTTTTTTATTTAGGGTGGCCCTTCCCAGCGGGACTAACTCTTTCACGGGCACGGTGCAAAACCGTGCTATTGCGGTCTAGTACCTTCTCTGTTTCAGGACAAAGAGACAGGCTCCGTGATGAGGAGTATGCAACATGTCCACAGAGCAGACAATGCGCATAGCGTTTGATTTGTTAAGATTTACAAACATTTTAATTACAAAACGACTTATAGCTAGAAGTAAATCACGACCACTGTAGTCAACAATAAAACAAAAAAGCAAATTGATTGTAAATCTTCATGAAACAAGCTACGTCTCTTAGCGAGTCTTTTTAAGATGTTTTTAATGTATCATTGAATAATCCACCTCCAAAGTTATTGTATAAAACGCGCAAAATTTTTTAACTTTCGAACCTTATAACTTAGAAACCAAACACTATTTTACAATGCCAATTGTCATCAGACATCTAGTTCGATCAAATAAAGCTGTATTGAGCATAATTTTGGATCTCTGACAAGAAATATGCGCATGATCTTCTTTCCACGTTTGTACGGGGAGTTGAGCGGGAAGGCCCACCTTAATTTCGTATGTTCCATAAAAAAAATGTTCGTTAATTCGGTGTCTTCTACAGTTTGTTGGGCTTTTTACGTTTACCACGCGGTGCTATTGGAATTACACATTACGTATACGCCTAATAGTTCCAAGTCAATCGGTCCCCTACGTCTGCCCGGCCGCCGCCTTCAACTCGAGGACGTGCTGCTCGATCATCTCGACGAGGTGGTTCAGCTTCTTCGCCTCGAAGAGGAGCACCTTGCGGAAGGGCTTCATGGCGACGCCGTCGAACTCCCACTGCGAGGAGTCCACCTGCGCGGCGACGTCCACGTCGAACGACGCCACCGCCTCGCCGACGAGCTCCTCCTCCTCGGAGTTCGCGTAGACGAGGTCCTCGCGGTCCTTGATGCTGCTGGCTGAGGCGGACATAAGAAAATACTTTTTAGGGTCCGGTCGCAAAAAACTAAAAAAAGGGGTGCGTGCGTCAAATTAGATGGCACCACGGTCGTCCGTAGCTATTTCTGCTATATCTGCTTAAAATCATTGAGTTATAAACGTTACCTGTAGTGGCAAACGCATTAAGTGGTTTTGTATTTAATATCACAAAATAATTAAAAAAATAAGCTGGAAATTATGAGATAATTCTGAGGATGTGTACAAAAGTTGCCACTTTCTGTGCTACACCTCATAATTAAATCACTAATGTCACAATTTTTTATACATTGTTTAGTGTTCTCGCCGATACAGTTACAGTTTGTAACTTCCTATTTTTGGGGATTTAAAGCATAAATAGCGACGAACCACCGTGGCGCCATCTACATGAACGCACACACCTGTCAGTTGAGCACAGGTCTGGCTCTGGTGTCTTTCGGTCACGCGCATTATGTCCCACATCTAGGTAAACTTATTCAGCTGGCGTTGGCCGCCTTTGGAAATCTTAAATATGTCTTCGATCCCAAGATGCCCCTCTCTCAAGACCAAACTGTTTGACCAATGCTTGCTGCTATTTTTGACCTACAGCCAAGCCTGCAGTGCCACCTGCGAGACATGGACGTCTCGCAGGCGGCACTGCACACAAGCTGAAAGTAGCCCAAAGGGCAATGGAAAGATCCATGCTCGGTATATCCCTCCGAATGCCAAATTCACTGATACGCCAAAGCACCAAGGTCACTGACGTTATGCATAGGGTTGTTAAACTCAAATGGCAGTGGGCAGGTCACATATGTCGCAGAGATGACCACAGATGGAGACCCTACCCAGGGAAAAGAAGCGTCGGCAAACGCTTCTAGCACGTTGGTCGGACGATATACGTCAGACAGCAGGTGACAACTGGCGAAGAAAAACAGGAGACCGCACAACTTGGCGAAATCTGGGGGAGGCCTAGGTCCAGCAGTGGACAGCAAAAGGCTGAAGAAGAAGGAGAAGAAGAACATAAAAAAGATAGAATCAGCGTAGCAATAGCGATGGTATAAACGTTTATCTATTAGTAAGGTAGACAAAGTATAAAATGAGACCGCTTACCATCGTTCCCCACGTAGACCTTGCTGATCCACGCGATATACTTGAAGTTGTAGGGCATGCCCTTGCGTATGGCTCGCTCCAGCTCCGTCTGCAAGCTCCGGAACAGCGGGACGCTGATCGCCGCGGGAATGTTCATGATTCTGCAATATTCAGTTAAGTGTGCTCAAATGTTTGAAAAAAATATATAGTATACATGTCGTATCATGACATCTGGTGCATCTACTATGAAACCAGCTGTCTCCAATTTTTAAAAACTATCAACCCAACTTAAACATACTTGCCACACTCAAACGCAGACATGTGCGCGGGACGGGAGGTAACGGCATTCTCGAAATTAACGCGTAGTACATTTTGTTCATACGGCGGAGTCGTGATAACGTCCACCCGCCCGGGTTGGTTGCATTGGATGAAACTATGTATGTGTTTTCTATCCAGTTGTGTAGCCGTGCTCACAAAGGGAAGCTCCTGCCATGACACCTAATTCAACCTAAATTGGGAATGTGGTGTATTGGGCTAATATCGAGCAATCTATTTACGGTATAGTAAAAATATGCCACTTTTTCCTTTTCTCTGTGGTACTGCCAGTTCGTCTGGCCCATAGAGTACCGTCAACGTCTGTCTCATGTCTTTCTTAACCGATATAAAAATGTGATGATGCTCGGTTTTGCCACCAGGATCGTTGTGGTTACTTAGCAACATTTGTGTATGTTTTCAACACTGAAAAAAGAACAAAATTTGTTTGCGTGTTTTTGCTTTTAAGGCGTTATGGAATAGAGTTGTTTTTTATGTGTAAGTATCTAAGGTTTGGGGTCAGTTACGATAATTCCTTTGATCTAAGAGAAATCGATATTCGAAAGGGCAAAAGAGATTAAAAAAACACAAACCGCTCATTGATGAGCAGGCCGACGTGGTTGGCGTCGTCATTGAGGATCTGCTTGACGAGGGCCCGCGTGCTCTCGTCCGCGTTCTCGTCGGCGAGCGTCACCAGCAGCGAGCGCAGCTCCGCTATGCACTGCTCTTCCTGAAACAACACGGACACACAGCGCACATTTATATGAACGTACATACAGATCTTACATTTATTAGAGAATGCATTTTTTTTTATTGTTTTCTCTGTAACTTGGCGATCTGTGTAAACACAATGAGCCATTCAGAGGAGTTTTGCGTTGTGGTTTTGTAAGCCGGAGGGATTCTTAGGAGTCTGTTTTCAAATCTCGTGGCTAGCGTAGGGACACTATGCCGCTTCAGTCTAGAATGTGTGACGCTTCCTGTGCCCACTAGTTTTGATGCCAGATCATTGACGTGACTTGATATTTCCTTATCTGATAGCTTTCGCTGTGTTTAGCCATTTCTTGTTTGTCGGTGTTGATTTTAAGGTCCTCGTGTATGTATCTGTTGCTCACGTAGTAGGGTATGTCTAGAATGGCTCTCAACGACTTGCTCTGAAATCTTTCAAGAATCTCTATGTTGCTTTTGCTAGCAGTGTCCCACAGCTGGATTCCATACGTCCAAATTGGTTTGAGAATGGTCTTGTAAAATGCAATGTGTATTTTAATTTATAATTCGAGTCACTTCACGCTCGGGAACGCATGTGAGAATAGGTTTTATTTTCTTACTAGGTGGATGGTTAAGCTAGCCTGGGCTGGTACCATTGCTTTGAATGAAAGATGGTCGAGGCAGCAATTTATTTATTTATTTTTCCTTATGGTGACTTTGCTCACTTGGATACGTCAGAAATTATATTCAACGAGATGCAACATACATGATATGTGTAGATTTTACATCGTTTTTTTTATGTAACTGGACATGGATGGCTAATACCGAACTGACTGTCAGATTTTAGCCTCACACACCACATGGTAACTAGGTGCCATGCCAGGACCTTGCTTATATTGTTCGGCTACATTGAATTGGATAGAAAACACAGACAATTTTCAGTGCCGCTTCGACCATCGTTCATTCAATGCGATGGTACTAATCCGGCCGGGATTAACCCTACCACCTAGTAAGTAAAAAAGGGGACCTACAGTTTTACCTGGAATATAAGCCACGGCCAGCCTCAACGGTTGAAAATAGTCACCCATCCAGAACCTAACCGCGCTCAGATGTGCTTCCCCAGCTTATCGTTTCGCAAGGCGTCGTACACTGAGCGGACGAGGCTGACAGATACATAGATGCATATTACAAATGCAACATTTTGAGCTCGTAATGCACCATATTCTTTCTCTTTCTAACCTGGATAAGTCCATTTCATGGGTCAGAATCCATGTAAAATCTTTCCCACACTAGGTGGTATGGTGAAACCCGCCCGAATTGACAGCGTCCCATTGGATGGATGAAGATGGTCAAAGCGGCAATAAAATACCGGTCAAGTGCGAGTCGGACTCGTACACGAAGGGTTCCGTACCATCCTACAAGATTTAACGCAAACAAATCACGTTTTTTGTATGGGCCCCCCTTTTATTTTTTTTTATTTTTTATTTTACCTATTTAAGCTATTGCATAGCTTCTATCGAGGGCCTTGAGCGCGGGGACCGAATCCAGAAATTCCGTAACGAAAAAAAACTACTTTTGTAATTCATTTTGACAAACTGTTTAGATGTTTGGTGTGGGTTAGCCATTCATGGTACAGCCATTAGGCCAGTTTAGGTGGCACTGCTCACACAAAGGTACTGATTTGTCTTACTGTTTAGAGACCTATAGAACTTCTAGTGTGTGTGATGCACAGTGGCCGATTAATGTGTCTTATTAATTTATGGTATAACATGTATGCCACCTGTAAGTCGTAAGTCACTCATGAAAACAAGTGTGAACATCCTGAAATCTGTAATTTCTTTAGGCAATAAATAATTCATTCATTCATTAATTTCAAGGTGTATAAAAAATATTTATCGGACAGTGCACCTTCTTCTTGGTGATGTTTAGTATGGTGGTGATGCCGAACACGCCCCCGCTGCCCTCGTCGTCGTCGTCCTCCTCCGCCACCGCACCGTCCTCGTCGAGGCTCTGTTTCACAACACTGCCGACGTAGTTTTGTGCTGAAAGCATTATTATGATTTTTTTAATTCAATATTCAGAGAGTGAGAAATTCATAGGTGTGGTTGAAGGCTTATGAGTTCATCATAGATGAAAAAACAAAAGCAACAGGAATTATGAGCAAAGAAATCGACCCGGAAGAAGAATTTAGCCCAGAGCCTCAATATAAAGGCATTATGTCACAAACTGATAAATAAATCTGCGGATCCGATCAACTCAGTATAGAAGAACCCAGAGAGAAAGTTCACTGGTTTACATAGAGTTCAGTGTAACCGTGCTCATAAAGGGAAGGTCTTAGTATGGTACTTAATTAATTCAGAAATTCAATAATGTATGTGGTGCATTGGGCTAATATCATGACAGTATTTGTGTGGTATTGGCCATCCATGTCAGGTTGCATAAAAAAACATATTTTTGCACCCTCAATTTATGGAATACACGCATAGGCTGAGATAAATAGTCGTAATAGAAACTTAGACTAACGAAACGTCACTTTGCATTACTTTGAGATTTTGTGCATACAAAATGTGTCAAAGTGACGTCACAAAGTACTACTTTTCGTTAGCCACTACAGCCTTAGATCTAAATGCTACTTGCTTATAGTTTGAATACCCAAAGTTTAAATAAACGGAATGAGAAAAAATAATGAAGTTAAACAAATGATCTTACAACCACACATTTTATTAAATAATTAAATATTTGTTACATAATTAAGTTGAAATAAAGACCATGCTAGAGTTTCTCGTTCCGAAAAAGAAGATATGAAAAAATTTATAAAAATTTTGAAATTGGGATTATAAAGTAGGTATACATTCTTAAAACTGTTTGTTTTCCATAACATGCCATGAGAGTGGAAGTTTTAACAGATGATATTATATCAACAAATACATGATTGTAAACATTGACTGACATTCAGTTTTCAATTACTAAAACTACTTAAACACGAAATGGGTACAGCTGTAATTAACATAAGCCATCTTTTACAATTCGGCCAAAAACTGTGGAAAAATCACTTTTTTGTAACATTGAACAGCCTGCTGGGCAATAATTAAATTTAAAATTATAATGACCTCATAGGTAACTAAAATTGCAGAAGTCAAGTTTGCGAAAGCATATAACTATGCCATACTAGCAAAACCCCTGTAGCTTCTAGTAAAATCCAGGCATTCTTAATGGATGGAGAATTTGAATTTTTGGGTCATAATGAAAGCAAATCAATTGTCCTCCTCATCCAGCAACCTTCAAAATCATTTACCGAGTCATCTGTCCAAAGAGCTTCTGGGTTTCTGGGAGCTTCTCACTAAAACCTACTCCAAATGTAGCACAAGCAATACTTACAGATGATCATCTGTGTAAGTTGCGAGAGGTTAATCTGGGCCTTGAGAAAGAGTTGGCGCAGCAGCGCCTGGATGCCGTGGTAGTCGCAGTCCTCGGGGTTGCGGCCTTCGAAGGTCGCCTCGAGTTGCTGACCAAACAAACAGTTTCCTTATGCACAGAAGACAGCTCTTTTTTCTCACCACGTGACCTAAGCCAGACGGAAAGAGATGAATGATTTTTCTCTATTTCTATTTTTGCGCAAAGGTCAAAGTATGCATTGAACTTGATGGAAAACACGGACAATTTTTCATTGCCGCTTCGACAATCGTTTGTTCAATGCGATGGTACCAACCCGGGCGGGACTAACCCTACCACCTAGTAAGTAAGGACTATAGACTACCTACAGTTTAACGTGGAATCCGAACCACGGCCAGCCTCAACGGTTGAAAATGGTCACCCATCCAGAATGCAACAGCGCTCAGAGGTGCTTACTCAGCTTATCGAATCGCAAGGCGTCGCACCGCTGGGCTACCGAGGCTGACCTTGTAGTTTTGCAACACAACTAACAATTACCTAATACTTGCATTTAGCAAGAGGTTAGGTTATGTTGGGATCCTCTCACGTGAAACTGCCAGAAAAAAAAAATTTCTTTTGGGATTTGTTAAGAATTCTGTGCTATACATTTTTTTTGTGTACATACACACAAAGATTGAGATGAATAGATAAGCCTTTCGAACTTGAAATGGGTCAAAAATTCTCAGTAATGTATGACACTGAAAGGTTTTAAAAGTACAACCCGCTAGGCTGTCAGTGTGACGTTGGTGTGGCAGAAAATGTGCTTCGTTCATGACATGTTTTTACATTCGACTTGTATGGCGACCACCTATTGAGATCTCTGACATGTAAGATGAATATTTTTTTTATTTCAGGGTTACATCCTTAAAAATAAAATTCTACAAAAAAAATAGCCGACTTCAAAGAAAAAGCACTAAAAAGTAAAAAATAATTTCCGTTTTAGTAGTTACGATTTCTGTTATTTTTTGAGTCGGCGTCAGCCGGGCACGCGCTGCGCCAATCAAGAGAACCTAACCTAACCTAACCTAACCTAACCTTGGCTGACACCGACTCAAAAAATAACAGAAATCGTAACTACAAAAATGGAAATAATTTTTACTTTTTAGTGCTTTTTCTTTGAAGTCGGTTATTTTTTTGGATTTTTTTTTTATTTGTTTATTTTTAGTGAATCTGAAGTACACTTAGTAATTTGTACACGTCCTTTCCAATAAAAAAAGAATCACCGAAATCGGTTGGCGTTATATTGAGTTATTCGTCCATTTGTCGCGCACATCTTAATACAAATTTAAGACTTTTATGATTTTATCAATCATTGTCAGAACTTAACCAAATTAAAATGGGACCACTTGGGAAGCACTAGCTATCATTTAAAAAAATAATCATCAAAATCGGTTCACCCAGGCAAAAGTTATGAGGTAACAAACATAAAAAAAAAAACATACAGACGAATTGATAACCTCCTCCTTTTTTGAAGTCGGTTAAAAAACAACTTTCACCAGATAGTTGCAAAATGTGTGTACCTAATGTAAACATCCAAGATTACATTTAATTTTGCAATTATATGAATTAAAAATCTAACCATATTGCAGCATTTCTGCATGTCTTTAAGAAATGGTTTCCAAGTTAATCGCCCAAAAAAATATTTGAAAACATACATTTCCACAACTCACTATCCAAAGGAAGAAGTACATTATTTATTGTGCAATTAGGTACATACATTTATATACAGAACAATTAAATCCAACAAAGAGAAACTGCAAGTTTGCCCCAAGATCCGGCTAGAATGGTCTTCGATGTGGCCTGTGGTTGGTTTCTGGGCATACTTGAAAGCTATGGCTGTGATAATGTAGGAATGGGCGCCTTTGGCAGAGGTTATTTTAAAAACTACAAACGTTTGTGTATGAATAGCGCATCCATCAAATTGGCGGTTCAATGATGAATTGGTATACGATGACATGATCGCAACGAGGGTTTCTCCCCCAAAATAAATGAAAGGTTATAAATGTATGCTTACATTGTCGCCGACGTAATTTCCGTCGGAGTCAACATCAGAGTCTGCGGAGCTGTCCTCTTCTTCTCCTGTACTGTCCCCATCCTCCGGTCGGCGATTGCGTTTGCTAGACATTGTGCACGTACAGAATGTATGCAATGGAAAAGCCGGTAATGTGCGTGCTCTCGTATATTTATTCGTAAACCGCGTGTCGGTCGAAAGAACATGCACGCACTGACACTTGACAGACAGAAGACACAAATGGTCCGATTTGAGCTTACGCTACCAATAGCGCGTTCATAACCGGTCCGATTCACGTTCCCAGCTCTCAATGGAACCTCTCAAATAAAAATATTTTAAATGCGGAGAGTGTTGGAAGTTTACGTGGTTTATTTACTATCTTCAAACTATTTGTAGATATCATCACACATAACGTTGGACGGAATCTGTTCCTAAATCTCGAAAAATCTGCTGTTTGAAACGTTTTGGTCTTTTGGTCCGTAAGCATCAGTAAGTTACGCTCTCCGTTCCAATTTGATTGATTTTTGGTATCTAATGTAAGACAAGAAATATCCGAAAATAATATGTCTAAGCGTTGTCGTTGTTTCGAAAAATTTATGCAGTATCACACAACAGTAAAAAGAAAAATAATGTGTGTAGATTTTCATTTGCCCGTTATTTGAGCTGGTTAAGATTTTTCAAACAAAACAAAAGGAGCAGACATAGATATTCGCTGTTAGATACCAAATATTAAAGGATTAAAAGGATTCGTGAACTACATTTATACAAGGAACACAGGTCGTTCTTAATATAAAATTGGAGCATTCAAGTGGACCGTTTTGGTATTAAAATAAAAAAATAGACAAACGATTATTTTGTATTTTTGCTCAAACTTCAGGGATTGAATAAATAAGGTAAAACGTAATTTCGGCCAAAATAAGACCTAATATGTACTTTTATAGATTATTTTTTATACTACTACTTTAAGATAACCGTTGATTAATTACGTTGTGTGTGGTCGAAGGGTTAAAACAAATTTGCCAGTGCATCAAGTCTTTGTTTGTCAGTCTCGTTAATTAGTCCCTCAAACATTTTATTTAAAAAAAAAATTTTCAGATAATTTATTTAGAACAATTCATCTACATTTTAACCTAGGCCACCACCTAATTAAATTAAATTTTATAACTCCTCTATTGGGGCTGCTTTCATAGTTCAAATTATTAAAGCAGCGTTTCCCCGCTGATTGACCAAATGACTAATTTTACGTTTTGAGTTAGGAATGCTCTGGCACGACGGTTTTTGGACACCTCAATGAGCAGTTTTCACAACTGCTTTACAAGTTCTTTGGCGTCTGGCGTCACGGCAAAAGCGACAAACTCGTAGGTTGGTTTTATATGACGATATTATCTGTGCTTTACAGCCTTTGCCGCGGCATAGCCAGCGACTAAGTTGTTCGCGCGTGTGATATTCCACACCAAAACTTTCACTTGCTTCCATGGCAGCAACGCAACATTAAGCATATTGGCTACATTTGCATTAAAGTATTAAAGATGCAAATATTTTTTCATTCCACTTAAATTTAATGGGACGTTCACGTCGAGGTTCACGTGTCGTAGGACATCCGGTAGAAACGATGTTCCTTTCGCTAAATAGGTATTATTTCCACGGGTTTATTTTATGCAACTTTAAGACTTTAACACTGACATACGCAACAGTGCATATAGGTTTCTATAGTATATCCATAGCCGACTTCATTTCTCTCAGCATAAGTATTACTACAGTAAAGTCAGCTATGGTATATCCCATAGCAGTGCACAACGGGAAGTGCCTAAGTGATACTTACTTTATAAGCATTGAGTATTTATTGACGGGATAGAGAAATTCCTTTTGTGCTCGCCCTGATATTTGAATGTGGTTTGCTCGTGAATACCAAAAATAATGTTTTGTTGATCCGATCGTAGCCGAACTTCACAAAATTACCCGCTGTACTAATCCGAACATTATCTGAAAATTGCATCAAAATCATCACGACGCCATCATTTCATTTTGAATATTCACCCGAGCGGAGCTTTTAAGCTTTCAGACTACACAGGATCATATGCTGGGCTAATCTGAATATTGCCTAAAAAATGAAAGTTAAACACTTGATTGACAGGAGGACTGGAACCTCTGTCTCTTTGACAGCAATAGTATCGCGTCACTGTGCATTCCGTTATGAACTGTAAACGATTACAGTGCTTAAAGCGATAAAACCTTCCCGAATCAGATTGCACGCCCAAATCTGAAAAACTCATAAAATTCGGACCGTTTGTTTACGCCTTACGGAAACAAAACAACAAACATGGAACAAATGACATTCGTTGTAGTAGTTCACCTCAAATTTAAATAATATCAATTGCTCTAAGGTTACCTTTTTTTTTAATTGTAGGTGGTAAAATTTATTGATATAATTGAGGTAAAGATAGACAATATACCATATCTAATTTCATCAAATTTATCTGAGGCTTTACTGAGGAAATTTCATTAGATTTATCTGAGGCATTGCCCCTAATACACTTATGGCATTACCTTTTTGAATTTCCACGCTTATGCGGCGAATAAAGAATGCTTTGGAGTGTGAATCACCCAATACTTCACTTAATAGGTTACCAAGTGTAACCTAAAAGGATAAAGCATCGGGGGACCACGCGCCAAGGGTTTCTACCGCAAAAGGTGGAAACTCAAAGAGGGGTAGTAGGGATTCGTACTTTTTTCGCTTACGTAGCACGGCGGAGACCGCGGCAGCCCCGGACGCTTGGAGGAGGTTAACTTGAATTTTAAACGGGTATATAAAAACACGATGGAAAGAGAATATACTACGCTTTAGAATTGCCAAAATGCGACCTTGGTGTCGCCGTCTTTTTAACAGGAAAAGCGTCGGGACAGATTTTTCAGTCTAGCCTCGTCCATGAAACGCTCGATAAGGAACATAGCTCTATCATGTAAATGTGTACCAAATAAAATCTGTCATGGCTGGTCCTCTAACACAAGCCTAGCTTAGTTGAGGACAAGCTGCATCTCTGTAGTAGTTCCAACTTTATTTTTGCAATACATTTATTTGATTTGTTTTGATTTGATCTGTGGAACTGTCCTAAATAACGAAGGTTACATGTTACGAAATAGATGACTGTATATTGAAAGCCCTTTCCGTTCCGTGTGCGAATTGTATTAAAAGTGTTGAAACAAGGGGAAACAGGAAAAGGCAGGAACGGATTCTATGAACTTTTTTCGGTTGACCGTATTCTACGATAACGGATTTGGGCCTACCGTATTCGACACTACCGTAGTGTCTTTTCCTGGGTGGGCCGGAAAAGGGCATACCAAGCTAAACCTGGATTCGAGTTGATCGGATTCGAGTTGACGGAATCGGCTATACCGTATTTGCCACTACCATACGTCCTTTTCCATATCGTCTTTTCCGGTAGCGTAGAATCCGGGTTTGGCGCGGTAGGGCGGATTCCGCGGTAAGCCGTATTTGGGACTACCGTGATTACATGCTATTTGTGTATGAGTAGTAGTGTGTCAAAGAATAGTTAGCAATAACCAGTGGCTCACAGTTCAGTGTCATAGGAATGTTCCGTGAGGAAGACAAAAGACTGTCGATGAGGTCGCGTGCATATTTTTTTGCAAATCGCAAAGAATAATATCAGTGATTGTGTGGTTCCGTAAAGCCATTGTGTCGTGTTTCCCGGCTTGCTCTGCCTATTTGTGTTTATTGGATTTTCGTATCGCGTAAGTAGGGTGATGTTGTGATGAATGAACCACCCGACCCGGACGACCCCGGCGGCCGCCATCATATGCCGCCGGGGTTCATTCTCGCTCAAGATGCATCTAGCGATAAGAGCGACAACCTTAATGATGCATTCCTAACCCCACCAGAGGCCAGCCATACCATTGAAATTCACAATTCATTCGATAGATTGTCTGATAATGAAGGCATGGACTTTTCCGCCATAATTGGTAAAAGGAAACGAAAAATAAAAGAACATCAAAGAAAAAACAAAAGTAACAAACAAAACTCTCAACTCAAAGTTAAGATTGATTCATCACAATCATCTTTTATCTCGTCAGATTGTGAACATGATGAAATAAAGCAGGCTCCCAATTCTCAGGTTATTGGGCCTCAAGCAGTCCTATCCAAACTAAACATATCCCAACAAGACCTATCCCAACAAGACATATCCCAACAAGACCTATCCAAACAAGACCTATCCCAACAAGATCTATCCCAACAAGGCCCATCCCGGATTTCCACGAATGATATCTCAACTCCAAATCATACCGAACTTTACCGGGACTTTGACAAAGCTCCTTTCTTAGTCCACGTCCAGAGGGTGGAATCAAATCCATCGGCTGGAGTTGTTCTGCATCCAGTTCATTTTGGTCAATTTTTAAAACGGAACTCATTCCAAGGTATCATAGACGGTGGGGTAAAGAGTGTGGGACGAAATAGAGTAACCGTCACCTTCAAATCCGCCCAATATGCCAATCTATTCATACAAAATCATTATTTATCCGAAGCCAAATATAAGGCTTTTATTCCGTCATTTAATGTCACAAGAATTGGATTGGTGAAAGGAATTCCAATTGAATGGTCCGAAGAGGATCTTTTGAAAGACATTGAAATTCCTGGCGGAGGAAGAGTCCTCAAAGTCAGACGCTTAAATTTCAAAAAAATGGTCGATGGTTCCCCTATGTGGAAACCATCCCAAAGTGTGGTTGTAACTTTTGATGGTCAGAGTCTTCCTGATAAGATCCTATTAATGTATAATTCTATTCAAGTAGAACTTTACAAATATCCGACCATCCAATGCTTCAATTGCTCAAGATATGGACATACCAAGACAATATGCCGTTCGCAGCCACGTTGTTATAAATGCGGAGAATTCCATTCAGCCAATGACTGCAACATCACAGAAGAAAATGCAAGCTGCCTTTACTGTGAAGGCAGACACTATGCAACAAGTAAAATTTGTCCGGAACAAAATAGACAAAAAAATATTAAACATAAAATGGCAGAAGAAGCTATTTCATATACGGAGGCTGCCAGTCAATTTAGGCCCTCTAAGCGGTCCTTTGCAGAGGTCACCTCCAGCGCTCCAGTCAATAAACCATCCATTCCTACATACTCATACAAAAAAACATTCTTTTCGCAACCTCGAGCTCGCGCCCCTCTTCCTCAGGGGTACGATCGCAACGCTCATCAAGCCCTTCTTAATGATTTCACTCCTCCAACATCTCATAATGGTTCGGTTTTTCGAACTCCTTTGTTGAAACCCTCTTCTCCAATTATTTCAATGGACCTTAGTAACCCTGAAAATGTTGACAAATTATTTTCTGCTTTTCTAAGTTTTATATCTTCCAATACTTTACCGTCCAACGCTGCTATTAATCATTCTCCAGACGCTTATAATGGGTTCAAACACTCCAGAATCCGCTCACCAGTGGGCTTACCTGACAAAATTAAAAAATAACTTCTTATCCAATATGAACTTTTCAATTTACACTTTAAATTTTAATTTCTTCAACAATATTATTTTACTTATCCAAAAGACAATATATAAAAAATATTTCGGCATCCAAATTTATTACCTGCGTTGTAGCAGAATATTTGGCTCCAAAAATATATATCTGCGACCAGCAGATTTTTGTACCAATGTTTGGATTGTTTTAAAAAAAAATCCTCTTTATGTCATTAAAAAAAGCTCTAGCAGATTTTTCGACCACAAAATTTATTACTGCATGGTAGCAGAACATTTGGCAAAAATTTTTTTTATCTGCAACTTAGCTTTCTTTAATTTTTATAGGGTCAAGTTTGAATGCATTCATCTCGCTTCATTTCATCAGAATGTCTTCTACAATAATTCAGTGGAATTGTCGTAGCTTAATCAAAAATAAATCTGATTTACTCCACCTTATCAATAAACATCACCCTATCGTTATAGCAATTTCTGAAACCTGGTTAAAGCCATCAACCCACTTTAAGATTTCAGGATATGTTAGCTTCAGAGATGACCGAGCTGATGGATATGGGGGTTGCGCCCTGTTCATCAACAAAAAAATTCCATTTTCTTCCCTCACTCTTCCTGCCCGAGTTGATGGTATAAATGTTGTTGCCGTTATGGCAGACAATATAACATTTGTTTCGGTATATGTATCGTCTCCTACGCTCTCAACCACTCGATTTATTAAATCTATTTTTCAATCCATCCGCAAGCCTTATGTGGTTTTAGGCGATTTTAATTCTCATCACTCCGTGTGGGGGTCTGCAAATTGTGACCACCAAGGCAATAAATTGATTGAACTACTAGATGAATACAACATATGCCTTCTGAATGATGGTTCACCCACAAGACGGACTCCCCCGAATCAGAATCCGAGTGCAGTGGATCTGACTCTTTGCACTCCAGATCTGGCTGCCCGTCTTTCATGGAAAATATCCAAATTTTCTCACGGCAGCGATCATTTTCCCATTATTATAAATATTCCTTGTCAGGCCCCTCCTTCCATAAATAAATCCCCTCTTCTTAAATATCGCTTGAATGAAGCTGATTGGGTGACGTTCAGTCTGAAAGTAGAAGAGGAGATGTCTAGTCTGCCGATCGTTACCTTAGACAATGTTTTACATTGTTACTCCAAATTTACATCATTATTGATAAGCACAGCAGATCAAATTATTCCGCTCAAAAATACATCAAAAAATCATCGCCTTTCTCCTCCATGGTGGGATTCCGAATGTACCAAATCTGTTCGTGACCGTTCCTATGCCGAAACTTTATATGAAGAGTTTATGACTGATGAAAACTTTTTAAATTTACGCAAAATTCAAGCAGTTACTAAATGTACTCTTAAAAATAAAAAACGTAATGGATGGCAAAATTTTTGCCTTTCTCTCTCACCTAACACTTCATCTTCATTAGTTTGGCGCAATATTAAAAGGTACCGTTCTGTTTTCACGGAAGACAGTGCTTCAATACCTTCATCGGCTTCATGGAAAGACTCATTCCTAAATAAGCTAGCCCCCCCATCCGCCCCTACAGAAGATGAACTCCCGTCCCTTTATTCATTTGTTGGAGGTTGTACTCCCATGGAGGTTCCATTTTCATTAAAAGAACTCAAAATTGTTTTGAATCATGTTAAGGATTCTTCCCCAGGGCTGGATGGGATTCCTTATTCTTTTCTGGTTAAATCGAGAGATACAACCCTTGAATACTTTTTACAAATCATTAATTTCTTCTTTGACTATGGGGTAATTCCTGACTCCTGGAAAACTCAAATAATCATTCCAATCCTGAAATCTGGTAAAGACCCCAATGATGGTTCCTCTTACCGTCCGATTGCTCTGTCTTCTACCTTATGCAAAATTACAGAACATTTAATCAAAAACCGTTTAGAATGGTTCGTGGAACACAGAGAACTTCTTGCTAAAACACAATATGGATTTAGGAAAAGCAGAAGTACAATGGATAGTTTGGGGATTTTCACTACCGATATTCGACTTTCTTTTTCTCGGGACGAGTCTGTTGTGGCTGCATTCCTAGACATATCTGCAGCTTACGATAATGTCCTCCTACCAAAGCTCAAACAAAAAATGCTAAATCTACATATACCAGAAAAAATTGTTGCATATATTTTTAATATATTATCTCAAAGAACAATAATGTTAAGAGTAGAGGAACAATCAAACGACTCTAGAATAATCTGGAAAGGTTTACCACAAGGCTCTGTTCTCAGTCCTTTACTTTATAATATTTACACCCATGATCTTGACAGATCAATAAACTCCTTTTCACGTGTCCTGCAATATGCGGATGATTTACTAATATACTCACCCCATAAATCTATTCCTAAAGGAGCTGAACAAATTGAATACTCGCTAAGATCTTTGAACACATGGTTAACTGAACATGGGTTGGAACTGTCAGCCCAAAAGAGCTCTATAGTAGTATTCAGTAGAAAAAGAATTGTACCCCCTATCACTATCACATACAACAATACAATTATTCCATTACATATTCAAACTAAATTCCTTGGCATAATCCTGGATTCAAAAATGACAGGTGTCTCTCATCTAAATTATGTAATAAAAAAATGTGAAAAAAATATTAACATTATACGCACTCTAGCTGGGGTTTGGTGGGGAGCTCATCCATACTACCTCAAGTTATTGTACAATGCAATAATACGAAGTCATTTGGATTACGGTTCCTATATTTTAGAACCCTGCAATAGAACTGCTCTTAATAAGCTTAACATTATCCAAAACAAATGCCTGCGTATTATAACAGGTGCCATGAAATCAAGTCCTATAAATGCTCTGCAAGTAGAATGCGTTGAACCTCCTCTTTATTTTCGCCGTCAGTTCTTGGCTGATCGTTTCTTGTTCAGGGCAAGCTATTTCTTACATCATCCAATAATTCCGAAACTAAATTTACTATCCCGATTTTCTCATACTGCGAAATATTGGGAAAAAAAGGCTCCCACCAGACTTGTAAAAAGTTATCGTAAGTTCAATAATGTCAAGGCTCCAGTATTCCGTTCTAACTCCTTACCAATGTTTTCATACCCTTTTCAAGTAGTTACGAGCAATGTAGAAGTAATTCCTTTTTTTGGCATTGAAAAAGAGTCTCCAAATGCTAATGAAGTCTTTCATTCCATCCTATCTGAAAACTGGGAAGGGTGGGAGTATATTTTTACTGATGCCTCCAAACTCACGGAGGAAGGCAGTGTTGGAGCTGCAGTATTTCATAAGAACAGCAACATCTACCAACTAATTAAATGCCCTCCAGAGTCATCAGTTTTCACTGGTGAATCAACGGCATTACTGGAGGCAGTCAAGTTTTCATTATTATTAAAAAAATCTAATAAATTTATAATATTTTCTGATTCCCGTAGTGCTCTTCAATCTCTCACTCAGAACCCCTTTCATTCTAACACACAAAATCCTATTCCTTTTTCCATTAAAGACATTCTCTACAATAACCCGGACAAACAAATAGTCTTTGCATGGATTCCGTCTCACTCAGGCATCCTGCCCAATCACCGGGTAGATGATCTTGCTAAACAAGCTGTTCTGCGAGGGGATAAAATCCCATATAGAAACTACCCACATGATTTAATTGCTCTTCCAAAAAAATCTCTTACTGAAAATTGGACCAAATTGTGGGCTAACTCTAGTAGATTTAAGGGTTCAAATTACGCCAAGATCCAGCCTAACATCCCTGCTAAGCCTTGGTTTCATCGTATCAAAATTAATAAATCTTCAACTTCTATTATTTGCCGCCTTAGAATAGGCCACTGCTGTTCCCCTGTTCATTTGGCTAGACTTCATATTAAAGACTCATCAGTGTGCGAATGTGGCCTTGATGACGGGAATTTGGAACATATATTTTTCTGTTGTCCTCTTATTAATAAAACTGCTCCTTTATACGATTACCTTCCTCTACTCCAAATTCCTCTTCCTACCAATATTAATTGCTTGCTCTCTTCATCTAACTTTAAAATTCTAAAGTTACTTGCTTCATTTATCAGTGCAAATGATCTTAAATTATGATTTTCTTTTATGTTTCGTTGGCAACTAATTTCAGAACCTTTTACACTATTTGTATATAGCTATGAACTTTGACATTGGCGAAATGTGTTAGATGCACGAAAGCCATTAAAAGGGACCCAAAAGTAGGACCCTAAAAAGAAGAAGAAGAAGAATGTTCCGTCTAAAACGAGATTTGCTTTCAATTTCAGGAAGTTTTATTCTCAATTCTCTACATCTCAGCACTAATTAAGCTCAGTAATAACTTTTTTTGTATTGACAAGGAACTAGTTTTGTATTTAAATGTTTGTTAAGGGAGATTATAGAACTCAACAAACAGTTTGCTGAACCTAATCTAATTCGGGTAAGTAAACCTAATCAACCTTGCCTCAGTCCTGGTACTTGGTAGTCTGGTTGTATGCATGAACAATCTATAACACGGCTTCTGAATAGTTCATAAAGCTTTATGAAAATTTATTAAAACTACATTCGTCTCCAACACGGGCTTGGAACTTGCGTGTCTTTATCATTGGCCTTTTTTCTAGTCGTTCAAGACTAGTAACAAATCCAGTGTGATTTTTGCTCTTACTGTATTCCCGAAGGAATTATGTTCTAATACCGGCACCATGCTGAATGTTTGGAAATTATTAATCGAATGTGGTGATACCATCCCAAATACTTATAATAGGGATCTGCAGTTTTACATTGGTTTCAAACCATGAAATCACTTCAATTCATGGTGAAAATATACACTTTAGATTCAATTATGAAAAAAAAAACAGTGCCCCTCGTTATTAAAACCATAATTTAAAGGACTAGGTCTGGAGCCTTATGAATAGTATTTTATCGACACCTACCTCATACCATACATAAAAAATAAATCCTATAACAATGCAAACAAAGTTGCTACATTTCCATTGTAACTTAATACATTTTGTATCATGTATTATTCCTATATGAACGCAGGGCGCTATGATAACTGGTTGTGGAACAGGCCGAGCTGTGGACGCTGGTCGTTGGACTCAGCGCACAGGGAAGATGGATCGCAGCAAATGGTAAATTCATATTTTGTTATATGTTTTCATGTTTTATATGACATTATGATTACAACCCACGACCAGCGATATAAAACGGGAAGATATGGCATTTGATTTGATTTATTTTTAACTTTTGGTAGTCAAACTACACTAAGTGACGTCAAACCCTGATTGATCTGCAGATTGGATCAACTCAGTGAAGAAGAATCCTCAAGATACTTTACGAGTTTTCCGTCCACAGTAATGAAATACATGGTTAGATCTAAATGAGGCATTTTCAAGTATTGTCCAATATTGATTCCCGTAGATCGTGTTAGTGCTAAGATGCATGCGTGTGGGTCATTGGCGTCAGATGGCCTTGGAGTGGCAAAGGTAGATACAATGCGATTTACCGTGAGCACAGTGGCATGTTCTAAGATGCTTTGCCCAATCTTCCTATTTATATCGCTGCCCACGACGGACCAAAAATTACTGCTTCACAAGGTACGAATAAGGCCTTTTGTGGAGTATTGTTTGCATCTGTTTAATGGATCAGCTAAGACCCCGCTAGTCTCCTTGGACTATATTGCGCCGTCCCATGGCGTTCATCAATGACTTCGAAGAATCCCACAACTTGAAATTGCTGTTTGGAGCTGCATCATGCTCCGTCTCCTTTCTACCATCACTAACAGGCAGGGAATGCACACATTCACTGTCCTCTTCTTTTAACATACAATGCATTATGAATGCAACATTAAAGAAAAACATTTTTAATGGTTTCCTTAATGTATTCCTGAGTTGTACTCTCAGATGAAAATGTGAAAGATGGAATGAGAAAGGTTTTATTTGCATATTCTCGCAAATGGAGTATAGAATAGGTATTTGAAATAGTAGGGAATAAAATTTAACACTTTTCATACGTTCACATGATTCTTATGATTTGAAAAGATTTAAAAAAATAAAGTTTAAAAATTACATGCCAGGACCTCTTCAGGTGCCCGACGACTCCCATGGATTTTTGAAATTTCAGATGGGGCTGCGAGAACCATGCCGTCTGGCCAGGTGCATCTTCAAACCACGTTTGAAGGACCCCAGGTTGTACTTTGGGGGAAATATCTCAGCAGGGAGTTGCTTTCTTTGTTTACCAAGCCTCTGTCAACTGAGTGGATGGATTCTCTGCCTGTTCTGCGTTGAGTGAAGGTAGAAAAGAGACGGAGATACAGCGTTATGCAGCTGTGATGAGAATTCTCCAGCTGATAGAACTACATCCCTTCGGAATTGGAGGGTCTCTAAATGCAGAGATACCTCGGGGTCGTCAACGAGACGCACAATTACTGACGCACCCTGTTGAGCCAAATCGAAATCCACCGTCGTTGCCACCGAGCCGGCGGCGCCGCTTTGACGAGCCGGATTGCGTAATTTTTGCGCGGTTTGGAAAAATGGGACAATTTTGCATGCCGAAGCTTCTTTCGGGGACACCGGGAACGAAGACCTAAAAAAGGGACAATCCCGTTCAAAACAGGATACATGGTCACGTTATACATAGATCAGACAAGATATTGTTAAATTCATCTATGCATGGTTACAGTTGGCCATGAAAGAGTGGAAAGGGCCTGATGGCGCTGTAGTTATTTCTTTAAGAAGTCGACATAGTTGGTCGTTAGGAACCCTGCAAATATTCCACCGAATAGATGGGAGCGAGACATGACATCAGTGATGACGTATTATTTTACTAACTTATTAGCTTATATTTTACTAACGCCCTGTTTCACCACCTCCAGCTACAAATCCCAAAGTTACCTTTCGGTTTCACCATACAAATATGCAATGTATGGGAAAGTTAACTATCGGATTTCAGGTAGCTGAAGATGGTGAAAACGGGGGAAAGACAAGCTAGGAACATTTTTGATTCTAACCAAAAACACTAGTAATGGTACCCATTCGAAATTCAGAAATATGCATCGCAGAAAAATAATGCATTCCTGACTGGTACTCTCAGATGAAATATGTTTGTAAAATTAACTCAAAAGGACACAAGTAGTAAAAATCAGGAAATAATGTCAATGTCTCCCACATTACACTGTAATATTCTCCATGCCTACTTAAGTTTTTAACCTTTCAAGGTACTGCAAGGCTGGACCTTAACCGGCAAAATAAACCATTCGTTGGTTTAGGTCCAGCCTTGCAGTATATTTATAAAATAATCCTTTTTAGAGTGCTCTTTCTTTAATGAATGTGTCACATTCCTTGGAAAAAATGACGTATTTGCTTGGTACGAAAAAATATATTTACTTACCTTTTAATGTGTTAATGCACTGCATTATATTTGCAGTAACAGTGCTGTACCTAAATCATTTTTATAATAATAATTGGCATGTGACGCTAAAGCAAGTCCTAGCTCCAGCTGCTAATTTAAGTACCTATTTCACAAATTACTGTTTCATGTTCGTCAGATTATACAATCACAACCCTAAAGAGCCTACTATCTCCAGACCAATTTAAAAGTTTTTTTTAAATTTTGCAGCCTCCAGTTTGACGGTTCCTGGCCTAAGAGAGAAACTCACTATGCAAGAAAAAAACCTGTAATATCAGCTCAGATCGCCTCTTTTCCTCAAGCTCTGCTGAAATTTGACCACATACATCAAGCCATAGGTGTGCTTTAATATTGATTCAAGAGCCTGAGTGAAGACTTTGGCATCTGCGCTTTTACACTTAGATTCCAGCAAGTGTTTATTTCATTGGTGTAGTGATGTAATCTTTGAAAAAAAAAATTACCAAAAAACTTAAATGATACATTTTTCATTAATAACAGAGTTTCATTATCCAAGTGTGGGCAAAGGTTAAGATAAATAGCAACTGGAACTAAAACTAACAATCTACTATAGTGGCATGGTCCGAGGAAGCAAAAGATCTGGCCAAAGATCTTGGAGTGGCCATGCGTGCAGTTTCTGGTGAAGTCAGATTGTTAGAGTACCTGAGAAAGAGTATTTGCATGGCCATTCAACGTGGTAGCGCTTCCAGTGTTCTTGGTATTAAGGTGGCCCAACCCGGCGGGCCTAACTCATTCGCGGGCACGGTACAAAACCGTGCTGTTGCGCTCTGGGACCTTCTCTGTTTCAAAGAATAAGACAGGCTCCGTGATAAGGAAGATGCAACATGTCCACAAAAAAACAATGTGCATAGTGTATGATTTGGTAAGATTTACGAAAATTTTAATTTCAAAACGACTTATAGCTAAAAGTAAACTACGACCGCTGTAGTCAAAAATCTAACAAAAACCAAAAATATTATAAATCTTGATTAAATAAGCTATGTCTGATGACTAATCTTTTTAAGATGTGTATACTTTATCATTGCGTAAAAAACGCGCAAAAAATTCGAACTTTCGGACCTTATAACTTAGAAACCAAACACAATTTTACAATGCCAATGGTCATCAGACATCTAATTCGATCAAATAAAGCTATTTTGAGCAAAATTTGGGATCTCTGACAAGAAATGTGGGCGTGATCTTCTTTCTTCTTTTGTATGGGGAGATGAGCGAGATGGGCCACCTTAAGGCGGCCCATCCGTCTCGTCTTTTCTAGAGGAGGATATAATGTCGTTTTTTATTTAGAGTCTGCTTTGATATATAATTTAATGCTAGATTTTTAGTTTGTATTATTAATTATATAACTACTATATATCAATCATTAATAAAAAATTGTATTCAATATTTTCAGTCGATTTTTAAAATAATGTTTTCCCTAAACCGGACGTATTGGTTTACTGTTTTTGTGGTATAATATGTACTTAAAAAATATGTTCTTTATTAGGGGTTTCACAACTTGTGGTATCTTTGTTTAGTCATGCAAATTCATTATGTACTCATTAATTTGAGTTTCAGTAATCTAATTACAATGCTTCACATGTAGATGTCGCTGTAACTCAAATTAATGAGATAGCGGAAATGTCGTATTCATTAAATACATAAAATTATCATTATGTATTGTACTTTTTATCTTTATAAATAAACATGTAACAAAAACCCGCCAAGTGCGAGTCGGACTCGCACACAAAGGGTTCCGTACCATCGTACAAGATTTAACACAAAAAATCACGTTTTTTTCAAAAATCACCTTTAATTTTTATTATTTTTTAGTTGACCTATTTGTTGTCATAGCGGCAAAATAAATACACACTCTGTGAAAATTTCAGCTGCCTACCTATAACGGTTCATGAGATACAGCCCTGTGACAGACGGACGGACGGACGGACAGCGGAGGCTTAGTAATAGGGTTCCGATTTCACCCTTTGGGTACGGAACCCTAATAAATGATATCGCTGTTTACTTGAGCATAATAGAAATAGAACTTTCTTGCTTCGGCTCAGAGAAACAGTGATAAAGCCATTTGAAAGGACTGGACAATTGGGAATGACCTGTTTTAAAAGTTTTCCATATATTTTATCTGATTGAAATTGTGTGATAGTTTCATTGGTATGGTACTACTGCTCCAAAAAACATGTATAGTAGAATATCGATTATATGATGACCTGTTATACGGATCACATCAAAGATTCGGAAGCACAAACGGTTTTTCTATGAAATAAGAAACTAACAAAGGCCTTAGGGCCTTTACGTGTGCCACCTCAGCTAAAATAAAAAGGTTTATAATGTTGCATTAACGCACTAATCAATTGAATAAATTTAAATAAATAACTGCATTGTGAATTCAAAGTGGAATGTAAAATTTTTAAACGTGGATTATCTCCGAACTTGCCATAAAAAATACGATTTAGTCCGGAGATAATCCGCACATAAAAGGTAGCACGGCCACTCTGAATATGTAAGTAATTTTGCTTTGAACATGATTTTGTATGTATCATATTAGAAGGAAATTAAATGAATAAGTTATTATTTGATTTATTTAATATTTCTATGAGACCAATGTATCCCGATTGCCTTCAGTCCCAATTCCACAATAATTTACTTTAAATCACTACATAGTATAAAACAAAGTCGCTTTCTCTGTCCCTATATCCCTATATCCCTATGTATGCTTAAATCTTTAAAACTACGCAACGTCTTTTGATGCGGTTTTTTTTAATAGATAGAGTGATTGAAGAGGAAGGTTTATATGTATAATAACATCCGTTAAATAGTGGAGAAATACTGTTATTTTTGAGGTTTCCAATGTGATGTGGTAAAAAAAATTTTTTTTCCGCTTACATTGCAAACGCAGGCTAAACCCTACGAGATTTATTAAAATAATGTACTAAGTATTGTACACATTTAAAAGGTCTACAGAAAACTCCGCGACGATATATGTCTATGTCTTATGGATATCCCACAATAGATTTTTTTTTTTTTACGATTAATAATGGCTAATTTTCGAAGCGATTTTAACCAAAACAGCGTTCATCCTTATCCAATTAAATACCTTAAATACATTGTTGATTTAATATAGATCTATATGGCCCTTTATAGCATATGATTTAAATGAATATTTTCGAAGATATTACAGATTTAAAAATTGCGGAACGTAGCGTTTGCGGCGGTACCGGCCGGCCGGGGCGGCGGCGGGAGCGTGCCTATAAATAGTGCGCCGAAGGCCACGGTTCTCCCTATAGCACTTTGAATTTATTATTTCTCTAATATCTAATAATAATATCTAAGTTTTTGTTTTATTTCAAATATTTCAATGTAGGAACTCTACGTAAAAAGGGTTTATTTGTGTATCATTGTGTCAAAATAATATTTTTTTAAATGATATTATGCCCGTGCAAAGCTGCTAGTGATAATATTAAAAAAAGTCATTTACAATTTTGAGTATAGTGAGTATTTACAAGGCGGCAGGGTGTGCCAGCACAGTTTTGAATGTTCCATTGGCCAATGGTGTGCCATTCATAGATTGGAGATGTACTCAGACATTGTTTAGGTCTCCAATGTTACTCTTGTTTCATTTTAATATTTAAAATGTTTAAACAATTAGCGTATGCAGTGGTATCTAGCGTGATGATTTCTTGAATTTGATTAACCCATTTAAATAAAATATCTACCTTATTTAATACCTACTCAGATATTTGGGCCCACTGTCGCCGCCCTTTGTGATCTCGGTTGAATCAGATTTAAGGGCTAAGTACATAATATGTCATGTGTTGATTCAATTGTGCACATGCATCGATATTAACATGTAAAACTAAATTCACACATCGTATGATCGACTAGCAGGTGCCTGCTTTCATGACCACGTTAAAAGTCCGTCGAAAAACAGTCGGTTTTCCCCCACTATTCTGATATTTGGTAACCCTACTGCTCACCCCTTAAGTCATTTAAGTAACCCTTAACCTTAAAGCCTATCATTTGAAAATCAAGCTACACATAGATTCAGACCGCTCCAAATATTCCAGTTCTCAAGTAGGTACTAAGTCGATGGATAGAAATGCTAGATGCTGTTAATAGAGTCTGAAGTCATCAGACGAGCACCAAACGTTTGGTTCAAAACGTCGTGAAATATCATCAACACACCGTGAGTAAGCCGTTTTCCACAAACCCTGAAATGAGTGTTAACCACGGTAATTTCAAATCATATACGTAACATTTTCTAAAAATTTTACCATTATTTGGGCAGTCTTGTCATCAAAATGAGGACAGGTCACCGGATCGGTCACAAACTTTCGTTATTCTGATAATTCCAAAACAATTTGCACGCATTTTTTTTTGGGAGAAAAGAGAATAAGTTAGAAAGAAAGGTGTTTCGAATAATTTGCAAAATATTATAATTTACCAAATCTCAAAGAAATGTTCACAAAAAATACAAACAAACACCTTAGAGGGCACAGCTTAAAACTTAACCACTCTGCATCAAATTCTAACCCCAGGAATTACTTCTTGGTGAACAGAGTTGTAGACTCATAGAACAAGCTGCCGGAGGTCATTAGTGCTGAAACTGTAAATGGATTTAAAAACCGACTAGACGAACACTTAAAGACAATAAAAAAAAAAAAAATAATCAATAATAATAATAAACAATCAACAACCAATAAATAAAATCAAAACAAATATAGAATGTGAATGATAAGTAATATTAGTAATACCAATGTTTTTTTTTTAATATACAAGTGCACTCCGGGAAAAATGAAATTCACGCATCAGCTTTAAGCTGCTAGTGATATAAATAACATAATAATAATAATTTATTGTACTTTTTTTAACAATCTTCAAATGTGGCACAGCCTAGTATTTGCATGCACTGGTGTAGGTAACACCCACTATCAGTGGTCTTACATATTGTGATCTCGCAAGCAAAAATAGTTTCACTTATATCTTTCTTTGATAGAGTGTGCGGTCAAATTGCGGATATCTGATGTGGTGTTGTAAGTGGCAGAACTGCATGAGACAATAAAAAAGTTGATGAACACCTTCAACTCGTAGCGTAGGACTGAAGCTAACCCAGCCCACTCCCTACACTGACCGCGGACCTCAACTTGTTTAGTTGGTGCTAGCTGCTGTACGGTCCTTCACGCTCAAGTGGCCTTTGCAGAAGTTGTCTACGCTCAAGAGATGATATCACGGTCAAAATTATCCTCATCCTCGGTGTCACAGAGAAGTCCAAGTTATTTCGTCGAAGATAGCGGAGCAGATGGACGAAAGATACGGCTTGAGGAGGAGGCCAACCCGCGGGCTCATACGCCCCCGCTCCTTATTAACTCGCTTCATGCAGCTAAGCGGTCAGGACGTCGCTCCAGGGCTCGGGCATCACAGTCTAACTTCAGTGCGACACGTTTTTCAAGCGAAATGAAGCCGTGTCGTTGTGCAACTCCTGGACGGAACTCTCCTCGAGGTGTTATTATATTATTCCGGGTTGCGAGTGCTAGCTAATGGTGGTGACAACCTGACCTGAAGCCCAGGTCATCGGGCGTTAATACGGGAAACAAAAAGGAAGTAATTTCTCCTAAAAAAAAGGCAAATTTCTGTATAACACGGACACAGACTATAATAAAAACAACAGACTAAATTAAAGAGATGATATAGAAAGTAATTCCTAGATTCTGTTTCCAATATTCCGAGTTGGTGTGAAAACTTTATTGTATGAATTATCTGCGGACTAAATCGGATTTTATATGCATTAATGCGCGTTTTTAATTTTGACTGCCCATTATGACTTGTTTCGGTTTGGCCCTTGTACTCATGAAGCGAACACGAGTTCAATTCACAGATGAAAGTGTATCATTTAAACTAAGCGTTTGTATAACAGCTGATAATAGTATGCGATGTTATCGCACTCCAATTAGAATGATTCGAAAGGGACGCCACTAGGGTCAATTGTGTAAAAAGGTTAAACACTGATTGTAGCTGTCATTTCATGAGTAAGAAATTGTAAGTATTTACTGGTGAGTCAAAGGTGACTGAGAATCATCAGTGATTGTGGATCACAAGAGAGCAGGGCCTCAGGAAGCGATAACGATACTTTCTGTCATGAGCGACTGTCAAAATAAATGCAGAAAAAATATGTCTACTTATTTTCTATTTTCAACGGGTGACAGCTCGCAAGTGACTCCCCGACAGAAGTGAGATTAAAGAGTACGTACTAAGATTGACCTCCCGATAAAACGGCATATTTACAGGGCTAGCACTGAAATATTCCTCCTTCCTTTTTTTTACTTGTTTACTAGCGCAAACGTCGCCAGACGTTCCCTAGAGCTGTCATATGTCACTCGTGAACACCGCGTTTTTTTTTTGCGAAAGCGTTTGCGTTAGTGTCCGTTATTTACTCACGCAAAGAGTCCGCTAATGCCTCTCCTGGTCAGGAGGCTCTAGATATTTGTTTTTAAGGCAAAATAGCTAAACTTTGTAGAAACCTAAAGTAACAAACATTCTTAACTTATTAATGGTTTTCATATTATTTTGGTCATTAAAAGTACACCATTCCAATTACAACATGTATTTATTTTAAACTAGCTGCGGTACCCGGCTCCGCTCGGGTTAGTGTCGGCTAAATTATTTCGTGGTTAAAAAGTAGCCCACATGACTGATCCAAAATAGGATCAAACTGGTTCAGGACAACGTATCCATCTACCAAATTTGATCAAGATCATTCGAGCCGAAATAGCATGATTTAATTAGAAACATCCAATTATTCCCATTTAGAGCTTCGTTGATATTTGGTGGCTATTTAAAAAAAAACATTTGCCGCCAGAACCTTTCTGCACCTAGTAAGTAACGTGTAACGTAGGTAAGTTTTGCGTGGACTCCAACCCACAGCCAGCTTCGACATCGAAAACAGTAACCCATCTCGAACCTGACTGCTCCCTGAGATGCTATACATTGATAAAATACGCACATAAATCGGGTAAGTGGTTCGCAAGTTATAAGAATTTAACACTCACTACTCACCCTTCTGGTAATGAAGCGTTATATTATGTAGCATATAAGTTTTGAGTAGAATCAGGCGAGACGTAGATACAATCCGCTTCTAAATAGAGTAATTGGTTCTCAAGGATTTTATTCTATTGGTCGCACCCCCGGCGATTTAGGGTAATGCCAAGTAGTTCTAAAGTTGCGGGAAATACCAAGCCGAACTTCCCCCACCCCCTCACCCGCTCCCGTCGGACCGCCCGCCCCGCCCGCGCCCCCGGCCCCGCTCCCCTTGGTGTGAAGTAGCGCTACCGGCATCGTATTCGCAGCCCCGTGAAAGTTCGAAAGCCCATGGGCACAATATCATTATAAATTGTAGCCTATGTGTTATTCTGATGTATAAGCTATATTATTGTAAAGTTTCATTAAAATCCATTCAGTAGTTTTTACGTGAAAGAGTAACAAACATCCATCCATTATTACAAACTTTCCCCTTTATAATATTAGTAGGATGCCTTTTGCCTCCTGATTGCCGAACGAGTCATGTCTCGTGTTTTATAAAAGTGTCTCCATAGCAAAATAAGGCGCCAACATCTCAAAACTAAACCACTACTACGTTTGTTTAAAGTGCGCTTACAGGCTCAGACCGTAGGTTAATTTTGGCGTTCAGTGGTTGAGTGCAAGTCTGGAATTCGTGTTCAGAGTGGCTGACTAACTTTGATACGGGGTTATCGCCAGAATAAATAGCACTTTGCAATATACACTGTAAGAAAAATATACTGGTTAGTCCGGTGCTAGATAGCATACTAAATGACAGCTCACTCTGAATACGACTGTAGGTCGTTAATGGGGAAGAAAACTGCTTATTTATCACGACATGTGGCGTCCAAGCAAGCTCACCTAAAATATATCTGTCAAAGCTGGCAGATACTATGTAAATAAAACAGAATAGATTTTAAAAATAAATTTACTTAATACACAATATTTTTTCGTTATTATTCTGAAAATTATTTGTTCCAAATTATCATAATCAAATGAAGTCGTAGAAAAGGAAATATCACAAAAACATAACCAATAATATTTAATTTTTAACTTTGTGCTGGTCTATTACATTAAAATTAGTTTAGCTCTTCTTTTTCTCGAAACCTAACTGCATCACGAAGTACATCTTGATTCTAAAAACTCGTAAATAAAACTTTTGAGGAATGACAGTTTTGACGTTTCTGATGTGAGGTCGCTCATGCGACACCTTAAATAAGCTTGGAGTTTTCTTCCCAGTTTTAACTATTTTCTGATATAATTAATATAAAAATACCATAACGTATGTGAACCATTTATTCAACGCATTGAGTGCTCGTTCAACCACTGGCGAATTTAACTACTTGGTGCTGACGTCTACACAATTTCGTCTAGCTGTCTACAATCCACTTCGTTGCACACTATACATACGCTCGTTGCATTTACAAATGTGCTATATTAGTCAAGGGCCCGGTTCCAGTGTGTGGTTTAGTGCCCATGCCTATTTGTTATAGTCCCAACTAGCCTATTTTGCGCATGGCTGAGATCACCACTGTCTTTAAAGAGTTACCACATGAAAAAAATCCCCCATGGATCGGGAAAATATTTACAGACTGTGCTGTGAGAAAAAAAAATAGAAAATTAAAATTACTATTTTAGGTAAATAATATTATTCCGGGAAAAAGGTGTGAAGTTATGAATGTATGTATGTATGGCTAACCTAAACCACACACATATATTCACAAACTAATAATTACGTAAAAAATACTTCAGCCTTAAATGAATAAGCAGTGGGTAACTTGCATTGTTATAATGGTAACACATCCCCGTAGCCGCGAAGATCAACGCTCATGATGGCGACCATTTAGTTTTGATTTTGTCCACGCGAAAAATAAGCTATGTGGCACTATTCACTAAACCATATCTTCTTATATCGGCTAGGGCTGACGCGTCTAACATACAATACACAGCCGTATTCAGAGTGGGCGGACTAACTTTCATTCTTCGGACTAAACCGGTTTATGTATGGTTAGTTCGGTGCTAATCTCGTACTAAGTTTTGACAGGCTCTCTCTGAAAACGACTGACAATGTGTAAGTAAATCCTCACAAGAAAATTAAATATAGGTTAGCAAAGTAAGATATGGCTGATGCTAAAGAATGTCTTGCTTTCCCCTGTGCAAAAAGGTACTAAAAGAAACATAATATTCTTTGCATTCTATGACTCACACACACTTGCACAAATACTCTTTAAAATTGTTCATTTCATATCAATTTGTCATCTCCATGCCAAAATGATTTTTATTTCAAAGGAATAAGAATTATATTTATCTAATCAGTTATTTCGCCTGTAGCGGCTTTTACCGGCACCCCCGGAAAAGGGCATACCGAGCCTGAGCCGGATTCGAGTTGACTGGATTTCAGTTGACGGAATCGACGGTATTGTATTTGCCACTACGGTAGGTCCTTTTCCTTATCGCCTTTTCCGGTAGCGCCGAATACGGCGAGCGGCTGGTACGTCGGATTCCGGCAGTCACCGTATTCTATGGAATACGGTATGGGCAAATACAATAGCGTCAATTCCGGTAGTCTCGAATACGGTAGCGCCGAATACGTTCCTGCGAATTACATGGACTCGAAACAAGCTTGTAAAAAAAAAGGAATATTCTCAAGACTACCTTCTTTCATCTTGGTGTTAAAAAACTAGAAACAACCAGTAAAGTGCCGAATGAAGTCACTGAACATACCGTTCCAATCAGCTGATATCTGTCAATTATCTGTCAGGCAAGTCAAATCGTAGTGTTGTGTGCGTTTATACTCTTTGTGTTGTGTCCTCATTTCTGGGTCAACAAAACAATTTTCTTATCTCTATTTTTCTTGGCTTGGCCAGCGCATGTATACGCCAATGTGCGGGCGCGGTGCAGTGTCTTGAGATAACCGCGATCGGTCGGTCGTGGGCAGAACGTCATCAAGTACTTAGCGCTCATTTGCAACGAGGGGCACTTAGGACTCCACGATGAAGTTTGCGGAGCACCTCTCGGCTCACATAACGCCAGAGTGGCGTAAACAGTACATCAATTACGAGGTGAGTCGCTCAATATTTTTCTTACAATTTACGTGCACAGGATTTTTCCTGTCATTTTTTTCATGTTGAGTACCTATTTGGTACCACAACAAGAACAGATAATTGGTCTGGTGTAAATTTATAAATTAGCTAAGACTGAAAAAGGAACCTTTTTTATTGTCAGTAAATATGCTGATTCAGAAAATATTTTTTAATTTTCATGCTTAAATACCCTGCAGAACTATTTTGAATTGACATCAAATAGGTACAACGAGCAGTCGCAATGAAGTTCCGGGATTGTTTCAATAAAACACAAACAAAATAAATTACGAAACAATGAGCCTGGGAACGCTATTTATATTAATTTTTATTATAATTATGGAAGCTCCAACTTAAATTATGGTGTTTTTATTTTTTTTCTAGCACTTCAAATGGCTTCACAATATTTTTTTAAAGATCCGTAAATATGACCACGCGCTATTGTTTTCATGTACGCCACGTGCACCTTCCGCCGCCCGGTGTGACGTCACCGGACACCATTCCGTCCCCGCCTCGTTCGGGAAGGACGGTTTAGGCGCGTGTAATATCATTTCATTCGTAAATTTATCTAAATTTCTTCACGAAATAAACTTTATAAATACTGTATTATTACTTGGTGTAAGAATAAATCCGTCAGCACAGCAAATTGTATTCTAAAACATACTATAAGCACCAAAGAAGACGCATTACAATAGAAAATAATAACCTTACTAAGAATTCATATTGAAAAAGTTACCGTGAGGTTACGAGACCTTAATATAACCGCACCTCATGCTTGTGTTGACCTTCGTTATTTATCAATTTAAGATGAAATACTTATAATAACCTGCGGACTTATAAACATGCATAGGAGTAGCCTGATAACATCTCAGATAAATTGCTTTGCACCAAAACTCTGAGCACTTTTCAAATAAATAATTACTGTACTCTGTATTATAATCGACACATATTTTTTTATATGCTTACAAACTTTATATTACAAAATATATTTTAATTTGTATTTGTACTAAGTATGAGCTAGAGCAGGAGCGGGTTAGAGGGTATTGGCTATGTCAAAATAATTTTCAAACGTATTTTCTTTAACGGAAATTTTATTTCTAGTAAAAACTGGCCGGTTATTGAAGCATCTTAATATGGGCCTTAGGTGTGCATTCGTTTTACTTGAACGTATCCTATGGTACTGTCACCATTAGAGCATCTAGCAGCTCTACGTATGGAAATATATAATACATAATAATGTGACATAAAATCAATATTAAAAAATCACCTTAACTGTTCTATGTACTTACTCGTAGCTAAAAACCCCGTCGACATTAACTAGAAATTGGATTAGAGCGCTCACTTTGCCTTAGCTCCAACTTCGCTTTAGAACTGGAACATAGTCAGTAAAAAATAAAAATAAGCAGTGACTTTTATCACGTGGCATATTAGGAATAAAAAAAATTTAAAACTCCAAAAAAAAAGTGTAGCCTAAGGTTAGGTTAGACTCGCTAAACCATCCCCACGTAACCTGATTTCGGAATGAGGTATGCGTAAACCATTTCACCTCCCAGACCTCTTATAGCCTCTGCTATGCTATAAGGTTTTCAAATAAAAACAATAATATAATTTGTGAGGAAAATTAAACTCGAAGGTAGTGAAAAACGGGATGCATTTTTCTATGAGGAACTAGTCTCAATGATTCCAACGTTCCTCCCCCGATTGGATGCAACCTTGGTAATCTTCCGAAGTTAACTCGTTCCGTACCGCAGTAATAGCTTCCTAGACCTCCTGTACGCCGCCATGATGATTGCAACTGTTCTTCATCTTGGCAGGCACGCATCCAGGGGGGGTGGATAGTTGGGATTTATCCCCCCCCCCCCCCGAAATGTGACTAAAAAAAATGTAAACGTGACAAAAAAAATGTAAAAAAATACTTATATGATGCTTATGTAAAATACTTATATATAAATATTAAATACTTATAAGTGTGTGACTAAACTACGGACGGTACTTCTTTAAGTTATTAAAAACCGGCCAAGTGCGTGTCGGACTCGCACACGAAGGGTTCCGTACCATCGTACAAGATTTAACATGAAAAAATCACGTTTTTTGTATGCAATTAATCTTTATTATTTTTTAATGTTATCCTTTATAGTTATAGCGGCAAAATTAATACACACTGTGTGAAAATTTCAGCGGCCTAACTATTACTGTTTATGAGATAGACCCCTGGCCGGACGGACGGACGGACGGACGGACCGACAAAGGGACGGACGGGCGGGCGGACGGACAGCGGAGTAATAGGGTTCCGTTTTCACCCTTTGGGTACGGAACCTTAAAAATTATAGTACAGTGTCCCCCCCCCCCCCCCCCCCCCCGAACCAAAAGTCTGGATACGTGGCTGATAAGTGGGAATAAGAAAAAGTTGCAGGGGGAAATATTGGGGCTATAGGGTGGATGTGGCAAGTTAGAATGCCTTTTTTTCGCCAAAAACTCTGGCACGATCTTGAAGATCCAGGTGTTCTTGGTGAGTTCATTTTCACGACGCCACTAAAAAGTTGCTTTAGAAAAATACACATATGAACACACAATATCCTTTATATATAATTTCGCTTAATAATAATAATATATATATAATATAAGCCATTCATTTAAATTTCGAACAGAAAGAAAGAAAGGTCCCTTCTTTCCAGCTAAAATGTATAGGAACCATGCAGTTCTCGAGTTATATCCATATTCCTGGTACTTCAATTGCCTAACTGCATATGTGCACCATAATTACGATGTTGCAAATAAGAGTAAATAGGAATTTATTTGTATCCAAACATTTTTGTTCCTTTTTTTTTTCGATATTTTAAAATGGTTAAAGGGCATGAGATCCGATTGCATTCACTTTGATAAGGATGTTAGTAAAACAACATTTAATTATATTTCAAAATGTATACATAATATCGACTCGCATGCACGCGGACATGTCTTCACTCCGCTGCGGTCGGTTGTCCAATGCCTTCCCCACCCCTCCCCCGCGTGTGCCCTGCTCGAGAGGACAACCAGTTTATATGTATAAGACTTATAAGTGTAAATACACTACACAATCAATGCATCTTTCATCGTTTTGAAATTGCAAAATAAATAGTAGTTATTTTTAAAAATACTAACATATGGTTTCACTTGTGCCCTTATGGAACTGAATGCAATCAGGTGTTATCACGCCCTCAAGGCCCTATGAATTACCAACTTAATTTACTATGCATTTATCATGGTGACATAAGCTTGGGAATTTTGGAAATGGGTTTTGCTATTCTACTTTGGCACTGTACAATGTGTGTTCAAGGTAGGTAAAATGTTATTGTTAATTTTTGTGGTAAATACGGTGCAATTTACAGCTAATAGTATAATCCGGAAAGTCTTACATTCCAATAAAATCACTTTTAATAAAACTACACGAACATTTATTAAGAAAGCTTGAATTCAATCACACCATGACTGATGAACTGATTTCAATGTAACTTCACAGTCGTATCATTATGAACAACGGACCCTTAATTAAACTTATTGGTGATCCTAGCTCTAGTTATTTTATCTATTGAGCGGCTCGTAGCCTAGTGACGCGGGGACTGGCCTAGCGTACCAGAGGCCCGGGTTCAATACCAACTTGCACCACTGTCTTTCTCTTTCAGAGTTCGACAAGTGCATTTCGTCACGAATGCGAGCTGCTCCATGGTTCGGAATCCATGTAAAACTGTAGGTCCCCTTCCCCTACTAGGTGATAGGGTTTAAGCCCGCCCGGGTTGGTACCATCGCATTGGATGAAAAGATGGTCGAAACGGCAATGAAAAATTGTCCGTGTTTTCCATCCAGTTCAATGTAGCCGTGCTCATAAAGGGAAGGTCCTGGCATGGCACCTAATTCCTTCGGGAATGTGGTGTATTGGGCTAATATCATAACGGTAGTTGTGAAATTTTAGTTAAAAAATGCTGTAGTCAAAAATCTAACAAAAACCAAATAGATTATAAATCTTGATTAAATAGACTATGTCTGATGACTAATCTTTTTAAGATGTTCTTACTTTATCATTGCCTAATCCACCTCCTAAGTTATTGTATAAAACGCGCGAAAAATTCGAACTTTCGGACCTTTATAACTTTGAAACCAAACACAATTTTACAATGCCAACGGTCATCAGACATCTAGCTCGATCAAATAAAGCTATTTTGAGCAAAATTTGGGACCTCTGACAAGAAATATGGGCATGATCTTCTTTCCCCGTTTGTATTGGGAGTTGAGCGGGATGGCCCACCTTAACATAAAAAATCGGGAAAAATACCTAAGGAATCAAAATGGTTAAATAAAGCAATGTTTGATTGATGCAAAGCTGAGAGAAGTGGTCTATGATTAAAAATTTTGCGGCATGATAATAATTTTAAGACAATTTTTTAAAATAGTAAAAAAAATCTATTGTCATTCTTTAAAAGAAAATAAAATTAAAGGAAATTTCTAAAAAAAAAAGGGAAAAAAATTCTCTAAAAGATTTTTTTTGCAAGCTAGTTAAATAAAAAATCACGATGTTTAATATAATAAGTTAATAGTAACATTGCTTCGCAAAATGAAGATGATTACTGATTTTCAGATTAGTAATTATTTTAAAAGTTTGAAAGATCCATTGCAAAGTAATGTTTTAAATGTTTTTAATAAATATAAATTTTCACAATAAAACCAACACCTCTTTTGACATGGCCCAACTTTTATCGCCTTTTGTAATAGAGTTTGAAACCACGGTGACAATACAGCATTATGTCACCTACAATTGAAAGCAATGACAAGGCAATTGCATTCACAAGTCACAATTTAACAGACCGTGAAATGAAATATTTGTACTCAGAGAGTGTGTGAGAGAGAAGGAGAGAGATTAGCTAAGTGCCCTTACAATCTACACAAGTAAATTGTTTCTTATATATAAACAAAATGTAAGAAGATGCAGTGGTTCCTTAAGGGTATAAGTGAATTCCTTTTTGAGCACGGCTACACTGAACTGGATGGAAACACAGACAATTCTGTGTTTCTGACACAATCAATTGCCGCTTCAACCATATTTTCATCCAATGTGGTGGTACCAACCTTGGCGGGCTTAACCCTGCCACCTAGTAAAGGAAGGGAACCTACGGCTTAACGTGGGTTCCGAACCATGGAATAGCTTGCATCCAACTCAGAAATAGAAAGAAAGTGGTGCATGGCCAGGGCACGGGTTTGAACACACAACCTCTCGCATGAAAGGCAAGTCCTCTAACCCCTACACCACGAGCTGTAAGAAAACATCTTTTGATTTATGAAATAGGTATGTAGAATTCCTTTTACAGTTCTTCAATATTCTAGTTTAATTATTTGCCAGGACATGAAGTCGATGCTGTACAAGGCGGTGGAGGAGGCGCCGGCCGCCGAGAACGTGGAGCCCGAGGTGCTCTCGCGGCACTTCGCCAACTTCGACGAGACATTCTTCCACTACTGCGACCTTGAGCTCAAGAAGATCGACACTTTCTACTCTGGTGAGTGACCCACGCGCCTGATGCTGTCAAAGATGGCTAAGGTTAGGTTAGGTTAGCCCTAACCCACTAAATGGGGGCCCACTTTTATGCACAGGTCCATTCCACAAATGATATAACTTACAATTCCATCTAAGTAATATAGTCTCAAAAGAGAGCCTGCATTCTCTTGTCAAGCAACCTATCCTATATTTGTGAGATGTGATTGTTTTCTTTACTTTAAATTGACACTTAAGGGTGGGTCATCCCGCTCAACTCCCCATACAAAGGGGGAAAGAAGATCACGCCCATATTTATTGTCAGAGATCCAAAATTTGCTCAAAATAGATTCATTTGATCGAACTAGATGTCTGATGACCATTGGCATTGTACAATTGTGTTTGGTTTCTAAGTTATAAGGTCTGAAAGTTCGAATTTTTCACGTGTTTTATGCAATAACTTTGGAGGTGGATTACTCAACGATAAAATCTATACATCTTAAAAATATTAGTCATCAAACATAGCTTGTTTCATGAAAATTGTTCATGTTTCATGTCGTGGTTTACTTTTAGCTAGAAGTCATTTGCAATAAAAATTTCGTAAATCTTAACAATTCAAACTCTATGCGCATTGTCTGCTTTGTGGACATGTTGCATCCGTCTCATCACGGAGCCTGTCTTTTTCTTTGAACCATAGAAGGTCCCAGAGCGCACAAGCAAGGTTTTGTACCGTGCCCGCGAATGAGTTAGTCCCGCCGGGTTGGGCCACCTTAAAGGGCCTTTATTACTAAAGTGCTGATTATCTTGAACTGATATTGTTTGCAAGATGGTAAGAAAGGCCCTTTAAGGTGGGCCAACCCGCTCAACTCCCCATATAAACGGGGAAAGAAGATCACGCCCATATTTCTTATCAGAGATCCCAAATTTTGCTCAAAAGAGCTTTATTTGATCGAACTAGATGTCTGTTGACCGTTGCCATTGTAAAATTGTGTTTGGCTTCTAAGTTATAAGGTCCGAAAGTTCGAATTTTTCGCGCGTTTTATACAATAACTTTGGAGGTGGATTACGCAATGATAAAGTAAGAACATCTTTAATAAAAAGTCTTCAGATATAGCTTATTTAATCGAGATTTATAATCTTTTTGGTTTTTGTTACATTTTCGACTACAGCGGTCGTGGTTTACTTTTAGCTATAAGTCGTTTTGAAATAAAAATTTTCGTAAATCTTACCAAATCATACACTAAGCACATTGTCTTTTTTGTGGACATGTTGTATCTTCCTCATCACGGAGCCTGCCTTTATCTTTGAAACAGAGAAGGTCCCAGAGTGCAACAGCACGGTTTTGTACAGTGCCCGCGAATGAGTTAATCCCGCCGGGTTGGGCCACCTTAATGTACGGATTAAGCTTATTAGTACTTGGTGGAAGAGACCTTTATGTCATGTTTGCCAAAATTTTACTGAACCTCCTTTGGATGGCTTCCATTCACATTTGGTGAGTTTATCGCTCAGGTGGCGATATTTATTATGTTTGCGTATATGTTGCAGGGATATTGTCAGAGCCATGATTTTGTAACTTCAATAGCGACATTACAATTTCCCAGTATATTGTTATTATTATTCTCTATCATTTATTTTTATATCTCACTAGTGTAACATCACCTAAACCATAGATTCCTAAACTAACATTTCCTTAGTAAATTTGAACAAAATACTGATGAAAATGCGATATGCTGGGATTGTGTCTCGATTGTGTCTGAAGCCTCGACTTCTAGAGTTATGGTCTTGCCGGTCAGAGTCTTGACAAAGATCTGCATTGTGGATGAACCTGCAAAAAAAATTAAAAGGGTGTATTTTATTGATTTTACCACCAGAAATTATAGTATATTTCTTATCATCTACACAAGAAATTAACGCTTCAGAATATGTATGTATTGGTTGGGGAAAAAGTTTCTTCGCATTTTTTAAGAAAATTCAAAACATTTTTTAATATGGTTTATTTACATTTAACTAAAGTATGTAGGTACCATTTTGTTCGATAACTTTTTGCCATCTTGTAGGTAGGGACATGATCCCATTGCTATAGAAATATTGGGACTTCTGATCAATATACCGCGACAAGTGGTTTTGGCAGTCCTCTCGTGATGTTAACCTGACACTGCCTAAAGAATTCTGAAGAGACCTAAACAGGTGGAAATCTGAAGGTGCAAGGTCAGGACTATACGGCGGATGCATTAACACCTCCCAGCCAAACTCTCTTAGTTTTTGCTGAGTGGCTAAAGATGTGTGAGGTCTAGCGTTATCATGATGAAAAACCACACCCTTTCTGTTGATTAATTCCGGCCGCTTTCTCTCAACTTCTTGCTTTAATCTCATCAGTTGTTCGCAGTAGAGTTCAGAATCGATGGTCCTGCCTGGTGGTAACAGCTCATAATGAATAATGCCCTTCCAATCCCACCACACACACAGCATCACCTTGTTGCGAGTTAACCCGGGTTTCGCCACAGTCTGTGAAGCTTGACCGGCCTTTGACCACGACCTTTTTCGCACGTCCTTGTCGTACGTGATCCACTTTTCATCACCAGTTATCAGCTTCTTCAAAAATGGTTCGGTTTCATTACGTCGTAATAAAGAATCACAAATGAGTACACGGTTCATTAGGTTTCTTTCAGTGAGCTCGTGAGGTACCCAAATATCGAGCTTTTTTGTGTACCCAGTTTTTTTCAAATGCGCCAAAACTGTTTTGTGGTCAATTCCTAGTTCTTCAGCTACGTCGTAACTACTGATATGCCGATCTTGCTCCACATTTTCAAAAATGGCATCCATTTTATCCGTAATAGGGCGACCAGAGCGACGTGCATCTTTGACATCAAAATTTCCGGATTGAAAACGCTTAAACCAAATTTGTGCTACTCTCACAGACACTGCACTAGGTCCATAAACATCGCAAATTTTTTTCGCGGCTTGCGTTGCATTTTTACCTTTTTTGTAGTAAAATTTTAAAATGTATCGAATTTCTTCATTAGATTCACTCATTTTGACAGTACGAAAAACAAATGAGAATCACACATTTTCCTAATTTGAATTTGGTATTATGTTCTTTAAAATTTAAACTTTCAATGATACCAAAACCAGCCAGATACAAATAGTATAGCCAAAGAGATTTTATTACAAGTTCATACATACTATAATGCGAAAAGACTTTTTCCCCGACCTATTATAACAGATGGGCCAAAAGTAATGTCATAATGTGAATTAGCTGCAATTTTGTTAGAAATTCAGAAGAATATGGGCTCTGTTTTCACGGAAAGTTTATGTGGAGGTGTGCAATTAAAGATGCTATGTTGAAAAAATATATCGGTCAAATAATCACCTCCTGATGTTGATGCAATTTTAATTGTTCGCAAAAAATTTGGACCAACAAAATTGGTGATTTCTTCTACGATTTTAGCTTTCAAGACTTGCACATTGTGTGGTTTGTCGCAACATCGAATGTTCATTGCATTAAATAGTGTCCTGTGAAGTTCTCACGTGTTTTTACGTGTCGTTGGAACTCGAGAACATCACTCCGCCCCCATACAAACAAGTTTCGGTTGCTACTCCCGTCCCTCCATATTCGCTGTCTGGTTCCCTCAAATCTGGAGATTTGGCTGGCAATCACCACTGTCCATGTACATTGCAGTCCTAGCTGCACCGCAATACCCTAACCCTCCAGATATTTCCAGAGAAGCTGGCGGAGGCGACGCGCAAGTTCGCGACGCTCCAGAGCGAGCTCAAGTGCAACCTCGACACGATGCGGCCCAAGGGCGCGGGCGACTCGCGGAAGCCACTCGTCCCGCGCCGCAAGGTGCAGGACCTCAAGCTGGCCTTCAGCGAGTTCTATCTCAGTCTGATCCTGCTGCAGAACTACCAGAACCTTAATTACACGGGCTTTAGGAAGATACTTAAGAAGCACGATAAGGTTGGCTTTGGTTTGTGTATTCTCATGCATACATACGAAATACATACATACATATGGGAACCCCATACATATTTATCCCCCGCCCGGGCACGGCACTTCCGCTAACTTCTGCTCTGTAAATTTGTTTCGTCATTCTTTGGTCACCTATTTAACAATCAAAACCATTTTAACACACCCTCTACGTTTCTCGTCACAACATAATTTTTCAATTGACACCGCCGTTGATTTAGAAAGTTGTCCATTGAGTTTACTCCACATACTTTCCTCTTGTATTCTAATTTTGTGATTGTGTGCTTACCACAGTGTTTTGGAGCAATTCTGACCCACCACATTTCACAAGAAATTAGGTGCTATGCCAGGACCTTCCCTTGAGCAGGGATACAATGTTACATCCCCTTCGACCATATTTCATGCAATGCGATGGTATCGACCTGGCTGGGCTTAATTCACCCTATCACCTAGTAGGAACTAGGACCTACAGTTTTCCATGGGTTCCAAACTATTTATCAAGCACTCAGAAAGAGGAAGAAAGTGGTGCATGAACCTGTGATCTATGGCATGGAAGGCAAGTCCACAATACCATGAGCTACATACATTGCGACCTACCTGATTAGTACGAGAAAGGATATTTATATTAATTTAAATTTTGGTTAGGATTGATGGATTTTCATTCCATTCAGTTGCTGAGCGTAAGCAACGGAGCGCAGTGGCGCGCAGAACACGTGGAGAGCTCACACTTCTACACCAACAAGGACATTGACCGGCTCATCAGTGACTGCGAGGCTGCCGTCACCAATGATCTGGAAGGTAATACCTTAATACATTAATAACAGTAATTTTGAAAAATTACAGTTTAACTATGGACTGAAGATGCCACCTTGGTAGACACCATCGAAAAATTTGTCCCAGGATGACAAGACACCTTGAATCATATACAATATATACTGACGATGATATGACCACTTGGCATAGTTATTAAATTGACGATAGCTTTTTCAGAAAGTCAATGTGTTGAGGGGATTAAAAGGGCGTAACCGATTTTGATTACATTTTTAGATAATTTTCATATTGGCCCAGCGGGTGGTTCTAGGACGTTTGGTAGCCACCTGATCACACACATTTTCACAGATTACACTTTTTTTATTTTTTGTTATTTATGAACATTCAAACTGCAGGGAGAGCACCGAGCGAGTTTCTCTCAGTCCCATCAGAGAACAATCAAATCTGAACTGTCATCCAATACTACGTGCACTACTATGGGATAAAGGAACGGATTTCGTTATTCTGTGGCGTATTTTAGTTTCAAAATTCGTCATATCACTGCCCCGCCCCCATCATCCACCAGAAGTCATTTGGTGATCATCTTACCGTGTGAAGCCGGGCCGGGTTGCTAGTGTATTATATTTTTAAACTGGTCGCATTGTGGGCTGCATCTTTTTTTCATTGTTCATTGCTTAAACTACCAAACATGTAGTTTGGCAAAAAATGTATGAACTAGTGATGTTTCTTCAAGGGTTCTTCACTAAGTTAATATAATCCACAGATGAATCAGTTTGTGACACAACTTTTGACATAAGCACGCATATGAGGTTCCATAATAATTGACAGGCAACCATAGACAAAAAGTTCAATGCTGACAAGACGCTATTTTTTGATGATTTGTTGACCAATAATCATGTCACTGTGTTATTTAAAAGCTTCTTCATTAATAAAGTTGATCGTTTTAAGAAATCGAATCGGTAACACATTCGTTCATCACTAATCGAGCTGTTAAAAGTAAAATAAATGGTTGGCCAGACTAAAGTGTTGTGAGTCTCTCTATAGTTTAAAAAAATGTGATGCAATTCAACAGAATGGGTAATAGAATGTATTGCGTGACAGGCGGGGACCGTCAGAAGGCGATGAAGAAGCTTCGGGTGCCGCCGCTGGGCGAGCAGCAGAGCCCTTGGACTACTTTCAAGGTCGGCCTCTTCTCGGGCTCCTTCATTGTGCTGCTCATAACCGTCGTGCTATCAGGTTTGTAGCTTGTTTACGAGAGTCATAGGTTTAGAATGTATATCCGTGCAGAGTCAACTGACGAATGAGACGAAAATTGTTTCATACAAAAGGTATTGAAATTTATTTTGTTGTTAATTTTTTTTTCAATATGCCCATGTTTCAAATATAGCTCAAAATAATGATGTTAAGTTAAGTTTTAATTTTTACTTTAAATAGTGAGGAAAAGTTAGGAAATATTATTTATTTTTTATTTTTATTTATTTTTATTTTTTATTTATTAAGGCGAGCTCACAGTGCATTTACATAACAATAGAAAAATAATATAAATGAAAATAACACCAATTACGAGCTCACACAGCTGGAAGAAACATAAAATAAAAACGTGAGAATTACAGTAGCACGATCTAGTATAAACGAAAGAAAATACATTAGTTATCTCATACAGTTGGAAGAGACAAATAATAAAAAAGTGAGAATAACAGCTGCACGATCAAACATGAAGCACAAAATTAACATATTAGGTTAGTAGCAGAAATAACAATCAAACAGTTGCGTCCGTTCACTTAACAATCTATAAATGCACAGGTCACCATACTTCCTTTTAGGAAAACTAGAAAAATCATAAAGTTGTTACAAAAAAAAATCATTTTAAATTGCATTAGCGCAATATTCATAGGACATAGGAGTCCTATGTATGGATAACGATTTTAAAAGTTGTCTCATCGGGTAGATATGTTCTATCTCGATCTAACTCGCGGTAGTGGTACTTAAGTTGACGTCTCATTCCCACACTCTGTTATTCTTGTAAGCACAGTACTATTGGCCCGTAAGCAATTGAAAATTATGCTTCCCAAACAAACATAATTTACTAATCATTTTAAAACCACTGTTCCAATTTACTAGATATTTGGTTACCTAATATCAGGCAACAAATATCCGTGTCTGCATATTTTTGTTTTTTTTCGGAAAACGTATCATGCGTGAAACATAAGAAAAAAATAATTTATTTCAAGATTTCATTTTTGCTTTCATTTGAATCGTTTGAGATTTAAAAAAATGTTAGATATTAAATATCAACTAAATGTGAGCAGTGGTTTTCAAATGTTTCGGAAACTATGTTTTCATGGGGAGCATTTTTTTTTATCCAAGCTGACATGGATCGCCAATACCACACAACTACCATTATGATATTAGCCCAATACACCACCACATTCCCAAAGGAATTAGGTGCCATGCCAGGACCTTCCCTTTATGAGCACGGCTACATTGGACCGGATGGAAAACACGGACAATGTTTCATTACCGCCTCGACCATCTTTTCATCCAATGCGATGGTACCAAGCGCTTATCCAACTCAGAATGAGAAAGAAAGTGGTGCATGCGAGGATTTGAACCCAGACCTCTGGTGTGCTAGGCAAGTCCCCGCGCCACTAGGCTACGAGCCGCTCAAAGTGCATACGTATGAGCATAGCATATAGGCCATTCTTAAGGCCATGCTTTAATCCTAACATAATATTGAGATTCCAAATATGACTTGTATTGCCTCAATGTTTGCACACGCTGACTTAGTTGTTCTTTCATACGCTATCAGTTTGCCACCTGCGTAAACATTTACTACTGTAAATTAAAATGGCTGAGTCACTTGCCAAAAAAGGATAAAAGGTACTGACATTGCATTTTAAGTTATGGACCGTGGCTTTGGAATGCACATTATTTTGCAAAATTTCCAGAAAATGCTTAATCTTTCTTCTGACATTTTAACAGGAGGGTTGAGGTATAGTTTCTGGTCCCAAATGTATGTTATTAACGAAACTAACCTAACACTTAACACATCTCAAAAGTGTAGCAGGATGGTCTAATACACTTTTTCATACTATGCATGTACATCACTTTTTCCAAGGAATGTGATATGTATGTATGTATTTATAATAGAGCCTTAAGCAAGGACACGCCAATTATAGAAAGAGCCCTGTAAAAAAAACTACTTTACGACAGCAAAACATGCCACTCGCTGGTATTGCATCTTTCTTAAATTAATGTGTCCTTGCTTCACGTTCGATTATACATGCATACACTGTCCAATATATGCTAGTTAAAAAGAAGATTTCTAAATAGGTTTCCTGCAAAATTAATTATAATGGTGATGCCTACAAATGGAAAAAAGGTTTTGCGTAAACAGTTTTAAATGTGGCGTATGGGTTGGAATCCTCGGCCTGGTCATGTACAACTTTCGTTCTCTTTCTTAGTTGGACAAGTACATTTCGTTACGAATGCGAGCTGTTTTATGGTTCGGAACCCATGTAAAACTGTAGGTTCCCTTCCACCTACCAGGTGGTAGGGTTAAGCCCACGCAGATTGATACCAACACATTGGATGAATAGGTGGCAATGAAAAATTGTCTGTGTTTTCCATCCAGTTCAATGCAGCCGTGCTTATAAAAGGAAGGTCCTGGCATGACATCTAATTCGTTCGGAAATGCGGTGTGTTGGGTCAACATGACGGTGGGTGTGGTATTAGTCATCTATATCCAGCTACATAAAAACACATATGTGCTAGATTTAAAGACGTTTTTATAACATTACTAACTTTAAAATATGACATTCTTTGAAATTTTTTTTATATATATTTCAAATTCTTTATTCAGTAGAGAATTTTTTGTTTCAAGTATACAGACTTCAGGACTTCATATTTCAGGCAGTAATTTAAACGATTACTTCGCCTTAATCATTTTAAGTATGAACAAACTCTGCAATCATAATCCATGAATATGTTTGGTTTAAGGTGTAATTCTCTTGGTCAATATTATACTAGTGTTATCGGGGCTTAGATAATGGGTTAAATTATGCTTACCTGTGTTGATCTTTCTGTGAAGCATTGCAGATTATTAGATCTACTCGGCGAGGTTTTTTGCCGCCGATCGACGAATCCAGTGTGAACGTGTTAATTATAGCTTTTTCTAAGTTAAAACCGGCCAAGTGCAAGTCGGACTAGCACACGAAGAATTCTGTACCATCGTACAAGACTTAAACAAAAAAAATCACGTTTTTTGTATGACCCCTCGTTAATTTTTATTATTTTCTTATTTTACCACTTGTTGTTATGGCGGCAAAATAAATACACACTCTGTAAAAATTTCAACTGCCTACCTATTACGGTTCATGAGATACAGCCCTGTTACAGACCGACGGATGGACGGACGGACAGCGGAGGCTTAGTAATAGGGATTCCGTTTTCACCCTTTGGGTAAGGAACCCTAAAAATTAAAAATAAAACTTAAAAAGGGAACTAGAAAAATTCTGAACACGAAACTAAACATCCTGCATCCCTACGTAGTTGAAGGATCTTCAAATTCTTACATTAGCAGTCCATTACCAATTCTATGAAAAGATAATGAAACGGTCTTTCAATAAGGTTGCTTCATTTCTATATTTATTTTAATGAACATTATGTGGCATTAGGCATGGAATATAACGTCGCTTATATTTCCGCCGCGACTTTCCTAGGTGGCACTTATTCTGAAGGTTTAATTTTCGACGAATTTGTCGCATTAATCTGGGTAAAAACACTGAATGGCGTTCCTCATGTTTATTTTGTGGCCATCAATTCGTCGCACTTGGGACATACAGGCGTATCTCACAATTATGGCTTTTATATAGATATATAGAAAACATATATTAATTTATTTGCTCTATTATTTATGTTTAAACTCTTAGCAAAGTTTCTTACCAGGTTATTTTTTTCAGCATCATTTGCAGTATATTCAGTAAAATATGAAAGAAAACAGAGAAACTATCACTTTTTCAACTCTACTGCAATTTTAATAAAAAATAGATACGCCTGTTTGTCCCGGGTGCGATTAATTGTTTGCGGTTTATTGGCATAGACCTGCAATGTGTAGAACGTAGCGTTGTCCTGTGAGAACCACATGTCGTCGACACCCATTTTATCCAGTTTAAGCCATAAGAAGTCGCTTATCAGCCAGTTTCGTTTCGGAAGAAGTTCGAACCAACCAATTACAAATTCCGCCAAACCAATATCCGCACCAAACAGTGACTTTCTCGGGATATATCCGATGCTCGTGTATCTCGTGTGAATTAGTTTCTACGCAAATCTGACAATTTTGCTTGTGTTCCCATCCATTCGTCCGAAATTGGCCATCGCATAAGATCGTTTTTTTGGCGCAATGTGCAAAGCTCTTAGTCCCAGTTGTCACCTAAATTGGCATTTACGGAACTTCGAAGTTACGTAAATACCATACCATACAAGTTTTTACTAGATATTCTGTGGTTTTGCTTCTTCAAGCTGTTAAAGTCAAACTCGGAGTTCCGATTTGTATGAAAACGCGGAGTCGACGTATTTACGGCAACGGTGAGTCAGCTTTAAAATCAAACTTGGACTCGCAAATGTTAGTTCGCTTAACGACCACTGCGCGCGCTCTTTAATTTCTCCATACATTTGAAAACGCCTGTCGGCCAGATATTTGTCCAATCAGTTGACTTGAATTTCGTCACCAAACATGGAATAGTCGACTTGGTAAAACGCTTATGGTGAGGATGAAATCACGTATTGCGCGTGACGTTTATCGAATGAAGCACTGATTTTAATAATAAAATTTGATAATTTGTACATTTTGTTCAAAGCTTTAACCTTCCATGGTTTGGGATTCGCCATAGACTGCTGAGCAACAAATTTGAAAGATGTTGCTTCAACAAAATTACCGCTATCACTTTTCACATGTTGAATGTCACTAAAGAAAGAAAGACCCGATGGATATAAACTCTAGTATCTTAAGGTCGGCCCGTAAGCATCAGAAAATTTCGCCTCCCATACAAACATAGTTTACTAATAATTTGAAAACCACTGTTCCAACTTACTTGATATTTGGTATCTAATATTAGGCTACAAATATCTGTGTCTGCATGCGTTTGTTTTTTCAGTAAATGTATTCTGGGTCAAACCACAGAGAAAACAAAATTCGTATGAAGATTTTCTTTTTGCTTTCATTTCATTCGGTTTGTATTTAAAAAAAAAAAACAAAAGCATGCAGACACAGATATTTGTTACCTAATATTAGATATTAAATATCAATTTAATTGGAATAGCGGTTTCCAAATGATTTGTAAACTACGTTTGTATGGGGAGCATAGCCTACGGGCCGTTCTTAAGTTACGTCTTTCATCGAAAATATGACTCGAGTAACTCGGGATGTTCCGACTCATTTAAAGTTTCTAGTGCGCAAAACACAAAAAGTAATGGACTGAGACACTCGTTCCATACCGTAAAATGGCACTATTGAATTAATAAAATAAAATCAATAATTGCATGCCGTAAGTAATTTGTAGTAACAACTATAGCTATATTTAAAATTGATAATTAATTATTGTCCCACTGTCCTTTTCGTGTATTGTGTTCTTGAAACATTACGTCCATTACATTATAGACTAGGAGGCCGCGACAAAAATGGTAACGATAACGTAAACTTTGAGCGGCTCGTAGCCTAGTGGCGCGGGGACTGGCCTAGCGTACCAAAGGCCTGGGTTCAATACCAACTTGCACCACTGTCTTTCTCTTTCAGAGTTCGATAAGCGAGCTGCTCCATGGTTCGGAATCCATGTAAAACTGTAGGTCCCTTTCCCCTACTAGGTGGTAGGGTTTAAGCCCGCCCGGGTTGGTACCATCGCATTGGATGTAAAGATGGTCGAAGCGGCAATTAAAAACTGTCTGTGTTTTCCATCCAGTTCAATGTAGCCGTGCTCATAAAGGGATGGTCCTGGCATGGCACCTAATTCCTTCGGGAATGTGGTGTATTAGGCTAATATCATAACGGTAGTTGTGTGGTATTAGCCATCCATTTCAGGTTGCATAAAAAACGGCTGAAACTGGGTTCACGGGATAAAGACCAACCGTCTGATGCTAAATGTGTCAGTCTGCCTTTTCCAAGTGGTTGCGTTACGTAGATAAGGTGCCTGAAAAACAAATTTAACAAAAAAAATAACCGACTTCAAAAGAAAAGCACTAAAAAGTAAAAAATAATGTTCATTTTTGTAGTTACGATTTCTGCTATTTTTTGAGTCGGCGTCAGCCGGGCACGCGCTGCGCCAATCAAGAGAACCTAACCTAATCTAACCGAACCTAACCTAACCTAACCTAACCTTGGCTGACACCGACTCAAAAAATAGCAGAAATCGTAACTACAAAAATGAACATTATTTTTTACTTTTTAGTGCTTTTCTTTTGAAGTCGGTTATTTTTTTTGTTAAATTTGTTTTTTTATTTGTTAATTTTTAGTGAATCTGAAGTAAACTTACTAATTTGTACACGTCCTTTCCAATAAAAAAAGAATCACCAAATTCGGTTGGCGTTATATTGAGTTATTCGTCCATTTGTCGCGCACATCTTAATACAAATTTAAGACTTTTATGATTTTCTCATGGATATCATTGTCAGAACTTAACCAAATTAAAATGGGACCACTTGGGAAGCACTAGCTATCATTTAAAAAAATAATCATCAAAATCGGTTCACCCAGGAAAAAGTTATGAGGTAACAAACATAAAAAAAAAAAAACAAAAAAAAAAAAAAAAACATACAGACGAATTGATAACCTCCTCCTTTTTTTGAAGTCGGTTAAAAAGTAGTTATGGTGATAAAAAATATATATGATAAGGTAAATGGAAGCAAATGACGAAACATGAAAGTAGCAGTGCATGCATGCTTAGCAATGCAAAAACTGAACAAATCTTTGGTTTTATTTCGTAGTTATAAGCTATTTAGGGTACAGATATAACTTTAGGTAGATTTTAGTATTTAATTAAAAAACCGACTGGTTATTGTTGTATAATTATTAAGTATCAATGTTTCCAGACAATCAGTATATTTATCAGGAGGTAAATACCAACATTTTTTTTTATATAGCCAATCTAGATAACGCAACCACTTGGCACGGACAGACCGACATGTTTAGCATCAGAGGGTTGGTCTCTAATATGAGAACCCAGATTCAGCCATTAACTTATCGTGACCAAAAATGTCGTGACCTCCCGGAATATTACTCTTAGGAGCTATACATAGTTTGCTTGATTCGTGTCTTAGTTTTCTTATAGTGCCGCCAAACGTTTGGTGATCCTCTACTTTTGTAGGTCAAGAAAACCAAAGTGTGAACACAGAATACAATCCAGAATTTTACTTGTTTCCAGCACTATTCTACGGCGGAGCAACAGACGACATCAAGGCAGCGTTCCGGCTCTACCGGGGCCCCTTTCTGCTCGTGGAATTCATATTTCTCATCGGAGTCAACGTGTATGGATGGAGGTAACTCTCCTGAGGGGTAGACATAGGCAAACGAGTGCCATATGTTGGATAAATTCACATCGCTGAAATAAGAGTAGTTCAGGCGCCCGCCCATAGGAAATATATTTTAAATGTTTCATACCTTCTAGTCACGTTACACTGATTTTTTTAAAATAGACTAAGAATAAAATATATATTATAGATAGGAAAAAAACATACTCTTCAAATGTCAGACACAAAGCTCGCAGTATTTTAAAAAAGTGTGTGTACTACATGAGTGTAAACATTTTTAAACATATACCAGAGACACTGAGACAATTGCCATATTTAAAATTTAGGAAAAACTTATATAAGTGGCTCATAGAAAAAAGTTTTTACAGTGTCGAAGAATTTTTTGATTTTGTGATTTTGAGTAATTTTTTGAGGTATAAATTTTTTGTTAATTGTGTCTTATTTTTAGTTATAATTTTGTATGCGGTAATACGCAAATTTTGGAAATGTACTGTCAATTGTAACAAAATAAATATTTCATTTCATGTCCTTGCAATAATACCCGGTTTCCTTCACTCTCAGATCGTCCGGCGTGAATCACGTCCTGATCTTCGAGCTGGACCCCCGGAACCACCTCTCGGAGCAGCACCTGATGGAACTAGCCGCCATCTTCGGCGTAGTGTGGGCCCTGAGCATCCTCAGCTTCATCTACAGCGCGACCCTGAGCATCCCAGCCTACGTGAACCCGCTGGCACTCGTCGCCGTCATGGTGGCGTTCCTCCTCAACCCTCTGCGTGTGTTCCGTCACGAGGCGCGCTTCTGGTTCCTCAGGATATGCGTGAGTGGTCTCCGTGTGTCCATTATCGGCATGGAAGGGGGACTAAGCATCCTCAGCTTCATCTACAGCGCGACCCTGAGCATCCCAGCCTGCGTGAACTCGCTGGCACTCGTCGCCGTCATGGTGGCGCTCCACCTCAACCCTCTGCGTGTGTTCCGTCACGGGGCGCGCTTCTGGTTCCTCAGGATATGCGTGAGTGGTCTCCGTGTGTCCATTATCGGCATGGAGGGGGGACTAAGCATCCTCAGCTTCATCTACAGCGCGACCCTGAGCATCCCAGCCTGCGTGAACTCGCTGACACTCGTCGCCGTCATGGTGGCGTTCCTCCTAACCCTCTGCGTGTGTTCCCTCACGAGGCGCGCTTCTGGTTCCTCAGGATATGCGTGAGTGGTCTCTCTGTGTGTCCATTATCGGCGAAGCATTCTCAGCTTCATCTACAGCACGAGCTTGAGCATCCCAGCCTACGGGTACTAGTGAGTGAATATGTACTCTTTTATTTAAAGCTTCCTCTATGACTTAATATAGACACGTTATTGTTTGGTGGTGGTCGCTATCTACATTTAGTCCCACGTTGTCTAATCCTTCGTACAAGGCTATTTCAGTTCTTGCTACCCTGGCCAGCCAGTATTGTCCATGAAGGTGACACGAGGCGGCCTGGGAGTCTGCAGACTTGCGCATGTGATGAAGGCGAAGGCAGCACCCTCCGTCGTTTTATTGAACAGTATTCTGAGCATATATGTTTGTTTAGATTTTCACTGTTGTTAGACATATTATTTTACGTTTACGGATAAACAGTGTTTGAATTAAAACCTTTTTCTAACCTCTCACAAAAATATCTTCCATGCTTAGATCGGTGAAAGACATAATCCCACTACAGGCCCCAGGAGTCTACAAAGTACCATGTAGCTGTGGAAAAAGTTGCATTGGCCAGACAAAACGGATCGTTCAAACCGGAATAGGAAAACACATCAAGGCGCTGAAAAACAATGAGTTCCACAAATCGGCGATCTGTGAGCATGCCTTGAATAATGAAAATAACCATTGGATTCGTTTCGACCAAGCTGAAACAATATCTATAGAAAAACAATTCATGCCACGCTTGGTTCGAGAATCAATAGAAATTACAAGGCATCCCAATTTTAACAGAGACGATAGTATTAAGCTGTCAGCGTCTTGGTCTCCGTTACTGGCGAAATATGGCAACACAAGAGTTCAGCTGCCAACCCTGATGCAAAGTGACACCGTTAGCATAGTTTGCATAGATGACTTCATTGCCGAACGGAATTCTTCGTCACTACCCTCATCGGCGGCTGAACCTACCCACAGCTACAATCTGTGCAGCCGATGACCTGCAGTTGACATCTGACTGGATGAAGCGTCAGAGGTCCTCCAGGTCGCGTCGCGAATCTTGGTGATGTCCACAGCGTGGTGGACGAAACGTCGAGCTAAGTAATTGAGCTTAACACTGTTTATCCGTAAACGTAAAATATTATTCTGAGCGTACTACATAAGCCAAAGGATAAACACTACAAATAAGTGTATGCAATCAGGGCAAGATCCTGGCGGCACCATTCACGGCGGTGGCCTTCGCCGACTTCTGGCTCGCCGACCAGATGAACTCGTTTGTGACGGCGCTGCTCGATTTCCACTACCTCATCGCCTTCTACATCACCAGCAGCGATTGGAGAACGCCAAATGGTAACACAACGTCTAAGTCTCAACTTGATTTTTATTGAATCAGTAGGGATTTTAATTCAGGAAATTACAGAAATGTAATAAAATAAATAGAGTAAAAGTATTTACAGAACAGTGAATAGGGTAAACTGTAGAATGCAATTTCTCCCAATATAGTATGGTTTTCGCAGTCCCCTTGAAGTTCTAAAGCCCATGGGTGTCATCGGGCACCTATTCAAGGGTCTGACGCATGCACAAAACTATTACTGCATGTCCGAATATGTGACAGATTGTTATATAAATGAGGTAAAAAAATACTGTGCAATTTAATGTTTCCGCAGAGACAATGGAAACCACGAAGGCATTCATAGTAACACGGGCGCTCGTCAACTGCTACCCGGCGTTCTCTCGGTTCGCGCAGTGCCTGCGGCGGTACCGCGACAGCCGCGAGGCGTTCCCGCACCTCGTCAACGCCGGCAAGTACTCCACGACGTTCTTCGTCGTCATCTTCTCTACGCTCCAGATCGTCTATAATGGTGAGTGATTTTACGTTTTTTTGTGGAGGTGAGGATGAGAGGTTTGTGTATGCACAATGCGATTCAAATAAGAATAGGAAAGGATTACCGGCATTTTGAATGTCAACTGCTAAAACCCTCACTTTACTTCACAAACTTAAGTACTTTTCCGCGGTGTTGCCGCATACTTTCCCTCGTGAATTCGAGTGAAGTTAGTCACGAGCCCCGTCCTATTCTTATTTCAATCGAGTTGTATGTCATGGTTTGTTTTCATTAGTTTTCTAGGGCCTGCACCGATGTGAGTAATTTTAGGTATTATTGCTGACGGGTTAGTGATAGAGGTGTGTCTCGGCTGTTTTGAACATTTTCCTATGACCTGCACCTGATTTTGTAAAACACATACAAGGACCTTTTCATTGGAGCCTTGAAAATTTGTCCGATTTGCAACCTTCTATATCCAAAATCCAGAATCGCCAACTGTTCAATTTAGGGAATGGAAAAAAAAGATTCTTCAATAAGTTCTTAGAACAAATTGTGATGACTGAGTGTGTGTATGTGTGGATTGAGTGTTTCATGTGGTAGAGCGTTTGCTCTGCTGTACTTTCTCTGAGGGCAGTGGAGTTGGAGTAAAGCTTAGGCCGTCTTTCTGCATATATCTGGGCACAATAGCTGTGTATTGTTATGGATTGAGATATTAAAGACAGAAATATGAGAAGATAACTCTCTCTCTTTGATTAACAAAATACTAAAGACGAAAATATTTATGAATCCTGCTGATACAAATACAAGGTTGTTGTAGGTTAGCTGTCTGTAATTTTTTTACATGGTCAACTATTGAGATTTTCTAGTTTTTACAATATCCTAAGAAAGTCCTTATAACAAATCATCTAATCTGGACAGATCGGTACCCGAATGTGTACGACAACCCGTTTCTGTACGCATGGTTCGTCTGCCAGCTGACATCCTCGCTCTACACGTACACGTGGGACGTCAAGATGGACTGGGGCCTCTTCAGCTGTGGGGCCAACGCTGAGAACAAGTTTCTGCGGGAGGAGATCGTCTATAGTCCCGGGGTGAGGCAGGTTCCCATATAAGATCGCATGACAACCTGTGTCTGTATGAAACGTCTGCTATCTGACAGCCTCTCTCAACGTGTACTTAGGAACGTGGATATAGACTGGGGCCTCTTCAGCTGTGGGGCCAACGCTGAGAACAAGTTTCTGCGGGAGGAGATCGTCTATAGTCCCGGGGTGAGGCAGGTTCCCATATAAGATCGCATGACAACCTGTGTCTGTATGAAACATCTGCTATCTGACAGCCTCTCTTAACGTGTACTTAGGAACGTGGATATAGACTGGGGCCTCTTGAGCTGTGGGGCCAACGCTGAGAACAAGTTTCTGCGGGAGGAGATCGTCTATAGTCCCGGGGTGAGGCAGGTTCCCATATAAGATCGCATGACAACCTGTGTCTGTATGAAACGTCTGCTATCTGACAGCCTCTCTCAACGTGTACTTAGGAACGTGGATATAGACTGGGGCCTCTTGAGCTGTGGGGCCAACGCAGAGAACAAGTTTCTGCGGGAGGAGATCGTCTATAGTCCCGGGGTGAGGCAGGTCAGGACCTTCCCTTTATGAGCACGGCTACATTGAACTGGATGGAAAACACGGCCAAATTTCCCATATAAGATCGCATGACAACCTGTGTCTGTATGAAACGTCTGCTATCTGACAGCCTCTCTCAACGTGTACTTAGGAACGTGGATATAGACTGGGGCCTCTTGAGCTGTGGGGCCAACGCTGAGAACAAGTTTCTGCGGGAGGAGATCGTCTATAGTCCCGGGGTGAGGCAGGTTCCCATATAAGATCGCATGACAACCTGTGTCTGTATGAAACGTCTGCTATCTGACAGCCTCTCTCAACGTGTACTTAGGAACGTGGATATAGACTGGGGCCTCTTGAGCTGTGGGGCCAACGCAGAGAACAAGTTTCTGCGGGAGGAGATCGTCTATAGTCCCGGGGTGAGGCAGGTTCCCATATAAGATCGCATGACAACCTGTGTCTGTATGAAACGTCTGCTATCTGACAGCCTCTCTCAACGTGTACTTAGGAACGTGGATATAGACTGGGGCCTATTGAGCTGTGGGGCCAATGCCGAAAATAAGTTTTTGCGGGAGGAGAACGTCCATAGTCCCGGGGTAAGACAGGTTCCTATATATGATCGAACGACAACCCGTGTTTCTATGATTCGTTTGCTATCTGATGGCCTTACTCAACCCCTACTTAGGAACGTGAAGATAGACTGGGGCCTCTTAATTTGTGGGGCCAACTTCCAAGAGTCTTCTACACTACACGTGGGATGTCAGAATGGAATGAAATCAATCAGAATAACAAGAAAACAAAACTCTGTTATCTAAACTGATGTAACCAAAATATGGACGTACCACATTTTGTATCTTGTTCATCAAACAATAAACAATGAACAATAATTCTTCATCATAGCTCCACAGTCGGGGAGGAGGTAACTATAGAGGAGAGCTCATAAGCAAAACGTAAACCAATCTCAACAACAAAACAACGTTATCTTATTCCATAACCTATCCCTCGATGGGGGTGGGTATTGCTTAGGTATCCCTTCTCTGCGATGATGATTCACATTATCGAAATATTTGCCATCATCTCTTGTCCTGTTCATATCATCATAGGTTTTTGTCGTTCGTGGTTTGGATTCCACGTAAAACTGTAGGTTCCTTATAATATTCCATATAGTAGGAAGTATTAATCTATGGTGGAAGGTTTAACCCGTCCGGGTAGGTGCAATTACATGAAATAAACGAAAAGAAATGTCCTTGTTTTCCATCCATTTTAATGTAGCTGTGAAACGTAAGGAAGGTCTTGACATGACACCTAGTTCCTATGTGATGTGTTGGGCTAATGTCATTACAATAGGTATGGTATTATCCAAGAACGTTAAAAAGGAATGGACTGGAAACAAACATGGCAATCGGGTCGCCGAGTTTTTTAATGTTTAAATCAATTCTTTTTGGTATTTCTTTGTTAAACCCATAATAACGATTATGGCGACCCTTTTAGTGATAGCAAACTTTGAACACTTTTTAACAGCTGTTAACCATCAATGTCCAGTTACATAACTGCAATTACCGTAGGCATATCTTCCCCTTGTCTGCTCATTGGAATTTGTTGGACCGTCCACAGTTCTATGCATGTCCAGTTACAATAATGAAATTACCCTAGTTGTATTTTCCCCTTGTCTGCTCATTGGAACCTGTTGGACCGTGCCTGCAGTTCTACTACTTCGCGATCTTCGAGGACCTGGTGCTCCGGTTCGCATGGGCGATGGCCTGGCCGCTCACGCAGAACGAGATCGTCGAGCGCGACACCATGACCTCCCTGCTGGCGCCGCTCGAGGTGTTCAGGTCAGTAACGGGGAGACATGCGGAGACCATACACCTAGCATACCTAGCATAGCGCGCTGTGATTACAGGACAGACAGAGTGTGGGAGTGAGATGTCAACTCAAGTACCACTTTTATTGTTTATTGTTTATTCATCATCCATAGACAGTACACTGCGCTCGAATTTGTCATATTTTATCATTAGCCAGTTCGGCAATCCCAGCGAAGAACAACTGGCCAGAAACTCTGCTGGTTTTCTTTTTTATGTCCACTTAGTCTAAGTTTACAAAAGTATTTAGAATCACAGAAAAAAACGCTAAATTAATATGAATTGACGAGAATTAACAATTTATGTCATATGCAACAGTTCATGACAAATATCAGTTTTTTGTAAAGACCATGCCTGCCATCTAAAATGTTGCCAATTGGAGCAAGCCGCTCCCCACAAACAGCACCTGTTTACGAGTGCTACTGCGAGTTAGAGAGAGATGGAACATGCGAACCCAGTGAGACACCTTTTCAAATCGTTATCAGTTCATAGGAGCTGCGCTAATGCAATGTAAAATGTTTTTTTTTTTTGTGAAATCTTTATGATTTCTCTTGGCTTCCTTGAAGAAAGGTTGGTGACCTGTGCATTTATAGATTGTTTAGTGAACGGGTGTAAAAAGACCTGAACAAATACAATGTTTTTTTCTGGGAAATGAGAGGTAACCCACTGATTCTTTGGGGATCATATTTTTTAACCTTTCCTCATTAATTAAAAGTAAAACTCAAAACATCATTTTGAAGCTACATGGCGATTTCGATTTTTCGAATTATTAAGATTTATTAAGATTCAAATAGAATGTAGACCGATAATAATCTGATGATTGACTTAAAATTTCATTATTCAATAGGCTTCTCATAAGGCTATGTTCGTGTAGGTGATATATGAATGTTCGATAATGGAATCATCCGCCATTGCAGACGGTTCATCTGGAACTTCTTCCGTCTGGAGAACGAGCACCTCAACAACTGCGGCAAGTTCCGCGCTGTCCGCGACATCTCCGTCGCGCCGCTCGACTCCTCCGACCAGAGCGAGATCATCCGCATGATGGACCACCCCGACGGCATGCTCAACAGGTGAGTACGCGGCGCCCTCGCCTCTCCGACACCGACAGTGTGCACGCAGTTGTCAAGGAGTGTGCGACATCTCCGTCGCGCCGCTCGACTCCTCCGACCAGAGCGAGATCATCCGCATGATGGACCACCCCGACGGCATGCTCAACAGGTGAGTACGCGGCGCCTTCGCCTCTCCGACACCAACAGTGTGCACGCAGTTGTCAAGGAGTGTGCGACATCTCCGTCGCGCCGCTCGACTCCTCCGACCAGAGCGAGATCATCCGCATGATGGACCACCCCGACGGCATGCTCAACAGGTGAGTACGCGGCGCCCTCGCCTCTCCGACACCGACAGTGTGCACGCAGTTGTCAAGGAGTGTGCGACATCTCCGTCGCGCCGCTCGACTCCTCCGACCAGAGCGAGATCATCCGCATGATGGACCACCCCGACGGCATGCTCAACAGGTGAGTACGCGGCGCCCTCGCCTCTCCGACACCGACAGTGTGCACGCAGTTGTCGAGGAGTGTGCAAGATCTCCGTCGCGCCGCTCGGCTCCTCCTACCGGAGCGAGATCATCCGCATGATGTATCACCCCGATGGAATGCTCAACAGGTGAGTCCACACCGACAGGGTGCATTCAGTTTTCGAGTATAGGAGTGACGAAGAGAGATGATCCAATTGAAAGGGAATAGGGTATTTCTCCCAAAGTACAATCTGAAGTCCTTTGAATGTTTTGCAGCCCCTGCATGTCCGACTGTTCGCCCGTTTAAAACTTGGACCACACTATCAAAAGACGAATCATGTTAAACTGATCAAACCATGTGGACTGCCGTGCTACTGAGAACTGTCAGACTTAACAGTGTCTACTCTGCACTACATCGAATGTGAGCACTGCGAGCGAGAATATCTAACGTAACCGATACCATTACATCATTGACAGAGTAAATGACTGGCTCTTTAATCGTAATTCGGAATAACCATAAGCGTGCTTTGAGTCATCAAGTGTTATTCGGACCAAACCCAAAATGTAAGGTTAGCCATGATTGTTCGCGGGCAATGGTTTACCGGCCCATGACGCGTAGCCTAGGAGGTGGCGACAAAAATGGTAACGATAACGTAAATGGCTGAAACTGGGTTCACGGGATAAAGACCAACCCTTTGAAGCTAAATATGTCAGTCTGCTTGTGCCAAGTGGTTATGTTATCTAGATAAGGCGCCTGAAAAAGTAGTTATGGTGACAAACAATATATATGATAAGGTAAATGCCTGAAAATAACGAAGGATGAAAGTATCAGTACATACTTGCTTAGCAATGCCAAAACAGAACAAAACTTTGGTTGCATTTCGTAGTTATAGACGACTTAGGTTACAGATATAACTTTAGGTATATTTAAGTATATAATAAAAAACCGACTGGTTATTGTTGTAAAATTAATAGGTAAAATTAATAGACAATCAGTATATTCATAAGCAGGTACATACCAACATATATTTTATATAGCCAAACTAGATAACGCAACTACTTGGCACAGGCAGACCGACAAATTTAGCATCAGAGGGTTGGTCTTTAACATGTGAACCCAGATTCAGCCATTTACCTTATCGTGACCAAAAATGTGACCTCCCGGAATAGCCCCCGAAGGCGCCGATGCGTTGGAAAGAGCCCTACCCTAGCCTGGATCCATATATAAAGGAATATGGCATCTTACTACACAAAATGCTCTTTGATGCTGGTGGCACTTGGCGACAATTCACTTCACATGGCACTTAAGTCGACAATTACCAAAAGGCACACACAACACACCAGCGTTTTTTTGCTGGCGGAAGGCCACAAATGCAGCTCCGAATTTTGCTAGGTCCCCCTAGCGCCGAATAACCAAATCGATCTGTCACACACTGACGGCCTAATGAAAAAAAAGATCACCTTGTTCTTTTGACAAAAAGTTTTGTGAGGGGTTAGGCAAAGGACCTAGCCATACAGTCTTCATGAAAACAAATCAATGATTGCATTATTAAAACGTATGTGTTTTTTCATGGATGCATTAAAAAAATGTGTGTTTTTCATGGTTGCATTATTGAAACTAGTGTGTTTTTTCATGGTTGCCTTATTGAAAAGTATGTGTTTTTTTTTTGCAGGCACACAAAGAAGAAGAATCAAAAGAAAACCAAGGACTTAGAGAAGAAACCGCTACTTAAGAAGGAATCCATCCAGGATTTACAATTAGAGTTAGACCTATCCTCAAAAAAGCTTTAATACCCATTCCTGTGATAAAAGCCCTTGCAACGTAGGTACTTAACAAATTTAGCTAGACATATTCTGTAAATAGTTAAGCAAGAAAAGTATTAAAATTTAGCATAAGCCAACTATTGTATCGTAAATTATATTTTTAAGTACTTATTTTTTTGTATGTCGGTCGAATATATTTTTTGTTCGTACAGATTATTTTTGAAGCAATATTTTTTCACAATTTAAATCTCAATGTTATTAAAATGATATTTTCTGAGATTGTTAATTTATTTGTGTCACATCCCGTTGCATACTGTGTGGTGGGAAAACCTTTTGGTTGGAGTATATGTCTAAAGAGCGCCCCAGAGCGTAGCCCGAGATTAATCAATATAAAAAATTTGGCAATAGGTAAAAAAAAATTAAATGGAAATATCATAAAATCGGTATAAATGCGGTGGTCACCCATCCATGTCTTGATCGCGGCATTGTGGCTTAACATCCGCTGTGCAACGAGAAATCTATTAAAAAAGTATGTTATCAATAAAATATAATGAGTTGAAATGGGTGTGACTATGAATTCCAATCCACCAGAAATTTGACATTTCGCATGGAGGTAGATAGACGTTAAAAAAACAGGATGTAAATCAGTTGATCAGATATGAATTGTGATGTTTTCAATGGATCGGGTGTATTTTTTACAATAATAAAAACAGAAAAGTACAGTTTTGTAGATTGATCACGCGCAGTATTTATTGTCAATTGAAACACAGGGTGCCCATTCAGGTAAGAGTGAGTTCGAGTTCGGGAGAGTTAACCTAAAGATAGCTGGGAAATATATTATTATTAAAATAACGGAACTGCTATTTATACTTCCAACGTGTTTATGGGACAAACCAGATTTTTACCGAACTGAAATTATGTTCAAGAAGTGTGGAAATTTTAACTATTTAAAAAGTGAGTTGATACTTAGCGATTAATTCGAACTCACTCTTATCTGAATTTATTTTATTAATTTAAAATTCCTACACGGAATGCCCTTTTTTATTTTAGTCATCTCGCAGCTCACTTCAAAGATTTCGATGAATAGACAAGCCTTTCAATCCCGAAATGCGTGAAAAGTTCTCATAAATATAGGTATGTGTGTAATTGTCTTTTCTTGCAACGTTCACACAGAAATATTTTATAATGTGCCCAGCTCTATAATTAACACTGATATTACTTGGGAATATAACTGGAAGGCTGCGGATTCTAATCAAACACTTACTGTCGTATTCAGAGTGGACGGACTAACTTTAGTGAGCGGATTATTGCCGGATTAAAAGCCGTTTTTGTATGATAAGTTCGGTGCTAATCCCGTACTAAGTTTTGACAGGTTCACTTTCAACACGACTGTAAGCTTCCAAAGGCATTCAAACATTATCGATGCATTCAAATATACAAGACATATTAAGCTGCGATTTGACCGAGGAGATTTTTTTCGAAAAAAAAAAACAAATGTCTTTTACCTACCAATTATCAATTAAATTGGAACAGTGGTTATCAAATTATTAGTTAACGACGTTTGCATGGGGAGCACAACTTTCTGCTGCGTACGGATCAAGTTAATCAAAAGTTAACAATTGCGAGCGAAGATTTTCTCCTGCCGAAAAACGCGGCAGCCGGATTGTCTTGGCCCGTTCGTTCGCTAATCCATGGCTTCTCGCAGCAGTTCAGCAGTCCCTATCCGCGAGCAGTCCGCACGGAGCTCATCCTCGTCGGTGGAATCACATCCACTGTTCCAACTCACGTGAAATTTTGGAATCAATGCCAGGCAGTGATAATATCGCCGATGTCAGGTAACGAAATCTACGTTTGTGCGTTTTTAGGGTTCCGTACCCAAAGGGTGCCAACGGAACCCTATTACTAAGCATCCGCTGTCCGTCCGTCCGTCTGTCACAGGGCTGTATCTCAGTAACTGTAACAGATAGACAGCTGCAATTTTCACAGAGTGTGTCTTTATTTGGCCGCTATAATAACAAATAGGTAAGACCTATCCGTGAGCAGCCCGCACGGCATTCACAGCTCGTCCCTGTCGGCGCGCCGCGCCGCGCCCGCGACGGTGCCGCCGCCCGCGCCCGGCCGGTAGCCGCGCGGCACGCGGCGCGAGCTCGCTATCTCCTTGTAGGTGAGCGCGGAGGGCCGCGCTCGCCGCTCGCGCCCGCCGGAGCCGAGGTTCACCGCGTGGAGGCCGAACTGCGCCCTGGAATTTTTCGTATAAATGAACGTCATCATGGGTGCCCTCTCTGGCTCCCAAGCAGCGCCTTAAATAGGGTTGTGCAGTGGTAAACAGGTACTGCTCTCGAGCAGCGATATTCGGTCTCAGGCACGGATGAGGGAGGTAGAAGGCTCCACACCCCTCCGCCCCTCCTCGCCACCCGACCTTGGCGCCGTCCTCCAAGCCTAGGAGCAGCGCCTCCATGTGCCCGCGCAGATACCCCTCCGCCCCTCCTCGCCACCCGTCTAGAGAACCTCCATCATCAACATCTCGGATTAGTCGTTACGTAAGCACATAAGTACTCACGTATAGCCCTCCGTCCACTCGAACCCATCCAGAAGGCTCCACACCGCCAGCCCGCCGACCTTGGCGCCGTCCTCCAAGCCCAGCAGCAGCGCCTCCATGTGCCCGAGCAGGTACGCCGTCCGCCCCTCGTCAGCGCCCGCCCAGCCCAGCTCAGTCACAAACATCTCCGGGTAGTCGTAGTTGAGGTTTAGCCACACCAACGCCTTATACAGGCCAAAGGGAACACTCTGGGAACAAAATAGACTAGGAGGTCGCGACAAAAATGGTAACGATAACGTAAATGGCTGAAACTGGTGTCACAGGATAAAGACCAACCCTCTGAAGCTAAATGTGTCAGTCTGCCTGCGCCAAGTGGTTGCGTTACGTAGATAAGGCGCCTGAAAATGTAGTTATGGTGACCAAAAATATATTTGATAAGGTAAATGGCTGCAAATACGAAGCATGAAAGCAATACCAAAACAGAACAAATCTTTGGTGCATTTCGTAGTTATGAGCGATTTAGGTTACATTTATAACTTTAGGTATATTTAAGTATTTAATTAAAAAACCGACTGTTTATTGTTGTATAATTAATAGGTATCAATATTTCAAGACAGTCTGTATATTCATCAGCAGGTATATACCAACATCTGTTTTATATAGCCAATCTAGAAAACGCAACCACTTGGCACGGGCAGACCGACATATTTAGCATCACAGGTTTGGTCTCTAACGTTTGAACCCAGATTCAGCCATTTACCTTATCGTGACCAAAAATGTCGTGACCTCCCGGAATAAAAGGTTTCATAGTTCATATGTATTCATTCTTTATTTTACGGTTATGTGAACAGCATTGATTCAAACGAATACTCGTACATGTACGGATAGCACCACTCTGATCGCCACCCATTGGACTTTTAGCGACATCCATGTTTTCCTTGCAACGCCTTGCAAGTTCCTTGCCCACTGTGGCGTTGACGGTGGCCCAGTGGCGCGACACTTCGGCGATCGCTCTCCGAAGTTAAGCAACGCTGGGGTCCGGTCTGGTCTTGGATGGGTGACTATTCGACCGTTGAGAGAGGCTGGCCGTGGTTCGGATTCCACGTTAAACTGTAGGTCCCCTTCCTTACTTACTAGGTGGTAGGGTTTATCCCGCCCGGGTTGGTACCATCGCATTGGATGAACGATGGTCGAAGCAGCAATGAAAATTGTCCGTGTTTTCCATCCAGTTCAATGAAGCCGTGCAATATAAGGAAGGTCCTGGCATGGCACCTAGTTCCCATGTGGTGTGTTGGGCTAATAACATGACAGAAGGTGTGGTGTTAGCCATCCATGTCCGGTCACATAAAAAAAATGCACATGCATTATATTGAAGAATATCAGAATCTTATTAACTTTAAGACAATCATTTCCTTTCAACTCAAAATGGCCATTGGTGATGACAACCAAGTGATACTGAGATGATGATAACCACTACTGAGCAACCGTCATCCTTATGCCGAAATCAATGGGTTTGGCTAATATCACACTCTCATGATATAAGCCCAACGCATCAGATTCCAGAAGTAATAACCTATGTAGAAAGAAATAGGATAAGGACCTTTCCTATACGTGATCATGGCTACACTGACCAACTTTTATTGCCGCTTCAACCACCTTTCATTCAATACGAAATGCTAATAACCTGGGCATCTCAGACGAGAAATAAAGTATTACCCTGGGATTCGAACCTGCGAAATTTTAATTAAAACTTCTTTTCTTCTTAATGTTCGGTTGTTACGGTTATTTAGTTATGATCGCTCACCCGTAACCACTTGGAGCTGGATTGTACCCATTGGGCATTAGCGGTCAATCCAACGTTGACATCATCAGCAAAGGACGGCTCTTCGAACAGACCTTTGAGGGAGTCGTTCCTGTAGACGGCGTTGGTCGTGAAGTAGCTGAGCCCCAAGAAGTCGGAGCTGCCCCTGATGAGTCCAACCTCGCGGTTTGAGAACTCCGGAAGTCTGGACTTGTGGAACCCTTGGCGCTTACTCTTCTTCGCAACGATGTCTCTAACCACTTTAGGGAAATCTCCGGCTCTCGAAAATATTGGATGAGCGTAGATTCCAAACTGAAAAGTAAAATGGTCTCTTACACATACGGAATACTGCAATATCCGATTTAAATATTTCCTGAAATCATTAACTAGCTTTATGGTTTAACATAGTTACATAATTATAACATCTTGTTTCACTATATTAGCATGCTGGTTATTTGTACCGGCCTGGGGATAATGTTTATTTTTGGATTTGTTCAAATTAAGGCGAATGATATAGGGTCGATAAAAAATAAGGGTGTCGTCTGAGTTACCTTCTGCCTGCATGCTTTCAAGTTTCTAGATAGTGTTAGGTAAAACTTGTAAAACTGTCTCCAAAATCCTTAATCATCTTCGTCACCTCTTTTTGGGAACAACGACATGGCTATTCCAGTGAACTATGATCTATTTGTGTACGTATATTTGTACTTACGTAGAACTGCCTAGCTTCTTCCACAGCCTTGATTTGGTTTGTGTCATTTGAGACTGCCTCTTTCCAATCAATGTTGATTCCGATACCGAGTTTGCCTGAAATGACTCGACGGATTAAATCAGCGGTCCTTGTTTGTTTAATATGTTTTGGGTGATAGACAGCGAGGATGACCGAAAACTTGAAACCGTTTTTGGAAATCCTTTCCTCAAGGGAGGTAACAGGGTAGGATGGTTACATCCTAACAAAATTTATATCTGGACGATCCTAGGTCCTTCTGCAGTTGTCTACAAGTTAGGTAAGGCTTTAAAGCCCCAAGGGGCCGAAGCGAAATAAAATAGTGACGTTTTGTTGGAGATAACTCAAAGTCCGAATACTGAGAATGTGCATGAACACTTTACTTACTCCACATCCAAAGGAAAAAAAAATTGCTTCAGAATCCAGATATAAGTTTTTGACCACATAATTAATTTGAAGAACTTTCACGGCTAGATACAGTTTCCAAAAACAACTTACCAGGGTTCATACTCCTGTACTCCTTGTTATAAAGATGCCATACTTTGGCATGCGCTAAAAGGATATTTCTCGAGCATATATACTCGTCGATACCTTTTTTGCCAACTCCTGGCGCGAAATCCCCGCCATAGCCTCTCTGGCAGACATGGAAGGGATTGTTCACTGTGATCCAAAGTTTAACCCGACCGCCAAATTTGTCGAAAACAACTCGAGCGTAGTCCACAAACGTTTGAACTATCGAGTCTGATGTCCACCCGCCGCTGTCTTGTAGTTTTTGTGGCAAATCGTTGTGGTACAAAGTTACCATCGGTTGAATTCTGTTCTTCAGCAATTCGTCGATCAAATTGTTGTAATAGGCAACGCCTTTGTCATTTATAACATCAGGTTTTCCGTTTGGAAGTATTCTGCTCCAAGATATGGAGAACTTATAGAATTTCAATCCAAGTTCTTTGACTAATTGGACATCTTTTTTGTAATATTGGTAGGAGTTAGCAGCTACATCTCCGTCACTTCCGTCGATGATTCGGTCTGGGTTTGTGTGAGTGAAGTTATCCCAAATGTTTTCACCTTTACCTGAAATCATTAGTACTTACCTATTTATGTACATATATGTACTTAGCAAATTTTATTAGGACCTTCCCTGTAAGTAAGCTCGACTACTACATCTGAAGGATATCAGCCATCCATGTCCAGTCACGTAAAATAAAGATGCATGCTCATCAAATACTGAGATTACGCTTGTGGAATACGTGAGATAAGCGCCCGGCGTTTGGTTTAACCTAGCCTCAGAGTCTTGTACGCACCGTCGTCGGCCCAGCCACCCTCCACCTGGTAGGCGGCGGTGGCGGCTCCAAACAGGAAGTCCTTCGGGAACTGCCGCACCTTGTTGTCGCTCCAGCCGTGGCACGCAGCAGACACACTGCAAACGAAATGCGCACCAGATGCATATTGTTATTTTTTTTATGAAAAATCCCTATGGGTGGCTGTTCTGAGGACGAAAGGTGCTCGGAAAAGCCAAATACACCTCGCCTCGCGAAACCACGCTCAGCGAGGCGCCATGCCAGCGGATTTGCGGACTATCACTGAGCTATCGAGCTTGTTCAAATGACACTTAAAGACTCCCAGGTTATAGTTTCAGTTTCAGTTTCTTTATTTCCTCCATTAGATGTATATTACACACTCGGATTCGTCATTTTTAGGGTTCCGTACCCAAAGGGTGAAAACGGAACCCTATTACTAAGCCTCCGCTGTCCGTCCGTCCGTCCGTCCGTCCGTCCGTCTGTCACAGGGCTGTATCTCAGTAACCGTAACAGATAGACAGCTGAAATTTTCACAGAGTGTGTATTTATTTTGCCGCTACAACGGTAACTACTACATAGGTAAGATTAAGAAATAATTAAAATTAAAGGGGGTCCCCATACAAAAAACGTGATTTTTTTGTATACATTTTTTTACGATGGTACGGAACCCTTCGTGTGCAAGTCCGACTCGCACTTGGCCGGTTTTTCTTTTCCAGTGATACTTAAAAACTAGTTTACAGTGATTGATTGATTGCTACTGCTCACAAAGAACATTATATACATAGGTATGAGGAAAGGAACCCGGCGGCAGGGAAGTGAGTTTGAGAAACGGTTCGTTCTCAAAAGCATAATGTCAACCACTAGGGGATGCTCTTGTTCTCTGCGGCGGGTGAGCTTGACTGAGCAACCCTACAAACCCATCGGTGGCTCAAGGACTGCAGCCCAATGGTGAATGTTGGGTCACCGACAATACGGACTTTCGTAGTCTAGATTTTTATCTGACTGAAAATTGATAGCTAATACCACACCTACTGTCATGATATTAGCCCAACACACCTCATGGTAACTGGGTGCACTGCCAGGACCTGGCTTTATCTAGTTTCCCCCGTATCTAGATTTTACATGACATATTCAAAGTATGAATCATCTAAATTGAGTAACGCACTACATAAACATGCAGTCTTGCACTTCATTAATAGAGTAGTTCTTTTTACAGCTTTATTTCTTTAGTTATTGTGTCCTTGCTTCACGGTTGATTTTAAAGACATATCACATTCGACAAAAAAAGCGACGTACTCGCTGAGTATGAAAAAATATATTTTGCTCAATATCACCTTAATCATATCTCGTACGTCAAAATTTAATCATGAAACAAACTTGGAAATGGAAGAAATGTACGGACATACCTTAGTAATAATATTAATTTAAACATTTTGCTACACACTTGAACTCGAATACAATACGGCCACGTGCAATAATTAACAGTGTCGATTGCTAAATAATTGACTTATCAGTCTACAAGAAATTATCAATTTTGCGCTATCTTCCCATATGCAGCGACTCGAAACTTATCAATGGATTAATTTGTAATATTACAAATCAGTGAACCCAGGTTACTCAAGAGCTGCAATACATCATCGAACCGACAAAATTACTTTTTGTGTGGTGTACAAAAGTTAAGTTTAAGGCTCCAACTGAGTCCATCTTTTAGCAAACAAACTATAACGGCGAAATAATAGAAATGGCCTCCCGAAGTATTGAGTTTGCGTTAGGGTTCATTGTTGAATGCGCAAAAAAATCGTTTTCGAACGAGAGAAATTTAGGTTTTTGATCTGTAAACTCTGCTTTTTAAAGTAAAGTAATATATTTTTCACGCTTATCACTAGATAAATATGTGATGTGTTTTTTGACCACAAAAAAGAAAATTTTCCAAATAATTTATAGTTTCCAAGCGCGGCTGGCTTAAAACCTAAAACATTGGTGTTTACAAACATATTTTGCGAGCGGCTCGTAGCCTAGTGGCGCGAAGACTGGCCTAGCGTACCAGAGGCCTGGATTCAATTCCTCGCCCCGACGTGCACCACTTTCTTTCTCTTTCTGATGTCGATAAGTGCATTTCGTCACGAATGCGAGCTGCTCCATTGTTCGTAATTCATGTAAAACTGTAGGTACCCTTCCCCTGCTATGTGGTAGGGTTTAATGCCCGCCCGGGTTGGTTGAAAAGATGGTCGAAGCGCAATGAAAAATTGTCCGTGTTTTCCATTCACTTCAATGTAGCCGTGCTCATAAACGGAAGGTCCTGGCATGGTACCTTATTCCTTCGGGAATGTGGTGTATTGGGCTCATATCACGGAGGATAGAGGGAGAGAGGAGATGTTTTTAACTCATATTACTAAGGATCGCAGCGTGACACTGCGGGGAAGCGGGGGGAAAATCGCTTCATGGTACGGTCATGCACCGCCCATTTTTAACCGACTTCAAAAAAGGAGGAGGTTATCAATTGTCTGTATGTTTTTTTTTTTTGGTTTTTTTTTATGTTTGTTACCTGATAACTTTTGCCTGGGTTAACCGATTTTGATGATTATTTTTTTAAATGGTAGCTAGTGCTTCCCAAGTGGTCCCATTTTAATTTGGTTAAGTTCTGACAGTGATATCCATGAGAAAATCATAAAAGTCTTAAATTTGGACGAATAACTCAATATAATGCCAACCGATTTCGGTGATTCTTTTTTAACCGACTTCAAAAAAAGGAGAAGGTTATCAATTCGTCTGTATGTTTTTTTTTTAATGAAAAAGGACGTGTACAAATTAGTAAGTGTACTTCAGATTCACTAAAAATAAACAAAAAAAAATTAACAAAAAAATAACCGACTTCAAAGAAAAAGCACTAAAAAGTAAAAAATAATTTCCATTTTTGTAGTTACGATTTCTGTTATTTTTTGAGTCGGTGTCAGCCAAGGTTAGGTTAGGTTCTCTTGATTGGCGCAGCGCGTGCCCGGCTGACGCCGACTCAAAAAGTAACAGAAATCGTAACTACAAAAATGGAAATTATTTTTAACTTTTTAGTGCTTTTTCTTTGAAGTCGGTTATTTTTTTTTAATTTTTTTTTTTGCGAAATCGATCTACCGGAAGAATCGATATTCTGGTATCAGCTATTCCGAGAGCTCTTCTTAGTGGTTACAAGACTACAACTAGATGGCGCCTTTTAAATTTGACTAAGTGTTTTTTCTATAAAAAAAACCTTAGAAATTTAAATCTATGGCTTCGCGCGGATTCAAATAATTTTAATTTAAAAATGTCGTTAAAATTTGCATCATGACATCAACATTTCCTCCGTTAAACGAAAATAATTGCGCGCCATCTATCGGCACATAGCTAGAGCGATACATATTGACTCAAATAATAAAATATGAGGTGTTTTACTGACAAATAAATCGTAATTCCACCTACAAACTTTAGATTATTTTGGCCCATGTAATGTTTGCAACATTTTACACAAAATCTCATCGTGTAATCGAATGTTCGCCGAAAATTGCGCCGCAGACATGGAGCTACGACCCGGCGCGGCAGCGGGGGGCGGGGGGGTTGGTACCTCCATGGCCGCAGATCATAATAGTGTCCCACAACCTAACACCGCCAGCGCTATGTCGCGAATGTCGCTAAGCCACGCCTTCTTTATCACGTGGGCTGTGACGTAGCGACCCACTTGATGGACACATAACCAGTTTGCTTAGACCATCTCCTCTCTACCTCTATCCTCCGTGGCTCATATCATAACGGTGGTTGTGTGGTATTAGCCATCCATGTCAGGTTGCATAAAAAAAACCGTTTTACGGTCATACACTAGGTAATGGTCTAAACTTTGATATTTTGATTTTTCTACGGGTTAACTGACGTTGAGATAAAATAAAAACCACCCCAAAATCTTAGAGGTTGGCGTTTTCATCTTGTTCAGATAGTTTTAATGTCCGATTAATTTGAAAAACTGCCCTTTACAAAGTTAGTGCGTGGCCGTGACAAATATAAATAAATGTGAACGAGTGCAAGGACAGCAAAAAGAAAACTTTTATTGACGACATAGATCTATTAACATAAAATCAATGCTATCGACAAAGTTTCATTCAAATTCGTTCAGCCGTTAAGATTGAACAATAAATACACAACTTCCCGTTTATTATTTAGTGAAACTGATTTGGATTGATACTTCAAAAAGGGGTCCGGGATTTTTTTTTATAAATGACGGACTGGGTCCTGGGTCTCATATAAACGCGGCAAATACACACCACTTATGTTCCGGGGTCTATTAGGAAAATCACAACTTACTTTTTCGAAATGACACATCAGAATGTGGTCGAAACTAAAGTAAATTGTGAGATGTCATTGGATGGATCCTCCGTAAGCGGTTAAGTGCGAACATTTGATCATTTTTAGGGTTCCGTACCCAAAGGGTGAAAACGGAACCCTATTACTAAGCCTCCGCTGTCCGTCCGTCCGTCTGTCACAGGGCTGAATCTTGTGAACCGTAATAGGTAGGCAGCTGTAATTTTCACGGATTGTGTATTTATTTTGCCGCTATAACAACAAATAGGTAAAATAAAAAATAATAACAATTAAAGTGGGGCCCCATACAAAAATGTGATTTTTTTGTGTTAAATCTTCTACGATGATACGGAACCCTTCTCGTGCGAGTCCGACTCGCACTTGGCCGGTTTTTTTTAATGCCTTTTTACATGCATAACCAAACAGTAATGTGAATGCATGTTTTTGCGCGGAAGTTTTTTTAGGATGCTAAAATATCCAATTGGAGATTCTTGTTATTCTATTCCGATTTAAATTCGCTACTCCGATAGACACAAACTCGAGCGACTTTGTTCGATGGCTACACACAGAATAGCCGCTTGATCTTATATGTACGTTCGCTTGCTCTCCATTCCGCTTTTTATGCGACAACAACTCTTACCATTCAAACAGCTGATTGAACACAAGGAAACCAGTTTTGAACCCCGTTGAACTCCGTTTTTACACCGGTGCGATATCTTTTATTTGTGCGGTTCGTTTACTGTCGCTTTACTGTCATATTACACGTTAGTACGCAAGTGGCCCATCCAGTGCCGGATTTACCAGCAGGCTGAGTAGGCTGGAGCCTAGGGCGGCAGATTTTAGGGGCGGCAAATTTGGGGCAGATTTTTTCATGCTGCCCATGCCGAAAGTAAATATGGCCCATGCCGACTGCATTTGAGGCCGGAGGGAGCAAATTTTGTAGCCTATTAGAGCCACAGAGCGCCTATATTATTATTCAAGCATGTCATACATTTCACCACTTGAAAATTTTCTCTACAATTTGCGTAGTCGCGTTTGGTTGCGGCGTGAGATCGAGTGACATGACCACTAAGGTCTGTCGGGTTGAATTGACTGCACGAGTAAAGCGTATTTTTTTGGAAATATCTATTTTTGTGAATATTGTTTACAATACAATATTAATTACGGGAAAGAGTTGTTTAATTAGGTACAAAAGTAAAGTTACAAGTTCATTAACAAATAAATAGTAATTAATTTGATTGTGACCTAGGTTATCGAATTGTAGAGGTCGGTAGGGGCGGCAAAAATTGAATAGGCTATGGGCGACAAATGTGTAAATCCGGCGCTGGGCCCATCCCGGCGGGACTAACTCATTCGCGGGCACGGTACAAAACCGTGCTTTTGCGGTCTGGGACCTTCTCTGTTTCAACGAAAAAGTCAGTCTCCGTGATGAGGAAGATGCAACATGTCCACAAAAAGACAATGTGCATAGTGTATGATTTGGTAAGATTTACGAAAATTTTAATTACAAAACGACTTATAGCTAAAAGTAAACCACGACCGCTGTAGTCAAAAATCTAACAAAAACCAAATAGATTATAAATCTTTATCAAATAAGCTATGTCTGATGACTAATCTTTTTAAGATGTTCTAACTTTATAATTGCTTAATCTACCTCCAAAATTATTGTATAAAACGCACGAAAAATCCGAACTTTCGGACCTTATAACTGAGAAACCAAACACAATTTTACAATGCCAACGGTCATCAGACATCTAGCTCGATCAAATAAAGCTAGTTTGAGCAAAATTTGGGATCTCTGACAAGTAATATGTGCGTGATCTTCTTTCCCCGTTTGTATGGGGAGTTGAGCGGGATGGGCCACCTTAAGTTCGTTTACACCGCTGTTCTCATTGTGTCTTTCATTCGTCCTATCGATACTTTTAGATAACCTTGACTTTGCTTCCAAAGGTCAAGTTGCTTCTACTTTTTTGCTCGTTTTGCTAGTGTCCACGAGAGGCAGTCTCAAAAACTGGTATCCCCACGAAAATATTTATTCTGTACGTCTGGACAATGTAGCATCGGCATCGCAGTCACAATTTCAGAAGCGTAATGTTGCACCTTTTCGTTTTTTTTTTGTCAAACTTTAGTATCAATCAAATTTTTTCGTAGACAATTTAAAATTTTAGTTGTAATGAAGAGTCGTATTCACTACGTATAATATTCACAACGTATAATAGTATTTTTTTCCAAAAAATTAAAACCATGCATATCGTATAATATTCACAACGTATAATGTTATACGTTGTGCATGAGTTTAAAAATAAAATAAACTCTTTGCATCATGCAGAACGTATAATAGTCACAACGTATAATATTCCTAACATGAATTCACAAAAAAAGAAAACCATGCAGAACGTATAATATGCCAAGAAGCACTGCATAAAGCGCCCTAACGACGATACATTTAAGGCTGAAATTGCTACGAATCGATATCTGTTGAAGAGTAACAATTTGCTACAACGCTAATTGAGACGGTCGAAAAGTCGCGTGCGACTATAATCTTTAATCTTATATCGATAAGGGCGCTTATCGTATGAAATATTTTAGGATTATATGATATGCATGGTTTTCTTTTTTTGTTAAATAAAGATCATAACATTATACGTTATGACTATTATACGTTATGCATGGAGAAATAAGTAATTTAATTTTTTGGACTTCTTCATGCACTACGTATAAGATTATACGATCTGCCGATTATACGTTGTGCATGGTTTTAAAATTTTGTTAAAATATGACATTATACGATCTGCATATTATACGTTATGCCGTTCCCCCGTAATGAGCAAGGTAGACGCTCGCAGGTTGACACCAGCAAAGTGCGTCTAAGGCTGAGATAAATAAGTCGTCACCGAAACTAATGCTAACCCAAAGTAGTACTTTGTGACGTCACTTTGACACGTTTTGTATGGACGAAATCTCATAGTAATGCCAATTGACGTCACAAAGTACTACTCTTCGTTAGTCTTAGTTTCTGTTACGACTATTTATCTCAGCCTAAGTGCTTGATATCTTGCTAAAATTGTGCATGAGGCTTGTTTAAAATCGCGTAGATGTAAAACATAAACGTTACTTATAATACTCATGCTGGGTGTAGTTACATCCTCGAAGGAGAAGAATCTGTTTTGGATATAAAAAAAAAATCATGTCAAAAAGTAGTTAACCGGTTCAAAATCAATTCCAAAAGTTATGCAGCGAGGTTGTAAAAATTAGGTCACGTCAGGTCAAGGTCAGCCGCTTAGTTGTTCCGTCTCAAACTTTTGATTGATCTTATCAAAATAAAAAATGTTTTTGTGTCGTTAAAATAATGTCTCCATTGATTTTTTTGCAAACATTTCAGTATTCGATATAACTAATTCAACAAGGATGTTAACCTCCTTCATCAAGGATTTGAATCTCCTTCATTAAAGATGTCAACATCTCAAATGCCAATAAAATTATGTGTATTTTCCTGGAGAATAAAGGCCACGACCTGGCGTGACACTTATTTTCTTTGGGAATGTGGCGTTCTTGACAAGTAGTTAGCCATCAAAGTTGAGTTTCCTAAAAAAATTTGCTCTCTGTTACCAACTGTAAACCGTGTAACAATATAAACGTTGCAATAATGCGCTCAGGAACAAACAAATATAACAATCTCAAATGTATAGCAGAGCCTTGGATCTTTCGGCATAGTAGCCAAAGCGTAAAGGCGCATTTGACAGGTGCAGAGACGAGCGGACATGTGCAGGCGTTTGATACCCGCTCGCGGCGCGCACGCTGGCTCAGAGCGTTGCCCAATCGCGCGTCGAGGACGGACCGCCGCTATTCTGATTCCGTGACTTTATCTCACGCATCAATTGCTAGTCAAGGTATTTCTTAACCACCAGAACGCTTACCATGGTAAATTATCTCGCCGTGAATTATCCGAGCGGCTCGTAGCCTAAAGGCTCGGGGACAGGCCTAGCATACCAGAGGTCTGGGTTCAATTCCGACATGCACCACTGTCTTTCTCTTTCCGAGTTCGATAAGTGCATTTCGTCATGAATGCAAGCTGCTCCATGGTTCGGAATCCATGTAAAACTGTAGGTCCCCTTCCCCTACTAGGTGGTAGCGCTTAAGCCCGCCCGGATTGGTACCATCGCATTGGATGATAAGATGGTCGAAGCGTCAATGAAAAATTGTACGTGTTTTTCATCCAGTTCAATGAAGCCGTGCTTATAAAGGGAAGGTCCTGGCATGGCACCTAATTCCTTCGGGAATGTGGTGTATTAGGCTTATCTCATAACGGTAGTTGTGTGGTATTAGCCATCCATGTCAGGCTGCATGAAAAAAAAAACATCAGATTGCGTGATTAAATCTGACTGGTAAATTTCAGTTGACTTGACCGAATAACACGTTGTTCTACAGAATGAATAGTACGAAATGCCACTTAACGTCCGATTCAATCAACTTACCTTTTAATTCCTGCTTAGACCATTGTTTATTCAATGCGATGGCACCAACCCGGATAGGGTTCAAATTCAAATTCATATTCAAACCCTTTATTTACTTTTTTGGCCATACAGCATAGTAAATGGTATTTAAAATAAATACATGTTTTTGTAAAGGTTTACCTAGTAAGTGAGGAACCTAACAGCGTGGAATCCGAACCACGAACGATGGATCACTTAGTCGGCATGTACGGAAAGAAATTAATTGAAAAAAAAAAAACTTTAAATTTACCAAAAATAAACATTATTACATCAGCCTCGGTAGCAGAGTGGAGTCGCTCCACTCTGCGCCTTGCGATGCGATAAGCTGGATGAAGCACCTCTGAGCGCGTTTGGGTGACAATTTTTAACCGAAGAGGCTGGCCGTGGTTTGGATTCCACGTAAAACTGTAGGTTCCTTACTTATTATTTTCATTTGACTGCTTCTCATTGTTAATCATTTGTGCCATGTATTGTACCTACTTTAAATAATTATGCTTGTTCTGAAATTGCTTATTCAAATAATTGTGACGTGTAGAAAAATCTATGAAATAAATGAACTATGAACTATGAACTACGCAGAAAGGTTAGATCATGGCATGGCAACAAGTTCCCATGTGCTGTGTTAGGCTAATATCTGATGGTCAGTTTGGTATTAGGCATCCTTAAAAAAAATATCGCTAATTTTGGAAAACCCCCACCCACATTGTTTATTTTCCCCTATGATTGCTGCACGCAAACTCTTTACCATTGTGATGCGAATACCTACCGCGGAGTTAAAAAAAGATCGCGAATATTACGTACCAGTCTTCCAGTCCACTGTTGACAACTGCGGTACTACGCTTTCTCATGGCGAACTAAAACCACGGCTCTAATATTAGTGTCTATGGTTGACTTCAATATGAAAGAATAAGATCTCGATTTCGTCTCTATTTCCGGTGCATAAGATTTAAGAGTAAACGTCTGTACGGGACGTTATAACATAGAGGTGGACTGTCGCTTGTCGCTACGCCGCCGCCGCGACATATAAAGAAGTGGAATACGTGCGCGGAGTGCGAATTCGAACGTGGACTCGTGTGGTCTCGCCAGTACGGTTACTCGTTGCTCGCTGTATGTAGTCGCGGTCACAAAGTTACGGAGATGCGAACATTACGTGTTTAATTTCGATACATACAGTTGTATAAGCAGGCGTTGTGTGTGAATAGGCAGTTTGATAAGTTGAAGAATTATATTAATTTATCTGCGATGTTGATCTCTCCAGTGTTACGGCAGTATGCCGTAGTTATAATAGGTAAGTTTAAATTGTTTATGATACAATTATAAAATGTAATAACCAGGAAGCAAAATGTATTTTAATAATTTCGTAAACTGCACTAAAAAATATTCTTCTTCATTCACGTAAGGGATCCATTGTAAAGGGTTATTGCACGAATAGATATTTTGTGCCGTAAATATATGATATGCTCAATATTAATTCTAAAACATTTTCTAACCTTTGTAGAAACATATAATAAACTCATAAACACATTTGCGTGTTCATTCATTGTATTGTTATGATCTATGATAAACATGGTATGAATAATACATAAACATTTAAAAACAAAAGGGTGTTTTTAGGGTTCCGTACCCAAAGGGTGAAAACGGAACCCTATTACTAAGCCTCCGCTGTCCGTCCGTCCGTCCGTCCGTCCGTCCGTCCGTCCGTCCGTCCGTCCGCCCGTCCGGCCGTCCGTCCGTCCGTCCGTCCGTCCGTCCGTCCGTCTGTCCGTCCGTCACAGGGCTGTATCTCATGAACCGTAACAGGTAGGAAGCTGATATTTTCACAGATTATGTATTTATTTTGCCGCTATAACAACAAATAGGTAACATTATAAAATAATAATAATTAGAGGGGGGCCCCATACAAAAACGTGTATTTTTTTTGTAAATCTTGTGCGATGGTACGGAACCCTTCGTGTGCGAGTCCGACTCGCACTTGGCCGGTTTTTTTAAGTTACAAATAGAATCCTCGGAAAATGTTCAGGATGTCATTTCTTAATTCGCATGCCTGAATGAGGTAAGACTGTGTCGACTATACACTGTTAGCAAGATGGGGGTGCAATGTTTTCCAATTTGAGCAGCTGTGATAATGACCTATGTTTGAGAGAAGCAGCAAATCTTCTGACTTTATGGACCTTTGCTCGAGACCGAGCAGCTGAGCTCCTGACCTTCTTGACCCATGTTTGAGACCAAGCATCAAAGCTTCTGACTTTATTAATCTTTGTTCGAGACAGAGCCGCTGAGCTGACCTGCATGACCAACGTTTGAGCCCAAGCAGCAAAGCTTCTGACTTTATTTACCTTGTTTCGAGACCGAGCTGCTGAGCTCGTGAGCTTCTTGACCAATGTTGAGGACCAAGCAGCAAAGTTTTTGACTTTATTGACCTCTGTTTGAGATGGAGCAGCTGATCAGATCTTCTTTACCTTTGTTCGATACAGAGCTGCTTGTTTCCGGGCCTTCTTGAACAATTTTTACGATCGCCTCATCATATTTAATCAATATTTTGACGCTTTTGGGGATTATCCTCAGTGGTATTTAATGGAATTCGTATTCGAAACTCGAACTTGTGTCACTGTGTTCGTAAATCGAATCAGAAAAATGTGTGTCAGGCCTAAGTGGCTGTAGGATAGCATGTCCGGATTAGTTCTAAAATGTAATATGGAGTGATACCACGATGCCACCCGAATGGCAAATGTTATGCATGCCACCGCTTCCGCTACGGAATACGGGGGCTATTTCAAGTTCGCACCAATACCTAGATTCTTCATTTGTAAAATTATTTGATGAGTTATAGCGGGTCGCCCTCATAAAGTCAAAAAGCATAAGGTCCAAATTCAGAACATGCAAAAGTATGTGTTTTTCGTATGTATTATAAAATGCATATAATCGAACATAACCTAACCTTATTGAAAATATCCATATTCATAAGTATTTAGAACAGGTTTTGGACCTTGTGCTTTTTGGACTTTATGATGCGTCCCCTTATAGAGTTTTTTACATACATAGGTAACAAACCAATAAACCTCAGATTATATCCTGGGCAATAAAAAAAAATAAAGAAATTAGTCAATTTTCAGAAAATAAAACATTATTTGGAAACACATACCAGAAGCTCCTAGCACCCGTAGCAAACAATTGGCGTTTACGAAACTTCGAATTTACGTAAAAACGTCAAACTCCATTCTGTGGTTTTACTTCTTCAAGCTGTCAAAGTCAAACTCGGACTTCCGAGTTGTATGAAAACGCGGAGTCGGCGTCAACGGCAACGTCAACTGAGTAAGCTGTCAAATCAACCTAGGACTCGCAAATGTTAGTTCGCTTAAGGGCCTGGTACTAGCCAAATCGCAAAGTTAGACGAGGCGTCTAACTAAGTCTGACGATTATAAGTGTCATTCTTACAATATAATGATTCCTTGTCTAGGAATCAACCTATTTTCGTTAATGTATGTTTCCTTTTTCTATACAAAATTCATTGCGGAAACGGTGTCCATTTCCGAACTTTTTTGACTAAATGTAGAAATCTAAAAGCAAATGGAACTTTTTGTTTATGCAAATATTCTGTTTTTGCTTATATCTAGAAATCGAATTACTTTCAGATTTCTAATGAGAAAAATCAACTTTTTTATTTTTATTATTATTTAAATAAATGATGGAATACAAAAATATGAACAATCCATTATCAGGCTGGAGTTCTATTTGGATATGCTGAAGCGTTTCACTACATATTATTACATTTGTTAAAAAGTGCATTTGTATGGCGCGAGTAGTTGGCTAGTCCTAGCGCCTTAACGCCCACTGCGCGCGCTCTTCAATTTCTCGATACATTTGAAAACGCCAGTCGATCGGTTTGCCGTAAACGCCAATTTAGGTGACAACTGGGACTTCGGGTACAGGCTGTCACTCTGACGTGCTCTGTCTATGTAATAAATATGTAGGTATCAAGCTTGGCATATTAACAACAACCAATTCTTGGCAGCTGCACTATATTATATATGTCAACTTATCTCTCATTTATCTGTATCTAATGACAGTCATGATTAGAGTTTGTCATTGTGAAAATGATACAATAATTTAACGCAATACGGCGAGGTTTCCATTGTCCTAGTCAGGTTTTTCACTGTGTACGGAAACAGGAAGTCAAAACCGGAAGTAGGTGATCCTTTACACGAATCTAAATTTTTACATGTAACTGTTATGGACGGCTATAATACCAGCGACCACTATCTAGTCGGGAGACTGTCACACCTACTGTCATGATATTAGTCCAACATACCTCACGGGAACGAAGTGCCATGCCAGGACCTTCCTTAAATTGAACGGCTTCATTGAACTGGATGGATACATCGGTATTTTCATTGCCGCTTCGAACATCATTCATTCAATGCGATTGTATGTACCAGGCTGAAATTAAGCGTACCACTTAGTGGGATTTACAGTTTCACGTGGAGTACGAACCACGAAGGACGAATCCCTTAGTCGGCTATAACAAGATCCGCAGAAACAAATGGTATTATTTTTAAGTGCCCGAATAGGTTCCAGCACATGTTTTGTTCAAATACTTTTGTCATAAAATTATAAAAGTATTTAGCTTTTTTCAACCAATGTGAAGTAGTGGTGCCGAATCAAGGACACTTTAAATAAATAAATAAATCAGTAAAACTATCTGCTGTACACACATTATAGGGTCCTTATGGCATTAATTTCCTCCTTTTCATAAGCGTATAAATATTTCAACAACAATTAGTAAAAACAAACAATCAGGTTACAAAACTCTAAATCATCACGCCTAGCTTGTTCCATAAAGATTCAATAGCAGTTTAGCTTTGGTTTGATTTATTATTACAGTGTTCTTATAGCTATAAGTCCTTTGTAATTAAAATGTTTGTAAATCTAACCAAATCAAACACTATACGCATTGTTTGCTTTGTGGACGTGTTGCATCCTCCTCATCACGAAGACTGTGTTTTTCTTTAAAACAGAGACAGTGCCAGAGCGCAATAGAACGATTTGGGCCGTGCAGCGAATAAGTTAGCTGCCAACTGACTATCTTTTGTTCCCTAATAACTTAAGGTCGGCCCGTAAGCACCTGAAAATTTCGCCTCCCATACAAACGTAGTTTACTAATCATTTGAAAACCAATGCTCCAACTTACTTGATATTTGGTATCTAATATTAGGCTACAAATATCTGTGTCTGCATGCCTTTGTTTTTTTCGGTAAATGTATTCTGGGTCAAACCAAAGAGAAAACAAAATTCGTATGAAGATTTTCTTTTTGCTTTCAATGAAATGAACGGTTTGGATATTTCAAAAAAAACAAAAGCATGCAGACACAGATATTTGTTACCTGATATTAGATATTAAATATCAATTTAATTGGAATAGCGGTTTCCAAATTATTAGTAAACTACGTTTGCATGGGGAGCATAGCTTACGGGCCGTTCTTAACTCCCTGTACTTACCTAAGGTGGCCAAACCCGGCGGGACTAACTCATTCGCGGGCACGGTACAAAACCGTGCTATTGCGCTCTGAGACCTTCACTGTTTCAAAGAAAAAGGCAGGCTCCGTTCTGAGGAAGATGCAACATGTCCACAAAGCAGACAATCTGCGTAGTGTATGATTAGGTAAGATTTACGAAAATTTTAATTACCAAACGACTTATAGCTAAAAGTAAACCACGACTGCTGTAGTAAATAATTTAACAAAAACCAAATTGATTATAAATTTTGATGAAACAAGCTATGTCTGATGACAAATATTTTTCAGATGTTCTTACTTTATCGTTGAGTAATCCACCTCCAAAGGTATTGTATAAAACGCGCGAAAAATTCGAACTTTCGGACCTTATAACTTAGAAACCAAACACAATTTTACAATGTCAACGGTCATCAGACATCTAGTTCGAACAAATAAAGCAATTTTGAGCAACATTTGGGATCTTTGACAAGAAATATGGGCATGATCTTCTTTCCACGTTTGTATGGGGAGTCGAGCGGGTTGGGCCACCTTAAGTTATCAAGCTCAGATATTATACAACTTCAGGTAACTATACATATACGCAGCAAATAATTGATTTTCTTAGACTAACTTTGGTCGAGAGAACAATGGCGTGGAATAAATAAATGATCAATTATCCCGTACCGCTGAAGGCCGGGAGGACTGGAGGAAAATCGGAGAGGCGTATGTCCAGCAGTGGACGCAAACACGCTGACAAAAATGAGGACCCACCTATCCTCTAGATTATTCCTCCATATGGTCGGTAAACAATGGAACGAACTCCCTTCCGAGGCATTTCCCCCAAATTTACGACCTGGAGTCCTTCGAACGTACACCAAGAAGCACCTCAGTCAGCCTCAATGGCCCAGTGGCGCGACACTTCGGCGATCGCTTTCCGAAGTTAAGCATCGCTGGGTCCGGTCTGGTCTTGGATGGGTGACCATACGACCGTTGAGAGAGGCTGGCCGTGGTTCGGATTCCACGTTAAGCTGTAGCTCCCCTTTCTTACTTACTAGGTGGTAGGGTTTATCCCGCCCGGGTTGGTACCATCGCATTGGATGAACGATGGTCGAAGCGGCAATGAAAATTGTCCGTGTTTTCCATCCAGATCAATGTAGCCGTGCAATATAAGGAAGGTCCTGGCATGGCACCTAGTTCCCATGTGGTGTGTTGGGCTAATACCATGACAGAAGGTGTGGTATTAGCCATCCATGTCCAGTCACCAAAAAAAAAAACCTTGCCGGCCGACATGGTTTTCGCAGCCCCCCTAAATGTTAGAAAACCCATGGGCGTCGTCGGGCACCTTTAGGTCCCGGCATACCCCATTCTGTGTTCCTAATGAGTAGAATATTTGGCATTCACTTCTGATTGGTGCAGAATTAATCGAATTTCCTCACATATTTCCTCACATCTCACGTCGGTTCAATCCAATCTCAGTCTCCACTTTAGTGACCTCCCAAATGACCATTTTCACCAGATAATACCCGCCATCCTACGACAATACCGTCTGATTCATGCGTCCTTGATCGAAATACATACACAATGCTCATGGGTTAAAGGATGATTGAGGGCCATTAGCAGAAGCCGGCAATCATGCAATCTGGTGCCGCTGCGCCAGGATATAGTCTAGGAGGTCTCGACAAATATGGTATCGATAACGTAAATGGCTGAAATTTGCTTCTCAGGATAAAGACCGACTCTCCGAAGCTAAATATGACTGCCTGCGCAATGTGCTTGCGTTACCTAGTAGTGCGCCTTAAGGCGGCCCAACCCGGCGGGCCTAACTCATTCGCGGGCACGGTACAAAACCGTGCTGTTGCGCTCTGGGACCTTCTCTGTTTCAAAGAATAAGACAGGCTCCGTGATGAGGAAGATGCAACATGTCCACAAAAAAGACAATGTACATTGTGTATGATTTGGCAAGATTTACGAAAATTTCAATTTCAAAACGACTTATAGCTAAAAGTAAACCACGACCGCTGTAGTCAAAAATCTAACAAAAACCAAATAGATTATAAATCTTGATTAAATAAGCTATGTCTGATGACTAATCTTTTTAAGATGTTATTACTTTATCATAGCGTAATCCACCTCCAAAGTTATTGTATAAAACGCGCGAAAAATTCGAACTTTCGGACCTTATAACTTAGAAACCAAACACAATTTTACAATGCCAATGGTCATCAGACATCTAGTTCGAACAAATAAAGGTATTTTGAGCAAAATTTTCGATCTCTGACAAGAAATATGGGCGTGATCTTCTTTCCCCTTTTGTATGGGGAGATGAGCGGGATGGGCCACCTTAAGGTGGCGCATATCGTGACATAAACATATATGATAAGGTTAATAACTGCAAATAACAAAACATGTAAGTATCACTACATACTTGCTTAGTAATACTAAAACTGAACAAATATTTGGTGGCATCTCGTAGTTATAGGCGGTTTAAGGTGGCCCATCCCGCTCATCTCCCCATACAAAAGGGGAAAGAAGATCACGCCTAGATTTCTTGTCAGAGATCCAAAATTTTGCTCAAAATAGCTTTATTTGATCGAACTAGATGTCTGATGACCATTGGCATTGTAAAATTGTGTTTGGTGTCTAAGTTATAAGGTCCGAAAGTTCGAATTTTTCGCGCGTTTTATACAATAACTTTGGAGGTGGATTACGCAATGATAAAGTAAGAACATCGTAAAAAGATTAGTCATCAGACATAGCTTATTTAATCAAGATTTATTATCTATTTGGTTTTTGTTAGATTTTTTACTACAGCGGTCGTGGTTTACTTTTAGCTATAAGTCGTTTTGAAATTAAAATTTTCGTAAACTTACCAAATCATACACTATGCACATTGTCTTTTTTGTGGACATGTTGCATCTGCCTCATCACGGCTTTGAAACAGAGAGGGTCCCAGAGCGCAACAGCACGGTTTTGTACCGTGCCCGCGAATGAGTTGGGCCCGCCGGGTTGGGCCACCTTAAGTTACAGATATAACTTTAGGTATATATTTAAGTAGTACATTAAAACACCGACTGGTTATTGATGTGAAATTAATAGGTATACATATTTCCCGAAAATCAGCTGGTACATACAAACATCTATTTTATATAGCCAATCTAGCTGACGCAACCACTTGGTGAGGCAGGCAAACCGACATTTACCATCAGAGGCAATCCCTCTCTAACATGTGAATCCAAATTCAGCTAGCTCTAACAAGTGACCAAAAATGTAATGATAATAATACATAGACTAATGTATGTCTATCTGCAATGCCGCCTTGTAAAATTTTGCGAAACGTAGATCAGCACGCCTATTTTTGGAATTCTGTGCTCAGGAGTCAGAAATCTTTCAGTCCGTTTCCGAAGGTTCTGCACCACGGTTTTACCAGGATTTAAGGTTTTCTGTTGCGAAAATCAATTGAAAGCTAAATAATTCCTGACTTCTGAGCACGGAATTCCAAGTGGATTCCAATGGATCTTGCCTATTTCCTAAGTCCAAGCAAGAAATATTTCTTCTGAAATATTGGACATTAAATAAATCAATTAAGAGGTACGTCTGTAAGTTTTGATTTTTCTTGATAACTTATCTTATATCAATGATTTAAGTCTCTAAAGATTTGTATCAAAATGTTTAAGTTATCAAAAATATTCAAACGTATAGACGTAACCACAGAAATCGGAAATAATTCTGATTTCTGAGGACGTAACTCTTATAGTTCGTATCCTAAAATATGCACCTCATTATTTATTAACCGAGATCAAAATGTGCAAATTTCGTTGAGATGACACTCCATCGCTCGGAACCCATATAAGACGTTTATCTTCTTACGTAGTGACATTGGAAATGTAGTCTGACCTATCTGATCAGAGTTCTGTTCTCTACAATGCTTGATTTTATCTTGTATCAATATTTGCTAGATCAGGAACATACTCGTATTACTGAGATTAACAATACAATCTATCCATTCAGTAATCTAATACTTCAAACCGCATGTCAACGTTCACTTATTTTGCTGAAAGTTACTGTATTTTCATGTGTATTGTGTACAGAATGAGGTTAAACCATGTTTCGGAACCTATGCAGGGTTTAGTACATTGCGTTTTAGGAAAACATGGCCGTAACGTCAATTAAAAAAAAAACAGTCCGCGTTTTCCATTCAGTTCAATAGCCAACGAATAGTTGTTTAGCCGTGTTCCAGTCCGGTTCATATGAAGGGAAGTTTCTATCATGACACCATACCATCGTAAGTGATGTGGCTTATATTGTTAACAACAATAGAAACATATGGAAACCGAGTCCCATTGTCTGTCTGCATTCTCCAGCGGCATAACTGGAGCCAATAGTATAGGCCCCTAATGCAAAAAAGTTTTTGGGCCCCAATGGAAAAAAACTACAATTCTTCGGCCCTTCAAAACAAATGAAAATGCATCATGAAATAAACCTACATAATCTTAATAACATACTGTCGTATTCAGAGTGGGCGGACTAACTTTAGAACGCGTATTAAGTCCGGTGCTAATCTCGTACTAAGTTTTGACAGGTTATATCTCTGAATATGACTGTAAGCCTGGTTTTCACCAAGTGCTGATTTATTTTATTCGACAATTAAAGGGCCTTTATTACTAAAGTGATGATTATCTTGTACTGGTATTGATTGCAAGCTTAATCAGCAGTAGGTGAAAAATGCCCCTATGTTGATTATTACACTTTTATGCTATAGGAACTTAGTTATTGGTACTAAAATGGTTTATTTTTAGGACCCGCTCGCTAATGCTAATGTTGTGGCTATAATTCATTTTTTTATTAAGTTTTGAGGTAATGTCGCCGTAGAACTAGAGAACTTGTCCGCACATTCTAGCATTATGTCATAGAATATACTACAAGCATATAACTAGACTTATGTTTTATCTTTCGAACGTGTCATCCATGCACGCAAGCAAATACAAATAATTACATTAAACAATGAACAATATTGCTCCATTGTTTATGCTATATGGATTTCGAGCAAATATTGTCCCTCCAAATACTGGTGCTGACAGGACAGAGAGTTATGTGACACATGCCAGTGCGAGCGAAATCCTAAATGCTGATGTTATGATAACAAGCTAGGTAGACTAGACAAGCATTCAGCATGGCTGGAGTGCAACAAATTGTTAAGATAAATCTATCCTTCGTTTATGACATAAGAAGAAAGAAGACGGACAATAAGATGAACGTTAACCAGATATTGTGCACTCCAGTCTAACAGTTTTAAGGGCCGATGTTTCAATGCTCAGATAGTACTTATCGGACTGATAGCACAAATAAACGTTTGTCAAAAGACGGATAGTCATTGCCGAAGAATTTAATCTTTTATAAAAAATATTTAACTGTAATTTTAGTAATACAAATATGAACTTACTACAACGAATGGATGGAGGCGTAAATAAATCCGTCGAAATCTGGCTAGTTATCAGACTATCCAAAAATCACCCCTTAAGGTGGCCCAACCCGGCGGGCCTAACTCATTCGCGGGCACGGTACAAAACCGTGCTGTTGCGCTCTGGGACCTTCTCTGTTTCAAAGAATAAGACAGGCTCCGTGATGAGGAAGATGCAACATGTCCACAAAAAAGACAATGTGCATAGAGTATGATTTCGTAAGATTTACGAAAATTTTAATTTCAAACCGACTTATAGCTAAATATAAACCACGACCGCTGTAGTAAAAAATCGAACAAAAACCAAATAGATTATAAATCTTGATTAAACAAGCTATGTCTGATGACAATCTTTTTAAGATGTTCTTACTTTATCAATGCGTAATCAACCACCAAAGTTATTGTATAAAACGCGCGAAAAATGCGAACTATCGGACCTTATAACGTAGAAACCAAACACAATTTTACAATGCCAATGGTCATCAGATATCTATGTAGTTCGATCAAATGAAGCAATTTTGAGCAAAATTTTGGATCTCTGACAAGAAATATGAGCGTGATCTTCTTTCCCCTTTAGTATGGGGAGATGAGCGGGATGGGCCCCACTTTAAAATAATAATCAATTATTACGTACAAAATAATGCTTTAAAGAATATTTAATAAAACTACCATTGAACCCGAAATTCTGCAAATGATTTGACCGCATTAATATTAAATATGGTGTATTACTTACTTTTTTAACGGCTGTGTCAAATGTTCAAACACGTCAGTTTTAGTGAACCACATGGAGTTGACTCAGCTCCATTCCATACTGTCCAAAAGTGACTTTGATAATGATTTTGTGTCCACTCGTGCGCTCGTCCCTTGGTCTGGGGTTTGCAAAATTTTAACAAAAAAAACCGAATTCAAAGAAAGAGTATTCCAAAATAAATTAGCACGTAATAAAAAGTAAAAAAACAATTGCAATTTTTTGTAGTTACGATTAATGTTATTTTTTGAGTCGTTGAGTCGTAAAAAAAAACTTAATGATCCGCGGATTCGATCAAATCAGTAAAATCCGCAAAGAAACTTTAAGAGTTTTCCGTCCTCAATAATGAGATACATACTTAGATCTAAATGCTACTGCCAAACAATTTTTGTTAGAACACAAGAACAAAACAAACAGCCACCCTCAGCGCAAGTTGCTTATACAATTTTGTTCATTAGGCATCAACTACATAGGTACGTTTTTGGATATCTGATTTTTTTTCTTGATCTTTTGTTTAAGTGGTGATGGGTTAGTTTACTATTTGTAACTTTAACGTTTGTATTGAATGTATATAATTATTTCAAAGTTTACAAGAGGTATACAAGGGGACGCATCATAAAGTCCAAAAAGCAACTACGAATACGGAGAATTTGGTTGGGTTTGGTTAGGTTAGGTTAGATTATATGCATTTTATAATACACATAAAAAATACATACTTTTGGACGTTCTGGGTTTTGGACCTTATGATTTTTGGACTTTATAAAGGCGACCCATGGTTGGTACAATTATCCATGTGTTTACACAACCTAACTTTAAAACTAAACGTCATACCAATATATGGGGTTTACCATAAGAAAGAGCTTGGAAAATTAATTAGAACAGCATTATTAAGGTGGCCCAACCCGGCGGGACGAACTCATTCGCTGGCACGGTACAAAACCGTGCTGTTGCGCTCTGGGGCCTTCTCTGTTAAAAAAAAAGACAGGCTCCGTGATGAGCAAGATGCAACATGTCCACAAAAAAGACAATGTGCATAGTGTATGATTTGATAAGATTTACGAAAATTTTAATTACTAAACGACTTATAGCTAAAAGTAAACCACGACCGCTGTAGTAAAAAATCTAACAAAAACCAAATAGATTATAAATCTTGACTAAATAAGCTATGTCTGATGACTAATATTTTTAAGATGTTCTTACTTTATCATTGCGTAATCCACCTCCAAAGTTAATGTATAAAACGCGCGAAAAATTCGAACTTTTGGACTTTATAACTTAGAAACCAAACACAATTTTATAATGCCAACGGTCATCAGACATCTAGTTTGATGAAATAAAGCTATTTTGAGCAAAACTTGGGATCTCTGACAAGAAATATGGGCGTGATCTTCTTTCCCCGTTTGTATGAGGAGATGAGCGGGATGGGCCACCTTAACTAATTTTACTAAAAAATTTCAATAAGCTGGTCTTATCAGTATACCGACGATTTATATTCTTACAAGTACTCTCTGGCGTAATTCTGATGTAACAATTCCTTCTTCAGCAAACCTGAACGTCCTCAGCACGGGCGTGGGTCTCTCGTGGACGTCTCCGGTGCTCGTGAAGCTGTCCAACGCCACGCTCAGCCCGCTGGGGCGCCCCATCACCGCCGACGAGGCCTCCTGGATCGTCTCCGTGTCGGGCTTCACTGGGATACCTGGTCAGTTTCAAGCTGCCTTCTTAAGGCGCTACGACTAGCCAACTACTCGCGCCATACAAATACACCTTTAAAAAAATGTAATAATGTGTAGTGAAACGCCTCAGCAAGGCCAAATAGAACTCCAGACTGATAATGGATTGTTAATATTTTTTGATTCCATCATTTATTTAAATAATAAAAATAATAAACGCCTGCTAAACGTAACGACGAACGAACAAAAGGTAGTAGTACTCCATTACCTATTCGCCTCCTCATTTAAAATATTTTTTGCTTTTGGGGTATTCGTGATTCAAAACGATAAACACTTAATTTAATTGCCTTTGACTTCAAGTAAACGGAATATGTCGTTCGCTTTGCAGGCGCATTGGTCGCAGGCATAATAGCCAACCGCCTCGGCCGGAAGTACACGATCCTCGCCAGCTCCCTGCCCAAGGTGGCCAGCTGGCTCCTCATCTGCCTCGCCCACGACGTGAGGATGATATACGCGGCGCGTCTCCTCCAGGGTCTCGCCGACAGCCTCTCCTTCTCTGTCGTCTCGATGTACGCCTCGGAGGTTGCGTCCGTAAGTGTTTTTCTTGCTTTTTGTTTGGCAGCTGATGCTCCTGTCGCCCTACTGCAGCGCGTCAGGTATGTTCTGCGAGGAGTATGTCAACACGTTCAATGCTATCGTACATCTGCCTCGTCCAAAACGTGAGCACGATATACGCAGCGCGACTCCTGCAGGGGCTAGCAGACAACCTCTCCTTCGCCGTCGTCTCCATGTTTGCGATTTTGCCCCGATTTCTTTTTACTTTGTTTCATCTCTGGATTTATACTTATGAGGGTGCTTTTGCAAATGTTTTTCTTTACATTTGTTTTTTTTCTCAAATGAGTCTTTCTTTGCTTTCAAATGCGTCTTTCGTCTCGTTGCACGCCTGGAATGTTACTTCTGTAAATATTTAGTTTTCTTCTCAAATACGTCTTTCGTCTCGATGTACATCTTGAAGGTCGCTTCTGGAAGCATTTTCATTACTTTTGTTTTCTTCACAAATGCGTTCATTTCGATGTTCACCTAGCAGGTTGCTTTCATTCACATTTTCCTTATAACATTTCCCTTTTCCTCTTCCGACTCTAAGTCTGGAGTATTGAATACGTCATTTCCATATATGCCTTGAAGGAAGCATTCGTGAATCTTTTTCCTTGTCTTTTATTTTTGTTTTCCTCTTCCGTCTTTAATTCTCGAGCGTTGAACCTAAAGGGCCTTGGACCTCACCAATGGGCAAACAAGAACCGATTTAGACACGTCAATCGCTGTTCTTGAATTGACGGTTTTTTATATTTTTATTATTCTGTTTTTATTTACAGGACATAAATGTCGCTTACATTCAACAGTTTAATCGGATTTGGAAAACGAGCAAATTATTTTGGTCTGAAGTATGACTGAAATCAGTGAAATTATTATTACAATGCTGTAATGTAAATATTGCTAGTAAACTACAAAATAACAAGGAAAATGAACAGTAATCATTACAAAGATAAAACATATGTATATCGTAGTACAGGTTCGCCTTCATAAAGTCCAAAAAGCATAAGGTCCAAAACCCAGAACATCCAAAAGTACGTATTTTTCGTGTGTATTATAAAATGCTTATAACCTAACCCCACCTTACCTAACCTAACCTAATTGAAAATATGCGTATTTATAAGGTCCTTTGGACGTTATGGGTTTTGGGCCTTGTGATTTTTGGACTTTACGATGCATCCCCGTTGCACATACAGGAGGTAATATAAACCTTAATGCTATATCATGTGTTTGAAATACTGAAGAAATTGCAGATTTTTTTATTTTGGAAAACATTAATACAATAATATCGGTTGTCATTTCCTTAATTTCTACCAGAATCTTAATATAGTTATTGCGCACCTAACAAATACGAACGTTGCTGTTTTAGGATCCATGATATTTATTCAATTACACATCAGGTGTGATGCTTGCCTTATTTGTAATAGGTAAATGCTTCCTAGGCCCATATACAAAGTCAAAATTAGCTTCGCGTTAACTAAGGAGACAATAAACGAATGTGCTAACCAACATATTGTTTAATTCATGCAAGTACCTACCTCATGCTGTCAAAGACCGCTTTGCTAGAAGAAATCCGCCATTGGTTGGCAATAGAATGCCACCTTTTATAATGTCGAAAAATAAAAAAAATATCAGCGACTGAAAATGTATTACCCAATCCCTAAAATTAATAAAAAGAAAGCCAAATATGTATTCAAAACCATATATTCACACTTCAATCATAACTTTAAAGAGCCCTGAATTTTTTTTACTATCCTCAAAATCTAAAGGTGTCATACCTGGACAATTTGGATTGCCACTTCGATTATCGTTCGTTGTAAAGTAAGAAACCGCAATCAGGAATGATAAATGACTTGTCCTTTTTTCACCACCGTTACCTGAAATCCGATATGTAACTTTCGGTTACATTGCATATTTATATGGTGTATCCTACGGATAACTTTGGAATTTTTGTAGTTGGAGGTGGTGAAACCGGACGTGAGTCGTCTTCTACGATATTCACGGTATGAAATGCACTGAGCCCACTTGTATTATGTTTGCGTGGCGTAAACCCGTAAACCGCACGGCACGGCCAATATCGCTTTGTATTGTGTATTGTCATATAGCTTTTTCGGTCTGCTATGAAACTTTGAATTGAAAGATTCACGAGTGCTCTACAACATAGGCTAACTTATGTCACTTTCAAGCGGCTCGTAGCCTAGTGGCGCGGGGATTTGCCTAGCATACCAGGGGTCTGGGTTCAAATCCTCGCCCCGTTCATGTACCACTTTCTTTACCTTTCTGAGTTGGATTACTGCATTTCGTTACGAATTCGAGCTGCTCCATGGTTCGGGATCCGTGTGTTATTTTACTGTGTTATTTTACTTTTTATTGTTTTGTTTTATTTTACGTTTATACTTTTTAAAATTGTTTCTCAGGTAAAAACTTTTACCAAAACCTATTATTATGTAATATTTTTTTATATGTGTAAATCAATTAAGTATAACCTACGCTATAATTATATACTATACACCATTAACAATAAAAAGTAAAAAAACAGAAAAAAAAGTTTTGTAACCTACAGGATTCGAACCGACACCCCCATCGAACAATAACTGTAGATAAGACGTCTCACGCGCTACACCAACGAGCTACTGACGATCGATGTGAAAATAGTAAATCCTTTCATGAAGTAGAGATCTCACGAATTGGTGGCTGTTTTCTAGCAGCAATGTGAATAATATGGCGGGTGATCTCGAGCCTTGTGATTGGTTGTATGATCATCGACGACTTGCCGCGGGATCGATACAACTTTCACGAAGTTCCAGCGACGGCGTATAGGTGTCGCTCTAACAATATCTCATTTCAGTTTTGTCCTAAGATTCACGGCGCCACTGCCGCTTCGGCGTCTAGCGGAGCGGTGGGGGGGAAATCGGGAATTTGTCTAGCTTCATACGCAGCCTTAAATTGTAGGTCCCCTTCCCCTACTAGGCGGTAGGGTTGAAGCCTTGGTACCATCGCATTGGATGAAAAGATGGCCGAAGCGGCAATGAAAAATTGTCAGTGTTTCCGATCCAGTTCAATATAGCCGTGCTCGTAAAGGGAAGGTTCTGGAATGGGACCTAATTCCTTCGGGAGTGTTTTTTTTTATGTTACTGGACATGGATGGCTAATACCGAACTGACCGTCCGATATTAGCCTAACACACCATATGGGAACTAGGTGCCTTGCCAAGACCTTCCTTATATTGCTCGGCTACATTGAACTGTATGGAAAACACGGACAATTTTTATTGCCGCTTCAACCATCGTTCATTCAATGCGATGGTACCAACCCGGGCGGGATTAACCGTACCACCACCAGGAACCTACAGTTTTACGTGGAATCCGAAACCTCAACGGTTGAAAATGGTCACCCATTCAGAATTTAACCGCGCTCAGAGTTGCTTCCCCAGCTTATCGAATCGCAAGGCGTCGCAAACTGAGCTACCGGGGCTGACACGTGTGTGGCATTAGCCATCCATGTCAGGTTGCATAAAAAAACTGGCCAAGTGCGAGTCGGACTCGCACAAGAGGGGTTCGGTACGAGGGGTTAGTCACTCGAGCAAAAAGTGTACACCAGATTCCCAGTAGTCAAGATTTCCTTGGGATTTCTAGATTCCTAAAGATTTCCAAAGACTACCAAAGATTCTTAGAGATTCCTAAAGATTTCGAAAGATTCCTGGAGATTCCTAAAGATTTCCAAAGACTACCAAAGATTCTTAGAGATTCCTAAAGATTTCCAAAGATTCCTGGAGATTCCTAAAGATTTCCAAAGACTACCAAAGATTCTTGGAGATTTCAAATATACTGGGATTTCGTAAGATTTCTGAGGACTACCAAAGATTCCTAGAGACTACCAAAGATTACCTGGATTTTTAAGGACTACCAACACATTTTTGGTACATTCCAATGATTTCGGGATTTCTAAAGATTCTTAGTGACCACCAACGATTCATAGAGACTTATAATTGCGCGTTGCGCGCAGCACGTGTCCGTGACGTCATCGCAGACAGGCGGGCGGCGCGGCCGGCGGCGGGGGTCGGCACGGGCGCGGCGTCCGCGCGAGGCGGCAACAGCGCGGGCGCGGGCGGCGGGGGCGAGCGGCGCCCGCAGGAGACGGCAACGGCGCGGCGGGCGGGGAGCCCCCGCGCCGTGGCCGTGCGATATTCGTTTTGGACATATTTACCCAGGCGGAATCCGGTTAAATTAGATCCCATATTATCTCAGCGATCTTTAGATCAGCGCTGATTTTTTCTTTCCCTGAGGCATTATACAATACCATTTTTGAATCCACAGTACATATTTCACATACTAAATTTCAAGATGAGGTACTCCGCTCTTTCGAAATCTCTTAGAATCTCAGCCATCATTAGGTCAGGGTTGATTTTTTTTTTGCTTGGGTCATTATAAAAGGCTATATTTGAAACCTTAGCAAATATTTCACGTAGAAAACTTCGCGATTAGGTAGGTACTCTTCTTTTTCGAAATCCCTTGCAGTCGTATTCACTGTGAACCTGTAAAAACTTGGTACGAGATTAGCACCGGACTAACCATACAAAAACCGGTTTACTTCGACCTTAATACGCGTAGTAAAGTTAGTCCGCCCCGAGCTCGGTTCACAACATACCTACAATCATCTAATTATTTAATCAAAATACATACAATAAACACAGTAAACAAACCGGCCAAGTGCGAGTCGGACTCGCACACAAAGGGTTCCGTACCATCGTAAATGATTTAACACCAAAAATCATATTATTTGTATTTTTTTATTATCTTTAAATTTTACTTATTTGTTGTTATAGCGGCAAATTAAATACTCACTCTGTGAAAATTTCAGCTACGTACTTATTACGGTTCATGAGTAACAGCTTTGTGACAGACGGACGGACGGACGGACAGCTGAGGCTTAGTAATAGGGTTCCGTTTTCACCCTTTCGGTACGGAACCCTAAAAAGTAGTATACGCATGATAACCTTCTATTCGCTTAGTACGCGTATTAAGGTCGGACTAAACCGGTTTTTGTTTGGTTAATCCGGTGCTTATCCCGTACTAAATTTTGACAGGTTTACTCTGAATACGGCTGAATATGTTTTGGAATTGTGTCGTCGGGCACACGCGGGGTGCGCGCTGCGCACACTCGTGCGCACACGTGTGCGTGATTTCTTCGCAAACTGGCGGCCGCGCCCACGGCCGCGCTATCATTGTTAGATTAGATCCCGTATTATCTCAGCGATCATTAGGTCAGCCCTGTTTTTTTTTTTGCCTGATGCATTATGCAATACCATTTTTGAAGCCATAATACATATTTGACATACTCAACTTCACGATGAGGTACTCCGATCTTTCGAAATCCCTTAGTATCTCAGCCATCATTAGGTCAAAGTTGATTATTTCTTTGCCTGGGCCGTTATAAAAGTCTATATTTAAAAACCTAGTAAATATTTCACGTACTCGAGATAAGGTACTCTTATTTTAAAAACCTTTACAGTCTTATTCAGAACTAACCTGTCAAAACTTACGTACTGTACTAGAATTGCACCGGACTAAGCATACAACCGGTTTAGTCCGACCCCGACAAGATTATCTGAGATTACAAAGACTTTGATCGGATTGCCAATGATTCGCTTAGGATTCCTACACTCCCTGGGAGTACTCGAGACTACCCAAGATTTTCCTATTCCTCGGACTTCCGCCCAGGATTACTCGAGATTTCCATTAATTTGAAAGGATTCCCAATGATTTCCTTGGTATTCTCAGATTCCTTAGGATTACTCGGGATTACATAAGATTTCCAGATTCCTCGGACTCCCATCGGATTCCTCGGACTCCGCCTAAGATTACCCGAGATTTCCATGAATTTGATAGGATTCCCAATGATTTCCTTGGGATTTCCAGATTCTTTAGGATTACTCGGGATTACATAAGATTTCCGAGATTCTCCGGACTCCCACCAGATTCCTCGGACTCCCACCTAAGATTCTTGAGATTCCCAAACGATTGTACACCAGATTCCTTGAGTGAGTGACCCCTCGGTTCGGTACCATCGTGCAAGAATTAACACAAAAAATAACGTTTGTTGTATGGGGCCCCCATTTAGCATTTATATATTTTTTACCTATTCGTTGTTATAGCGGCAAAACAAATACGCACTCTGAAAATTTTAGCTTCCTACCTATTATGGTTCATGAGATACAGCCCTGTGACAGACGGACGGACGGACGGACAGCGGAGGCTTAGTAATAGGGTTACGTTGGCACCCTTTGGGTACGGAACCCAAATATCAAGACATTAACGGTTTCAGAAAGAGGTGCGCGGCTCCCTCGGGACGATGGTGCAGGTGATGTGCACCCTGGGCATAGTCCTCACCCTCTGCGTCGGCCCTTTCATGCCCTACCTCCACCTGGGCATCTACGGAGCGGTCGTCGCCCTGTGCTGCGGCATACCGGCGATCCTTCTACCGGAGAGCCCTTACCACTCGTATTCCAAAGGTACTATTCTATTGATGCTATGAATTTAATATTTATTATTGTATTTCAACTGTTACTATATTATTTATGCTTTCATGCTATTGTATTTAATTTTAAATGTTTTGACGTTTCCAAGTGTTCCCTGCGTCCCAAAGGAGGATTCATAAATACAAATACAAGTACAAGTACAAGTACTCGATCCTCACTAGACCTAGGACGAATTACTGACAATGAGTTGAGAGGTGTCATTCTAGGGTTCCGCTGCAAGATTCCTATCTGAGAACGGATCTATTGAGAAGTTTAATTTTTTTTTCATTTCATTTATTTAAACTTTTTGGTAGTCAAACTACACTAAGTTACGTCACAAATATCCGCGGATTCGATCAACCCAGATCAATCCACAATTATGAAATACACACTTAGATCTAAATGCTACTGTACAAAGAACAATAGAAACAGCAACCCTCAGTTTAAATTACTTACAACTAACTTACTTACTACAGTGACAGTAGGTTATAGTTATTCTACAACATAATATGTGTAACACATACAAAATAAATAAGACCAGTACACCCGCCTTATAGCGCTTAGGAAACCTTTTTTCTCGACAGAAAGATTCCCGATGACGGTATTATGACGAATCAAGGCTTTCGGTCGAGAAATTTGCTTTGAAGTTTTAAAAGCGGTTTTCTCGACAGAAAGATGCCTGATTCCTGAACACGGAAATCCAAGAATAGGTCTACTGAACCTCTATTACGAGTTACAAATCACTCATCGAAAAGTCGCTAAGATCATCGATTTCACAGACTTACTCCATTGAATAGAGCAGGCATTGGAGGGATACACTAACCCCTGATTTTACCTCATCCCGCTACATTAAATTGGATATTTAACTTTCGGATGCATTGCGTATTTACATGGTGTAACCATAAGATAACTAAGGGATTTTTATGGCTGGAGTTGGCACAAAACGGGCGTAAATCGCCCGTCCATGGGCGATTTAGAAACTCCCGAGGTATACAGCTTAGAGACACTAGTATTATCATGGATTGTTATTACGTGGCTCAACGCCAACTCACGATGTGCTCTATCTACGGTAAAATTAAGATAATACAAACATGTATGTAGTCATTGCAAGAAAATCGCTGCTAATAACTATTCTTGATTAGAACGACTGTAGATTTAACGTCAGGGAAGTACCGGACGCATAAAAACACAATAAAAAGTGGCGAATTCAACAACCTGCCAGACCGGTTACTCATGCAACGAACATACAGGGTGTCCCAGGTTGAGTATGGAATATCGAATGCTCGTGACATGTCGTTTAATAAATCTGCATTAATTTCAGCATTTTTTAACAAAAAGCGGGCGAAACGGGAATAACTATCGAATAAAAAATATATCGTAAAGTAGTTCTTTTTACACGGATCTTTCTTTATTTAATGTGTCCTTGCTTCACGGTCGATTATACATGCATACGTGTCACAATTAAAAAAATATATGCATTATAAATCAGCAGATTAAAATACAAATCTAACTCACTATAACTGTTAATATTAATAGCTATAATATTAATACCTTTATACTATAATATACTATTAATATTAATACCTATTAATATTAACCTATTAATTTAGAATAAGATGTCATTATCGTAGTCAAGAGTTTGCTCCTCACCAATGTATATAATGTTCTTTGTGAGCAGTAGTAATCAATCAATCACTGTAAACTAGTTTGTAAGTATCACTGGAAAATAATAATAATAATACAACGACCAACCTGACGAAGTTTCTTGTCGTTTCGTCTCGCCAGAAGTAATCGAACCGACAGGAAAAAAAATGACGAATCCCAGTGTGTAATATACATCTAATGGAGGAAATAAAGAAACTGAAACTCTTTATAAATATTCCAAAGAGGTGTAAATATCCTAATAAATATAAAGCGTCATGCATTTTGAAATTTTTTTTTTTTTATGTGACTGGACATGGATGGCTAATACCACACGTTCTGTCATGGTATTAGCCCAACACACCACATGGGAACTAGGTGCCATGCCAGGACCTTCCTTATATTGCACGGCTACATTGAACTGGATGGAAAACACGGACAATTTTCATTGCCGCTTCGACCATCGTTCATCCAATGCGATGGTACCAACCCGGGCGGGATAAACCCTACCACCTAGTAAGTAAGGAAGGGGACCTACAGCTTAACGTGGAATCCGAACCACGGCCAGCCTCTCTCAACGGTCGAATGGTCACCCATCCAAGACCAGACCGGACCCAGCGTTGCTTAACTTCGGAGAGCGATCGCCGAAGTGTCGCGCCACTGGGCCACTGAGGCTGACTTTGAAAACTATTTATCGTTTTGATATCAAACCACATTACTTATAGATTTTAATGTCCTTTACAATCCTAAAGTTATTTTTGTTTAATGTTTCTAAAGATATTTTCCATATATTCAAGTGAATCAGACGCTATTTACCATTGCCACTTTCTGAGCCCTGCCGTCTTTTACTGTAGTCATCGTTGCGCCTGTCAAAGGCAAGATAATGGTGACTGGACGCTTGCTGGTACTTTAAAGATGCGCCGTCTCCGCTCCCCGCAAATTCCTCACGGCAGACCAACTATGTGGACGAATATTTTTAGTATCAGAAAACATATTTGAAACGGAAGGATATTTGTTTGCTATCGGGTTATTAAGGTGGCCCATCCCGCTCAACTCCCCATACAAAAGGGGAAAGAAGATCGCGCCCATATTTCTTGTCAGAGATCCAAAACTTTGCTTAAAATAGCTTTATTTGATCGACTGATGACCATTGGCATTGTAAAATTGTGTTTAGTTTCGAAGTTATAAGGTCCGAAAGTTCGAATTTTTCGCGCGTTTTATACAATAACTTTGGAGGTGGATTACGCAATGATAAAGTAAGAAAATTTTAAAAAGACTAGTCATCAGACATAGCTTATTTAATCAAGATTTATAATCTATTTGGTTTTTGTTAGTTTTTTTACTACAGCGGTCGTGGTTTACTTTTGGCTATAAGTCGTTTTGAAATGAAAATTTTCGTAAATCTTACCAAATCATACGCTATGCACATTGTCTTTTTTGTGGACATGTGGCATCTTCCTCATCATGGAGCCTGTCTTATTCTTTGAAACAGAGAAGGTCCCAGAGCGCAGCAGCACGGTTTTGTATCGTGCCCGCGAATAAGTTAGGCCCGCCGGGTTGGGCCACCTTAAATGATGAATTCCATACTCAACCGCGGACACCATGTACAGCCAAACCGGTCACCTTGATTGTGTCAATCAGAATAGGTGTATACCACAGGTGTATACTAAAATACATTTAAGACGATTATAAAAAGATAAACGAAACGTCAATCATGTTAAAAGATCAAAAGAGGGATTAATTGCCACAAGGAATATTTTCTTTCGTATAAATACTCAATGATGCTTATTTCACGTAGATTTACTATTTCAAAAGGTGAATTTATTTTTGGGTACCCAGCGGGACTGATGTAAACCTCGCTTCGCTTGATAATGTTGTTAAGCACAACCTTCCACTCTTCACCTCTATGCATTCGCGTGGCTGCCCGAGGTCGAATATCGGTGCTAGGGTGCTAAAAAAATAATGTTGATAACTCGCCAACTGCAATGGTTGGGTTCAGATTGATTACAATGTTTGTTCATGGTTTCAGGAAGGAAAGATGAAGCCTTAAAAACCCTGACTTCACTTCGCGGCTCCAGCATCCAAGCCGCCGAAGGCATGAAGGAGTTCGAAGCGAACGATGCAAAGGAGCGGACCAAACTCTCGGAGCTCATTCGCGTGAAGCCCGTACTGAAAGGATTGCTCATCGTGATCATACTCGCCTTCGGTACCCAGGCTACGGGGTTCAACGCTGTCACATTCTCCCTGCAGTCGGTGCTGGAGTCCACGAAGACCGATGTGCCAGCCTCGTTGGCCTCTGTCGTAATAGGAATAGCGCAGCTAATGGCTTGTCTCATCACGGCGTTTATAACGGATCGGTTTGGAAGGAAACCTATCGTTTTTACGACGTTGATCGGCATGTGCATAGGGCTGGTAAGTTTAAGACGCATTTTTTATACCTGTAATTATTAGTTATATATTAGTATTATGTTATATTAGTTATTGCTAGTAAAAATGATCATCAAAAATGTATCATCGAGTTAGTTTTTTTGATACAGACCTGCCAGAAAGTAAAAATATGATAATACGATTATTATTAATCCCATTGCTACTAAGCGAAAACGAAGTGCAAAATCTAGTCGATCTCTACTTCTAAAGGCATGATTTTGATAAAATATCTCTCACATGATTCTGTGTAACAATCTAGTGTAGTGTACATTTCTGGTTTTAAAGCATGATTTTGTGTACATTTCTAGTTCTAAATGCGTGATTTTGAGTAGATTAAGGGCCGAGTGCACGAAAGAACAAAACAATCTAAATCAACGTCAAAGTATGATCAAACACGTTACTTTGTGTAGACAGTATGGAAGGAACTCTATGCGGTTCACTAAAAGTGACGTGTTTGACCATTGATTAACTCAGCCGTTTCTTCGTGCAACCGGGGCTTATAGTTCTAAATGCATGATTTTTTTGTAGATTTCTAGTTCTAAATGCATGATGAATGTGTGGATCTCTAATTGCAAATGGGTAACCCATGGATGATTTGTGACGTCATCTTGTACATAAGCACTAATCAGTTGGCGAAAAAATTAAATTTCTTTTCTGCACAAAATAGAGCAAATGTAATTTATTGTCGTAGGCATTTATTGTCCTAATTTTCCAAAAAAATTACGAATCCTGAAATGATTTTAACTGATGCTCGGAAAGGTTATGGAAGGGGGTTTTAATGAAATTGATGTTGCATTTTTCAGACCAGTTTGGGCGTATTCTTCAAGCTATTAAAGATGGAGTACCCGATCGAGGGGGGGCTGCAGTTTCTACCGTTGGCCTCAATGCTGCTGGTTGTCTGCGCCTTCAGCGGAGGTACCTACTCAATGCAACATTTTTCCGTGGGGGTTACAAGCTGTAGAAAAAGACACTTGGACCTTGGATTAAAAATTAAGATGGCTTTTACACAACAATAATTTAGATTGGATTACCTTTTATTTTAAAATAATATTTCATTATGGTAGTCCAGAGTTAGCTCTCCACCTATGCATAAGTAGTCTATGTACTCGCGGCTCGTAGCCTAGTGGCGCGGGGCTGGCCTAGCGTACCAGAGGCCCGGGTTCAATTCCGACATGCACCACTGTCTTTCTCTTTCCGAGTTCGATAAGTGCATTTCGTCACGAATGCGAGCTGCTCCATGGTTCGGAATCCATGTAAAACTGTAGGTCCCCTTCCCTTAATTGGTGGTATGGTTTAAACCCGCCCGGGTTGGTACTATCGCATTGGATGAAAATATAGTCGAAGCGGCAATGAAAAATTGTCCGTGTTTTCCATCCAGTTCAATGTAGCCGTGCTCATAAAGGGAAGGTCCTGGCATGGCACCTAATTCCTTAGGGAATGTGGTGTATTGGGCTTATATCATATCGGTAGTTGTGTGGTATTAGCCATCCATGTCAGGTCGCATAAAAAAAATATTTAGTTAATCACATAATATAATGATCTTTGTCAGCATTCGTTTCTAATAACAATTTGTAAACTAGTTTGTAAGTATCAAATACAAAAAGTTCTTCTACTCTGCAGCCAGATAGTATCTATATATGTTGTTTAAAAAGAGTGCTAACCTGATACAAAACATGGTGGCATGGCATGATGAGAATGTGTTGCGTGGCGCTTTTTTTTGCACTAGAAAAAACCTTAATTTTGAACATTTACAGCATAAAAACCAAACGTTTTAGAAAAAAACTACACCCCGAGGGAAATCCTGGATCTGATCCAGTCTCAGAAAGCGATGATTTGTATCTTATTTAAAATTGTGGAAGAGCAGGCAACATACGCGAGGTATTTCAAGTAATTGCCATTTTCCATTCCCCAGGCGGTTGTTAAATCATGTCATATTACTTGGAGACGTTCGCCTCTTATATATCATATCAGTTGATACAGTAGATTATATTTTATTTTATTACATTACTTAATCATTCAATAATAATTTAAAGTAGTCGAGCAATTCATACGTAGGGGGACCGGATATATTCGGAACACATTAAATTTAAATGAGATTTCCGAATTTTACAAGTGATTTGTGTATCTGATGCTGTATCACACCTACTAATGCAAGACAGGCAAACATCTCCACCCTCGATATTAGATCAATGATACCATTCTATACATAATTACTTACATATTTTATAACACCATATGATCATATGAGCATGATCTGATTATAGTCATAATAAACATGTTTAAACAGCAAATTGAGTCTAAAAAGACTAGCACGATATCAATATCATTCAGTCCCAGCGGCTGAGACTATGACTATTGTCTCGGAAACCAAAAATTTCTAAAGCTCAAAGAAAGCTAAAGAACATGATATGTACGTATTGTTAATCGATCGTGAAGCAAGGACACAATAATTGAAGAAGGAGCCCAGTTAAAAGAACTACTTTACGAATATACTGCAAAGCTGGACCCGAACCAGCAAAACATACCATTCGCGGGTATTGCGTCTATCAATTTCGCTTTTTGTTGTACATGACGTACCTGGTTAGTAAGAGGCCAAGTGTGAGTTGGACGCGCGCACGAAAGGTTCCGTACCATCGTACAAGATTCGAAACAAAAAATCACGTAATTTGTATGGGGCCCCCCTTTAATTTTTATATTTATTTAATTTTACCTGTTTGTTGTTATAGCGGCAAAATAAATACACACTCTGTGAACATTTCAGCTGCCTACCTATTACAGTTCATGAGATACAGCCCTGTGACAGACGAACAAACGGACGGATGGACGGACGGATGGACGGACGGACGGACGGACGGACGGACGGCGGAGGCTTAGTAATAGGGTTCCGTTTTCACCATTTGGGTACGGAACCCTAAAAGTATATTTACTAAAGAACATATCTGCTTCTCCGCCAGGTCTCGGCTCGCTGCTGTGGCCCCTCATGTCGGAGCTGTTCTCTGACGAAGCGCGAGCGCTTGGCGTCACGGTCGGCATGACCAGCATGAGCATCTGTTCCTTTCTCACCACGCGCTTCTTCAACGCGCTGCTCGCGGCGATCGGCGCGCCGCTCACCTACTGGCTGTTCGCGCTGGACAGCCTGGCGCTGGCGACCTTCGTGCTGTTCGTCGTGCCGGAGACGAAGGGCAGGTCCTTCGCCGAGATTCAGAGCGCGTTGGGAGGGAAATAGTGATAATAAATGTTAGCAATTAGGTACGATTTGTTTTTATTGGGGACAAATGTGGTGGGTTCTAAAAGATTTGTGTATCTGTTCCTTTCTCACCACGCGCTTCTTCAACGCGCTGCTCGCGGCGATCGGCGCGCCGCTTACCTACTGGCTGTTCGCGCTGGACAGCCTGGCGCTGGCGACATTCGTGCTGTTCGTCGTGCCGGAGACGAAGGGCAGGTCCTTCGCCGAGATTCAGAGCGCGCTGGGAGGGAAATAGTGATAATAAATGTTAGCAATTACGATTTGTTTGAATTCGGGGACAAATGTGATGGGTTCTAGCAGATTTGTGTATCTGTTCCTTCCTCACGACGCTCTTGTTCAACGCGCTGCTCGCGGCTATAAGCGCGCCGCTCACCTACTGGCTGTTCGCGCTGGGCTGCCTGGGGGTCCATTCAGAGCAAGAGTGAGTTCGAGTTCGGGAGTGAGTTAACCTAAAAATAGCTGGGAAATATATTATTATTTAAATAACGGAACCGTTATTTATACTTCCAACGGATTTACGAGACAAACCCGATTTTTACCTAACTGTAATGATGTTCTAGAAGTGTGGAAACATTAACTATTTAAAAAAGTAAGTTGATATTTAGTTGCGAATTCGAACTCGCTCCTACTCTGAATGGATCCCCTGGCGCTGGCGACTTTTATGTTGTTCGTCGTGCCGGAGACGAAGGGCAGGGGGTCCATTCAGAGCAAGAGTGAGTTCGAGTTCGGGAGTGAGTTAACGTAAAAATAGCTGGGAAATATATTATTATTTAAATAACGGAACCGTTATTTATACTTCCAACGGATTTACGGGACAAACCAGATTTTTACCTAACTGTAATGATGTTCTAGAAGTGTGGAAACATTAACTATTTAAAAAAGTGAGTTGATATTTAGTGGCGAATCCGAACTCACTCTTACTCTGAATGGACCCCGTCCTTCGCTGAGCGCGCTGGGAGGGAAATAGTGAAAATAAACGTTAGCAATTGTTATGATTTGTTTGAATTCGGGGACAAATGTGATGGATGGAATAAAGGAGATGGTCTAAGCAAACTGGGTCTGTGTCCACCATACGGGTCGCTACGTCACAGCCCACGTGATAAAGAAGGCGTGGCTTAGCGACATTCGCGACACGGCGCTGGCGGTGTTAGGTTGTGGGACACTATTATGATCTGCGGCGCAATTTTCGGCGAACAGTCGATTACACGATGACATTTTGTGTAAAATGTTGCAAACATTACACAGGACAAAATAATCTAAAGTTTTTAGGTGGAAGTACGTTTTATTTGTCAGTGAAACACCTCATATTTTATAACTTGAGTCAATATTCGAGCATTGTATCGATGTATCGCTCTTGCTATGTGCCGATAGATGACGCGCAATCATTTTCGTTTTACGGTAAGAAATGTTGATCTCATGATGCAAATTTTAATGATATTTTAAAATTAAAATTATTTGAATCCGCGCAAAGGCATAGATTAATATGTATAATGTTTTTTTAGAGAAAAAACGCTTAGTAAAATTTAAAAGGCGCCAACTATTTGTAGTCTTGTAAACACTAAGAATAGCTCTCTACCAGTTGCTACCAGAATATCGATTCTTCCGGTAGATGGATTTCGCAAAAATGGGCGGTGCATGACCCCACCATGAAGCGATTTTCCCCCCGCTTCCCCGCACAGTGTCACACTGCGATCCTTAGTAATATGAGTTAAGAACATCTCCTCTCTCCCTCTATCCTCCGTGGTTCCAGCAGATTTGTATATCCGTTCCTTCCTCACGACGCGGCCATCGGCCCTGAGCAAAGCTGTTTTCTCGCGCGGAAATATTCCGAAATAGTCTTGACAACCCTGCTATAAAAACAATTTTCTCTACTGAAATATTTCTGATTCCTGATCAAGGAATTCCAAGAAGAGAAAAATATTTTTTCCCTATCTAACCTGACTTGGATGGCTAATATTTATCACAAAACTACCGTTAGGATATTAGCGCAATACACCATATTCCCGAAGGAATTCGGTGTCATGCCAGGAACTTCCCTGCATTAACACGGCTAAATTGAACTGGATGGAAAACACGGGCATTTTTTTTATTGTTGCTTCAACAATCTTTTCATCCAATGCGATGGTACTACCCGGGCGGGCTTTAACCCTACTACCTAGTAGGAAAAGAGAACCTAGAGTTTTACATGGATTCCGAACCATGGAGTAACTACTCGTAGTATTCGTGACAACATGCACTTTTCCAACTCAGAAAGAGAAAGAAACGGTGCATGATCGGGACGAGGATTTGAACCCAGACCTCTAGTACGGTAGGCAAGTCCCCGCGCCACAAGGCTTTTTGTAGTTGAATTTGTGGAAGGATGTTACGGTATCGCGAACACGGAAGGTCGGACGGCCTGCTGCCATTACTCGAACAGGAAGCAGCGTTGCGCACAGTGCGCCGTGTCGCTTTACCAACTAGGCATAGGGTGTGTTCGCGCAAAGATGGTTCTACGCCGCTCTGTACTGTCTGTTACAGAACGGAATCAGGCGAAACGGCTAAGATTAACCCTCCAGCCAAAACTCCGAAACGAAAAAAAGTACATGGATGAACGTCACTTTGACATTACACAAACCAAAAGCCTTCTAATCTCTTAAGGCAAACGCGAAAAATCAGGCAATTTCATGCGAAATTAATTAAAAAGTCACCACCTGATTTCATATGTCGCGCTTAACATAAAAAAAGGAAAGAAATGGCATGAGGTCGTCATCGAGTCTCCGCTGGCCAAAGCGACCATATAACTGTATGGGAATCCGGCAGCGCGTCGTTTGCCACACAGTCAAAACATCGCCACCGCGCGCGATTGTTCTCTAAAAATGCGTTCGTCAAGTCAGTTCCCACCCGCATAAACCTTCCAATACGTCTGCGACTACGTTTGCATGTGGCATTATCGTAATTATTATTTTTAGAGTAATCTCATACATATTAGGCGCGCTAGATGGCATATCTCCTTCCTTTTTATCTATGACTCTAAAAAAATTGGCTTTACAGAGATATGGTCTAAACGTAAACCAGGTAATCCTATGCCTTATTTGAATCAAAAAAGCTGGATAACTTTTTGATAACACTACTTATATATGTTTCGCCCGCTCCATACATTTTAATATGTATTTTGAATAAAATGTACGGGGACGGCGATTGTTGGTTTGAGCCTTACAACCAAATGTAATCCACCCTTTTCGCTCCAGATGGGCCAAGGAACACCTGGTTAACGTTTAGACCATACCTCCTCTAACACACTACGAGCTCGGTACATGCAACGTATAATTTAGACTTGTGTTATTTTAAGGAAATTTATATGTATGTATATATGTATAATCGACCGATTATACATACATACATGTCACATTCCTTGGAAAAGGCGACGTACATGCGTGGTACGTAAAAGTATATACTTGTGTGATTTTTACTTGTGTGAAAAGTCATGAGGGGACGCAAGCGGCCGCGGGAAGAGTTCCGCTGGTATAGAGTATGAAATGTTGAGGTCAAGTTATTAGCACGATGCTTCACTGTGCGGCTCGTCTCGAAGCTACCTGGCCGCATTGACTTGAATGTTGCACCCACTGTAATGCATATGCCGCCTAGAAAAGGAAAGTGCAGAGGCGGAGAGTGCATTAGGAAGTGCAAGAAGGCGAGACAGGTTTAGAGAAGTCGCAGGGGAGCAATGCTACTGTTGTTACTCGAGTTATTAGACATTTTCCCAGAGGTCTCTCTGAGAGTTTTTTTGTCCGTGGGATAAAAACAATTGCAGTAAATTGCAGTAACGGAACAATGCAGTAATAATTAAAACGCAATGTAGTTGAAATATATTGAGAAGCACAGCTTGTATTATTTTTTATGCAAATATTGTGTATTAAAAAACCGGTCAAGTGCGAGTCGGACTCGCACACGAAGGGTTCCGTACCATCGTAAAAAATAAAACAAAAAAAATCACGTTTTTTGTATGGGAGCCCCCTTTAATTTTAATAATTTTTTTATCTTACCTATTTGTTGTTATAGCGGCAAAATAAATACATACTCTGTGAAAATTTCAGCTGTCTACATGTTACGGTTACTGTGATACAGCCCGGACGATACAGACGGACAGACGGACGGACGGACGGACGGACGGACGGACGGACGGACGGACGGACGGACAGCGGAGGCTTAGTAATAGGGTTCCGTTTTCACCCTTTGGGTACGGAACCCTAAAAAACATTTATTTTTAGTTCATTTGCTGCTGATTCCTAAAATTTGATACTATATTTGTATGATTATTTGTGGGTTGCAAATTACCGTCATCCCAATTTGATCGGTTATGTTGAGAAGGGCGGATGTCACCATCGTTGGTCAAACTGAGTTAAATATGACACAGCTTCATATTTATCTTCTCCTGAAGTGACACATCTCAGTGAGGAGATATGAAGGGTAAAATCTCTTAACTTCTTAACAGGGGAATTTTTTGCTAAACCTTTAAATATTAAGGTTGGTTGTAAGGGCCTCCTTTTAGAAATAACCGATTTCGATATGAGATTAAAGAGCCACATTTAATAATTATAATAATTGTATGTCTTGTGTGGATTATTGTTATTTGTCTGGTTATTGGTCTCGTTAACAACACCACGATATTCCAGAATTTAGAGACCTTACAATACAACTCCGAAGAGATATAGGGTCTCTCTCTATATATTACCGTCTCTAGCTGGAGCTTCACGGATCTTTGACCCTGCATAGCGCCATCCCGCCATTCGTCCATTCTACCAGCCGATCCTCTAGATCCTATATGTATAGCAGCATGGGGGGGTCCCTCAAACATGGTTTGGGGGATGGTTCTCCTCGGCCACCTCCCATGCGAGGTCCTGGCGTACGGAATACTAATCCGATTTTGAAATAATGCAAGAAATCAGTCTTCGACCTGTGACCTACGGATATCTACTTCATCACTCATTGCCTTCGGATCAGATGACCTTACCTAACATAACCTAACCTACATAACTTCTGAGGTACAGACAGTCAAAGATTTAAACGTTCTTTTTCTAATCGACACAATAATTTCTCTTCTACTATTTATCTACTACTGATTTTGCGTATTAATCCTATCATGTATGGCACTTTGGCTGCAATGATTGAGGTACCATCCGAACTTGCTCTTCAATCGGTCGAAGTCTTTTTGGTATCAGATAATGCCCGGTTTTAATGTCTACTGCATTAGTAATATTATTGTTTATCGATATAAGTCGCCTTAGTAATTTGAAGCTTATTTTCTAAATTCATAAGAAACAATCATAGAGATATCTCATTAATTTGAGCTGTTACATTCGCTTCGCACGAAAGTGCAAGCGAGTGCAGTCAATGCACTTCGATTCGCCGAACGTTTACTAGAAATTTCACAAACTCACATTCCTTGGCCGCTGTCCGCAAGTGCGCACGTATCGCACAGTTTCTATGTTTTTTTTTCATATGTGCATTAATTTCCAATAAAAAACAGAGCTCACGAACACCTTAAGGATACGTGAATAAATATCAAAAACGCGCAGTGGGTCGCTTCCGAATTGTGTCTAGACCAAATTCAAAATGAGGGTCGTCTCCAAGCTGAGTTTCACGCCGCTGGACAGCGAGACTGGCGAAGTTCTCGACAGACTGTTCGACAAGAAGAACTGCATGATCGAGATCAACCCCGGGAGGGTGATTCTGCCGTACCAGTACCAAGAGATAGGGCAGGACATCCTGGACCTGCCTGTTCTGGATACTGACGTTTGGATGTGCTCGTACCCTAGAACTGGTAAGTTGGTTTATTTTTATTTTTAGTCAGTCAGACAGTCAATCAGCGTGTTTGCGTCCACTGCTGGACGTACGCCTCTCCAATTTATCTCCAGCGATACGGAACCCACTGCTTTCTGCCGACGCACTTCATGTCGTCGTCCCACCTGGCGGGTGGTCTTCCCACACTTCGTTTTCCTGTCCATGGCCGCCAGTGCAGGACACGGTTACTCCAACGCATTCGTTGAATTATTCTAGTTGCTTTATAAAGGCGGAATCAGAACTGAAAACATAAAAACCCAACACAGAAAGAAAAAGAAAGTGCTGCAAAAACGGGGCGAGGATTTGAACCTATAACCTTTCGCATGAAAAGCAAGTCTGTGCACGGATTTCCAAGAAAGGCTTACTGGTAGGTGCATGCGGAATGTGTTGTTTGGTTTGGGCTGATATAATGACAGAATGTCATATCCAGTCAGAAATGAATGTAATTCAAGAAAAAGGAGAAAAAACCGACCAAGTGCAAGTCGGACTCGCACACGATGGGTTCCGTACCATCGTAAAAGATTTAAGAAGAGATATTTTTATTTTGCCTATTTGTGCACACTCCGTGTATTAGTGTGTGTACGGACAGAAGGACGGACGAACGGACAGACGGACAGCGGGGCCTTAGTAATAGGGTTCCGTTGGAACCCTTTGGGCACGAAACCCTAACATACTATGTGCACTGCGCAGGGTCGACGTGGGCGCAGGAGATGGTGTGGCTCATCGGGCACGACCTTGACTACGAGGGCGCGAAGGCTCTGCAACAGGTTTGACTATGATCCCTTTATTAAGATAGTCCTAACCCTATCAATTCCCCAAATAAATTGGAAAAAAGTTGTATGTGGTTAATTTTAGGTTTTTTTATGGAAAAATACGGACGTTATTAAAACGTCCGTTTAAATAACATACGGACATAGGATTCCACACGTTTCTATATTTTTGTATGGTACCTGACATGGATGGCTTATACAATCTAATGCCACAGAACTACCGTTAACCCAATATACCACATCCCCGAAGAAATTAGGTGTCTTGCCCGGACCTACCCTTTAAGAGCACAGCTAAATTGAAGTGGATGGAAAACACGGAAAATGTTTCATTGCCGATTCAACCCGACCCGGGTTAGGTTAGGTTAGGTTAGGTTAACCGCCTAGTAGGGGAAGGGGACCTACAGTTTTACATGGATTCCGAGCCATGGAACAACTCACATTTGTAACGAAATGCACTTATCCAACACAGAAACAGAACGAAAGTGATGCATGACCGGGGCGAGGATTTGAGCGTATATAACCCCTCGCATGAACAGCAACTCCTCTAGCCCATACACCACGAGCTCCCCGCTCCCTCAGATCCGCTGCCCCCTGGTGGAGCTGACCTGCATCATGGAGGAAGGTCACGCCGAGTGGCACGCGGAGTCCATCAAGGGCACGTCCGTGGACCTGGTCAAGTACAACTTGGCGCAGCCGCGCTACGTGAGGAGCCACCTGCCCTGGGAGCTGCTGCCCACGGACATGTCGCGCGAGGATGGCTCCGTTAAGCCGAAGGTATTGTATGAAGTTCGATAAGTCAAAATGTTGTTCGCCGTGCATGGATAAAAAAATATGAGACGTGTCGTGGGACACCTGTGGGAACGGTGTTCCTTACGCGATATATTATGTACTAGCGCAGACAGGGCACAGGCACAGATAACAGTTTTACAAAATTTTAAAACGTCAACTACTGGATGGATGGATAACAATGTGTAGAATATCAATGAGAAGAAAATGAAGAGTATCAAACAACAACTGGCGAATTGTCACGATTTCAAGACAGAGGCAACAGAGGCCACCAGAAAACAAAATCTCCTAATAATTTCTGCCACCCTGGTACTTCTGCCAAAATTTCAATCAAGATTTCATGATAGGAATTCATAGACCCTATAAATAAAACAAAAGCTAGTCACACAGACAGGGCCCAGCCACAGTTTACAGTGTTATATCATTTTAAAACATCTAACAATTTCTGGTCCACTCATGAAATTCTCACCGGTGACTCACACTCGTACTCATGAAACGACCGTCACGAGTCACGATGTCCCTTTCTAATTATTCGCGTTAGTGCGATGACACGAACATAACATTGTATGTCTGATTACGTCAGGCGAAAGCGTTTCATCTTCATCTGTGACTTACTCGCTTTCGCTTTGCTGAGTAGATAGGCTGTAGCCCTGGTAATTTCGTCAAAGTGACGCTGTCACTGTCTGTTTGACAGCAAAAGTGTCGAGGACACAATATTTCGTCTAGCCCTCATCCGCCAAAAGCGCGATGGGAACAAAGTTCCAAAAACTTATCTCTGCAAAGTTAATCACATTGAAATAGTTTTAAGCTGGGGTTGTGTAAAATAATGGGTTAGCCGGAACAGATTTCCTAGTGGTTTCAGTTTCTTATTTCCTCCCCTTTTTCCTCCTTTAGATGTATATTACACACTCGGATTCGTCTTTATTTTTTCTGTCGGTTCGATTACAAGAAACTTCGTCAGGTTGATTATTGTATTATATTGTTTTCATTGATACTTATAAACTAGTTTACAGTGATTGATTGCTACTGATCACAAAGAACATTATAAATACATTGGTGAAGATTCTGACATATTATTCTAAATTAATACGAATTATGATCTAACTTATTCAGGTGTAAAAAGCCAGCGTCATGTTTGATACAAGTGGTAATAGACTAAAAAGTATGTTTGCTTTGGAAAATAGACATGTTTAGCCATGCCACGTTAATCCGAAGATTATGGAGAACCCTGGTCAAATAGTATGTTATTTGTTTTCTATTACAAACTCAATTTCAATTCATTTATTTAAACTTTTTGGTAGTCAAACTACACCAAGTTACGTCACAAAGATCCGCGGATTCGATTAACCCAGTAAAGAAGAACCCGCAAAGAAACTTCACGGGTTTACATAACATATTTTTCCGTCCACAATTATGAAACACATACTTAGATCTAAATGCACTTGTGACTGAGGTAAAGCAACACTGGCCACGGTCGAGTTCTGTATGGGTGACTGTTCGACCGTTAAGGCCGGCCGTGATGCGTTGTATTCCACATCTCTTTTTTACTTGGAACAAAAACAGTCCGTATTTTTTATTTGTCTCAATGAAGCCGTGAAATTTAACGAAGGTACTGGCATGACACCTAGTTCTCACGTGGCTGTAGTAGAATTCTTTATATTAGGTGTTTACGAATTCCATAAAAAACATTGATTTTGATTTTGAACCGCTAAAACCGTTTTCTTCTCAATGCCCAAAATAAATAATTAGTAATATGCAACGGATAAGTTTGTTACCGAAAACATTATAAAACTCTATACGCTTCGAATGCATTGATATGCAACGATCGCAATAAAAAATGCGTATTTACCTATGGCGGAAAACACTTCTATATTTACCTAGCTGCAGGCATTGCCGTATACTATATTACTACGTAAGGACAGGAATAGTCCATACAAAATAAATGGAGCCACAAAAGTGGCCAGACAGCCGCTTGCTATCGTCATACGGGTGTGCGTCGTCGCCTCTGGCTAATAATGCTCCCCAAAATGCAGAATAGAGTCGTAAAACGCAAAGAAAGACGTAATATCAGAATACCGCAACAAGCGACAGAATTGTATGAAAGGCCAATCCTTACCTTTAACGTATAGCAGGCTTAATTCTACGCGATAGTGGATACAAAAAAATACTAGCGACTAAATATTTTATAAGTGCGATGGTGCATTATTGTCTGAACAAATATATAACATGATCGTCAACTGTTTCATAGAATGCACGAATCGTATATGCAGCATGGAGGTGAGGTCACCTTCATGATGTGCAGTGGAATCTTTGGAAGGACATATCGGATTATCCGTATAAGGCGTATCCAGTGATTTCAATAAGTATAAAAGGCGTTTTATTAAAACACCGCCAAATAGCTGAAGAAATCAAACATAAAACAAAGGTTGATGCCATATTAAAGAAAGACAGTTGACATGGAGATGGACAGGACACATGACAAGAGATGGTAGAACAAAATGGACACAAATTGTAATGGTGTGGCAACTGCGAGACGGAAAAAGAAGAAGAAGCAGACAACATAGAGGTGATAAATTTAGAAGACAAGTTCAAAGATTGGCATATGATAAAAACAATATTGGGGGAGCGAAGGCCAGGAATTATTGGAAGTGGATGAAAGAGGCCTATGTGTCCTTATCTTAATTGAATTAATCCTAATTTATTAGGTCATTTTCGAATTTGAATATAACCTAAAACTTTACGTTCTAATAAAGTTAAAAAAGCAACCCCAATTAAAACACCAATAATTGAAATTAATATTCCTAAAAAAATAAGCAAATAATCATATAAAATCATTTACTATTAATATAGTAAATAATATATAAATGAATTCTAAATTCAATGCATTTTGTCTGCCAAAATAGTTAATCATGTTAAAAATACTCAAAAATTAAAAATTATTTCAATTATTTGATGCTTTCGTACTAAAAAAAAATATTTTTAAGAAGATAGAAACCAACCTGGCACCATGGAGGCACTCACCTCCATGCCTGGCACCGGTTTGAACTCAAATCATGTAAGATTTTAATGAACGAACAAATAAAAAAATAACTGCTGCTGACTAGTTAACAAACTGAGAAGACAATCCTAAAAATACTTTATTATTATCGAATCGGCAAGGTAGCCGTAGTAGCCCATACCAGCCAGGCGGCGCGGGCCAGTGAGGCGTGAAGGCTGAACGCGGAACCGAACAAAAAACGAAGAAAAACTCGGAACTGTTTCGACACTTCCCCGGAAATAATACCGGTGCGTTGACCACAAACGTTTGCTTGGAGTTCCAATCATTATTTTCCCTTGTTACCGAAAAAATTTTTCTAAAGATTATCTGGTAATAATTCAGATTTGATAATGATGTTAATATATGTATTGTCATGGTGTTACATCGGACATAGCGTACGATTAAGATCTCTAGTCGTATGGACATCGACCAAGGAGTAAAAGGGAATTAGGTTTTTTTCTCTTTTCAGTATAACGACTTGAAGATACGCGATCGTACCTGGTCTATGTATGTACACCGCTTCAAACAAATAAAAATAAGTTGCTAAAGTTTAAGTTTATAACAATTGATAAGGCTCTACTAACTCATAAGTTTATTCACAATTCAAAACCTTAAATAATTTAATCTACTTACTCACCATAGATAAATGTAGCGAATTATTTTATCACCATTACATGTTAATCAGAATATGGTTCGTACTTACTGTAAGGACACTATAAACTTCAGAATGTTGTCTGCGTATGACTCCCCCGACCTAATTTATCTTTATCCTTAGGTGATTTACACATCACGCAATCCGAAGGACATGGTAGTTTCCTACTACCACTACTGCAGCCTGGTGCACAACCTGAAGGGAAGCTTCGAGGAGTTCTGCGAGCTGTTCATCCAAGACCGAGCTCCTGTGGGACCCGTTTGGAACCACATCTTTGGTAACTATTCCTTCTATCATAATGCTTATCCAGAACGCAATTATTTCTATAATAGATTATTTCAGTGTCCAAAAATTATTATGTTTAGTATAATTTTAAGCTAGTCAGAGTTATTGTATATATGTATTGTCCAATGAGCAGCGAACATCGTCAGGATTCCGGTACAAATTCATCTAAGAGACTTCAGTAACAATGTCTTCGTAAATTTATAATGTAATGCAATCATATGCGGCAGAGCAAGGAAACAACGAACAAAAATTAAACGTAGATATGAAACTGAGGAACATAGGAAATGTTACAAAGATAGCTACTGCTTTTCCATATAATGTGTTCTATAATCGACCGTGAAGCAAGGATACATTAATTTAAGAAATAGTCTTGTTTCTGAATATACACTAAAAGAACTACTTTATGAATATACTGCAAGGCTGGATCCGAACCAGCAAAACATACCATTATTTCGTCACCTGCTTTATACTCATAATTTGTAATTCTCCTACCACATAGGAATATCACATTCCTTGGAAAAGGCGACGTACTTGCTTAGCACGAATTTACTTATAGATACTGCTCATTCAACTGTCTTACCCTTAACATAAACATATGTTCTATTATATGATTTGATATTACCGTGGTTAACACTCATTTTAAGGTTTGTGGAAAACGGCTTACTCACGGTGTGTCGATGTTCTGTTGCTTACCAGTTTCCCAATCGATAATTAATTTAGTTACGAACACACCGAATTAATTTCCAGGTTTCTGGAACCGCCGAGACGACGACAACCTTCTCTTCATCAAATTCGAGGAGATGAAGCGAGATCTACCTGCGGTGGTGCGCAGAACTGCCGCCTTCCTGGGAAAGACGATCACAAACGATGAAGTGGACAAGCTGTGCGACCACCTCTCCTTCAACAGAATGAAGGTCAACAAAGCTGTGAACCTGGAGCCGATCATAGAGAGGACATACGGGAAGAGCTACCTGGAGCAGACGAAGCTGAGGTTCATTAGGAAGGGGGAGATTGGCGACTGGAAGAATTACATGTCGGAAGATCTCTCGCGGAGGTTCGATCAGTGGGCGGCGACACATTTGAAGGGAACTGGACTGAGCTTTGATTGATGAATTATTGAAGATATTTATTTCAAACTAAAAATAAGTTGCTGTTTTAATATATTTACGGGAAAAAAATGCATGCAACACACGTAGAAGTATATTTTTTGATGATAATTTTAATGATTGCTTATTTCGATATTATGTAAAAATATTCTTTTTAATTACATGCTCTATTACGAAATGTCAAATCATGTTTCAATATATTAGTTTTAAAAACGTATAAATTGAGTAATTTTACTCTAATAAAAAAAATTATTTTCATTTAAAATGTTCACGCCTTGACTTATTTCTGCTTCAATGCTTTTCTCAATTCCCATGAGAATTCCCATCCCAGCGATCAATTCCCATTTTATTTAGTTAGTAAAAATCGACTTTGTTAAATCCTTCGTATGCAAACAAAGTGTAAACTCTAATTTGGTTACTTCTTAACCAGTATGGCAATGATTTCTTGTTGCCACTGGAGCAGTGCATTGCTTACGGTGACGCTTGGTTCGGGTTACCTCTTGCCCTAAAACATGATCGAGAGAAGTTATGCTCGTGAACTGGTGCTGTTTGCGGGCATTGTATTTGAAAATAAACTGATATTTGCAATGATTGATATTTGTCATGAACTGTTGCATACAGCAGATGTTTCTGTTAAAATAAAATACGCTTTTGTAAATTAAGACTAAGTGGACGTTGAAAAAAATACAGCGGAGCTTCTTGCCAGTTCTTCTTCGCTGTGTTTTGTTTTGCTGAACTAGCTAATGGTAATGTTAAAATATGACAAATCTGAGTGCAGTGTACATCTATGGATGTTGAATAAACAATACAAAAAATCCGTATGAGGGTATCTTGACTACCAAGAAAGCAGTATGCTTGAAAGCAGCGTTATAAACTGTGAATCAAAGCAATGTATCAATCAATGATACTCGTAGTAAGTAATAGTAATCGAAGTACAGTCAAATCGAAGAAAACATCTTTAACGTTATTAAATCAAGAAAGTTAATCTCATAAACCTATAAACGTACGTAGGTCCACTATATGTTTCAGGATAGATAGTAGAAACGTCGGGAATATAAAGAATTCGAAAAAAAATCCTCATTACTCAAATCGATATTTCAATGTTTTTTTCACGGTCCCAATACATTTAGTTGAAGTCACGTGAATGATTTGTATGAGGACCGTGCAAAAAATATTGGAATTTCGATTTGAGTGATAATTATTTTTCCTTCTAATGTTGAGTACTTCAGATTGAGAAAGTACTATAATATACTACTTTCTTTACTCCACTTGACTGAAAGATTCCTGATTCCTGAACACGAAATTTCAAGAATAGGCCTACTGGTCTTGGCACGTTCTCCTAGACCCCACGGATACTATAACTACTCAATTTCTCTCTGTAACTCTGTCATCATCGTCATTGATTCGTTCCTGGGGTAAGCCATATTATATGCCGCGCTTAAAATAAAAAAAATCTAACATCTCAATATAGCTACCCTTTTCAATTCCTTGACTATATTTATTCATTTGGTTTTGTTGAGAGTTTTGCTATACAAATGTTGTTAGAACATAAAAACATACATAAAACGTAAATTATCTTAAAAACTAATTTGTTTATGTATTGTAATGCAACTAAAGATCAGGTTTAATCACTCTCTTGCCTGTTCATCTGGTGAGTTATCTACCATGGGAACCCGTTGTAGGCACTCAGTTCAGGCTTCGCAAGTCGTAATACTCCAGTGCTCGCCCTGCATCGCGAATCAGTCAGAGCGCACGTGCCTCTTGAAAAAACAGCGCTTCAAGCTTCAAGAACCTATAAAGCACAGTCACACTTTATTGTTATCCCAGTGTTCGACAAATCGCGGATAATGGCATTCCCTTTGCGAAATTTAAGTCATTAACGTTTTGTTTTCAAACAACAGGTGTTTATAGCTTGTGTAGTGATTTAATAAAACGAAAGTTACAATAGGTAAGCATCATTCAATTTCAAGAATCATTTCGCAATGATGCGGCAGCTACTGCTGATATACCGTAATATATTGTACTTTATAATCAACAATTCTCACCAGATCTTACTTGTGGGGCTAGTTCACAAGAACGAGTAAGATAAAATGAAAAATCAGAAAAAGTAAACAAAACAATGTGACTTGTGCAACACTTCCAGGTGTTAACAGGTATTCCGAAGGATATTTGGAGCAGTTACTAATGTTTTCAAACAAAACTCCAAACACAACATTCTCCCGTGCGATGCTTATAGTTTCAACGTCATCGCATGGATGGTTGATGATGACTTCACACTTCCGAGGTTTTGCCTTCGCGACAACTTAACTACAACATTAATTCCTATAATACTGCGTTTTTTTTTTTCGTTTTAATCCGTTAGCTGCACACACACTCTAGGAATCGTCATGTTTTTAAAGACTGTTGTATTACCATTGATGAAGAAAAACCGACAAGAAAGTTCGCAGGCAGTCAAAATACAAATATATATTTACTCTTATAGCTATAAAAATAAAATATAACATTACCCTTATCCCTTGAATGTTATTAAGGCCCTGGGACTAGCCAAATCGCAAAGTTAGACGAGGCACCCCAAGTTAACTAACTAAGTCTGACGATTATAAGTGTCATTCTTACAATATATGATTCCTTGTCTAGGAATCAACCTATTTTCGTTACTGTATATTTCCTTTTTCTATACAAAAAACATTGCGGAAACGGTGTCTATTTCCAAACTTTTTTGACTAAATGTAGAAATCTAAAAGCAAATGGATTTTTTTGTTTATGCATATATGCTGTATTTGCTTATATCTAGAAATCGAATTACTTTCAGATTTCTAATGAGAAAAATCAACATTTTTATTTTTATTATTATTTAAATAAATGATGGAATCAAAAAATATTAACAATCCATTATCAGTCTGGAGTTCTATTTGGATTTGCTGAAGCCTTTTTACTACATATTATTACATTGTTTAAAAAGTGCATTTGTATGGCGCGAGTAGTTGGCTAGTTTGAGAGCAACCTCAACAGTTTTTTTTATGTAACTGGACACGGATGGCTAATACTAAGACTGACCGTCAGATATTAGTCTAAGACACCACATGGAAACTAGGTACCACGCCAGAACCTTTCTTATATTACTCGGCTACATTGAACTGGATGGAAAAAACCGGACAATGTTCATTGCCGCTTCGATAATTGTTTATTCGATGCGATGGTACAAACCCGGGCGGGATTAACCCTACCACCTGGTAAGTAAGTTTTACGTGTAATCCGAAGCAAGGCCAGCCTCAGCGGTTGACAATGGTTACCCATCCAAAACCCTAACCGCGCTCAGTGCTTCACCAAGAATATCGAATCGCAAGCCGTCTCGCCACTGGGCTACCGAGGCTGGTATGAATATGATTTCTGTATGAGATCCTGACCGACACCTAGAACAAAGTCGGGTGCACACATGCCTCGTCACTTTTGATACGAAATTTAATATTTTTGGCTCCAAGTGAACCAAATAAGATTAGCTTCTGGACATTAACTCCGTCAAAATCCTATATTTACAAAACCCAGTGAAACAAGATGTCGGAACAACGCCACCTCCCCGACGACGAGCTGAAAGATTTGCTTCAGAATACATTCACGAGCTCGTTCAGGAGCGGCTACGTGCGCGTGGAGGGCTGCACGCTGCCCGAGTACTTCATGGAGTTTGCGGATCGCCTCCGAGAGATGGCGGTCCGGGAGGGGGATGTGTTCGTGTGTAGTTTTCCGAAATGTGGTGAGTTTTCATATTAATTTAAGGTCGAACAAGCGGTACATATTTCTAAAATGGAGAGAATATTTTTTAAGTAAATATACTTTTTCATACTAAGCATGTGTCAAAGCTCGAAACATATGGGACACGTTTTTAATTTTTAAAAAATGCTCTTTTCGTTACTGAATGACTAATCGCTCTCACATCCTGGCTGCATCTATATAGGGCCCGGTGCATGGATGGAACATTATCCGTCTGCCCATTTAGTCAAACTTTTTAACAGCTGCACTTTTCCTTTTGCCTTGCTGGCTCAACCGGCACACAGTTCTGAATAAAAAAACTTTTCTGGGAAAACATCCCCAACGTTTGGGAACTCCCGCGAATTTTCAAAAATGAATGCAACGACGTTATAATGCCCGACGTGATGATGTTTTTGTAAGACCTATAATTGCGTGAAAACCCAGCTTAAGAAAAATAAATGGGTCCTGATATAGACGGGTTTTGCTGCCGCAAATTTGCTGTCTTTCGGTTTGGCGGCAAAGACTCTCTTGGCCAGTGGAGCCATATTGTTTTTGGATAGCAGCTAAAACGGTTTACGGTGTTCCCGGAGCTGGAGCATATACGCATATACTAAAGACTGTAACACTTTAGCGGCATGAAAATGACGGGTCGCTAGGCCAGAGTGAAACACCTGTGTTCTGAGCTGGTAGTCTGAGTTCTCACCTAAATTGGCGTTACGGCAAACCGATCGACTGGCGTTTTCAAATGAATGGAGAAATTGAAGAGCGCGCGCAGCGGGCGTTAAGCGAACTAACATTTGCGAGTCCGAGCTTGATTTGACAGCTTACTCAACGTTGCCGTAAATACGTCGACGTTGCCGTTTACGTCCACTCCGCGTTTTCATACAAATCGGAAGTCCACGTTTGACTTTGACAGCTTGCAGAAGTAAAACCACAGAATATCTAGTTAAAACTTGTATGGAGTTTGGAGAAAACACCAGTCGATCGGTTTGCCGTAAACGCCAATTTAGGTGAGAACTCAGACTACTAGCTCTGGTCGATGCTCGTATATTGGCGTGCGCGCGCGGCGCACGTAAAGAAACATAGCTGACGACGCAGCAGTCAGGTTACACATAATGTAGCTTACGCTACAACACCATCCGAATTGCGGTTGCACCGAGGGGTCACTCACTCAAGGAATCTGGTGTACAATCGTTTGGGAATCTCAAGAATCTTAGGTGGGAGTCCGAGGAATCTGGTGGGAGTCCGGAGAATCTCGGAAATCTTATGTAATCCCGAGTAATCCTAAAGAATCTGGAAATCCCAAGGAAATCATTGGGAATCCTATCAAATTCATGGAAATCTCGGGTAATCTTAGGCGGAGTCCGAGGAATCCGATGGGAGTCCGAGGAATCTGGAAATCTTATGTAATCCCGAGTAATCCTAAGGAATCTGAGAATACCAAGGAAATCATTGGGAATCCTTTCAAATTAATGGAAATCTCGAGTAATCCTGGGCGGGAGTCCGAGGAATAGGAAAATCTTGGGTAGTCTCGAGTACTCCCAGGGAGTGTAGGAATCCTAAGCGAATCATTGGCAATCCGATCAAAGTCTTTGTAATCTCAGATAATCTTGTCGGGGTCGGACTAAACCGGTTGTATGCTTAGTCCGGTGCAATTCTAGTACAGTACGTAAGTTTTGACAGGTTAGTTCTGAATAAGACTGTAAAGGTTTTTAAAATAAGAGTACCTTATCTCGAGTACGTGAAATATTTACTAGGTTTTTAAATATAGACTTTTATAACGGCCCAGGCAAAGAAATAATCAACTTTGACCTAATGATGGCTGAGATACTAAGGGATTTCGAAAGATCGGAGTACCTCATCGTGAAGTTGAGTATGTCAAATATGTATTATGGCTTCAAAAATGGTATTGCATAATGCATCAGGCAAAAAAAAAAACAGGGCTGACCTAATGATCGCTGAGATAATACGGGATCTAATCTAACAATGATAGCGCGGCCGTGGGCGCGGCCGCCAGTTTGCGAAGAAATCACGCACACGTGTGCGCACGAGTGTGCGCAGCGCGCACCCCGCGTGTGCCCGACGACACAATTCCAAAACATATTCAGCCGTATTCAGAGTAAACCTGTCAAAATTTAGTACGGGATAAGCACCGGATTAACCAAACAAAAACCGGTTTAGTCCGACCTTAATACGCGTACTAAGCGAATAGAAGGTTATCATGCGTATAGTACTTTTTAGGGTTCCGTACCGAAAGGGTGAAAATGGAACCCTATTACTAAGCCTCAGCTGTCCGTCCGTCCGTCCGTCTGTCACAAAGCTGTTACTCATGAACCGTAATAAGTACGTAGCTGAAATTTTCACAGAGTGAGTATTTAATTTGCCGCTATAACAACAAATAAGTAAAATTTAAAGATAATAAAAAAATACAAATAATATGATTTTTTGGTGTTAAATCATTTACGATGGTACGGAACCCTTTGTGTGCGAGTCCGACTCGCACTTGGCCGGTTTGTTTACTGTGTTTATTGTATGTATTTTGATTAAATAATTAGATGATTGTAGGTATGTTGTGAACCGAGCTCGGGGCGGACTAACTTTACTACGCGTATTAAGGTCGAAGTAAACCGGTTTTTGTATGGTTAGTCCGGTGCTAATCTCGTACCAAGTTTTTACAGGTTCACAGTGAATACGACTGCAAGGGATTTCGAAAAAGAAGAGTACCTACCTAATCGCGAAGTTTTCTACGTGAAATATTTGCTAAGGTTTAAAATATAGCCTTTTATAATGACCCAGGCAAAAAAAAAATCAACCCTGGCCTAATGATGGCTGAGATTCTAAGAGATTTCGAAAGAGCGGAGCACCTCATCTTGAAATTTAGCATGTGAAATATGTACTGTGGATTCAAAAATGGAAAATGGTATTGTATAATGCCTCAGGGAAAGAAAAAATCAGCGCTGATCTAAAGATCGCTGAGATAATATGGGATCTAATTTAACCGGATTCCGCCTGGGTGAATATGTCCAAAACGTATAGCGCACCAACGCGCACCGGCCGGCCACGGCGCGGGGGCTCCCCGCCCGCCGCGCGTTGCCGTCTCCTGCGGGCGCCGCTCGCCCCCGCCGCCCGTGCCCGCGCTGTTGCCGCCTCGCGCGGACGCCGCGCCCGTGCCGACCCCCGCCGCCAGCCGCGCCGCCCGCCTGTCTGCGATGACGTCACGGACACGTGCTGCGCGCAACGCGCAATTATAAGTCTTTATGAATCGTTGGTGGTCACTAAGAATCTTTAGAATCCCGAAATCATTGGAATGTACCAAAAATGTGTTAGTAGTCCTTAAAAATCCAGGTAATCTTTGGTAGTCTCTAGGAATCTTTGGTAGTCCTCAGAAATCTTACGAAATCCCAGTATATTTGAAATCTCCAAGAATCTTTGGTAGTCTTTGGAAATCTTTAGGAATCTCCAGGAATCTTTGGAAATCTTTAGGAATCTCTAAGAATCTTTGGTAGTCTTTGGAAATCTTTAGGAATCTCTAAGAATCTTTGGTAGTCTTTGGAAATCTTTAGGAATCTAGAAATCCCAAGGAAATCTTGACTACTGGGAATCTGGTGTACACTTTTTGCTCGAGTGACTAACCCCTCGGGTTGCACTACGAGTCGGCGCTAAGGTTTTTCATCCATTTATTTGCATCTGTGGAGCTAGTGTCGATCCATTCGGACATCACGGATTATCATGCCAAATAAGCGCTGGCCGTCTGTCTCGATATATCAGTTTAAATCATCTCATTAAGGTGGCCCAACCCGCTCATCTCCCCATACAAAAGGGGAAAGAAGATCACGCCCATATTTCTTGACAGAGATCCAAAATTTCATTAAAAATAGCTTTATTTGATCGAACTAGATGTCTGATGACCATTAGCATTGTAAAATTGTGTTTGGGGTCTAAGTTATAAGGTCCGAAAGTTCGAATTTTTCGCGCGTTTTATACAATAACTTTGGAGGTGGATTACGCAATGATAAAGTAAGAACATCGTAAAAAGATTAGTCATCAGACATAGCTTATTTAATCAATATTTATGATCTATTTGGTTTTTGTTAGATTTTTGACTACAGCGGTCGTGGTTTACTTTTAGCTATAAGTCGTTTTGAAATTAAAATTTTCGTAAATCTTACCAAATCATGCACTATGCACATTGTCTTTTTTGTGGACATGTTGCATCTTCCTCATCACGGAGCCTGTCTTGTTCTTTGAAACAGAGAAGGTCCCATGCGCAACAGCACGGTTTTGCACCGTGCCCGCAAATGAGTTAGGCCCGCCGGGTTTGGCGACCTTAAAAAAACTTTGTCTTCGGCTTATTTTCCATGCTTGCTTGAGCCACCGGGTCTCTTTCGGGACGATGGTAAACGACCTGGTGGCATGATCCTAATACCTTGGTGGAAAGGTAAAGCACTAGTATGGGACGCAACTTGCGCAGATATCTTTGCGCCGACCCACCATAAGAACATCTCCACTACTCCACTCCACGTGCTCAAAACAACAAGCACAGAAGACACACTGACCTGGCGGACCGCTTTGAATTTCGAGCCTTTGCCGTAGAGACACTTGGTGGCTGGTCACCCGATGCCAAAGACATGGCTAATACAATTTGCAAAATCGTTATTGAAAAATCGGGCGATCAGCGCGCCAAGTCTTTCTTCGTACAGCGTGTTGGGCTTGAAAATCAAAGACGAAATGCAGCCAGCGTGTTAGGGAATGTGGCGAAATCAGCCGGTCTGGAGGAATTATTTTAATTAGTTTAACTTCCTTACTTTATTTTGTTTAATGATTATTTTAGTATTGAGTCAGTTTATTGTAATGAAATAGTTCTTAAATGTGTATTAAAATATTCAATGTTGAATTAAAAAATATATATAAGTTCCTAAAATATTTCGTGTAATTTAATCATTTTTATATTTTTAGGAACGACATGGCTGCAAGAAATGTTCTGGTGTATTGCCAATGACGTAAATTTAAAAGAGGCCAAAAACATACCTCTACAAGAAAGGTTTCCGTTTCTGGAGTAAGTATGGCCCCTTATTACACCATATTGGTTCACCCTTGTGAGTATGAAGATAATGTCATAGCATGACTCATTTTGCGATCTTATACTGGCATATATTTTGCAGCCAAAGAAAAGTAAAAAAAGTTTTATATATTTCGCATAGTAAGTAATAAAGTAGTAACAGAAAAAGAAAAACCAAAAAACGGTTATTTGCACATAATTACAAACACGCTAACAGAGCAATAAGACTTTTCTGTAGCATTTGATTTCACACCTGAATCACTTGTGTGTGATGTACTTAGATTGACTAGGTGGTCAGGTTAGTTGAGGTTCAGTGAGCTTCATTATCATGTCAATATTCACTCATCAAGTATGCACGTATTCAATCAGTTTATCCTATATAGTTTCGTTCTAGGATTCTAATGAGTGATTTTCTTCTGATGAATAGTAACGTGAAGTGAATTAATGTAGCAATGCCGTTGGGAATAAGCCAGAGGCAATTCTAAAGAAAACTATAGCACTTTTGTTAATAGATTTTTAGCGGACTTTGTCCATTACAAGAATTCTGACGCTCCAACTTGCAGACACAGCTCGCTCTTTGACTACCGCGAGCTGCTCAAGACCCGTCCAGACGTTCAGTTCCCGGAGTTCGTGCTGGACTCAGTGGGCCACGTCGACAGCCTTCAAGGAGCCAGGTTCATCAAGACTCACCTCCCGCTGCAGCTACTACCCCAGGCGCTGCGCGATAGCACGCAGAAGGCGAAGGTTTGTCTATGTATCCGTGTTCGAAACTATTGATTGACAACGCACTTTACAGTACAGTAAAGTATATATCAGGATTATAAGACAATAGTTTGAGTTTCAGCGTTGCAATGAAATTTTGAAAATAATCTGAAAACGTTTTTGGTCGTGACATTCGTCGGAAGCAAGTTTCGAACCTCCCTCCTTTGGATTGTCCTGATTATGAATCCTGTTTCCGAAGAATGTCACGACCAAAAACATGTTGAGATGATTTTCGTTTCAAAATCGACAGAAACTAAAATTAATGAGATAACGGTAATGTCGTATCCATTGATAACATAAAATTATGAGACAATAGTTGCCATGCGCCGTTCAATTAGCTCGTTGACGCGTATGGCGGCGGGCCTTTTCTTTGTTCTGTGGCGGGGGTCTATTTTCCGGGATATCGAGTAAGGTAGGACGAGAGTGGCGTGGTGGCGGTTCTTGCTCTCAGCTGAATATCAGCAGCTTAATAAGCCAGTTCGCTTACGAATTCGGGACGCACAACGTGGAATGTTATCTGTGTAATGTATTGTCTGTCACTTATTTCTCTAGTCGACTCGTTTCGTGAGAACAGCCAGCGCTTTGAATAGAAAGACAAAAAAAATATTATTCAAGCTTTACCATCACAGACCTCCCGTTTCAATACTTCAATCAATACGATTGTTCAAAGCGTTTCAAATTAATGCGAAAGCTCAAAGTTGTTCTGGTTGTAGATAATATACGTGAGCCGAGACCCCCGCGACTGCTGCATCTCGTACTTCCACCACAGCCGACTCCTGGAGGGGTACACTGGCGACTTCCAGACGTTCCTCAAGTTGTTCCTCAACGGACGAGGTACTACAGTCTGCTCTCGTGATCTGTTGCATTCTCACATAGCACAATAACTAACTGGAAAAGGATTTGATGAATGAAATAATATAAATAATAAATAATTTCATACTGCTTCTGAAAATGGCAATTTGTTTACTGTTTTAACAAGCAGTATTTTATTTGTGATGAACCAATTTTTATTTTATTTCGTATACTTATTATATTCAATATTTCAATCCCTGATTCATAACTGCCTGGTGAAGAAAGTTAAGATTCTGTTTAGTATTCTACAACTATCGATAATACATCTATGATTAATATTATAGTGTTCTTATTATTTTAGATCTCTCTTCGTTCTTCGTCAGGCAAAAAATAAGGACGGGTTTATTTTAATTTTAAAGCTATTGGAATAACCATTTGAATAAACACCACTATCTCTTCTTCAATTTACTTTTTACCCGTTTTGGCAATTTCTTACTTTCTTCTCTGTTTGTTGTGTTCTACTTTTTGTTTTTGTAACCCACGCTAAATTATTAATGTAATAATCATGTTGCAGTGTGCTTTGGGCCTTTCTGGGATCATGTGCTCGGATACTGGAAAATCCGTCACCAGCCAAACGTTCTCTTCATAACCTATGAAGCTATGAAGACAGACTTGGGCTCAGTCATTCAGAAAGTTGCCAAGTTTCTCGACAAGACTTTAACGGACGAACAGACTGAAACCTTAAAAGACCACCTGAGTTTCGAAAGTATGAGAAACAACAAGGCAGTAAACTATGAAGCCGTCACGGAGATCAACAGAAAGTATGGGCTGATACAAGAGGATGGGGTGTTCATGCGGTCCGGAAAGTGTGGTGAATTCCTCAAGGCCATGACCAAGAATGAAATAGACATCGTCAACGAATGGTGCCAACATAACTTGGAAGACACTGATTATAAACTTTCCACATTCTAAGATCGATAACATGGAGCTGTTGGATTGTACTGGTTTCTGTAATAGATAGATAAAAAAACATTCATGTGAATTTTAGCAGAGAGCAGTGGACCGTTATCCGAAGGTCTCAGCTTCCAATCCTCCTTGGGATCAATATGCAATGTGCAAACAAAACCAAATATTTGTTCATCATTTTAAAGATAATGTTTACGATTCTTCAAAGCACATGACGCTGTTCGACCTCAAATTAATGAGTAATCCAAAATGGAATTCGATAATGTATTACAATAAATAAAATAAATATTATGTGCACATATTTTTACACAAAAAACCTCCACATTGTGTATTTTACTACTCTTTCTCACCGCGCAAGACCCACCCTTACAGTCTGAGGTGTACCCACCCAACTCTTGACACGTGTCTTCGTGAGACACCACAATCACGCAAAAGGAAATAAAATAGTAGTGTTTATCAGAGTTCAAAATTTAACGTAAGAGCATAGCAGAAAAAGGAACACTGTATATACGTACATATAAATAATAAGTCGAAGTTGAAAATCGAAACAAATATCCTAAGAAAGATGGTAGTTTCTAATAATAAAGTGATAATCTAGATTTAACCCTGGATTTATTGTAAATATAATTATTAATTTAAAAAATATTTGTATATAAACCTTCCTCCGTGATCGAAACTAATGTGAGTAATATCAATACACCAACATTTTTTGGGGCCCGGTTCCATACCGTGAAGAGAAAAAGACAACAAATGCACGTGTGAATTTTGATATAAGAATAACTACAAGTAAACTAACGTATAAGAAAATATGTTTTCCTATCTGGAAACGTGCTGTGGTTTTAGTCCCCTGTCTGAACGAATTAATTTAAATAATTCTAAGCTACAATAATTCCCGATTATTCGTATCACCTATTATTTTATTCTATTTTAATTGAAGATTCCTATTCCAAAAAAATATTATTGATCAGCAGGCTAGCATCACTATTTAGTGCTGGATTATGAACTAGGATTTCTCAAGTAAACTGAAAATCAAATAAAAACATAATATCCTAAACCACTGCGGCACAGCCGCACTCGAGGGGTTAGTCACTCGAGCAAAAAGTGTACACCAGATTCCCAGTAGTCAAGATTTCCTTGGGATTTCTAGATTCCTAAAGATTTCCAAAGACTACCAAAGATTCTTAGAGATTCCTAAAGATTTCGAAAGATTCCTGGAGATTCCTAAAGATTTCCAAAGACTACCAAAGATTCTTAGAGATTCCTAAAGATTTCCAAAGATTCCTGGAGATTCCTAAAGATTTCCAAAGACTACCAAAGATTCTTGGAGATTTCAAATATACTGGGATTTCGTAAGATTTCTGAGGACTACCAAAGATTCCTAGAGACTACCAAAGATTACCTGGATTTTTAAGGACTACCAACACATTTTTGGTACATTCCAATGATTTCGGGATTTCTAAAGATTCTTAGTGACCACCAACGATTCATAGAGACTTATAATTGCGCGTTGCGCGCAGCACGTGTCCGTGACGTCATCGCAGACAGGCGGGCGGCGCGGCCGGCGGCGGGGGTCGGCACGGGCGCGGCGTCCGCGCGAGGCGGCAACAGCGCGGGCGCGGGCGGCGGGGGCGAGCGGCGCCCGCAGGAGACGGCAACGGCGCGGCGGGCGGGGAGCCCCCGCGCCGTGGCCGTGCGATATTCGTTTTGGACATATTTACCCAGGCGGAATCCGGTTAAATTAGATCCCATATTATCTCAGCGATCTTTAGATCAGCGCTGATTTTTTCTTTCCCTGAGGCATTATACAATACCATTTTTGAATCCACAGTACATATTTCACATACTAAATTTCAAGATGAGGTACTCCGCTCTTTCGAAATCTCTTAGAATCTCAGCCATCATTAGGTCAGGGTTGATTTTTTTTTTGCTTGGGTCATTATAAAAGGCTATATTTGAAACCTTAGCAAATATTTCACGTAGAAAACTTCGCGATTAGGTAGGTACTCTTCTTTTTCGAAATCCCTTGCAGTCGTATTCACTGTGAACCTGTAAAAACTTGGTACGAGATTAGCACCGGACTAACCATACAAAAACCGGTTTACTTCGACCTTAATACGCGTAGTAAAGTTAGTCCGCCCCGAGCTCGGTTCACAACATACCTACAATCATCTAATTATTTAATCAAAATACATACAATAAACACAGTAAACAAACCGGCCAAGTGCGAGTCGGACTCGCACACAAAGGGTTCCGTACCATCGTAAATGATTTAACACCAAAAATCATATTATTTGTATTTTTTTATTATCTTTAAATTTTACTTATTTGTTGTTATAGCGGCAAATTAAATACTCACTCTGTGAAAATTTCAGCTACGTACTTATTACGGTTCATGAGTAACAGCTTTGTGACAGACGGACGGACGGACGGACAGCTGAGGCTTAGTAATAGGGTTCCGTTTTCACCCTTTCGGTACGGAACCCTAAAAAGTAGTATACGCATGATAACCTTCTATTCGCTTAGTACGCGTATTAAGGTCGGACTAAACCGGTTTTTGTTTGGTTAATCCGGTGCTTATCCCGTACTAAATTTTGACAGGTTTACTCTGAATACGGCTGAATATGTTTTGGAATTGTGTCGTCGGGCACACGCGGGGTGCGCGCTGCGCACACTCGTGCGCACACGTGTGCGTGATTTCTTCGCAAACTGGCGGCCGCGCCCACGGCCGCGCTATCATTGTTAGATTAGATCCCGTATTATCTCAGCGATCATTAGGTCAGCCCTGTTTTTTTTTTTGCCTGATGCATTATGCAATACCATTTTTGAAGCCATAATACATATTTGACATACTCAACTTCACGATGAGGTACTCCGATCTTTCGAAATCCCTTAGTATCTCAGCCATCATTAGGTCAAAGTTGATTATTTCTTTGCCTGGGCCGTTATAAAAGTCTATATTTAAAAACCTAGTAAATATTTCACGTACTCGAGATAAGGTACTCTTATTTTAAAAACCTTTACAGTCTTATTCAGAACTAACCTGTCAAAACTTACGTACTGTACTAGAATTGCACCGGACTAAGCATACAACCGGTTTAGTCCGACCCCGACAAGATTATCTGAGATTACAAAGACTTTGATCGGATTGCCAATGATTCGCTTAGGATTCCTACACTCCCTGGGAGTACTCGAGACTACCCAAGATTTTCCTATTCCTCGGACTTCCGCCCAGGATTACTCGAGATTTCCATTAATTTGAAAGGATTCCCAATGATTTCCTTGGTATTCTCAGATTCCTTAGGATTACTCGGGATTACATAAGATTTCCAGATTCCTCGGACTCCCATCGGATTCCTCGGACTCCGCCTAAGATTACCCGAGATTTCCATGAATTTGATAGGATTCCCAATGATTTCCTTGGGATTTCCAGATTCTTTAGGATTACTCGGGATTACATAAGATTTCCGAGATTCTCCGGACTCCCACCAGATTCCTCGGACTCCCACCTAAGATTCTTGAGATTCCCAAACGATTGTACACCAGATTCCTTGAGTGAGTGACCCCTCGGCCGCACTGCTCTGCTCAATGGAAACTGAGAGCGGAACGGCCAATGTGTGTACGTACAACGGACATCGTAGGCACTAGCCTCGCTCCGCTTATGATTTAGCGTAAGCTCTCTACAAATTGAGTGCAGACAAACTTAAAAGTACAGGTATGGGCAGTAGGGGGGGAGGGGGCAAAGCATTCGCCCCTGAACAGATTTTATTATAGGTTTGTGCTATAACTAGCATGGATATCATGATGCAATAGTGGAACAGGTAATTAGGGCAACTGTGTATATTGAGTAGAAAGTTGGGTAAAGAATGGAACCTTGTATGACTTCTTGGCTAGGAGCAATCAAAGTTAACGTGAGTAATTGACCTCACTGATCTGTCACGATCTTGAAAATATTACCTAAACTAAGACATTGCGATACCAACAAATCTGAATGCTGACAAATTGTTGATATGTAAAGAAGTATGGACATTGTTAAAAGCAAGAGAAATATATAATACTACAAGAATCATCTTTTTTCCTTTCTATTACTCGGAGACCATGCCGTCTGTCACATTTAGCAGGGCTGCTTACGTGCTGTAGTTCTTCCGGGAATCTGTCTGCATTGCAATAATTATATTATCTAGATTGTTCAAGAACTTTTTTCGAGAACGATGGATATAGTTGGTTTGATACTTATAGGTGGTAATGATTTCCGTACTGTGTGAAAACTCCTGTTTTAAGAGATATGTTAATTATATCGTATAAGGAAGTATAACGTATAAGGAAGTATGTTTTCCTATCTGGAGACGTGCAGTGGTTTTAGTCCCCTGTCTGAACGATATAGGAAACGTTATAAGGATATAGGAGAGAGATAAGTTCAACAAAATATTTTATAGTCATGGTCCATATCTGTTGCAATTGAGCTCGATTTTAATTTACGGAATTGCAATTGGTTGGTCGAAGATTGTGATCTGTGGAGCACAAATATTGACGGGAATGTATTTTTAAGGAATTTGTTGCATATAGTAACAAACTTTTCTTTTCAAAAAAACAGGAGGGTTATATCCTCTAGATGCCGCTATATTTTTTAATATGTATGTATATTTTCTTCGATTTATAAAGGTTTCCCCAGACAGAAATATGTTTGTACTGAGCACAAAATACTCATAAGTTTATCTCTTTCTTAGCACGCTAGAAATAAGAGCGAATCTTCTCGCTCCCCTTTTTTTGAAACTAAGAGCCACGAGAATAGGATTTTGCGCGAATGTTCGCGCTCTGTTTGGAAGTGGCTTAAGTTCTTCCAAAGTTAGTAATAGTTTGGATATATGTATTAACCAATGCACAAAAAGCAAATAGATTCCCTGGAAAACATACAGAATCCTTGTATAGGAGCATTAAATAAACATAAAAGCTAATAGCGCAAGAAGAACCCACATACATGCAGTACGAATAAATGAATGATTTTTTTAAATAAATAAATATTTAAAAACGTTAAATAAAATTCATGCCTGTCCCCTTAACAAAACTTGGCTACGCCCTTGGGCACACATAAATAGTGTGCTTGATAAGTACGATTGCGCAGCAGATAAATTCACGCTGGGCCCGGAAAATTAGTAAAAGTTTTGACGGTGGGTTATATCATCAAAACTCATTGAAGCAATATGTCGTCTGTAAAACATAGCGACTTACCCGACGACGAGCTGAAAGAGTTGCTCCAGAAGACTTTCACGAACACCTTCAGGAGTGGCTACGTGCGCGTGGAGGGCTGCACGCTGCCTGAATATTTCATGGAGTTTGCGAATCGCCTTAGCGAGATGTCGCTGCGGGACGGCGATGTGTTCGTGTGTAGTTTTCCAAAATGTGGTGAGTTTTAGCCACGGAGGTAGGAGGGAGAGAGAAGATGTTTTTAACTCATATTACTCCGGGAACTTTAGCCTTAAGGCTCCATATGACGCTAAATCGCACTTAGCTTTGTCTTAATTTCTCAGAGAATATTGAACTAATCATGCTAAAATTGCGTTATATGAAACTTCACTTATATCCGCTTAATCTGAATGATTATTGTTCCAATAGCATAACATTGGCCCGATAGAAAAAAATCGCGAAAATAGGTCGATTTTTTCACATTATGCTTTATTTCTCAGAATTGGTATTAATTACAGTGCTAGTAATCTCACATTATATTTGCAGCATGATTTTAAAATTTTTGAATGATTATCGTTGCATTTGGACACAATTTTTCATTCAAAGCATCAAAAAAATGAATTTTGGACTTACGACAAAATTTCTGAGCACCGTAAAGTATCCCTTTCCCTTTCGTTCTCTTGGCGACTATCTATCGCCATTTCGGTAGCCTCAGTCCGCTGCGATGTTTCGAAGCGGGCGCACGCCTCTCCGAGCGACTCTCCGCACGCGGAGATCGCTTTCGGGATCGCGACAGTAACAAAGTTCCGAACCAAATTCCTACGAGCATCAGCTGAACTTCATAGATGGCGCTGTATAATTTTCAATCAAATGTTATTGAGGTCTAAAGCCGAAATAATTGACACTGGTTAGTAACGTTCGGTTAGCAAGATATAAATAAATAAAAATATCATAAATAAATAAAATATTTGTTATAATATAAAAAAAGTGATGTTTCCAGGAACCGAACTTCGATATGTGTTGTTCTCAACTTCGCAGCAAAAATACGACACTAAAACCATTGTGCCACGACTATCGTTACGCAGTTATGCCAAATTCTCCTTCTCAAGCCTAGCGGGCACTACGAGTATTGGGGCGGCCGCAAATATCCGCTCCCCGTGGAAAGTGCGTCTGCAGTACGTCCATTGCGGACGGGTCGCAACAGGACAAGTCACATGACCTTGGCAGATAGCTCGGCGGGCGGATTTTTGTAGTTTTTGTCGGCGGCACAGAATAATTAATAACATGAACAGAAGGAAAACTCCGTGAAAAGAATAAATGACAATATGTTTTGTTTTGTTGGTTCGTTTTTAGGGTACCGTACCCAAAGGGTGAAAACGAAACCCTATTACTAAGCCTCCGCTGTCCGTCCGTCCGTCCGTCTGTCACAGGGCCTTAGGTAGGCAGCTGAAATGTTCACGGAGTGTGTATTTATTTTACCGTTATAACAACAAATAGATAAAATAAAATAATAATAAAAATTAAAAATATAATAAAATAAAATAAAATAAATTCTATGACGAAAAGAAACTCCAATATTAATCTCGGAGGAACGGTTCAGTTCAATTTCATGTGTTGTACATGTCATGTCATGACCAAATATGTTTTCGCTATATCTGGGGAAACATTTGTCGTAGACCCATCATGCGACCACTCAAAATAAACGCTCCGACCTGATTTACCTTCCCTGTCATGTCAAAATTTGTTTTCGTTATATCATGGGAAACACTGGTCGTAGACCATCATGCGACCACTCAAAATAAACGCCCCGACCTGATCTAACTTCCTGTCATGTCAAAATTTGTTTTCGTTATAGCTTGGGAAACACTGGTCGTAAACCATCATGCGACCACTCAAAATAAACGCCCGGACCTGATCTACCTGTTTGTCATGTCAAAATTAGTTTTCGTTATATCTTTGGAAACACTTGTATTAGACCCATCACGCGACCACTCAAAATAAACGCCCCGACCTGATCTACCTTCCTGTCATGTCAAAATTGGTTTTCGTTTTATCACGGGAAGCACTGGTCGTAGACCCATCATGCGACCACTCAAAATAAACGCCCCGACCTGATTTAACTTCCTGTCATGTCAAAATTTGTTTTCGTTATATCATGGGAAACACTGGTCCTAGACCCATCATGCGACCACTTACAGTAAACGCCCCGACCTGATTTGCGTTCCTGTCATGTCTAAATAAACGCCCGGACCTGATCTACCTGTCTGTCATGTCTAAATTTGTTTTCGTTATATCTTGGGAAACACTGGTCGCAGACCCATCATGCGACCACTCAAAATAAATGCCCCGACCTGATCTAACTTCCTGTCATGTCAAAATTTTTTTTCGTTATATAATGAGAAATACTGGTAGTAGACCCATCATGCGACCACTCAAAATAAACGCCCGACCTGATCTACCTGTCTGTCATGTCAAAATTAGTTTCGTTATATCATGGGAAACACTGGTCGCAGACCCATCATGCGACCACTCAAAATAAACGCCCCGACCTGATCGAACTTCCTGTCATGTCAAAATTAGTTTTCGTTATATCTTGGGAAACACTGGTCGTAGACCCATGATGCGACCACTCAAAGTAAACGTCCCGACCTGATCTACCTGTCTGTCATGTCTAAATTAGTTTTCGTTATATCATGGGAAACACTGGTCGCAGACCCATCATGCGACCACTCAAAATAAACGCCCCGACCTGATCTAACTTCCTGTCATGTCAATATTTGTTTTCATTATATCATGGGAAACACTGGTCGTAGACCCATCATGCGACCACTCAAAATAAACGCCCCGACCTGATCTACCTGTCTGTCATGTCAAAATTTGTTTTCGTTATATCATGGGAAACACTGGTTGTAGACCCATGATGCGACCACTCAAATTAAACGTCCCGACCTCTACCCGTCTGTCATGTCAAAATTTGTTTTCGTTATATCATGAAAAACACTGGTCGTAGACCCATCAAGCGACCACTCAATATAAACGCCCCGATCTGATCTACCTGTCTGTCATGTCAAAATTTGTTTTCGTTATATCATGGGAAACACTGGTCGTAGACCCATCATGCGACCACTCAAAATAAACGCCCCGACCTAATCTACCTGTCTGTCATGTCAAAATTGTTTTTTGTTATATCATGGGAAACACTGGTCTTAGACCCATCATGCGACCACTCCAAATAAACGCCCCGACCAGATCTACCTGTTTGTCATGTCAAAATTTGTTTTCGTTATATCATGGGAAACACTGATCGTAAACCCATCAAGCGACCACTCAATATAAACGCCCCGATCTGATCTACCTGTCTGTCATGTCAAAATTTGTTTTCGTTATACAATGGGAAACACTGGTCGTAGACCCATGATGCGACCACTCAAAATAAACGCCCCGACCTAATCTACCTGTCTGTCATGTCAAAATTGTTTTTTGTTATATCATGGGAAACACTGGTCTTAGACCCATCATGCGACCACTCAAAATAAACGCCCCGACCTGATCTAACTTCCTGTCATGTCAAAATTTTTTTTCGTTATATCATGGGAAATACCCTTGTCAAAATTTGTTTTCGTTATATCATGGGAAACACTGGTTGTAGACCCATGATGCGACCACTCAAATTAAACGTCCCGACCTGATCTACCCGTCTGTCATGTCTAAATTAGTTTTCGTTATATCATGGGAAACACTGGTCGCAGACCCATCATGCGACCACTCAAAATAAACGCCCCGACCTGATCTAACTTCCTGTCATGTCAATATTTGTTTTCATTATATCATGGGAAACACTGGTCGTAGACCCATGATGCGACCACTCAAATTAAACGTCCCGACCTGATCTACCCGTCTGTCATGTCAAAATTTGTTTTCGTTATATCATGAAAAACACTGGTCGTAGACCCATCAAGCGACCACTCAATATAAACGCCCCGATCTGATCTACCTGTATGTCATGTCAAAATTTGTTTTCGTTATATCATGGGAAACACTGGTCGTAGACCCATCATGCGACCACTCAAAATAAACGCCCCGACCTAATCTACCTGTCTGTCATGTCAAAATTGTTTTTTGTTATATCATGGGAAACACTGGTCTTAGACCCATCATGCGACCACTCCAAATAAACGCCCCGACCAGATCTACCTGTTTGTCATGTCAAAATTTGTTTTCGTTATATCATGGGAAACACTGATCGTAAGCCCATCAAGCGACCACTCAATATAAACGCCCCGACCTGATCTACCTGTCTGTCATGTCAAAATTTGTTTTCGTTATATCATTGGAAACACTGGTCGTAGACTAGCGATAGGCGATTGCGAATAAAAACAATCGAATTATTCGATTGTTCCCGTTATTCGATTCATTCGAATACAAATCTACATTATTCGATTGTTGCACAGCGCTGCTCTGTGGCGCTACAGCGGAGCGGACAAGCGTCCAAATATTATAAGACACTTCGGCGCGGCGCGACCGCGCGACTGACGCGAGTGAACGAGATACAATCGACGAGCGCGCATAGGGTTCCGTTTTCGACATCAACAACGACGAACAACGACGACAACGTAGCCAACGTCGAACAAAAGATGTTCAAACGACAAAAGACGCGGCACTCGCTGCCGCGGCAAATAGCAGCTAAATAGAGGATACTGCGTTCCAGGCGACCACAGAAGAGCAAATTGAACTAAAAAAACGGGCCAAGTGCGAGTCGGACTCGCACACGAAGGGTTCCGTACCATCAACACCAAAAATCACGTTTCTTTTGTATGGGCCCCCCTTTAACTTTTATATATTTTTTTTAATTTACCTATTTGTTTTATAGCGGCAAAATAAATACACACTCTGTGAAAATTTCAGCTGCCTACCTATTACGGTTCATGAGATAGAGCCCTGTGACAGACGGACGGACGGACGGACGGTCGGACGGACGGACGGACGGACGGACGGACGGAGAGCAGAGGCTTAGTAATAGGGTTCCGTTTTCACCCTTTGGGTACGGAACCCAAAAAAGTGTCGACACTACTTGTCACATTCCTTGGAATAAGCGACGTAGGTAGTGCTTAGTACAAAAAAGTAAATTTACTTTACTTGTGCCGCGGGAGGAATTTGGCCTTTGTTTCGGCTCTCACTACTAATGAAGAATGACGTAACGACCATCAGGTTTATTGAAAAATAATTCTTTTTTTTATCATTTTACCTATCAATTTGGGAGACAAAAAATTCGATTTTTCTCCGTTTTCATCACTGCGCTACGGCGCTATGTACGGCGATATAATGTTGTAAGTCGCGTGGCGTAATTTTTTGCGCGCTCGTTGTATGGAAATTATTTCTCCATCGTCTCATGTTTATCCTTTTTAAAAGTGTTATTTTGCTTTTTATTGTTTTGTTTTATTTTACGTTTATACTTTTTAAAATTGTTTCTCAGGTAAAAACTTTTACCAAAACCTATTATTATGTAATATTTTTTTATATGTGTAAATCAATTAAGTATAACCTACGCTATAATTATATACTATACACCATTAACAATAAAAAGTAAAAAAACAGAAAAAAAAGTTTTGTAACCTACAGGATTCGAACCGACACCCCCATCGAACAATAACTGTAGATAAGACGTCTCACGCGCTACACCAACGAGCTACTGACGATCGATGTGAAAATAGTAAATCCTTTCATGAAGTAGAGATCTCACGAAATGGTGGCTGTTTTCTAGCAGCAATGTGAATAATATGGCGGGTGATCTCGAGCCTTGTGATTGGTTGTATGATCATTGACGACTTGCCGCGGGATCGATACAACTTTCACGAAGTTCCCGCGACGGCGTATAGGTGTCGCTCTAACAATATCTCATTTCAGTTTTGTCCTAAGATTCACGGCGCCACTGCCGCTTCGGTGTCTAGCGGAGCGGCGGGGGGGAAATCGGGAATTTGTCTAGCTTCATACGCAGCCTTAAATCAGCACTTAGAAAAACATTAAATCCGAAATGCAATTTTTTTCTCATAAACGTAGTATTTCATGTGGACGTGTATACATTAAGGTGCCCCCGGAGGCGACTTTGCCCATACATCCGTAGTTGACTAATCATTTGAAAACCGCTGTTGCGATTCACCTGTGTTTTTTTCCCCTGTATCTATGGATCAATATCTGTGTCTGCATGCTATTGTTTTTTCAAAAAATCAACCCTCTTACAAATGACAGCAAGAACAAAATTTGCCGTTTTTGGGGGTAAATCGACCAATATTCAGAAGGGTTATTAGCTTCATTATACACGTTCGTGTGAGATATAAATAGCATGCAAACATCCGTAATATAGTCATATTTAAAAATAAACAAGAAAATTTGAATTAGGTATTAGAGTTTTTACAGCATTTGTCGACTACGAAAATTGACCGAAAATCGACTAAATTCTAAGCCGCTTTCGGCGTCGATCGCTTCGCACGCGGGTGTGTGGGGCTTGGAGCGGAAGGGCCGGGCGGCAGGGAAGCACGTTACCTACATTACCTACACTACTACTGCTTGCTTTTTAGTCATCAGTGCAGGTGCGAACGGGAAGCGTGTAGGTCGGTTTTTCGGCTGGTGTCAGCTGAGGTGATTAGCATACGAGTTGCGTTTCTGATTTAGCGGTCCGAAGTACGACCTACTGTGTATTTAGGGAATCTAATCATTTGGGCTGAATAACGAAATCGATTTAATTTGCGTTTTGGTTTTGCGTCGTACTGTATGGAATATTTTATATTGGCAAATACAAAATTGGAAAATTTTTACATTGAGTGATCGTTTTGACTAGAAGTACTTAACTAGGTAGGTAGGTACCTAGTTTTGACTCGGGCGGGAGAGGAGGGGTTCCAAGAGAGGTTACCTAAAACATCGTACTTACAAGACAGCCTATATGTAGGTACCTCTATTCGCATAGCCTGCATTTGATGCACTTTTGCCTCACGCGAAGTACCTAGTCAGAGTGTAAGCCTTCCGATTCTTGCGCTAATTAGTTGACATACGGAATACACACTCCTGAATTTTCACAGCAGCTTCCGACCTATTTTGGCGCATTTACGGAGCATATTTTTAATTTATTAGCGCTGATTCGGAAACACTTGAAAATGTTTCATTTCGTGTCATTCATTCCGTGTGGCGATGCGATCGATTATACCAAATGTCGTGTAGTCATGTAGCTCAGGGGCGCAAGGCCTTGCTTCTCATGGCAAAGACCATGAGTTCAATCCTCATCTCGTTTATGCACCGCTTATTAGCTCAGGGGCGCAGGGACTTGCTTCTCATGGCAAAGGCCATGAGTTCAATCCACACTCCGTTCATGGACCACTTTTTTTAGCTCAGGGGCTCGGGGCCTTGCTTCTCATGGCAAAGACCATTAGTTCATTCATCATCTCGTTTATGCACCGCTTTTTTAGCTCAGGGGCGCAGGGACTTGCTTCTCATGGCAAAGGTCATGGGTTCAATCCTCACCTCGTTCATGTTCAACTTTTTTAGTTCAGGGGCGCGGGGCCTTGATTCGCATGGCAAAGACCATTAGTTCATTCATCATCTCGTTTATGCACCGCTTTTTTAGCTCAGGGGCGCAGGGACTTGCTTCTAATGGCAAAGGTCATGGGTTCAATCCTCACCTCGTTCATGTTCAACTTTTTTAGCTCAGGGGCGCGGGGCCTTGATTCGCATGGCAAAGACCATTAGTTCATTCATCATCTCTTTTATGCACCGCTTTTTTAGCTCAGGGGCGCAGGGACTTGCTTCTAATGGCAAAGGTCATGGGTTCAATCCTCACCTCGTTCATGTTCAACTTTTTTAGCTCAGGGGCGCGGGGCTAGATTCGCATGGCAAAGACCATGAGTTCAATCCACACTCCGTTCATGCACCACTTTTTTAAGCTCAGGGGCGCAGGGCCTTGCTTCTGATAGCAAAGATGATGAGTTTAATCTTCACCCTGTTCATGCACCACTTTTTTAGCTCGGGGGCGCAGGGCCTCGCTTCTCATGGCAAATGTCGTGAGTTCAATCCACACTCCGTTCATGCATCACTTTTTTAGCTCAGGGGCGTGGGGCTTGCTTCTCATGACCAAGACCATGAGTTCAATCCACACTCCGTTCATGTACTACTTTTTTTAGCTCAGGGGCGCAGGGCCTTGCTTCTAATGGCAAAGGTCGTGAGCTCAATCCACACTCCGTTCATGCATCACTTTTTTTTAGCTCAGGGGCGTGGGGCCTTGCTTCTCATGGCAAAGACCATGATTTCAATCCGCACTCCGTTCATCTACTACTTTTTAGGGTTCCGTACCCAAAGGGTGAAAACGGAACCCTATTACTAAGCCTCTTCTGTCCGTCCGTCCGTCCGTCTGTCAAAGGGCTGTATCTCATGAACCGTAATAGGTGGACGGCTGAAATTTTTACAGAGTGTGTATTTATTTTGCCGCTATAACAACAAATAGGTAAAAATACAAAAATATAAAAAAATGAAGGGGCCCCCATACAAAAAACGTAATTAATCGGTGTTAAATGATGTACTAAGGTACGGAACCCTTCGTGCGCGAGTCCGACTCGCACTTGGCCGGTTTTTTTAGCTCAGGGGCGCGGGGCCTTGCTTCTCATGGCAGACCATGAGTTTAATCTACGCTCCGTTCATGCACCACTTTGTTTTTAGTTTAGGGGCGCGGGGCCTTGCTTCTCATGGCAAAGACCGTAAGTGCAATCCTCATCTCGTTTATGCACCACTTTTTTAGGTCAGGGGCGCAGGGACTTGCTTCTCATGGCAAAGGTCATGAGTTCCATTATCACCCGGTTCATGCAAAAATTTATTTTCCTTTCTGAGTTGCAAGCGAATGCGAGCTGTTCTTTCATTTCATTTCATTTCATTTATTTAAACTTTTTGGTAGTCAAACTACACTAAGTTACGTAAATATACTTTTTCGTGCTAAGCAGGTACGTCGGTTATTCCAAGGAATGTGATATGTATGTATGTATGTATAATCGACCGTGAAGCAAGGACACATTAATTAGAGAAAGAGCCCGCAATGTCCGCAACGCAGATGAAGCGTTAAATAAATGTATGTAGGTATAATCTTAAATACTGTGTTAGTAGGAGGCATTCATTACGGGAGGAGGGACTGTAGAATTCTAAATTATGAGTACGTATACAGCCGGTGGCGAAATTGGTAGACGCAATACCCGCGAATGGTATGTTTTGCTGGTTCGGGTCCAGCCTTGCAGTATATTCGTAAAGTAGTTCTTTCTACACTAAGTTACGTCACAAAGATCCGCGGATTCGATCAACCCAGTAAAGAAGAACCCGCAAAGAAACTTCACGGGTTTACATAACATATTTTTCGTCCATAATTATGAAATACATACTTAGATCTAAATGTTCTATAGTTCAGTAATGCTGTAGGACACCTTGCCCTACTAGGTGGTAGGCTCAGCACGTCCAGATTGGTACCATCGCATTCGATAAAAAGATGTTTAAAGCGGGAATAATAAAATGCCAGTGTTTTCCATCCAGTTTATTGTAGCCGTGCTCATAAAGGGAAGGTCCTAGCATGGCACCTAATTTCTTCGGGAATTTGGTGTATTGGGCTAATATAACGGTAGTTAGTAGCTATCCATGTCAGGTCGCATAAAAAAACCTTCCTTGTATTGCTCGGCTACATTAAACTGGATTTAAAACACGGATAACTTTAATTGTCGCATAGACCATCGATCATTCAATACGATGGTACCAACCCGCAGGCAAGATTATCCCTACCGCCTAGTAAGTAAGGAAGGGAACCTAGTTTGTCAGCCTCGGTAGCCCGGTGGTGCGACGCTTTGCTGGGTAAACACCTCTGAGCGCAGTTGGGTTCTGGCTGGCTGACCAGTTGCAACCGTTGAGGCTGGGCGTGGTTCGGATTCCACGTAAAAGAGTAGGTAAGGGTCCTTACTTACTAGATGGGAGGGTTAATCCCGGCCGGGTTGGTACGATCGCATTGAATGAACGACGGTTGAAGCTGCAATGAAAATGGTCCTAGTTTTCCGGTCAGTTCAATTAAGACGAGCAACATAAGGAAGGTCCTGGCATGGCACCTAGTTCCCATGTGGTGTGTTAGGCTAATTGACGTTCAGTTTGGTATTAGCCATCCATGTCCAATTAAATAAAAAAAAACCCGCCAAGTGCGAGTCGGACTCGCACTTGTTCACAATACTGGGCAGAACGTACTGTTTAAATTTCTCAAAAATTAAAATGGAACAAAAAAAAATACATGCCTACATTCTTAGCAAAAGTTGTTCTATATCAGCTACTGAATCAACCCTATAAGGCTTGTAGATTATTTTAAACTCACCTTATATATATATATATATATATATATACTATAATATATCCCGATAGACGATCACCAATAAAATTGGAGACTTAGTTCTGTTGTATAGAACCTAACCATATAAAATATTTTGACAATGATAAGTTAGATGTAGGTACATTATTAGCAACCCATTGATCTACGTGCGCAATTCCTGCGAGAACATTTTGTAGGTACTGGCCCGGGCACTGACAACACGGAGCGTAGAGCACTCGCGCCTCAAAATTACCCAACCATTGCACAAAACATGAAATACATCCATCCACCTACCTACATATGTATACATAGGCAGTGCAGGTGCGGTGGCATCATGCGGGCAAAGATAATAGGTAGTCATAATTTCACTGCGAAGCGGAGGCGCGCGGCCCGATAGTAGAAGGTAATAGGTACCCGGCGCGTGGTAGATGACGCGCTCTCGCTCTCGTATTCACGCCCTGTCTCACACATAATGAAATAGCAATAGATACCGCTCTTGGCAGGCAGATTCGATGCGGGATTTTCACTTGCTTACGGCCCGTTCTTAAGTTTGCAACATTTTGGGGGGTCCGGAAGATAGAAATAAAATATGAAATATGTTTAAAAAATGATATCTCCTAAACAAATATTTAGAAATGTTATTTAAAAATGTTATATGTTAGCTAATTTTAGGTGTAATATTACTGTGAATTTGCAACAATTTCTTATTTACGGAACTGTGTAAATATATTTTTTTTTGTACTATTTTCATAATATCTGCAAAGCAAATAATGAAAATTATATTATTTAAAAATGTCATTAAAATTTGCATCATGAGATCAACATTTCTAACCGTAAAACGAAAATGATTGCGCGCCATCTATCGGCACATAGCAAGAGCGATACATCGATACAATGCTCGAATATTGACTCAAATTATAAAATATGAGGTGTTTTACTGACAAATAAAACGTAATTCCACCTATTAACTTTAGATTATTTTGTCCTGTGTAATGTTTGCAACATTTTACACAAAATCTCATCGTGTAATCGACTGTTCGCCGAAAATTGCGCCGCAGACCATAATATTCTCCCACAACCTAACACCGCCAGCGCCATGTCGCGAATGTCGCTAAGCCACGCCTTCTTTGTCACGTGGACTGTGACGTAGCGACCCATTGGTGGACACAGACCCAGTTTGCGTAGACCATCTCCTCTCTACCTCTATACTCCGTGGTTTCAGCATAGACAAAGCATAGTAGGAAGGAATAAACTGATAACGCCATACAACGTACAAAACTCGCTAAATACTACTTATTTTCGCTGTTACTATTACATTTCTAACCAGTGCCATCTTCCGTCACTGCCACCGTTATTACAAGAAGCTTAATTCCAAATTTTGCCTAGGTTACTTTTCTAAATTAACTGATCTAATACTAAAATAATAATTAAACAAAATAAAGTAAGGAAGTTGAACTAAATAAAATAATTCCTCCAGACCGGCTGATTCCGCCACACTGGCTGCTCTGCCTCTTTAAATTTGTACGAAGAAAGACTGATCTCCCGATTTTTCAATAATGATTTTGCCAACCATGTCTTTGGCATCGGTTGGCCAAGACTAAGATAAATAGTCGTAACAGAAACTAAGACTAACAAAAAGTAGTACTTTGTGAAGTCACTTTGACATATTTTGTACTAGCAGCCCGTCCCGGCTTTGCACGGGCATAATATCATTTAACAAAATATTATTTTGACACAATGATACAGAAATATATATAATAAATGAAAAAAAACTTAGATATTATTATTAGGTGATTATTAGATATAAGAGAGCTCCGATAATAAACGCGTCCGATCGCTGCTAAATTCAAAGTGCTATAGGGAACCGCGGCCTCCGACGCACTATTTATAGGCACGCTCCCGCCGCCCCGGCCCCGGCCGGCCGGTACCGCAGCAAACGCTACGTCCCGCAATTTTTAAATCTGTATTATCTTCGAAAAATTTAATTGAAATCTTATGCTGTAAAGGGCCATATAGATCTATATTAAATCAACAATGTATTTAAGGTATTTAATTGGATAAGGATTAATGCTGTATTGGTTAAAAGCGCTTCCAAAATTAGCCATTGTTTGTCGTAAAAATTAAATGACAAAAAATTGTTATTGTGGGATATCCATAAGAGATAGACATATACCATCGCGGAGTTTTCTGTAGACCGTTTCAATGTGTACAATACTTAGTATATTATTTTGATATCTCGAAGGGTTCAGCCTGCGTTTGCAATGTAAGCGGAAAAAAAAATTTTTTTTACGACATTACATTGGAAACCTCAAAAATAACAGTATTTCTCTAATATTTAACGGATGTTATTATACATATAAACCTTCCTCTTCAAACACTCTATCTATTAAAAAAACCGCATCTAAATCCGTTGCGTAGTTTTAAAGATTTATGCATACATAGGGATATAGGGATATAGGGACAGAGAAAGCGACTTTGTTTTATACTGATTCCTTCGTGATTGTGGTGTATCGGGCTAATATCGTAACGATAGTTGTGTGATATTAGCATTAAATTTCGGGTTACACAAAAAAAAATGGATTCTAATGTTGATGCAACTAAACTAATAAAAGATTTCCACGACAACAATTTAGAACGTAATCTCCTTGGCCTACCTATTGGTGTCAAACCTTGTCTTTTATCAAGGTGTGCACACATTAGTATTTTTTATCTGATTCTAATATTTATTCGGTCCATTCTACACTCATCACATTGTTGAAAAAACCATATATATTGAGCGGCTCGTAGCCTAGTGGCGCGGGGACTGGCCTAGCGTACCACAGGTCTGTTCAATTCCGACTTGCACCACTTTCTTTCTCTTTCCGAGTTCGAAAAGTGCATTTCGTCACGAATGCGAGCTGCTCCATGGTTCTGAATCTATATAAAACTGTAGGCCCCTACTAGGGGGTAATAAGCCCGCCCGGGTTGGTACCATCGCATTGGATGAAAAGATGGTCTAAGCGGCAATGAAACATTATCTGTGTTTTCCATCCAGTTCAATGTAGCCGTGCTCAAAAAGGGAAGGTCCTGGCATGGCCTTTCGGTAATGTGGTGTATTGGGCTAATATCATAACAGTTAAAAAAAAAGTTTCCCCTGGACATGGCTCCATACAAATTTGGTCATTCTACTTTATACGTTTATTTTATGCTTATGTTACTTAATTTTCTGAACGTTGTTTAGGAACGACATGGCTTCAAGAAATGGTCTGGTGTATTGCAAACGACGTAAATTTAAAAAATGCTAAGAGCATACCTTTACCAGAAAGGTTTCCGTTCCTGGAGTAAGTATGGTTTTCTACTTGTTGTGTTTATGCGGTTCTTAACTTAAGGCTCCATATGACGCTAAATCGCACTTAGCTTTGTCTTAATTTCTCAGAGAATATTGAACTAATCATGCTAAAATTGCGTTATATGAAACTTTACTTATATCCGCTTAATCTGAATGATTATTGTTCCAATAGCATAACATTGGCCCGATAGAAAAAAATCGCGAAAATAGGTCGATTTTTTCACATTATGCTTTATTTCTCAGAATTGGTATTAATTACAGTGCTAGTAATCTCACATTATATTTGCAGCATGATTTTCAAATTTTTGAATGATTATCGTTGCATTTGGACACAATTTTTCATTCAAAGCATCAAAAAAATGAATTTTGGACTTACGACAAAATTTCTGAGCACCGTAAAGTATCCCTTTCCCTTTCGTTCTCTTGGCGACTATCTATCGCCATTTCGGTAGCCTCAGTCCGCTGCGATGTTTCGAAGAGGGCGCACGCCTCTCCGCACGACTCTCCGGACGCGGAGATCGCTTTCGGGATCGCGACAGCAACAAAGTTCCGAACCAAATTCCTACGAGCATCAGCTGAACTTCATAGATGGCGCTGTATAATTTTCAATCAAATGTTATTGAGGTCTAAAGCCGAAATAATTGACACTGGTTAGTAACGTTCGGTTAGCAAGATATAAATAAATAAAAATATCATAAATAAATAAAATATGTGTTATAATATAAAAAAAGTGATGTTTCCAGGAACCGAACTTCGATATGTGTGGTTCTCAACTTCGCAGCAAAAATACGACACTAAAACCATTGTGCCAAGACTGTCGTTACGCAATTATGTTAAATTCTCCTTCTCAAGCCTGGCGGGCACTACGAATTGGGGCGGCCGCAAATATCCGCCTCCCCGTGGAACGTGCGTCTGCAGTACGTCCATTGCGGACGGGTCGCAACAGGACAAGTCACATGACCTTGGCAGATAGCTCGGCGGGCGGATTTTTGTAGTTTTTGTCGGCGGCACAGAATAATTAATAACATGAACAGAAGGAAAACTCCGTGAAAAGAATAAATGACAATATGTTTTGTTTTGTTGGTTCGTTTTTAGGGTACCGTACCCAAAGGGTGAAAACGAAACCCTATTACTAAGCCTCCGCTGTCCGTCCGTCCGTCCGTCTGTCACAGGGCCTTAGGTAGGCAGCTGAAATGTTCACGGAGTGTGTATTTATTTTACCGTTATAACAACAAATAGATAAAATAAAATAATAATAAAAATTAAAAATATAATAAAATAAAATAAAATAAATTCTATGACGAAAAGAAACTCCAATATTAATCTCGGAGAAACGGTTCAGTTCAATTTCATGTGTTGTACATGTCATGTCATGACCAAATATGTTTTCGCTATATCTGGGGAAACATTTGTCGTAGACCCATCATGCGACCACTCAAAATAAACGCCCGGACCTGATCTACCTGTTTGTCATGTCAAAATTTGTTTTCGTTATAGCTTGGGAAACACTGGTAGTAGACCCATCATGCGACCACTCAAAATAAACGCCCCGACCTGATCTACCTGTCTGTCATGTCAAAATTAGTTTTCGTTATATCTTGGGAAACACTTGAATTAGACCCATCACGCGACCACTCAAAATAAACGCCCCGACCTGATCTACCTTCCTGTCATGTCAAAATTGGTTTTCGTTTTATCACGGGAAGCACTGGTCGTAGACCCATCATGCGACCACTCAAAATAAACGCCCCGACCTGATTTAACTTCCTGTCATGTCAAAATTTGTTTTCGTTATATCATGGGAAACACTGGTCCTAGACCCATCATGCGACCACTTACAGTAAACGCCCCGACCTGATTTGCGTTCCTGTCATGTCTAAATTTGTTTTCGTTATATCATGGGAAACACTGGTTGTAGACCCATGATGCGACCACTCAAATTAAACGTCCCGACCTCTACCCGTCTGTCATGTCAAAATTTGTTTTCGTTATATAATGAAAAACACTGGTCGTAGACCCATCAAGCGACCACTCAATATAAACGCCCCGATCTGATCTACCTGTCTGTCATGTCAAAATTTGTTTTCGTTATATCATGGGAAACACTGGTCGTAGACCCATCATGCGACCACTCAAAATAAACGCCCCGACCTAATCTACCTGTCTGTCATGTCAAAATTGTTTTTTGTTATATCATGGGAAACACTGGTTGTAGACCCATGATGCGACCACTCAAATTAAACGTCCCGACCTCTACCCGTCTGTCATGTCAAAATTTGTTTTCGTTATATAATGAAAAACACTGGTCGTAGACCCATCAAGCGACCACTCAATATAAACGCCCCGATCTGATCTACCTGTCTGTCATGTCAAAATTTGTTTTCGTTATATCATGGGAAACACTGGTCGTAGACCCATCATGCGACCACTCAAAATAAACGCCCCGACCTAATCTACCTGTCTGTCATGTCAAAATTGTTTTTTGTTATATCATGGGAAACACTGGTCTTAGACCCATCATGCGACCACTCAAAATAAACGCCCCGACCTGATCTACCTGTCTGGCATGTCAAAATTGGTTTTCGTTATATGATGGGAAACACTGATCGTAGACCCATCAAGCGACCACTCAATATAAACGCCCCGATCTGATCTAACTTCCTGTCATGTCAAAATTTTTTTTCGTTATTTAATGGGAAATACTGGTAGTAGACCCATCATGCGACCACTCAAAATAAACGCCCCGACCTGATCTACCTGTCTGTCATGTCAAAATTAGTTTCGTTATATCATGGGAAACACTGGTCGCAGACCCATCATGCGACCACTCAAAATAAACGCCCCGACCTGATCGAACTTCCTGTCATGTCAAAATTAGTTTTCGTTATATCTTGGGAAACACTGGTCGTAGACCCATGATGCGACCACTCAAAGTAAACGTCCCGACCTGATCTACCTGTCTGTCATGTCTAAATTAGTTTTCGTTATATCATGGGAAACACTGGTCGCAGACCCATCATGCGACCACTCAAAATAAACGCCCCGACCTGATCTAACTTCCTGTCATGTCAAAATTTTTTTTCGTTATATCATGGGAAATACTGGTAGTAGACCCATCATGCGACCACTCAAAATAAACGCCCCGACCTGATCTACCTGTCTGTCATGTCAAAATTAGTTTTCGTTATATCTTGGGAAACACTGGTCGTAGACCCATGATGCGACCACTCAAAGTAAACGTCCCGACCTGATCTACCCGTCTGTCATGTCAAAATTTGTTTTCGTTATATCATGAAAAACACTGGTCGTAGACCCATCAAGCGACCACTCAATATAAACGCCCCGATCTGATCTACCTGTCTGTCATGTCAAAATTAGTTTTCGTTATATCTTGGGAAACACTGGTCGTAGACCCATGATGCGACCACTCAAAGTAAACGTCCCGACCTGATCTACCTGTCTGTCATGTCTAAATTAGTTTTCGTTATATCATGGGAAACACTGGTCGCAGACCCATCATGCGACCACTCAAAATAAACGCCCCGACCTGATCTAACTTCCTGTCATGTCAAAATTTTTTTTCGTTATATCATGGGAAATACTGGTAGTAGACCCATCATGCGACCACTCAAAATAAACGCCCCGACCTGATCTACCTGTCTGTCATGTCAAAATTAGTTTTCGTTATATCTTGGGAAACACTGGTCGTAGACCCATGATGCGACCACTCAAAGTAAACGTCCCGACCTGATCTACCCGTCTGTCATGTCAAAATTTGTTTTCGTTATATCATGAAAAACACTGGTCGTAGACCCATCAAGCGACCACTCAATATAAACGCCCCGATCTGATCTACCTGTCTGTCATGTCAAAATTTGTTTTCGTTATATCATGGGAAACACTGGTCGTAGACCCATCAAGCGACCACTCAATATAAACGCCCCGACCTGATCTACCTGTCGGTCATGTCAAAATTTGTTTTCGTTATATCATTGGAAACACTGGTCGTAGACTAGCGATAGGCGATTGCGAATAAAAACAATCGAATTATTCGATTGTTCCCGTTATTCGATTCATTCGAATACAAATCTACATTATTCGATTGTTGCACAGCGCTGCTCTGTGGCGCTACAGCGGAGCGGACGAGCGTCCAAATATTATAAGACACTTCGGCGCGGCGCGACCGCGCGACTGACGCGAGTGAACGAGATACAATCGACGAGCGCGCATAGGGTTCCGTTTTCGACATCAACAACGACGAACAACGACGACAACGTCGCCAACGTCGAACAAAAGATGTTCAAACGACAAAAGACGCGGCACTCGCTGCCGCGGCAAATAGCAGCTAAATAGAGGATACTGCGTTCCAGGCGACCACAGAAGAGCAAATTGAACTAAAAAAACGGGCCAAGTGCGAGTCGGACTCGCACACGAAGGGTTCCGTACCATCAACACCAAAAATCACGTTTCTTTTGTATGGGCCCCCCTTTAACTTTTATATATTTTTTTAATTTACCTATTTGTTTTATAGCGGCAAAATAAATACACACTCTGTGAAAATTTCAGCTGCCTACCTATTACGGTTCATGAGATAGAGCCCTGTGACAGACGGACGGACGGACGGACGGACGGACGGACGGACGGACGGACGGACGGACGGACGGACGGACGGACGGAGAGCAGAGGCTTAGTAATAGGGTTCCGTTTTCACCCTTTGGGTACGGAACCCAAAAAAGTGTCGACACTACTTGTCACATTCCTTGGAATAAGCGACGTAGGTACCTGCTTAGTACAAAAAAGTAAATTTACTTCACCGCGGGAGGAATTTGGCCTTTGTTTCGGCTCTCACTACTAATGAAGAATGACGTAACGACCATCAGGTTTATTGAAAAATAATTTACCTATCAATTTGGGAGACAAAAAATTAGATTTTTCTCCGTTTTCATCACTGCGCTACGGCGCTATGTACGGCGATATAATGTTGTAAGTCGCGTGGCGTAATTTTTTGCGCGCTCGTTGTATGGAAATTATTTCTCCATCGTCTCATGTTTATCCTTTTTAAAAGTGTTATTTTGCTTTTTATTGTTTTGTTTTATTTTACGTTTATACTTTTTAAAATTGTTTCTCAGGTAAAAACTTTTACCAAAACCTATTATTATGTAATATTTTTTTGTATGTGTAAATCAATTAAGTATAACCTACGCTATAATTATATACTATACACCATTAACAATAAAAAGTAAAAAAACAGAAAAAAAAGTTTTGTAACCTACAGGATTCGAACCGACACCCCCATCGAACAATAACTGTAGATAAGACGTCTCACGCGCTACACCAACGAGCTACTGACGATCGATGTGAAAATAGTAAATCCTTTCATGAAGTAGAGATCTCACGAAATGGTGGCTGTTTTCTAGCAGCAATGTGAATAATATGGCGGGTGATCTCGAGCCTTGTGATTGGTTGTATGATCATTGACGACTTGCCGCGGGATCGATACAACTTTCACGAAGTTCCCGCGACGGCGTATAGGTGTCGCTCTAACAATATCTCATTTCAGTTTTGTCCTAAGATTCACGGCGCCACTGCCGCTTCGGCGTCTAGCGGAGCGGCGGGGGGGAAATCGGGAATTTGTCTAGCTTCATACGCAGCCTGGCTAATACCACACGCGCCGTCATGATAATAACCCAACACATCGCATTCCCGAAGGTATTCGGTTCCGTGCCAGGACCTTCCCTTTGTGAGCACTACTAGATTGAACGGGATGGAAAACACGGACAATTTTCATAGCCGTTTCGATCCGCTTTAACCGACTTCAAAAAAGGAGGAGGTTATCAATTCGTCTGTATGTTTTTTTTTTAATGTTTGTTACCTCATAACTTTTGCCTGGGTGAACCGATTTTGATGATTCTTTTTTTTAATGATAGCTAGTGCTTTCCAAGTGGTCCCATTTTAATTTGATTAACTTCTGACAATGATATCCATGAGAAAATCATAAAAGTCTTAAATTTGTATTACGATGTGCGCGACAAATGGACGAATAACTCAATATAACGCCAACCGATTTCCGTGATCCTTTTTTAGGGTTCCGTACCCAAAGGGTGAAAACGGAACCCTATTACTAAGCCTCCGCTGTCCGTCCGTCCGTCCGTCCGTCCGTCCGTCCGTCCGTCTGTCCGTCTGTCACAGGGCTGTATCTCAGAAACCGTGATAGCTAGACAGTTGGAATTTTCACAGAGTGTGTATTTCCCTTGCCGCTAGAACAACAAATCATAGGCATTACGAAATATTTAGAAAAATATTTAGAATTAAAGAAAAATATTTAGTTTGTTGTATGGGGGGGACCCCCCATACAACAAACGTCTATATTCTATCCCGCTCGCACTACCCGGCGCTGAGCCCGGCGTATGGCCCCCGCGCTGCGACGCGCGCCGCCCCGCGCGCCCATCTGCTCGATAGTCTTCTCGCTCACACGTGCTAGACTTTATATAGATGGACGCCCGCCTCGCGTCGGCAGTTGGTCGCGGACCATGTTCTTGTTCGTTGTCGCGTTCGGCGCGGCGGCGTCTTATAAGCACGCGCGATGTATTTACGATGCTTCGTCAATAATTCATGAAGTTGGTGTGTAGGTATTAACGCCATATGCAAATTAAAGATTGAATATGATAAAACATAAGAATATATTTAAAAGCATACATTTTTAAAATATAAAAAGCAAACGTATACCATAGCTTTAACTTATTTGTAAATAAAATTATATAGGTACTTAATATTAACATACAAATACATGTCAAATCAGTACATTTTTCATTGGCTTTTATGAAATATACAAATAGGTAGTATATGGTTTTTTTAGTAAGTACCTGTATATGGATCCCAATACAATACCTATTGACATGATATTCGCCCAACTCACCACATGAGAACTGGGTGCCATGCCAGGACCTTACTTATGCTGCACGGCTACGTTGAACTGGATGGAAAAATCTCTCTCTACATATTTTGAACGTACCTAATATTACATTTTTAGAAACATTACATTATTGCTGTAATGGACCAGAGAAGCTTTATAAAAAATATCTAAGCTATTTTTTTTGTGCACTCGGCCCTTAGTTGTAGTTTGACTACCAGAAGTAGAGTAAATAAATGAAATGAAATTGTGTTTTAGCTTTCAAAATGCTTTATCAATAGCTTCAATGAGTAGGTAGGCAAAAACATTTATCGTAAAATGTTTATAAATACATTTTCTGTTTAAAAAAAAACGCAAAGGACGTTTTTGGCCTAGAGACCATTAACAATAAGTGATATATTATCGTATATATGTGTAACAATTTTCTATCCACATGCAAGTCTATGGTGGGAAATCACAAATCGATGAAGGAAAGAGTTATAGAAAAATTAAAAAACATATTTTTCAAATACATATATTTTTATTATTGCTTTTAGCTTTATTGCTTTTATTTTATTATTATTGTTAGTTTTTTTATGGAACCAGCAAACCTGGTAACCTATACTTTCAAGGCTAAACAATGAATCATTACTATCATTATAAAAATAAGAAACAAAAAAGAAGGACATATCTTTTTCCAAGGAATGTGATTTGTATGTACGTATAATCGACCGTGAAGCAAGGACACTTTAATTAAAGAAAGAACCCAGTAAAAAGAACTACTTTACGAATATAATGAAAGGCTGGAACCGAACCAGCAAAACATACCATTCGCTGGTATGTATTGAGTTATTCGGTCAAGTGAACTAAAATTTACCAGTTGGCATGGTACGAAATTGAACTAAACGTCAAACTTAGCCCCGATTGCACGAAGGGACGGCTGAGTTAATCAATGTTCAAACACGTCACTTTTAGTGAACCTCTTGGAGTTGACGTTGATTTTGATTTTTTGTCCTTTAGTGCACTCGGCCCTCATTTTGCCTCCTTTGCCTGTTCACCTGCTATGCACCTAGCGAATGATTTATCATGGTAACCAAACCACCCTGGATATTTTAAGGGCTTCAAAATGATACAATTATGTTCATGATATGATTATAATTAAGGGTAGATGTTTTTTGGAGACACATTTATGTTGATTTCACATAATACGTTCAGAATCTGATCATTTGTCATATCGAGACGACTGTTGTTATTTTTTTTGAAATAGGCTTTGTAATGCATATTATTAAAAAAAAAACATTTTTCCACGTTGCTTAAGTTACATTATTCTTCATGTATCAATTCTTGATTGAAGTTCCTCTCTTTTAATAAAAAAAATTTTTTTTTTCTAATGTGAACAAAAAAAAAACAATTCAATGATTATTTTTTTATATTTGTAGCGGGTTCAAATCCCCGCCCCGTTTATAAATCACTTTCTTTATTTTTCAGAATTGGATAAATGAATTTCGTTACGAATGCGAGTTTGTTGGGAGATGTTTGGATCCATGTTAAACTATAGGTGCCTTTTCCCTACGATTGATACCATCGCATGAGATGATAATACCTATGGTCGAAACGGCAATAATAAATTGTCCATGTTTTCCATACAGTTCAATGAAGCCGTGGCATTCTGGCATGTCACCTAATTTCTTCGGGAATGAGGGTAATAGCGGGTAGAGGCGAAGTTCAGAAGGCACAACCGAGGTTCCGTAATTTCCTTAAATATACGATGGCACGGAACCCTTCGTGCGCGAGTCCGACTCGCACTTGGCCGGTTTTTATTGGAAAGGACGTGTACAAATTAGTAAGTGTACTTCAGATTAACTAAAAATAGACAAATAAAAAAAAATTCAACAAAAAAAATAGCCGACTTCAAAGAAAAAGCACTAAAAAGTTAAAAATACTTTCCATATTTGTAGTTACGATTTCTGTTATTTTTTGAGTCGGTGTCAGCCAAGGTTAGGTTAGGTTAGGTTAGGTTAGGTTAGGTTCTCTTGATTGGCGCAGCGCGTGCCCGGCTGACGCCGACTCAAAAAATAACAGAAATCGTAACTACAAAAATGGAAATATTTTTTTACTTTTTAGTGCTTTTTCTTTGAAGTCGGTTATTTTTTTTCATCGAATGCGATGGTACTAACCTGGGGGGGGGGGGGGGGTTTACTCCTACCATCTAGTAGGGAATTACAACATACAACTAAAATTTTAAATAGATTCCGAACCGTGGAGCCGCTCGCAATCATGACAAAGTACATTTATCCAGCTCAGTAAGAGAAATAAGAGTGGCGCATGAACGGGACTGGGATTTGAACCCAGACCTCTTCTCATCCAAGGCAAGTCCCTGTGCCACTGATTCTTTGTTTTATGTGAAGTAGGTACATACAAAATACAAAATATTATTAGTTATTATATAATTATTAGTATTTTTTTCCGATTGCATATTTTCTCCTTCCATACCCGTCGGGAATTGGCCAGTGGACAAAAGGACGAGTCGGACTCGCATACGAAGGGTTCCGTACCATCGTACAAGATTTAACACTAAAAATCACGTTTCTTGTATCGAGGCCCCCGTTATTTTTTATTATTTTTAAATGTTACCTATTTGTTGTTATAGCGGCAAGATAAATACATAACTACTCTGTGAAAAATTCAGCTGCTACCTATTACGGATGATGAGATACAGCCCTGTGACAGACGGTTGGACGGACGGACAGCGAAGGCTTAGTAATAGGATTCCGTTGGCACCCTTTGGGTACGGAACCCTAAAAAAGTACATTTAATGAATGGATAATCTAGGAAAACAACCAATTTATTTTGCGTGTTTCTGGTAGATACAACACTATACTGATGACCAACTTGCAGACGAAGCTCGTTGTTCGACTACCGTGAACTTCTCAAGAGCCGTCCAGACGTTCAGTTCCCGCGACACATGCTGGATTCAGTGGGCAACGTAGAAAGTCTTCAGGGACCCAGGTTCATCAAGACCCATCTTCCGCTGCAGCTACTGCCCCGGGCGATGCGTGATGGCACGCAAAACGCAAAAGTTTGTCTATTTTGTCCTTACATCCTTTTGCCCTTACATCCTTGTTATTGCGTGATATGTCATCAATCAATCTGATTTCGTCATAGATCCACTTCTGCATATATTCAAACTTGCGTTACAGTCTGGCATCTATCCCCAACGGTGGAAAGTAACAGAGTTTCCCCGATACGCAAGAGTAGTGACAAATCGAATGCAGAAAACTACAGACCAGTGGCGGTCCTATCAGCTGCAGCCAAAATATTCGAGTCGATACTGCACAAATATATTTATGAAGGAACTGCATGCCACATGTCTTCCATTCAGCATGGTTTTGCTAAGAAACGCTCCGTCGAATCGAACTTGCTACTGGTCACTAATTATATTTCAGATAATCTGGATAATCTGCAAGTCGATGTCATCTACTTGAACTGTAGAAAGGCATTTGACAGAGTAGATAATGATGTCCTGCTCGAAAAACTCTGCATTGCGGGCTGTCGAAGCCGTACAACACAAAGGGGGTCAGCCAGGGTTCAGTACTGTCTAGCCTTCTATTCAACATAATGATTGATGATATTGCTAAACTTGTACCGTCTGTCGTTCGTCTTCTCTATGCCGACGACATGAAACTACTCTTACGTATCAGGGAAGAAGTCGATTGTGAAATAATACAGCACGTCCTAAATATGGTATATCAGAGGAATATAACGAATAAACTATTGTTCCATCCAGAAAAGTGCACAGCAGTGTCCGAAAACCGTTCAGCCACACCTCTGATTTATGAGTACCAGCTGGGCGATGTCGAGATACCTCGGGACGCAAAGGTCAAAGATCTCGGTGTTACTTTTGACACGCATCTCACATTTAATCCGCCTATCCGAGCCTTGACAAAAACATCGTTTGCCAAACTATGTTTCGTGCTGCGTAATGCGAAAGGTTTTGGAGATATGTCTGCAATAAAGCTACTCTTCGTGGCCTTAGTTCGGTCTAAACTCGAAGTTGGTGCAATTTTCTAGTCTCCGTATGAAGACATATTATTATGTATATCCTCATGCTGGAGAAAATTCAAAAACGTTTTTTACAATTTTTATTTTTTCAATTTCATGGTTACTATCCTTACCTTTATCCAACAGCATTTTTACTCGGAATGTAGGGGTTCAACACTCTTGAACTTCGGAGGTCCCGAGCACTGATGCTGTTTGCTAAGAAGGTTCTTATAGAAGGATAAATCCTTAACCTGACTTAACCTGTCGGGATCGCGCATGTCGGTTGCAAACGCTTTGGGAATTTATGGGAATATTATTAGATAGAAATTCCTGGCATTCGCCGTAGAGACCCTAGGTGTTTGGTCACCCGATGCCAAACTATTCTGTCAAGAAATCGGAAATATTTTGATAGAAAAGACCGGTGACCGCCACGCGAGGGCTAATTTTGTGCAGCGCATTGCCTTGGCAATTCAGAGAGGTAACGCAGCTAGCGTTTTGGGTACGGCGCGGGGATTCCGCCGAACTGGATGAAATCTATTATTTATTTTAGTTTATAAGATAATTTACGTTTTGTCTGTACTGTAATAATTTATATTATAGATAGAAATATTATTTGTTATGATACAATAAACGGCTTCATGGGGGAAAAAAATCCCATCATTTTTCGTAAAAGTCCTGAAACTGCATAATATTTATACCATAACTTTAAACATTAATATCGATGACTTAAAATAAATTACTATTCGTTGTCTGAAATGATTATTAAGAATTAATATGTTTTGTGGAGTAGGAATGGGAACAGGAGTAGATAAGAGCGTCTTTAAGGGAGTAACTCAAGCAGAGGAAGCGGGTTTTTGGAATAAGGTGGACTCGGGATGACCTCTCGCTGATTTTATTAAATGTGCTTAAGTCTTTACTCATCCATAGCCATTCCCATAATACGTCAGCATTGCTGCGAGTTCTCTAGGTAGTCCGTCCGAATTCTCACCTGAATTGGCGTTTACGGAATTTCGAAGTTGCATAGAAACGTCAAACTCAATACAAGTTTTTACTAGATATTCTGTGGCTTCACTTCTTCAAGCTGTCAAAGTCCAACGGAGACTTCCGATTTGTATGAAAACGCGAAGTCGGCGTAAATGGCAACGTCAACGTATTGACGGCGAGACGGTGAGTAAGCTTTCAAATCACACTCGGATCAAAAACAAGCCATTATTATCGAAACGTTTTCATGGTATCTTTGAGATTTTTTTTTATGCGACCTGACATGGATGACTAATACCACACAATTACCCTTATGATATTAGCCCAATACACCACATTCCCGAAGGAATTAGGTGCCATGCCAGGACCTTCCCTTTATGAGCACGGCTACATTGAACTGGATGGAAAACACGGACAATTTTTAATTGCCGCTTCAACCATCTTTTCATCCTGATTTTTCATCATGATTGCAACAGTGTGCAATATTTTAATAATGCGCCTATAAAAAAAATCTACAAAACGAGGCATAAATATAGTAATTGTCCTGGTTGTAGATAATATACGTGAGCCGAGACCCCCGCGACTGCTGCATCTCCTACTTTCACCACAGCCGACTCCTGGAGGGCTACACACTGGCGACTTTCAGACGTTCCTCAAGTTGTTCCTCAACGGACGAGGTACAGTCTGCTCTCGTGAGCTGTTGCATCATCAAATTGTAGCCTAGGTTGGAGTAGACAAAACCTTCGGCATTTTGTTGAACGATAAACTAATTCATTAACGCAATCACTAACTGGAACAGGATTTTATTAACTAAATGCTTCTTTTTAAAAAAAAACTTACAACCAGTATTTTATATAGAATATTTCAGTCCCGGGTTCATAACTGCCTGGCGAAGAAAGTTAAGTTTCTGTTTGTTATTCTACTAATAAATATGATATATCTCTGGTTACTATAATATTTATAGTTATTACAGATTTATCTTCTTTCTTCTTCAGGCGAAAAATAAGGACGATATATTTTAATTTTAAAATTATGACTAACCAGATATTGGAACACAAATTTACTTGTTACTAAGAAGAGTTTTGAGTGTAACCTTTGGCTATTTTTGACTTCTCGTCTGTCTCCTCTTGGGTTTTTTTTTTATTTAGAACCCACAATATATTATCAATGTAATAATCATGTTGCAGTGTGCTTTGGACCTTTCTGGGACCATGTGCTCGGATACTGGAAAATCCGTCACCAGCCAAACGTCCTCTTCATAACCTACGAAGCTATGAAGACAGACTTGGGCGCAGTCATTCAGAAAGTTGCCAAGTTCCTCGACAAGAATTTGACAGACGAACAGACTGAAACCTTAAAAGATCACCTGAGCTTCGAAAGTATGAGAAACAACAAGGCTGTGAACTATGAAGCCGTCACGGAGATCAACAGAAAGTATGGGCTGATACAAGAGGATGGGGTGTTCATGCGGTCCGGAAAGTGTGGTGAATTCCTCAAGGCCATGACCAAGAATGAAATAGACATCGTCAACGAATGGTGCAATCTTAACTTGGAAGACACTGATTATAAATTGTCTACGTTCTAGGACGTCAGTAATTAGCAACACGAAATAATTGCTTATAATGCGCGCCAAGCATCAAAGTAAAGATTATCATTTTAACAAAACAAATGGTATGAGAGTAAAGTTAGTAAAGAAATGTACAGTTTCTAATAATAAAAATGTTGTAGATTGTACGATAAATATATTGTAAATAATTCAAGTTACTGGTGAATAACAATTTAATTTTAAGTCTCATATAAATTAAAAACATTAGGTACTTAACGTAATAAATATGAGTGATATGACGATTTTGATCATACATATATTTTTTTTATCACAAACATTCAATAGTGGGTTGCTTCAACTATTCTACCTTAACATTTTACAAAATTCGTTCAAAGTTAACACCTATCTATGATTGAGTTCAAATTGTTGAAAAATATGTGATCGTGTTTTCTAACAGGAATGCGAAGTTTAAAAGTAGTTTCTTACTTTAAATACATTATGTTTAAAGCATTTTATGTGTATGCATTGGTAACAATGGCTTCAGTGAGATTCTCAATTATATCTTATACAATTGACTAAAAAATTAATGTAAATGTACCTAGGGTAAATTTATATTAATATGTTATTTATAATTTCAAAGTGTGTTTACATCATTATAGAAATTCTGCGGTCCGAATTGCGCTCAAACGCTGACAGCGTGAATACGGTTGGTCCGAATCGCGCTGACAGTGCTCAGAGCCTCTATTACAAGTTACAAATCACTTAGCGAAATTTCGCTGGGCTCTTCGATTCCATAGGCTTACAGCATTGGATAGAGCTGGCATTTGGCCATGAACATTTTGTCAGCTCTATTCAATGGTGAAAACCTGCGGAATGAAAAGCTCAGCGAAATTTCGATAAGAGATTTGTAACTTGTAATAGAGGCTCTGAGCACAGTCAGCGCGATTCGGACCAACTGTATTCACGCTGTCAGCGTCTGGACGTGTATTCTTGGCATTCAGTCATTGCGGTTTCAGTAGAGTTAACAGAAGAAGAATTTACTTTGACTTACTGTTAACTCTACTAAATCCGCAATGACTGAATGCCAAAAATTCACGCCCTGAGCGCGATTCGGTCCGCGGCCAAAGACTGCAATATTGACTTGATATAGATTGCGATGAGTGGTGTTGACGAGATTGTTTCCAAACAACGGTCTTACACACATACCATCAATCCCTTTTCGCGGAGGGGTAAGCAGAGATGATTGCGTCATATGTCTGTGTGCCCAAGCCAGGGGTAGGTCATTTACCTGTTTACCTACTAATCACCTAATTAAGAATTCCGTTTTATCTGTAAACATTTTTTAACCTAACAATAAAGATAGCCATACATAAACTTAGTCTATTTTATTTTACACATATTATTGAAAAAATATATGACTCGTTTTGAAACGATTTAATAAATACTATCTATTGTCATTGGATAAAGCTCTGTTATTTGATTAAATATATTGAATCATTTGAACTTTACTATGCACTGTCATTGGTAATATATTTTTGGTATCTGAGTCTACTAAGCGTATTTTTAATTTAACGTATTTGTGTACCATACCTAAATTAATACCTCAATATTTGAAATATTTACTTCATATGAACATCTTATTTATGACTAGATACTCCATTTTTTATACCTTAATATTAGCTATGTGCAAATACTCGTACCTAAATCTCATCCCAAAAATGTTTGGTAAAAGTAAGTTTAAGTAAGACTGTCTCTATCAGTAAAGAATATTAAAAAAGCCAGATTTTCACAAGGTTAGTAAGATTTGATAGTCCACTAGCACTAGCAAGTACCTCTAGCTATTAGACCAGCTGGCGTGTGAATTCTAATGCATTTAAGCCTTGGTCTCCACAAAGCTAGTAAACTAGCTAGTTCGGCTATTTGTTCGCTTATTAACCTCGTGAAATCCACCTTCGAGGATAGGCCAGCAGCTACTAGAGTCAGTTTCCATTTTACTCATAGACCTCGCACGCGCAACTAGCCTCGTGGAAACCAGACATTACTTAAGAATCATTGTTTTAGTCGTACAGGCAAACATTAAACAGGACTCTCGTATTTTCATGATCACTTCACAATTTTTATTCTTATCCCAAATATATACTTTTCAACATTTCAAAATATACGCATTGGCCATACAACTTTTGATCTAATCTCTTCATAGTCTTTTAAAAGGTTCATACGATCCTTTAAAATCTCAAAACATTTGAATAGAAGATATTAGAAAACTTGTTTTATAACCAAAGCATGTGTTTTGATTAGAGCAGTTGATTAGATATTATAAACTGCGACTTGAAAGATGAAATAAGTGAAGAGTTATTAAAAGTAATGAGGAAGGATTTAGGTAGCAGAGCTAAACAAATAATTCAGGAAGATGTTCTTTTCTTTGATGAAGATCAAACGTTAACGAATGTGATATTATGTAGAATCGATCGTGAAGCAAGAACACACTAATAAAGAAAGAGCCCTGTAAACAAGTACGACGGCAATATATTTGAATGTTCAATATTTGCAGTAAATGTCTGCAACGCAGGTAAAGCACTCAATGTATGTATAATCTTAAACACTGTGTTAGTAGGAGGCATTTATTACGGTAGGAGAGTTCCAAATGATGGGTATACAGCAGGTGGCGAAATTAGCAGACGCAATACCAGTGAGTGGTATGTTACGCCGTTTCGGGTCCAGCCCTGCAGTCCATTCATAAAGTAGTTAATTTTACATGGCTCTTTCTTTAATTAATGTGTCCTTGCTTCCCGGTCGATTCTACATACATTTCACATTCATTGGAAAATACGTCGTATTTGCGTAGTACGAAAAGGTATATTCATCAAACGCTAAGTCCTCTTCCATTTTAATCAGTGGAGAAGAGACAGATTGTCCAAAACTCGCCAATCACCGCCGTTCCCTGTTCCCGTTTCACAGCACATCCTCAAAACCCGACGAAGCCTAGACGATCCTGCAGCTGGAGCTGTTGGCCTTGTTCCTCACGTGGGGGTTCCCGAAGGCGCCGCAGCACTGGTGATGGTTCGAGTGCTTGTGCCCGTGGGCATGGAGCGCGGCGCCCGCCTGACTCTGCCCCTTGGCATCCTTGCTCTTGGCGCACGCCTTGGAGTGGCCGGGCGCTATCTTGGATTTGAACCGGCTCACCTTGCCGGTCTTGTGGGTGGGCTGCTCCTCCGTTACGGTCTCGGATATTGTGAACACTGCACTCTCGGCGTGCGTGTTCTGGTAGGCTTCGCACTCTGTGTCTGTAATAGGAAGTTCTTGATCATAAATAGGAAGGGTATTTTGCACTGTACTGGTTATATTGGTTCTTATTTCGGATTTACAAGTTCGTTTATAGATTCTGATTATTTAACATTAATAATGAGATATATACTTTTGATGAGGCCCCGCTGTATTTTGATTCAGCAGATGAATATATTTTTTTAGTTATCATCGAAGTACTCTACCAATTGAAAGAACCCGAACCAACAAAAGGCTGAAATGATTAGAAGCAATGATAAAGTGATTAAACATTAAAACAGTATCTCTCTGATTGTTTTTACAGATTTTTTTTTATGTGACTGGACATGGATGGCTAATACCACACGTTCTGTCATGGTATTAGCCCAACACACCACATGGGAACTAGGTGCGATGCCAGGACCTTCCTTATATTGCACGGCTACATTGAACTGGATGGAAAACACGGACAATTTTCATTGCCGCTTCGACCATCGTTCATCCAATGCGATGGTACCAACCCGGGCGGGATAAACCCTACCACCTAGTAAGTAAGGAAGGGGACCTACAGCTTAACGTGGAATCCGAACCACGGCCAGCCTCTCTCAACGGTCGAATGGTCACCCATCCAAGACCAGACCGGACCCAGCGTTGCTTAACTTCGAAGAGCGATCGCAGAAGTGTCGCGCCACTGGGCCACTGAGGCTGATTATGTAGTCATAGTATAGTGACGTTGTTAAAACAGGGAAACAATAAAGATTACCATCGTCTGTGCAGCGTGTGATGGCGGGACACGAGTCGTCATCGGCAGGAATCGACACCTCCCCTACTGCCGCTGGCGCCGAATGAGCTGGTGACAATCTGGCAAACTGCAGAAGAACAACATTGATTTATTGAGACAAGGAGGAATTAGATATCATAGGATCAAATTATGAAATCATGTAAGTTCAATGTTTTAGAAATCTATGATGTAGAAATCTATGACGTACACAATATCTCCAGTAAGACAGTAGGCACTCGCAACAAGGAATTTCGAACTTATCGTTAGAAACACCCCACGCCATATCCGCCGAAGCTTACTTCTATCATTGCATCAGCCTGACGGTTTACTACATTTTTACGCCAAAGAGAAAGTCGATCTGCTCGCGAGCCGCTGCAAAGAGGAAAACTTTCGTCCAGGTGTGAATGCTTTATGAAGAATATTCAAATCCAGGAAATTCTGCAGCGTGAGCACTTTGCCCAAGATTCAAGGAAGGCGAGTCAGAGAGTCAACGCATTAGGCATACACTACGTATGAAATACTTACTTCAATGTCAAAAACTATGGACTTGGCTGCCTCCTTATCCCTGGTAGCAGCAGGTGCCGTGACCACTCGACAGGGCGAGGTTGCACTGAAGCTGAAAACAACATATATAGGATCAAATGGATCAACTACAGTCAGCCCCGGTAGCCCAACGTTGCAATGCTCGATGCACGTGCTCGATTATCGAGTTTAAGCAATACTGAGGTCAGTCGTATTCTGGATGGATTACTTACTAGGGGGTAGCCACCTGAATTGGTACCATCGTATTAAATGAAAGGTGGTCGAAACGATTAATACAAATAGTCCGTATAAATAAGGAATGTCCTGACATGGCACCCAGTTCTAATGGGGTGAGTTGGGCATTAAGAAAAATATGACAGATTTAAGATCCTCCAGGAAACCTATAAATATTTTATAACATCTCTGTTCAAAGAAATAGGTAAGCAAGTGTTTCCATGTTGTTCTGATAATGATCTAAAACGAATTACTTAACAGCGTCTTACACGACTTTTATCCAAATATATGGGGCAATATTCTTAATCTCATATCGTTTGTTTGCTGCAACACGGTGGACAAGTAGCTGTCAGCTTAAATATAGATATAATCTCAGTTGTTAAGAACCTGATCCTCGATATTTAAGGAAGGAGGAATAACTACCTAGAAGAATTAAGGCTGTCCATCGTGCGCGGTGGCTCGCCGTGCAGTTCTAGCGACTCCCCGTCCGACCACGTCACGCTAGGACCGCCACCGGCGCCGCTGGCAGAGTTGGAACGAGATTCTGAAATAAATTCGATAATGCTAGTCTTACACTTCCTTGAGATAAATTTAATGGTGGACAGAAAGATAAACATGGTAGAAGGAGACGAAACAGAGTTAACGTGAGAGAAACGTAGGCTGGCAAGGATCTGATTAAAAATAAACAAACAGCTGGAACACATTGATACGTTTACTTGTAAAGTTTTTGAAATCTGTTATGATCAGTATCGCCGTTTGATAAAACCGTATGTATGCAATAAAGCATTTGCTCCAACAAGGATAAAGAGACAGCCTCCTTTGCAGATATTTCATAAAATGGTAGGAAGATCACTCCGATTTTTTCAAGACAGTGGACCTGCGGAATAAGTGTCGAGGAGTTGAAGTTAACTGCTGCACTCCGGGGAAGAGGATAGCTGGCTTGACACGCAATGTACGATGGCAAATAAATAATAAGTGCAGCAGGGTTCAATGCAGCTCATGGAACTCGACTGAAGTCTCCTGCCGTCAAGGTATTTGTTGTGCCTTAACAGTTCTTACTGAGTTTCCTTTCATAAAAGTCGTTCCAGGCAATGGGCTCCGTACCATACAATTCTTATCAAGAAAAAATGATACCTAAATCTTGCCTAGATTAAATTATGAATGAAGGTACAGAGAGAGAAAGTAGTAATGTGTCACGCTTATTACTTCTGAGAGCTGACGTTCCGCTGCAAAGCATTCATACATCCCATTTAAATCCAGCACTCGATTTGCTTTATATGTACAATCCAAAGTCCAAAATGAAGGAATCCGTCACCTCGATACCGCTCGTTCTTGTTGACGGGCGAGTTGGCGACGCTGCGGCGTGCAACGTCCTGGAACGTCACCGGTGAATACATGCGCCGCTCCTCCACTACCAGCGGCGACGTGTAGATCGGCTGCGACGTCACCGACGTGGTGCTGAACGCCACGCTGTATGGGCACGACTGAACGGCCGACGGCAGCTGGGGGCACCAGGCAATCAATCAGATAATTGGATGTGGGGTAGGCGAATTGGAAGGTGACATCGGCTCCCGAGCTTGATTATTATGAAATAGTTAGCATTCCCACTTATTGCTTGACAGGAAAGGACCTGACCTAAAAGTCCTGTCAAAGTTGTGATAATATTTAGGGGCCTATACCCGTCTCGTTTTCGAGCGAAATAAATATATACATTTCCTTACTTCTTATCGCAAAAATGTCTAGTACTAGTAATGGATAAATTACAAATAAATAGCAGTTACATTTCAAGATCTGTATACGCTTGAAGTTTGTACAACCGCTTCTAATTTTCCGTCCAAGATTTAGTTTTTGGGTGCCCTGGGTTTAAAAACCTCGTCAGCCTCGGGAGCAATGTGGCACGACGCCTCAGAATTCAATCATCGAGCTTAAGCGACACTGGGAACGGTCGGGTTCTTGACGTGACCGTTCGATAGTAAAGACTGGCCGTGGATCAGATTGAAATAAAAATGGTCGAAGCGGCAATGCAAAATTTCCGTTTTTGATGTGGTCATATTTTGACTGGAAATGGTCCATGTTTCAATAAAGTACAATTCAGCAGTCTCGACATAAGGAAGGTCTTGGCATGGTTTGCATTGCTGATCAACTCACCGGACAGCAAGCGACGACAGCGGTAGCCAGCACCGAGGGGCTGCTCGACAGCTGGCAGCTGGAGCCGTGGTTGGCGCCGCTCCCTGGGTTGATCAGCTGGTAGGAGTTGGCCGAGCACTCGGCGATGCTCTCCCGGATGTCGGCGGCGCGCTCCCACTCGGGCTCCGTGCCGGGGAGCAGCTGCGGCGAGATCACCTTCGACAGCGGCGTCCTGGACTGGCGGCTCTCCAGCCAGTAGGTCTTCATTGCGCCTGCGATGGGAGTGTGGGGGTTGGGTGAAGTTGACCGACTCACATACGTTGAAATTATTTCGTGCATCATTCATTATTGGGACAATCATTTCGCGAACAAAAAGATTTGGTAAACATTTTGTAACAATTATTTTTGTACATACTGCATTTTAATATTTGAAAAAAAATATTTGTTATGATACTAATGGGTTTTCCAACAAGGGGTGTTCTTTTGATATACAAAGAAAAAGGGCATTTTTTAATATAAATGATCGGATGTTTATTTCAATATAAAGAAGAAGGTATGCCGTTAATAGTGGAAAATAACATCAGGCAAATGACCACCACGACCAATGGTCGTGGTGGCCTTCTTTATTATGAAATAAACATCCGATCATTTATATAAAAAAATGGCATTTTTCTTTGTATATCAAAATAACACCTCTTATTGGAAAACCAATACAACACAGACAGCATTTTTGGCATTTCGACGATTGAGCTAGAATGAAAATGCTTAAAAATGTAGAATGTTGCACCCAAGATATTCTATGTCTTCCAATGGTCCCCTAATCCGTAGCTTAGGGAACCTTTATGCTGGAAGATATCCTTGATCCAACTGGCCTCGAAAAAGGGCAATCCAGTAAACCCCTCCAACTGTCGACTTATTGTAGAAATTTAACTTTCATCTAACCAAAGTTATAGGGCGCCTCGTCATTTCTGCTCTCCTAATGAAATTAGAAGCAAATAAACTCCTGGATGATAAACATGCGTGTTTATAATAGCGCGGTCAACAGGACATATTATAACATTATCCATTTAATGGAAATCTCCAAAGCCTTTGACCGTGTTTGGTAGCGGGGGTTTCTTGGCAAGCTCTCGTACTTTGGTATTCCACAAAACATATGATCTTTTATGGCCATCTTCCTGTCAGGCCGCTACATATTCATTAAATAGATAGTGTTAAGCCGGGCGGACAGCTTCCCGATCGAGGCTGGTGTCCCTCAGGGCTCCGTGCTGTTACCTACGCTATTTTTTATTCTGATTAATGATTTACTGTCTCTAGGCACGCTTTAGATACGTGGATGAAATCACGGGGCATGAAGAAAATTGGAGAAACAAAGAGCACAAATCGGTGACACGCAACGTTCAGTGGTTGATAAGGTGCATAACTCTTATCACAAGATGCGGCCCTGGTACAACAGCTTACTCACCTTTCCCTTTTACCTGTATCTCGGCCCGTTCGGCGACGCTGTACGCCGGCGAGAGCAGCTCGCGCGAGCCCTGCCTAATGTGTATGCGCATCGCCTCCGATGTGCTCTCCATGCACGATGCTGTGTTCACGGAGTCGCCGAAGAGGCAGTAGCGCGGCATCTTCAGACCCACGATGCCGGCGACCACCACGCCCGAGTGGACTCCCGCTCTCATAGAGTGATGCGACCCTGGTACAAGATTTTAAGACTTCCACTCACCTTTCCCCTTCACCTGTATCTCGCCCCGCTCGGCGACGCTGTACGCCGGCGAGAGCAGCTCGCGCGTGCTCTGCGAGATGTGTATGCGCATCGCCTCCGACGTGCTCTCCATGCGCGACGCCGTGTTCACGGAGTCGCCGAACAGGCAGTAGCGCGGCATCTTCAGACCCACGATGCCGGCGACCACCACGCCCGAGTGGACTCCCGCTCTCATAGAGTGATGCGACCCTGGTACAAGAGTTTAAGACTTCCACTCACCTTTCCCCTTCACCTGTATCTCGCCCCGCTCGGCGACGCTGTACGCCGGCGAGAGCAGCTCGCGCGTGCTCTGCGAGATGTGTATGCGCATCGCCTCCGACGTGCTCTCCATGCGCGACGCCGTGTTCACGGAGTCGCCGAACAGGCAGTAGCGCGGCATCTTTAGACCCACGATGCCGGCGACTACCGCGCCCGAGTGTACGCCGACTCTTATCGAGAGATGCGATCCTGGTACAATTTGGAAGTTGTTTCTCAATCACGCCTAAACGGTTAAACTGATTTAGATGAATGTGGACTAAGGTGAAATTTTAATTTAGTAATAAAGTGCAAATGATCCGTGAAAACAACAGTAAATGAAATAAATAAGGCTAATAAAATAATTTTAAAAGGATGATTAGAAAATGGTATCTGAAATATCGCAGAAATAATGCTGTATTAATTCATTTCGATTCAACAGAGTTCATGGGTTAAGGTGGCCCAACCCGGCGGGCCTAACTCATTCGCGGGCTCGGTACAAAACCGTGCTGTTGCGCTCTGGGACCTTCTCTGTTTCAAAGAATAAGACAGACTCCGTGATGAGGAAGATGCAACATGTCCACAAAAAAGACGATGTGCATAGTGTATGATTTGGTAATATTTACGAAAATTTTAATTTCAAAACGACTTATAGCTAAAAGTAAACCACGACCGCTGTAGTCAAAAATCTAACAAACACCAAATACGTCATAAATCTTGATTAAATAAGCTATGTCTGATGACTAATCTTTTTACGATGTTCTTACTTTATCATTGCGTAATCCACCTCCAAAGTTATTGTATAAAACGCGCGAAAAATTCGAACTTTCGGACCTTATAACTTAGAAACCAAACACAACTTTACAATGCCAATGGTCATCAGACATCTAGTTCGATCAAATAAAGCCATTTTGAGCAAAATTTTGGATCTCTGACAAGAAATATGGGCGTGATCTTTCCCCTTTTGTATGGGGAGATGAGCGGGATGGGCCACCTTAAGATTATAAATTAACTAAGTAGGTTTATAAACCAATTTAAGCTTCTATTATCAAATGCAATTAGTATCATCGAGGTTGCTTTAAAACAATAACTACAAAGAATTTGTCAAAGATTTGTTGGAGAAAGAAGTTCGACAGCCCTAAATACAAGAATAATTACGATCACAATTAGTGGCCCGCTAGGCATATTCCGTACCTGTACTGGGATCCTTCAAGTCAGTAATGGCGTCCACCATATCCAGCGCCATGTCACAAACTTTCTCCGCGTGGTTGTCTTCCTTTTCTGGTGCTCCAGAGACGACCATGTACGCATCTCCTATCGTCTCAACCTGTGACACGGACACGTAACATCTGAGACATTAGGTTATATCAAACTGATCTCGCCCATAAATGCCGAAAATGTAAGTATCTAAGAATATCTATACACTTCAACATATTTGAAGGATCGACATTGTAAAATTAGTTTCAGATCATCTAATTATGTCACCAGCAGCAGCCCGTGTAGCTCAGGAGCTTTGTTAGCCTTATTACCTTTTTTGAAAATACATCTGGTTTCTATCTGTCCATCTTTATTTAATCTCAGTATGTTTCTCTTTATATGTTCTCTTGTGAAATGAGAACCACTTCTTGATTGTATGCGGTTTATATGCATAAAAACTTCTTAACATCATCACCATCATGGCCTCAGTGGCCCAGTGGCGCGACACTTCGGCGATCGCTCTCCGAAGTTAAGCAACGCTGGGTCCGGTCTGGTCTTGGATGGGTGACCATTCGACCGTTGAGAGAGGCTGGCCGTGGTTCGGATTCCACGTTAAGCTGTAGGTCCCCTTCCTTACTTACTAGGTGGTAGGGTTTATCCCGCCCGGGTTGGTACCATCGCATTGGATGAACGATGGTCGAAGCGGCAATGAAAATTGTCCGTGTTTTCCATCCAGTTCAATGTAGCCGTGCAATATAAGGAAGGTCCTGGCATGGCACCTAGTTCCCATGTGCTGTGTTGGGCTAATACCATGACCGAACTTGTGGTATTAGCCATCCATGTCCAGTCACATAAAAAAAAAAAAAAAATAACCTGAAGATAAATATCAGCGAATTGGTGAAAAACCGACCGTTTTCAACGGCTTCATCTTTGTCTTATTAATTAGGGATCTTGTTACATCTTGGGAAAATAGTAAATGTCTGTCTAAAAGTACGTCTGTTCATCTATCCCTCTTTCCTTCTATCTATCTTTGTGTCCACGTAACATAAAAAACCTATGTGACGGAACATAGTGCAAGGAGAAGTGTACCTTGTAGACGCGGTTCCGCTCGGTGAGCGTGTCGAAGATGCTGTACATCGCGTTGAGCATGGAGACCACCTCCATGGGGGTGATGCGCGAGCAGATCTCCGTGAAGGTCACCACGTCCGAGAACAGGATCGACACGCTGTTGAACATCTGAGGACAGTGCTATAGTTGCAGATATGGAAAAGGTTTCTTGGCATCCAGCTGTTTTTCCAATGTACAAGCAAACGCACTCGTACAACGTACAGATTGTGGTGTAGTTATAGAGGATTTTCCTTTCATCAAAGCGGCTACAGCTCCAAATCCCTCCCACTTTATTTCTCTTTCTGATTTGAATGAGTGCATTTCGCTACGAATGCTAGCTGTTTCAAGGTCCAGAACCCATCTAAAACTGTAGGTCTCCTTTCCTTACTAGGTTGAAGGGTTAATCTAGCCCTGATTAATACCACCGAATTGGATAAAAGTATGGTTCGAGGGGCGGCAATGAAAACAAAATGTTTTTTTCCATCCCGTTCATTGGAGCTGTGCTCATAAAGGAAAGGTCCTGGCATGGCACCTAATTCGTTCAGGATTATGTTGAATTGGGCTTCCATGTCAAGATCCATAAAAACAACTCGTTTATTTGCATGTTTGAGTTACCTTATGTGGCTGGACATGGATGGCTAATACCACACCCAACACACCAGATTCGCAAAGGTAACCAATCGTTCCAGGACTAATTTAAAATAAAACATATATGACTTTTTGCTGTTCAGTAAAATAAAAATATACTCTTTACAATTCCAATACTAATATCTCCATGTAAACGTTCCGATGTTCACAGTTGCCACGTCGCTTCTGATGGTCTGCAATCTAATCCTATTAGTTATTCTGTAGTCATAGCTTGCCAGAAGTTTCTATTAAACTATTCGTATTTGACGTTTTACATTTCGTTGTTTTACTTCCGAGATTGTAACTCAAAACTGAAAAATGAGGTATATATTTAAATAGTTGTTTTTTTTGCCAGTTCGACCATCTTTTTATCTAATTAAATGATGGTATCAATCCGGGCGTGCCTTAGCCTAACATCTAGCAGGGGAACACATGGATTCTGACCCATTGAACAGCTAGCAAACGTGAAGAAATGTATCAATTATTAAACTCAGAAAAATAAATAAAGTAGCTCGTGAACTTGGCAAGTATTGAAACCATCACCTCTCACATACATCCTGAGAAACGAGTCGCTCTAATGTTTTGAAATAAAAATAGAAATAGAAGCATTTTATTCCCTTAAAAGCGGTACATACAATCATGGTTAACAATTTTTTACAATATTATTATGATTAAGCTAGATCAATGTGCATGTAAAACTGTAGGGAAAAGGTAATGTGGCTCAGTGTTAACGCACGCGTATACTTCAGCAAGTTTGCTGAAGTAGACTTGTGCCGCTGGTTCTCAGCTACCACCGGATCTCAAGGTATTGTGATTAATTTTTTAACAGAAACAGGAGAAGCAATAACACATCACAAATTAACAACAGAATTAACGGCCAGTGATATACATATAAATATAAGTTTTCAAAATATTTTTTAATGTAAAATAGTTCCTTTGTCGAAACATCCCAAATGGAAGTCTCCTCGAAAATACTTCAAGTCCAAAGCAATTTACAAATTTGAGATTTCGTCCTAGTTTCACTTCCTCCTTAAGCTTTTGATCCATCTCTGAAAGGTCTAAGGAATCTGTTAAAACCTCCACAAACAAAAGCCCTTATTTTCCTTAAGACCTCATTCTTTCGCACACAATTGCATCTTGAGACCCTTTTAAGCTAGGATCACGTGATAATATCTTGTATCACTTTGTGGAAAAATAGCAGGACCACTATCATTTAGATCTTCAATTCGTTTGAGGTGACATCAATGTCTTAAAGTTGAATGCATTGAATGAAAGATGCGATTTCGAAACGGTCACGATTTCCATCCGGTTAAATGTAGCCGTACAGCAGGTCTATTCCTGGCATTCAGTAATCAGGAATCAGGAATCCTGAGACTAGAAAACCGCTTTTGTAGAGGTAGTGGCGCCGGGACTGGCCTATCGTACCAGAGGCCCGGGTTCAATACCAACTTGTCTGTCTTTCTCTTTCAGAGTTCGATAAGTGCATTCGTCACGAATGCGAGCTGCTCCATGGTTCGGAATCCATGTAAAACTGTAGGTCCCCTTCCCCTACTAGGTGGTAGGGTTTAAGCCCGCCCGGGTTGGTACCATCGCATTGGATGAAAAGATGTCCATGAATGAAAAATTGTCCGTGTTTTCCATCCAGTTCAATGTAGCCGTGCTCATAAAGGGAAGGTCCTGGCATGGCACTTATTCCTTCGGGAATATGGTGTATTGGGCTAATATCATAACGGTAGTTGTGTGATATTAGCCATCCATGTCAGGTCGCATAAAAAAATATATATATTGCTAATGCCACGCCTATTGTCATGATATTGGCCTAACACAACAATAAATGGGAACAACGTAACAGAGTGATTAATAAGTGTACACAACGTGCCATGCCAGGACATTCTTCATATTACAATATATTTAAATTAATAAAAATAGTAATTTCTTCTACTATTGCCTACTAAAGTAAGTACGTTCTTTCCAAATGTATCATCTTCTTCTAAATAATTATTAAACTTTCAATTTAAAAGCAAGTACTCACTCTGCCTATCCTTCCGAGCAAGCGGCGTGATATTTTGTATGTATGTATATAAAAAACGTACGTATGATAAAGACACAAACTGCCAAGCAACATGTAGTCTGGCCAGCACTAAGGATATGTTCGGTACATGCACAGAAGGAAAATTTCAATTCCGCGTCCCTAGACGTTACAAAGCTCCTTATGGAGGCAAATTAATTCTGGCACACGCCACGTTTACACGGGTCTTAGAAACGGAGGCGGACAATTTTCTAATCCTTCAACCTTTCAACCTATGCCTCATGAAAAATCTTCCACACAAATACCCCGTAAATGATGCTACGAGGCTTGAGATAAATAAGTTAACCAATAAATAGATATTAACGTGGGTACATGCAATTTGCAGGATTGTTAAATTATTTCTAGCAAAGTATTTAAATCTACAATACCATGTGATTGTAACTATAGACTTCTTTCTTTTTTACAAATGTGATATGTCTGTAGAATCGACCACGAAGCAAGGGCAAATTAATTAAAGTAAAAAAAACTAATTTATGAATATATTGCAAGACTAGAGTTTAACCGGCAAAACACCTTTCGGGGCCAATGCATCAACCAATTCCACCACTACACCCATAAATTATCCTACAGTCCCTCCTCCCGTAATCAATGCCTCCTAATGACACACAGTCGGACTCTCACAATTTAAAACGCAGAATATCTCGGGACTTAACATTCAAATTCCGGAGATAATCCGTGCATTAAAGTTAGTACGACCACTCTGATTACTACTAACAGTGTTTAAGACTATACATACATTGCTTTAACGCTTTACCTGCGTTGCTGATAGCCTCCAAATATTGAACATTCAAACTTATTGACGTCGTCACCAACTGTATTTGGCAACGTACGCTAGAGCCAGTCCTAGGTTGACTTAGGTAAAGCTGTAGGAGACTTCATGGGTACAGAGCAGGTGACGGAATTGGTAGACGCACAGCCCGCAAAGGTATGCTTGCTGGTTTAAGTCCAGCTTTGCATTATATTCATAAAGTATTAATTTTTACAGCTTTTTTCTTTAATTAATGTGTTTTTGCTTTGCGGTCGATTCAATATACATTTCACATTTGTTGAAAAAACTACCCACTTACTTGCTTAGTAAGAATAAGTGTATTTCAATTCCTTTCTTCTAACTGCACAAGTATGTCTAGCTCAATGTACTCACCTCACAAGTATCTATCGGATTCTCGCCAGTACGCAGCCGATCGGCGACTTGCTTCGGTATCATCTGGTATAGCAGTTCGTCCGTTCGCTTCATCTCTTCGTCCAGCTTCCTCATGGACTCCTCCAGTTTCTTGCTCTTCTGCTGCTCCTGATCTAGAGCTAGCTTCAGCTCCACGGACTGCTGCGTGCCCGCCAGCATTAGGTCTCTGGTGGACGTGATGTTTCGTGATTTATTTGAATACCCGCAAAGCTACGTTTAACTTACGGTAGTTAAGGACTCTAGGGTTCACAGATCTGATGATGCCTCAGTTGAAGAAAACGAACCAGGTGGATCCAGTCAACATCTCATACAAGACAACCGTAAGCATGCGAATGAATATGTCCAGCAAAGGACGTAAACATAAAAACTTATGTTTAATGTCACAGGCCAGGCATTTTTAAAAGTTCATAATCCATCAACATTTTACAATGTTTGCCAGAGCTATTATAAATCAATATATCTTTCTTTGATTAGTTGGATTTGTTAAGAGCTTAAGGATTAGGATCCGTGATAAATGATAATACTTAGATTACCCAAATAATAATGGCACTATGATGAAATAATCGAAAAAAGTAATAAGAGCGTCCAGATTCACATATAAGATAAATAATAAATGGACAGAATATCAACAAAGCCACTAAAAAATGTATACAACATTACCTCTTACAAAAAAGTCACTAGCTGGGAATTTGTATTTTTGGTTTCGTTTTGGAAATAGCAGGATATAACTATAATTTGATAAGAAATGAATAGGTCCATGAAGTATTACTTGCCTGCTGAAATCATGCATGGACAGGTCATTGATGTATAGACCAGTCTGGACCAGCGAGGACAGATCAGGCATGACGGGTGTTCCCAGGTACATCATCATACGCCAGTTGTCCATGTAGATCATCTGACCTAAATCAATCATGATTCATTTTACTCTCTTTCTCAAAACTGTAGACACTCTGCGTTCTTCAATACTTGCGCACATTGTAACATTCCGTATGGGCATAGCTTGAAAACATAAAAAAAATTAGAAAGGTATTAGAAGGTTGAGGTATATTTTGACCTGTCTTCTAAATACGTTGATAATGTAGATGGTTAAAGATTTCTGACTGCCCTACACCTTTCCGAATGGTCTATTCTTCGTAATCAGTGGTTAGATTAAAGACCATACAATGATTGGTTTTACTGTACAGTGATTGTAGCGTAGAAAACCGATCAAATAGCCGATCAAACAATCACATTGGCTTGAAATTAGTATGTTCAAGCGAGCAAACAATTGATATATATTCGAATGCCTCCATTGGGCGCATAAGCATGAGAAAATTACGTTCCCCGGAGAAATTTAGTTTTTTGTTTATATAAGGAAGGTCCTGGCATGGCACCTAGTTCCCATGTGGTGTGTTGGGCTAATACCATGACAGAAAGTGTGGTATTATCCATCCATGTCCAGTCACATAAAAAAAAAGTTTATTAATAATTTGAAAACCATTTTCCAATGCACTGGATATTTGGTATCTAATATCGGGCAGCAAATATCTCCGTCTGCAATATTTTTTTTAAAATAAGAACCAAGTCAGATAACAGCAAAAAGAAAATCTTAAGGTGGCCCAACCTGGCGGGCCTAACTCATTCGCGGGCACGGTACAAAACCGTGCTGTTGCGCTCTGGGACCTTCTCTGTTTCAAAAAATAAGACAGGCTCCGTGATGAGGCAGATGCAACATGTCCACAAAAAAGACAATGTGCATAGTGTATGATTTGGTAAGATTTACGAAAATTTTAATTTCAAAACGACTTATAGCTAAAAGTAAACCACGACCGCTGTAAACAAAAATCTAACAAAAACCAAATAGATTATAAATCTTGATTAAATAAGCTATGTCTGATGACTAATCTTTTTAAGATGTTCTTACTGTATCATTGCGTAATCCACCTCCAAAATTATTGTATAAAACGCGCAAAAAATTCGAACTTTCGGACCTTATAACTTAGAAACCAAACACAATTTTACAATGCCAATGGTCATCAGACATCTAGTTCGATCAAATAAAGCTATTTTGAGCAAAATTTTGGATCTCTGACAAGAAATATGGGCGTGATCTTCTTTCTCCTTTTGTATGGGGAGTTGAGCGGGATGGGCCACCGTAACACAACTTTTCTTTTCTCTGTGGTTTGACTCCGGTTACAATAACAAGCTATTGGTGCGTGAAATTTGATATACCAAGTATCAAATAAATTGGAACAGTTTTTTTTTCAAACGATTAATAAACTATAAACTATGGAAAACGTTAATTTCTGATGCCTACCTCAAGTTTCTCGGACTCAAAATAGATTAAATATATTTCAATAGAACGATATTACCTAGAAGATTTATTTATTTTATAGGTCTTTGTTTGAATTAAATCCTTAAATTGTTCGGTCTTAAATGAATAAAGTCGACTCATTTGTCAAGTACACACGTAGTGCGAGACATGTGCACATTGTATTCAATGTCATTGTATTCGCTCTCTTTACTGACTTCACGTTAAGGTGAGTACTTGACAAAATCTCACGACTTGAGCTTATCGGGTTGCGCAGCCGAGTTTAGGATTAAGGCGGCCCATCCCGCTCATCTCCCCATACAAAAGGGGAAAGAAGATCACGCCCATATTTCTTGTCAGAGATCCAAAATGTTGTTCAAAATAGCTTTATTTGATCGAACTAGATGTCTGATGACCATTGGAATTGTAAAATTGTGTTTGGTTTCTAAGTTATAAGGTCCGAAAGTTCGCATTTTTCGCGCGTTTTATACAATAACTTTGGAGGTGGATTACGCAATGATAAAGTAAGAACATCTTAAAGAGATTAGTCATCAGACATAGCTTATTTAATCAAGATTTATAATCTATTTGGTTTTGGTTAGGTTTTTGAATACAGCGGGCGTGGTTTACTTTTAGCTGTAAGTCGTTAAGTAATTAAAATTTTCGTAAATCTTACCAAATCATACACTATGCACATTGTCTTTTTTGTGGACATGTTGCATCTTGCTCATCACGGAGCCTGTCTTTTTCTTTGAAACAGAGAAGGTCCCAGAGCACAACAGCACGGTTTTGTACCGTGCCCGCGATCTAGTTGGTCCCGCCGGGTTGGGCCGCCTTAAGGACTTGGGAGCAGACAGACGAAGTTCTTTACTGAGAGCTCTGGGACAAAATTGTTGAAAGCTTTTTAGTCACACATATAGCATTTTCATTGTTGTGTAAAGTATATTCTAGCAATGGAATATTTGACTTTGAACGTTATGTAATTCAAAAGAAATCCACTCTTTTTTGCATACGAAATATTTCTAAGCTAATATAGTTGTCATTATATCCGTCTTCTGTGGATGTTTTATTTATTATGAACTTTTATCGATGGGTACGTTACAATATTGCTAACTTGATCCATATTAGAACAACCATTTTCTGTTTGTATTTGAACATATTTCAATGAAACTTTCGTTAAAAATGCTTTCTTATTTTGAGGCAAAAAAGAAATGCATAAAAAGTCAACAGCAATTCCCTGCAATAATTGTATGATTAAAACCTATGGTGTTACTATTGGAACAATTGACTGCAATTAACTTGCAGTGATCATACTGTTCAAACGACAGAATTGGGAATAGACTAGAAGTGCCTGTGTGACCGTGTTAGTTAAAGACAAACGAGTAACATCGCCCAGAAGTAGGAATATAATGCAGCGCAGTAGTAATTCGAGAGAAAAGAAATGTCTACAAATTTTCCAATTCTGTGGTTAGAACGATATTTCTACCAATAACTGCATCGTTAACTGCACATCAGTCAATAGATGACTCTCCGAGCAATTAACCTTAAGTGAGATGGATAAAGCAGAAATATTACAGTGGACACAGTCGTTGGACGCAACAGAGCACGTATGAATAAAAGTATAAGAAATTCTTCTATTCTCATCATCAACCTTATTTCAGTTAAATACGCTAATGACGAAAAGCCTTCAAGATCATGTTGTATATTAATAAATCAAACAACAATAAATTACGTACTGCTCTTGAAGCAGTGTCTTTGCAATGGTGTCCCGAATAGCTGTCGGTTTACGTTACGGATAGCTGTTGAAGCAACTGATCCACAGAAAAATTCTACTAAATAATGATTATTCATGATTGTATCCTGTGTGGTATCAGTAAGTGCAATAGTGTTTCTCAGAAATGCGTTTCTTGTAGCCGTTACGGTTAAGCTTTACTTATTCTAAACAGTGATAAAAATGACTAGAACTTGAATGGTTACTGCTCCTACAAAATAATTGGGGGCTGCATCTCATGGAGCAGATATGTATTAAGGTGGCCCAACCCGCTCATTTCCCCATACAAAAGGGGAAAGAAGATCACGCCTATATTTCTTGTCAGAGATCCAAAATTTTGCTCAATATAGCTTTATTTGATTGAACTAGATGTCTGATGACCATTGGCATTGTAAAATAGTGTTTGGTTTCCAAGTTATAACGTCCGAAAGTTCGGATTTTTTGCGCGTTTTATACAATAACTTTGGAGTTGGATTACGCAATGATAAAGTGAGAACATCTTAAAAAGATTAGTTATCAGACATAGCTTATTTAATCAAGATTTATAATCGATTTGGTTTTTGTTAGATTTTTGACTACAGCGGTCGTGGTTTACTTTTAGCTATAAGTCGTTTTGAAATTACAATTTTCGTAAATGTTACCAAATCATACACTATGCACATTGTCTTTTTTGTGGACAGGTTGCATCTTCCTCATAACGGAGCCTGTCTTATTCTTAGAAACAGAGAAGGTCCCAGAGCGCAACAGCACGGTTTTGTACCGTGCCCGCAAATGAGTTGAGGCCGCCGGGTTGGGCCACCTTAAGGTGTTAATTTCACGAAGCCATTAAAACCAACATCTACCTAAAGCAATAATAACGATTAAATATTGTTTTATTTAATACGTGCTGTTGCATATTGGTGATTAAATCCTGTGGAGTATTACGGTAAGTATGAATGCTTAGATCTGCCATGAAGCCGTTATCGTTAACAGGTACTTAAGACAGTAATAAAGATTATTCAAACTATCATTGACAACTGCACCAACAGAACTATTGGTGATTCCATTTCACAAAACAGTACAGTAAGTGCCAATTCGTGTTCTGATCTGCCAAACCAATGACAAAAAAATCTACATATGACAGTAGTTACCATGAATTACACCGTCATTAGTAACTGCTGCTAAATAATTATTGTTGTCTGCATCTCATGGAGCAGATATTATAAGTGCCAAAGCGTGTTACTTAGAGCTGCTTTCCACGAAGCCGCTATTCTTAACAGCTATAAATGATGGTAAAACTAAAACTACACATAAAACGGTCATTTGTAACTGCTACTGAAGAGCTATTAGTGACTGCATCTCTTTGAGCAGTTATTTGTGCTAATGTGCTCAGAGTGTGCCCTCGTTTACACGTAGCAGCGACTTGTGACGACGTGTGCGTTTCGAAGTTGCTACCTTTAAGATGAATGTTAATATCGTCGGGAAGCGCCCTGCCGTCATAAGCGTAGCGCTTTCTGCGAGGTTTATCTGGAAATTATGATTTAGCGCTAACATTATTTGTTGAAAAACTGATTTGTCTTGGTTTTGCTCAACATTAAATCAGTGTTGATGAGGAAACCTTGGAAGAGTAAGTCGTAAATTAATTGTTAACCTGAAAATAAAAAAGATAAAATTCTCAACAATTATAGCAATACCTCCATACATAAGCCATCATCTTTGCAAATTTATATGTACAGTCGTGTTATTCAACGAAACTGCAATGGTCAATTACATACATAGCAAGATAAGAAGATCTCATTGTTAATCTCTTTTCATAAATCATCCGAAAAACCATAACTCATACGCCATCTACAAATAAACTCTTGAAACTGGGATGCAATGAATGTTTAACAGAATTACGTTCATGTACATACCTTCTTCTTTTGGATATATTTTTTGTAATAAGGTGTCAGTGAAAATTTGCAAACATTATTAAAATTCCGCACTTAGGATTCAGAAATATTTCAGTCGAGAAAACCGATTTGAGAGCGGTTATCAAAGCGATTTTCTCGAAGCTTGTTTTGAGGTTTTTTCTACCCGCCCTTGGGATGTAGTAAAGGTGCAAGGCGACAGACAAAAAAGGACCAAAAGAAGTAAGACATTTTATCAATATAGATATATACTCAAATACTAGTCATACAAAAAAATGTGGGTACAAATAATTTAAAAAAATCTGGCCACAACTGCAGAAATCCAATATATTCCAATAATTTCCAAATATCATAATAATAACATCCAAATAACGACCGGAGAGGAGCAGCCGCGCAGCCATGGTCCTTAGATTCGACCGTTCGATTTCCTCAAGAACCCCTTTCAGTTACGCTCTGAAGCCCTATTCTGCTAATTGATAACTGCGCGCGTTACGTTTGTGTTTTGTCAAAACCACAAGTTTCGGCTAATTCGTATTCTACTAGCGCAGTTTGCAAAACGCATGCGTTAGCGTTTTGGGTTTTGCTCCCAAACTCGTAACGCGCCTCTCCCGCAGGTTCATACTTGTTTCGAAGCAACGCTTCGCCGAACTGCGAGTATCACTTTTCTACATTACGTTGGTATATCGCTGTCTCTTTCTTTTCGTATGTCATATTTGAGTGAGAAAATAACTGTCAAAAAGTGACAGGTTATTTTACCGTTTAGGCGGCGCGCAAGACAAACCACTCCATAGACAATAACAAAACGCGTGCGTGAATTAGCTTAATACCGATTGTTGGAAACCGCACCCAAAACTTATCGTGTTATGTTTGAACGAAACATAACTCATACGGAATGGTTTTAAATTGGACAAATAGCAGAATCGGGCTTCTGGAGTAGCAGATCAATATTGGTTTGAGAAGGCGCCGCAAACAAACTGACGTTATTGGGGCAAGTTCAAATACATGGATATGACATTGAGAAGTTCTCGACGGGCTTACAGACATCGCGTTGGCGGTAAAGATATTTGAATACAGGAGACTTACATGCGAGGTGTTTGAAGAGGGATTGCATATCGGGGAGTGTGTATGAAATATTACATGGTCATCGAAGGTCCAGGAGAATAGGGTCGCACAGCCTCACCGACTCTCAACTATAATAGAGCTCAGGTTTGGTGTTGAATCGTGCCGTGACATTATAACACTTGAAGGAGGTTCATCTAAGAGTAGCGGCTTTTAAAACATTGTCTTGCGTTATTCACTAAAATCATCCGAATATTAACAAATAACTATTCTTTTCTTTCATACGTCAAATCCTTTACCTAAGAGAATAAAAAGTATAAAGAATGCTGGAAAATGTGTTATCAAACTTGTTATTTTTGCAAGGCTAATTGAAATACTTAACTTCATAAATGAAAAAAAAATATTGCTGAAAACTTCCTTCAATGATCTGTTGGAATAATGCTATAGTGACATTTATAGTACCGTATTTCTCTTTTTTTTTATGCGACCTGGCATGGATGGCTTATATCACATAACTACCGTTATGATATAAGCCCAATACCCCACATTCCCGAAGGAATTAGGTGCCATGCCAGGACCTTCCCTTTATGAGCAAGGCTACATTGAACTGGATGGAAAACACGGAAAATTTTTCATTGCCGCTTCAACCATATTTTCATCCAATGCGATGGTACCAACCCGGGCGGGCTTAAGCCCTACCACCTAGTAGGGGAAGGGGACCTACAGTTTTACATGGATTGCAAACCATGGAGCAGCTCGCATTTGTGACGAAATGCACTTATCGAACTCAGAAAGAGAAAGACAGTGGTGGATGTCGGTATTGAACCCAGGCCTCTGGTACGCTAGGCCAGTCCCCGCGCCACTAGGCTACGAGCCGCTCAATTAATTATAATAATAATTATGGCACACAGCTAATAAAACAATTAAAAGATACAGTAACTTTCAATGTTTAAGATTAACTGTTTTTACTGAATAAGAGTAACCAATTTACCTAATTGGCTCTACTTTAACGTTGCAAGAGGGTCGTTATTGTCGGAATTACAGTTAGATTCACTGTTTGTTTGCAGTATAATGAGCGACAACGCTGTCCTTGCGTCCCAATTCTGACATCGTTAAACAGGCAAAGACTTCATCGATTACTACCTACATTTCTCCTATACGATACAATCAATCCTCTAGATACTTTAGCTGTAAAATTACTCGAATCTGTGCCGAGGTATTTAGGTTAAGCTCAGTTCACATTAGTAAATGTAGCGGTGGAATGCGCCACCTACTATTTTACCCTACTCTACCGCTTTCAGTAGAGAGTCCACACGCAAAAGTACGGTGGTAGAGTAGAGTAGGCAGTTCCTTGCACATTTGGCTACTTCTTTATATGCAGAATCCCTCATACCTACGTTTATTTTTATAGTGCACGCTAATAATGATCCATATACATTTGTTTTCTTTATGTATAGTATTCTGTGTGCATAGGTAGAGTCGCGAGCAAGTGGCTGGTAGAGGAGAGTAGGCCGCTGGAGGGGGTAAAAAGTTGGTAGCTATTCTCTTACCGTTCTATCCACTATACCTACTCTACCAAAATCCTACTACTCTACTCTACCGATTGCGTCTATTGGTAGAGTAAGAGGGATATTTAGTGAGCCTTGCTGACCATACCGCTAAGTCTACTAATGTAAGCTAGGCTGCGGATTCAAGAGCGGGTAGCTGATAGAGTAGACTAGGCGAGTGGAGGGGCTACATAATACGTAGATCTACTCTACCACCGTGCCATCCACTGTACTCTGCCAGATTCTAGGACTGTACTAACTATACCGCACCGCCTACCAATTTAAGCTAGGCTACAGAATCAAGAGCGGGTCGCTGATAGTCGACTAGGCGAGTAGAGGGGCTACTAAATACGTAGACCTACTCTACCACCGCGCTATCCACTTGACTCCACCAAACTCTAGTACTGCTACTATACCGATTGCTTCTGTAGAGTGAGGTCGGTATTTAGTACTCGCCCTACTAACTCTACCGTTTACTCACCTAATGTGAACAAGGCTTTAGTTACCTTTTAGCCGCAAGTTCTTCTCGGTGTGTGTATCGGCCTCGTCGCTCAGCATGAGGATCTCGCTGCGCTTGTCGGGAGGCTTCTCGCTGAGCACAGCCTCCACCGTCACCAGCTCGAAGATGTTGTTCGTGCGGTTCAGGATCTGTAACCATAATCCTAACAGTTGCTCTCTATTTCCTCCATTCGATTATTCCACATTTAATATCGTCGACGATATGTGTGGAACCGGTAGACAGACTATTGTCAATCAATACAACTATATTGTCACGGAGATCGACGCTGCGAACTCGCGTGTTTTTTTTTCAAGCAACCTCACATGGGTGGCTAATATGGTACCAACCTGGGCGGGCTTAAACCCTACCACCTAATAGGGGCGGGGACCAACAGTTTTACATGGGTTCCGAACCATGGAGCAGCTCGCATTCGTGACGAAATGCACTTATCTAACTCAGAAAGAGAAAAAAAGTGGTGAATGAACGGGGCGAGGATTAGAACCCAGGCCTCTGGTACCAGTCCCCCCGCCGCTAGGCTACGAGGCGCTCTAACGGAGTAACCTTAAATATTTTTTTTAAAAATTTAGTTTATAGAACCAAAGACATTATACAACCTTCCATTCAATTATCCGAAAAATGCTGCAATGGTAGAGACTTAATGCATTCATAGTTTCAGAAATAGTTTTTTTTTCGAATGTGATATATGCCGTGATATCGACCGTCAAGCAAGGACAAGAACCACTTTATGAATATACTGCAAGGCTGGACTCGAACCAGCAAACTATACCATTGTTCTTTTACCAGTTTTCTCTATATAATTAACGTGTCGGTACACGGTCGAGGTACATATAACATTCGTACAAAAGTCATGCTACTTTTGTGATTGAACTGACTATGACCGCATCAAGCATTGCTGGGGCCTCACCGTCTGGAACTTGAAGGCGATGAGCGGGCGCACGAGGTCGAACCAGTTGGTGATCTTCTTGCCGACGAGGTCCGGCAGGATCACCATCAGCGAGTTTCCGATGCTCCGCACGACCATGTCGGACCTGCGCACACAGCCGAGTGAGCCTGGTGAGGTTTCGCGGTTTGGCTTTGAGGAATTACTCTATGCTTTTAGGTCAGGGAATCGCTCAAAGCCCCATACAAACGTGGAAAGAAGATCATGCGCACATTTCTTGTCGGAGATTCAAAATTATACTCAAAACAGTTTTATTTGATCGAACTAGATGTCTGATGAGTATTGTGTTTGGTTTCTAAGTTATAAGGCTTGAATTTCGGATTTTTTTCGCGTTTTATACAATAACTTTGTAGGTTGATGGCTTAAGGTCGGCCCATAAGCATCAGAAAATTTCGCCTTCCATACAAACGTAGTTTACTAATAATTTGAAAACCACTGTTCCAACTTACTTGATATTTGGTATCTAATATTAGGCTACAAATATCTGTGTCTGCATGCCTTTGTTTTTTCAGTAAATGTATTCTGGGTCAAACCACAGAGAAAACAAAATTCGTATGAAGATTTTCTTTTTGCTTTCATTTCATTCGGTTTGGATTTTTCAAAAAAACAAAAGCATGCAGACACAGATATTTGTTACCTGATATTAGATATTAAATATCAATTTAATTGGAATATCGGTTTCCAAGTGATTAGTAAACTACGTTTGTATGGGGAGCATAGCTTACGGGCCGTTCTTAACCATAAAATATAAAAATCTTTAAAAAATTAGTCATCAGACCTAGCTTGTTTCATGATGATTTATAATGAATTTGGTTTTTTGTTTGATTTTTGACTACAGCGGTCGTGATTTACTTTTAGCTATAAGTCGTTTTATAATTAAAATTTTCGTAAATCTAACCAAATCAAACGTCACACGCATTGTCTGCTTTGTAGACATGTTGCATCCTCCTCATCAGGAAACCTGTCTTTTTTTTAAAACAAAGAAGGTCCTACATGCATAGAGCTCAATAGCACGGATTTGTATTGTGCCCCCGAATTATTTAGTCCCGCCGGAAAGGGTGAGCCTTCCCCCTCAACTCCCCATACAAACGTGGAAAGAAGATCATGCGCACATTTCTTGTCGGACATTCAAAATTATACTCAAAACAGCTTTATTTGATCAAACTAGATGTTTAATGACCATTGGTATTATAAGATTTTATATGGTTTCTAAGGTATAAGGTCCGAAAGTTAGAAATTTTGGCGCGTTTTATGCGATAAGTTTGGTCGTGGAGTTCATGAGATTCAAAGTCAATTTAGTTTTTGTTTCTTTTTGACTACAGTATCCGTTATTTACTTTTGGCTATAAGTACAATTTTTATTTGTAAATCTAACAAAATCAAACGCTATGCGCATTGTTTGCTTTCTGGACGTGCTGCATTCTGCCCATCTCGAGGACTGTCTTTTTCTTTAAAACAGAGACAGTGCCAGAGCGCAACAGAACGATTTTGTGCTGTGCCCGTGAATCAATTAGTCCCGTCGGGAAGGGCCACCTTAAGGCCCTAGTACTAGCCAAATCGCAAAGTTAGACGAGGCACCCCAAGTTAACTAACTAAGTCTGACGATTGAAAGTGTCATTCTTACAATATATGATTCCTTGTCTAGGAATCGACCTATTTTCGTTAATGTATGTTTCCTTTTTCTATACAAAATACATTGCGGAAACGGTGTCCATTTCCGAACTTTTTTGACTAAATGTAGAAATCTAAAAGCAAATGGAATTTTTTGTTTATGCATATATGCTGTTTTTGCTTATATCTAGAAATCGAATTACTTTCAGATTTCTAATGAGAAAAATCAAATTTTTTATTTTTATTATTATTTAAATAAATGATGGAATAAAAAAATATTAACAATCCATTATCAGTCTGGAGTTCTATTTGGATTTGCTGAAGCGTTTCACTACATATTATTACATTTGTTAAAAAGTGCATTTGTATGGCGCGAGTAGTTGGCTAGTCCTAGCGCCTTAACCAAATATTCCTTTGCATATATGGAGCAAAAACGGTAAATGATACCATGTTGTACGCCTAATATTATCCATAGTAGTACCCACACTAAAATGATAAAATGACGAAAAAACGCACGGAAACCTACTTTATGTGGAGGAATAGAGGATCATTCACCTTTAGACAGTTCACGCTTTCGAGGTTTTAAAATGAATTAATGACTCGATACTGAATTTCAAGTAAGCATCCATGTTTTGCTAGGCCAAGAAACCTAAATGTGTCGTCGAAAATCAGTCATTCCATCAGGTGAATAGCTAGGCCTAAATATGCCGGCATTCGATTAGAAGGTGTTTAGGTTAGATTTGGTTAGGTTAGGTTGGCTTAGGTTAGGTAAGGTATAGAATAAATAACGATAGCTCAACGTTCAACGGGTTGTTAAACAACACTTCCCACAGTTTCCTAAAAGTCCTTTAGCTTTTAGATTTAATGCCGGCAAAGCTGTTCAATTGAGTGGCTAATTTAACCTTTTGGTGGCGACAAATGGACCGGGCGGGGTCGCGGCAGCAGCGCAGCGCTGGAATGAAATGTTGCCGCCTCAATTTAACCTTTCAATATTTTTCTCGACTGTTCTGATAATTTGTTCCTTATGATACTTTTGAGGTTACCGCGGTCGTTAGACATGTTTGAAAGATGTTACGGCTTTTCACGCGGCAGGAAGAGATATTCTCCGACGTTTACGGAACACATTCGAGCAGTAAAGAAGAAGGACTCCGCGAAGTCAGCTTTGTGTGAGCATAGCGAATCAGGACCAAATCACTGGATACGTTTCAATCAGGTTGGCATAATCGCCGCCGAAAAACGAACTATACCAAGATTGGTCCGAGAAGCTATCGAGATTAAGAAGCACAGCAACTTCAATCGAGAAGACTCATTTAAGCTCTCTGCAATGTGGAACCCCGTGCTTCAGCCACTTAGAAAGGGCCAAGGAGACGATAATATCGGCGACGATATTGTCAGCTCATATCGCCTGTCGTCTGAAGTTCGGACCGCAGCAAGACACATTTCCGCTTCCGCCCCCCCTCACAGCTACGATTTACGACCACGGCGAGCCTAGCGGTCACCTCAGTCGTCTGCTGCGCACGAGCGCGGCGGATGCCTCCTTGATAACGGGCTGAATGCATGGAGGTGAGGATTTCTTCACCTCCGTGGCTGAATGATTAGCTCGAAACGTCGGAGAATGACTCCTTCCTGCCGCGGGAAAAGCCGTAACATTTTTCAAAAATTTGTTCCTTTTTAGGGTTCCGTACCCAAAGGGTGCCAACAGAAACCTATTGCTAAGCCTCCGCTGTCCGTCCGCCAATCCGTCCATCGGTCCGTCCGTCCATCCGTCTGTCACAGGGATGTATCTCATGAACCGTAATAGGTAGGCGACGGAAATTTTCACAGAGTGTGTATTTACTTTGCCGCTATATCAACAAATAGGTTAAATTTACAATAATAAAAAATAAAGGAGGCAAAAAAAGTTTTTTTTTTAATCTTTTACGATGGTACGGAACCCTTCGTGTGCGAGTACGGTTTTTTTGTGTCATTTTTCCTCCGCTTGGAACAGAATAAATCACACCTAACTTATTATGGCCATACGCCAACAATGACTTTTATCTTTACTTACAAAACTACACATACCTATTTAGATGTATATACGCAAAACAATAGAATGTTACTTTCAGTGTCTACTCTTAAATTAGGCCGAGGCCGGCATTCATTGTCTCGTTTTGTGATTTATATACACATTCCTACGAAACCCCAAACTAAAGATAATGGTTTTCACGACATAAATCTTAGACTTCGTACCTACCCTATAATATCTGCAAATTCGTATGCTGAGAAGTCTGTTAGCGAGACAGTTGACATTTCAAAGCAATTTTAACACTAAAACTTCTTTACGTAAAGAGAAAAAGTTTCCATACTCTGGGAAACTTTTGTTCAGATATCAAACAGTACTCGCGAGACGTGAGACGGGTGCGAATATTCATTCCAATATGTGAACGTCTGCGAGGTAAATTGAAATTAAATATGAAAGTCAAATTTCCAGACACAGAAAATTGTTCTCCAAAAAGATCACTCCTATTTCATTAGATTTGTCGTAGCATAAAATTCAATTACTCGTTTCGCATGCCTACCATTTCATTGTTCGTTATTACCTCTATCAACAAGTTTCAAATAGTATTCGTTCATTTTTAGGGTCCCGTCGCAAAAAGCGAAAAAAACCGGCCAAGTGCGAAGGGTTCCGTACCATCGTACAAGATTTAACACCAAAAAAACATTTTTTGTATGCCCCCCCCCCCCCCTTTATTTTTATTATTTTTTAATGTTACCTATTTGTTGTTATAGCTGCAAAATAAATACATGTTTTGTGAAAATTTCAGCTGCCTACGTATTACAGTTCATGAGGTACAGTCCTGTGACAGACGGACGGACATCGGAAGCTTAGTAATAGGGTTCTGTTGGCACCCTTTGGGTACGGAACCCTAAAAAATTGTGGTTATGTTCTGGCTCTGGGCGTGTATTCTTGGCATTCAGTCATTGCGGATTCAGTAGAGTTAACAGTAATGTCAAAGTAAATTCTTCTTCTGTTAACTCTACTGAATCCCCAATGACTGAATGCCAAGAATACACGCTCTGGTGTCTGTCGGTCACATGAATTTTGTCCCGAATTGTTCTCCTGTTAACGGTCGTTTGAACATTCCTGAAAAAATACTAGTATAGCCACACTTACGTAGTTCTGCACCAACTAAATTTTGCTCAAAACGTAATACTTTTTGAGAAAATGCTATAATTCTGAAGCGATAATTTTTATAAATCGCAAAATAATCATCATTCCAGGGCGAAATTCTTCGTTTCGCACGATATCTCGTACTGATATTCCCAACATGACAAATGTCCACGTACAGCAGTGACGGGACTCTCCGAACCTGAACAAGTTCACGCTTGACCGGCTTTATGAAATTCGTCACTGAGCTTTTTGAACCAGCTGCAAACAGTTTACAAAGCAACTCCATCGACTCGGCTAGGGACAGACTTTGGCTAAACTTTTTAAAAGGCTATTTATATCAATTTAACAACAAATTAGTCCAGTGCTCTTGAGTCTCGGAATAAAGTTACGTAACTTTTGCTTCAAAATGTTTTGAGCCTTTAAACATTCACTGATCAACAGGGAAAAGGGTAGCGTAGGTCACTCTTATACTTTTGAGACACGGGAAAAGTAAAAAATATATGTTTATTATTAATATATTTTTTGGGACGGAACCCTATTACTAAGCCTCCGCTGTCCGTCCGTTCGTCCGTCCGTCCGTCTGTCACAGGGCTGTATCTCATGAACCGTAATGGGTGGGCAGGTGAAATGTTCACAGTGTGTGTATTTATTTTGCCGATATAACAACAAAAAGGTAAAATAAAATAATAATAATAATTAAAGGGTACATACAAAAAACGTGATTGTTTTGTGTTAAATCTTGTAAGATGGTACGGAACCCTTTGTGTGCGAGTCCGACTCGCACTTGGCCGGTTTTTATAATAGATATTCTCTATGCAAATTTCCATCTCTGGAAACATTATTCCAGTCTACCTCGGATATGTCACAACTGGCAGTTTCGTCGGAAGCCACCGTTTTCGTCGGCACTTGAAAAAAACCTTCCTTTGATTTTATTCTTAACATTTGGAACTAAAAAAAGAAATCACAGAGAGCTAAGTCGGGGCTGTAAGGTGCATGAGTGAGAGCTTTAACAACAGTTACTTAAATAATCGCCTTATTATCGCTGCTCTACTTCAAAGGTAATCCCCAAAAATCGGAAGGTCGAGTGGGATTTATGGTGAGACGAAGCCTCGTGAACAGCATAATTGAAATCGACAGCGTGTCGGACAGAGTAGCCTACTTCATCATCAGGCTGAATACGTTATCAACTGCAGGTGGTGCAGGTACGGTCCCACGAGTTCGCACGCTGACGACGAGGTGGAGCAGTTCTACGAGGATGTATCGAGAGCCTTATTGTTGTTGTTGTTTGTTCATCATCCACAGGCAGCACACTGCACTCAGATTTATCATATTTTATCATTAGCCAGTTCAGCATTCACGGCGAAGAAGAACTGGCAAGAAACGTCGCTGAATATTTTTCAATGTCCGCTTAGTCTAAGTTTACAAATTTGTTTGCCATGGCTTACAGAAATACGGATTATTACCCGGGTTATTAATTTTATATTAATACATTATTTTAATTTTTTGTAACATAAATGGCAAGCATTTATCGTTGATGATTAAAGAAAAAGACAGATGAATACATTAAATTAATATTAATTCACAAAAATCTACCGTTAATGCCGTATGCAACAGTTCATGAGAAATGTCAGTTTATTTTTCAAAGCCTATGTCCGTCTGTCCGTCATCTAACATGTTGCCAATTGGAGCAGGCCAGTCCCCACAAACAGCAACCGTTCACGAGCATCACGCCGGGTCCAGTCACCGCCTCTCTCAACCATATTTTAGGGGAAGAGGTGACCCGAACCAAGCGTCACCACAAGCAAGGACCTTAGAAATGAATAAATCCCACTTCACGTACAGATTTCAATGCCAAATTGGGCAAACCTCCGAGTGGAGACAGAGCAGTAGGTCTGTACGGTATCGGTGTCAGGAATCGACGCGGACAGATGTTAGTTAACTAGGAAGTGTGAGATCGGGAGTGAAATCCAGGTTGTCGAACAGCAGGTGGAAACAACTCACCTAAACATGATGCAAAAGCTTTAAAAGCACGCTTGCTGATCATAATATGTATCTTCTTGAACTTCATGGTGATTGAGGCGAGCCAGAAATCGAGACCGTTGAAGAAAATTTGGAAGCAACTCATTCGAATACAATGCAGAAGAGAGAGACCGTATAAAGCACGCTTGCTGATCATAAAATGTCTCTCTTTGAACTTCACTGTGATCAAAGCGAGCCCGAAATCGAGGCTGTTGAGGAACATGTTGACCCAAACACGGTGCAGAAGGGGAAGATCTCGAAGAGGACACTCGCGCTGATGGGCAGGTGCCTCTCCTCGCGCGTCATGGCGAGCGAGGCGCGAGTGAAGGCACGGTTGTCGAGCGCGAAGTGGCTATAACTCACCCAAACATGATGCAGAAGACAATGTCCTTAAAAGCGCGATTTCTGATCATGACATGTCTTTTCTTGAACTTCATGGTGATCGAGGGGAGTCAGAAATCGAGGCTGTTGAGGAGTAGATGGAAACAATTCACTAGAATACATTGCAGAAGAGAAATACCTTAAAAAGCACGCTTGGTGATCATAAGATGTCTCTTCTTGAACTTCACGGTGATGAAAGCGAGCCCGAAATTGAGTCTCTTGAAGAGTAGATTGACTCACCCGAACACGATGCAGAAGGGGAAGATCTCGAAGAGGACACTCGCGCTGATGGGCAGGTGCCTCTCCTCGCGCGTCATGGCGAGCGAGGCGAGCGTGAAGGCGCGGTTGTCGAAGGTGAGCTGGAAGGTGACGTGCACGGTGTCCAGCAGCAACTCCTCGCGGACCAGCTCGATGCGCATCTCCTTGTGGTAGAAGTGGCGCGCCACCTGCGGGGTGTCGGACGACTGAGTATGTACGGTTGTCCAGATTTCGATCTACTTACTTATTGGATGGTCTTTGTCTGTGGAAATGTTGTGCAGGCCTTTCTTGGAATTCCGTGCCTTGAATCCTTGAATCATTTGGGTACCATGCTCCAAATTATTTCCTTCGACAAAACCGCTTTTATAAGCGCTATGCAAGCGATTTCTCATTCTGTCAGATTTGAGTGATCAGATTTCTGGAATCAGAGTGGTGGAAACTGACTTGGCGAACGCATTTCGGGAACAAATTCGCGCGCGTTGGCGATGTTTGGACTTCGTGTCATGCGTGGCCGACATGTAAGTCGGCCACGCATGACACAAAGTCCAAACGCACGTTTTATCTTCATTACTGGCAAATTAGTAACGACCACATCTTCATTTTCTCTCATGTCGGTGTTGTATAAGCCAAGGAATGTGATATGTATGTACGTATAATCGACCGTGAAGCAAGGACACATTAATTGAAGAAAGAGCCCAGTAAAAAGAACTACTTTACGAATATACTGCAAGGCTGGACCCGAACCAGCAAAACATACCATTCGCGGGTATTGCGTCTACCAATTTCGCCACCGGCTGTATACCCATAATTTGGAATTCTACTACAGTCCCTCCTCCCGTAATGAATGCCTCCTACTAGCACAGTGTTTAAGATTATACCTACATACATTTATTTAACGCTTCATCTGCGTTGCGGACATTGACTGCAAAGATTGAACATGATCAGATTTCAGCATCAAAATGTAGTTGTTCTACTTGCGTCTACAACTTTCGACGAAAAAAGTTGTGTAAGCCATCCATTTCCAGTTACATAAAAATAGACCTGTATACATGCGAGACCAAAATTGAAGAGCAGCGTGTAAAATCCATCGCAACAATCATTTTCGTACCGGATATTCGATCTACGCGACCCCTTTCAACATTGTCGCCGAGTAAATCAATGATTATAAAAGCGCCCCCTGGCAGAGCGTTATTATTTAATTTCACGCCCTCTGACAGCCTTGAACAATACCTCCTGCTCACCCCCTATCTGCTACTGAGATGGGAAGGCTCCATTCTGGTGGAACCAAGTTCACCCTTACTTCAAACCATACTGATATTATAAATGCGAAAGTTACTCATTGCGTTTTCACGCCTAAGCCGCTTGCCACTTTAATGAGATTCGGAATAGAGATACTCTGGGCATAGACTGCCTTTTGAGACAAAATTTAACTCCAAGGGGGTGAAATATGGGATGAAAATGTTTTCGAGGAAATATTTCGGCCCGACTTTAGTAAAAAACCGGCCAAGTGCGAGTCGAACTCGCATACGAAGGGTTCCGTTCCATTGTACAAAATTGTACACAAAAAAATCACGTTTGTTGTATGGGTCCCCCTTTATTTTTTCAATTTTCTTTATTATACTTATTTGTTGTTATAGCGGCAAAATAAATACGCAATCTGTGAAAATTTCAGCTGCCTACCTATTACGGTTCATGAGATACAGCCCTGTGACAGACGGACGGACGGACGAACGGACGGACGGAAGGACGGACGGACGGACGGACGGATGGACGAACGGACGGACGGATGGACGAACGGACGGACGGACGGAAGGACGGACGGACGGACGGATGGACGAACGGACGGACGGCGGAGGCTTAGTAATAGGGTTCCGTTTTCACCCTTTGGGTACGGAACCCTAAAAATGATCAAAGGGCGAAGAATTTCCCCGAATCGCAGCTAGTTTCCAAGTGGTCTTTCGATCTGTTATCATGACAGTAACTGTGGTAAAGTCATCCATATTCAGTGCCAACAAAAAAAAAACCAGTTCATACTGCGCCCACAGTATGACCGATTCGCCACTAGAACTGGTGCCGCTGCCTATTATCATATTCAATGAGGCCCTTAGACGCCAACTCTCGGACAAACGATACCAATTTACCAAAAGCCAAAATATTGTGATTTTGATGCTGAAATCTGATCATGTATCGTGTAAGGAATATTCTATTGGCTGTACGGTTTACATTCTCAGCACCTACCATTTTAGAAGCACTGAAGGATTCTCTGAATTAAATAATTCAGGATATTTTCTAATATGGTTTCCTCACTTCAACAGCCTCTATAAACCAGCCAGATTATCAAATATCACAGATATATATAAATACAATGCACGCATTATATCAGCCTCGGTAGCTCAGTGTGCGACGCCTTGCGAATCGATAAGCTGGGGTAGCACCTCTGAGCGCGGTTGGGTTCAGGATGGGTGACCATTTTCAACCGTTGAGGCTGGCCGTGGTTCGGATTCCACGTAAAACTGTAGGTCCCCTTCCTTACTTACTAGATGGTAGGGTTAATCCCGCCCGGGTTGGTACCATCGCATTGAATTATTCGCAATGAAAATTATCCATGTTTTCCACCCAGTTCAATGTAGCCGTGCAAAATATGAAAAGTCCTGGCATGGCACCTAGTTCCCATGTGGTGTGTTAGGCTAATACGGTCAGTTCGGTATTAGCCATACATGACCAGTTACATAAAAAAAATCTAATCAGAAGCGTAAGTCCGCTAGACTCATAGAATAGATAACTCCCCTTTCGAGCGTTAGCGCTATGAGATAACGCTCGAAAGTGGAGTTATCTTTAAGCGGACTTAGCCTGTTTTTCACCAAGTGCTGATTTATTTTAATCTACACTTAAAGGGCATTTATTATTAAAGTGCTGATTAGCTTGTACTGTTATCGATTGCGAAATGGCAAGAAATACCCTTTAATGTGAGCATTAAGCTAATCAGTACTTGGTGGAAGAGACCCTTAGGGCATTTCATTGGCTTAATCGCTACATATTAGAGCCTTTCTTAGCAGCTTGCAATCAATACCAGTAAAATATAATGAGCACTTTAGTAATAAAGGTCATTTAAGTGTCGATTAAAATAAATCAGCAGTTGGTGGAAACCAGGCTAAGACTTCAGAAATACTCTCTCAATAATGACATAAATTCACAGACAGACAGATTTTAATCGGATCGCAAGAAAATTATAATTTCTGCAAAGAAACTACAGCAAAAGGAACGTGACTTTTGAGGGAGCAAACATTTACAATGCTTTACCAAATTATATTAAAGACCAAAATATCACTTGACTTGGAGGAAAGACATTCGTTGCCCGATTTAATAAAAATATCAAGTAAATTGCAACTGTGCTGTTCAAAGATTTTATTAGTAATCTAAGTTTGCGTGAGGAACATAGCTTACGCGTAACTTGGAATCATAAACTATCAATGAAAGTTAGTTGTTATATAGCGCCGACTTGGACTCACTTTGCACCGTAATGGCTACTGACCGCTGCGACTTCACGGACACATTGACAGCTCCACGACCACTCTATAAATAGTCGTTTATTTTTCAGCTACGAAAACTCATAAACAACATTTACTTTCACCGAGTTTAGCAGATACCCTAGTCCGAGTTCCCACCTGAACTGGCGTTTACGCCGAAGCGATCGAGTAGCGTTAAAAGAGTGCCAACGGAACCCTATTACTAAGCATCCGCTGTCCGTCCGTCCGTCCGTCTGTTACAGGGCCCTATCTCATGAACCGTAATAAGTAGGCAGCTGAAAATTGAAATAGAATATTATTTCTATTATAATAATAGAAATGAATAATAAAAAGTAAAGGGGACCCAATACAAGAAACGTGATTTTGTGGTTTTAAATCTTGTACGATAGTACGGAACCCTTCGTGTGCGAGACCGACTCGCAATTGGCCGGTTTTAAATGAACAGCCCGCGCAGTGGGCGCTAAGTGAACTAACATTTGCGAATGTTATCCAATATAAAACGCAACGTCAACCTATGATGAAACACGGCACTTTTAATGGACAGTATGGAAAGGGCTTAGAAAACTCCATGCGAATATAAAAAAGTGACGTGTTTGAACATTGATTAACTCAGACGGGTCTTCTTGCAATCGTGGCTAAGTTTGATTTGACAGCTTACTCATTGCCACCGCAAATACTTTGACATTGCCGTTAACGCCGACTCCGCATTTTTATACAAATCGGTAGTCCGAGTTTGATTTTGGCAGCTTGAAAAAGGTAAACCACAGAATAAGCAGTAACACTTGCATGGGTTTGATAGTTTTACCTAACTTCTAAGTTCCGTAGACGCCAATTTAGTTGACAAGTCGGACTAGGCAATAAGCGCGGGCTCGCAGCGGGGTGATTCTGTCTGGCAATTTGTTTCACTTAGCCCAACTCCGCCGTTTCGTAAGAAAGTCCTGGGTTCGAAGCATGGCTAAAAACATTGATGTTGACAAGTGTTAGAGGAGCCACTAGGAGCGAACTGATGTACCAGTCTGGTTTGGTTCGGACTTTCAACCCGATTATGTTGGAACCGCAATTTACATCGAATATACCGTTTCGATATTGCTACAGGGGGGCTACTCATGATGCGAACACGAGAAGTCCTCACACCAAGTAGCTGTCGTTCTCTACTGAAAAAAAGTATATCTACGATGATTTTTTTTCAATATGGAGGATGACAGCCACTCGTTATGAAAACTTCTGGTGTTCGCTCCATAAGTACAAGTTCAGTACCAAAAGAAACATTTCAATATCGTAGGAATGATACTACACAAGCGAGTGTCACTTTGTACCATATTTGTGACAGCAGCGACTTAGCGAGCAGAAGCCTAAGTGCCGAGTGCACGAAAGGACCAACAATCAAAATCAACGTCAACGTACAATTAAACACGTCACTTTGTATGGACAGTATATTGGTCTGGATTTCAATACTGACGGCTGCCTCGAGAAATAGCCAGGCTCGAGGTAATCGGCTCAGGTGATCGGTCAGACGGTCACCAGGCGAGGGGTGTTGGGTCAAGGGGCGCGCAGCCGGCGGGTGCGGACTTTGAGGTGAGCCCAGAATCTTCTCTCGATGGGTATCGCTGCACTTATGTGTAACCAAGCTCGTGCGGGCTCGCTGCGCAACTAACCCGGTGCCCCTATACTTCCCAGGTAGTTCTGGTGTCTGTTTAGGCATCCCCAAAATTTTGGTGCGGGCTCCATGGAGGGTGGGACGTCTGGGAAATGAAGTTTCAGAAAACATTCTAAATGGCTTCTAAAGAGATTAACGATAAACTTACACCTACAACTTTACCAAACACCACCAACGCCCAGAGTGCTGCTTTAGCGCGCTCGGGTGGTTCAGCGGGACAGGAGGCTGCTTCAGCGCCACCAGTCCACGCGGCAGGACAGGACGCGGCTCCCGCGATCTTGGACTGCACCCAGCTCGAGGCCCCCCTTCCTGTGTTGATGTCCTCTGAGGGCCACGACTGGCAAGTTGTGAAGAAAACTGGGACCAAGACCAAGACCAAACCCAAGAAAAATAAAAACCGACCACCCACGCAGAAGCTGAAGCATCAGCATCCAAAGGGGAAAACCAACGCCTCAGAACACACTGCGGAGTTGTCTGCTGAGCCGGGTAGGAAGCATGTGTCCTCACGGACACTTGCAAAAGGGCAACAGTCCCCCGTCTCCGAAGTACGCGACGATGTGCCGACCACCGCGGGGGAAACCCTGCAAGGGGAGGCCGCTGTCGCGAAAAAGGGACCTGGCACAGCAACAACTGGTGTGGGCACCACCCACGCCCGCAGAGGGTTCAGAGGAGGCAGAGGCCGGAAAAAGGCGAATGCTACGGGGGCACCAATCGAGACCAAGCCCCAGAGCTCAAAGAGAGCCCGTCACGACGATACCCTGTCGCCTCGTGGCGGTAGCAAGCGCCCCAAAACTGACCCGGGCCAAGGCTCCACTGCCTCATATGCTGAAGCTACCAAGACCAACGACCTGTGCGTAGCAGTCCTCACCGAACCACAGCAGGACCTGACGCAGGAACAGGCTGCCGCGATCCAGGAGGCACTGGAGAGGGTTCTGCTGGAACATATGCGACAGCGGAAGTCAACACCCGGCGAACCCTATTTCGCGCCCTCCTTTCGAGGTAAACCGTTCCATAGCGAAGGTGTGCTTAAAATGTGGTGCGAAAACGAAAAGTCGCACGGATGGCTTCGGAAAGCCGTCTCAGAGATCCCATCCCCAAGACCAGGCACCAAGCTGATTGTCCGGAGACAGGTCGATCTCCCTCCTAAGGTAAAGTGCGCCGTTTTCGTCCCTAAGTTCGCTGGCGAGCTCAACGAGCTGAGGAACATTCTATCCGACCAGAACCCTGAGTACCAAGTTCAGTCGTGGTCTCTATACCATGCGGACCGGAAAGAAGAAGGCAATTTCCTAATACTCGGGGTACCCCAAAATATTATTCCCAGGATTATGGGCAGACAGCGTCGCATGGCCTTCATGCTTGGATGCGTCTACGTGAAATTCTTCACCGCCTCGGGGGCACTGGTCGAAACGCCACCCACTCCGAAGCAGTCTGCGCCGTCGGCGACGGGTACGACAGCTGAAAAGCCGTCAGAGACCACGCCTTCTGGCAGCGACACGAAGATGGACAGCGATGGCGTCCCCAGCCCAAAATCCAATTAACGTCATCCAGACAAACCTCCAGCACAAACAAGCAGCAGTGGCCACTCTCCGGAGAGTGCTGGAGGTAAACAACGAGACCATTGCCCTGATACAGGAACCCTGGATCAGGAAGGACAGGATCTGCGGTCTCAGTAACATCGGAGGTAAGATACTTCTAGATACCACCATACAGAACCCTCGTACTTGTATATATGTCCCACGACACCTACAAGTAGTACTAATGAATGAGTTCTGTTCTAGAGACCTGACTACCATAAAGCTACCCAAGGGAGATCTTCCAGAGGTTCTGATCGCTTCTGCCTACCTGCCGGGCGATGCTGAGGTTCCGACCGAAGAAATGGCAGCCCTTGTTCAACACTGCGAGAGGGAGGGGCTGGACCTCATCATCTCGGCTGACGCGAACGCGCACCACACCATGTGGGGCGGCAGCACAGCAAATAAACGAGGTGAGGATCTTGTCAATTTCTTATTCACAACTAACCTCACCATCATTAACACAGGTGCGGAGCCTACTTTCATCACGTCAAGGTTCCAAAGTATCATTGACATCACGCTCGCAACACCGGGCGCAGCAAGCCTAATTACCGGATGGCACGTGTCAGACGAGCTGGCCTGCAGCGACCACAAGCGAGTAAGATATAAACTAAGAATTAACACTAAATCTCCGGAACAAAGACGCAATCCGCGGAAAACCAATCAAAACGCGTACAAAAAGTTGGTGGCTGAGAAGCTATCTACCCTGAACGATACGAAAGTCTATAAAAATATAGACCAAATCGAAGAACATGCAAACAACATAACTGACTCTCTTACATCCAGCTACCAAAAATCGTGTCCGCTGACAACGCCACAGACACGACTTACTGGACCGAATCGAAACCACTGGTGGGGTCCAGAATTGGAAAGACTGAGACGTAAATTGAGGAAACTTTTCAACAGAGCCACAAACACCAGAAATGAACAGGACTGGGATGCATACAAGCAAACACAGTACCACTACAACAAGCGTATCCGATTCCGACAGCGGGAAGCCTGGCGCCGCTTCTGCACCAACATAAACAGTACCACCGAAACGTCCCGGATACGTAAAGTCCTCTGTAATGAACCAGAGCGCAGTATCGGCACCCTAAAGAAGGAGGACGGGACCTTCACGAAAAATGAAACTGAGACCTGTGAAGTTTTGCTGAAAACGCATTTCCCAGGTTGTCAAATAACAACAGGGGCGGAATGGGAGGTCATAAGTGACATAGCCCCCGATAACACAGACTGGATAACGGCCCAAAAAATTGTGACAAGAGACAAAGTAAAATGGGCCATCAACAGCTTCCTACCATACAAATCGGCTGGACTAGATGGAATCTTCCCTGGGCTGCTAAGATGGTGCACTGATGAAATAACTCCTCATCTAGTGAGACTATTCCGTGCGTGCCTGGCCTTCAAATATGTGCCCTTAAAATGGAGAGAAGTTAAAATCATTTTTATACCAAAGCCTGGTAGAGGGGACTACACGCAGGCAAAATCATTCAGACCCATCAGCCTCACATCCTTCCTACTAAAGACGCTGGAAAGGCTATGTGACAGGCATCTGAGAGATGGAGTCCTCAAGATTAAACCATTACACCCACAGCAACACGCCTACAGCACTGGCAAATCAACAGAATCGGCCCTTCACAAGGTGATTTCCAAAATAGAAGGTGCCCTATCAACAAAAGGGTCAACACTTGGCGCCTTCATTGATATAGAGGGAGCTTTTGACAAAACCATGTTCAACAGTATAAGTATGGCCCTGGAGCGGCATGCAGTCGACCCGACCACAAGAGGCTGGATTAACAACATGCTAAAATTCAGAGCCGTACAGCTCACAGTGGGGAACACAACCAGGGCAGTGGTAGCCAGAGGCTGTCCACAGGGGGGTGTCCTGTCCCCACTACTCTGGAATTTCGTTGTAGACGACCTCATTCGTCGACTCAATGAAAATAGTTACTTCACTGTGGGATATGCAGACGACCTAGCCATCCTAATCAATGGCAACTTCGAGAATGTACAGTACAATTTAATGCAGGGTGCACTGAAAATCGTAGAGAGATGGTGCGTAGAGTACGACCTTCTGGTAAACCCAGCCAAAACGGTACTAGTAATGTTCACCAACAAAAGGAAGCTAAGTAACAAAGGCCTACCAAAATTATTCAATACCGAACTAATCCTCGCAACTGAAGTCTTTTGAAGAAGAGATTGATACTTGACAGCAAGCTGCTTTGGAATAAACACCTCGATCACAAGCTCAATAAAGCATGCATTTCCTTCTGGCAATGCACTAGACTACTGGGTAAAACTTGGGGTATCTCACCAGAACTCACCAAATGGCTATACACCAGTGTCATCAGACCAACTGTAACTTACGGAGCCGTAGTATGGTGGCCCAGAACCAAACTCTGCACGGTTATCGCCAAACTGCAAAAATTCCAAAGGCTAGCCTGCCTAGCCATTACGGGCTGCATGAAGACCACCCCCACAGCCGCTCTGGAAATAATACTGGGTCTGCAACCACTGGATCTGTTCATTCAGCAGGAAGCAGCCACTGCAGCACTTAGAATGAGAGTGCTAGGTCTATGGGGCAAAACCAACGAGGGTCCGCACACAAAAATCATTCCTTTAGCTGTGACATATGAACCGATGTTAGCAGCTAAATGTGACAAGATCCACAAAATGCATGTATTTGAGAAGCACTACTCGGTACAACTCATCGAAGAGTCAAATGATTATTCCCCTATACAAGAGGTTCGCATATATACAGATGGCTCGAAAACCAAGAAAGGGACGGGGGCGGGGACCTTTTCCCTTGATCTAAATATTAAAATATCAACAGCCCTTGGTGTACACAGTTCTATCTTTCAGGCAGAGTGTGTAGGACTCATCCAGGCAGCCAACGCAGTAGCAGCCAGAGGTGTCACGGGCTTCGGCATCCGTCTTATCTCTGACAGCGCAGCAGTTCTTAAAGCTCTGAATGGTAACATAATCTCATCAGGACTTATTCATGAATGCCATCTTGCTTTGGAGAGTATTTCACAAAACAACAGGGTAACTCTCCAATGGATCAAGGGGCACAGCGGATCACATGGCAACGACGCGGCAGACGAGCTGGCCAAAAGAGGATCAGACACCCTACTGGTAGGCCCAGACCCTATCCTACCGATCCCCTTCAGTCAGCTCCGTACGTGGCTACGTCAGAGAACTCTCACGCAACACCAAGACCTATGGAACAGCACCAGTGAATGCAGACAGGCAAGGGAGGCGTTCCCGTCACTCAACCCACGCCTGACCAGCCGTTTGCTAAAGCAGACGAAAGGTAACCTACGCGTCATGGTAGGTATGCTAACTGGACACTGTCAGCTCAACAAACACCTGTATGTTCTAGGTGTAACCAACAGTCCCTTGTGCAGGGCTTGCCTAGGGGACGAAGAATCGGCTGCTCACGTCGTGCTTCACTGCACCGGAGTAGCGACCCAACGGGCAGAGATCCTCGAATCACCGAGGACGCTCCAAGATGCCTGCGCACACCCATCGAGGCTACTGCGCTTCTGGGCTGAGCTAGGCTGGATGAGCTGAACTCCGAACTTCGACACAAAATACGCCACAAAGGCTTAAGTGTGGAAACCGAGCCCGACTACAAGTAACAAGTAAGTATGGACAGTATAGAAGGAACTCCGTGCGGTTCACTAAAAGTGACGTGTTTGAACATTGATTAACTCGGCCATCTCTTCGTGCAATCGGGGGTAAGTCTGCTAATAAATAACTCCATTTTCGAGCGTCAACATTATGATAGTGTGATGCAGTTATAGTGATTTGGTACAATTTTGTGTGATTCCGGGGTTATCTCCGGACTAAGGCTTTAGAACAGCTCGCACATTTTACAATTTGTAAAATCGGGATCGGTTCACTTTGCCAGAAGACAGTTTAAACTCGAGAATACGCTGAAAGCGCTAGACGCCTGCTTTCATTAAATGGACGCACCTGATGCCAAGTGCTTCGAATGCACTTCGTTCCCAACGCATTGTATAGCCGGCATAACCAGCGCTTGAAGCGCTGTGATAAAAATGATCGCGTTATCGTTCACCTCGATTAAACCGCTAAGCTAGTGAAGCTGTCGCGGAAGCGAGATAGGAGATTAATTTACTAGTAAAGTTCAAGCGACGGCAGGAGGTTGACATTCATGCCTGTCTTCTTTTTCACGAACAAAAAGACAAGCGATGAAATAGACAGGTAAAAGTAGAATCCCTTCTACTCAAATGTTCCAGTACAATGCGATTCAAATAAGAATAGGATAGGATCACCGCCATTTTGAATGTCAAACTGCTAAAACCCTCACATCACTTCACAAACTTCAGTACTTTGCCGCGGTGTTGCCGCGTACTTTCCCTCGGGAATTCGAGTGAAGTCAGTCACGAGCCCTGTCCCATTCTTATTTAAATCGCGTTGTACATTTATTTACTAACTTATATTATTGATTAATGATTGGTATACAGTTGGCATGTAACTAATAATACATATACAATAAAACTAAAATTTTATTTGATGTTGACATTGCTTTTTGCACCGGAATAACTGAGATTAGATTTCATATTACGTAATTTAGAATAAAATATCATCATGGTAGTCAAGAGTTTACTCTCACATATGTATTTTTACTATTTTGTGAGCAGCAGCTATTTATCAATGTAGTATCAAAGAAAAAAAAGACAAGTTTCTTGTCGGTACTTCTTCGCCAGAGGTAATCGACCCGACAGAAAAAAAAACATTTAGACGAACCCGTGTGTAGTACAATGCGATTCAAATAAGAGTAGGATAGGATCACCGCCATTTTGAATGTCAAACTGCTAAAACCCTCACTTCCCAAAGGGTTTCAAACGAAACCCTCTTATTAGGCCACCACTGTCCGTCCGTCCGTCCGTCCGTCACAGGGCAGTATCTCATGAACCGTAATAGGTGGGCAGCTGAAATTTTCACAGAGTGTGTATTTATAATAAAAAATAAAGAAACGTTTTTTTTTGTGTTAAATCTTGTACGATTGCACGAAACCCTTCGTATGCGAGTCCGACTCGCACTTGGCCGGCTTTTCAGATGCACGCTGGCGACGCTTAGGGGCAAAGTCCCCAGCAGTAGATAACGGAAAATACGAGTGAAGCTACCTTTGGATAACAAGCGGCGCCGACATATCGCAACTTCACCTGAGTTTATGAGTCGAGGGTTCAAGGGACGCGTATTAGCACAGGTGGATCTCTGCGGCAGGGAGAGATATGCTGTGCTTACTCCCGATTTAAAGAATGAATCTTGTAGGTAATGCCAGGTTTTCTTTTCGATTCTACTTTCGCTCATTGTGTGTTATAGAAAGAGCAAACGTTAGTAAAAAGTTACATGTTTTATTTGTTTTTTTGTTAAATTACTTTAGACAAGCGTCATCGAAAAAATATTGTTACTTGTTATGATTAATAAAAATTACAAATTGTAAGCTTCTCTGTGCTTTTAAGGCTGTTCCGACCCATATAAAGTTGTTTGCACACATAACGCAAAAAGTATTGCTAATAAAAGTTTAATATAGTCATATTACTTGCAGCGAAAACATTTTTTACAATTTCAGGATTATTGGTTTCGTTACAATTTATTTAAATACGATTTTTATTTAACAGCGCCATCTAACGGTGTAAAACTTCTAATCGGCAATAACAACGAAACTATTAAACCTGAAATTGTGAATATGTTTTCGCTGCAACTACTATGGCCATATTTAATATTTTTGACGAAAATACTTTTTGCGTTCTGTGTAAACAAAATTGCATGGGTCGGAACCTCCTTAATGGAAATCCATTAAAACACAAAAAGCACGAAATCATTTTTATTGTATTGTGTATAGTGTATTGTGTATTATGTGTAGTGTATGCACAGTAGATCGTAGTAAGTCTGACAGCAAGATAGATAAACTCTGCTGCGTTTCAATATCCCAACCATAGACCTACATAGCATGCGCGTACATCCTATTTCTATGATCCCAACAATAATTGTTATCTTTTCAATAAGGATTCCAAACTATCACAGTTTTTTTTTAAACTGATGTTTTTTTAAACAGACATCAACTTTCGGATTCAGAGAGCTCATGTCAAAACTTAGTACGAGATTAGCACCGGACTAAACATACAAAAACCGGTTTAGTCCGGCGGATTAAAGTTAGTCCGCCCACTCTGAATAGAGCTGTAAGAGTATCATGATCTTATTCCGTCCTTTTGGTAAGGGCCCGTATAATGGTCAATTTATATTCAAATAATAACAAACTCATCGTTCCCCTAAAAAATTTAAGCACCTTCACCATACGCGGGATGTAACATTAAAATTACGGGCTTTTTTATAACATATTTTTTTTAATATATAGATACAATTTTAGACGAATATTGTAGGCAGCTAGTGGTATAAGCTGCTTTCAAATTAATTACAAACAACAAGGACTGATATTCCAATCTGCCGAAGTTAGAGCCTTTTAGCCTCAGATAAAAAAAGCAGGAGATGTGCCATTCGGCGCACCTACTATGAAACCCGCTGTCACCAGTTTTTAACCGACTTCAAAAAAGGAGGAGGATCTCAATTCGTCTGTATGTTTTTTTATGTTTGTTACCTCAGAACTTTCGCCTGGGTGAACCCATTTTGATGATTATTTTTTTTATTTGAAAGCTGCTGCTTCCCATGTGGTCCCATTTTAATTTGGTTTAGTTCTGACAATGATATCAAAGAGAAAATCATACAAGTCTTGAATTTGTATTAAGTATGTGCGCGACAAATGGACGAATAACTCAATATAACGCCAACCGATTTCGATGATTCTTTTTTTATTGGAAAGGATGGAGGTGTACTTCAGATTCACTAAAAATAAACAAATAAAAAAAATAACCGACTTCAAAGAAAAAGCACTAAAAAGTAAAAAAATAATCGCCATTTTTGTTTACGATTATTGTAATTTTTTGAGTCGGTGTCAGCCAAGGCAGCCAAGGTTCTCTTGACTGGCGCAGCGCGTGCCCGGCTGACACCGACTCAAAAAATTACAATAATCGTAACTACAAAAATGGCAATTATTTTTTATTTTTTAGTGCTTTTTCTTTTAAGTCGGTTTTTTTTGTTTTTTTTTCTAAAACTACCAACCCCACGGGTGACCAATCCATACAACGTACATGCTACACGCGAACATAGTCGCAGACGTTTTGAATAGGTTTTTGTAGGCGGCTCGGTGGCCATGTTCGGACTGTGTAGCACACGAAGCGCGGCCGACTTTCTATACGATTATATGCACTATTTGTACAGGCCCCCTATTACGACCGCTATCGAGCAAGCGCTATCAAGAGGGCGACATCGGCTGTAAAAAAATGTTTGCGTTTGACAGTGTCGGAAGCGCTTTCGAAACCATCTGTCAAACGCATACAATCGTTTTGAGGGGCTATATCTCTTCTCGATAGTGTTTACTCGAGAGCGTTAGTAGTAGGGCTCCAGACGGCGGCCTCGCGAGTAAAGACCACATGACAAGTCTACCTCCTTTTCTCTTCTGTGCTCTTATCCTATCTACATAAGCTCGTGAAAACAGCATATTGTAATTACAAAAGTCGCTTAGGCGAAAACGAAACTTTGAAGCTGTAACCGACCTAACTCTTAAGTTCATGTTGACTTAGGATAAGTGGTGTGAAACTTATAAGAACCGTGGCACCGTTTATCCGACCACCAGTCATACGGATCATTGAATGTTTTAAAAATATTTTTTTAACGCCAACGGACACATCGCATTCCCGAACGAATTAAGTACCATGCCAGGACATTTCCTTTGTGAGCACGTCAACACTGAACTAAATGGAAAATACTGACACTGTTTCATTGCCGCTTCGACCATATTTTGATTCAATGCGATGGTTGAACTCAACCCGGGCGGGTTTTACCCTGCAACTTAGTAGAAGAAGCGGACCTACAGTATTACATGGTATTAAACTAAGAAATAGGAACAAATTGGTGCATGAAAGGGAGCAGGGATTGAACCCATGGCTTCTGGCATGAAAAGCATTAATGAATGGCTGCTGTGGTAATGTTTATTTTATTTATTTACAAATAATATGGAAAATGTGATACATTTTAAGTGTCTTTCCTTCCATGCACAAGTTTTCCTTAAATGTGGTTGACTTATAAGAGTAGTATAACGACCTTGTGAGTTAGGCCAGTGTTACCTGAATTCCGAACCATGAATCCAGTTTGGGATCAATTGAACGCTATTTCTAAGCCTCCTCTGTCCGTCCATCCATCCGGTCCGTCTGTCACAGGGCTGTATCTCATGAACCGTAATAGTATTAATTTTGCCGCTATAACAACAAATAGGTAAAATTTTATAACTATAAAAATTTAAGGTACCAAGGGCCATACCAAAAACTGCCGTTTTTTTTTTGTTAAATCTTGTAGGATGGTACGGAACCCTTCGTGTGCGAGTCCAACTCGCACTTGGCCGTTTTTTGGAAGTACGGATAATCGGAACTGTTTCGGACGGCTAATCGCTCCTTGCTATTAGTTGAACAAACTCAGATAAAGGGTGAGGGTTGGGATGAGCAATTAACGCCATAGGGTCGCGCGATCTTACACTCAAATTTTACTGTAGGATTTAAACTATTTGAAGGCCGGTCGGGTGTTCAAGTGCGTCAATCACAGACGGGTATTATTCCGGGAGGTCACGACATTCTTGGTCACGATAAGGTAAATGGCATGGGTTCACATGTTACAGACCGACCCTCTGATGCTAAATATGTCGGTCTGCCCATGCCAAGTGGTTGCGTTGTCAAGATTGGCTATATAAAATAGATGTTGGTATGTACCTGCTGGTGAAAATGTACTGATTGTCTAGACATTTTTTTACCTATTAATATGCAACAATAACCAGTCGGTATTTTAATTAAATACCTAAATATACCTAAAGTTTTATCTGTGACCTAAATCGCCTATAATTACGAAATGCAACCAACAATTTGTTAAGTTTTTGTATTGCTAACCAAGTATGTACTTATACTTTCGTGCTTCGTCATTTGCATCCATTTACTTTATCACATATATATTTTGTCACCATAACTACTTTTTCAGGCGGCTTATCTTCGTAATGCCACCACTTGGAACAGGCAGACCGACACATTTAACTTCAGAGGGTCGGTCTTTATCCTGTGAATCCAGTTTTAGCCATTTACGTTATCGTTACCATTTTTGTCGCCACCTCCTAGTCTATATTGTATCCTTGGTCAGTGATGTACTTTCAGTCCCTAGAGCGTGGGGAATGTCTGCATATGGTGCACATTCTAGTAATAGTCAGTCTAGGCAGTCCGAGTTCTAATGCGTATGGTTTGTTTGCGTTAAGTTCCCGAACCAACACAATGCTTGTTGTACTGGTACAACAAGTAAAGGTGGGCCTTCCCCCTCAACTCCCCATACAAACGTAGAAAGAATATCATGCACATATTTCTTGTCGGAGATCCAAAATTATACTCAAAACAGCTTTATTCGATCGAATTAATTCTTTATGTTTTATAAAGTAGTATTGTAAAACGTTTCTAAGTTATAAGGTTCGAAAGAACTTTTATTTCGCGCGTTTTATGCAATAAGTTTAGACGTGGATTACTCAACGATAAAACAAAATCATCTTAAAAAGATTAGTCATCAGACCTGGCTTGTTGCATGGAGATTTACAATTGTTTTTGTTCGACTTTTGGCTGCAGTGGTCGTGATTTACTTTTAGCTATAAGTCGTTTTGTAATTAACTTCGTAAATCTTACCAAATCAAACACTATGCACATTGTTTGCTTTGTGGACATGTTGCATCCTCCTCAACACAGAGCCTGTCTTTTTTAGGGTTCCGTACCCAAAGGGTGAAAACGGAACCCTATTACTAAGCCTCCGCTGTCCGTCCGTCCGTCCATCCGTCCGTCCGACCGTCCGTCCGTCTGTCCGTCTGTCACAGGGCTGTATCTCATGAACCGTAATAGGTAGGCACCTGAAATTTTCACAGAATGTGTATTTATTTTGCCGCTATAACAACAAATAGGTAAAATAAAAAAATATAAAAATTAAAGGGTCCCATACAAAAAACGTGATTTTTTTGTGTTAAATCTTGTACGATGGTATGGAACCCTTCGTGTGCGAGTCCGACTCACACTTGGCCGGTTTTCTTTGAAACAAAGAAGGTCCCAGAGCGCACTAGTACGTTTTGTAGCGTGCCCGCGAATGAGTTAGTCCCGTCTGGAAGGGCCACCTTAATATTAAAACCATGACCAATTATGAACACGAAAACCCGAAAGCATAGTAATTGAATATTCCAACAAGAGTTAACCACAAAGCGAGGGAGGTTACAATTTATAGACGCTTGTTATTTCGTTTTCGCGCAAACACCCAATTAGCGCGCAACGAAACACCGCGGGGAGGATGTGGCTGGATTTTTGTAAACTCCTAACTTTTTACTCTGTACCGTACTCAAACGGTGCCAACGGAACCCTATTACTAAGCCTCCGCTGTCCGTCCGTCCGTCCATCCGTCCGTCCGTCCGTCTGTCACAGCGCCGTATCTCACGAACCGTAATAGGTAGGCAGCTGAAATTTTCACAGAGTGCGTATTTATTTTGCCGCTATAACAACAAATAGGTGAAATTCGAAAATAATAAAAAACAAAGAGGGCCTCTATTCAAAAACGTATTTTTTGTGATAAATCTTGTACGATCGTACGAAACCCTTCGTGTGCGAATCCAACTCGCGATTGGCCGGTTTTTTTTAACTGGACATAGATTGGACTGAACATACCTGACCTGGACATACCACACCCATATATCACGATATCCCAACATACAGCATTCCCGTAGGAGTTTGGAGACAGCAATTTGATGATTTTTCCTTAGTGAGCACAGCTACATTGCGGATGGAAAACGCGACCATTTTTTGTAAATACACTTTTTCGTACTAATCAAGTACGTCGCTAATTCCAAGGAATGTGATATGTATGCATGTGCAATCGACCGTGAAGCAAGGACACATTAATTAAAGAAAGAGCCCAGTAAAAAGAACTCCTTCACGAACATACTGCAAGGCTGGACCCGAACCAGCAAAACATCCCATTCGCGGGTGTTGCGTCTAACCAATTTCGCCACCTGCTTTATACCCATAATTCGGAATTCTCCTACATTAGCCTGACACGCCACGTGCGATCTAGGTTTCATGCCTAGACCTTTCCTTATGCACGGTATACAACATCGCGTCAAATTAAGCTAGACGAAAACATACATTAAATAAAAAGAATATCTCGGTAAGGCACAATAGAGATTTTTTTAACTATTTAGTCTTGGAAAAAAATGAGGATTACGCTTGCGAAATTAATGTACTGGTCGTTGCAACACGCATATGAGGTAGGGTTAAGAACGGCCCGTAAGCTATGCTCCCCATACAATCGTAGTTTACGTATCATTTAAAAACAGCTGTTCCAATTAAATTGATATTTAATATCTAAAATCAGGGAACCAATATCTGTGTCTGCATGCTTTTGTTTTTTTGAAAAATCCAAACCGAATCAGATGAAAGCAAAAACAAAATCTTCATACTAATTTTGTTTTCTCTGTGGTTTGACTCAGTATACATTTATCGAAAAAACAAAGGCATGCAGACACAGACATTTATTGCCAGATATGTGATACCAAATATCAAGTAAATTGCTACAGTGGTTTTCAAATGATTAGTAAACTACGTTTGTATGGGAGGCGACATTTTCTGATGCTTACGGGGGCACCTTAAGCCCTCCGAATCTAAAATTGTTCGTGTTTTACCGATATATATAACAAAACAGAAATAGGAAGCAGGTGTCATGATTGGATGAAGAAATCCTATCAAATATATGTAAATTCCTATGTATATATTTTCGCCGTCTCCATACACATTGGTTACGTGATTTCCACGAAATGTAAAACAAACATCGGTTATTCGATTAGTGTTATGTAATAAGAATGTTTTTCTTCTATTATTGAGTACTTTCTTTTCCTTGAAGGCTATCCTAAAAAACTCAGGCTGAGATAAGTAGTCGTAACAGAAACTAAGACTAACGAAAAGTAGTACTCTGTGACGTCAATTTGCATTACTTTGCGATTTCGTCCATACAAAATGTGTCAAAGTGACGTCACAAAGTACTACTTTTCGTTAGCCTTAGTTTTTGTTGCGACTATTTATCTCAGCCTCAGAAGAGTTCACAATATTATTATTTCTCGCAAAATTGTAATGGGCTGAGAGATTTTTTGGTGTCCGTATCCAAAGGGTGCCAACGGAACCCTATTACTAAGCCTGCGCTGTCCGTCCGTCCGTCCGTCCGTCTGTCACAGGGCTGTATCTCATGAACCGTAATAGGCAGACAGCTGAAATTTTCACAGTGTGTGTATTTATTTTGCTCTTTTTGTACATCCCTGGAAAAAATAATAATACAATGACCAACCTGACGAAGTTTCTTGTCGTCTCTCCTTCGCCAGAAGTAATCGAACCGACAGGAAAAAAAAGACGAATCCGAGTGTGTAATATACATCTAATGGAGGAAACAAAGAAACTGAAACTGAAACTGAAACATCCACGAGAAGAATCGCAGTGAGACTACTTGCATATATTTATTTAGTTCTAGTAACTGAGCTAAGTGTGACACATCATTTTGGAATTTTGCGTTTCTTTAAGGCGGCCCAACCCGGCGGGACTAATTCATTCGCGGGCACGATACAAAACCGTGCTGTTGCGCTCTGGGACCTTCTCTGTTTCAAAGAATAAGACAGGCTCCGTGATGAGGAAGTTGCAATATGACCACAAAAAGACCATGTGCATAATGTATGATTTGGTAAGATTTACTTACAAAACGACTTATAGCTAAAAGTAAACCACGAACGCTGTAGTCAAAAATCTATCAAAAACCAAATAGATTATAAATCTTGAATGAATAAGCTATGTCTGATGACTAATCTTTGAGGATGTTCTTACTTAATCATTGGGTAATCCACCTCCAAAGTTATTGTATAAAACGCCCAAAAAATTCGAACTTTCGGACCGTATAAGTTAGAAACCAATCACAATTTTACAATGCCAACAGTTATCAGACATCTAGTTCGAACAAATAAAGCTATTTTGAGCAAAATTTGGGATCTCTGACAAGAAATATGGGCGTGATCTTCTTTCCCCGTTTGTATGGGGAGTTCAGCGGGATGGGCCACCTTAAAGTGAAATGTTCATAAAGTGAGTTACTGTAATTACTTGGAAAATTGATCCACACTTCACTCATTTCTCAATTATTTCGGACGAGCAAGTAACAACCTATCTAACAATGTGACAAATTAACCAAATGACTCGCCGAACTGACGGTCTACGTAAACTGCATAAGCCTGAAAAGAACTTGTAATATTGTGTGAAATCGGAATGGAACTATTTTTCTAGACCAGAGGTTCTCAAACTTTTTCCGGCTACCGCCCACTTTGGGTACCAATTATTTTCTAACGCCCCCCAAAATGTTTAGCTTCATCACATATCAAAAAACACAATCGCAATGATTGCTTTCATAAATTTAATTTAATTATTTTTTTTATGTATAGCGCATGGCAGTATGAATGTACTATTCTTATTATAGTCCATTTACAGTCTGGGCAGTAAAGAGCCCAGAGGAAATTGGGGGGTGTTGAAGCGCCATAGGGGGCGATAGATGATTTGTTTTTTTTTTAAATATTTTAAAGTTATGTACTTTACATTTAAATTAAAACCTACCAACTAGGCAACACCGATGATAATTTTCTCATTCCTGCCCAGTTTGATTGTATACAATATTTTTTTATCGTGCCTTTCGTAGAAGGCCTGTGAGCAATCAAGTTTTAACTCTTATTTGCGCAATCCTGTATGAATCGGCAAAATCATCTTCCTTTTCTATGAAAGCCACGATATATTTTTTATTATTTACAAACAAACTGGTAAGGAATAAGAATGATATAATTATGATTTTCTGAACTGGCCAATGTTAAAATGTTAAAATATGACAAATCGGAGTGCAGTGTACTGTCTATAGACGATGAATAAACAATAAAAAACAATCGATGCAGTGTGTTAGGTAGGAAAATTGTATGTACCTTAAAATATTAGAAAAACCAAAAACCAGCCATGGCCCTCTGAACCGCTTGAACGCCCCCCAATTTTCTTGGACTCTTTACCGCCCCCCTGTAGGCCTCTTGCGCCCAGGGGGCGTTATCGCCCACTTTGAGAAAGACTGTTCTAGGCACCGTCACTAAGTGTCCCTTCCCAGCGGGACTAACTCATTCGCGGGCACGGTACAAAACCGTGCTATTGCGCTCTGGGACCTTCTCTGTTTCAAAGAAAAAGACAGGCTCCGTGATAAGGCGGATGCAACATGTCCACAAAAAAGATAATGTGCGTAGTGTATGATTTGGTAAGATTTACGAAAATTTTAATTACAAAACGACTTATAGCTAAAAGAAAACCACGACCGCTATATAATAAGCTATATCTGATGACTAATCTTTTTAAGATGTTCTTACTTTATCATTGCGTAATCCACCTCCAAAGTTATTGCATAAAACGCGCGAAAAATTCGAACTTTCGGACCATATAACTTAGAAACCAAACACAATTTTACAATGCCAACGGTCATCAGACATCAAGTTCGATCAAACAAAGCTATTTTGAGCCAAATTTGTGATCTGTCACAAGAAATATGGGCGTGATCTTCTTTCCCCGTTTGTATAGGGGTTTGAGCGGGAGGACAGCGACTGTAGTGGAGGATTGTCACTGCCGTCGATGCTAGAGGTCGTGGGCTCGAACCCCGCCCCGTTCGTACAACACTTTCTTTATCTTTCTCATTTGGATAAGTGTATTTCGTCTCGAATGTCCATGGTTAGGAATTAATGAAACAGTGTAAGATAATTTCCACAAGGTTAGGTCCGTCCGTGCTGGTACACCGCGTATAAGATTGTCGAAACGACGATGGGAATTGTCCGTGTTTTGAGACAGCCGTGGAGGTAGCGGGGCTCTGAGATTTGAAAATTTGAAGAAATAATTTCTTTGTCCATTGTCCAATGCACAATGTTACACGCCGACTCGTAGCGAGTGGCTCGTAGACTAGTGGCGCGGGGACTGGCCTAGCGTACCAGAGGCCTGGGTTCAATACCGACATGCACCACTATCTTTCTCTTTCCGAGTTCGATAAGTGCATTTCGTCACGAATGCGAGCTGCTCCATGGTTCGGAATCCATGTAAAACTGTAGGTCCCCTTCCCCTACTAGGTGGTAGGGTTTAAGCCCGCCCGGGTTGGTACCATCGCATTGGATGAAAAGATGGTCGAAGCGGCAATGAAAAATTGTCCGTGTTTTCCATCCAGTTCAATGTAGCCGTGCTCATAAAGGGAAGGTCCTGGCATGGCACCTAATTCCTTCGGGAATGTGGTGTATTGGGCTAATATCATAACGGTAGTTGTGTGGTATTAGCCATCCATGTCAGGTCGCATAAAAAAAAATAGCAGGCGCGCTATAATAGCACACATCCACTGATCAGAGAAAGGAGCACATATCTTTCCTTTCTTTATATTACTTTCTGTACGTGCGGTATTCGTTATTCTGTTGCGCAGCCGGGTCGCAACAGGGTGACCCGTCGGCGGCCACGCAATTAGGGGACACTAAAAATATGACATTAAGACGTGTGGGGTCAATTGCTAGGGATGCACCTCCCGTGGCGTCGACTAGCTCTTTGGCCGCTTCGAGAATATCGGCTCGGCGCGGGGACTGGCCTAGCGTACCAGAGGCCTGGGTTCAATACCGACATGCACCACTATCTTTCTCTTTCCGAGTTCGATAAGTGCATTTCGTCACGAATGCGAGCTGCTCCATGGTTCGGAATCCATGTAAAACTGTAGGTCCCCTTCCCCTACTAGGTGGTAGGGTTTAAGCCCGTCCGGGTTGGTACCATCGCATTGCATGAAAAGATGGTCGAAGCGGCAATGAAAAATTGTCCGTGTTTTCCATCCAGTTCAATGTAGTTGTGCTCATAAAGGGAAGGTCCTGGCATGGCACTAAATTCTTTCGGGAAAGTGGTGTATTGGGCTAATATCAGTACGGTAGTGGTGTGGTATTAGCCATCCACGTCAGGTCGCATAAAAAAAATGTATTTATAAATATAGTAGGAATGTATATGAGCTTGATAATACATACTTAATAACGATATTTTTCGTTCAATGGATTTAACCTTTTCTGTGGTTACTAAAGTAAGGGAGACAAGGTACCAAAACGATTGGTTTCCATTTCTCCATACAAAAAGTATATTGAAAAAAAAATACAGACGTAGATTTTGGCAATATATTTTAGAATGCAAAATTTCAAAACCTAGTAAAACATTAAGAGCATGTAAACAGTTATAATAATAATAATAATAATAATGTATTTAAATCGGGTGCTTTGTCCCATAACATTGTAAATAATATTAAAACTAAGTTACACATTAAAAAAATCCTTATAATAAATTCGTCCCAAAATATATATACTATTCTATACTCACTGATGGCTGAACGGCGAAGGAATGCCGCCTTCTGTTTGCGCAGTACACCAAAGAAATCAGTCAAACCGTTCTCCGCGAACATGCCAGACGCACTACACCGCCACGGCAGTCCCATCATGCAGCGCAATGCATTGTTGTACTGCACACGCAGCGAGTTAAACGCTCGCTGCCAGCAGTTTTGAAATTGAAAGGTTGTAAAACTGTAGGACCCCTTCCCCTACTAGGTGTTAGGGTTAAAAAAAATATCAATTTGTTTTTACTTGAAAAGCCATATACAAGATACAACGGCCTTTCCTTGGAAATAGCGACGCACCTGCTTAGCACGAAAAAGTTTATATACTCCGCTAAACTAGATCAATGGGGTACACGGCGCAAAGCTTTACCACCAGATGGCGCCACATAAAACTATGCCAAGCTATCACGTAGAGGTTATGTTTACTCGCGAATCACCGGCAATCACATTGTCCGTGTTTTACATCGATTTCAAGGTAGCTATTCATATTAACTCAGTTGAATTGGTCAACAACCTAATGTATAACCTTAAAATGATACCGTGGCATAGTTGCTAGCATTTTTGCTTGAAATATTTTCCTCAGAAGATGTAAGACTTCGATATTCGATCGGAGCGCACGTCCCTATCCGCCATATTAGCTTCGTTAACAACCTCCTGCTACTGGCAACACCCTACTCCTGTTCCACATCCCTTTTGTATCCTTACAGCAGGATTGCCCTGCCTTCCAGCCGTATACTGACTGAGCTCGTTCTTTCCAGTGCTCTGAAATGAGAGGACTCTGACAACTACATTATTTGGCCACCATTATTTCGCTTTCAACGAAAATAAAAATGCTTTTGTACTCTTTTTGGTTGCGTATTGTGCTGTATTATTTCCTGGTATATATTTACTTGCTACTATATTTATTCTATAACTAAACCTTTCTGTAAATAAACCTTTGGTGGGTGCTGGAACGGCACATCTGGAACGGCGTATGACGCTGTTTATCTTGTTTAAAAGTTGTTACATTATCGTAAATAAAACACGAAAAAAGCTGTAAAAGAACGGATACCCATATTCAAGTTGATATATGGATTCCGGCAGGTAAAAAAGTCAACATGCTGCATTTATTCCCGTGCATGTCGTACCAAGCGACCAAGCGGACTAAGGCCACTTCTTGAATAGAATAAAAAGGATATATGCTTGAAAAAGCAATTTGATTGCGACGGACCGGCCTGGTTTTGTGGTCAATTACTATTGCGCAGTGTAAATGAAATTTAGTATATATTTCCAGATATAATTAAGTAAAATTTTTAATTAAAAAATCGAGCAAAAGTAACGTGAAGAAAACAGGCTAATGTAATCAGTAAAAAAATCGTCCATTCGCTTGTTGAGTGACGTGGTGATAAATAAAATTAGCCTTTAAGTAGATACATTTAGAAATCGTGTACCAACGATATGCCAATCTATTATCATTAATGTGCACTTCATATAGATAAGACAATAGATTAGGATACATTAAGAGACTGTACAACACCCCTGTCCGTAAAAATGTCACCTACTAACATTGCTCATAATTATTTTCGTTTAATTGATTTCGTTGAGAATGCTGGTCGCTCCATGATTCGGAGCCCATGTAGAATATAGTAGGTAATCTTTCCTACTTACTAGGTAATAGGATTAAGCCCACCCGGTTAGAAACCACCGCGTTGGATGAAAATTGTCCATGTCACTGGTGTTATCCATCGAGTTCAATGTAGCCGTGCACATAAAGGGAAGGTCCTGGCATGGAAACTTGTTCCTTCGGTAACGCGGTGTGTTGGACTAATATCATAATGGTTTTTTTTATGTGACTGGACATGGATTGCTAATACCACACTTTCTGTCATGGTATTAGCCCAAGACACCACATGGGAACTAGGTGCCATGCCAGAACCTTCCTTATTGCACGGCTACATTGAACTGGACGGAAAACACGGACAATTTTCATTGCCGCTTCGACCATTGTTCATCCAATGCGATGGTACCAACCCGGGCGGGATTTACCCTACCACCTAGTAAGTAAGGAAGGAGACCTACAGTTTAGCGTTAAAGCTGAGGTCTCCGTGCAAGCGAACATCAAGAAATGTTGGTCTTTTGTTTCCTCGCTCAACTCTGCCAATGGATATTCAGCGAGCATGTTATTTCATGGCCTGCAAAGCCCCTAGGAGATATGCAATATGTTTGTTGCATTCTTCCAATCTACGTAAGCAGCGATATTGGATATTTAGGACCGAACCTCGGACACCCTGTATATATCACAAGCAAAATATACATCACCGAGGTCACAACCCAAGAACCTGGGGGTCCATTCAGGGCAAGAGTGAGTTCGAATTCGTCACTAAATATCAACTCACTTTTGAAATATTTAATGTTTTCACACTTCTTAAACATCATTACAGTTAGGTAAAAATCTGGTCTGTCCCGTAAATACGTTGGAAGTATAAATAACGGTTCCATTATTTAAATAATAATATATTTCCCAGCTATTTTTAGGTTAACTCACTCCCGAACTCGAACTCACTCTTACCTGAATGCCCCCCCTACTCGTGCGCTCACCTCTCGAATCTGCCCCATGGCGTAGTAGACGAAGCCGCGTCTCTTGCTTCGGTAGTGCAGAGTCAGGCCCTGCCTCGTCTCGTTCTCGCAGATGAAACTGGGCGCTCGCATCCTGCGCACACCCACACACCAGCGCCGTACATACCCACAGTCCATACAATTAGATCAAAAGACATATGTGAAAACTGGCAAAGTGCGAGTTGGACTTAGGATGGAGGGAGAGAGGAGGTGTTATTACTTCATATTACTAAGGAACGCAGCGTGACACTGCGCGGGGAAGCGGGGAGAAAAACATTTCATGGTGGGGGTTCCAGCTCCGCCTTTTGTGGTAAATCCATCTACCGGAAGAACCGGTATTCTGGTAGCAGCTATTCTGAGAGCTATTCTTAGTGGTTACAAGACTATAACTAGATGGCGCCTTTTGCATTTTATGTTATTTTTTTCTATAAAAAACCTTCGAAATTCGCATAGATTTACTATGCATTCGCGCGGATTCAAATAATATTGATTTAAAAGTGTCATAAAAAATTGCATCATTAGATCAACATTTCTTATCGTACAAATAAAATTATTGCGCGCCATCTATCGGCAAATTGCAAGACCGATACATCGATAGAATGTTTGAATGTTGACTCAAATTATAAAATATTAGGTGTTTTACTGACAAATAAAGCGTAATTCCTTTTATATTTTTTTCTTGTGTAATGTTTGCAACATTTTACACAAAATCTCACGCCGAAAATTGCGCCGCAGATCAAAATATTGTCCCACAACCTAACACCGCCAGCGCCATGTCGCGAATGGCGCTAAGCCACGCCTTCTTATCACGTGGGCTGTGACGTAGAGACCCACTTGGTGGACACAGACCCAGTTTGTTTAGACCATCTCCCCTCTACCTCTATCCTCCGTGTTCCGTACCATCTTACAAGATTTGATACAGCCCTGTTACAGACGGACGGACGGACGGACGGACGGACGGACAGACGGACAGACGGGCGGACGGACGGACGGACGGACGAATGGACGGACGGACAGCGGAGGCTTAGTAATATGGTTCCGTTTTCACCCTTTGGGTAAGGAACCCTAAAAACTATCATAATTAGTTCCAAGTCAAACTGTCTGTACCCTTCTTCAGCGAATAGTTTTTATTTATGTAACTGGACATTGATAGCTTATACAAAACTGAACGTCAGATATTAGCCTTACTGATGTGTAAGTCTAATAACTAGGCGCCATTCCAGTACCTTCCTTATATTGCTCGACTACATTGAACTAGATGGAAAACAAGGACACTTTTTATAGCCGCTTCGACTATCGTTCATTCCATGCGATGGTACCAACCCGGGCGGGATTAACCCTACCACCTACTAAGTAAGGAAGGGGACCTACAGTTTTGACGTGGAATCCGAACCACGGCCAGTCTCAACGGTTGAAAATGGTCACCCATCCAGAACCCAATCGCGCTCAGGGGTGCTTATCGAATCTCAGGGCGTCGCACCACTGGGCTACCAAGGCTGGCAGAGAAGATAGGGTAATTCACACCTAGGATGCTACCATGGCATTAAGGTTAAAAAAGGAAAGGCGAAATGAAATTTTCCATATTTTCCGTCCAGTTCGATGTTGCCGTGCAATATGAGAAAGGCACTGGCATGGCACCTATATATTTCGCATGAGGTGTTTGAGTTAATATCATGACATTAGGTATGGTATTAGTGACCCATGTCAAAAGACAGAAATGCATACCTTGGATAACTGAATTTCAGGTACTCGTGAAGGTTGTCAAGCCCGTTGAGGAAGTCTCGCATGTGTCGACCGAGCACCGATAGTACGCGGTCGTAGCCGTACTGCGAGACGAACCCCACGAAGTGCAGACCCATCTGGTCCATGAACTCCTTCTCGGATACTCCAAGCACCTATCGACATAGGGTGATACCGTCAAGGTGCAGTTTCGGAGTGGTACATTAACAAGAACAATACAGAACATGTTGTCGTAACCCTATTGCTGGGAGACGAATCCCAGGACGTGCAGACTCATCTGGTCCATGAACTCTTTCTCGGATACTCCAAGCACCTGACGACATAGGGTGATACCGTCAAGGTGCAGTTTCAAAATGGTAAAGTAAAAAGAACAATACAGATAACATGTTGTCGTAACCCTATTGCTGGGAGACGAATCCCAGGAAGTGCAGACCCATCTGGTCCATGAACACCTTTGTGGATACTTCAAGCACCTGGCGACATAGAGTGATACCACCAAGATGCAGATCTGAGGTGGCAAAGTTACAATAACATTTACACACAACACACGGTCGTAACCGCGTTGCGAGACGAACCCCACGACGTGCAGAGCCATCTGGTTCATGAACTCTTTCTCGGATACTTCAAGCACCTGGCGACATAGGGGGATTCCATCAAGATGCAGATCTGACGTGGCAAAGTTACAATAACATTTACACACAACACGCGGTCATAACCGCGTTGCGAGACGAACTCCACGAAGTGCAGAGCCTGGTCCATGAACTCTTTCTCGGATACTTCAAGCACCAGGCGACATAGAGGGATTCCATCAAGATGCAGATCTGACGTGGCAAAGTTACAATAACATTTACACACAACTCGCGGTCGTAACCGCGTTGCGAGAAGAACCCCACGAAGTCCAGAGCCATCTGGTCCATGCACACTTTCTAGGATACTTCAAGCACCTGACGACATAGAGTGATACCTTCAAGATGCAGATCTTAGGTTACAAAGTTACAATAGCATTTACATACAACACGCAGTCGTAACTGCGTTGCGAGACGAACCCTACGAAGTGCAGAGACATCTGGTCAATGAACACTTTCTGGGATACTTCAATCACCTGGCGACATAGGGTGCAGTTCCGGGTTGGTAAAGTTACGAAAATAATACAGATAATACGCGGTCGAAACCGTATTTTTGGGAAACAAATCCCATGAAGAGAATACCCATCTGATCCATGAACGCCTCGGACACGCCAAGCCTGGCGTTGTCAATTGATACCATCAAGGTACAATTTTATAAATTACAAGAAGAATTACAGAAAACGCGAGCTGTATAACGAGATGAACAGACCTACGAAATACAGACACATTAGCTCCATGAACTCGTATACGATATAACGTAATACCATAACTGCAAAGTTGCCAGAACATTTATGGACAACCAGAATATCGTTTCGGACGTTTCGTCGTTTTATAACCAGTTCATAACACATACACATTAAGAAAGCGTTCTTTAAGGTGGCCCATCCCGCTCATCTCCCCATACAAAAGGGGAAAGAAGATCACGCCCATATTTCTTGTCAGAGATCCCAAATTTTGCTCAAAATAGCTTTATTTGATCAAACTAGATGTCTGATGACCATTGGCATTGTAAAATTGTGTTTGATTTCTAAGATATAAGGTCCGAAAGTTCGAATTTTTCGCGCGTTTTATACAATAACTTTGGAGGTGGATTACGCAATGATAAAGTAAGAACATCGTAAAAAGATTAGTCATCAGACATAGCTTATTTAATCAAGATTTATGATCTAATTGGTTTTTGTTATATTTTTGACTACAGCGGTCGTGGTTTACTTTTAGCTATAAGTCGTCTTGAAATTAAAATTTTCGTAAATCTTACCAAATCATACACTATGCACATTGTCTTTTTTGTGGACATGTTGCATCTTCCTCATCACGGAGCCTGTCTTATTCTTTGAAACAGAGAAGGTCCCAGAGCGCAACCGCACGGTTTTGTACCGTGCCCGCGAATGAGTTGGGCCCGCCGGGTTGGGCCACCTTAATAAAATATATTGAAATGTTCTCTTCCTTACTACGCTTACTAACTTATCCATTGGACAGTCCTAAATTGTATCTTCTTGAAGTTTCTTCTTAAATCCATTACACTTTGTTGCTATGGATATTTGTAGCAGAGATTGTAACGTTTAACGTTTTACCAATGCAGAGTTGCTTCGTTATGCAAATAACTTTTGCATGAAAAGTATTTCATATTAACAGAAACTTGTTTAATTTAAACACTTCTGTCAAAAAATATTTTCTAACTTCGAAGTAAAAAACCACGAACAAAGAGGGTCTAATGAGTGCAGAAACTTTACAAACTTTTAATGAGTCTTTCGCATTGACTGAATGATAATTTAAAAAGCTGGACCTACTGGTACCTAAACGTTCAAACAAAATTAATACAAATTTGAGAGTTGGTGGCGGCGGTGTCACTGTACATCAGGGGGTCCATTCAGAGCAAGAGTGAGTTCGAGTTCGGCAGTGAGTTAACCTAAAAATAGCTGGGAAATATATTATTATTTAAATAACGGAAACGTTATTTATACTTCCAACGGATTTACGGGACAAACCAGATTTTTACCTAACTGTAATGATGTTCTAGAAGTGTGGAAACATTAACTATTTAAAAAAGTGAGTTGATATTTAGTGGCGAATTCGAACTCACTCTTACTCTGAATGGACACCCTGGCCTATTCTAGAAATTACATGCTTAGGATTCAGAAATGTTTTCGGTCGAGAAAACTGCTTTTACTGCGGTTGACAAAGCGATTTTCTCGACTGAAAGAGTCCGAAGCAAGATTATTTAAATAATTCAAGGTTTTCCGTCTAAAGTCTAAAGTACCAAAACCAAAAAAGAAAGGGGAAAGAAAGGTTTTCCAGCAAAAATACCCCTTGTACAACCGCTATTTAAGTGGTTTTCTCAACCCAAAACAATTCTGATTCCTAAACATAGAATTCCTATAATAGACCTGCAGGACTAGGCTTTTCAGATGTACGAAGTGCATCACAGTAAACGCCACACTCGGCATGTACTCCAGGAACTTTAGCCTTAAATCAGCACTTAGAAAAACATTAAATCCGAAATGCATTTTTTTTTCTCATAAACGTAGTATTTCATGTGGACGTGTGTACATTAAGTTTGCAACATTTTGGGGGGTCCGGAAGATAGAAATATAATATGAAATATGTTTAAAAAATTATATCTCCTAAAAAAATATTTAGAAATATTATTTAAAAATGTTATATGTTAGCTAATTTTGTGTGTGTAATATTACTGTGAATTTGCAACAATTTCTTATTTACGGAACTGAGTAAATTTTTTTTTGTTCTTTTAATATCTGTAATATTTAATATCTGCAAAGCAAATAATGAAAATTCATCAATGACATTTGAAAGCAAGTAGTATACGAGTCGAAGTCAACGTTCGAAGTGAAATGTGAGTGTGCGGTAATCCTTTAATGTACTGTAAAGTACTGTAAAGTACTGTATGTACTGTCCTGCAATTTACTGTAATATACTACCAAATAATACATACTACTCCTTGACATCTAAATAACACAAAATATCTAAATCAATAGATGGGTGGTCGGTGAATTTTCTGTTCCCGTATGGCATATGCACCGCACCTTTGATGTTTTATAATGAATATCTGCAAGAGAGCACTCAATCCTCTATTTACACACGCCCAAACTAAATCGATCCGGCCTTCCATTTGAAGGATATTGAGACAGCAATTAAGGCGACCACGCGATGTTACGATACAATTTCACCCACCGACGTCTAAATGAGAGGTGGCGGGTTTAGACATGCATGCAGTCGAGTCGCGCTTACTTGCGCCGTCAAACGTTGGATACCTATCTCTCTCTAAAGTCCGACATCGAATACATTTTATTGCAGACTACGATATTCAGCAGTCGCAAAATCAGTCAATCATAAGATGAATGAGGATAAAATGGATAGTTTGCCTGTTTGTATAATAAATGGCTCAGACCTTGATAGAACAGTGCACACCATCATAGTCAATTGATTTTTAAGTAACTTAGTCTTGACTAGACTCCGCGTTTATTTTATTTTTATTTTTTATTTATTTATTTTATTTATTTATTTCAGGAAAAAACAAACAGAGTAACATAGAAAACTTAATATAAGTGTTAATATATTGCTTAGAAAATATGTTAGTCCAGCTTCGTATTTCACAAGTTTTGCAAAAGTAGTAGGACGAAGCAGTATATGTATCTTGTAGAAACAAAATAAGAAAAACTTACAGCTATTGATTAACTTTTATATTAAAGATGTTATATGCTAGTAAGCAAACCACAGTCGATAAACCACAGTCGATATCGTCGTTGCAATGCCTAAGTGAATCATCCCGATCGAATAAATTGCAATCTGAAAAATGTAATGTGATGTAATACAATATAGTAAAATATAGTATAATACAGTATGGTATGGGAACATAGGACCAAAGAAAAGTAAATAAGTAAATAACATTGACAGAACTAGATTATTTTAAGGTATGAGTATATTAATAGTAACTAAAGTATATTCATACATAAATATATTACAAAATATATGTATTTGGCCATTTGTTTCTAAGCGGAAAGTGTACACAATACAGCTTTCTTAAATTGATAAGACGTCATGAAGAAGATGTCCACATCCGAGTCACCGAATTGAGTATTGTATGTATTACACATACGCCAGACCGGCATACGGAAACCTGAGTTAGTTCGACATAGATCCAAGTGGAAGAGATGAGTATTTCTAGTCGAGCGTGACGGAGTCCGCAGACCCATTTGATTTAGTAAATCAGGACAATCTACTAAACCGTTGACGATTTTAAAAAATAATGACATGTCTAGTAATAAACGTCTATTGTGGAGGCTTGATAGTGAGAATTGGTCTAGGTGTAACTCATACGAAAGGGTTCGCCTGTACATGCGACGATGTAAAATCTTTAAAAATTTTCGTTGGATCATTTCAACAGAATGAGAATATTTACTATAAAACGGATTCCAAACTGACGTTGCGTATTCTAGTTGTGACCGGACGAGTGAATTATATAGTAAGATATACGTTGAGACTCTTTTAAATTGACGCGCCGTGCGAAGCACGAAGCCCATCATTCTATATGCACTATTAATTATTTTATCGATATGTTTGTCAAAATGAAGCTTAGTATCGAATAACACACCTAGATCCCTAATAACTTCAACACGTTCTAGCAAAACACCTCCAATGTGGTAATTAAAATAGAGTGGTTGTTTTTTCTTAGTAAAAGTAATAACCTTACATTTCGAGATACTTAAAAATAGTTTATTCTGATTGCAGTAGTTATAAAAGGAATCCAAATCAGTTTGAAGTGCCTCACAATCTTCTTTAGAACGTATTTTTACATACATTTTCATGTCATCAGCATATATGAGAATTTTACTATAGCGAAAATTATGAATGACATCATTAATGAATAAGATAAAAAGAAATGGGCCTAAAATTGATCCTTGGGGAACTCCAGAAGATACTGAGATGAAATCAGAACAATAACCATTGACAACTACTCGCTGCTTTCTATTAGAGATGTATGAAGAGAACCATCTTAACAGATTTCCTTTAATACCATTGAAGGCAATTTTTTTTAGAAGAAGTTCATGATCCACCTTGTCGAAGGCCTTTTGAAAGTCGGTATAGATAGAGTCAACTTGCTCACCATTGTCCAAGCTATGAAATATAAAATTGGAGTATATAGTTAGATTGGTGATTGTAGAACGACGCTGAACGAAGCCGTGCTGCTGTGATAAAATTTGGTCATGAAGTATTGGATATACAGCTTGATGTACCAACCTTTCAAAGAGCTTCGACAAGGCGGACAATATAGAAATAGGTCTATAATTTTTTACTTCGTTCTTGCACCCACTCTTAAAAACTGGTGTGATATTAGCTGTTTTCCAAACATCAGGAAACACTCCTTCCAAGATGCATTTATTGAAAATAATAAACAAAGGGCATGCTATAGTATCCGCAACGGCTACCAAAAAAAATGGCTCAATAAGGTCAGGACCAGCACCTTTGTTAATGTCTAAATTTTTAAGTTCTTTAAGTATTGTGTCTGGACTGAAGTGCAAAGAGTGCAAAGAAATGTTATTGAATGCAGTATCGTTTGGCTCCACCCAAGAATCAGGGTCCAATGATGAGGGCTCATAAACGGATTTAAAAAATTCGGAGAACATATTGCAAATTTCATTGGGATTATTTGTAGTCTCGCTTTCATTCTTCATTGTAGCCGGATAAGAGCCCTCCTTACGACGTTCCGACACGTACGACCAAAAACACTTAATATTAGTTGCTATACCGTTTTCAAGGCGATAAATGTACTTATTGGAGCATTCAGCGGACGCTATCTTGAATCGTTTGCGAATTTCAGAGAAAGCAACGTAATCGGAAATGTTACTATATATTTTATATTTAACCCAAGCTTTAGTTTTGCGTTTATAAAGCTTCAGTAGGTCCGGTGTGAACCAAGAGGCACATTGTCTTTGTTTTTTAACTCTGGCAGGTATGTGTGTTCTTATTATATTATACAATTTGTCGTAAAAAATATCAACCGCGCAAGTCGCCGATTGCAAATTCAGGTCACCTATCCAGTCCACATTGGCTATCGCAGAGTTAACTTCAGTTAGGTTAGGTTTTATATTGGAAAATAATCTCAAAAATAGCTGATTTTATTAAAGCTAAAAAATAAACCAAATATAAGTCTCTACAACTTATAGTTATGGAGTTATAAAGATGAAACAATAACAATACACGAATTCGATACTGTCCACTTTTCAGATATCGTTTTGATTTTAAAACCATTTCATGTCATAAATTCTGTGTTCTCCAGAGTGCCAAGACACAGCTCAATCGGCTCGCGATAAACTGCTAATTCATAGTCAATTGATTTTTAAATAACTTAGTCTTGACTAGACTCCGCGTTAGGTTTTATATTCGAAAAAAATCTCAAGAATAGCTGATTTTATTAAAGCTAAAAAATAAAACAAATGTAAGTCTCTACAACTTATAGTTATGGAGTTATAAAGATGAAACAATAACAATACACGAATTCGATACAGTCCACTTTTCAGATATAGTTTTGATTTTAAAACCGTTTCATGTCATACATTCTGTGTTCTCCAGAGTGCCAAGACACAGCTCAATCGGCTCGCAATAAACTGCTAATTCAATGCCGTATTCGTGTATTTTTGTTTCATAGTGTAGAAACCTTTTATTAAACCTTTTAAGAAAAGAAATTCATGACATAAAATATAAACCAACTTTTGCGTTTGGTTTGGCTACAAGATGAACTTTAAAAAGCTTTAATATCAAATGGCAAATGTAAACCCGCCAGTGTTAGCTCCATTCTCGTGTCGCCGTCGTATCGTGGGAATGAATAGTGAACCTCCGAACAGGGCAAATATTCATAAAAGATAATGTCTCAATTCCTTGGTCGTGTTTATTGCTTACTTTCATAATGGCTGCCTTTTGAATTGAAATATTTGCTTGTATTTCGTCGTTTTTAGGTCGAAAGTATAAAAACGTACATAGTTCTTATCATATTGTTTAAAAAAAAATTTTTATGTAACTGGTGATGGATGATATATATTTTGTATGTTAAGGCGGCATATGGCTTATGGCAGCACCTCACATAAGAGGTGCCCGACGCCCATGGGCTTTAGAACTTTCACGGGGGCTGCAAAAACCGGCCAGGTGCTTCTTTAAACCATGTTTGAAGGACCCCAGGTTGCACTCTGAAGGAAATATCTCGGCAGGAAGTCGACTTCATAGTTTACCGACCCTAAAATTCGATAGTGAATAGGTGCATTCCCTACCCTGTTCCGCGTTATATTCCGGGAGGTCACGACATTTTTGGTCACGATAAGGTAAATGGCTGAATCTGGGTTCACAGGTTAGAGACCAACCCTCTGATGCTAAATATTTCGGTCTGCCCATGCCAAGTGGTTGCGTTTTCTAGATTGGCTATATAAAATAGATGCTGGTATGTACCTGCTGATGAAAATACTTATTGTCCGGAAACATTGATTCCTATTCATTATACAACAATAACCAGTCGGTTTTTTAATTAAATACTTAAATATACCTAAAGTTATATCTGTAACCTATATCGTCTATAACTACGAAATGCAACCAAAGATTTGTTCAGTTTTTGTATTGCTAACCAAGTATGTACTGATACTTGTATATCCTCCACGTATAACGTGTGCGTGGAGGGTGTACACTATTAGACCCTATTAATTAAAGGGACAAAAACACACTGTGAAATTGTACGACTTTATTTTTAGTACTTTATTTCCACGACCAAGGCACAAACAAAAACCGGAAGTACAATTGTGTTGCCAGCTAACAAAACGAGATAAGTGTTGCTACACTCTTCACCCCCTTAACAAAAGAAAATAATAAACAATATGTAAACTTAAATCACTAAAACAATGTTGTCTCTCTTTCTTAGACTCAAAAAACAAAACTAAAACTATAATTCTTGTGAACATGAAAGCATCTGGTTCACGTGTCTTTTCCACAATAATCCTTCCACTTGAACCAGATACGTTACCCCTTGCACAGACTCTTCCAAAATTATTCCCAAACTCCATTTCTTTTTATTTTTTCTATAATCGCGAACCATTACTTTATTACCAACCATAAAATCAGTCTGACGTGCCCCTTCACTGTTTTCTATCTGACGCAACCTTTCCCTATCCAGGCTTTCCGTTACTGGAGGTGGACGTAATAAGGAAAACCGGGACCGTAGTTCGCGACCAAACATTATTTTTGATGGAGTAACTCCCGTGGCCCTATTGACACTATTTCTATAATCGAATAAAAATAAGTTCATAGCATAGTCCAGTGTATGTCCGCTCTCTACTATCTTCATTACATGTGATTTGAAAGATCCCACAAATCTTTCAGCGGCTCCATTAGTAGCTGGATAGTAAGGTGGAGTAAAGCTTTGACGAACCCCGGTGATTTTACAAAACCTTTTAAATTCTTCGCTGGTCCAAGTGGCCCCATTATCCGTAACCAAATGAAGTGGGAATCCTAACCGAACATATACACTTTTAAATATGCTAATAGTTTTAGCAGCAGTAATATTCGTCATCACAAAAGCTTCTGGCCATTTCGAAAAACTATCTACAATGACCAAAAACATTTTTCCATACAATGGACCGAGAAAATCAGCATGAATTCTATGCCATACAGAAGGTGGTTGGTGCCATGTTGACAATGGTACTTTTTCTGGTGCATTACGATTTTGCAAGCAAATTAGGCATGACTGTGTTATATGTTCAATATCTTTGTCCAAATTTTTCCACCAAAAATAGGACCTTGAAATTTCCTTCATTCGTGTAGTCCCAAAATGACTAGCGTGTAACTCCTTAAGCACATTTTGTTGCAATAACTCTGGAACAATAATACGATAGCCCCAAATAATACATCCTTTATCGACACTTATTTCCGTTTTTCGCTTAAAATAACAATCATATTGCTCTCCGTACTTATTCTCATTTGGCCAACCGTCCATACAAAATCTTAACAATGTTGCGAGAATTTTATCTTTCTTTGTTTCAGCCCGTATTGTTTTCCAGTCTAAATACCCTACATTAGTAGTTATAAAGTTGATCACACTTATGTCGCCATTTAAACACATTTTATTTTCTACTTCTGTTTCGTTATCGATTGGTACTCGAGATAGGTAATCAGCGGGATTTGCTGAAGTTTTAATGTGCCGTATTTTATATTGGAATCCTGAAAGGAACATAGCCCAATGCTGCAATCTTTTTGCAGCCATTTTAGGTATACCCTTTCCCGGACCAAAAATTCTTACTAATGCGGCGTTATCCGTCTCGAGCTCAAAACAATAACCAAAAAGGTATTCGTAAAACTTATTTACTCCAAAGATTATTGCAAAAGCTTCCTTTTCTATGGTTGGATATTTCAGTTGAGTTTCAGTAAGTTTTTTACTAGCGAAAGCGACAGGCTTAACAATTCCGTATTCGTCTCTTATTGAAAGTACACAAGCTACACCTACGTCAGAAGCATCACATGTCAATATTTTGGTTGATTTTGGGTCAAAGTGTGCCAGGGTTTCAGTTTGTGTGAGTTTTTTTTTTATATGTTCGAAAGCCTTGTCACATTGTTCATTCCAGTGAAATGCATCTTGTTTTAGGCATTCATATAGTGGCTGTAATATTGTTGCCATATTTTTCAAAAACCTGCTATAGTAGTTCACCTTGCCTAAAAATGAACGCAACATTTTTACATTTTCTGGTCTCGGAGCTTGTATCAAAGGCTGAATTTTATCTTCTAATACTTTTACTCCTGACTTATCTACGTGCAGTCCGAACACAACTAGACTTGTAACAAAAAAATTACACTTATCAGCTCTGACCTTTAACCCTGCTTGCGACAAACGCTCCAGGACTAATCTTGTTTTGTTGTAGGTATCGTCCAATGTATTTCCTGCGATAAATATGTTGTCAATATACACAATAACCCCATCTAATCCACAAAGTTTTTGTACCATTAATCTTTGAAAAGACCCTGGACCTGTGCTTACACCGAATGGTAAGTAAAGATATTTGAAAATGCCTTTTTCTGTGACAATTGTAACTAGTTCCTGTGATGCTTCATCTAATGGTGCTTGAAGATATGCTTCACTTAGATCTAGCTCACAGAAAAATGAATTACCCTGAAAAACTGAAAGTATTTGATTAATGTTAACTAGAGGGAAATGATCAATTTCAAGATGTGGGTTTAAAGTGACCTTGAAATCTCCACAGAGGCGGACGCTCCCGTCCTTCTTTAACACTGGTACAATTGGTGTTCCCCACTCACTATAGTCAACAGGAGCAATACGTTTGTGCAAAAGGAGTCTATCAATCTCCTTGTTAACTTTTTCTTTTAATGCAAAAGGTACTGACCTTGGTTGCAGAAATTTTGGCTTTGCCCCTGGCTTTAGTTTTAAATGTATAGGTGAACCTTTAAAGTCACCCCAGCCTGATTTAAATACTTCTGAAAACTCAGACTTTAACTTGTTTGTCAAATCGTCAGTGTTGGCCTTTATTTGGTTGACTGCAGGGTTTTGAACAAATTTGGGAGGCCATAATTTTAGTTCTTTGAGCCAGTCTCTGCCGATAACCCGCGGAAGTCCATTCTGCACAACAAATATATCTAAATTCTCAACATATACACATCCATAGCATACTTTCGCAAATGAAATTTTTCCAATTGGTTTGGATACTGTTTGGTCAAAATTTGTGAATGATACATCTGCTGGTAACAGTTCCAAATTTGGAAAAAACAATACTTTATCTTTCATACACAGAGTTGTAACGTCGGAACCAGTGTCGACTTGAAATTTAAAAAATATATCATTGATCTTAATATCAAGGTACAAAGGTTTAATTCGAGTTTTATCTGCAGGAAAACTGTTTTTTAATATTGTGTACCTCTTGATTTCACTCTCATATTCATCATCAGAATTTTCTGCCATCGCCATGTTCATAAAATCCTTTTTTAAATTGTCTTCACTGTCGCTTGAGGATTCGTGAATTTCCACGTTCTTTACTGACACTTTTTTTTCCTGTTGCTTGCCACACATTTTAAAAATGTGGCCTTTTCCTCCACATTCACTGCAATATTTGGAACGCAATGAACACTCTTTTCTAAAGTGACCCAATCTGCCGCAACAAAAACAAGTGCTTGCATTATTGTCGAACCGCGATCTCGATGCTCCAGCCGCGTGACTGGAAGTACTGGGACTACCGTTCGATGAATGGGGCCGGCGTTCACCACTCGTGCGCTCCCCGTAGCTCTGTGCTCGCCCATTGCTCCAACCGGCCTTGCCGCTGCCCCTTGAATACTCCATTTTTGAGTGAAAAAGTTGTGTTCCAATATTTTCAATGCTGTCGATTCCCTTCGAATTTTTGAATGCAGATTCAACAGTACGAGCCACTGTCTTCAATTTACTTAGCGGTTCGTCTGCGATTTTCATTAATTCATATTTCATTAGCTCGTGGCTTACTCCATTAAGAAGGCATTCTTTTATTTCTTCATCTATATTTGTAAACTCACATTTGGATGCCAGTTTACGGAGTGCCAGAATATATTGATCGATTGATTCCTCTTGCTGCTGTACCCGCCGACGGAATGAAGCACGATTAACAACCTTGTTGTCCCCGGGGTGATAATGATTCTTTAATTTCTCACACAGTTGCTCGTAGCTAAATAGCGTCGGTTTTTGTGGTAAACAAGCGTTGGACAACACCTCATAAACCGTTGCCGATAGTTTCGTAATGAGCAGTGGAACTTTTTTCTCCTGTGGCAGATCATGAAGAAGTACGTAACAATCGAACTGTTCCACGTACTTTTCCCAGTCGCCTCCCGTAAACGGATCGATGTTTGACACGAACGTTGTCATTTTGTTTATGTCTGTTTTTTCTCTTACAAATTGTCGCACCAACCTCCTCAGCTCTTCCACTGTCGGTTTATCGCTATAGGCGATTCCGAGGCCTGCGGAGATGGTCAAAAGTTCTTCTTTACTTTTATCTATTATCCATGCGGTTTTTCCCTCATCAATTAAGATTCTTGTTTGTTCGTCTAATGTCATGCTTTTTTCTCATTGCAAATTTGTAGGATATTGACATTTCACGTTTTAATTCTTTTCCATTGGTTTGCTCCTTGACTTTTTGGGTGCAAGCTGCCAATTTTACAATGTTGATTGATTTGTTGGATATGAAACCGTCGACCCTTCCACACGGCAAAATGACCAATAAAATGGCGGCCTTTACCTATCGTGTTGAGGTGCGCACGCGTAACTTCGTTCCTCGTCGCCAGTTGTTGTATCCTCCACGTATAACGTGTGCGTGGAGGGTGTACACTATTAGACCCTATTAATTAAAGGGACAAAAACACACTGTGAAATTGTACGACTTTATTTTTAGTACTTTATTTCCACGACCAAGGCACAAACAAAAACCGGAAGTACAATTGTGTTGCCAGCTAACAAAACGAGATAAGTGTTGCTACAATTTGCATCCATCTACCTTTTCATTTATATTTTTTGTCAACATAACTACTTTTCAGGCGATTTATCTACGTAACGCAACCACTTGGAACAGACAGACTGACACATTTCGCTTCAGAGGGTTGGTCTTTATCCCGTGATGTTTCAGCCATTTACGTTATCGTTACCATTTTTGTCGCGATTTCCTAGTCTATTAAGCGATGGTAGAAAGATGACGGAGGGACAGCGTTATGCAGCTCCGACGAGCGTTCCCCATTGTTGAGAAAATAGAACACAGAGAGAGACCCTACATCCCTTCGGAGGGGGAAAGTATCTACATGCAGGGATGCCTCGGGGTCGTCGTAGGAACACCTCATTGGAACTAGGTGCCATACCAGGACTTTCCATATTGCACGGGTACATCGAACTAAATGAAAAATACGGACAATTTTCCTTACTGCTTCGACCATCGCTCATCGGGCTTAACCCGAACACCTAGTAAGCAAGGAAGAGGACCTACATTTTTAAATGGAAACCGAACTACGAACTCCGAATCACTTACTCACCATTACAACATGCACGGGGAGAAATGCAGTTGGCCCTATCGTATTATTTTTACGTACCGGAACCCAAACAGTAGGGACATTTTAAGATGGGTATTTGCATTGCAAAATGCACATTTCAATCGAATAAGGGAGAAAAAAATGAATCCTCTGGGAATATACCTTGGAGTTTGCGAAATTAATAGTATAATCTGTGGCTTAGCTACTAAGCACTCTTGCTTCCAGCTAACTCAGACCCTCGCTCCCGTTTACCCTCCCCGGGTTTTCAAAATAAATCAAAGGACAACGACCAAAATAAAACCAGAGGCGAAGTTTTGAGTCGGAAGTAATAGGAAAGTGTGAACACGGTTTGAATTATAAATTATTAAAAGACATTTTCGTGTTAGCAGCAAATTTTTGAATAACCGAATTATCAAGAACAAATAAATGGTTGCATTTTGACTTCCAATTTTGCCAAGCGCACAAGACAACGAGGAGTTAGTGCCCATCACCGTCAGATGGATACTACCAAAGAAGATCCATAATTATTTTTTAATTATTTAATTTAACCATAAGTAGCTGTTAATTATGACCTGGCAATTACAATCTGCCAGTTTCAGTTATTTCTAGCTAGGAACTATCTAGCGATAAAAAAGAGTTAACATTGTTGACACAAAATTGTCTAAATGTGTAAAACAGAACTGCAGTTGTATTACCAGGTATTGCATTAAACAGAACTGCAGTTGTATTACGAGGTATTGCGTTAAACAGAACTGCAGTTGTATTAGCAGGTATTGCATTAAACAGGACTGCAGTGGTATTACCAGGTATTGCATTGAACATAACTGCATTAAACATAACTGCAGTGGTATTACCAGGTATTGCATGAAACATAACTGCAGTGGTATTACCAGGTATTGCATCAAACATAACTGCAGTGGTATTACCAGGTATTGCATTAAACAGAACTGCAGTTGTATTACGAGGTAATGCATTAAACAGAACTGCAGTTGTATTACCAGGTATTGCATTAAACAGAACTGCAGTTGTGTTACCAGGTTGCATTAAACAGAACTTCAGTTGTATTACCAGGTATTGCATTAAACAGAACTGCAGTTGTATTACAAGGTATTGCCTTAAACAGAACTGCACTTGTATTACCAGGTATTGCATTAAACAGAACTACAGTTGTATTACCAGGCATTGCATTAAACAGAACTGCAGTTGTATTACCAGGTATTGCATTAAACAGAACTGCAGTTGTATTACCAGGTATTGCATTAAACAGAACTGCAGTTGTGTTACCAGGTTGCATTAAACAGAACTGCAGTTGTATTACCAGGTATTGCATTAAACAGAACTGCAGTTGTATTACAAGGTATTGCCTTAAACAGAACTGCACTTGTATTACCAGGTATTGCATTAAACAGAACTGCAGTTGTATTACGAGGTAATGCATTAAACAGAACTGCAGTTGTATTACCAGGTATTGCATTAAACAGAACTGCAGTTGTGTTACCAGGTTGCATTAAACAGAACTGCAGTTGTATTACCAGGTATTGCATTAAACAGAACTGCAGTTGTATTACAAGGTATTGCCTTAAACAGAACTGCACTTGTATTACCAGGTATTGCATTAAACAGAACTGCAGTTGTATTACCAGGCATTGCATTAAACAGAACTGCAGTTGTATTACCAGGTATTGCATTAAAGTTGGCACTGGTTTCCTTGCCCATGGTATTATGGTCGTTGTATTTTATAAAAAGGCTAGCATTTGTGAGATAAATATGAGGCATAGCAAGGGACGCTTCAAAGGATTAGCCCCCTACTTAGTACTAAGTATTCAATGTCCCCCCTAAAAGCCACTTCGAATGAAATACAAACATAATTGCAAAGAAAGCTTATTCGAACTCGCGTAAGAATAAATCGAAGCTATTAGATTACCCCTTGCAATTTGAGAAGGGTGTGGACATTTTCGGCAGATTGGCTGTTTTCCTTTCCGTTTCCTGTAACGTAAGTATACAATCCCTATCCGAATAATGATATTTATTATCGCACAAATGGTTGAAGGGAAATATAATGCCCTTCCTCTGGTGCATTACATAGATGAAAATATTGTATCTATAATAATACCAGCAAACGAGCCTTTATTTCAAAGGATATCAAACATTTGGACACTTGTGTAACAAACCTAAAAAATATTTACGTTAAAAAACCGGCCAAGTGCGATTTGCATAAGCTTGGTAAAGCAACTCTAGGCGTCGTTGGGTTCTTAATGATTGACCGTTTTCAACCGTTGATGCTGCCCGTTCCTGACTTACTAGGTGGTAGAGTTAATCCCTCTCCGTTGGTACCATCGCATGAATGAACGATGGTCGAGCTAAAACAGTCATATAACATTAGGCGCAACTATATTTCTGCCCACACCTTTTTCATAGTTCCGTACCCAAAGGGTGCCATACAACGTGATTTTTTTGTGTTAAACCTTGTACGATGGTACGGAACCCTTCGTGTGCTAGTCAGATTCGCACTTGGCGGTTTTTTTAAATGATTGAAGTCGAGGTCTTTCAACTCAATCGGTATTTTATTAAATAAATATGTGCTCATAAATATCATACTCTAATGCGATACAGTGCAATCTTAGGTCACGGGTAACCATTGGATAACATAATTTGTTAGACCTGCGACTTCGTGTGTTGTATTGGTGGATGGAACTGATATTTTTAAAATAAAAAATAATAATAAATAAACAAACATCACAAATGTACAGGACGTGTATTCTTGGCATTCAGTCATTGCGGATTCAGTAGAGTTAACAGAAGAAGAATTTACTTTGACATTACTTTGGCATCCTAGAAACCGATCGCAGCGCCACACGGAATGAGTGGGCACGGAATTAAACGTTTACATATGTAATAGTCGTTGTTTGTATGGACTATGAAAACAGATGAGTACAGAAAATAAAATCCTCGATGACAAGACGCATTTGTTTTCGAGCGCTACCATTCGATGGCGTATAAGAGCGAGCACTTTTATTACTGAGAAACAGAAAGAGATAGCACTACACTAGCTTCCACTGCCACTGTCCTATTCAAAAATCACACTTTCCGAGTTCAGGAATAACGAAAAATAGCATATTCGTTTCCGTATGCGATTCAGTAAATGCCGCAGGAATAGGTCGGAAGTAATTAACTGATTCAGCTATGATTCAACTATGATTCAGTAAACCAGTATGATTCAGATGCACCTCCTGTGCAGGTGAGGTCTACCTATATGTTCAGCTCTTGAAATAATGTTTTGCAGGAATCCAATCTTTCTGCTAGTAAGTAATGCTTTCTGAAGTAACTTTATTAGTTGTAAGTAACTTAAACTGAGGGTTGCTGTTTCTATTGTTCTTTGTTCTTTGCCTTAAACTGTTCTAGTAGCATTTAGATCTAAGTATGTATTTCATAATTCTGGACGGAAACATATGTTATGTAAACCCGTGAAGTTTCTTTGCGGGTTCTTCTTTACTGGGTTGATCGAATCCGCGGATCTTTGTGACGTAACTTGGTGTAGTTTGACTACCAAAAAGTTTAAATAAATGAAATGAAATGAAAAAATATTGACCTTATACATTTGTTTTAACAATAAATGCATTCGTTGAATTCCTCCACAATACTTATAATACCATATTTGAGAACTGATGCCACATATCCAAGGTAGGTATGCTGTTACGGCCCTGGTACTAGCCAAATCGCAAAGTTAGACGAGGCACCCCAAGTTAACTAACTAAGTCTGACGATTATAAGTGTCATTCTTACAATATATGATTCCTTGTCTAGGAATCAACCTATTTTCGTTAATATATGTTTCCTTTTTCTATACAAAATACATTGCGGAAACGGTGTCCATTTCCGAACTTTTTTGACTAAATGTAGAAATCTAAAAGCAAATGGATTTTTTTGTTTATGCATATATGCTGTTTTTGCTTATATCTAGAAATCGAATTACTTTCAGATTTCTAATGAGAAAAATCAACTTTTTTATTTTTATTATTATTTAAATAAATGATGGAATCAAAAAATGTTAACAATCCATTATCAGTCTGGAGTTCTATTTGGATTTGCTGAAGCGTTTCACTACATATTATATTTTTTTTTTTTCTTTTTTTTTTTTTTTTTTTTTTCATGGGGGTAGTTCGCGAAGTAAACAACATTGTTTTACACTGTGCTTCAATTTCAATAATATACATTGAATAAGTGTTATCCCAACATTTTTCTAAGTTCATCTGTTCCGGGATAGTACCCGGATATAGTGGAAGTGTTGGTGAACTCGAGCATGTTATAGTTTACTTGCAATCTATTCCGCCAAAATCATAACCTCACTTTACTGCAACACCACTGCACGACACACGCGAAATGGCACAGCGGGACACTCTGACGGTCCTGGGAGACCTCGAGGCCAAGTTCGAGGCACAGATGGCTGCCTTCGATAGCCGACTGGAGTCAAGTACGCCCAAGGAGCGTGAAAGTCTTGCACAGGACTTCAAACTGTTCCAGAGCCTTATCTGGAAGACAATCGCCTGTGTTCGACAGGAGCTGCTGGCTGTTACAGACCGTCTAGACGATGTGGAGGCCTGGAATAGACGGAAATGCCTGTTATTTTATGGCATTAAAGAAAATGAAGGAGAAGACATAAAAAACATCATTTGTGATCTCATACGCAAGCTCGATCTACCTGATGTCTCCGCTTCCGACCTCCGTGCCTGTCATCGGCTGGGGAAGCGCCCTTCAACGACTGGTCGCAACCGTCCTGTCCTGGTACGGCTCGCTAGCTTTGAAAGGCGAGCACATATCTGGCGCATGAAGACGAAGCTCAAAGGAACCGGCGCTTCACTTTCGGAGTTCCTGACAGAAGGCCGCCACCGTATCTTCGTGGAAGCACGGAAAAGTTTTGGCATGTCTAAAAGCTGGACGCAGGATGGATGTGTTGTCGTGCTACTCCCGGATGGATCCAAGCAGCGGGTACGCTCCGTATCTCAACTGCAGCGCCTGACTCCGGCGTCGGCGGAGGCACGCTCTTCTGGGGCGTCTGTGACCGCGGGTGATGTGCTGCCGGCTGCTGTTGCCGTGGCTGCGGTGAAGACAGTCGTTGCAGCCTCAAAGGAGCCCGTTGGACTTGGTCTCACTCGTGAAGTGCGCGTTAAAAAGCCTGCTCGTCCCTGAGTTACGATATTTTTGCACAGCAGTGCACTGAATGATACATTTGTGTTTTAATTAGCTCAAAATCAGTAAACTTTCAATATTTTCGCGATTGCTGTTTTGATTTGATGTTACTGTCAATTCTGACATTTGACCATCTGTCTATTTTCTTTGATTGTGTTCCTGTTAACTTCCACACACTTTATTAGTTATGTACCCTTCTAATCTATACGGAAGAACAAGGACAGCAATATTCGTAAAATGTCAGTATGCTCCCACTAGCTACACTTATTTTACAACACTTTGGTATCCGATATTATTGTGTTGGGCATTGTATTGTTGTCTGTAAACTGTATTTTTTTATTTTATTTTTTCACTTTTGAAAACTTTAATATTTTTCATTATTTACTGTTAGTTTATCTGTTGTGTTTAGTGCAGGTTTGCTGTTTTTTTTCGTTTTAAATGTAAGTAGTAGAATTATTTTTTCACCATTAACTTTACATATTTTGGCGGAAAATTGTAAATTGATATTTTGTAGGATTATATTGCTAGTTTGTAAATTTATATATCTATCTATTTTAGTCTAATATATTTATATATATAGTTTATTTATTTAAGTATTAGCATATAATATACTTATAACTATTGATGTCCGCCGACTCAGATTCAGATACCTTTTTTTCTGTTCATTCATCCTCGTCAACAGCAGATAATTTTAGCGATGCAGAAGATTCTTTCTCCAGTGTTCCAAATTTAGGAGAAGTTCTGGAAACCACGTTTTTGGAATTGGCAAATAATTTTAACGTGTGTCACATTAATGCCGAGAGCATACCTGCCCATTACCCCGACCTACTTACATCTTTCACCAGTCCACATATACATGCAGTTTTGGTTTCTGAAACTGTTTTAAAACCAACTCTACCATCCACTGCTTATTCCTTACCCGGCTTTCAACTCATACGTAATGACCGCACTTTAAAGGGTTGGGGAGGTGTTGCTGTCTATCTCAGGAGTGATATTACTTTCAAAATTGTTTCCAAATCCCCTACCGAATATTCTGAATCGGCTGAATTTTTAATCCTTGAATTAAATTTTCATCATGTTAAAGTCCTTCTTGGTGTATTTTACTGTCCCCCAAGAATAAATTATTTCAACAAGTTTGAACAGATTCTTGAGCAGTACATCCCTGAATATGATCACGTCGTCATACTTGGTGACTTCAACACATGTCTAAGGAAAGATGACTCACGCTCTCGGCAACTCCTATCATTAACCAAATCTGTAAATATAGACATACTTCCACTTAATCCCACATATCATACCATTGAATCCCATACTCTTCTTGACTTAGTGCTCACAACTCGATCTGATCTTGTTCATAGTCATGGTCAGTTTTCTGCCCCTGGTTTTTCACGCCACGATCTTATATATGTATCCTATAAGGTAAAGCCTCCAAAATTAAAACCTAAAATACTTTTGCAACGTAGTTTCGGTCGCATGGATGTGCAGGCTCTGAGAAATGATGCTGATGCCATTGATTGGTCTCCTCTGTATGTCTCTGACGATATTGAAACAAAAGTTCAATCGCTAAACAACAATATTGTTAAATTATATGACCAGCACGCTCCCATTCGCAAAGTTCGAATGAAACACTTACCTGCTCCCTGGCTGAATGATTGCATAAGGCGAATGATGGCTAAGCGTGATGCTCTGAAACGGAAATACAAGCGTCAACCATGCGATGAAAATCACGTTAAATTCAAGGCTGCAAGGAATCAGTGCAACAAGATGTGTAGGGATGCAAAACGCCGCCATATAAGTGATTCTATCGAACACTGTCATCCCAATAATCTGTGGAGATTTCTTCGTACCCTTGGTATTGGAAAGTCAGACTGTAATAGCACCCCTTTCATTGATGTCAATGCACTTAATTCCCATTTCTCTGCCTCTCCAGTCAATATGGATTCCAGCGTCAAAGCTGACACCATTAGATCCCTGCGGTCAGTCCCACCCCTTAAGGTGGAAGAATTCATTTTTACACCCGTATCGGAGTCTGAAATTAAAAACATCATTCTCTCCATTTTGAGCAAGGCCGTCGGTGCTGATTCCATGAGTCGAGATCTATATATTCCTATATTAGATAATATTTTAGCTGTTCTCACACATATCGTCAATTTCTCTCTCATATCGGAATCTTTTCCTGAATCTTGGAAGATGGCTTATGTTATTCCGCTGCCAAAAACTAACAACCCTACCGAATTCAACAACTATCGTCCCATTTCGATTTTACCTTTCTTGTCCAAAGTATTGGAGCGGGTTGTCCACCATCAGCTGTCCAAGTATCTCACGTTAAACCAACTTCTCGACCCACTACAGTCTGGCTTTCGTCCATCACACAGTACTACCACTGCATTAGTTAAAATCACCGACGACATTCGCTTTGGAATGAATAATCGTCAGTTGACACTTTTAGTGCTACTAGATTTCAGCAGTGCCTTCAATTCGGTTGATTTTGATATCCTCTTAGAAATTCTCCACTCCCTCAATATATCTCAACCTGTCTTAAACTGGTTTTCTTCCTACCTTTACGGGCGACGTCAGTGTGTACGAGCTGGCGATCTCTGCTCGGACTGGTGTTCTACTACCGCTGGCGTTCCCCAAGGCGGTGTACTTTCACCCTTATTATTCTCGATTTTCATCAACACTATTGTTTCTTTACTTCTGTGCCCCTACCATCTTTACGCTGATGACTTGCAGCTTTACAGGCACTTCAACTCTGAAGAAGTTGTGGAAGCAGTTTCATGCATGAACAGAGACTTGGACACCGTTCAATCTTGGGCTGAGAAATTCGGACTCATCGTTAACCCTGCTAAAACGCAAGCAATTATAATTGGGTCCCCGAAACTTCTTACCAAACTAAACTTGCTCCCCATACCCAGTGTAGTTTTTAACAGGGTTTCCATCCCATATGTCAAATTTGTAAAAAACCTGGGTCTCTACATTGATGACACTTTATCCTGGAATAAGCAGGTTGGTGAGGTTAGCCGGAAAATGTTTGCAAGCATGCACTCTCTCAAACGCCTGCAAAATTTCCTTCCGTTCAGCACTAAAACTATGTTAGCCCAATCTCTTTTAATTCCTATTTTAGACTATGCTGATATCTGCTATCTTGATCTCAATGAAGACCTTTTGAATAAGTTAGACCGGCTTCTTAATCTGTGCATTCGATACATATTTGGATTGCGCAAGTACGATCACATTACTGAATACCGGTCTCGCCTCAAATGGCTCGACATTCGTCGTCGTAGGAAATCCCATGTCCTGTGTCTTCTTTACTGCACCCTAAATCATCCTTCCGCCCCTAAATATATTTTTGATCGTTTTACTTTCCTTTCCTCACATGGCCTTCCATTAAGATCAGTAGACAATCTTCTTCTTTCCATTCCTTCACATTCTTCTACTTTCTATAGCGATTCTTTTTCCGTCCAAGCAGCACGTTCATGGAACCAATTGCCTCTGGAGTTACGACAGTGTCCTACAATCCAGATTTTTCGTTCGCACCTGAAAGAGTATCTGCTAAAATCGTAAAATCTCACCTTTTACCCACTGTTTGGTGAGTTTCCTTATTACTAACTGTGAAAGTATTTATCTATGCTATATTATTTAGTGTATGTATGTATTAATATGTAAAATATGATTGTATTATGCGTATATATTTGTAATAATTTTATAAGTTTAATATATTGTATTATATAAGAAGTTATTATAGATATAGGCAGTATATATATATATTATTATTTATATGTGTTATAATTAAGTACTTAAAATTTAATGTGTTGTATAGATGTTCTGTTTTTTTTTTTTTTTTCTCTTGTTATTTGCGCCTACCCTTTTCTGTTCTCAATATTGTAAGGTAGGCTGGTAGAAAATGACTTTAGGCATTAAGCTCTACCTTTTGTACACTTTATCGTGCAATAAACGTTATTATTATTATTATTACATATTATTACATTTGTTAAAAAGTGCATTTGTATGGCGCGAGTAGTTGGCTAGTCCTAGCGCCTTAACGCAGTTTCTTGTGATGCAACAAAACGTAATCTCTTTATGGTGAGCCTTCCCGCTCAACTCCCCATACAAACTTGGAAAGAAGATCACGCACATATTTCTTGTCAGAGATTCAAAATTTTGCTCAAAATAGCTTTATTTCATTGAATTAGATGTCTGATGACCATTGGCATTTAAAATTGTGTTTGGTTTCTTAGATATAATGTCCAAAAGTTCGAATTTTTCGGGCATTTTATACGAAATTTTGGAGGTGGATTACTCAACGATAAAATAAAAACATCTTAAAAAGATTAGTCATCAGACATAGCTTGTTTCATGAACATTTATAATCAATTGTGTTGTTTTTGACTACAGCGGTCGTATAAAAGTCGTTTTGTAATTAAAATGTTAGTCAATCTTACCAAATCAAACACGCATTATCTGCTTTGTGGACATGTTGCATTCTCCTCATCACGCGTGCAATAGCACGGTTTTGTACCGTTCCCGCGAATGAGTTAGTCCCGCCGGGAAGGGCCACCTTAAGAAATTAATTCAACCTGGAACACAATGAGTCCTATGTGTGCCTTCCAACTCGCCTTCCAATTGCGCCGCAGTCCGGCTTAAATCCTAAAAATGTTGCTTCACTTACCTCTCTCTTTTTTTTATGCGACCTGCCATGGATGGCTAATACCACATAACTACCGTTATGATATTAGCCCAATACACCACATTCCCGAAGGAATTAGGTGCCATGCCAGGACCTTCCCTTTAAGAGCACGGCTACATTGAACTGGATGGAAAACACGGACAATTTTTCATTGCCGCTTCGACTATATTTTCATCCAATGCGATGGTACCAACCCGGGCGGGCTTAAACCCTACCACCTAGTAGGGGAAGGGGGCCTACAGTTTTACATGGATTCCGAACCATGGAGCAGCTCGCATTCGTGACGAAATGCACTTATCGAACTCGGAAAGAGAAAGACAGTGGTGCACGTCGGTATTGAACCCAGGCCTCTGGTACGCTAGGCCAGTCCCCGCGCCACTAGGCTACGAGCCGCTCTACTGTTATACATATTTTTTAGAGAGACAGCAGACTTGACCGCCACAAAGTCAGCGCCGAATATAAATATAAGAAGCTGCCAATTTAGCAAACTGTCCGGGTCGTTTGGAGGCTCGGGGTTGTATTATTGGATCGAGGCTACACACGAGCGGGCAATCCGTTTCACAAAGTGGCAGTGTGCATACGACAGAAAATGGATCTGGAGACTATTGGGTTCCCAAGACTTTTTTGAAGCCAAAGTCCTGCGCAGTTGCAAATTTATCAGAGCAACGAACATTTTAGATAAAACAATCCTTATAATTCTACCTACAATGTAATACCACCCGCCAGGAGGGACGACGACATCAAGTGCGTCGGCGGGTGGTTCCGTACCGCTGAAGTCCAGGAGGACTGGAGGAAAATTTGAGAGGCGTATGTCCAGCAGTGGACCCAAACACGCTGACTGACTGACTTCTTAAAACAATAACATGTATGTATATGGTTTTTTTGTCGCCTGTTGTAATTTACTAACCCTGAAACCTAGATCGACTACAGTTCGTCGCATTGATATATAGTTTCGAATTCGAGAGAAAGGGTCAACATATTGCATAACTAACATATAACTAAAGACTATAATAAACAAGCGCGATTCGCACACGAAGGGTTCCGTACCATCGTACAAGATTTAACACAAAAAAAAACACGTTTTTTGTATGGGGACCGCCCTTTATTTTTATTATTTTTTAATGTTACCTATTTGTTGTTATAGCGGCGAAATAAATGCATATTCTGTGAAAATTTCAGCTGCCTACCTATTACAGTTCATGAGATACAGTCCTGTGACAGACGCACGGACGGACGGACAGACAGCGGAGGCTTAGTAATAGGGTTCAGTTTTCCCCCCTTGGGTACGGAACCCTAAATGTAAAGACTATAATGAAATGTATGTGCGGCACATGGATGTGTAATACCGTAGTGCACTTGACTGTTATTTTTTATTTTCCACGTACCTCTCGAATGAATTTAGGGTTGATAAAGCCCTCAGCCTTTAGCAACGTACCCTCGCAAAATTACATTCCAATGTAGAAGATTTATCGGTAGACAAGGAAATTTGTAGGCAACCTTAATGTGAATTAAAAAATAAGTATTCAGAAGAAAGATCAAGATTGTTTGCTACTGTAAAGAATTAATAGCATTCTTTAAATGCATTTGTATCTGTATTTGTATTTGTATTTGTATTTATGAATTCTCCTTTGGGACGCAGGGAACACTTGGAATCGTCAAAACATTTAAAATTAAATACAATAGCATGAAAGCATAAATAATATAGTAACAGTTGAAATACAATAATAAATATTAAATTCATAGCATCAATAGAATTGTCAGGATATTTGTCACATACATTAAAATTACATCAAACAGCATCAATAGAATTGTCAAGAATAAAACAGTAGTCAAAACTAAAAGATAAAATAAGTTCAATAAATTATTTGAAAAATAAAAAATGATCATTGTTACAAAATGAAAAAATAAAAATAATGAGTAGCGTAATTATTTCAATTACGTCGTTGCAAGATTGCGATTCTGACTATGTTTTAGTCAGATATTCTTCGATAGTATAGCACTCATTTTTAATAAAATTATTCATTATTAATCATTATTACTGGAATTTTGGTATTTGGATTCCATAAGATTGAAATCGAAAACGAATGAAATCGGGTTTTTCGGGTAATTTTTTTTTTGTAGACAAGCTGGTTAGAAATGATTAAGGCGGCCCAACCCGGCGGGACTAACGCAATCGCGGGCACGGTACAAAACCGTGATGTTCTCTGTTTCAAAGAAAACGACAGGCTCCGTGATGAGCAAGATGCAACATGTCCACAAAAACGAATATGTGCATAGTGTATGATTTGGTAAGATTTACGAGAATTTTAATAACTAAATGACTTATAGCTAAAAGTAAACCACGACCGCTGTATTCAAAAATCTAACAAAAACCAAATAGATTATAAATCTTGATTAAATAAGCTATGTCTGATAATTAATTTTTTTAAGATGTTCTTACTTTATCATTGCGTAATCCTCCTCCAAAGTTAAGACGCGCGAAAAATTCGAACTTTCGGACCTTATAACTTAGAAACCAAACACAATTGTACAATGCCAACGGTCATCAGACATCTAGTTTGATCAAATAAAGCTATTTTGAGCAAAACTTGGGATCTCTTACAAGACATATGGGCGTGATCTTCTTTCCCCGTTTGTATGGGGAGATAGGCGGGATGGGCCACCTTAAGGTCAAATGTTTGAAGGAATTTGAATTTGGAATTTGAATTGAAGCCCCTAGCCTCCGGATCCCATTTGATGTTTGAAATACAAACTCCTTCTTGTTATAAGTATACTCAGGGTAAATAAAAAAATCACAAGTCAACAGTTGTGTCCATCTTGCAGAGTGTAGAAATCTAGATAGGTGCCCTCACCCACCATGGTCAAAATCAAACACACCAGCTATGTTTGATGACATCCCCACCAACAACACTTTGAAAAATACTGTTAAGGTGGCCCAACCCGGCGGGCCTAACTCATTCGCGGGCACGGTACAAAACCGTGCTGTTGCGCTCTGGGACCTTCTCTGTTTCAAAGAATAAGACAGGCTCCGTGATGAGGAAGATGCAACATGTCCACAAAAAAGACAATGTGCATAGTGTATGATTTGGTAAGATTTACGAAAATTTTAATTTCAAAACGACTTATAGCTAAAAGTAAACCACGACCGCTGTAGTCGAAAATCTAACAAAAACCAAATAGATCATAAATCTTGATTAAATAAGCTATGTCTGATGACTAATCTTTTCACGATGTTCTTACTTTATCATTGCGTAATCCACCTCCAAAGTTTTTGTATAAAACGCTCGAAAAATTCGAACTTTCGGACCTTATAACTTATGTAGAAACCAAACACAATTTTACAATGCCAATGGTCATCAGACATCTAGTTAAATGAAATAAAGCTATTTTGAGCAAAATTTTGGATCTCTGACAAGAAATATGGGCGTGATCTTCTTTCCCCTTTTGTATGGGGAGATGAGCGGGATGGGCCACCTTAAGGCTGTTCCGACCCATTTAAAGTTGTTTGCACACATAACGCAAAAAGTATTGCACTTTAAGCCACGAATTAATAATCAAAGTTAAATATAGTCATATTACTTGCAGCGAAAACAATTTCACAATTTTAGGATTATTGGTTTTGTTACAATTTATTTAAATACGATTTTTTTTTAACAGCGCCATCTAACGGTGTAAAACTTCTAATCGGCAATTACAACGACACCATTAAACCTGAAATTGTGAATATGTTTCGCTGCAACTACTATGGCTATATTTAATATTTTTGACGAATTCGTGTCTCAAAGTGCAATACTTTTTGCGTTCTGTGTAAAAAAAACATTGTATGGGTCGGAACATTCTTAAACATCGTCAGCGATGGCTCGAATCGTATCTATAAGATATCCTACAGTCACTCGTCTCCGTCTGGTAAATTCAAATTATAGTTCAATACAACAGAAAGAATAAAAGCAGCAGTGGAGCACTGAAGCGACCATGCGGCCATGTTTTAACTTCTACAACATGGCCGCACCTCCTGTACCCGACCTCTTGCAAGTCTATGTGCGCTGTACTTAACTGCTGGGGTCGCACACGTTTAAACGGATCTCTGTCAAGTTCTAATATTGCTACGGGCTGAATCTACTGTACCAACCCCCTGCGCCTTCTTGGCGAGCCTGGCGATGAGGTTCTCCGGGTAGACCTGGTGCACGGCGAAGGGGGGCTGCCCGACAGCCGCCTGCCGCCGGATGTCCCAACATTGTTGCAGTGCCTATGTGCGCTGCACTAAACTCCTGGAGTTGCATGACATGCTTAAACGGATCTATGTCAAGTTCTAATTTTGATAAGGGCTGACTGTATACTGTACCGACCTCCTACGCCTTCTTGGCGAGCCTGGCGATGAGGTTCTCCGGGTAGACCTGGTGCACGGCGAAGGGGGGCTGCCCGACAGCCGCCTGCCGCCGGATGTCCCAACATTGTTGCAGTGCCTATGTGCGCTGCACTAAACTCCTGGAGTTGCATGACATGCTTAAACGGATCTCTGTCAAGTTCTAATTTTGATAAGGGCTGACTGTATACTGTACCGACCTCCTACGCCTTCTTGGCGAGCCTGGCGATGAGGTTCTCCGGGTAGACCTGGAGCACGGCGAAGGGGGGCTGCCCGACAGCCGCCTGCCGCCGGATGTCCCAACATTGTTGCAGTGCCTATGTGCGCTGCACTAAACTCCTGGAGTTGCATGACATGCTTAAACGGATCTCTGTCATGTTCTAATTTTGATAAGGGCTGACTGTATACTGTACCGACCTCCTGCGCCTTCTTGGCGAGCCTGGCGATGAGGTTCTCCGGGTAGACCTGGTGCACGGCGAAGGGGGGCTGCCCGACAGCCGCCTGCCGCCGGATGTCCCAACATTGTTGCAGTGCCTATGTGCGCTGCACTAAACTCCTGGAGTTGCATGACATGCTTAAACGGATCTATGTCAAGTTCTAATTTTGCTAAGGGCTGACTGTATACTGTACCGACCTCCTGCGCCTTCTTGGCGAGCCTGGCGATGAGGTTCTCCGGGTAGACCTGGTGCACGGAGAAGGAGGGCTGCTCGACGCCTGCCTGCCGCCGGATGTCCTCCCAGCGGTCCTCGCCGTACGTCTGCCGGATGTACTCGGCCATGTTCTCGAGGAGCAGCCCGTACATCGCGCCGCCTGCGCAATGAAACCACACCTGTTTCATATTGTACTGTAAAACTTTGGCAACCTTGACCCTTAAGGTGGCCCAACCCGCTTATTTCCCCATACAAAAGGGGAAAGAAGATCACGCCTATATTTAGAGATCCAAAATTTTGCTCAATATAGCTTTATTTGATTGAACTAGATGTCTGATGACCATTGGCATTGTAAAATTGTGTTTGGTTTCCAAGTTATAACGTCCGAAAGTTCGGATTTTTCGCGCGTTTTATACAATTACTTTGGAGGTGGATTACGCAATGATAAAGTAAGAACATCTTAAAAAGATTAGTCATCAGACATAGCTTGTTTAATCAAGATTTATAATCTATTTGTTTTTTGTTAGATTTTTGACTACAGCGGTCGTGGTTTACTTTTAGCTATAAGTCGTTTTGAAATTAAAATTTTCGTAAATCTTACCAAATCATACACTATGCACATTGTCTTTTTTGTGGACAGGTTGCATCTTCCTCATAACGGAGCCTGTCTTATTCTTAGAAACAGAGAAGGTCCCAGAGCGCAACAGCACGGTTTTGTACCGTGCCCGCAAATGAGTTGAGGCCGCCGGGTTGGGCCACCTTAAGGCAGACCCAGCGAGCATAGAAGGACGGGAGTAGAAACCGAAACTGATTTGTATGGGGGCGGCGTAGCCACTTTTTAGGGTTCCGTACCCAAAGGGTGAAAACTGAACCCTATTACTTTTTTTTATGCGTCCTGACATGGATGGCTAATGGCTACTGTTATGATATTAGCCCAATACACCACATTCCCGAAGGAATTTGGTGCCGTGCCAGGACCTTCCCTTTATGAGCACGGCTACATTGAACTGGATGGAAAACACGGACAATTTTTCATTGCCTCTTTGACCATCTTTTCATCCAATGCGATGGTACCAACTCGGGCGGGCTTAAACCCTACCACCTAGTAGGGGAAGGGGACCTACAGTTTTACATGGATTCCGAACCATGGAGCAGCTCGCATTCGTGACGAAATGCACTTATCGAAATCGGAAAGAGAAAGACAGTGGTGCATGTCGGTATTGAACCCAGGCCTCTGGTACGCTAGGCCAGTCCCCGCGCCACTAGGCTACGAGCCGCTCCTCGTAGAGTTACTAAGCCTCCGCTGTCCGTCCGTCCGTCCGTCTGTAACAGAGCTGTATCTCATGAACCGTAATAGCTGGGCAGCTGAAAATTTCACAAAGTGTGTATTTATTTTGCCGCTATAACAACAAATTGGTAAAATTAGGTAAAATTAAATCAGGCCCCCATACAAAAAAAATGATTTTATTGTGTTAAATGTCGTACGATGGTACGGAACCCTTCGTGTGCGAGTCCGACTCGCACTTGGCCGGTATTTTTCTTCTATCGTTCTTGGCGACTGGGGCCCTAAAGAAACGTATTATTGTTAACTTTGAGATTTGATATTCAGACTCTATTACAATCTCTTCCTCAATTTTATACCTAGTTACTCTTCCAAATTGTCCGATTTACTAGTACTAAACCAGCGATTTCTAACCTGGGGTCTCAATGGGTCTCAAATTTAGTTATTTATGTAACTGGACATGGATGCCTAAATACTTCACCTAACTGTCGTCGAATGAGAACCGACTAAGAGTTTTTTTTACACAATTTACTTTTCATTTGCAGAATAATTAATATTTTTACTCACTAATTTATGCAAAATCTTCTAAGTCAGCAATAGGCCAATTAATCGTATCTATTTGTTAAACATTTTAGTTACATTGATATTCAATCCATTTTATTATTATTCCACTCAATCTCTCCCTCCCACATTGCATACACACACACATACCCTCACACAAACACCCTTGTTACAACTCTCATATAAGTATATAAATGACACACCTCACATTCTAAATCTCTCTCACACACTTACACACAAAAACACACATTTTTTTTTCAAACACACAATAAAATGAAGCTAATTATATTTACATTGCGGATTTTTTTTTATGCTGGCAAACACGAAGCAGCGTCACCTAACCTGCAATGTTTAAAGATAGTTATTCGTCTGAAAACCAGCTTCGTAGTTTTCTGCGAGAGAGCTGAGATTGATCCCATTTGTTACAAATTTAAGATACCTACAAGATAATGCAATGTTTAAGTGTTTTTAATTTAGTTTCATTTGTTTGTTTGTTTTGTTGTTCATTACTCTATTGTACTTATGTGTTGTGGCAAATAAAATGTCTTATTCTTATTCTTATTCAAAATAGTGCAAGGTATTTTCAATTAATAATGTTACTTGCACGCTACATGAATTTCTCGTTACGCAATTTTCACGAGATCGACGTTCAGAGAATTAATATTTCGGCACACTCAGCGAGGCACCACACAGCCGAGACACGAGCTATTATTCCGGGAGGTCACGACGTTTTTGGTTACGATAAGGGTAAATGGCTGAATCTGGTTTCACGTGTTAGAGACCAACCCTCCGATGCTAAATATGTTGGTCTGCCCGTGCCAAGTGGTTGCGTTATCTAGATTGACTATATAAAATAGATGCTGGTAAATTAGACCTGCTAATGAATATACTGATTGTCTGGAAACATTGATACCTATTAATTAAACAACAAAAACCAGTCGGTTGTTTAATTAAATACTTAAATATACCTTAAGTTATATCTGTATCCTAAATCGCCCATAACTACGAAATGCAACCAAATGTTTGTTGAGTTTTTGTATTGCTAAGCAAGTATACACTGATACTTTCATGCTTAATTATTGGCTAACATTTACCTTATCATATATATTTTTTGTCAACATAACTAGTTTATCAGGCCTATTATCTACGTAACGCAACCACTTGGAACAGGCAGACTGACACATTTAGCTTCAGAGGGTTGGTCTTTATCCAGTGAACCCAGTTTCAGCCATTTACGTTATCGTCACCATTTTTGTCGCGATCTCCTAGTCTATATCGAGCGTGTTCAAATTTAAGCTTCAAGACTCCCAAATTATATTTCATTTCATTTCATTTATTTAAACTTTTTGGTAGTCAAACTACACCAAGTTACGTCACAAAGATCCGCGGATTCGATCAACCCAGTAAAGAAGAACCCGCAAAGAAACTTCACGGGTTTACATAACATATTTTTCCGTCCACAATTATGAAATACATACTTAGATCTAAATGCTACTCTGCCAAACAATTCCTTGGTGGCCCATCCCGCTCATCTCCCCATACAAAAGGGGAAAGAAGATCACGCCCATATTTCTTGTCAGAGATCCAAAATGTTACTCAAAATAGCTTTATTTGATCGAACTAGATGTCTGATGAACATTGGCATTGTAAAATTGTGTTTGGTTTCTAAATTATAAGGTCCGAAAGTTTGATTTTTTTGCGCGTTTTATACAATAACTTTGGAGGTGGATTACGCAATGATAAAGTAAGAACATCTTAAAAAGATTAGTCATCAGACATAGCTTATTTAATCAAGATTTATAATCTATTTGGTTTTTGTTAGATTTTTTACCACAGCGGTCGTGGTTTACTTTTAGCTATAAGTCGTTTTGACATTAAAATTTTCGTAAATCTTACCAAATAAAACACTATGCACATTGTCTTTTTTGTGGACATGTTGCATCTTCCTCATCACGGAGCCTGTCTTTTTCTTTGAAACAGAGAAGGTCCCAGAGCGCAACAGCACGGTTTTGTACCGTGCCCGCGAATGAGTTAGGCCCGCCGGGTTGGGCCACCTTAAGGCAAAGAACAAAGAACAATAGAAACAGCAACCCTCAGTTTAAGTTACTTACAACTCATTAATTTTTTCCAATGCAAAAATCGGGGTCGTCGGCAGTGCGTCCGGGTGGACAATGTCACTTCACTTTGGTGTGACATCACTGCTGGTGTGCCTCAAGGCGGTGTGCTTTCTCCTCTTTTATTCTCAGTCTTTATTAACTCCATTGTTGGACTCTTTTTTTCCCGCTTCCATTTGTACGCCGATGACTTGCAGTTGTATAGGCACTTTCGACTCGATGATGTAATATCTGCTATCTCTCTCATGAATATTGACTTAGATACTGCTCTCGATTGGGCTAGTCGGTTTGGATTATTAGTCAATCCATCAAAAACACAGGCTATCATAATAGGCTCTCACATGATGTTGGCTAAGTTGGATCGTCAAAGTCTGCCTCCCATTGTTTTTGACGGGATTGCTGTCCCTTACAGCAAACATGTCAAAAACCTGGGACTTCGGATTGATGAAACTCTATCATGGAGTAAACAAGTCAGTGAAGTTAGTCGCAAGGTTTTCGGTAGCATGCACTCTCTCAAGCGTTTGCAAAACTTTATTCCTATCAACACTAAAATTACGCTCGTAAACTCTTTGTTGCTTCCAATACTTGATTATGCTGATATCTGCTATCCAAATTTAGATGAATACCTACTTAACAAACTTGACCGACTTCTAAACATTTGCATAAGATATATATATGGGTTGCGTAAGTTTGATCATATTTCTAATTTTCGCGCCTCACTTAATTGGCTTGACATTCGTGAACGCAGAAATACCCATGTTCTTTCCCTTCTCTTTGGTTTATTGAATAATCCAGCTGCTCCTAAATATCTTACTGATAGGATAGAACTCCTCTGTTCTGATGGCCTACCTCTCAGATCCTCAAATAATTTGCATCTTGCTATTCCGGGACATAGTTCTTCATTCTACACAGATTCTTTCGCTGTCAGCGCTGCGCGTATGTGGAACCAGCTTCCACTTGATGTACGCACATCTCAGTCAATTAATATATTTAAAGAGCGTCTTAAATGTCATTTCCTTACTTCCTGATTGTTTCTTGTCACATTGTTCTCAAAAATCAAGAGTATTTTTTTTTCACACTATTTATCAAATATATATTTATATATATATATATATATATATATATATTTATATGTATTTTTTTTAATGTGTAAATCTGTTCATATGTTCTAAAATAATATTTGTGTATTTGTATCTTGTACCTATTAATATGTTTAAGTGTATGTACATATTTGTATGTAATTTATTTAAATATATAAATCCTTATTTTTAGGTTAGTTAATATTTTCGCTAATTCATTTTGTTTTACGTTTACTTTTTTTGCCCGCCTCACTGCACCTCTCCTACATCTCTAAGGTTGAATGGTAGAGAATGCCTTATGGCATTAATTTCCGCCTTTTTGTACCGTATGGATGCAAATAAAGTATTTTTTCAATCTTTTTTTTCATATGAATTAACTAGCAGCCCGTCCCGGCTTTGCACGGGCAAAATATCATTTAAAAAATATTATTTTGACACAATGATACACAAATAAACCCTTTTTACGTAGAGTTCCTACATTGAAATATTTGAAATAAAAAAGAACTTAGATATTATTATTAGATGATTATTAGATATTAGAGAAATGATAAATTCAAAGTGCTATAGGGAGAACCGCGGCCTCCGACGCACTATTTATAGGCACGCTCCCGCCACCCCGGCCGGCCGGTACTGCCGCAAACCTACGTCCCGCAATTTTTTAATCTATAATATCTTCGAAAATATTCATTTAAATCATATGCTGTAAAGAGCTATATAGATCTTTATTAAATCACCAATGTATTTAAGGTATTTAATTGGATAAGGTTTAATGCTGTATTAGTTAAAATCGCTTCGAAAATTAGCCATTATTTAGTATTTATATTTAGCCATTAGTAAATGACAATTTTTTTTTATTGTGGAATATCCATAACAGATAGACATATACCATCGCGGAGTTTTCTGTAGACCTTTTCAATATGTACAATACTTAGTACATTATTTTCATAAATATCGTAGGGTTCAGCCTGCGTTTGCAATGTAAGCCGAAAAAATTTAATTTTTTACGACAACACATTGGAAACTTCAAAAATAACAGTATTTCTCCACTATTTAATGGATGTTATTATACATATAAACCTTCCTCTTCGATCACTCTATCTATTAAAAAAAACCGCATCAAAATCCGTTGCGTAGTTTTAACGATTTAAGCATACATAGAGATATAGGGATATAGGGACAGAGAAAGCGACTTTGTTTTATACTATGTAGTGATATAATTTATAGCATTACAAGTATACTCTGGTGTAAAACCCTTCGTCAAGTTTGATACCAATGTAGCCAGGTGGGTAGATACCAGGTATGCGAAAGGAGAATGCTCTTCGGAGCTGCATAACGCTGTCCCTCCGTTCCCTTTCTACCACCGCACAACGCGAAACAGGCAGGGAATGCACCCATTCACTGTCGACATTCCCAAATATGAACCCACCGATCCTCTAGATATTTTATCTATAGGGTCGATAAACTATGGAATAGACTGCCTGCCGAAGTTTTTTCCTCAAAGTGAAGCTCCTTCAAACATGGTGTGAAGACATTTAATATCGAGTTAACTAATTTTACTGGCCTGCAACCCAGAAAAATAATAACTACTAACTAAATAATACTACCTTCAAAAAAGATTTCAAACACGAAGACTTGAAAAAAATATTTATCGATAGTAAAAATAATATAGCCTTTCCCCACCCCATGGTGTTTCAAGAGAGGCTCCAAAAATTCAGGATTTTTTATTAACATTCTATTATCATTCATTCTAGGTTATGTCTTTTGAGGCCGTGGTTTAAAAAGGTTGGGCAACACTACCGTTGACCCCAGAAAACCTAAATCTGCTTGGTAAATATGATAATTTTATCAAAATGTTGAACCCTTTTAGAGAGCGCTGTACTTAAGTCTGCTCGTTAACCTGTAATCTATTTTCGGGTAGGTCTGATCTTGATTACAAAACCGATCAAGTGTGAATTGAGCTGCTCAGGTTTCTAACAGGACCTTAAGGTGGCCCAACCCGGCGGGACTAACTCATACGCGGGCACGGTAGATTGGTAAGATTTACGAAAATTTTTATTACAAACCGACTTATAGCTAAAAATTAACCACGACCGCCGTAGTCATAAATCTGACAAAAACCAATAGATTGTGAATCCTGATAGACTAGGAGGTCGCGACAAAAATGGTAACGATAACGTAAACGGCTGAAAATGGGTTCACGGGATAAAGACCAACCGTCTGATGCTAAATGTGTCAGTCTGCCTGTTCCAAGTGGTTGCGTTAAGTAGATAGACAGTCTGAATCAGACAATATTCGAGAACACACGAGTGACAGAGACTAGTGCATCCTGTATTGATAATATATTTACAGACTGTACTGTTTTTAATTCTGGGGTGATTGCAGGAGTACAGTCAGATCATCTTGCCCAGTTTGTTTCTATTGGATATATTCCAAAAAATAAAATTTCAAACTCATTTAGGTACGCTAGAATAGCAGATGAAAATAGAATCGTTGCCTTATGCAAAGACTTAGATAGTGAATTCAAGAATCATCACACAACTAATTTTAAAACATTTTTTAATACTTTTATTAGGTATATGAATCAACACTTACCGACCAAAAGAGTTAAAATAGGAAATAAAATATCATTTGCCAACTGGGCTACTCCAGGGATTATTAAATCCAAGGAACATTTGTTATTCCTATATGATTTATTAAAAATAAGTAAACACAATCATTTGAGAAAATATGTTTCCCTTTACAGCAAAATTTTTAAGAAGGTATCATTTTGTGCAAAACAAATTAATTTGAGAAATAAGCTCTTAACCTCTGGTAATACAATAAAAACCACCTGGGATATTATAAAATCAGAAACGGGCAAATCCCCTCCCTCTAAAGGAGTGGATTTTGAGCTTAAAATAGGAGATGATTTAATAACTGAGCAGGTAGCTGTAGCAAATGTATTTAATAAATATTTTTCCACAATAGCCCAGGATACAACAAAAACTTTGATTATAAGCACATCTAAAGCATTAGAATATATCTTAAAATTTTGCCCAAGGAATAAAGACTCTGCCACCTTCAAGCCAGTAACATATCTAGAAATAAAGACCATAATAAACAATCTCAAACCTAAGCGGTCACAGGACCTCTGGAATATCTCACCTCATTTCCTTAAATCTATAGGTCATGTCATCATAGAACCATTAAAAAATGTGGTTAATGAATGCATAAGAGAAGGTTCATTTCCAGACTCCTTGAAGATAGCAAAGGTCATCCCTCTGTACAAAAAAGGTGCTCATTGTGACATTGCAAATTATCGTCCAGTATCACTTTTACCGATTTTCAGTAAGGTGTTTGAAAAAGTAATAGAGATGAGACTGAATAGTTTTCTATCCGAAAATAATATATTAAATAGTAAGCAATATGGTTTTCGTAAGGGTATGTCTACCAGTGATGCTATAGCTGCTATGGTAAAATCAGTAATGACAGCTTTGGACGGATCTAAACATACCTATGGTATGTTTTGCGACCTATCCAAAGCTTTTGACTGTGTAAATCACAACATATTGATGATAAAATTAGATCATTATGGTATTAGAGGAAAGGAATTAGATCTGTTTAAATCATACTTTTGTAATAGGCAGCAGATTTGTTACGTGCAAGGTATAAAATCAAACACAGAACCCATCAGCATGGGAGTACCACAGGGGTCTATTTTGGGTCCTTTGCTCTTCCTCATCTATGTTAATGATATTTCTGGTTGCATATCGAACAATGTAGAATTGGTGATGTTCGCTGATGATATTTCTCTTGTTTTAGATAATATAAATATTGATTTGTTGCGGGAGTCGCTTGTAACTACTATTGCTTCCCTACATTCATGGTTTCAGAGTAATAATTTGCTGCTAAATGTTAACAAAACCAATCTAATGCACTTTGCTCTAGGAACAAATAGACGTATGTTAGATAATACAATGGTCAACGATATGTCCCTAAATATGGCAAATGAAATCAATTTCCTGGGCGTGATGTTTGATAAAAAGCTAACATGGAAAGCACATATAGATAAACTAGCTAGTAAACTTAGTGCAGCATGCTACGCTATCAAAAAAATAAGGGAATTATGTGGTATCCAAGCAGCCAAGGCTGTCTATTATGCTTATTTTGACAGTCTCATGTCATATGGCCTGATGTTTTGGGGAAATGCATCCGATGCAAATCGTATATTTTTATTGCAAAAAAGAGCCTTGCGAAATATCTTAACCATGAGAGTCAGGGACTCGTGTAGAAATGTTTTTAAGGAACTTGGGATTATGACACTTGCAAATAAGTATATTTACCAAAATATCATATATGCAAAAAAAACAATAGAAATGTCTACCCTTAACTCTGATGTACATGACCATGATACTAGAAATAAGTTTAATATACAATGTACCAAACACAGACGAGCTAAAACTTCAAAAAGCTTTATTCACAATAGTGTTAGATTTTACAACAAATTACCTGTAGAAATTAGAAATTTGCCTCTTAATAAATTTAAAAATAAGATAAAATTAGTGCTACTTAATAAAGAGTATTACAATTTGAACGAGGCTCTCTATGATAAAACCCTCTTTAGTGATTTAATATTCTAGGACAAGTACGTAATTGTACAATTTATATTAATTTTATTTTGACATTGACACTACAATGGTAGTATTTTGTATATATTATATTATATTGACTTGATACACTTTATCTGTATCAAAATTGACGAGGGCTCTGTACACCCGACATAGCTGTTAAGTTGACGAAGGCGTTTACACCCGAAATAAATACTCAATATGTATAATGATTAGGTTATTAAGTTTAGTAATTTATTTATTAATTAAGACTTTTCACATTGTGGGTTGTTGTTTCCTCGTAGTCCTTAGTTCTTTGCTCCAGACTGTTCTACCAATGTAAGTTTGGCAGTAGCATTTAGGTATGAAATCATAATTGTGTTATATCATTTATGTGGACAAAAAAAAAGAAGACCAAAAAAAAAAACATAATTTATAGACCAGTGAAGTTTCTTTGCGGGTTCTTCTTCACTGGTTGATCGAATCCGCGGATCAATCAAATTGTGACATGACTTAGTGTAGTTTTACTACCAGAAGTTGAATAAATAAATGAAATGAAATGAAAAATATGGCGCCTGAAAAAGTAATTATTATGACAAAAAAAATATATGATAATGTAAATGGATGAAAATGACGAAACATGAAAGTATCAGTACAAACTTGCTTAGCAATGCAAAAACTGAACAAATCTTTGGTTTCATTTCGTAGTTATAAGCGATTTAGGTTACAGATATAACTTTAGGTATATTTAAGTATTTAATAAAAAAACCGACTGGTTATTGTTGCAAAATTAATAAGTATCAATGTTTCCAGACAATCAGTTTATTCATCAGCAGGTATATAGCAGCATCTATTTTATATAGCCAATCTAGGTAACGCAACCACTTGGCACGGGCAGACCGACATATTTAGCTTCAGAGGGTTGGTCTTTAACATGTGAACCAAAATTCAGCCATTTACCTTATCGTGAACAAAAATGTCGTGACCTCCCGGAATATGATTAAATAAGCTATGTCTGATGACTAATCTTTTTAAGATGTTCTTACTTTATCATTGCGTAATCTACCTCCAAAGTTATTGTATAAAACGCGCGAAAAATTCGAACTTTCGGACCTTATAACTTAGAAACCAAACACAATTTTACAATGCCAACGGTCATCAGACATCTGGTTCAATCAAATAAAGCTCTTTTGAGCGAAATTTTGGATCTCTGACAAGAAATATGTGCGTAAATCTTCTTTCCTCGTTTGTATGGGGAGTTAAGCGGGATGGCCCACCTTAATATCGGCGGGCGCCTACACATATGTATTGTACAATAGGTATTGTTACCTACGCAAGCAGAGATTTGGACTATGAAATAATGTCTGTCCTTGAAACTCGGCAGTTCGACGTAATATAGTCCCACATCGCATCTGTCTGAGGGCACCACTGTCTTTTAAGACATGAAAAAAAATCCGCCATTGATCGGGAAAACTACTACAACTACTCCTTCCCTTCCGGGAAAACGGCGTGAAGGTAGGTATGTATGAATGTATGGCTAACCTAAACCACAAACTAATAATTACTTAACAGAAAAATACCTCAGCATAAAATGCGTAAGCAGTAGCCGCGAAGATGAACGTTCAAGATGGCGACAGTTTAGTTCCGATTTTGGCCACGCGCAAAATAAGCTATGTAGCACTATATTAGAATTTAACCGGCGTAAAATATAAGAAAATATGCGAGCGAATTTAATCAATTCTGAACCAATCAAAAGCGTATATGTCATTATCTTCTGCGCTCTTATTGGGTACAATATTTGGATTTCACTTTTGATTAGTGCAGAATTAATCGAATTCCCTCACATATTTTCTCACATTGTACGCCGGATCAGCCCCGTCTTAGTACCAAATATACATGAATCTAATAAACATCGGCCAAGTGCGATTCGAACTAGCACACGAAGGGTTCCGTACCATCGTACGAAGTATAACAAAAAAAAACCTTGCAAAAATAAAAAAACGGTCCACAATTGACGGAAAAATCGGTGAACGGACATAAAAAATACATATAGCGGAACATAGAACCTCCTTTTCGGTGTTTATTTATAACCGGCGCTGAGAAAAAATAAAAATAAACCCAAAATATTTAAGTTATAAGAATATAATATAATAAGTTAGCGTCATATGGAGCCTTAAGCATGTTTTCTAAACTGAAAGAAGAACTACTATACGAGTAAGTAACTATAGTGCTAAGCTGGACTCGAACCAGCGAGCAAACCTTTCGCCTTCCAATTTCCTCACCTGCTCTCAAATATTTAAATCTCTGTCTGCCTCCCCCGTGTCTATTTCCATAACTGAAAACTCCAGAACTTCCTCTGCCAGATAATCAAATCCTCCTACTAAGACAGTGTTCTTCTGCTATTACACATACTTTGTTTTAACTTTTTACCAGCGTACGGACATTCATTGCAAATAATAGGTGAAATTGGAGATTTTATAGCAAATTAAAACAAAAAATAACCAACATTTTTATATTTTAAAATTTTCATAAAAATCTCCAATTTCATAGGTATAAACCATTTCACAAACATATTTCCGCAGATAAATATTTCCCTCATCACTAAAATCGTATTTAGCATCAGACACTAAAATACTTTTTAGGGTTCCGTACCCAAAGGGTGAAAACGGAACCCTATTACTAAGCCTCCGCTGTCCGTCCGTCCGTCCGTCCGTCCGTCTGTCCGTCTGTCACAGGGCTGTATCTCAGTAACCGTAACAGGCAGACAGCTGAAATTTTCACAGAGTGTGTATTTATTTTGCCGCTATAACAACAAATAGGTAAGATTAAAAAATAATTTAAATTAAAGGGGGCTCCCATTAAAAAAACGTGTTTTTTTTGTTTTTTTTACGATGGTACGGAACCCTTCGTGTGCGAGTCCGACTTGCTCTTGGCCGGTTTTTCCTTCGTTTTTTTTTTTAATAAAATATCTAAGTAGAATCGACCACGCAGCGAGGGCGCAATAATTATTAACGGCAGCTGTAAATAGACTTATTTTAAATACTTTTACATACTTTTACTTCTTACTTACCATATTTTTAATATATTACCTCTAATATATATCACATGGCTTTATTATGTACGTTTATCTTATGTTCAAATGTATATTTTTTCTATTTAATTTTAATTATCTTTTTATAAGATACTTAATATTTTCTTTCATTCGTTTTTAGTTTTTTTTTGCCCGCCACACCGCACCTCTCCTACGTCTCTAAGGTCGAATGTTAGAGAATGCCTCATGGCATTAATTCCGCCTTTTTGTAAACCATATTGACTTGCAAATGAAGATTTTTTTCATTTCATTTAATTACTTTTCTCTTTTCCATGTTCCTAATTATTGTTTCTCAATATATTTGCTTATATGGACTAGCCAACTACTCGCGCCATACAAATGCACTTTTTAACAAATGTAATAATATGTAGTGAAACGCTTCAGCAAATCCAAATAGATCTCCAGACTGATAATGGATTGTTAATATTTTTTTATTCCATCATTTATTTAAATAATAATAAAAATAAAAAAGGTTGATTTTTCTCATTAGAAATCTGAAAGTCATTCGATTTCTAGATATAAGCAAAAACAGCATATATGCATAAACAAAAAATTCCATTTGCTTTTAGATTTCTACATTTAGTCAAAAAAGTTTGGAAATGGACACCGTTTCCGCAATGTATTTTGTATAGAAAAAGGAAACATACATTAACGAAAATCATTCGATTCCTAGACAAGGAATCATATATTGTAAGGATGACACTTATAATCGTCAGACTTAGTTAGTTTACTTGGGGTGCCTCGTCTAACTTTGCGATTTGGCTAGTACCAGGCCCTTAAGCTGGATCTATTACTTATTCTGTGGTCTAGCGTTGAATGTTATTTGATATTTCGCTTCCAACATTGATATTGGAGCCGACCAATTCCAATAATGTTAAAGAGGCCTGTCGTGTAGCTCATGCAAACTCTTGTAAAGTGAATTTGTTTCCAATTCGAATATTGCCTATAATACTAATATAATGCTTCCCTATAATATCCCTGCTAGTATTACTGCTACTACTTAACCTACTAATATTGTAAAAACGAACAAACGTTGGTCATTCTTTCATGCATCGACTCTATCTATATGTGATCCATTACATATACATCATTTACGGGCCGGAGAGTGACATAGGTTATTTTTTATCCCGGTGCTGTTTGGGTGCGGTGCGGAAAGCAGTGGTTCCGTACCGCTGAGGGCCGGAGAAGATTGGAGCAGAAAATTGGAGAGGCGTATGTCCGGCTGAGGAGTGGATGCAACCACGCTGACTGACTGACTGTGTGGGTTCCGGCACTTTAAATAAACAACAGGATTACGATTCAAAGTAGCTAATCGAAAAATGACAAATTTCTGACGTCAGTAATATAATTTTTCGTACTAAGCAGGTACGTCGCTTATTCCATTTTGTTAGACCCAATACCCGCGAAAGGTACGTTTTGCTGGTTCGGATCCAGCCTTGCAGTATATTCGTAAAGTATTTATTTTGACTGGGATCTTTTTTTTATTAATGTAACCTTGCTTCACGGTCGATTATTCATGCATACATAACACATTCCTTGAAATTTCTGAATTGTCAGCTTATTGGTCAGAGATCAATAGATTCTCAGGATTGATAGAGTTTTTTTTTTGTTGATTTTAATTAAAGTTTTAAGAAATTTTTGTTCCCAGAAAATATATAGATTTTTTTATATTCATTTATTTATTCTTAATTTGACAGGCTGTTAACTATAATTAGAATATGGGACTGAAAAACAGAAATATTCTCAGCTGAAACTCAATATCACAAAGAGTCCGATCCCTGCTGGTATACATAAATAATCTGTGGTGACTTTAGTGTGATGTGGTTTCAAAAACATATTTTATACAAAGATATCTTAACATCAAGTATAATTCTAAGCATACAATATTTAACCACCATTGTTCTATCTAAAGCAGACTAAAATTCCTCACGTAAAGGTATCATTGAGGATTATTTTATCCCCGCATTGTTTTGTCCCGGGTTCGAAGCAGCAAAAACTTCAGTTCCGCCAGCGGCAAAGATTTCCCCGTCGACACAAATATTTACGGGCCAAATATCGCGCAATATATCACGGCCCGTTTGGCCCTCGGTTCGGCCCATGCGTCTGCTGATAAATCGCTACGTGGATTGTGAATTGTGTGCGGGACTTGTTTAATATACACCTAAACTCTATTTTTAAAACCCGTAGCAAAAATAGGGGTGTTATTTTGAAGCATAGATATTTATTTTTTTTATTTCTTTTTTTAACTCCTCCGTTAAATGTAGATTACACACTCGAATTCAAAATTGTTTTCTGTTGATTTGATTACTTCCGCCGACAAGGAACTTCGTCAGGTTTGTAATTGTATTTTTTTTTCATTGATACTTACAAACTAGTTTACAGTGATTAATCGATTACTAATGCTCCCAAAGAACATTATACATGTATATATTGGTGAATAACAAACTCTTGACTACCATAATGACATCTTATTCTAAATTAATAGGAATTATGCAGGTGTAAAAAGCCATCGTCATTTTTCAAGTTGGTAATTAAATCTGGCAAATAACGCGCCGCCAGATTTCCATACAATGGGGAGGACGGCTGCCAAACTTTGCCACAGATTCCCCCGAGGAATCGCCCCTGTGTAGAATGAAAACCGTCGTAAGGAATATTGTAGAGTATATCTGTAGTATAATCTGATTGTAGGGGTAGATATTTTACATTTCCAATAAGGCCCAAGGGATACAGTCCTAACCAACTCCAAACTAATAATAAATACTCGAAACATGCTTATCAATGATTCGAAAACATCCAGGGAAATAAGGTAAACAAGAGATTCTTGGCACAGGTTTATATGGCACCATCTACACAAAGCTTTGCGCTGTGCAGCCCATTGTATGGTCACTTTGATTATACGGCGGAGACACAATATCGACCGCTTGCCGCTTCTCCTCCCTTTTTATGTTTCCGCACCCAAAGGGTGAAAACGGAACCCTATTACTAAGCCTCCGCTGTCTGTCCGTCCGTCCGTCCGTCTGTCACAGGGCTGTATCTCAGTAACCGTAACGGATAGAAAGCTGAAATTTTCACAGTGTGTCTATTTATTTTGCCGCTATAACAACAAATAGATAAAATTTAAAAATAATTAAAATTAAAGGGGGTCCCCATACAAAAGACGTGATTTTTTTGTGTTTAATCTTTCACGATGGTACGGAACCCTTCGTGTGCGAGTCCGACTCGCACTTGGCCGGTTTTTTCCCCGACTGCACTCATATTTAATCCCTCTACTCACCCCTAAGATAATGTAGCGTGATGATAAGTAGCATTTACGTTATACAATTATCAATCTTTGCGTAGATATCAATTGCATTAGATAATAAACCCCTCCGCATGAGGGTTGAGGAAAATTTGAGGAAAACAGTAATTTTTCCCCGACTTCTGGCAATTAAATACATCGCGACGCTTCCCGGAGGGGTGGATAGAGATTCCCTGACTTTTCTTGTATACCTCAGTGGCCCAGTGGAGTGACACTTCGGCGATCGCTCTCCGAAGTTAAGCAACGCTGGGTCCGGTCTGGTCTTGGATGGGTGACCATTCGACCGTTGAGAGAGGCTGGCCGTGGTTCGGATTCCACGTTAAACTGTAGGTCCCCTTCCTTACTTACTAGGTGGTAGGGTTAATCCCGCCCGGGTTGGTACCATCGCCATCCGGGTTGGATGAACGATGGTCGAAGCGGCAATGAAAATTGTCCGTGTTTTCCATCCAGTTCAATGTAGCCGTGCAATATAAGGAAGGTCCTGGCATGGCACCTAGTTCCCATGTGGTGGGTTGGGCTAATACCATGACAGAACTTATAGTATTAGCCATCCAGGTCCAGTCACATAAAAAAAAAAAACTATTCATCCCTCAGGTAATTTCCCGCCTAGCATAAAGTGAGGTTATAAGCGAACTGGCGGACAAACAGACAGACTTTTGGAGGCCAGGCTCCAGTTTTATAAGAGAGAGCCTTTGTCACCATCTTGTTCCCTGCAGATAATCAGCAGTTATTTCAAAGTGGTGATTAAAAATACTGATTTAAATGAATTTATTTCATAACGCATATCGTCACAAATGTTTCAATTATTTTCAATAATTTAAAAATTTCAATATTTTTTTAATTATTATTACTCTTTTATTACTTCTGTCTCTTCCCGTTTTTAGCAGGAGCTATAACAATATTATTAACAGATCGAAATCAAAATAAATCTTTTTTAATCCTGAAGGAGGAGGAGATCCTATTTCTTGCACTGAAGGACGGGAGATTTTAAAGATTCTTTTTCAAAATTCGAAACGCTAACGTTTCGAATTTTGAAAAAGAATCTTTCTCCGACAAACACCCCTTGCCAAACCTCTGATTAGGCGCTCAATCGACAGAAGTTGCAGTGCTCTGATTCGATTTAATCACTAAATAATTTATCCAATGATTAGCACTGACGGTATGTGGTGAAATTCGTTTGCGTATTCAGTCAAGACATAAGTGGTGATTGATATAATCAGTAGTTTAATCGCGGCGGTGAAATAGGGACTATTGAAGCATGAAATGACTACGTCGGTTTGTACAGTCTTACATAGAGCAGTTGGCAGTTGGAATATGGATATGGAACCATTCGTGACAAAAATGCACTTCGAATCCCTGCAGAAGTATTTCCCCCAAAGTACCTTGGACCAAACTAACAAAGACCCCTGGCGACCTTCAAATATGATGTGAAGGAGCACCTGGCCTGCCAGCATGGTTTTCGCAGCCCTCCTGCTAGTTCGAGGGTCCTGGCGTTCGCCATATGCCATAAACTTGTCCAACTCAGAGAAAGAAAGCGGTGTTTGCTGATCTCGTGGGATCTGCCAAACATGTTCTTTCCCTGACCATCCCTCAAAGAAGTAAGATCGTAGTCCTTTCCACAGCAGATAGTTTGACCTGGAAACGAAGGTCTTGCCACCTTTCGGCTCCGTATGTCAATACAGGTAGGACACACTGGCTGATAATCGTAGTCTTTTATTGTCCGTTCTTGATATGTCCTGGCGATTTAAGGTGGCCCAACCCGGCGGGACTATCTCCTTCGCGGGCACGGTACAAAACCGTGCTGTTGCGCGTTTCATAGAAAAAGACAGGCTCCGTGATGAGGAAGATGCAACATGTCCACAAAAAAGATAATGTGCGAGTAGTGCGGTAAGATTTACGAAAATTTTAATTACAAAACGACTTATAGCTAAAAGTAAACCACGACCGCTGTAGTCAAAAATCTAACAAAAACCAAATAGATTATAAATCTTGATTAAATAAGCTATGTCTGATGATTAATCTTTTTAAGATGTTCTAACTTAATCATTGCGTAATCCACCTGTTATTGTATAAAACGCGCTTTCGCGCGAAAAATCGAACTTTCGGACCTTATAACTTAGAAACCAAACATAATTTTACAATGCCAACGGTCTATTTTGAGCAAAATTTGGGATCTATGACAAGAAATATGGGCGTGATCTTCTATGGGAATTGAGCGGGAATTTGTGGCATAAAAGTGATGACCAGTTTGGTATTCTTTTTGAAGGTTTGGTATTCGTTTGGTATCGTTTTAAGAAGCAAGTTGTGATTGATGCAAACAATATTCACTAAAAAATTTACCTTGCCTCAGAAAATAAGTGTAATTTTGTGCAAGAAATCTCAATTATTAAAAAATTGTGCTAAACTCGGATTTATATGAGCAAAAAGCGACACGTTTGAAAGTGACATGACATGGCTGGCTTATACAGGTTGTAACAGCTGGCACCGCCCGTAACTTCAAAATCTAACGATTTACTGTTAATTAAAAAAATCTACCATCTCGTATTCGTTGAAGCCGAAATTGGCAGCGTCTAATTTCCACTTAGTCGCTGCCATCTGTGCCGTCCACAGAAAAGCTGGCCAAGTGCGAGTCGGACTCGCACACGAAGGGTTCCGTACCATCGTACAAGATTTAACACAATGAACCGGCCAAGTGCGAGTCAGACTCGCACACGAAGGGTTCCGTGCATCGTACGTTTTTTTATGATAATTGATTATTTTTTATTATAATTGGTTATATTTTTTGTTGTTATAGCGGCAAAATAAATACACATCTACTACGGTTTACCTATTACGGTTTATGAGAAACAGCCCTGTGACGGACGGACGGACGAACGGACGGACAGCGGAGACTTAGTGTTAGGGTTCCGGTGGCACCATTTGAACCCTAAAAACCACTTTGCTTGTTTGGGGCCCCTCTTTAATTTTAAAATAATAATATTTTTTACTATTATTGTTAGCGGCAATAGAAATACACACTTTATGAAAATTTCAACTGTTTACCATTACGGTTCATGAGGTACAGCCCTGTGACAGACGGACGGACGGACGGACAGCGGAGGCTTAGTAAAAGGGTCCCGTTGGCACCCTTTTGGGTACAGAACCCCCAAAAATATAGATAAATTTCGTGAGGCCGTTTACAGGATCCCATCTAAAACAGGCAAAAAAGGTATCTTTATAATCTGGCTCTGGTGTCTGTCGGTCCTACAGTGACGAAATGCACTTATCGAACTCGGAAAGGAAGTGGTGCATGTCGGAATTGAACACAGATTGCTACGCTAGGCCAGTCTCCGCGCCACTAGGCTACGAGCCGCTCAAAACTATGTGTTTTAAATTCTATAATTAAATTCTATAATAATTAATTTTTCTATCCATCTATATAAGTATATATAATATTGTCGAGAAAAATCCTTCCCGAAAAAAGAAATCGTTCCTATCAGCGACTTTATAATCGCCCGATTCCATTAGTTAAGCGTGACCTCCGCCTTTCAGCTCGCGAAAATCCTGAAAATCGACTAAAGCGCCGCCTAATCAGATGGTAACGCGGCTCATTTCGTTACACCTCCGCCCGGGAGAGGGCGCGCGGGGCAGCCAGCCGCGAGAGATAAATACTTCAGCTTCAGTGGCGTTAACCCCTCCCAACCCCTCCCGCCAATACCTTTAGTCGCGCCCACAGTAGAGAGAAGGATGGAGAAGTGTCACACAGTCGTTACTCGTGACGAGTCATATTCACTACGTATAATATTCACAACGTATAATCTTATTTTTTTCCAAAAAATTAAAACCATGCATAACGTATAATAGTCACAACGTATAATGTTATACGTTGTGCATGAGTTTAAAAATAAAATAAACTCTTTGCATCATGCAGAACGTATAATAGTCACAACGTATAATATTCCTAACATGAATTCACAAAAAAAGAAAACCATGCAGAACGTATAATATGCCAAGAAGCACTGCATAAAGCGCCCTAACTACGATACATTTAAGGCTGAAATTGCTACGAATCGATATCTGTTGAAGAGTAACAATTTGCTACAACGCTAATTGAGACGGTCGAAAAGTCGCGTGCGAGTATAATCTTTAATCATATATCGATAAGGGCGCTTATCGTATGAAATATTTTAGGATTATATGATATGCATGGTTTTCTTTTTTTGTTAAATAAAGATCATAACATTATACGTTGTGACTATTATACGTTATGCATGGAGAAATAAGTAATTTATTTTTTTGGACTTGTTCATGCACTACGTATAAGATTATACGATCTGCCGATTATACGTTGTGCATGGTTTTAAAATTTTGTTAAAATATGACATTATACGATCTGCATATTATACGTTATGCCGTTCCCCCCTTGTGACGACGACGACGCGCGACGTCGACGACATAAAATAAAAGAAAAACATAGTTTATTTTGCACATTATACAAAATTATAGTTAAGATATTCAAGTTAAAGTAATTAAATATCTAACAATAGTATGCAAAATGGCAATTACTCATCATGCTAGAGAGATACGCAAATTGCCCTGCCTGGCGTTAGTTGTTTTTTTTTTTTAATTTATTTTGGATTCAAACAGTCACACATACAAATTATCAAATAAACTAAATGAAGCTTAGACCTATAGATCCAAAAAAAATAACAACATAATAATATATTTCATTGTTTTTCTTATTATTTTTTTTTTTACACGGACACTTCAGCCGCTGCCTTGTGAGTGAGGGGCTATGTTTGCGTGACGATAACGGCGATCTCCGGAAGCATTGAGTTTTCGTTGGGGTTCATTGTTGTATGCGCGTAAAAATCGACAGCGACGAAGCTAAATTTAGGTTTTTACCTGTAAAGTCTACTTTTTAAAGTGAATTAATATATTTTTCACGGTTATTCACTAGATAAATATGTGATATTGTGCCACAGAAAAGAAAAGTGTCTAAAGAAATCATTTACAGTTTCCAAGCGCCGGCTTGAAAACATAGTAAAAACCTAGTAAATAGGTGTTTACAAACATATTTTCTTTTAAGAATACAAGCAACTCATTAAAACCGTTTTACGATTATACACTAGATAATAGTCTAAACTTTAATATTTAGAATTTTTTTACGCGTGGTTATTCTAAACCCGAGCCGAGATCAAATAAAAAAATAAACCTAAAATAGTTGCGCGTCATATGGAGCCTTAAGTTGCCTTGGTATTTTTAGAAAAATTGGAGGCTGAGGGTCTCAAAGTAGGCACGATGGAAGGCACATCTCCTTCCCATTTTGATCTTAGCTGGCGCCCCACCCCCAGTAAGCTTTCATTTCAGAAAGCTCTCTAATCTCTCGTGCAAACGCTCTATAATTAAATAGAGGAATGAGTTCACTCGGTTTCATTAGTTTTAGTAAAGTAGGTATTCTACCCATGCGCATGCATATAATTATACCTTCACGACATGTGTCCGAAAAGGTAGGCAGGGGTGACAGTGCTGTCGGTGCAAATAACGAAACTTTCCCTGGTACTAGCCAAATCGCAAAGTTAGACGAGGCACCCCAAGTCTGACCATTAGAAGTGTCATTCTTAAAAGATATTATTCCTTGTCTAGGGATCAACTTATTTTCGTTAATGTATGTTTCCTTTTTCTGTACAAAATACATTGCGGAAACGGTGTCCATTTCGGAACTTTTTTGACTAAATGTAGAAATCTAAAATCAAATGGAATTATTTGTTTATGCATATATGCTGTTTTTGCTGATATCTGGAAATCATATTGCTTTCAGATTTCTAACGTGAAAAATCGACTATATTATTATTTGAATAACATAAAAGCAATATTAACGATCCATTATTAGTTTGGAGTTCTATTTGGACTTGCTGACACTACATACTATAATTACATTTGTTTAAAGGTGCATTTGTATGGCGTGAGTAGTTGAATTTCTAGGCGTACGTGTACGAGATCACGCACCAGTAATGTTGAGCTATTCGTAAGCTTTTCACGATTCCAATACCTTATATAGATTCTTTATGACGTTAATTGAAACTGACTCATGACGTCAATTTCGCGGCACTCAAATGGGTTGAAGTATCCAATGGTATTCTTGGTGTGTGTTTTAGTAAAATCCTTTTGTACCCACCAGTTTCCCGTGGGCTTCCTTAGTTCCAAACGAGTTTGTTTTTTATGCATGCTGGATCGATTTTAGCCTAATAGTAATTAGGAGACAAAATATTTAATAATTTGACCTTTTCTATGGATTTCGGTTTTGATTTAAATCTTGTCTTACTCTAGGCTACGATGCGCAACTTCTTTGGTACTCTAATACCAATGTGCCCACTTTCATTTCTGTGGTAGGGCTGTCAAAGAATTCTTATACATTTAAAAGTGTTCTGTTAAACAGGAAACAACCATGCCTTATAAAATAAAAATAAATTTATAGATTGTGATCATGTTGGACATGTAAATACATTTCAAAATAGTAAAAAAACTGTCCCGTCATGGATTTTATGTTTGAGTTATTTGCCCTTTTACGACCTTGGGCACCAAATATTAAACTCCGCACTTAACTACCTCATATTATCAAAACTAATTATTTTATTACACAAACAATTGCTTTAAAAATAGCTAGCTTCAGGCTCTTTCATAAAATTATTGGCAGTCCGACAGGATCTATTGCTGAAATCATGGAATTAAAAGCCAGCATAACATAAGACAGGGCCTTGTTGCTTTGAGTTGTTATAAGACCTTTCAAAAAATATTTATACCCTTTTTCGTTCGGTCCATATTTTTTAAGGAAACTAATTTGTGTGTAGAATTGAGAGAAAGTCAAAGAAGCTTGTACATTTATATATGCAGGAATATTTTTTATGAATTTAAATTTAAAGAGTATAACCTTTTTTATGTTTTTATTTTATTAGAAATTGGTCCTATGTATATCTCTTGTTTGTTCATATTCGCATCTTTCTTCGCGTAACCTTGAAGACACGAGTCGGTTTCTATATGATGCTCACTCCATCTTGGGTGATAATTGATTGGAGATTAATTCATAAAGTCTTATCAATGATCAATTACTGTCATACTATCTGCGCTCACCGTGCTTGAATTTAAGCATACTTACGCCAAAGTCTCTGTCACGTTAAAATGTTGATCTGAAATCCGCTCTGAAAATATTGCAACGAACAGAATACTGTTACTGTTAATATTTACGGATATGCAGTATAAAAGCTTACTTCATTGTACGGTGTGTTATGTGCTTACGGTTATAACGCCCACATGACACTTCACATTTCTTTTCTGTGGCTATCCGGTTCTTTTGGAATCGCCCATATTATTTAAAATTTTTGTTTTCTTTAAACGACCCTACATTTATTTTGTTTTTAATATAATTTGAATATTTTATTTGGACAACTTTAAAGACTTCTATTTTTGATGCATGCTTTGAATGCTTTAAAAAAGTTATGTGTATTAAATACTGTGTGATCAGTGTACTGAAAAAAAAAATTACGTTTTCTATAGCATTAAGAGCATACAATTTACTTGTATGCTTGAAAAAAATGATCTCCTGAATAAAGAATTTAAAAAATAAAAAATTAACATATTGTTAAAAAAAAACGGTGACGGAATTATTACAAAGTAAGGTGAAGCCATCGACATGCTTTGGTACGTCAATGGGTGAAGCTCGGCACAGTGGCGCGACGCCTTGCGATTCGATACGCTTCTATAACTCTGAGCGGGTTGGGTTCTAGATGGGTAACCGTTTTTAACCTTTGAGGCTGGCCGTAATTCGAATTAATACTGTAGGTTCCTTACTTACTAGCTGTTGTATTCTAATTGAACCTGTCAACTGTGAACTTAGTACGGAATCTGCACCGGACTAACCATATAAAAACTGGTTTACTCCGACCTTAATACGCGTACTAGAGGTCCACCCACTCTGAATACTGCTGTAAGTGGTTGGGTAAATCCCCCTCGCTTTAGTACCATCGCATCGAATGAACGATGGTCGAAGCGGTAATTAAAATAGTCCGTGTATCCATCCAGTTATATGTAACCGAGCTAAAGGAAGGTCCTGGATTACTTATTATGTGGTCCTGGCATGTCAGCTAGTTCTCACGTGGTGTGTTAGGCTGTGGTTAAGCTAATATAATGACAGTAAGTTTGGTGTTACGTAGTTTTCCATGTGAATTAGAAAAACAACGAGGTGCATATTCAGGATTTAAATCCGAATTCTTCGAAACAAGAAACGCGTATACAGGTTGTCCGCCAGGCTACGGGACACACAAAATGTAGACATTTGTATGTTTTCAGGTGCCATTCTCCGGCTCTACAAATAAAAATGATTGCCTCCGATCAGTCAAGGCCAGGCGAGACATCCTCACACCTGAACGGATGCCAGATGAAATATTCGGAGAAGATGAATTCCCCGTGAAATTTGAAGAAAATAGACGAGCATTTTATAAGCTTTCTAATCGATCCATACACTTATAAAACCCAACTGGTGTCTGGCAGTCTGTCTACTAAAATTTGAGAATATCACACGATTTTTAGGGTTCCGTACCCGAAGTGTGCCAACGGAACTCTATTACTAAGCCTCCGCTATCCGTCCGTCCTTCGGTCCGACCGTCCGTGCGTCTGTCACAGGGCTGTATCTCATGAACCGTAATAGGTAGGCAGCTGAAGTTTTCAGAGTGTGCATTTATTTATATATGTAGCTATAACAACAAATAGGTTAAATAAAAAAATAATAAAAAATAAAAGAAACTTGTTTTTTTTTGTCTAATTTTTTTACGATGAGTCCGACTCGCACTTAGACGGTTTTTTGCGGTTTACATCCATCACGTCTTGTCATAGGTAATCATTTTTTGTCAGCCTCGGTAGCTCAGTGTGCGACGCCTTGCGAATCGATAAGCTGGGGAAGCTCTGATAGCGGTTAGGTTCTGGATGGGTGACCGTTTTTAACCGTTGAGGCCGTGGTTCGGAATTCACGTAAAACTGTAGGTTTAACTTACAAGGTGGTAGGATTAATCCCGCCCGGGTTGGTACCATCGCATTGAATGAACGATGGTCGAACGGGAAAATTTTCCGTGCGACCAAACGCCCACTGCGCGCGCTCTTCAATTTCTCCATAGATTTGCAAATGCCCATAGATCAGTTTGGCTAATTTAGGGACAAGTCGGACTAGATACTCAGACATCGCCTCTACCAATGTGCACGCCAATACAAATTGTACTTTGTAAGTTCCTATTTTGGAGGTTAAGAAAAAAACCAGTGTGGCGCCAACTACTTCAACGTATACACCCCATTAATGTTCCCCTATTGCTCTGAATAACTGCAGACCTTGGAACGACTCAATTTATAAGGCTATCAGAGTGTTCAGTCTGAGTTCTTACGTTAAGGTCGGCCCGTAAGCACCTGAAAATTTCGCCTCCCATACAAACGTAGTTTACTAATCATTTGAAAACCAATGTTCCAACTTACTTGATATTTGGTATCTAATATTAGGCTACAAATATCTGTGTCTGCATGCCTTTGTTTTTTCGGCAAATGTATTCTGGGTCAAACCATACAGAAAACAAAATTCGTATGAAGATTTTCTTTTTGCTTTCATTTCATTCGGTTTGGATTTTTCAAAAAAACAAAAGCTTTTTCAAAGCTTTTTTCAAAAAACAAAAATTTGTTACCTGATATTAGATATTAAATATCAATTTAATTGGAATAGCGGTTTCCAAATTATTAGTAAACTACGTTTGTATGGGGAGCATAGCTTACGGGCCGTTCTGCGGTTATGGCAAACCTCAAAACGTCAAACTCCATACACGTTTTTACTAGATATTCTGTGGTTTTACTTCTGTCAAACTCGGACTTCCGATTTGTACGAAAACGCGGAGTCGGCGTATACGGCAACGTCGACGTATTTACGGCAACGTTGAGTGAGCTGTCAAATTAAACTCGGACTCGTAAATGTTAGTTCGATTAACCCCTTCGCGCGCTCTTCAATTTCTCTATACATTTGCAAACGCCAGTCGATCGGTTTGCCGTAAACGCCAATTTAGGTGACAACTGAGACTACACGGCCTCTGAATTATTCTTCAAAATCTAAAGTCTCCATGATAAGTCTTGTTGAGAAATTCATGAGGCCTTTAGAATGATTTAAAGTATTTCGGCGGTTCATTTCTCCGAATACATCATCATTTTCCCGCCAATAACTTTTAACTCAATAACGTTTAGGTACCCACTGCCTGTGACGTCACCGTATAACCCCGTTCGGGTTGACAGAGTGACGTACATTTGCCGCCCCTCGTTTCCGCACTTTTCACCCTATTCATGAATATATTACGGCATGGGTCCGATAATATATCTAGAGACCTTTCTAATGTAGACAAACTTTACAGCTATCTCTTTTTGATGGCAACAATTCATAAGAAGAAAGGAAGAGAGTTTTTCTCAACATTGGATATAAAAAACAGTGTTATCTTTGAAGTTTAATAACAAAACTAGAACAATTGGCATTCAAAGAAAATTAGCACATTATTATTGTTAAAATTATGTTGAATAATTTACTTTTTAATAATATTTCTATAGCTATTGTAAATAATGGAATTGTGTTTTATTTATTTTTTCTATTGTGAATGTCTATGGACTTATTGTCTGAAATAAATAATTATTATTATTATTATTATAAAAAAAATTTATTAAAAAAAATATTTTCGCTTTCTTTATTATTGTTTTATTATCACTTATATAAAGGAATACGCATACTTTCACACTTACACACACAACCTCCCTGCCAATGCATACACAACTCGCACATACACACACCTTCCCAATGGAAAATTTGAAATGTAAAAAATACATCTACATAAAAATCTGATTGCAATACTTTAAATGTAGATGCCGCTAAAACTCAAATTATTGAGATAAGGGTTATGAAAACCGGCCAAGTGCGAGTCGGACTCGCACACGAAGGGTTCCGTAGAATGGTACAAGATTTAACACAAAAAAACTATTTTTTTGTATCGGAGCTCCATTGCATTTTTATTATGTTTTAATTTTTGTCACAGCGGCAAAATAAATGCGCACTCCGAGAAAATTTCAGCTGCCTATCTATTACGGTTCATGAGATACAGCCCTGTGACAAACGGACGGACGAACGAACTAACGGACGGACAGCGAAGGCTTAGTAATAGGGTTCCGTTGGCGGTACGGAACTCTAAAAATTATCAAGTGTTCACGTGAAAATGAAATCCTACATTTCGAGGGATTTCAGCGCCGCGCCTTGGATGTTGGTTCGATTCTGAAGAATGTCTGATACATGAATGAACTCAAATAGAGCAAATATTCGAACAAAGAATTCAACTCCTCTGAATACTGAATTGCTCCTCTGAAGGCTCGTCATTCACCCGCCGTACTTTCGGCTGAACTACTTCGGAGAAGACGAGAAATACAGGAACCAGTACATTCATTTTGTTTGTCTGAATCTAAGCCCGGAGTGCACAATCTCTGGGTAGTGATAATTTTAAAATTAAAATATGTCTGTCTTTATTTTTCGCCCTAGAAAAAAGAAGATAGATCTATAATAAAAATAACTTTAATACTAACCAGAGACTCTTATTCGTTATTGCCATAGATAAAAAGGAAGGAGATAGATATTCCATCTAGAGCGCCCACTGCTCTCTAGATATTCCATCTAGAGAGCACAAAAACTGCCAACCCAAATTAAACGTACATGCCACATGCAAACACAGTTAGTGGGAGGCATTGATTACGGGAAGAGGGACTGTAGGAGAATTCCTAATTATGGGCATACAGCAGGTGGCGAAATTGGTTAGACGCAATACCCGCGAATGGTATGTTTTGCTGGTTCGAGTCCAGCCTTGCAGTATATTCGTAAAGTAGTTGTTATTACAGGGATCTTTCTTAAATTAATGTGTCCTAGCTTCACGGTCGATTATAAATATATGTCTCTTTCCACAGACGCAGACGTATTGGAGGTTTTGTGTGGGTGGGAACTGACTTGACAAGAACAACGGATTGTGCTTATTGCTTTTTTTCTCGCGCTTTTGTGGGTCAGAGGCGATCACGGCACGCACACGAATACATTTCCCAAATAAAGTATGCTTCTTTTTTAAATAAATTTAGTACATTCAAGCACAATCGATAGGCGCATGTTTTCGTTGTCACTATACTGAACCACGCTAGCTATAAGCCTGCAAAAACATTTAAAATAGAGTTGTGACCTCAACTTAAGGTGGCCCATCCCGCTCATCTCCCCATACAAAAGGGGGAAAGAAGATCACGCCCATATTTCTTGTCAGAGATCCAAAATTTTGGTCAAAATAGCTTTATTTGATCGAACTAGATGTCTGATGACCATTGGCATTGTAAAATTGTGTTTGGTTTCTAAGTTATAAGGTCCGAAAGTTCGAATTTTTCGCGCGTTTTATACAATAACTTTGGAAGTGGATTACGCAATGATAAAGTAAGAACATCTTAAAAAGATTAGTCATCAGACATAGCTTATTTAATCAAGATTTATAATCTATTTGGTTTTTGTTAGATTTTTTACTACAGCGGTCGTGGTTTACTTTTAGCTATAAGTCGTTTTTAAATTAAAATTTTCGTAAATCTTACCACATCATACACTATGCACGTTGTCTTTTTTGTGGACATGTTGCATCTTCCTCATCACGGAGCCTGTCTTATTCTTTGAAACAGAGAAGTTCCCAGAGCGCAACAGCACGGTTTTGTACCGAGCCCGCGAATGAGTTAGGACCGCCGGGTTGGGCCACCTTAAATCAATCGAGCTATATCCGTAAGTCTGTCCTGTTTTGGTCTTCGTGGGAGCCCTAGCTTCCTAGAAGTACAGTTCAAATTCGATCATTCCTGTGAATCTCTCGCCAAGGGCCTACTTAGGGACTAGGTTTGCGAGCTCCTTACAGAGGCTTCTCAAGTACCCTGCTCATTATTGTAGTCCCACGCACTCCACTTCCCCGAGGGCCGACTAAATTGAGAAATTGAATTTTACCTGTGTCAGTATATATTTTTCTATGTAACTAAGCATGGATGGCTAATACCGCACCGACCGTCATGATATTAAACCAACACACCGCATTCCCCAAGCAATTAGGTCACATGCCAGGACTTTCCCCTATATTAGCACGACTACACTGAACTGGATGGAAAGCACGGACCATTTTCCATTGCCGTTTCGACCATATTTTCATCTGATGCGATGGTGTAGTGCCAACCCAAGAAGGGGAAGGGGACCTAAAGTTTTAAGTGGATTCCGAATCATAAAATAGTTCGCATTCCTAACGAATTGCACTTATTCAACTGATAAAGATAAATCAAGTGGTGCATGGCCGGGATTTGAACCCATGACCTCTGGCGTGGAAGGCAAGTCCACACGCCCCTGAGATACGAACCACCAATGCGTTGAAACTTTTCGTGGTGAGCAGGGGTGCCATTACACACCTGATTTAGTATTCACTCACATCGAAAACATCACTCACGAATATTGTTTTACACTTGTCTGATCGGTAATTAATACGTAAGATTAGCCCGTAAGCTGTTTTCTCAGTTCAATATTTGGAAAACCAATGTTCTATTTTTTTAACCGACTTCAAAAAAAAGGAAAGGTTCTCAATCATCGGAATCTTTTTTTTTTACGTCATATTTTGGTCTCATACGAGAAACCTAAGTCTGCTAATAGACAACTCCACTTTCGAGCGTTATCGCTGTGAGTTCACACCGGTATCACACGAAATTGTACAAAATTTTGTGTTACCTCATATCGCTAACGCTCGAAAGTGGAGTTATCTTTTATCGGACTTTGCCTTCAGGTAATGAATATCCATGTTTGAACGTTTTAGTTTTATTGAAAAGTCTAAACCCGGTCAATTGAAACCGACAAAATCTTCATACGATTCTTTTCGCTGTGTTTAGACCCAGTGTATACGTAAAGTTGAAACACAGTTTGTTACTTAATATTACATACCAAATATCAAGTCATTTTCTGATGATTACGGGCCCACCTTAAGGATTGACGGTTAACAAAACGGTACGGCATATTTTATACCTATACCTAACGATTTCCTAACCTGATCATGTAAATATTACTTAAAAGGCCTTTAAAAATATTTACAATATAATTTCGTGGCGAAACTAGTGAAAACGCGTCCCCTCATGTCGGAGGTGTGGGTTCAATCCAACAACCATTGTAACCATTCTAAGTAGTTATAATATAGCTTTTCTCGAACTCACAGTCCATTCTCGATCTCACCGCCGTGCGTAATGGACCCCCTGGGCCGCTTGAGATCGCTTTGTATAGCCGTGCGTCGGGGGACGCAGGGTGACAGACTTCGGTCGCAAGATTGACATGTGGTCGCAATTTCATTACCAACTCTATCGCGATTGCGACCTTTGAACCTCCGCTCTAAACTTCGGGGATCGACAGCAATTTCCCATTCGTGATTTTCGTAGTGGAGCGTTGTCATGCTAACTGTCTGTCGGCGCAGGTAGTCTTAGGCGGAGATGAAAAGTCGTAACAGAAACTAAGGCTGCGATAAATAGTCAAAACAGAAACGGAGACTAACGAAAAGTCACATTGCATTACTTTGACATTTCGTCCATACAAAATGTGTCAAAGTGACGTCACAAAGTACTACTTTTCGCTAGTCTTCGTTTCTGTTACGACTATTTATCTCAGCCTAAGACTAAAGAAAAGTAGTCATTTGTGACGTCACTTTGAGACACAAAATGTCTCAAAGTGACGTCTCAAAGTACAACATTTCGCTAGTCTTCGTTTCTGTTACGACTATTTATCTCAGCCTAAGACTAAAGAAAAGTAGTCATTTGTGACGTCACTTTGAGACACAAAATGTCTCAAAGTGACGTCTCAAAGTAATGCAAACTGACGTCACAAAGTTCTACTTTTCTTTAGTCTTCGTTTCTGTTACGACTATTTATCTCAGCCTAAGACTAAAGAAAAGTAATACTTTGTGACGTCACTTTGCATTACTTTGACATTTCGGACGAAATGTCAAAGTTATGCAAAGTGACATCACAAAGTACTACTTTTTAGGGTTCCGTACCCAAAGGGTGAAAACGGAACCCTATTACTAAGCCTCCGCTGTCCGTCCGTCCGTCCGTCCGTCCGTCCGTCTGTCCGGCTGTCACAGGGCTGTATCTCAGTAACCGTAACAGCTAGACAGCTGAAATTTTCACAGAGTATGTATTTATTTTGCCGCTATAACAACAAATAGGTAAGATTAAAAAATAATTAAAATTAAAGGGGCTCCCATACAAAAAACGTGTTTTTTTTTTTTTTTTTCTACGATGGTACGGAACCCTTCGTGTGCGAGTCCGACTCGCACTTGGCCGGTTTTTTTTGTCTTTGTTTCTGTTGCGACTATTTATCTCAGCCTTAGTTGTGTTCTTCAAAATGCTGAATAATATGTATATAATATGTATATATATAATATGTATTCTAATCTAATCTAAACTATTCAGGTGTAAAAAGTATTTTCATTATCATAACCATTTTCCGTACGGAAGACAAAAGTCGCGCCTCGCACCTTTTCGGCGACAAAATCTCTCATTGCATTACCATCACGCAGACACTGGAGGCGTGCTCGCTCGACCGACGCACGTACGGGGTCAATTATCGCCCAGATTCGTATTAATATCGCACAATGTCCGAATCTAAAATTAGAAACACAATGCAACAAAGACAATTGAGTCTCTCCCTAAACGGGCTGCCTGCGCGCAGCGCTCGACACATTGCCTCATCCTTTTGGGTCTAGGGTACACTAGACAGTGATGAGAGTAACGACAAAATAGTTACAATGTTTTCGATGCAAAACATCTATTGGAGCACTGTGGCAGTATATTCCGGGAGGTCATGACTTTTTTGGTCACGATAAGGTAAATGGCTGAATCTGGGTTCACATGTTAGAGACCAACCCTCTGATGCTAAATATGTCGGTCTGCCTGTGCCCAGTCGTTATCTAGATTGGCTAAATAAAATATATTTTGGTATGTAAATGCTCATGAATGTACTGATTGTCTAGAAACATTGATACCTATTAATTATACAACAATAATCAGTCGGTTTTTTAATAAAAACTTAAATACACCTAAATTTATATATGTTTTTTTTGCGCGGCATGTGGCATACGCCAGGACCTCTTAAGGTGCCCGACGACGCCCATGAGCTTTCGAACTTTCGGGGCTGCGAAAACCATGCCGGCCGGCCAGGTGCTTCTTCACACCATGTTTGAAGGATCCCAGGTGGTACTTAAGGGGAAATAACTCGGCAGGGAGTGCGTTCCATAATTTACCGACCCTATAGATAAAGGACCTAGAGGATCGGTTGGTTCTAATTTTTAGAATGTCGACAGTGTACGGGTGCATTTCCTGCCTGTTCCGTGTTGTGCGATGGTAGAAAGGGGACGGAGGGACAGCGTTATGCAGCTCCGATGAACATTCTCCATGGTAAAGACGGTAGAACACAGAGAGAGACCCAACATCCCTTCGGAGTTGGAGGGTCTCTAGATTCAAGGACACCTCGGGATCGTCGACGAGACGCACGGCCCGACGCTGTATCGAGTCTAGGGAGCCAAGCAGGTGCTGAGCTGAGCCGTCCCACAAATGCGAGCAGTACTCCACGCAAGACCTTATCTGCGCCTTATAAAGGAGCAGTTTTTGGTCAGGCGTGAAATACTGTCGTACCCTGTTAAGAACTCCCAGCTTTTTAGAGGCGAGCTTGGCTTTATCCTCGATATGGCGTCCGAAATTAAGGTTATGCGTCAGGTCGACCCCAAGTATCCCTATATGCTCGTCAATACGTAGAGTTGCTCCCTGGAAAGTCGGAGCCACACTGAACGGAGTACGCTTCGCACTGAACACGCACGACTGGTGTACCTGGCTAGCACTGTGCTGTCGTCTGCGTAGCAGTCAATGTCGCCCAAATTAAGCAGATCATTAATTTGAACCAGAAAGAGGGTTGGGGACAGCACAGAGCCCTGCGGCACGCCGGCATTCACAGACATGGCTTCGGAGCAGCATCCGTCAACCAAGACTTTTATACTGCGGCCATGCAGGAAGTCGGCGATCCAGTCACACAGCTCGGGTGGCAGGCCATAGGAGGGAAGCTTGGAAAGCAGTGCCTTGTGCCAGCCCCGGTCGAATGCTTTCGCGATATCCAGGCCGATAGCCATACCTTCGCCATGATTTTCGAGCGCATCACCCATCTCATGTGAGACGTGAACTAGGAGATCCCCAGCAGATCGATTCCGACGGAAGCCGTATTGACGATCGCTGAGGAGTTCATTGCTCTCTAAATACTTCATCAGCTGTGAGTTAATGATGCGCTCCATCACTTTGCAGAGAAGAGAGGTAATGGCTATGGGACGGTAGTTGGCCGGGTCTGATCGATCGCCTTTTTTAGGCACGGGCTGAACGTTGGCCGATTTCCAAGCTGCGGGCACACATCCAGTGGAGTACGATAGGCGGTAAAGGCGGGTAAGGACAGGAGCTAATTCCGGAGCACATTTCTTCAACACCAGCGCAGGAATGCCATCAGGGCCACTCGCCTTCCTGGAATCTAGGGCGAAGAGCTCACGCCGTACAACTCCCTGGCGGAATTGTATGCTCGGCATAGAGACTCCGCACCCAGGAATGGCAGGCGGAATGGAGCCACCATCATCCAGGCGAGAATTCGCCGAAAAGATGTCCACCAGAAGGTTGGCCTTCTCTTTGGCGGAAAAAGCGAGTGATCCGTCAGGCTGCTGCAATGGTGGAAGTGAGGAGCGGCAGAAATTCGCTTCGACAGATTTGGCAAGGGACCAGAATTGACGGCTCCCAGTCGGGTGGCTGATCAACTTCTCGCCAATTCTGCCGATATGCTCGAACTTCGCTGTGGCAATTGCTCTCTTACTGGATCTGGAGGCTACGTTAAGAGCTTGTTTCAGCGCTTTTACGTCTGGGTCACGCCGTGTTCGCGCACGGGACCATGCACGATGGGCCGCGTTCTTAGTAGAACAAGCGGCTGCACATTCCGCGTTAAACCATGGCTGGCTTTTGCCACCGAGGAATTTGGTGGAGCTGGGAATAAAAAGCTCCATAGCTCCCGTGATCACCTCGGAAACGGCATTCGCACAGCTCGACGGATCCATAGCGCTGAAACAGAGCTCTCTCCAAGGGAAGGAGGAGAAGTGTTCTCGCATTCCGGCCCAATCTGCCGACTCATAATACCACACCAGACGCGTGCCGGGCGCACGTTTCTCAGTCTGGGTGTGTGGCACAGTTGACCTCACCAGGCAATGATCAGATGACCCCAAGGGGGCAAGCACCGACACCTTATACCCGGAGAGTTTGGTGGTCAGCAGAAGATCCAGTAAGGAGGACGCATCACCTGCTCGATCTGGGATACGCGTATGTTGCGTCACCAATTGAGTCAGGTTGTGCGCCAAGGCGAAGTTACGCACAGCCCTACCAGCAAAGTCAGTTTTCTCGGAGCCTAGCCACAACGCATGGTGCGCGTTAAAATCTCCCAGGAAGACCAACTCCGCTGAGGGGAACCTTGCCTGTGCATCGTCTGCCGCTTTGCTCATGTACTCGAGAAGTCGAGTAACCTCCCTGTCCCCGTTGTGCGGTCTGTAAAGGCACGCGTACAGCCGCGTGTCCGTCCCCATGTCAACATGGACCCAAAGCACAGAGTGTTCGGGGTCCTCCATGCAATGAAGACGGCGACAACAAATATCAGAACTGACGAACAGGCATACCCCGGCCTTCGGACGGAAGGATTCCTCCAGAGTAAAACCAGGATAGTGCAGGTACGACGTGTCGGCAGGTCGTGATATTTGTGTCTCCGTAAGAAAAAGCATGGCCGGCTTCGTCTGCTCGCAAAATCTACGCGAAAAGTGCCGGGGTTGTGCACCGCTGAATATACGTTCTTCTTTGTTGGTGTCATTGCATGGTTGTGTGTTGTGAGGTTGCACAGGGGACAAGTAGCGAAGATTTGTGGTCAAAGCGCAACTCTGTGGCTTCGTCACTATCTGCCTGGGATGGTGAGAAACCGACACGATGGACGGAAGGGCCCCCGGTCCCCCCCGGAAGTGGCCGCCGGGACCCTATAACCTAATATAACCTAAATCATCTATAACTACGAAATGCAACCAAAGATTTTTTCAGTCTTGGTATTGCTAAGCAAGTATGTACTGATACTTTCATGCTTCGTTATTTGCAGCCATTTACCTTATCATATATATTTTTTGTCACCATAGCTACTTTTTCAGGCGCCTTATCTAGTATAGGTAACGCAACCACTTGGCGCAGGCAGACCAACACATTTAGCTTCAGAGGGTTGGTCTTTATCCTGTGAACCCAGTTTCAGCCATTTAAGGTGCCCCCGGAGGCGACTTTGCCCATACATCCGTAGTTGACTAATCATTTGAAAACCGCTGTTGCGATTTACCTGTGTTTTTTCCCCCTGTATCTATGGATCAATATCTGTGTCTGCATGCTATTGTTTTTTCAAAAAATCAACCCTCTTACAAATGACAGCAAGAACAAAATTTGCCGTTTTTGGGGGTAAATCGACCAATATTCAGAAGGGTTATTAGTTTCATTATACACGTTCGTGTTAGATATAAATAGCATGCAAACATCCGTAATATAGTCATATTTAAAAATAAACAAGAAAATTTGAATTAGGTATTATAGTTTTTACAGCATTTGTCGACTACGAAAATTGACCGAAAATCGACTAAAATCTAGGCCGCTTTCGGCGTCGATCGTTTCGCACGCGGGTGTGTGGGGCTTGGAGCGGAAGGGCCGGGCGGCAGGGAAGCACGTTACCTACATTACCTACACTACTACTGCTTGCTTTTTAGTCATCAGTGCAGGTGCGAACGGGAAGCGTGTAGGTCGGTTTTTCGGCTGGTGTCAGCTGAGGTGATTAGCATACGAGTTGCGTTTCTGATTTAGCGGTCCAAAGTACGACCTACCTTCTGTGTATTTAGGGAATCTAATCATTTGGGCTGAATACCGAAATCGATTTACTTTGCGTTTTGGTGTTGCGTAGTACTGTATGGAATATTTTATATTGGCAAATACAAAATTGGAAAATTTTGACATTGAGTGATCGTTTTGACTAGAAGTACTTGACTAGGTAGGTAGGTACCTAGTTTTGACTCGGGCGGGAGAGGAGGTGTTCCAAGAGAGGTTACCTAAAACATCGTACTTACAAGACAGCCTATATGTAGGTACCTCTATTCGTATAGCCTGCATTTGATGCACTTTTGCCTCACGCGAAGTACCTAGTCAGAGTGTAAGCCTTCCGATTCTTGCGCTAATTAGTTGACATACGGAATACACACTCCTGAATTTTCACAGCAGCTTCCGACCTATTCTGACGCATTTACAGAACATATTTTTAATTTGTCAGCGCTGATTCGGAAACACTTGAAAATGTTACATTTCGTGTCACTCATTCCGTGTGGCGATGCGATCGATTATACCAAATGTCGTGTAGTCATGTAGCTCAGGGGCGCAAGGCCTTGCTTCTCATGGCAAAGACCATGAGTTCGATCCTCATCTCGTTTATGCACCGCTTGTTAGCTCAGGGGCGCAGAGACTTGCTTCTCATGGCAAAGGCCATGAGTTCAATCCACACTCCGTTCATGGACCACTTTTTTTTAGCTCAGGGGCGCGGGGCCTTGATTCGCATGGCAAAGACCATGAGTTCAATCCACACTCCGTTCATGCACCACTTTTTTAAGCTCAGGGGCGCAGGGCCTTGCTTCTCATAGCAAAGATGATGAGTTTAATCTTCACCCTGTTCATGCACCACTTTTTTAGCTCGGGGGCGCAGGGCCTTGCTTCTCATGGCAAAGGTCGTGAGTTCAATCCACACTCCGTTCATGCATCACTTTTTTAGCTCAGGGGCGTGGGGCTTGCTTCTCATGACCAAGACCATGAGTTCAATCCACACTCCGTTCATGTACTACTTTTTTTAGCTCAGGGGCGCAGGGCCTTGCTTCTAATGGCAAAGGTCGTGAGCTCAATCCACACTCCGTTCACGCATCACTTTTTTTTAGCTCAGGGGCGTGGGGCCTTGCTTCTCATGGCAAAGACCATGAGTTCAATCCGCACTCCGTTCATGTACTACTTTTTAGGGTTCCGTACTCAAAGGGTAAAAACGGAACCCTATTACTAAGCCTCTTCTGTCCGTCCGTCCGTCCGTCTGTCAAAGGGCTGTATCTCATGAACCGTAATAGGTGGACGGCTGAAATTTTCACAGAGTGTGTATTTATTTTGCCGCTATAACAACAAATAGGTAAAAATACAAAAATATAAAAAAATGAAGGGGCCCCCATACAAAAAACGTAATTAATCGGTGTTAAATGATGTACGAAGGTACGGAACCCTTCGTGCGCGAGTCCGACTCGCACTTGGCCGGTTTTTTTAGCTCAGGGGCGCGGGGCCTTGCTTCTCATGGCAAAGGTCATGAGTTCCATTATCACCCGGTTCAGGCACGAATTTATTTTCCTTTCTGAGTTGCAAGCGAATGCGTGCTGTTCTTTCATTTCATTTATTTATGGTAGTCAAACTACACTAAGTTACGTAAATATACTTTTTCGTGCTAAGCAGGTACGTCGGTTATTCCAAGGAATGTGATATGTATGTATGTATGTATAATCGACCGTGAAGCAAGGACACATTAATTAAAGACAGAGCCCGCAATGTCCGCAACGCAGATGAAGCGTTAAATAAATGTATGTAGGTATAATCTTAAATACTGTGTTAGTAGAAGGCATTCATTACGGGAGGAGGGACTGTAGGAGAATTCCAAATTATGGGTATACAGCCGGTGGCGAAATTGGTAGACGCAATACCCGCGAATGGTATGTTTTGCTGGTTCGGGTCCAGCCTTGCAGTATATTCGTAAAGTAGTTCTTTCTACACTAAGTTACGTCACAAAGATCCGCGGATTCGATCAACCCAGTAAAGAAGAACCCGCAAAGAAACTTCACGGGTTTACATAACATATTTTTCGTCCATAATTATGAAATACATACTTAGATCTAAATGTTCTATAGTTCAGTAATGCTGTAGGACACCTTGCCCTACTAGGTGGTAGGCTCAGCACGTCCAGATTGGTACCATCGCATTCGATAAAAAGATGTTTAAAGCGGGAATAATAAAATGCCAGTGTTTTCCATCCAGTTTATTGTAGCCGTGCTCATAAAGGGAAGGTCCTAGCATGGCACCTAATTTCTTCGGGAATTTGGTGTATTGGGCTAATATCATAACGGTAGTTAGTAGCTATCCATGTCAGGTCGCATAAAAAAAACCTTCCTTGTATTGCTCGGCTACATTAAACTGGATTTAAAACACGGATAACTTTCATTGTCGCATATACCATCGATCATTCAATACGATGGTACCAACCCGCAGGCAAGATTATCCCTACCGCCTAGTAAGTAAGGAAGGGAACCTAGTTTGTCAGCCTCGGTAGCCCGGTGGTGCGACGCTTTGCTGGGTAAGCACCTCTGAGCGCAGTTGGGTTCTGGCTGGCTGACCATTTTCAACCGTTGAGGCTGGGCGTGGTTCGGATTCCACGTAAAAGAGTAGGTCCCTTTCCTTACTTACTAGATTGGAGGGTTAATTCCGGCCGGGTTGGTACGATCGCATTGAATGAACGACGGTTGAAGCTGCAATGAAAATGGTCCTAGTTTTCCGGTCAGTTCAATTAAGACGAGCAACATAAGGAAGGTCCTGGCATGGCACCTAGTTCTCATGTGGTGTGTTAGGCTAATTGACGTTCAGTTTGGTATTAACCATCCATGTCCAATTAAATTAAAAAAAATCCGCCAAGTGCGAGTCGGACTCGCACACGAAGGGTTCCGTACCATCGTACACGATTTAACAGAAAACAATTGCGTTTTTGTATGGGGCCCCCCTTTTTTCATTTTTAGGGTTCCGTACGTCCGTCCGTCCATCTGTCACAGGGCTGTATCTCATGAACCGTAATAGGTGCAGCTGAAATTTTCACAGAGTGTGTATTTATTTTGCCGCTATAATAACAAACAAGTAAAATTTTAAAATAATAATAATTCAAGGGGGTCCCCATACAATGATCGTGTTTTTTTTGTTAAATTTTGTACGTTGGTACGGAACCCTTTGTGTGCGAGTCCGATTCGCACTAAAATTTTATATTTTATATAATACGGTGTTTTATATTTTAAATTTAACCTGTCTGTTGTTATAGCGGCAAAACACACTCTGTTAGAATTTCAGCTACCTACCTATTATGGTTCATGAGATACAGCCCTGTAACAGACGGACGGACAGACGGACGGACAGCGGAGGCTTAGTAATAGACTTCCGTTGGCACCCTTTGGTTACGGAACCCAAAAAACGTATAATCTGAACCACGTTCAGCCTCAAAGGTGGAAAACGGTCACCCCTCTAGAAACCCACAGCTCTCAGAGTTACTTTACCCAGCTTATCGAACCGCAAGGCGTCGCGCCACTGGGCTACCGAGGCTGACAAATATATAACCCATATGTTTTTTTATATTGATTGCCTTATGCATAAAACTGGCCCCATATAGCATCCACTTTTTTGTTTTGGTATTATTTGTGCCTAAGAAAAATTCAAAAAAAAAAATCAGGTCAGATAACAACCCTAGGCCAAATAATTCGGATATTAGTTAAAATGATAATATCCAAATAAAGCTAATTTCCAAAATAATTATAGTTTTTGATACTTTTGAGATAACCGCGGTCTTTGAACATGTTTGAAAACTTACGGCTTTTGCCGCAGCGGGAAGAGACATTCTCCGACGGAACGTGGCGGCTTTCTTCTTGACAACGGGCTGAACGATCAGCTCGAAACGTCGGAGAATGTCTACACCTGCCGCGGCGTGAAAAGCCGTATGTTTTCAAACAGAGATTATGGTTTTAATGCTACCTATAAAGGTATATTTAAACTTTATATTAAAATTTAAATTTTCTTCTAATACGCCGTTATTGTTGATGGTAATATGGACGGTATCCCTTGCCGCGGCGCGCCAGCGCGTGGGCGGCGGTTATTGTGCGGGCGGGGCGGACGCGAAGCGGCGTCTAATAAATATTTCCGAGGGAAAGCTTGAGAACACTTCTATCATAGACGGTATATGGTAACCATATAAGGAAGGTTCTGGCATGGCACCTAATTTCCATGTGGTAGTTTGGCTAAATGCATAAATGCATCTATCGGTAACGGTTTCCATGAAAATAATTTATTAAAGTGCACTAATTCTTCAACTGCCTATTTGAACAATAGGCCAACCACGGCATATTGACCTTACTGTGACCCACTGACGCAAGACACAACCGACCCGCTCCGCCGCCGCCGCCGCCTCACGCTGAAGGACGTTTGTTTTCGTTTGAAAGCAATTAGAAGTGGGAACGAAACAAAACGGTTCGGGTAGGTAAGTAGCATTTGCCGCCGCGGCAGATGCTTCCCCTACTTACCTACCCTGCGCCCTAAGGTCAATGGCCCGTGGTTGACCTATATTTTTAATTAGGCAGTTGAAGAGTTAGTGCACTTTAATAAATTATTTTCTTGGACACCATTAGGCTTGTAGATTATTTTAAACTCACCTTATATATATACTATACTATATCCCGATAGACGATTACCAATAAAATTGGAGACTTAGTTCTGTTGTATAGAACTTAACCATATAAATTATTTTGACAATAATAAGTTAGATGTAGGTACATTTTTAGCAATCCATTGATCTACGTGCGCAATACCTGCGAGAACATTTTGTAGGTACTGGCCCGGGCACTGACAACACGGAGCGTAGAGCACTCGCGCCTCAAAATTACCCAACCATTGCACAAAACATGAAATACATCCATCCACCTACCTACATATGTATACATAGGCAGTGCAGGTGCGGTGGCATCATGCGGGCAAAGATAATAGGTAGTAATAATTTCGCTGCGAAGCGGAGGCGCGCGGCCCGATAGTAGACGGTAGTAGGTACCCGGCACGTGGTAGATGACGCGCTCTCGCTCTCGTATTCACGCCCTGTCTCACACATAATGAAATAGCAATAGATACCGCTCTCGGCAGGCAGATTCGATGTGGGATTTTCACTTGCTTACGGGCCGTTCTTAAGTTATCGTTACCATTTTTGTCGCCACCTCCTGTCTAGTAAAACCGACTCGCATGGCGGCGTGATGGAAAACGGCCTGTGACGCTCTTGTATGGACGATTTGTACGGTCGACCAAACATCAAGGAAGGAAGAATGAACGGGGTTTTTTTTTACTTTTGCCAACATTTATATGACTATACATTGAAATAAAATTAAGAACGTCTATTATAAACTAACAAAATTTAAAGGTCGGTTGTATTTAACCACCGTTCATTTTAGATTTCAACCGGAGTGTAGCCTTTAATCTTTTGTTGACTGTACTTTTATGTAAAACCCCAACCTACCCCGGCAACGTGCAGCCGCCACACGCCCTCGGGGGGACGCATCATAAAGTCCAAAAATCACAAGGTCCAAAACCCATAGCGTCCAAAATATTTACGAATACGGATATTTTTAATTGGGTTAGGTTAGGTTAGGTTAGGTTAGATTATATGCATTTTATAATACACACAAAAAATACATACTTTTGGACGTTCTGGGTTTTGGACCTTATGCTTTTTGGACTTTATGAAGGCGACCCGCCCTCGGCACCACACTCACGAAACTAGTGAGTATTATTTTAGTAGTATTAACTTAAATGTTTCACATCTGCCGAGCGTCTAGATGGTTCATCTCCTTTCTTTTGATCTATGGTCATACACATCTGTATGTGTGGTATTCATTTTAACAAAAAGACGTGATAATTTTCTAAGGCTAAGATATCCCGGCAAATTGATTATCACCACTAATATCTTATGAAGCCCTTTACCACAGAATCCTATTCTTATCCTAATTCCTAGCTGCGCTGGTGTCTTAGCCATACCTTCAGACTGAGGCTGAGATAAATAGTCGTAACAGAAACTAAGACTAACGAAAAGTAGTACTTTGTGACGTCACTTTGCATTACTTTGAGATTTCGTCCATACAAAATGTCTCAAAGTGACGTCACAAAGCACTACTTTCCGTAGTCTTAGCTTCTGTTACGACTATTTATCTCAGCCTTAGTCTCACTTAACTGTCGCCTTGCCTCGCCCAAATAAAGTTATTTTATATTTTGAATAACTGAGTTCTGTGACGATATATGTACCGCCTAAATTACCTCCAATCTCGGAATAGTTGAACACTCTTCAAAAAATATTTAAGGCAGTCAGAAAATGTTTACAAGCAAATGTTGCTACTAAAACGCTAGTAGCGTTGCTCTTCGCAAATCTGTATTAACTCAGACATGTTTGACGTGTGCGCAACCGGACATAATCGTAAGCGTGATGCTACCATTTTTTTAAATGTGTGCACATATAATAAACAATAACATTTTTTCATGTCCTACTAGATGTAGTATCTAGGCCGGAATAACTCAAAAGTATGTTTCTAACCTACATAGTTATGGGATAGGGGACGGATACCATTCAATAGGTAGTCAACATTGAAACCACAACATATACGTTATCCTACCGATGAAAACTATTCTGACGTTTTCCTATTGGGTGCTCACATTGTTCCCAGCGTAGCCAATATTGCGTGTTTATTGGAAACTGTTCTCATGGGATGGGGTCGGGATGCGCATGATAACCAGATCTCACGCAGAAGATATTTTTGTAAATTGTTTACTGAGCTTTTCGGAAAAAGTGATTTATAAAAAGTTCGAATACCATTGGTCAAATATTTTAATGTGTTTGAATGAGTGAGATATTTTATTTAAATAGCTTATACTAATAATTAAGACATTTCTCAATTCCGCCGATTCGATATTTAGTTCAGTAGTCGGGATAGAAAACCATCTTCACAATTCTTAGGAACAATTTAAAGGTTTAAAGTTTAAAAATATCCAAATAATTGCTGTCACTAGATGAACTAACCGGAATAATGTTAGCTTTATTTTCTACCGAGAAATTCTTGGCATACTTACGATTCGCATGACGTGATGACGAAATAAATATAAAACACGATAAATGCATGATTATGTTACGCACTATTTTAATTAATTAACTTGCTCTTTGAAAAAATAAGCATTTTGAGAAAATTTCCGTTTGAGATCCAGACACACTAACACAAAAAAAACTGTAATTTCATAGTATATTTTTATTCTGATATTTTTTTTAATAAATTTAAGTTCTCAATATGTGTAAATTATAATATAAAATTGTCCATTATTCACGTGAAATGTAAATGTATTTATTTGTCTGTATTTCGTCATTCAAGTGTGGATATCGTATGTACGGCAACCCTTCCTGGTGCCGACGTCGCTTAATAACAAGTTCCTCGGACTTTTGGCCAATATTTTCTGCTTTTCCGGCAAATATTTTGGGCTCTCGACCCACTTTGCAGGAACAGGGAAGCGAGATTTAGCGAGTGCCCTTGAATCTGAAGAATGAAATGAATGCGCGCAATGTAACTTGGTTCGTTATTTTGTTTCCAGTTGTATAACTTGGTGAAATTGTTATTGAGTCAAATACGCTTTATGGCCACACTTCAGAAGTTATTTATGGAACTGTAGAGGATTTTGGTGTTGCGCAGCAAAACATTTCGACAATGGTCGAAGTGGCAATGAAAGCTGTCCATGTTTCTCATCCAGTTCAATATAGCCGTGCAATGTAAGGAAGGTCCTATGTGATGTGTATATTTTGTATTGAACCTAATACCACACAAATACCATGATATTAAGGGCCTGGTACTAGCCAAATCGCAAAGTTAGACGAGGCATTCCAAGTAAACTAACTAAGTCTGACGATTATAAGTGTCATCCTTACAATATATGATTCCTTGTCTAGGAATCGAATGATTTTCGTTAATGTATGTTTCCTTTTTCTATACAAAATACATTGCGGAAACGGTGTCCATTTCCGAACTTTTTTGACTAAATGTAGAAATCTAAAAGCAAATGGAATTTTTTGTTTATGCATATATGCTGTTTTTGCTTATATCTAGAAATCGAATGACTTTCAGATTTCTAATGAGAAAAATCAACTTTTTTTATTTTTATTATTATTTAAATAAATGATGGAATAAAAAAACTTTAACAATCCATTATCAGTCTGGAGTTCTATTTGGATTTGCTGAAGCGTTTCACTACATATTATTACATTTGTTAAAAAGTGCATTTGTATGGCGCGAGTAGTTGGCTAATCCTAGCGCCTTAACCCAATACACCACGTTCCATGGTCACATAAAGGTCTTAAAAAAAGATACTAACTTAAGCTTCATAGATGACAAAACACAATTTTTCAATGCCTTCAATCTTTCAGTGCCTTCATGGCCAAATCCGAAACTAGGAGAAATAGCGAAAAACTCTCAAAGGTGTCACGAGGCCGATTTTTGAAATGATTCGAACAATTTGATCAGTGAAGGTACAGGTAATGTTTGAATACTTGAAAATATGAATAACTTTATTAAAAATCAACACTTTGCTTTTCCGTTTGACATTACTTCACAGAATTTGTTCCTTATAAGCGACAACGTTAACCGGTGCAATAATACCGAATGCGTTATTTAAAATCAACGAGTTCCATTCCCGACTAAACAAAACATTATACTTTTCAAAAATCTAATAATGCAGTCTTAGCCTGGTTTTCATTTATTCGACACTTAAAGGGCCTTTATTACTAAATTACTGATTATCTTGTGCTGGTATTGATAACAAGCTGCTAAGAAAGGCCCTTAATATCTCCTAATCTCGTATTCTTTCTTCATGTTAACGTATGTAAATGACCTAGACGGTATGTCTAAGATGGCATGTCTTCTTTCTTTATGCTCTGTACAAAAGGTACCCCAACCTGGTAATGAAAAAACCCATCCCCATAAAATATTTACATCTTGCTCGCCATCCGGGGGCTCATTCCCTCTGATACAGCCCATTTACGGGTCCGTAACGCTAAAAAAACCGGCCAAGTACGAGTCGGACTCGCACACGAAGGGTTCCGTACCATCAACACCAAAAAATCACGTTTTTTGTATGGGGTCCCCTTCTAATTTTTATAATTTTTTATTTTACCTATTTGTTGTTATAGCGGCAAAATAAATGCACACTCTGCGAAAAATTCAGCTGCCTACCTATTACGGTTCATTAGACACAGCCCTATGACAGACGGACGGACGGACGGACGGACAGCGGAGGCTTAGTAGTAGGGTTCCGTTTTCACCCTTTGGGCGCGGAACCCTAAAAAAGGGGCAGCTAAGGGAAGAGCACCCCAAACGTGACTGCAAAGCCTTGCTGGCTGAAAGACGCTGCACACCCCCCAACTTACTAAAAGATTTGTCCTCGCACACACTTCGTTTCGTGATAATAATGATATTTCTCATAGTAGCTCGGAGCGGCCTTATAGGATGTGTCCCAGATGGGACCTCCGTAAGGTTTTTTCAATTTTATTCTATCAAATAATGTTAAGTTTAAAGTTTTTTTTTTATTATGAAAAAGTGATGACACTCTGGGCATTTTTTCGGCGATTTTCTAATAGATGATGAATGAGACACTATTTCAAAAAAATAAATGCATTCGAAATATCCATAATCTCAGATATAAAGGGTCATACAAAGTAAAAGAATAAAAGCTCCAACACTTTATGTAATAAAAATTATAACATTTATTTCAATCAAAGAGGATTACTAAAAAAAAAGTATGACTTGAGGCATACACATTATGGAAATAACTTCATTATTTCACAAGCTTCCAGAAAAGGTACAAATGTTGTCCACTTTCACACATGTTCCATATTTTTTTATTTAGTTTATTTATTTCATGTTTGGTTAGCAGTTACGTACCGCGAGCAAATCAATGTCATACTTAGTCAATATCAGGTACGTAACACCCGTAATAGTAGTGCACACACACGTGCACACCCTCTCACTCACATACAAACCCTCTGTCTGGCACAAATATATTTTATATCCTCATACACTCTCCTACACACCCGCTAGTCATGTGTTAAAGGACTTTGGAAAAGGATGCGCTGAAAACCAGATTCGCAGCGTTTACTGGGTGCCAGCTGAGAGCATACGCATTCAGTGCAACACAATATAAGCCTTGTTTGAAAAATGTTACGGCTTTTCACGCGGCAGGTAGAGATATTCTCCGACGTTTCGAGCTAATCATTCAGCCCGTTGTCAAGGAGGCATCCGTCGCGCTCGTGCGCAGCAGACGACTGAGATGACCGCTAGGCTCGCAATTTTTCCGAAGAAGAAGGACTCCGCGAAGTCAGCTTTGTGTGAGCATAGCGAATCAGGACCAAATCACTGGATACGTTTCGATCAGGTTGGCATAATCGCCGCCGAAAAACGAACTATGCCAAGATTAGTCCGGGAAGCTATCGAGATTAAGAAGCACAGCAACTTCAATCGAGAAGACTCATTTATGCTCTCTGCAATGTGGAACCCCGTGCTTCAGCCACTTAGAATGGGCCAACGAGACTATAATATCGGCGACGATATTGTAAGCTCACATCGCCTGTCGCCTGAAGTTCGGACCGCAGCCAGACACATTTCCGCTTCCGCCCCCACTCACACCTACGATTTACGCCCACGGCGAGCCTAGCGGTCACCTCAGTCGTCTGCTGCGCACGAGCGCGGCGGATGCCTCCTTGACAACGGGCTGAATGATTAGCTCGAAACGTCGGAGAATATCTCTACCTGCCGCGTGAAAAGCCGTAACATTTTTCAAACATGTCTAACGACCGCGGTAACCTCAAAAGTATCACAATATAAGCCTCGAGGTTTGATTGATAATTTTACATTATATTACATATAGTGTTCTTTTTTTCCTTATTTTATTAATTGGTGTTCTATATATTTTCGTGTGTTGTGGCTGAATAAACTATATGAATTTAAATTCGAATTTTAATTAAGAGCATGTATGAAAGGATGTAGGAGGATATAATATAACTTAATTTTTTACTTAAAATTCGTTTTTCTTTCTTTTTTATTTAATTGAGTTCGAGGAACATTACCTCGGTATCGTTATGATAAATTAATATATTTAGCTTGAACATTGTATTAACCCTTATGTTTATTTTTTTTATTAATTGTAATTTTTAGTATAAATTAATAGAATTACACATTCTTTCTTATATTTTCTAAATATATGCTTTTAAAAGCTTTTTAATTTAAAAACGTTTTTAATTAATTAATAAATATATCTCAGTCAGTCAATTTATGTTAAGTCTGTAGATGAAGCCAAAGAGGTGTGCTGTGATGGTACCGTATGGCGCTCTACCATCTCTGAATGTATGTATGTTACTTTGTAATGAAAGCCATGAACTTGAGCAAGGGATTCGCCTCCCACAAACAAGGACTGATTTCACTACATAAATCAAGTGGACCTCCAATATAATTCCAATCGCCCTTGCCTTCTGAAAATCCTCGAAAAGGCCCAATTAGCCCTAAGGCCAATCGAGTCTCGACGCGTGAGGTCTGAGGATACGGCCTCCAATAAATGTTACTTCCAAGGATATATTTTACGACTTCCATAAATCCTGTTTTTCTTAGGTGGCTGTTTTCAATGTTTTGTTAGGGTATTTTTTCAGCCTGACCAGTTCAGCTGCAAGAACGTTTTCTTATTCTGTGAGGATTTTAATCCGTGAAAATCTACACTGAGAAAACGCAACTGTTAAATGCAACCGTATAATTGTTATTTACAACCGAAGAAATTGGTTACGATACAGCGTACAGTATAATTTGCGAGTCGTATTCACTACGTATAATATTCACAACGTATAATAGTATTTTTTTCCAAAAAATGAAAACCATGCATATCGTATAATATTCACAACGTATAATGTTATACGTTGTGCATGAATAAAGTTTAAAAATAAAATCAACTCTTTGCATCATGCAGAACGTATAATAGTCACCACGTATAATATTCCTAACATGAATTCACAAAAAAAGAAAACCATGCAGAACGTATAATATGCCTAGAAGCACTGCATAAAGCGCCCTAATAACGATACATTTAAGGCTGAAATTGCTACGAATCGATATTTGCTACAATTTCGAAAGGCCACCTTACGCTAATTGAGACGGTAGAAACGTCACGTGCGAGTATACGCTTTAAAGGTATATTCATAAGGGCGCTTATCGTATGAAATGTTTTTGGATTATATGATATGCATGGTTTTCTTTTTTTGTTAAATAAAGATCATAATATTATACGTTGTGACTATTATACGTTATGCATGGAGAAATAAGTAATTTTATGCTAGGCAAGTCCCCGCACCACCCTCTCACTATCGTAATTCCTTGATCGGGATCCTGTTAATCCTTTATTTATAGGCTGGTAAAATGTGGAATGCGCTGCTCTGCTGAGGCATTTTCCCAAAGTACAACCTTCTAAAAAGGTGTTAGGAAGGTCCTCGGTTAGGCACCGTTTTGAAAGTCTGTCGTACGCCATATTTCGTCTACATAAAAACATGATGTTACGGGTATTATTCCTACGAACCCGCATGTCTTAATCCGCGATCTAACGTTAATTACTTCAATAAATACTTTACCCATAATTTGGCTAAAGTATTTATTTACTTACATAGATTTTTTACAGCCCAAATAAGTACTTAAGTCCAATACTAACGCTTTTACTGTGAAATCAAACCTGAAATTATGTTAATAAATAAGTTCTTTTATTTTCGGCGAATAAAGGCTAGTAAAGTCAACTGCTAGTAAACGTGTATTTCGTATAATTCTGAACCTTTATACATTTTTACCAAACAAGACGAATAGGCCTAATCGATGCACCCTAAGGTTTATTCCACAGAGAGTGTGTATTGAATACACCAGTTTTTCAGCCGAGACCCGTCAGATATATCACATTGAACAGTGTCCTCCATGCTATGATTGATGAGTCTCTGCCTCCCAGTGCCTACGACGTAATTTTACCACAAAAAAACCACAAATATAACTGATATAGCAGGATACCAGATGCGTCTCCAGAGCCGTGGATTGATTGTCCCTTCCGTACTATACGCTCCTCATACAAACGTAGTTTAAAAATCATTCATAAATTAGATTTTTAAGATACAGTACCAAATGGTTCCAAACAGAACCCTATAACTAGTTTTCAATCTGTCCATCCGTCAGCGGGCTGTATCTCACGAACCGTAAGAGGTGGACAGCTTTCACAGTGTTTGTTTTTCAATTGCAGCATAAAAAAGCTAAGCGACCGAAAATAAACGTATTTTTGTGTTTTCATTAAAAAAAATATAAAAAAAGTATAATCTGGTGTAGAGACCGTTAAATAAAATTAAATATGCGAGTATTACATATTATTTTGTGTATGTAATACAATATAGCATTTCGTTAGACATTGAAAAGATATTTGGCAGGGCATTTTAGCTGCAAATAATGCAGCATATTTTGTGTTTTTGGCCAAAATTACCTAAGTTGCGTGAAAAATATAATGTTGAATTCTGAATTATTCATTTTTAAAACGTATATACACATACCTGAAGATTTCATGGACGGGCGAATGAATGTATGCCCTAAATCCCTTATTCAACGGAGTATATGGAATACCAAAAAAGAAATTGTCAGGGTTGCTTTAAATGTTGTGAAAATTACTTATTCTAGCGCTAAAAACCAATTAGCTCCCAGGTCTGAACGCTCGGGTTCCGAGAATTTCGCATAAGAACCCCAACTCTCAAAACGTTTCATTTAAGTAATCTCGCTTATTTGCCGACTGCTATTTTAACAAAACGAATTGATTCAACTTTTTCGATAATTTCGAACCAACTTAGGGTTCAGTACACCATCTCTTGTTAGTGATAATTTTAAAAATAAAATATATCCCTCCTGATTTTTCGCCTCGAGAAGAGAGAAGATAGATCTATTGTAACAATTTGTATAATACCAACCATAGATGGTGCATCAAGCATTAGATATGTACATGGTTCTCTAGCTTCTCATATTTTAGTTACCTTTTCCCTATAATTCGTTACAAATGGAAACATTAAAAAACAATCCGATTTTACGTATTTCTGAGTCTTATTGTACATACATGTATGACCATACGATTCCTCTGTCATAATATTAGACGTTATTTCTGCCTACAGAATTATTATGATAAATAATGTGTAATAAATAATCTACACGGTAAAAAAAGATTGCTTGAATTAAGAAAATAAATATTGTCAGCATTTAATTCTTGGATTAAGACAACAATTTCTTAAGTTTACTCTATGAACTTGAACTAAAGTAATGAAAATTCGTAATGTAAGAATTTAATAGTGTCAAAAATATTTCTTGGATGAAGACAATTTATGTTAATCTAAGACTTGAGAATACTTCGAATTGAAAAAAGGTAGTATGCTTAATCCAAGACAAGTTAAATTCTTATTGCAACAATTCTCGATGTTAAATTGAGTACACGTTAGTCTTAAAACCAAACAGTCATTAATATTCTTATTTTAAGAATATATTGTTGATGTAAATCATTAAATGTTATGTCAAAATTCAAAATTGTTATGGTAAAATAACGACATTCATGTTTTAAGAAATTAGATCTTAAATTAAAACCAACATGTTTCTTCCATTAAGCATACATTAGCGTTATTCTAAATGACAAGAATCTCAAAATGACTCTGCAAATGTTAGTGTAAAACTAAATTTCTTAGATTTAGTCAACGGAAATTGTTGTTAGAAAACATTCTTCAAGTTTTAAATCAAGCAAGAATTTCTTCGTTCAAAATGTTCAAATTCTTAAAACAAACTATAATAGTGTTCATGTAAAACTGAAAGTCTTAGATTAAGATAAGGGCAATTCTCAAAAAAAGAATCATGAATTTTTCATTGAAGAGACACTTTCTTCATTTGAAATATTTGGATTCTTGAAATAAACTATGATAGTGTTTCTGCAAAACTGAAAGTCTTGGGTTAAGAAAAATGATCTTCTCCAAAACAAATACCATAAATTTTCTATTCAAGAAATGCAGTCTTCATTTGAAATAATTAGATTCTTCAGATAAATTATGCTAGTGTTAATGCAAAACCTAAAGTCTTAGATTAAGACAATGGATTATGTGGAAAAATGAATCATCACGTCTCAATTGAACAAACAATTTCTTCATTTGAAATATTTTGATTCTTCAAATAAATTATGATAGTCTTTATGTAAAACTGAAAGTCTTAGATTAAGATAAAGGATATTCTCAAAAAAAGCATTATCAATTTTCCATTGAAGAGAGGTTTTCTTCATTTGAAATATTTGGATTCTTGAAATAAAATATGATAGTGTTGCTGCAAAACTGAAAGTCTTGGGTTAAGAAAAATGATCTTCTAAAAAAAAAAATATCATAAATTTTCATTCAAGAAATGCAGTCTTAATTTGAAATAATTCGATTCTCCAGATAAATTATGCTAGTGTTAATGCAAAACCTAAAGTCTTAGATTAAGACAATGGATTATGTGGAAAAAAGAATCATCATGTCTCAATTGAACAGACAATTTCTTCATTTGAAATATTTTGATTCTTCAAATAAATTGTGATAGTCTTTATGTAAAACTGAAAGTCTTAGATTAAGATAAAGGATATTCTCAAAAACCAGCATTATCAATTTTCCATTGAAGAGAGATTTTCTTCATTTGAAATATATAGATTCTTGAAATAAACTATGATAGTGTTTCTGCAAAACTAAAAGTCTTAGGTTAAGAAAAGGATTCTTCTCAAAACAAAAATATTATAAATTTTCCATTAAAGAAATGCTGTCTTCATTTGAAATATTTAGATTCTTCAGATAAATTATGCTATTGTTAATGTAAAACCTAAAGTCTTAGATTAAGACAATGGATTATCTGGAAAAAAGAATCATCGAGTCTCAATTTAACAGACATTTTCTTCATTTGAAATATTTTGATTCTTCAAATAAATTATGATAGTCTTTATGTAAAACTGAAAGTCTTAGATTAAGATAAAGGATATTTTCTCAAAAACAAGCATTATCAATTTTCCATTGAAGAGAGATTTTCTTCATTTGAAATACTTAGATTGTTTAAATAAACTATAACAGTGTTTATGTATGTCTGATTAAGAAAAGAGGTCTTCTCGAAGTTTTAACCGAACCGAACGAACCTACGTTTCTAGTATTTACATTCTTCTAATAAACTAAGCTCGTGTTTTAAATAAATGGACTATCTCAAAAAATATATATTTATTTAAGCGACCCTTTCTTCGTTTGATTTATTTAGATTCTTTAAACCTAACCTAACCTAGCCTAATATACCTAACGTAATCTAACATTTCCACACGTAACCTAACATAACCTAACGTAACCTTACTTAACCAAATGGAACCTAACGTAACCTAATGTAACCTATCGTAACCTAACTCAACTTAACGTAAACTGACGTAACCTAACCTAACCTAACCTTAATATTGTTTTACATCTATTCGCCTAACCTAACGTAATCTAACGTAACCTAACCTAAGTTAACCTAACCTAACCTTACCCAACTTAACCTAACCTAACCCAACCTAACCTAACCTAACCTAACCAAACCCAACACACCTAACCTAACCTAACTTAACGTAACCGACCAATCGATAGCTAGGATGGGTGTATTTAAAATACTGTCGTAGTCAAGCAAAACGATTTTATTCCAATGTACATATATTTTTTTGGACGATCATCAATAACTTAATATTTTGGCTAATATCTATTTGTCCTCACGCCAATGTGATGAATGCAATTGGGTGATTATCTATACTTGGATTTAGTATGATAAAAACATTGGAAAGAAAAGTATATTTGTATCCAAAACTTAAATGACTCACATATTTGTACTTGTATAAATCCATAGTTATTAGAATATCTGTTGTTAGATCACGACAAAGGATGTCATTGAAATATATATCATCATTTAAGAAAGTTTTTCGTTTGACAAAGTTGGATTTTTACAATCAATGTTGGTAGCGTTTATGTAATTAAAACTGAATGTGTTGCATGCGATACATAATTATAAAAAAAAAACCATTTCAAGTGTTCATTGAAGCAAGTGTTCGGTAGGACAAACTTAGATTACCTATTAACTTAAACTATGCTAGTGTTTACGTAAGCCTAAATAATTTAGATCGAATCAATTTTGAAAATAATAATGTTCAAGTTTTAATGTTCAAGAGAGATTTGCTTCCTTCTAAATATTTTGTTTCTTTAAATAAACTCCTTTAATGTTTCTCTAAATGAATGCCTTGAAATAAAACAATTTTAATAAAAAAATCTTCAAGTTTTCATTCAAGACTGACTTTCTTAATTTTAAATATTGAGTTTCTTATTTCAAGACTTCTAACTTTGATTTAAGATAATGAATTCTTCAAGTCACGCCACCCTAACTGACCAATCAACGGCTAGGACTGGAACGGTAGAAAGACTGTTGTAAAAAGCAAAACGACCTAAATGCAAAACAAATAATTTTAAACGATCGGAACAGGATATTTCTTGTCCAGTGCCAATATTAATTTCTCACTGGTCATCGATGGCTAATACCACACCAACTATCACGATATTAGCCCAACACAACTCTGGGGAACTAGGTGCCATTGCAGGATTTTCCTTTTATAGCACAACTATATTAAACTGAATGGAAAACACGGACAACATTCATTGACGCGTCTATCATCGTTCAATCAATGCAATGGTACCAACCTGAGTGGGATTAGCTCTACCATCTTAGTGTGTTAGTATTAAAGGAGACCTACAGTAAAACGTAGAATCAGAACCACGAACGACGAATCCCTTAATTGGCTTCATGCAAGTAAAAACATGCAGTCTGCCCAATGGTATTATTATTGACGGATGATTACGGGAGAAGGGACTGTGGGATAATTCCAAATTTTGGGTATACAGCAGGTAGCGAAAATGGTATTCACAATACCCACGAATAGCATGTTTTGATGGTTCGATTCCAGCCTTGCAGTATGGTCGTTGTTATTTTTAAGAAAGAAAGAAATAAATTCTTTATTGTGCAAATAACATTAAAAATGATACAAGAATACGATACAATACAAATACAGAACAATAAAATCTAACAGAGCGAAACTGCACAAAGGCGGGCTTTTCACTAAAAGTGATTTCTTCTAGTCAACCTTCAAGTTCAAGTTATTTTTACTGGGCTCTTTCTTTAATTAATGACTCCTTGCTTCTTGATCGATTATAAAAACATTCATATCACATTTCTTGGTATAAGCGACGTACCTGCTTATTCCGTAAAAGTATTACGTACGTAATACGTACGATATTCAACCTAGGACCGGCTCTAGCGTCTGATACCAAATACGATTTTGGTGACTACGGCAATATGTTTGAAAGCTCAATCTTTGCAGTCAATATCCGTATTGCAGAAGAAACGTTAAATAAATATATGTAGGTATAATCTTAAACACTATGTTAGTAGGAGGCATTGATTACGGAAGGAGGGACTGTAGGAGAATCTCAAATGATAGGTATACAGAAGGTGGCAAATTTGGGGGAGTTTTGCTGGTTCGAGTCCAGCCTTGCAGTATATTTATAAATTCATAATGTAGTTATTTTTACAGGACTCTTTTTATAATGAATATGTACTTGTTATACATACATATCACTTTCATTTGCACAAAAAGTAAAAATGTATCTAGTACTTGAGATACCTAGTATTTTTAAATTTCTTATTTCTTCAAGCATGAAATGAAATGAAATGAAATTATGTTTATTTACCATAACTACTAGAAAAAACGGAACTATATGTAAACCTTAATAATAAAAATAACACATAGCAATAAAGAAAAAAAAAGCATAATATAAAACAACAAGAACTTAAAATAACTAAAATCTATAATAACTAAAATTTAATAAGATAACAATTTACAAGGTAATTTACTAAATAATACGATATTATGGTAAAAATTATGGCATAAAATTATCCTAACGGTAGCGGCAAAGCCCTCAGACCTCTCTCTCATATTAGTTAGTCCCCGGTACAATTTCACGATAAATATGATAATGCAAAACAAAAATTAAGCCAATTCTTCGGTGCGAAACTAGGTGAACTAATTGGTATTTACTTAAAGTGCGGCATGCGTAGTGGTTTGGCTCCGACAAGACCGACTATACTGGTAGTGCTGTGTGCAGCTTCCAACCAGTTTTTTTATGGAACGTGACATCAATGGCTAATACCAAACCTACTGTCATAATATCTTATTTATAAGCGTGGCAATATTTACCTGAATAAAATTGATAACACAGAAAATACCCTAACAGTCTTCGGCACAAATAAACAACAGCCGTTAGACATTAAGCTATTATTTACAAAAAGTTTTTTTTTTCCTAAAAAAAAAGTGGGCAGGACAGTATATTCATATATAACGAATTTAGCAAATTATTATGTAAAAACACAACGTTTCTATGCATAAAACCAAAAATCTTCATGTAATGTAATCCGATGTACATTTTAGGTAGCAGACCGGTGTTATGCGGTAAACATAAGTAATCAAAAATAGACCAATACAATTTCAATTATTTAAAATGGGGACTTGTATCTTTTTACCAATTACGAAAATGTATCCACGCGTAAGCAAGCGTCGTCGCGCGCCGAATCCGCTCGCTCGTTCATTCACTCTTGATTCGTGCCGCTCGAGGTACGTGATGGTTGTTGTTCGTTTTTTTATTTGGTGACGTGCTGAGAACTTACTTTATTCATCTATGGTGCAGCAGAAATAATGTCTGACGATATTCCTACAATCATAACTACCATCGAAAGCTTTCTGCAGTGCTGGGACGTTCCATCCGACAACATCCAAATGTTTATTGGTGAGCAATGTAGTATTATTGTACTTTCATGTCGAACATTACTTCAAACACAGCGTTCTTTAATAACTTACGATAGTTGACAGTATTTTGTTATCATTGGTATTGAAATGAAGATATGTCCACCTGGCCTTCTCTGCATGGCCCTTCGTACATCTTTTTCCACACTCTGTCCCAGCACCAAACAATGTAGCAGAGATGTATTTTTTCTCAGAAAATACACAACACATTATATCATTCTTTTTCTAGAAGCGACTGAAGAAGACATAACCTGGCTTAACAAAAACAAGGAACCGTGGGACACGGTAATCTTCAAATGGAATCATGCTTGACATTGAGATCAACATCAATGGACTGACGGTGCACGTAGTTCGTGCAACAATTTCCCGCTCTTAATGATTTGATAAGCGACATCTTGGTAAAATTTTTTTAATGTTTCCACTTAAGCAAGACTTTTTGATTTAAGATATTTAGATCCTTACCTAAAACTCAGCGAGATTTTATGTAAAACTGTCAATGTGTGTGTGTAAAATTGTCAATACAACGAATATTGTCAGTTTTAATGAAAATTCATGTTTTAATTCAACAATTACTTTCTTAGTTTGACATATTTCGATTCTTCAAATAAAAATGTCTAGCGTTTATGTTGCATCAAAAAAACGGATATTCTTTAAATAATGTTGTCTTTAAGCTTTCCTTTAAGTGAGGTTTTCTTCGCATGAATATTCTAAAAATAAACTTTGCTTTACCTAGCTATGTGTGCTTACACAAGAAATTATATGCTAGAAACAATAATATGCAAAAATACAGTATTTAACATACGGTTCATAACAATCAATTACGATATTTGACATTTACGTGTGTTATAATTTTCAGATTAACTAGGATTTTGACGAATCTTCCCTGAAAAATCAGCACCTTTTCACTAATTTTATTTGATTAATTAATCGAGTAAACCAGGTGTATTTAAAAGCTGCGCTGCGAGCAACTGATGGAACAGCAGATATAAAGGTATTTAGATTATAATCATTATTATTGTTATGGAAAACGGTAAAATTGTTTGCTCGAGCTATCTTCCCCATACATTTTGGAAATAATTTCAGAACCACTGCAGATTCACTTGTTATTTTGGTATTTAACACCAGTCAGTCGATATTTATTGGCATACTTAGGTTTTTTAACCATAATTGAATTAAATTACGACAAAAACTACAAATATGCTACCACATTTCTTTTCGCTATAATTTGACGCCGGATACATTTTGTCAGCTTTGGTAGCCCAGTGGTGCGACGCCTTGCAATTCGATAAGCTGGGAAAGCACCTCTGAGCGCGGTTTGGTTCTGGATGGGTGACAATTTTCAACCGTTGAGGCTGGTCGTGGTTCGGATTCCACGTAAAATTATAGGGGACCTAACTCCTTACTAACTAAGAAATCCCGCCCGGGTTGATACCATCGCATTGATTTAACGAAAACGCAATGAAAATTGCCCGTGTTTTCCATTCAGTTAAATAAAGCCGAGCAATATAAGGAAAGTCTGGCATCGCACCTATTTCCCTTGTGGTGTGTTTAGGCTAATATCTTACGTTCAGTTTTGTATTAGTCATCCATGTCCAGTTACATAAAAAAATAATTTTCAAGAAAATAAAACCTACTAACACATATAACAGAAGGATAACACAGATTTCACACACCAAAAGCATAAAATTGGCTTATAACAGTGGTTTTTAAATTATTTCTAAACTAGGGTTCTATGGCGAGCGCAGTTTCCGGGTGTTTACAGGCTCTCTTATTGGGTTTCCTTCCCAGCAACGACAAGTCGCTAACTTTAGCTAATGTAAAAACATAATCACTCCTAAAATGTTTAGTTTAAATTCATTATGTAAAAGATTGTCATTACGAAAAGATAACATATTTTTATGATCAATGTATTAATTACATTCTGTGTAATATTTTTGGGATTTTCAATATTTGAAAATTGTCTACAAAACACTATACAATTAATTATTAATCATCCTTCTCACTCTTTTTCAGAATAGTGGAGATGTCGAAACCAAAAGGAAAAATACATAAACACATAAAAAAGGCCCAGCAACTGTATAATCCTTAGAACATATGAAGCTACTTATTGTTGTTACATAAGATAAAAACATACTGATTTGTAATTGTTTGTTTTTTAAATTAATTAGATAATAAATATTGTAAACAATGAAATCCTTATTTTATTATTTTACTTTAATAATTGTGAAATTCACAAAATGTTAAATGTTCGCAGGAAGCTGAATGTATCTTGAAAGAAAACAAAGTATGTAAGGGATGATGTTCATTAGACGTCAGGAAAATATTTTTTTCTTTCTTCTAATTAACATTGTTTCCGAAAGTATTAGCTTTGTTTTATTTCAAGATTACATTCGGCTTGCTATGAACATCTTACATCTTGGTCTAAGAATTTCAAAATTTGGATCCAAGAAAAGATATTGGTACACCAAGAGAGCATTTACTTCAATCGAAGAAATATATATCTTGATTTAATTACTTCATAATCTCGTTCTAAGAAACAATATTTGTATATCAAGAAAAGTATTAGCATTGACTAAGAAATAATTTCCTTTATTTAAGAAACAAATATTATGGTCTAAAAATTTTATCGATTTGTTCCAAGAAATTATATTATTACAACAAGAAAATCATTAGCATCAACCAAGAAATAATTTTGTTAATTCAAGAAACAACTGTCTTGGTATAATAATTTTATAGTTTAAATTCAAGAAACGATATTGATAAACCGAAAAAAGTACTACGTCAAGACAAGACATCACTTGCTTCATTGAAGAAACAAATGTCTTGGTCCAAGAATTGTACACTTTTACTCCAAGAAACGGTATTGTTATACCAAGAAGAACATTAGCATTGGCTAAGAAATTATTTACTTCATTGAAAAAAAAAATTTATTGGACTAATAATATTATAGTTTTAATTCAAGAAACGATATTCGTTCACCAAGAAAAGTAAAGACATTGACCAAGAAACCATATTCTTAACTCAAGTAACAACAGTTTTGGTCTTAAAATGTTATAGTTTTCTTACAAGAAACGATATTGGTAGACCAAGAAAAGTGTTAGAATTTGCCAAGAAAATATTTACTTCATTGAAGAAAAAAAAATCTTAGTCTAATAATATATAGTTTCGTTCGAAGAAACGATATTATTACACCAAGAAAAGTAGTGGTTAGGCCAAGAAAATATTTACTTGAGTCAACACAATGCTGTTTTAATTTAAGTAATTAATTTGTTGCATATACTATTTATTTTCTTATAGTAAGAATAATATATTTTCAACTAAGAAAAGTGGCAACTTAAATTAACGTTACGATAATCTTGATTTAAATACTTTAACAACTTAAAGCAAGAGACTAGCAAAATCTTATTTCAAGTATATAATTTCTTGGAACAAAGTAACTATTTTAAGAATATAATTATTCTATTTTAAGAAAATATTTTGTTCCCGAATATGTGAATCACGCATTGCTTTGAATCAAAGCAATTTGCTTTATTTCAAGAAATTTTTTTTTACCGTGTATACGTAACTGTTTCCCTTATTTATTTTTCATATTAATTCTGTAGGCAGAAATTGCTTAGGTACGGCGATGGCAGAAATAATATTAAAAACAAGGATTGTTGTTTTTATGTTTGTTGTAGAGACAGCACTATAATAGACGAACACACCGCATTTCGGAAGGAAATTTGTGCCATACCAGGACTACCAGGACTTACGCGAGCACGGCTACATTTAACTGGATGGAAAACACGGACAAGTATTTAATCCTTCGACCATATTTTCATCCAATGCGGCGGTAAGTAAAACCCGAGTAACCTACCTAAAGGATGGAAGATTCCCAAAATGTACATGGATTCCAAACCTGGAAGCCGCATTCACAATTTGCACAATTCATAATTTCGAATGTTCATGGTGCAATTAGTTAATTATGTAGTCGGAAAAGACACTAATAACACTCCTACAATGCTATATCATTAGGCTTGGCTGAAAACCTCACGAGGGGAAAACCTACTCAGCCGGAAAGCGCCCGACCTCTCTCACTTGTTCGTCCGAAATTTTCATCTTTTATTACTTTTTAATGTAGATCCTCTTGAATATTATGAAAGGCCGCGGGGAATATTGCCTTCTCTCCGTTTCTGATGAGGGCGTCTATTTATAATGGTTAATATTCTTAAGCCATAATCCGTGCGTGTGTGCGAAGTCTTGACCGATTTTAATATTTGTTTCTACTCCTGGATGTCTCGATAAGAATTTGAATTTTAAGGCTTTCGTGAAATCACAGGAAAATTGGCCAAGGCACAATTTTGCACGGCTTCTGCCATTAAAATAGCGAAATCGTCTTCCAGGCCCTAATGTTTTCCTACCCCTAAGCGTTGTCAGATTTTAATCATCAGATTGATTTATCACTTGAGAAAGCTTCATTCTATGTCCATATGTTTTGATTTTTTATAAATATCTGTATTTTTCAGTAAAAAAAAGCAAAAATATTTTTTTTTATGTTTATAAGCCAATATTTGCCAATCTAAAAGGTTTATTAAAAAAGTAAAAACATACAGACATAGATTTCTAGAATATATATTAGAATCCAAAACCTAGTAAAACATTAAGAGCATAGAAACAATTATCGCCCGTAGTATGGGGAATTGATAGGGAAAGACTCTCTTAAAAACTTTAAATAAATATCAATTTAATGTTTAATTTACATTTTTTTTCTATTTATGTAAGGAGGTATTGATGGACATTAACAAACTATCGGTAAATATTTTTTTTATGCGACCTGACATGGATGGCTAATACCACACAACTACCGTTATGATATTAGCCCAATACATTCCCGAAGGTACCAACCCGGGCGGGCTTAAACCCTACCACCTAGTAGGGGAAGGGGACCTACAGTTATACATGGATTCCAAACCATGGAGCAGCTCGCATTCGTGACGAAAATGCACTTATCGAACTCGGAAAGAGAAAGACAGCGGTGCAAGTCGGTATTGAACCCAGGCCTCTGGTACGCTAGGCCAGTCCCCGCGCCACTAGGCTACGAGCCGCTCAAAATGGCTCCCGTTACTCTGTTGGCAGGTTTGCACTCTTTTGACGAAATTTACAGCAGTAAGGGTTGCTGGATTTAGCCTCGATTTCGTCAAGTATTTGAATGTCTTGGGCCTAATTGCAGGAACTTTCGTGCAGCTCGTAGTGTAAGGGCTAGAGGATTTGCCTTTCATGCGAGAGGTTATGGGTTCAAATCCTCGCCCCGTTTATGTACCACTCTCTTTCTCTTTCTGGGTTGGATAAATTGCTATTCGTTCCATGGTTCCGAACCCTCGTTAAAATGTAGGTCCCCTTCCCCTACTAGTTTGTATGGCTAAGCCCATCCGGGTTGGTACTACCCATACATTACACTGGATGAAATTATCGTTTAAGCGACAACGCAAAATTGTCCGGGTTTTCCAAGCAGCACAGTGTAGCTGTGCTCATAAAGGGAATGTCCAGGCATGACAACTAATTCCTTCGGGAATATGGTGTTTTGGGCTAATATGATAACGATAGTTGTGTGGTTTTAGCCATCCATGTCAGGTTCCATAAAAAAAAAGAAATCCTACTATTTCGTGCGTCAATCTGAAAACTATTATTCTATAAGGTGCAGATAAGGTCTTGCGTGGAGTTAATGGTTCGCATCTGTAGGACAGTTCAGCTCAGCACTTGCTTGGTTCCCTGGACTCGATACAGCGTCGTGCCGTGCGACCTTCAGAGAATTTGAGACCCTCCTACTTAGAAAGGACGAACTACATACCCCTAGTTAGATATTATCCCTTTCAATGCGATGGTACCGACCCGGGCGGCCTACCACCCTGTCGGACATGGATTTCATTATACATGGATTCCGAACCATGGAGCAGCACGAATTTGTGACGAGACGAACTTATTCAACTCAAAAGAGAAATAAAGTGGTCCATGAACTGGGTGGGGACGACAGCCTCTCGCATGAGATGCGGGCCCCGAGCTTTTGAGCTATATGTGAACCGTTCAAATTTTGTAAACTTAATCCCGCTGGTTAATCGTTATCTTTGAATGAAAGATAGGTTGAAATGGCAATGAACATTTTCCGTGTTTTCCATACAGTACAACGTATAGCCGTGCTCATAATGTCCTGGCATGGAAACAAATTACTCCCAACATCTAAGGGGCGAGCTTATCGGTAAGAAGGAATATTTTACAACCAACCCTACCCAAAAAGAAAGTGGATATATTTTTATTATATAAGAGTAGTAAAAATTAAACGTAAAACTATTAAAAACGAGACTTAAAAAAATACTTTTAAACAAAAATCTTGGACACACACACACACAACTATAATAAATTTTCGGAACGATAATTAAACCAATGTTCAGGACCCAATGTCCAGTTACATAAAAGAAAGCGCTACAATACCGCCAGAAGCGCACGCGTCTGGCAGCCGTCTGGCAACCGTCTGGCAACCGTCTGGCAACAGCGCGCACCCCGGCCGCGTCTCTCGCGTCGCGTCAGTCAATATTGACGCCCGCTCCGCTTTGAACTCTTCGGATATCGCGCGGGACTCGTTTTAATTTCGTCGCAAGACAAATAACTTGCAATAATAGATCGCCACTGGGCGTTTCGTAAACCGCTCGGAGTTTCATAGGGGCTTATGAGAGTTACTCTTGTGGCTGCGCTCTCGGTCGTGGATCCAGGGGGGGCAATGAGGGCAATCGCCCCCCCCCCCGCCCCTGAGTAAAATCTAAGGCAATTTCATTTTAAAAGATTAAACGGCTTTCTACTTAAGGCATTATTTGTTCTGAGCACGACGTTTCGAGTCAAACATTTGACGTTCGAGCTCACCTGAAGATGAGCCAAATGTTTGACTCAAAACGTTGTGCTCCGCACAGATTATTCCGTGAGTAGAAAGCCGTTTAATCTTCTAAAATAAAATGAACAGTAACCACAGTAATCTAAATCTTACTCAAAGACACTTTATTTACATTGATACCTTATATATATTATTTTAATTCATAGCAAAGCAAGAGATGTAATTACTCGACTTTTTAGAAGTAACTCCCTCCCTTTCTTGGACATTGCAAAGATTTGCCATCAACTGGGAATGCCTGGCATAAACTTTTTAAACAACGTCCACACTGCACTCGAATTTGTTATATTTTATCATTGGCCAATGCTCGGGCGAAAAATAACTTGGGTCATTCTTTACATCATTTTACACATTTGTATGGTCATCAAAAGTCATTAGGGGCTATCTTTCGAAACACCAAACATTTTATGATTATTTTTATAATTGCATTATAACTTCAATATAGATATATGTATCTGTGGAACCTTAAATTAATGTAATATAAAATCGCTGCACGCCACCCCTAAATTTCCAGACTTTTGCCGGCGACTCCTGGATCCGACCCTGTGCGATCCTAAGTGTGAATGTTGATCTTGAATGTCGCACATCAAGTGCACACTTTTGGCTCGAGGAAATGAGACTTTAAAACGACATTCAAATATTCGGTCAAGGTGTTCAGCAGTGTTACGAAAAAGGCCTATTATTATATTGTGAATCATAAACACATTAGTTAAAATAGTATTCAACTGCTATATTATATTCAGGTTAGCAATAACATTTTGTTCCGTAGGTGGCCGTAGGAAATTCCAAATACGTGCTGTATCTTCAATGAAATCAAGATGGCGCCATATTTTTATGAGTAGGAAAATAATTAATTCTAGTAATGCTACTAGTTAGCAAGCTTGGTTTCACTTTCTTCCTTTGTTATTTACAGCTATTTACCTTTTCACGTATATTTTTTTTGTCACCATATATTTTCAGGCGCCTTACGCAACCACTTGGTGCAGGCAGACCGCCATATCCGCGAAGTCCGCGAAAATCCATCGGAGGGTTGGTCTCTAACCTGTTAACCCAGATAGAGAGATTTAGCGTATCGTGACCAAATATGTGACCTCCCGGAATAATACTGTGGAAATCTAAAATGCTGCAATTTTCCTTTCCATACTCTAGTCTGTTTAAGAGTAAGAGTAAGAGTAAAATCAATGTATTTACAAGATAACACATTTTTCAGTTACAAGGCATGGTGTAAACAAAAAGTAATAATAATATGTAATTTGTAAAAAGGCTATGGCTCAGCAAAAACCTGGATGGGTATAATCCCACCAGTCGCTGGTCTTCGGCCACCGCCTAGTTGCATTATCTTAAACACATTTTTAACTAGATTAGATTATAAGTATAGCATAATCCAAACATATATTAGAAACAAAAAATAAATAAACAAAAAAGCAAACATAAGAAGTTTAGACCAAACCAACGAGTTTGGTAGCAACCAAAGCTCGTTTTTAGCGGGGTAGCGTAGTCACTTTTACATACGCCGGCGAGTTGTCCAGTTGCAACGACACGGAAGGACTTCACAGGAAGCTATTTCTGTTACTTCTGGACTTCACAGGAAGCTATTTCTATTAAAGAATTCCTATTAGAAAATCCTTTCCAATCTCTCAGTGAATATTTTAATTATAACAAATAAAGATAACTTAGAAGCTTAAATATAAGAAATAGTACCTATTAATTAGTTGTGCTTATTGTATGTAAAAATTTATTCGTCGGCTTATGTGATGTGTGTACCTATTTATAATGAAATGTTTCTATGTCTGCATGGTAATTATTCTGAAACAATAAACAATATATCTTCTAATAAATATTATAAAGGGGAAAGTTTGTAATAATGGATGGATGGATGGATGGATGGATGGATGGATGGATGGATGGATGGATGTTTGTTACTCTTTCACGTAAAAACTACTGAATGGATTCTAATGAAACTTTACAATAATATAGCTTATACATCAGAATAACACATAGGCTACAATTTATAGAGATATTGTGCCCATGGGCTTTCGAACTTTCACGGGACTGCTAAAACGATGCCGGTAGCGCTACTTCACACCGGGGGGAGCGGGGCCGGGGGCGGCAGGTGGGAGCGGCGGCGGGGGCGGGTACGGCTTGGTATTTCCCGCAACTTTAGGACTACTTGGTAAAATCCTCGAGAACCAATTACTCGATTTAGATGCGGATTGTATCTACGTCTAGCCTGATTCTACTCAAAACTTATAGGCTACATAATATAACGCTTCATTACCTGAAGGGTGAGTAGAGAGTGTTAAATTCTTATAACTTGCGAACCACTAACCCGATTTATGTGCGTATTTTATCAATGTATAGGATCTCTGGGAGCAGTCAGGTTCGAGATGGGTTACTGTTTTCGATGTTGAGGCTAGCTGTGGGTTGGAGTCCACGCAAAACTTACCTACATTACACGTTACTTACTAACTAGGTAAACAATGTTGCAGTGCAAGTGCAGAAAGGTTCTGGCGGCAAATGCTTTTTTTTTTATTGCTACCAAATGTCAACGAAGCTCTAAATGGGAATTATTGGATGTTTCTCATTAAATCATGCTATTTCATCTCGAACGATCTTGATTAAATTTGGTAGATGGATACATTGTCATGGACCAGTTTGACCCTATTTTGGATCAGCCATGTGGGCTACTTTGTATCCATGAAATAATTTAGCCGACACTAACCCGAGCGGAGCCGGGTACCGCAGCTAGTACAATAATATATTTAGTACAACCAACCTATACGTAGGTACGTAAAAAGACCCTTAGTGTCTCTTCCACCAAGTACCGATTAGCTTAATCCTCACATTAAAGGGTCTTTCTTACCGTCTCGCAATCGATACCAGTGCAAGGTAATGTTGTAAATTTGGTAAAGTAAAAATGGGTAATGTAAATTTAGTAATGAAGGCCCTTAAAGTGTATATTAAAATAAATCAGCAGTTGGTGAAAACCAGGCTTAGACGTCCCCTAACTCGTGGCTACACTGCCGCCATACGAATTCGTTTCGATCTCTTCTCCCGCTCGCTGGTTTAGATAGTTCCACACACGCAAGCGATCAACCTCTATTGCATTGTCTAGGATTTGTTTTTATTTTCCTAAGCTGTGTTCAGGAGATACACTCAGCTAATTACTTTGTTATTCACCGCCCATTACGGTTCCAATCGAACCCGGACCCCGCGTCGGAGAGGTGATAACATTATTCTAACGGTAAGACAATTGCAGTGTCTCGGAAACCAACTATTTTGCTACTTACTTAACTAGATTGTTTACTTCAGGAACTTCCCTTCTAGTGTTTCCGGAAATATTTTTCACAAATTGGTTCGTGGCGGTGCAGCGCGTCTGATATGTTCGCTTATAAGAAGGTTGTTGATTATTAGGGATTAATGAAAAAGACGAAAGCTGCTTTTACAGAACGTTTCGGTAAGTTCAACAATGCCATAAAAAATTGTGTGTATGACCAACTTTTTGTTAAAGAAATACATCTGACAAGTGGTAATTGTAGCAATGCTGTGATTCAAATTAGAGTTTAGTTTTAAAATGTCCATGTTGATTTTTTATTTTTTTTGGTCAATGGGTACATGCCTGGAAATAACCTATTACTATATTTGTATTATGATTTCTCCTCAAACATTCACTTTGTTCGTTAATCTTTTAAGGTCCAATACATTGATGTGTGTGTATTTGATCTCTAAGAAGATCAAAATGTAATTGAATCTTTAATCGAATTGTGTTGCCTAGCGCTTAACAGCTGTGGACTCTTAAGGTGGCCCAACCCGGCGGGCTCAACTCATTCGCGGGCACGGTACAAAACCGTGCTGTTGCGCTCTGGGGCCTTCTCTGTTTCAAAGAATAAGACAGGCTCCGTGATAAGGAAGATGCAACATGTCCACAGAAAAGACAATGTGCATAGTGTATGATTTGGTAAGATTTACGAAAATTTTGATTTCAAAACGACTTATAGCTAAAAGTAAACCACGACCGCTGTAGTAAAAAATCGAACAAAAACCAAACAGATTATAAATCTTGATTAAATGAGCTATGTCTGATGACTAATCTTTTTAAGATGTTCTTACTTTATCATTGCGTAATCCATCTCCAAAGTTATTGTATAAAACGCGCGAAAAATGCGAACTTTCGGACCTTATAACTTAGAAACCAAACACAATGTTAAAATGCCAATGGTCATCAGACATCTAGTTCGATCAAATAAAGCTATTTTGAGCAAAATTTTGGATCTCTGACAAGAAATATGGGCGTGATCTTCTTTCCCCTTTTGTATGGGGAGATGAGCGGGATGGGCCACCTTAAGCCAAAGTCGGCAGATTCGAATCCCGGGGTAGAGGTAAGCTCTTTGTTTCTTGTCATGAATATAATTGTGAATCATTCGTTCAAAATGCGTATCACTGCATAGTAAGGAACCCATGTTAAACTGCAGGTCTTTTCCCTATTTACTAGGTGGTACGGGAGAAATCGAGTCAAAGCGAAATTCAGTTGAACATAATCGTGCTCATATTAGGCAGGTAATAGCTCAGGGGCGCCATAGTTACATAAATAAAAAAAATACAAAAAAAATAACCGACTTCAAAGAAAAAGCACTAAAAAGTAAATTGCCATTTTTGTAGTTACGATTTTTGTAATTTTTTGAGTCGGCGGGGACGCGCAGCGCCAGTCAAGAGAATATTGGCTACCTTGGCTGACACCTACTCAAAAAATTACAATAATCGTAACTATAAAAATGGCAGTTATTTATTATCTAGTCGGTATTTTTTTTGTTTTCTTTTTATTTGTTTATTTTTAGTGAATCTGAAGTACACTAACTAATTTGTACACGTCCTTTCCAAAAAAAAAGAATGGTCGAAATCGGTTGGCGTTATATTGAGTTATTCGTCCATTTGTCGCGCACATACTTATACAAATTTAAGACTTTTATGATTTTCTCATGCATATCATTGTCAGAACTAAATCAAATTAAAATGCGACCACATGGGAAGCACAAGCTTTCAAATAAAAAATAATGATCAAAATCGATTCACCCAGGCGAAAGTTATGAGGTAACAAACATAAAAAAAACATTCAGACGAATTGAGAACCTCCTCCTTTTTAACCGACTTAAAAAAAGGAGGAGGTTCTTTTTTAGTCGGTTAAAAACCGGCCAAGTGCGAGCCGGACTCGCACACGAAGGGTTCCGTACCATCGTACAAGACTTAACGCCATAAAATCACGTTCTTTGTATTTTTATTTTTTTAATTTAATGTTTGTGTTCATTTTACCTCTTTGTTTTTACAGCGAAGAAACACACACTCTATCTCATCTAAATAAATATATAAAACGATTAAGTTGCATATATTGTATGAACCAAAAAGGCTTTGATTTTGAGTTTGGCTCAGATAATGGCGAAGGATACGCGGAATCGAGGTGACCTCCAAATCGTTATTTATTTATCCTAGAAAGACTGTTCTAGTAATGTCTGATGGAATGGGGTGCTTTTCTCGTGAAATAATATCGTGAAAGGGCTTCCTGGGAAAACGAATTATTTTAAAATATGGTTTTTGCTTCCGAAGCATTTTCCCCTTTAAGGTAGGCCTAATCTGGCGGGACTAATTCATTCGCGGGCACGGTACAAAACCGTGCTGTTGCTCTTTGGGACCTTCTATGTTTCAAAGAAAAAGACAATGTCAGTGATGAGGAAGATGACACATGTCCACAAAAAAGACAATGGGCATAGTGTATGATTTGGTAAGATTTAAGAAAATTTTAATTACAAAACGACTTATAGCTAAAAGTAAACCACGACCGCTTTAGTCAAAAATCTAACGAAAAACCAAATAGATTATAAATCTTGATTAAATAAACTACGTCAGGTGACTAATCTTTTTAAGATTTTCTTACTTTATCATTGCGTAATCCACGTCCAAAGTTATTGTATACAACGCGCGTAAAATTCGAACTTTCGGACCTTATAACTAAGAAACCAAACATAATATTACAATGCCAACGGTCATCAGACATCTAGTTCGATCAAATAAAGCTAATTTGAGCAAAATTTGGGATCTCTGACAAGAAATATGTAGACTAGGAGGTCGCGACAAAAATGGTAACGATAACGTAAACGGCTGAAACTGGATTCACGGGATAAAGACCAACCGTCTGTTGCTAAGGGCCGAGTGCACGACGCCTCGTAAAATGTTATACGTTACTGATTACATTTGACGATAATGTGACGGCTAATCGCCCATCATATGAATTTGAGTTGCACGTAACATATTTTCGTCAATGTTAGCTTGCCAGCCGTCAGACCACAAATAGTCCCTCGAAACAATCGGCAAAAATGTTTGCTGTATGGCAACTATCAGCACCGCCTGAGCTGACATAGTACTGTCCTTCTTCCACAGTATATTTTCAGAAAGAGACAGGCACATCTAGCGTCAATTATTCGTACTAACAAACAAAACAGTTGCTCCTGGAGCCGCGGGGTGGCGCTACTAGCGCCCAAGATGTCGGCTTGCTATCAGCTGTTGGTAGCACCACAGATTACATAGATGTAGCACCGAAAAATTGTAATCCGTGAAACCGGGTGTCAGGCTAATAATTATGAAAAACAAAGCATTGTATTTTATTAATGGCAAGGTTTGCCTATTATTTAAGGTCCAATAAGATTGCAAAAATGTAAAAATAGTGACTTTTGATACTTTGAATTATTATTTGATCGTGATTTTGACGGTAATCAATGGGTCGGGAGAGATTACGATTAGCGGTTAACATCAGCGATCAACGTAATGTTTAGGTTTCGTGCAACGCAAATTGTGACTGATCAGTCTTTAATCATACGTTGACGGTGATGTTGACGTGCAGGTTTTCCAAGTGGTTGTGTTACGTAGATAAGGCGCCTGAAAAAGTAGTAATGTTGACAAAAAAAATATATGATAAAACATGAAAGTATCTGTACATACTACCTTAGCAATGCAAAAACTGAACAAATCTTTGGTTTCATTTCGTAGTTATAAGCGATTTCGGTTACAGATATAACTTTAGGTATATTAAAGTATTGAATAAAAAAACAGATTGGTTATTGATGTATAATTAATAGGTATCAATGTTTCCAGGCAATCAGTATATTCATCAGAAGATACAGAAACAACGCAACCACTTGGCACGGGCAGACCGACATATTTAGCATCAGAGGGTTGGTCTCTAACCTGTGAACCCAGATTCAGCCATTTACCTTATCGTGACCAAAAATGTCGTGACCTCCCGGAATAATGGGCGTGATCTTCTTTCCCCGTTTGTATGTTTTTCATTTCCAATTACATATTCATGTGTATGCTCATTACGGTACGCGGAGCGCCCAGAATTATTTAACCCTGGCTCAATCACACAAGCCGCCACAATGTGCCGCAGCCTGGCAAAGGATTAGCCTCCTCTGGGGATCCTGGCGAGGAATACATTTTCTTCCATTACCCTGTTCGCATACAAGTCACCGGTGGAATTACGATGTTAGAACCAGCATATAGAGAAGTGAATTTCCATACATCTCTTTTCGTGGCATATTTTATTTCTTTACCGTCAGCATTTTAGGAAAAGTATTTTTGAATATTTTATTTTATTTCTTTATTTAAGGAAAATACACAGAAACAAATACACAAATACACACAGTGCAAACAATACTTAAAGAAACTTAACTTGTTTCCACTACTTTTTCCACCGAAACACTATCCGAGCAATTTCTTCCTGGCTACTTAGAATGTTAGTCTCCCGCACTGTCAATCCGACTTTGGGAGCGATATTAATCCATTTGAATACTTTCTTTTTCCTGTTTTTATCACCTTTCGTAAGTAATTGCTTTATACCTCAGACTTTCCCTGATGTCCAAAACGATCTATATCTCAGATCAAAGATTTGAATTGATTATTTATGCACGTTGATTGCAAACAAGATGGCGGCGGAGTTTGCGCAACATTTTTTACAGAGCACCCGAAAAATGTTTACGTACAAAAAGGTTACCGATCCCTGCCGTCAGCTGGCGACCGTCGGAACTCAGAGATGGCCAACCTTGCCTCCTCTGGCGTACTTGTAGAATACGTAAGCCCGCAAAGCCGATTATCTTTCGTCATAGTCGTAAAATTCAACGGTTTTCCGTCCGGAGACAGTTTTCCGGAACTCTATATTCCGACGCTCCATTTTCATCCGCGGGTCCTATTCTGGTGGGGACTCCCTACCTCAGTACTCAGCGAAAAACTCTTCCCTTAACTTCTATGTAGAGGTATTTCCCCAAAGTACAACCTGGAGTCCTTCCGTCACTCTAACATAGTGTGAAAAAGCACCTGGCCGGCAGGCATGGTTATTGTGGGGACGCATCATAAAGTTCAAAAAGCACTAAGTCCAAAACCCATACCGTCCAAAACACTTGTAAATACGGATATTTTCAATTAACTTAGATAAGGTAAGGTTAGATTATATGCATTTTATATTTTTTTATATTTCAGGATTGCCAACAGACTTTACACAATACATTTGCATTTGCAAAAAAATAAAATAAGAAGATTTTTTTAACAGCAAGGGGGATGTGTACCTCGTTATGGCTGTAAGGTATAAGATTTTTTTTATTTAATTCTTCTAAACGGAAATATAACTGAAAAAATGGCTTTGAAAGGTAAAAAAGGACCTATAACAATTTTTCTATCGATCATTATACAAGTGTTTTGGATAAAATGTGTACCTCCGCAAACGTACGTTCTATAAGCTCAGGATTTTTTCAATGTTAAACAACCAAAGGCTTTACTCTAATCGACTTCAGAAAAACGTTTATATTTAGGTATTTATTCCCCTTAAGCACTTAATATTAAAGAACCATTCCAGACATGTGTCACTAGAATAGCCCCCTTTATGACTGTTGACAAGAGTGTCAATTTTGCGCGGGAATCTTCTTGATTTCGCTCAATCACTGATTGAGACCCTTGTTGGAAATTGTTTTTCTATATAGGTAAATAATGTCTACCAGGTAAATATTATGCTTGTATTTTTTATTCTTTAATGCAATTGTATGTGGTTAGACCTTATAGAACTATAAAAAACATAGTTCTTCGTTGCGACAAATATTATTATCTTTTAAAATTGTTTGTTGTTCGGCGACAAATAATTTCACAGAAAGCGAAATTAATTCGTCTAATGGGTTAGGATGTGAGAAAAAATCAAGGACGCTTGGAAATTTTGCTTTGATTTTCACAGCTAAAATAATTAATTGCATCATTTCTCTGTTGCTCTTAAAATAGATTTAAATATTATAAGGTTATACAATCTACATTGAAGCATTGTAATTAGATTTTGAAAAATAATCAGTAAACGTTCTTGATCTGGACTTGGGATTGCATGTCCACTGCTCTACCGCTGAGTTATTCCGAAGATTATTAAATGCTCCCCGGTTTCCCATAACATTGTATAGCAAATCGTCGACGCGTCGCTTCGGCGAGAACCATATCAGAGGCCGCATTCTGTACACTAAACATACATAAAAAAACGGTATGATGTGTTTTGAAGTTCTGTACCCAAAGGGTGCCAACGGAACCCTACTACTAAGCCTCCGCTGTCCGTCCGTCCGTCCGTCCGCCCGTCTGTCACAGGGCTGTATCTCATGAACCGTAATAGAAAGGCAGCTGAAATTTTTACAGAATGTGTGTTTATTTTGCCGCTATAACAACAAATAGGTAAGATTTAAAAATAATAATAATTAAATGGGATCCCCATACAAAAAACGTGATTTTTTGTTTTAAATCTTGTTCGATGGTACGGAACCCTTCGTGTGCGAGCCCGACTCGCACTTGGCCGGTTTTTTTTAAGGTTATGTACCCAAAGGGTGCCAACCTATTACTGAGCCTCTGCTGTCCGTCCGTCCGCCTGTCCGTCCGTCTGTCACAGGGCCCTGTACCTCATTAACCGTAATAGGTAGGCAGCTGAAATTTTCAATTTATTTTGCTGCTACAACAACGAAAAGGTAAAATAAAAAATAAAGGGGGGCCCCATACAAAGAACGTGATTTTTTTTGTGTTAAATCTTGTACAATGGTACGGAACCCTCCATGTCCGAGTCTGACTCGCACTTGGCCGGTTTTGCATGACTTGTTGTGGATTGGTGGATTTGTTGTGGATAACGTAGGCCTAGCGATCTGAGATGCCGGAGCTATTCGCTTCGCAAGTTCACTTCCCGACGTAAGGAGTACTGATTTTTCGCTTAATATTATTATTCTTGAACTAGTGGCAATTTTATTAGATTTCATTCGCTGACCTAATCTCGGGATCTTGCAGGGGAGTAGGGAGTAGGGAGTCCTTTTTATGCCTCGCCTTTATCAGGACAGCGATCCTCGCTAGGGAATTCAGGCAGCAAAATTAAACGTCTAGGATTTCCTCCAGGCTTTTCGAGCGATCCAGACAAAGAAATTAGCTCTTCTCGCTTCTATTTTTGTCTCAACCGCTGACAGTAATCAACAATTTCTCGCGAAACAGACTGGGGTGCTGTGGCGGAGCTCAGTCTGAAGAATAATAGGGTTAAAAAGGGAATGTTATTGAATTAGCACCTATTAAATAATTATTACTTTCAATTTTCGTTGATAACACTTTGGCTAACATACCATGCCCTATTTTGGTTTAATCGTGATATTGTCTAAGAGCATTTTTTCGGCCCTTACGCCGTGCCTTCATGTGCAAGTCGGACTCGCACACGAAGGGTTCCGTACTATTACACAAGTACTTAACTACTAGAAAATTGTTTTCTACTTATCTCATATGGGGTTGCAGAAAAGGCACCTGCCGGACCGCAGGTAGAGAAATGAGTTTGAGAAACGGTTCGTTCTCAAAAGTTTAATGTCAACCACATGGGGGTGCTCTGAATCTCTGCAGAGGGTGCTCCGCATAGGTTGGGTGGGGAGGAATAAGGCATACAAGTTCCACAAGTTAAGATTAACGTAAAACTGAGCAAATACATCGCTTGATATCTTCAGGTTCATGTCCTGCTTCCGACGAATGTCACGACCAATACTTTTTCAGATTATTTTCAAGGTCTGATTCAATGCTTCAAATGTAGATGTCGCTGAAACTCAAATTAATGAAATACATCGACTATATCAACCAATATGTGTGTTCGACCGTGAAGCAAGGACACATATTAAGGAAACATTTCAATTCCATTTCATTTATTTAAACTTTTTTGGTAGTTAATCTACACTAAGTTACGTCAAAAACCGGCCAAGTGCGAGTCGGACTCGCACACGAAGGGTTCCATACCATCGTAGAAAAAAAAACAAAAAAATCACGTTTTTTGTATGGGAGCCCCTTTAATTTTAATTATTTTTTAATCTTACCTATTTGTTGTTATAGCGGCAAAATAAATACACACTCTGTGAAAATTTCAGCTGTCTACTCGTTACGGTTACTGAGATACAGCCCTGTGACAGACGGACAGACGGACGGACGGACGGACGAACAGCGGAGGCTTAGTAATAGGGTTCCGTTTTCACCCTTTGGGTACGGAACCCTAAGAAAAGTGATAGATCCGCGGATTCGATCAACTCAATAAAGAAGAATCAGCAAAGACACTTTATGGGTTTTCCGCCCTCAGTAGTTGCAAACCTGCTAGCGAACCGCGCTCACATTTTTGTAGGATTTTTGCCATCCAGAATGATTGGCTAACATTACATGCCCTATTATGGTTTAATCGTGATATTCTCAAAGAGCATTTATTCGGCCCTTACGCCATGCTAGGGGAAAACCGACCAAGTGCGAGTCGGACTCGCACACGATGGGTTCCGTACCAACACAAGATTTGGCTCGAAGAAATCACGTTTCTTGTATGGTGGCCCCCTTGAATTTTTATTTTGACGTTATAGCGGCAACAGAAATACACACCTTGCGAAAATTTCAGCTGTCTACCTATTACGGTTCATGAGATACAGCCCTGTGACGGACGGACGGACAGCGGAGGCTTAGTAATTGGGTTCCGTTTGGCACCCTTTGGGTATGGAACCGTAAAAATCCAGTGCGATCCTTTTAATATTTTTTTAAGCTCTGCTACCCACAATACATAAGGTTGTCTGTATATATTGTATGTATATGTGTGAACTTCTGAACCCGCTGAAAAATTATCAGTCTGGCTTAAAATATTGGCCTTCAGACGTACATAGTGCTTATCATGTAATATTATATAATGTATTATTTAACTACGCCTATGATCTCAGTAATAACGGCCTACGCTAAATATTCTTTCGCGAATTCCGAAAATAGACACGAAAAATATGAGCGTTTTCAATCCACGCGCGAAAATTCTATAGGAAAGCGACTTACACGATCGGGGAGTATTAAGGTGGCCCTTCCCGACTGGACTAACTATACAGCATAATATCTGTAATAATACAGCATAATATTATGTTGCGCTCTGGCACCGTCTCTGTTTTAAAGAAAAGAGAATTCTTCGTGATGAGGAGGAACACGTCCACATAGCAATCAATGCGGAAAGTGTTTGATTAGGTTATATTTACAAAACATTTGGAACAAACTACTCATAGCTAAAAGTAAATCAAGGACGCTGTATTAAAAACCGGCCAAGTGCGAGTCGGACTCGCACGCGAAGGGTTCCGTACCATCGTAAAATATTTAACACAAAAAAATCAGGTTTTTTGTATGGGGCCCCCCTTTAATTTTTATTATTTTTTAATTTTACCTATTTGTTGTTATAGCGGCAAAATAAATACACACTCTGTAAAAATTTCAGCTGCCTAACTATTACGGTTCACGAGATACAGGCCTGTGACAGACGGACGGACGGACGGACGGACGGACAGCGGAGGCTTAGTAATAGGGTTCCGTTTTCACCCTTTGGGTACGGAACCCTAAAAATGAAACAAAAACTGAATGTGTTTGAAAAATGTTACGGCTTTTCACCCGGCGGGAAGAGACATTCTCCGACGTTTCGAGCCGATCGTTCAGCACGTTGTCAAGGAGGCATCCGCCACGTTCGTACGCAGCAGACGACTGACAGCTAGGCTCGCCGTGGTCCACGACGAGCCTAGCTGATCGGCTCGGAACGTCGGAGAAAGTCTATCCCGCCGCGTGAAAAGCCGTAACATTTTTCAAACATGTTTAACGACGGCGGAAATCTCAAAAGTATCATAAACACTAAATTTATTTTGAATCTTCATGGAACCAGCTTAGGTTTGATGACTAAAATTTTTTAGACTTTTTTAGTTTTATCGTTGAGTAATCCACGGCCAAACTTCTGGTTTAAAACGCGCGATAATGTCGAACTTTCGAACCTTATAACTTAGAAACCAATGCCAATGATCATCAAACATCTAGTTTGATGTAATAAAGCTGTTTTGAGCATAATTTTGGATCTCCGACAAGAATGTGGACATGATCTTCACGTTTCATGGGGAGTTGAGCGGTTCCTATTCCTGGAATTCCGTAATCAGGAATCAGGAATCCTGAGTCTCTAAAAGTCGAATCTGCTGAGTCGCTTTCATAGCGATTTTCTTGACGAAAAGATTACAACAGAAAAGAAAACACGAATTTGATCGTAACTTACAAAACATTACACTGAAAAAATAATCAGTGAATCTAACATTAATTCCAATAAAACAACCGTCTTGCAACGTTAAAATAGAGCCAACTGGTTACTCTAACTGAGTGAAGACAGTTAGCCTTAAATACTGTATCTTTTAATTGTTTTTTAATTGTGTGCAATAACGGTCTTCTCTTACTGTTTTCCTAACTGTGTTTAGGGAAACTGTGTTTACTGTGTTTTTGTGTCTAGCTTTAGTATTTTTCCATTCTTACTTACATCTTATATTCAGTGAAAAGATACTGTCCAATCTGTTAAAATTCCTGTACCTTTTGAAACTGGACAGTTGCACGCCTAATTTGTAGTCAGCCGCAATGTTCAATCAGTTAAGATAACCATTTCACTTCATCTGATCTGTCACACGTGTTATTTTTACCAAGGGGTACTGTTCAATCGGTTAAGATAACTGTTTAATGTTAACTGTTTTGGTTTATTAACAGATACTTAAATACATTACGTAATACGTAATAAATAAGAATTAAGTTACCATAAATGACTAAATCTTGATTGTGCTGAAACAGTAAATAGTTGCACATATTTTTTTAAGCATATATCTATTAGTGTTTAAGCGATTTACAACATAAAAATATGCACGTCACAACTTACCCTTTTAAACCTCGGGACTTGAATGTTTAATTGACCTTCCGCTAGGCCCCGGAACACACAAAACTGCTAGAACACAATAGAGTCATTCCACAGTATTAAAAGTCACCTACAGATTTATTCCGACCTTTAAATAAAAGTTTATCTCTCACTGAAGTTTTAATTTTAGAAAAACATCACTGAAATTGTATCTTAAGGTAGTGCAGTATACGTAAAGTGATTCATATTTATATGAATACAATGAGTTTTGTTCAAAACACCTTCAGAGTTCACCCGCAGAAAGTAAAACAAGGCAGCAGAGCTTTCCCGCGCAAGCCCGGAGCTTTTCCAGGCGCGGCGTGCGTTTTCCAGCGAAACGATTTTCCGACTAAAGCGGCGCGCCCTTGCCTGGACGCTGCAGGCTCCTGGAGGGCAATTCTGGGGATTCCGAGCTGATAGATCAGGAGAGTTCTCAGGATAGGAATTGACTACGACATTACTTTGGTATTCTGCAATCGATTCCAGCGAATGAGTGGCACGAAATAAAAAAAATCATGTGTTTCCGAATTTAGAGCCAAATAAAAATTACATATCCGTCTTCATGAGCGATTCCTAAATTCAACAGAACATGTTTTTTTTATTTATTGAAACTTACAAACTATTACAAGATAAATCGTCATATTGAAGGTTACAAAAAATTAGGCCAATTAAAAGTTTCACAAATTGTATAAGTATTGAAAACACTAAAATTACAGAGATGCAATCAGAGCGTACACGATATGTGTGTGTGTATGAGTAAATTTTTGATATGAGGGTGTATGTGTATAAGTATGTATGTATGTAGGTGTAAGTGATACCATGATACCTAAATTAACTCGTCAGCATTGCATTTCGTACCACTCGAACTGGTAAATTTTAGTTCACTTGGAACTTTTATTAGAGACTTGAAAGAATAACAAGTCGTATGGCAATTAGCATGGTACAAAATGCAGCTAAACTTCAGATTGCCTCACTTCACATGCCTGTTCATAGGCAGAAAATGTATCATGGTAAACTCCAGGTCGGAAGTTACTTACTGATTCGGGGAAGGTTCCTGAGTGTGTATTCCGTATGTAAACTAATTAGCGCAAGAATTAGCCTCCTGTGCAAGGACTAGCCACAGAACGAGCAATAAATGCTGCCGATGGAAAGAGTGGAAAGTTCGTGGCACTGTGCAGTGTTTCAGGTAAAAGAGAAAAGAATACGTACAAAAACACGGGAATCCCATTGCGCTGGGATTTTATTTATAATATTCTTTGAAGATTTATTTCTGAAGTGATGTAGAGTTATGTTGTTGTTTTAAATTTATTTTTAACCGACTTCAAAAAAGGAGGAGGTTATCAATTCGTCTGTATGTTTTTTTTTTACATTTACGTTATTCATTTTTCGAAAAAAAAAAACGACACAAATGTAATTTACGAAACGAAATAATAAGGTTTTATTGTGGAATATTTTATCCTCTGGGTGGCGCGACGCCTCGGCATCGGGTAATCGATGTTAAGCAACACTGCGCGCTCGGGTTCTGGATGGGTGACCGTTTTTGCCTGTTGAAGCTCGCCGTGGTTGTCGGTCCTTACTAGGTCATCGCTTTGAATGAGCGATGGTCGAAGCGGAAAAATGTGTCAGTGTTTTTCGGACCCAGATCGATTTGCCGTACTTGTAGGATTGCCCGGCTAAATACAATGACAGAGGTGGAACCCATCTGAAGATATTTATCTTGTCTCTCCCTATTACCTCAAGGATTGACTGGACAAAATCACTCTTAGCGATTTCACTTTAGATTAGCTCGTAGCTCAGGAGCTCGAGGACTTGCCTTCAACGCCAGAGGTCAAAGGTTCGATCCCCGCTCTGCTCCTACACCACTATCTTCCGCTTTATGAGTTGGTTAAGTGCATTTCTATTTGTTGAATAGGGATAAAAGTTAATAGATGGCGTTTCAATTCACATTTGAGAATACATTAATTACAAGCCAATGAATATCAATGATATTTTATAGTTTAAATGAAACGTTTTCATCTTTCCTGCCTAGGCAAAATTTGGAATTAAGCTTAGTTTAATAACGGTGTAACTAGTTCTGGCAGTGACGGGAGGTGGCGCTGGTTTGAAATGTCATAGTAACAGCGAAAAAAAAAAATTTTGCGAGTCGTTATTTAGACCCTACTATCTTTCGCCTATGACATTTGGCACGGAAGGCAAGTCCCCACACGCCTTTGACGTTCCCAAAACACCGTCGTCAGATGCGTCTGTTAAAAAGCATTGCATTGCTCGTTCTGTGTCGCAAGCGGCATCGTAATGGCGCCGTGTTTGGCGGCCGAGCCACCGTTTTGGGTGGCGACAATAATGGACCATAGGATTTTATTATGCGAACGGGGAACGAATATTTAGATGTAGCGATCGTGTGTCGCTCGCCCCGGCGTGGTTTCTCGCGACGGCTTCACTTGTTGCTGCGAAGTAATCTCTTCCTCGTTGAGTCTTCGCTCAGGATGACTATTCAGAATTTGCTACTTAGCTGTCAGTTTTTTTCCGTTTGAATAATTCCTTAGGTTTTTTTTTATGTGACTGGACATGGATGGCTAATACCACACCTTCTGTCGTGGTATTAGCCCAACACACCACATGGGAACTGAGTGCCATGCCAGGACCTTCCTTATATTGCACGGCTACATTGAACTGGATGGAAAACACGGACAATTTTCATTGCCGCTTCGACAATCGTTCATCCAATGCGATGGTACCAACCCGGGCGGGATAAACCCTACCACCTAGTAAGTAAGGAAGGGGACCTACAGTTTAACGTGGAATCCGAACCACGGCCAGCCTCTCTCAACGGTCGAATGGTCACCCATCCAAGATCAGACCGGACCCTGCTTTGCTCAACTTCGGAGAGCGATCGCCGAAGTGTCGCGCCACTGGGCTTTGAGGCTGACTAGGTATGAACTTATGTCTTATATTCATTTAACTTATGCGATCAAAATTATTTTAGTGAATGTACTAGACATCAAGGACATAAATATGGCATCCATAAACGATGCCATATTTTATGATTTAATTATTAAAACAATCGATTATTTCCACCATTTAAATCCATTAAAAAGATCCCGAATACGGTTTCGAAAAAAAACAAAAGTTGACTCATCCTCCTCTATAAAAAAAGTAAATATGAAATAAATAAATATAGTATCCCTTGTAAATATAATATTGAATGTACGCTGATTGATGGATTTAAGTATTATTTTGTTCATATAACAAGTTTGTTGTCGCTTATTCATCGCAAACACTTTCGATGACGAGTGACATTAGGTATATTTAGAATGTTTTGCCCGTGAAGATGTAAAATATTGTATTACAAGTTAACTAAAGAGGATCAGTCAACTTAAAAGTTTACTGAACTCTATCAGAACCGATGTAAAAGCAAATGCCTTTAGACAAATTTCTATAGACAAGGAGGTGGCGACAAAAATGGTAACGACAACGTAAATGGCTGAAACTGTCTTCACAGGATAACCCTCTGAAGCTAAATGTGTCGGTCTGCCTGTGCCAAGTGGTTGCGTTACCTAGATAAAGGCGCCTGAAAAAGTAGTTATGTTGACGAAAAATATATATGATAAGTCTGCAAATAACGAAGCATGAAAGTGACATACTTGCTTAGCAATGCCAAAACTGAACAAAGCTTTGGTTGCATTTCGTAGTTATAGGCGATTTAGGTTTTTAAGTATTTAACTAAAATACCGACTGGTTATTTTTGTATAATTAATAGGTATCAATGTTTCTAGACAATCAGTATATTCATCAGCAGGTACATACCAATATATATTTTTTATAGTCAATCTAGATAACGCAACCACTTGGCACAGGCAGACCTACATATTTAGCATCAGAGGGTTGGTCTCTAACCTGTGAACCCAGATTCAGCCATTTGCCTTATTGTTACCAAAAATGTCGTGACAGGTTTCCTATGAAATTGATGTAACAATGCAACAGAGATTGATAGATTTTATCATAGACTTTTTAATCTATGATATTATTAAGTGCCGCACATCAAATTAAGCACCTGAAGCTTATTCCTCCACCTTGGAATTAATGCGCTTAGTCGGCGGTTTTACGCGATAACTTCGCAAGAGTATTTAATTAACGACTACACAGCATAACTAATAACTAACTAATAAAATATTTTTCACATCAAAAATGTTTCTCCCTATTTCTGAGTTTCCGTACCCAAAGGGTGCCAACGGAACCCTATTACTAAGCCTCCGCTGTCCGTCCGTCCATTCGTCCGTCTGTCACAGGGCTGTATCTCATGAACCGTAAGAGGTAGGAAGCTGATTTTTTACACAGAGTGTGTATTTATTTTGCCGCTATAACAACAAATAGATATAAATATTTTTAAATTAAAAAAAATATATATTAAGGGGAGCCCCGTATAAAAACGTGTTTTTTTTTGTGTGAAATCTTGTATGATGGTACGGAATCCTTCGTGTGCGAGTCTGACTCGCACTTGGCCGGTTTTTAGTTGAAATTATTTTATTCTGAAGCTGAAATCACCGCTGCTCTGCCAATAGAGCCATTTATACCCCTTTCGATTTTGGTTAAAAGCATCCTTATACCTAAATATTTTCGACCAATTTTTGCTATTGTAGCGAGATAGCCGCAGGCCGACGTCGCAGCAGCTCGGAACAAATCTTTAGAAATTTGACCAACCCGCAAAACGCGTCCAACCGGCTTTTTAAATGCTTCGTTCAAGAAATCTCGAAAGCATAACCTAAACAAAATTGGTGGATAATATTACGCTCTTTAAAATTATATTTAAATCTATATCAGTTACTGTCAATATCAGCAGCAAACTTGAAAAATAGGTTTGAGACCTCACTTCAGCCTTTTTCCGTGCAAAAAATATCATTTTCTAGAAGGGGTTTTTTATTATATTGGTTAATCCATGGAGGGTTATTTCTTTCCCCTCCATGGGTTATTCCATTGTTAATATTAATTCCATAAGGTTCAGGAACTTAAAGCAATCAAACCATATGCATTGGCAAGCATAATTAATCTTAATAACACCTCAGATACAGTCACGAATTCGAGATCTGTCTCTGTCAAGAACCAAAAAAAAGACGTGTGGCACTCGGGGACTGCCGCGGTTAAGCTATTGCATAGCATTTTGTATCAACTTATGCAATTATAATTATTTATTTATTTTATTTATGCAGTATTTCTTTTTCTTTGATATTAATTCAAGTTACACTTTTTGAGCGTGGTGACCGATAAGAAAACATTTTTTTTTCTTTTATTGAATAAATAAAAAGTTAATATTAACGTAACTAAAATTATCGTAACGTAATTAAAAAAAGTAACGTTTTTTGTATGGGGCCCCCCTTTAATTCCTTTATTTTACCTATTTTTTTACCTGATTGTGTGTCTATAAATACATACTCTGTGAAAAATTCAGCTGGCTACCTATTACGGTTGATGAGATACAGCCCTGTAACAGACGGACGGACGGACGGACAGGGGAGGCTTAGTAATAGGGTTCCATTTTAACCCTTCGTGTACGGAACCCTAAAAATAAATGTTTCTTACGTATTCAATACGACTTAAAATTCCATAATTCTGGCAAGGAAATCAGTAATTTGTGTTTCATCAAACATGAAAGAGTTTTGACGTTGAAAGGGTCTTGGGTTGAAAGACTTATACCGAGCTCCGTGAAATCGATCAAAGAATTCAAATCTCATGATGAAATTATGTTGGGGCGGCGAATGCGCTGATTTATACGCTGTACCCGCGGCTCCGCTCGCGTTGATAACACGAAAAGCAGTCTATGTATTCTCATATTTAGTGTTCACTGAGTAAGGTTATTGTCATGGAAAAAATCAAGCTATACGTAGACACAAATCGTTTCGCAATCGGGTGAGTGGTTCTCTAGTTATAAGCGAACAGACAGACGTCATCTTTAAAGAAATAGCTTTTATTATTCCACCTTCATTATCCCGACGCGGGACTAATTCATTCGCGGGCTCGGTGCAAAACCGTGCTATTGCGCTCTGAGCCGGTAGTCTCAGTTGTCACCTAAATTGGCGTTTACGGCAAACCGATCGACTGGCGTTTTCAAGTGTATGGAGAAATTGAAGAGCGCGCGCAGTGGGCGTTAATCGAACTAACATTTGCGAGTCCGAGCTTGATTGGACAGCTTACTCAACGTTGCCGTAAATACGTCGACGTTGGCGTTTACGTCGACTCCGCGTTTTCATACAAATCGGAAGTCCGAGTTTGACTTTGACAGCTTGAAGAAGTAAAACCACAGAATATCTAGTAAAAACTTGTATGGAGTTAGGAGAAAACGTCAGTCGATCGGTTTGCCGTAAACGCCAATTTAGGTGAGAACTCAGACTGACCACTCTGGGAGAAAGTGAAGAGCGCGCGCAGTGGGCGCTAAGCGAACTAACATTTGCGAGTCCGAGCTTGATTTGACAGCTTACTCAACGTTGCCGTAAATACGTCGACGTTGCCGTTTACGTCCACTGCGCGTTTTCATACAAATCGGGAGTCCGAGTTTGACTTTGACAGCTTGAAGAAGTAAAACCACAGAATACCTAGTAAAAACTTGTGTGGAGTTTGACGTTTTTACGGAACTTCGAAGATACGTAAACGCCAATTCAGGTGAGCCTTGCCACCTCAATGCCTTTTCAAACATGTCTAACAACCTAAGTAAATATACTTTTTCGTACTAAGCAGGTACGTCGCCATTACGTCGCTTATTCCAAGAGTGTGATATGTATGTATGTATGTATAATCGACCGTAAAGCGTTGAAGCGGTACGACCGCGCCGTAATCTCAAAAGTATAATTGGCCTTTGATTGTATTTTCGTGTATTCATTTTAGTGTGTCCCTGTAGAAATATTCTTAAAAATAACATTCCATTCGGATTTGCGATTGAGTACCCGGATTTTTTGTAAATGTTCGTACAGTTTGAATAAAACATGATGGGACTTTTCCAGCCCGTGCTTGACTGAACTCGTCCTTCACATTTATCACATCGTTTCTCTCGTCGCAGGACCTCACTTTTGTCTATCAGTCATTACGATTCCTTGATTATGCTGTAAAAGCAATGTTTAAACGTTGTTATGTTACTCGTGTTATTTATGTGGAGTTAGGACTTAATGAAGATATTTTTTCGCTTTATAGAACTGGACAACGCCTCTTCGTACAGGTTGCCCATCCCTGTTTTACTTTTGAGTTTTATTCGCTATTTTTATAATTCCTTTCTGATTCGGCCATGACGTCACACTTAGATTCGGAGCAACTACTGGCCCATTCAGTTAAGAGTGTGTTCGAATTCAGAGCTAAATATCAACTCACTTTTATAAATAATTTATTAGGCCCGTCCCCGGACGGTTTGAGAAACACATGAAATCCGAAATGATTTTTTTTTTCTCAGAAATATACAATTTCATATTTATATGCTTACATTAAGTTTGCAACATTGAGCGGGGCCCGGAAGATGAGAAAAAAAAATTAAAATGTATAAAAAAATATATATCTCCTAAACAAATATTTAGAAATGGTATTGTAGAAATGTATTTGTTAACTCTTTTAAGGCGTAATGTAACGGTGAATTTGCAACAATTTACTAATTACGGAAATATATTTAAAAAAATGTTTTTACTAAAAAAAATCTATGCTGAGAACCTTACTTGCTATGGCTACCTTTCTTTCTAGAATATGTAAACAAATTTATATTCTTTATCCTGTAAAGTTTTTAGAATGTTGCAAGTCTTAGAACAGTATTTTTTTTTAAATCCAAACTTTCTAATGCTATAAACGGTAAACAAAAAATCAGAAATAAGATTTCCGTCATTCAGTGTTAACTTAAATCAATAGTGAACATTTCCCTAATTTTGCAACATCGCAAGTAGTCTGAAACATGGTAAAAATGAATTAAATCTGCAAGCGTTTTACAGGTGCCGCTCTCACAGGTGTATTTGTTGCGCAGCCATATGCAGACATTTATCAGATGTAATTGTATGAGTGAGTAGGCAGCGGCACGGGGAGACGGACGGAGGACGCTATCGCCGGGTGGTGCGGGGCGGGAGTGGCACGTGCGTGCGACAGTTACATGTGTAGGTACTTTCGGGTATTACGTCTTGGAAGACGCAATATCCACGAATGTTATTTTAGATGGTTCGGACCCAGCCTAGCAGTATATTCTTACAGTAGTTATTTTACGGGGCTCTTTCTTTATTTCATATGTTCTTGCTTCACGGTCGAATAATAGATATTTATTTTATTTATTTAGCATAAGTGACCCTTGCGAGCCGTGCACATTTTATAACATAAATTAATGATCTTAGAGTTTATAATAAAAATTAATTATAAATACATTATTAAAATTCACAATACATTTTCAATACATAATCTGGTTCAATAAATGTCAATATTAAATTATTCTAAATTACAATTAAAATTATTGAAAAATTCTTCTATATTATAAAACGGGTTACTTAACAAATATTCTTTTAAATTAATTAAAAAATTGGTTATTGTTAAAAATTGTTTGATGGAAATAGGTAAATGATTGTAAATTTTTACTCCAGTATAAATCGATGAATTCTTAAACAATAAACATTTTGGGCCTTTTGGTCGAAAACTGTCGTTATTTCTTAAGTCATATATCTGCAATTCCTTCACTTTATCGAAGTATTAGTTTTTCTTATATACTCCAATGCATATTATATTACAGTCATGATTTTTTAGGGTTCCGTACCCAAAGGGTGAAAACGGAACCCTATTACTAAGCCTCCGCTGTCCGTCCGTCCGTCCGTCCGTCCGTCCGTCCGTCCGTCCGTCCGTCTGTCCGTCTGTCACAGGGCTGTATCTCAGTAACCGTAACAGATAGACAGCTGAAATGTTCACAGAGTGTGTATTTATTTTGCCGCTATAACAACAAATAGGTAAAATTAAGAAATAATTAAAATTAAAGGGGTCCCCATACAAAAAACGTGATTTTTTTTATACATTTTTTTACGATGGTACGGAACCCTTCGTGTGCGAGTCCAACTCGCACTTGGCCGGTTTTTTATTTTACGAAAAGGGGTCGGCAACTTTCATCATATTTGGCTCCACAAATAATTCGTATAACTTTCTTTTGAAGGATGAGAATACTTTTTTTAACATTACAATTGTTTCCCCACACATCTATTCCGTACCTTAAAATCGATTCTATATAGCTAAAATCAATTATTCTTAAAGTTGATATGTGCACAGTGTTTTTATTGATCTCATCGCATAACATTCACTGGCTATCTTCCATACATATCATAATATAACATACATATCACACTCCTTGGAAAAAGCGACGTACTTGTTTAGCACGAAATATTATCCCTGTTACTAATAAACCTAGATCATCAGCTGAATAGTTATACAATGTTTTGTCCTTTGCATTGACAGGCAGTTTCTAATTCGATAGAAAGGGACAAAACATTGTATACCTATTCAGACGATGATCTGGGATTATGCCTGGTTTAATATTTGTTCATAACGATATCTTAATCAAAATTTAAATATTTATACGATCGTTTTTGTTTGAGTCGGTATTGTAATGATTTTTTTAAAGAACTATAAATGGATGGCTAATACCAAACTGAACGTCAGAAACACGACATGGGAACTTGGTGCCATACCAGGACTTTCCTTAAATTGCTCGGCTACATTGAACTGGATGGAAAACACGGTCAATTTTCATTGCCACTTCGATCATCGCTCATTCAATGCAATGGTACCAACCCGGACGGGATAAACCCTACAACATAGTAAGTAAGGAAGGGGACCTACAGTTTTACGTGGAATCCGAACCACGGCCAGCCCTAATGGTCTAAAATGGTCACCCATCCAGAACGCAACCGCGCTCAGAGCTGATTACCCAGCTTATAGAATCTCAAGGTGTCCCACCACTGTGCTACCGAGGCTGACAATGATAAAAATCTCTTTAGGGTGGCGTAGTTTGTCTTCGAAAGAGTATTTACTACTTCACGTTTCATGGTAGTTCGGATTAAACATAAAACTGTAGGGGCTGTACTATCGCATTGAATTAACTACGGTCAAAGCGGCAATGAAAATAGACGATATTTTCCTTCCATTACAATGTAGCCATGAAATATAAGAAAGTTCCTGGCATGGCACCTCGTTCCTATATGTTGTTTTGGGCTAATATCATGACACTAGAGGTGATTATAGCTAAAGATGTACACTTTTTTATTTTGAAATTTGCTGATTTTGTAAGATTTAAGTGGGGTTATAGTTTATTTAAAAATCTAGACTTAAGGTGGGCCTTCCCGCTCAACTCCCCATACAAACGTGGAAAGAAGATCATGAGCATATTTCTTATCAGAGATCCAAAATAATACTCAAAATAGCTTTATTTGATCGAAATAGATGTCTGATGACTGTCGGGCATTGTAAAATTTTGTTAGGTTTCTAAGGTCCGAAACTTCGAATTTTTTGCGCGTTTTATACAATAACTGTACGGTATTTTGATAGATTTTGGACTGTATACTCCAGACAAGCATGCGTACCAACCTTGACTTCCGATTCGGTGCTCTCTCAGGCGCCTGGAGTCCGTTGGTTGTTGGCGACACACACACTATCTGGTCCATAGGTTTTCGATAAACTTGGTGGTTGGTCCCGTGGGAACGCTGCTAAATCGATCGAATATCGACGCATCGACGGCTGGGTTGCGGAACAACACGCGTGCGCTTCGAGTGCGTGATGACGAGGACTGCTTGACTGACTCGCAGCCAAGATGGCTCCAAATCGTTCATCTCAGTTAGCACGCATCATTCCAGTAGTATGACAGTCCTTTTTCTATCTAATAAAAAAATATGAAAGTATAACTAACGAAAAGTTTGGAAAGAAATGTGCCACCAAGATGAATTTGTAATAAACAAATTTGTGAAGTATTTAATACGGAACATACCGCTCACCTAAAATACTATGCTATTTTACATGTGATGTAATCAGGTAATGTAAATAAATATAAATAAATATTAAAGAAAAAGAATAAGAATAAGAATGAACTAAGCTATGGGCAGTGGGCACACTTTGACTGCAGGGCGTTTAACTAAATGATTGCCCAGTCGCAGTGTGACGACCCGCACCACTCCATCAGATCCAGGATGCGTTCCATGCACGAGACCCAGTCGCCACTGCAGTGGCGGCAGGTTTTCATCTTTTACAAGAACAACCGTCCCTTCTGTGAGAGGGGCTTTACTGTCAGGTCGGGTCCACTTGCCTCGCTGCTGCAGACCATGGAGATACTCTACACTCCAACGTCGCCAGAAGTGTTGAGAGCACTGTTGGATCAGTTGCCATCGCGTAAGGCGGTTTGGTACGTTAAAATCCATGTCCGGCAGGGAGACAAGTGGTCCACCGATCAGGAAATGAGCGGGAGTCAAAGGCAACGGATCTGACGGATCCGTGCTAAGTACACAGAGTGGTCTTGAATTAAGCATTGCCTCAATTTGGCAGAGCAATGTGTGAAATTCGTCGTAGGTCAATATTTGAGTTCCTACAACACGATAAAGATGATGTTTCGAGCTCTTCACTCCGGCCTCCCACAAACCTCCGAAATGAGATCCGTAGGCGGGGCTGAAATGCCAAGTAATTCCTTGTTTCAGTCCGTTGGAAATAATGCAATCGTTGACACCATTGTCGTTTAAGAAATCGTACATTTCTTTTAGACGTTTATCAGCGCCAACGAAGTTTTTCCCGTTATCCGAATAGATATCTGTGCACAGACCACGCCTAGAACAAAAACGGCGCAATGTAGCTAGGAAAGCGTCCGTAGACAAATCTGACACGATTTCCAAATGAACTGCTCGAGTTGCCATGCAGATAAACAAGCAGATATACGATTTAATAACTTTGGCATTCCTGACTTTGTTGGCTCGAGTTGAGAATGGACCAGCAAAATCCACGCCTACTTTGATAAAAGGCCGTATTTGGTTTAACCGTGCAGCGGGTAAGGAAGCCATTTCAGGTTGAGGTGAAGTTGGACGGCAACGAAAACATCTAACGCAGCGATGAGTTCGCTGACGGATGATATCGCGCGCCGACAGTATCCAGAAACGCTGGAGTAATAGGTACTGCAGCGCCTGAGGACCTGGATGAAGATGAACGCGATGAGCGTCATCGATGATTAAAGTCGTTAAAGGATGTTCCTTAGGTAAGATAAGCTGATGCTTAGCTTCAAAATTCAAATAATCAGATCTCTCGATCCGCCCACCAACTCGAAGTAGGCCTTCGGAATCGATAAAAGGCTTGAGCCTTTGCAGACGTGTTGAACAGGGTTTACCTTTTTTAAGGTTTTCTATGTCATCTCCAAATACAGTGCCTTGAACAATTTTAACGAGATATTTCAAAGCTGATTGAAGTTCAGATACCATTACGAATTTATTTCCAGTCTTGGAACTGACTTTAAGAAAGCGTAAGATGTATGCAGTTACACGGAGTAACCTACCTAAGGAAGAAAACCTTTTGAAAAGATCAAAATAATGTTGTGTTGTCGAACTAAAAACGTGCAGACGTTTTTCTTCTTCTGTTGAACGTGCACAAGAAACTACGTTAGGCCAAGTATCTGGCGCATCCTTTAGCCAGGCAGGGCCGGAAAACCATAGCGGATGATCAATCAGAGCGGATGGCAAAGCACCGCGACTTGCAACATCGGCTGGGTTGTCAGACGAACGAACATGGCGCCAGCAGCTGGAAGGAATGCGCTTTTGAATTTCTGTAACCCGATTGGCTACAAAAGTTTTCCAATTGTGTGGTGAGGAACTCAACCACGCCAGAACTGTCGATGAATCGGAGAACACGACGATGTTGTCCAAGTGTATGAGGTTCATATAAATGCTTTGTACGCTTTCTATTAGCTTGGCCAATAAGAGCGCACCATTAAGCTCTAGTCTCGGGATAGAAATGCGTTTTAGGGGTGCTACTTTTGTTTTCGCAATAAGGAGGTGAACGTGTACCGTGCCAATGCTATCGCTAGAGCGAAGGTAAATAACACCTGCATACGCCTTCTCCGACGCATCAGCAAATCCGATGAGTTGGACGCTATCGTGAGTTGGCAAGATGTGTCGAGGCAAGCTAACGTCTGATAGAAGGGGAAGTTCTGATAAGAATAACTTCCAGGCCTCGATGACTTCAACCGGAGGAATTTCATCCCAATCAGTTCCACAGAGCCATAAGCGTTGGATAAAGTGTTTAGCGTACAAAATGACAGGTGCCAACCATCCAAGAGGATCGTAAATCCGTGCTATCTCGGATAGAATGGCACGCTTTGTGCATTTTCGTTCCAACGGTTTAATGCTGTATTTGAAGCAATCACTCTGCGGATTCCATTCCAGGCCGAGCACCTTTACCGAGGAGTCGCCGTCAAGGTCAGCAAACGAGATTGTGTCTGGTGCAACGGGAGGTTCCCGCTCACCATTTGAATCCTTGGGGATCATGGGTGAATCCAATGAGACAAGTTCTTCGTAGTTGCTAGTCCACTTACGTAGCTCGAAACAACCAGCAGCACATATGTCGTTGAGTTCCTTTTTTAACTCTAACGCTGCTGTGATTGAATCGGCGCCGGTCACCACGTCGTCAACGAAAATATCACAGAGAAGAACGCGCGCTGCTTGCGGCCAACGAGATGATTCATCGCATGCTAGTTGGCGTATAGCGCGTATGGCGAGGAAAGGGGCAGCACTCACACCGAAAGTAACAGTGCGCAAGCGGTACTCGCGCACCGGTTGAGCGGGATCAGTGCGCCACAAGATTCTTTGAAGATCCTGTTGCTCTGTTTGTATGAGTATCTGCCGGTACATTTGTTTTATATCGGCAGTAAATACGACGAGATGAAGGCGAAACTTCAAAATTACAGCCACAATATCCTGCTGTAATTTGGGTCCTACTAACAAGATGTCATTTAAGGATGTACCAGACGAAGTTTTACACGACGCGTCAAATACTACGCGTAAAGGACTTGTGGTGCTACTCTGCTTTATGACACAGGTATGAGGTATGTAGTATGGCACTGTCGTGCTCTGCGTGGGATCCTCAATCATTTCCATGTGATTAAGGTCAATGTATTCTTGCAAACACTTGTGGTAAGCAATTTTGAGAGTAGGGTTGCGTGACAACCTGTACTCCAGCTGCCGAAGGCGCGATAGCGCGGCGCCGCGAGAGTCGCCAAGCGCCGGTGCATCAAGCTTGAGTGGAAGGCCCACAACGAAGCGACCGGTACTATCCCGAGTATGCGTTTCGACAAAGATCGTTTCACACAACGAATCCTCGGGTGATATTGGTGGAGTAGAATATATTTCTTCTACTTCCCAGAAGCGCTCCAAATCCATTTCGCGCTCAAAAGAACCAAAACAAGTGTAAGTTGGCGTCGAGGAAACCAACTCAACTTTACCCATCAAGAGAAAGCCAAACGAGCTGTTCAATGCTGCAGGTGTGCCTGGTGGACCACTTACCCTAGTGCCTAACATTATCTGAGAGAAAATGTCAGCTCCCAGAAGCAAATCCACAGGTCGAGACTTGAAATAATACGGATCAGCGAGTTCTAAGTTTTGAATATGAGGCCAAACAGAACTAGGAATGTTACAAGTCGGCATATCCCCAGTTATTTTGTTAAGTACTACTGCGTCAATATGAAACTTAGGATTTAATTTATTGCGAGGTGTGATATAAAACGAAACCTCACCTTTGGTTTCCAGAGCTTCCCCGTTTCCTATCCCACACAAGGGAGCGAGCATTCGTCTACGTGGTAGACCAAGTCGCTGAGCGCAGGCTTCCGTAAGGATCGAAGTTTGCGATCCCGAGTCTACAATGCATCGCAGGGTGAACGCCTTGTCGTGGACGTGAACATCCACCAACGCTGTCGATAAAAGCACTGTGGTGCGACGACCGACAGATGCTCTCGCGGTAGCGGCCCCGCTGGGTCCGCTGCTAGCTAAGGATGTGAGAGCGTTTACACTGTCGACTGGGGAGGCCGCGCACGCGTTAGAAAGCGTGTGAGGGTGGGGGGAAACTTCATTCGCAGCTACTACATGGTCTCCACGAGATGGAAAATGAAGAAGCGAATGATGGGACTTGTAACAAGTCCTGCACGAGTATGATGACTTGCAAACATCGACACTGTGACCAAAGTTAAGGCAATTAATGCAAAGGCTTTTTTGCTTTACCATATCAAACCGGGCCTGAGGAGTAAGCTGTAGAAACTCAGAACACTTACTCACGATGAAGTGAGTAGTCGAGTTACAGCATGGGCACCTTTTATTCGGTTTCGATACACCAGCACATAAGCTCGCCTCCGCCACACGCTTGGGCGGCGGCGGGTTAGTGCGTTTAGGTATCGTGCGCTCGCGCTCTGTTTGCATGTCAGACGTTTGCATAACTTCGTTAGCTGACAAATCCTTCTGTAAAAAGTCGACAAGCTCTGACACTTTCGGAATGTCTGAAGGAGTTGTGAGACTAAGCTCGAAACGACGCCTAACTTCAGCACCGATTTTTCTGAGAAGAATTTGCAGTAGAATGAAACTCCATTCATTTACAGGAAACTTCATCATTTTTAAAGCAGTAACATTTTCGTAATAAATGTTCAAAATGTTACGTAATGTTTGAGTGTTTTTACCGGTGATCGGTTCAATATCGAGAATTTTGTCCAAATGTTTCGCTGCAATGATCCGCTGATTGCTGTATCGGGTCGTTAGAATCTCGATAGCACCTGCATAATTTTCCGATGTCACAGGTATCGATTTTATAAGATTCTGCGGTTCTCCCTTCAAAGACAACAATAGGTATCTAAATTTTTCAATGTCCGAGAGATTTATATTGGCGTGGACAAGGGAGGTGAACAGATCAAAATATGAATTGAAATCTGTTACAGTTCCTGAGAATGTTGGCAAAGGTAAATGAGGCAACTTTATGTTATTTGAAGTGCAACACTCATGTATACTCGACGGAGCATGTACTAAGCGAGGTTCTGATATTTTAATTTCGTCGACAACGATCTGTATCGCATAATACAAATCCGAAAACCTATTCCTTTCCTTCAGTTGCTCATCTTTATCGATTGTTTTCGCCTTAAACAACCCTTTTTCAATCTCCACTTGAACGGTTAAAAATTCCTTCCGAATGGAAGGCAAATCTTTCATTCGACATTTAAACTCCTTGTCCTTACTTTTAGAAAGTTGTAATAAATCCTCTTACTGACTAAATATTACATCACGGGCGAACAAATGTCTTTCCATTTTTATTAAGTGGTCTTAAAATCAATTATTCGACAAATATGACCACAAAATATAGGATTTGAAGTTAACTTTAAAAAGTTAACTCGGGCAAACGATTATAAAATTTCAAGTTCGACAACGATCTATATGAAGGTAGTTACATATTACGTGTAACTATTTGATATTCTTATCCACACGTGCCATCAAAAGAAATGAAATGGATGAATACTTATTTTAACGGAATGATTTAAATGCGACAGCGATAAGAACTCAAATATTCACCCACGAACGAAATGCCTATGTATGCTACGTTACCTACATGTATCGTAACCTGTTACTGCAGATGAGTAAAGTAGATATGGCGGCCTAGTGTAAGCAATAGTTTATTAGAGTTTAAAACAGAATCAATCAAAGTGTAAAATGTGTTGAGAAAATGTATGTAATGATGATATGGATAAAAACAATTTGATCTCGCTACGTGTATAGACCGAGAGACGACAAACGATACAATTTACATCATTAACGGCACATTCTTTACAAACTATTTTAGAAACGAAAATAAAATTATATCCGGCTCGAAGGACCAAATTTATGTACGGTATTTTGATAGATTTTGGACTGTATACTCCAGACAAGCATGCGTACCAACCTTGACTTCCGATTCGGTGCTCTCCTACTCTCAGGCGCCTGGAGTCCGTTGGTTGTTGGCGACACACACACTCGACGACGCATCGACGGCTGGGTTGCGGAACAACACGCGTGCGCTTCGAGTGCGTGATGACGAGGACTGCTTGACTGACTCGCAGCCAAGATGGCTCCAAATCGTTCATCTCAGTTAGCACGCATCATTCCAGTAGTATGACAGTCCTTTTTCTATCTAATAAAAAAAATATGAAAGTATAACTAACGAAAAGTTTGGAAAGAAATGTGCCACCAAGATGAATTTGTAATAAACAAATTTGTGAAGTATTTAATACGGAACAATAACTTTGGAGGTGGATTACTCAACGATTAACTAAAAAACCTTAAAAAGATTAGTCATCAGACATGGCTTGTTTCATGAAGATTTATAATAAATTTGGTTTTTGTTAGATTTTTGACTACAACGATCGTAGTTTACTTTTAGCTATAAGTCGTTTTGTAATAAATTTTTTCGTAAATCTTACCTAATCAAACACTATGCGCATTGTCTGCTTTGTGGACATGTTGCATCTTACTCATCACGGAGCCTGTCTTTTTCTGTGTAACAGAGAAGGTCCCAGAGCGCGATAAATCGGTTTTGTACCGTGCCCGTGAATGAGTTAGTTCCACATTCGTAAAGTAAGGCAATGTCTTTGATGTGTCCGTTGATTCTGCATTAATAACACATTTGTTGAACAAAGCGACGTATGTAATTTTAGTACTAAAATTTATATTTTATTAAAATATTTGCTTATCCGTCCTGAAAGAAAATAATAATAATAAAGAGTTTACTTACACCCATTTTCACTACCATCAGCTACAAAAATCCCAAAGTTATTTTATGGTTACACCATGCGAATATGCAATCTAACTGAAAGTAAGCTAACGAATTTCAGATAGCTGGAAATAGTGAAATCAGGGGTTAGTGGAGTGGCTGCTCTATAGACGGATACCCTCTTCTTCAGCCACTGGCCGTATTTACTTATTTATTTATTTATTCATACAACAATATACCTAACATTACAGCGTAATGGCCAAGGCGTTAGGCAATTTATAGATAAAGTACACGCCTTATTTAAAAATTTTGCAGCTTCAAAGTAAACAGCAACTGCCTTCTGGAACTCGGCCAGAGTGCAAGCATAGATGTCTATTTTGTCAGATATATCATTTAGCTGTAAGCGCATGGGTGAGCGGCGCGTGACGCAGCATGTTGGTGCGCGAGGATGGCAGCGCGAAGCGAGGATGAGAGCGCGCGCGACTGTAATTTTCTGGGGCGAACAGATTAACACTCTCTAGAACTGAAATATTTTGCACGTGTCCAATTACTAATTTAAACACATATTTTGTTAACTGCGATTCGGATAAATCGGATAAAAATTATAATTATTTTTATAAAGGAATCTCAAAAACTTTTTTTGCACTCTTTCAAGCATGGCAGTATATTAAGCCTCATGAGGGTTCCATATCATTGCATTGCATTCTAGCTTGCTTCTAACAAATGTGTTGTACAGGATGTTTACGGCATCTGTACTGCGCAAATGGTACGTTTGTCTCAATACAACACCCAGGGTCCGAAAGGAGCTTTTGCATAGTTTGTCGACGTGATCATGAAAAAAGACAATTTGGTGTCCATGATGACACCTTAATTTTTCTGACTTGTCACTCTCGAAAGCAAGACATCACCAAGTCAATTTTGGTATTGAATAGGCTCTCTGGAGTGACTCAATGTCAATATAGCGCACTTGTCAGTGTTGAAATAGACCTATCGCCAGTTATCGCCCGTAGTATAGGGAATTGATAGAGTAACAACTCTCTTTAGAGGTTTTTATGCTAGTGTGTCGAGATCAATCTCGTTTAAAAAAGGCCGAGACTCGCGAAAACGAGATCTTGCGAGATCGGGATTGCATTCTTGGTATTAATCTAATCTAATTAATAATCTTGCTATATCTCGCGGAGTTAGGGTGGTTAACCTTAAAATTTAGAAGGGAAAAATAAAAATACTAATATTGAGTCAGCGATTTACGTTTGTTTGTTACGATACGGGGTCATATCAAAACTTCTTGTTATGTTTTTCGCTTATCTGATAATTTTTTCGTCGGTTGAATTTCTTGAAAAAAAAATTTTCCTGTTTCAAATCTTCCTATTATTTCAGATAATGACTATGCGTGGCGAAATCGGTAAAAAGGTGAAATTATTAAGGCGAACAAATTATCATCCAAACTAAAAATATAGATAAAACAAGCATACCATAAGCATACTAAGAATGTTAAAAATAAAAGGACTAGAGGCACGGCCGGCATCCCGTCAAAACATTCTTAGTAATTGCCAATTATGATCGCATCAATTCTATTCCATTTTCATCTCAACACACCGCATTTACGATGGAATAAGTGCCATGGCAGGACCACCCCTTTTATGAGCACGGCTACATTGAACTGGATGGAAAACACGGACGGAAAATGCGTATGAAGGTACCAACCCGGGAGGGCTTAACCTACAGTTTTTCAAGGATTCCGAACCATGGAACCGCTCGCATTAATGACGAAATACATTTATCCAACTCAGAAAGAGAAAGATAGTGGTGGATGTGCATTGTGGGGATTTGAACCCAGACCTCTGTCGTGTAAGGCAAATCCACCCGACACTGTGCCACGATCGCTCTATCGCAAATGTCCACAGCCATTCTGTATTATCAACAATGTAAATCAATTTACACATGAAAATTGCTCCCGAACGAACACAAAATAAATGCGGCGATGTTTAGGTAGCAAGGCGGGGAGAATCTGTCGAGCTGACCGGCCCCATCCCCCCGCGTCCACCGCAGTCTTCCTAGCTATGTTTACACGCGCTACACTCACACAGAGAAGTGGCTTTACGTCGGTGTACGAGTAAAAACTGGTAATTATAGTAATGTTTTAATTGAACCTAGTTCCGGACGATTTGTATTGTTGCAAAATTGATAGCATATTATTGAAAGATAAAACTACAAAATGAATGATTCAAACCGCATTTCGAATTTTTTGTTTAGCTTATATTCGAATCTAAAAATTATAAATGAAAAAAAATGTGCTTCCAAGTTTTAAATTTCTCACAGAATATAGAGATTTAGGCCATTTACATATTCCAGAAAATAAAACTGAGTTAGCAGTATTTGCTTTGCAGATATTACGGAAATAGTACAAAAAAAATATATTTACACAGTTCCGTAAATAATAAATTGTTGCAAATTTACAGTTATATTACACTTAAAATTAGTTAACATATTCGATTTTGAAATACCATTTCTAAATATTTGTTTAGGAGATATCATTTCTTAAACATATTTCATATTTTATTTCTATCTTCCGGGCCCCCCAAAATGTTGCAAACTTAATGTACACACGTCCATATGAAATACTACGTTTCTGAGAAAAAAAAATGCATTTCGGATTTAATGTTTTTCTAAGTGCTGATTTAAGTCTAAAGTTCCTGGAGTATATGTGTCCGCACGTAACTTTAGGGAAATCTTGTTTGTCCCATGAATACGTGGAAAGCTAAAATAATAGTTCCGTTATTTACATAATAATGTTTTTATTTTTATTTTTAGGTTAACTCACTCGCGAACTCGAAATCACTCTTACCAGCAGGTCTATTCCTGGAATTCCGTAATCAGGAATCAGGAATCCTGAGCCCAAAAATCAGCTTTTATAACGGTTTAAAATGCGATTTTTTCGACGGAAAACCTTGATTAAATTAAAATACCATATTCTGGAATCTTTTCAGCAAAAAAATCGCTTTGAAAACCGCTATAAAAGCGGTTGTCTAGACTCATAATTCCTGATTATTGATTACGAAATTCCAGGAATAGACCTACTGAATTGGCCCCACCTGAGATCATTTCTGCGTTCATAGCTGTCAAAAAAGATAGTTTTCCCTTACTTCTTTCTAATTAACTACCCCTGCCCACCCAAATAATTAAGCGTGATGATTGGTTTGAAACTGTAGAAGAAAAAAATAATTTTTAAGTAGATGAAACCACATAAAACTCAGTTAAGGAGTTCGAAAGTTACAAGCGGGAAGACGGAGAAAATTATACGGTTGCCAGTACCCGAAGTCCCAGTTGTCACCTAAATTGGCGTTTACGGCAAACCGATTGACTGGCGTTTTCAAATGCATGGAGAAATTGAAGAGCGCGCGCAGTGGGCGTTAAGCGAACTAACATTTGCGAGTCCGAGTTTGATTTGACAGCTTACTCAACGTTGCCGTAAAAACGTCGACGTTGCCGTTTACGTCCAGTCCGCGTTTTCATCCAAATCGGGAGTCCGAGTTTGACTTTGACAGCTTGAAGAAGTAAAACCACAGAATATCTAGTAAAACCACAGAATATCTAGTAAAAACTTATATGGAGTTCGACATTTTTACGGAAAACGCCAGTCGGTCGGTTTGCCGTAAACGCCAATTTAGGTAAGAACTCGGACTGACCACTCAAAATTCGGATTTTATAAGAGTCATCGAAAGTAGTCGAAAGTTCGAAATCCCATGAGCGGGGTGGGGTCTTTCCTCATTTGAACAAGCTCGAAATCCGCTGGAATGGTGCCTCGCTGAGAGTGGTTTCGCGGTTTTGGTGACTTTTCTGAGCACCTTTGGTCCTCAGCCCAGCCAGCCATACCAGTTTTTATTTTTTTTTAAATTACCTTGCTCCAAGCTCTACGTCATTGACGGAAAGGGATTTAAAATTTGTCTACATCACAGAAATAGCGCGCGCATGCTAGGTCTATGGTTTACATTTCCCGTAGACCTAGCATGCGCGTACATCTTATTTTTATTTCCGGTATAATGACATGAAAATACGTTTGGTTGCTGTACACTGAAAGAAAGTTTTGTTAGTGCTACACGGATACAGAAAATGTGGGGTTTGTGTAGTAAGTTCAAGCAACCCGTCATGAAAGACCATAGTATTTGTTACTGTCATGGCATTTGCCCATCACGACTAGCAAACTAGTTCCCATTCCAGGACCTTCTCTATATTATTATTATTGCACGGATGCATTGAACTGGCTAGAAAACATGCACATTTTTTTATTGCCGCTTCGACCATCGTTCATTCGATGCGATGGTACCAACCCGGGCGGGAATTATCCTACCACCTAGAAATTAAGTAAGGGACGTGTTTTTTTTTTTCATTTATTTATACAAATAAAAACAACAAATAATATTCGCTATCACTTAAACTGGCCCAAAGGCTGTATTATAAGTGGTAGGCTAGTTTTGTTCAACAATGTTCACCTTAGACACTGTTCTTGTGTTTTACAACCATATCAGTCACAATCACAATCAATGCTCAGGTACATTCTATCGTCTAACATGAACAATTACAAAGATTAAGCTCACTGCAGAGATACCACACACCGTTGTATAAGGTGATAACATTAAACATTTAATTAGGGTCAATTGATATGATGGACATAAAGTGGACACATATGAGAAATTTAATTGGGGATGTAGCGAAAAACAAAATGAACCTCGCATCAATTCGAAAACAGCCCTGAGCCGGTAGTCTCAGTTCTCACCTAAATTGGCGTTTACGTAACTTCGAAGTTCCGTGAAAACGTCAAACTCCATACAAGTTTTTACTAGATATTCTGTGGTTTTACTTCTCTCTCATCTCTCTTTACATCTCTCTCATCGGAAGTCCGAGTCTCAAACTCGGACTTCCGATTTGTATGAAAACGCGGAGTGGCCGTAAACGGCAACGTCGACGTATTTACGGCAACGTTGAGTAAACTGTCAAATCAAACTCGGACTCGCAAATGGTAGTTCGCTTAACGCCTACTGCGCGCGCTCTTTAATTTCTCCATACATTTGAAAACGCCAATCGATCGGTTTGCCGTACACGCCAATTTAGGTGACAACTGGGACTTCGGGTACTGATTCCGACAGTCAGCTAGGCAAATCTGCGTTGCCATGGTCACAGTAGCAAGCACATTGTAGTAAACAACTTAGTAGGCGGGCCACGTTTGGGATCAATTTAGAGGGCGAGTCCGGCGAATGGAATTACGCTGTCGCCCGGCCACTCGCGCGTAACCCTCCACCGGTTTTAGGGTAGCAGTTTAATCACACTTTAAATACATTTATGTTTCCTTTTTAGGGTTCCGTACCCAAAGGGTGCCAACGGAACCCTATTACTAAGCATCCGCTGTTCGTCCGTCCGTCTGCCACAGGGCTGTTTCTCATGAACCGTAATAGGTGGAGGTAGGCAGCTGAAATTTTCACAGAGTGTGTATTTATTTTGCCGCTATAACCACAAATCTGTAACGTTAAAAAAATATTAAAAATTAAAATTTAACCTCATTTTTCGCATTATATCTTGTACTATAGGACGGAACTAAGCCGGTTTTTTTATAATTGTGTGGGTTTCAGCACGTAAAAATAATATACAAGCACACTGCATTTCTTCCGGTATATGTCGATTCGTCGTTAGCAAATTATGATGCGACGTAAAATTCTGGGTTCTTAGGGTTAATTCCACACGGGTTAGTACCATCATAGGTGTGGTACCTATTAGTCATATTTTTTTCATTAAGAAAGTGGCATCTGGTAAGAGGTGAAATTGACATGGATTCCTTATACTACATCTACTTGTACGCCGCCTTGATATTAGCACAACACACTGAATTCCCGAAGGCATTAGGTGCCATGCCAAGAACTATCATTTATTAGTAGCACGTCTACATTGATGTCAGTAGAAAATACTATTTTTTCAATTGCCGCGCTTAAACCTTCTCTCAATCAATGCGATGGGGCCAAACCGGGTGGGCTTAAACCTAGCCTAGTCGGGGGACCTACAGTTTACATGGGTTCCTAACCATGCTGTGACCCGAATTCGAAACGAAAATATCGATTTAATTATTAGTAGACTTTAATGTTTACGAGTCATACAAATGTTGCAAATCGAATAACCACCACGGACATTTGCAATCAGTGGAAAATCTTCCTTCAGAGGCAGGAGCAAACAGTGATAATCCGTTCTATGAAAGGATTTTACTGAGGGAACCTTTTTTCCGGCTTTTTTCGAAAGCGAAAAAGTTATAATCACTCGGAGTAGGTACTGAACTGAAGAAAGTTTTAGCGATTCGGTAGTACTTAGCCATCCCCCGGGTATGCTGTTTTTCCGGGGTAGGTACCACACCAAAGAGTGGTGATATGAACTTCTGTTATGGATACTTTGATACTTGGACATATTTTCATACAAATATTATGTTTGTCAATTGGACTTTGTCGTTTCATTGTTCTTTTGCACGGCTTCATTGAACTGGAAGGAAAACACGGACAATTTTCATTGCCGCTTCGACCATCGTTCATCCAATGCGATGGTACCAACCCGGGCGGGATTTACCCTACCACCTAGTAAGTAAGGCAGGGGACCCACAGCTTAACGTGGAATCCGAACCACGGCCAGCCTCTCTCAACGGTCGAATGGTCACCCATCCAAGACCAGACCGGACCCAGCGTTGCTTAACTTCGGAGAGCGATCGCCGAAGTGTCGCCGCACTGGGCCACTGAGGCTGACAAACAATATGTTTTAAGGTGGCCCAACCCGGCGGCCTCAACTCATTTGCGGGCACGGTACAAAACCGTGCTATTGCGCTCTGGGTCCTTCTCTGTTTCTAAGAATAAGACAGGCTCCGTGATGAGGAAGATGCAACCTGTCCACAAAAAAGACAATGTGCATAGTGTATGATTTGGTAAGATTTACGAAAATTTTAATTTCAAAACGACTTATAGCTAAAAGTAAACCACGACCGCTGTAGTCAAAAATCTAACAAAAACCAAATAGATTCTAAATTTTGCTTAAATAAGCTATGTCTGATGACTAATATTTTTAAGATGTTCTTACTTTATCATTGCGTAATCCACCTCCAAAGTTATTGTATAAAACGCGCGAAAAATCCGAACTTTCGGACGTTATAACTTGGAAACCAAACACAATTTTACAATGCCAATGGTCATCAGACATCTAGTTCAATCAAATAAACCAATTTGAGCAAAATTTTGGATCTCTGACAAGAAATATAGGCGTGATCTTCTTTCCCCTTTTGTATGGGGAGATGAGCGGGTTGGGCCACCTTAATGTAAAAAAAATATATAGGTGTACGAAAACAAGTTTAATCACTTCCCGGCGGGACTAACTCATTACGGGGACGGTACAAAACCGACGGAAAAAAGACAGGCTCCGTGATGAGGAGGATGCAACATGTTCACAAAGCAGACAATGCACATAGTATTTTATTTGGTAATATTTACGAACATTTTAATTACAAATTTTATTAAATTTTAATTAGTGATAGATCAGATTATTTTGAAACAGTTAGCTTAACTGATTGAACATTACGGCTGACTACAAATTACGCGTGCAACTGTCCAGTTTCAAGAGGTACAATAATTTTAACAGATTGAAAAAAATACTAAAGCTAGAAACAGTTTTCACTCAGTTAGGAAAACAGTAAGAGAAAACTGTTATTGCACACAGTTAAAAAAACCATTAAAAGATACAGTATCTGGATTCTTAGCTTGCCGCAGTATTCACAGCCTTAATATGCCGCAGTATCCGTTAGAGATTACATTAAAAGATACAGTAACATTTAGGGCCGAGTGCAGGAAAGGACGAAGAATCAACAATCACTTTGTATAGACAATATGAGAAGAACTCCATGCAGTTCACTAAAAGTGACGTGTTTGCACATTGATTAACTCGGCCGTCTCTTCGTGCAATCGGGGCTTAATGTCTAAACACGTCACTTTTAGTGAACCACATACGTTGACGTTGATTTTGATTTTTCACTCAGAGTAACCGATTTACTTAGTTGGCTCTACTTTGACGTTGAAAATCGGTTTTATCATCGGGATTACAGTTAGACTTACTGATTTTTTTTCAGTGCCACATGAGTACACAAATAAACTTAATTTCATTTCATTTGGCAAGTAACAGCGCCGGCACGCCCCTTATAGCCTATTTGACACCGGCAAACCACTTTCACAAAATGAATCACTTAAATAATTTGTCGTTGCAGCAGTAGAGATTATTGGATTGTGTAGGTATATAACCCAATTTGACGAGTTTGACGAATACTTAATCCTCGTGAACCGCTTCGACGTTTGGTGGCCGAACTCGATCATTTTGGCATTAGAGGAAAGTTGTTAAACTGGATAGATCACAAGTACGTATAGGAGAGACTCTGTCTTGTCCAAGGCCTGTCTGGACCGGAGTTCCTCAAGGTTCGGTGATAGCTATGACCCTCTACAACATATACATTACTGATCTGCATGCTTTCATCAAATCCAACTTTAAATTCTTCGCAGACGATTCAAAGTACTTTGATAATCAATGACTGGTCACAGTCAACTACAAGGTTATCTAATAAACATCCACCACTGATCTTCGGATTGGCTCATCAAGCTAAATGCTAAGAAATGCACAGTACTCCATCTTGGAAAGAAGAACCCCAGGCTGCCGTGCTACCTGGACAACACGCAGTTGCAACCAGTTATATCACAAAAGGATATTGGAATAACAATCAATTTTGATTTGAAGTGGGAACCTCATATCACCCAAATTGTAAAAAATATCATTCATTAATTTTTGAATGAGTTGCGAACTATAGAGGAAATTGGACCCGGAATTGAACCCGTGACGCAACACAAGCGAGATCTTAACGAATCGCCCATAATATTTCGGAGCATTTAGCTACGAAATATTATTATCATTCGCCAAAAGTGCTTTTCGCAGTTATGGCACCTACCCGAAATCTAACCCCAATCTCTTTCTTCTTTGAGATACTATTAAAGCAGAGTCTACCATGTTCGTGGAATACGACACCTATTGAGTTCACAGCTCCCTAGGCAGCCATTAACACGTCTCTTTTGGGTGGTAAACATCACCATAGACTTCGATATCTATTACACCTCTCCACTTTCTTTCAAACGATGGCATAGGGTTCCCATTAAATGTACTTTTTCGTACTAAGAAGGTACGTCGCTTGATAATATGATATGTATGTATGTATAATCAATCGTGAAGCAAGCAAACATTAATTAAAGATAACCCCCAGTAAAAATAACTACTTTACGAATATACCGCAAGGCTGGACCCGAACCAACAAAACATACCATTCGCGGGTATTGCGTCTACCAATTTCGCCACCTGCTGTATATCCATAATTTTGAATTCTCCTACAATCCCTCCTCCCGTAATCAATGCCCCCTACTAACACAGTGTTTAAGATTATACCTACATACATTTATTTAACGCTTCATCTGCGTTACGGACATTGACTGCAAAGATTGAACATTCAAACATATGCCGTCGTCACCTAAATCGTATTTGGCATCAGACGCTAGACTCAGTCCTAGGTTGACCTAATTAAATATACTATTTCGTACTAAGCAGGTACCTATATATAGTTATGTTATATATTCGGAAATATGCGATGCGGCCAACGAATGCTTGACCTCATTCACAAGAACATTTTAACATTCTCGGGACATGGGGACCTCGATGGGGACTAAATGTTTGTATTCCAGATTTTAGAATTACCAATCATGAACAAACAGCGTTTTCACGGAAAACATTATCGGAGATCTGGATTGTAGTTGTCTTTTAGTTACAGGCTGTAAACCCTCCTTACCTACCTTGTCAAGTTTATTTTTATGAACCAAGTATTGCATACATATACAGTGCCGGATTTACCAGCAGGCTGAGTAGGCTGGAGCCTAGGGCGGCAGATTTTAGGGGCGGCAAATTTGGGGCAGATGTGTTTCCATGCCGAAAGTAAATACGACCCATGCCGACCGCATTTGAGGCCGGAGAGAGCGACTTTTGTAGCATGTCACATAGCGCCTGTATTATTATTCAAGCAATTCTACATGTCATACATTTCACCACCACCAATTTTTGTCTACAACTTGCGTAGTCGCGTTTGGTTGCGGCATGAGAGTGACATAACCACTAAGGTCCTTCGGGTTTAATTGACTTCACGAGTAAAGAGTATTTTTTTGTAAATATCTATGTTTGTGAATATTGTTCACAATACAATATTAATTACGGGAAAGAGTTGTTTAATTAGGTACAAAAATAAAGTTACAAGTTCATTAACAAATAAATCGTAATTAATTTTATTGTGAACTATGCTATCGAATTGTAGAGGTCGGTAGGGGCGGCAAAATTTGAATAGCCTATGGGCGGCAAATGTGTAAATCCAGCGCTGTACATATAATGTGTAAAAGTTATTTGAAGAAAAGAAAAATAAATTGTCACATTGATTAGATTCATCAATTCAACTAAAAAGTGTTCATAAACGTTATCCAATACAAGGACGCACGGTGCATACAATTTATTTTAACGCCAGCACTTCATTAGTGCGCATGCCAGACGTGTGAAACTGATACTTCGATTGGGCATTTGCGCGCTCTATAAGTTAGGACAGAAATTAACAATTTTTTAAATAATTAATTGTATTATCTCGAAATATACTAATAGCATTTTGTTGAAACTTTCGGGATCAACCCCCATTAAGGAGCACTGCAATTTTCCGGACATCAATGGTTAGTCAATAATCTCATGGCACGATGTTGGATCGAGTCCAAGGGCTAAAGCTGCTACTGTCTTGACTCATTTCTTACATTAAATTTCATTTAACTACTGAGGACATATTATGTGGCAATTTGTAGTGATACAAAAAATAAATAGACTGATACTTGTATGTAATATCTGTATAACTCTATGTTGAAGTATCGTGAAACGAAAATGTACACGTATTTATGGTGAATCAGTAACATTTCGGGTTTATGTGTAGGCAATAAATATACCGAAATTATAATCCAGGTGAAGAGATATAAAATAAATGTAAAGATGTAAAAGATGAAAGCCAATAGATAGCTGTCCTTGTACAGTCGTTTCGTCTGAAATCTATACACCGGAAATAGAGACACATTTGAGATCTCTTTCTGACATGCTGACGTCAACCATAGAGTAAAAGGGACTTAGAAATTCCATCTCTTTCCAGTGTATACATTTGATAAGTAACGACTGTACATACAAATATTTTTAAAATGTTCTCTCTCTGTAATATTAATTAATAATCTTCTCTGCCTCAGAACTACGTACTTATAACTCCTTCGCAAAAAATGGACACCTGAGCATATTTACGTTCCATGGTCGAGCTTTAGTTCATATAATTGAATTTTTTATCTAAACGAGCCTACGTATACCTACTTACCATCGTGTTAATATGCGTGAAGTAGGTTTTTACAATATTTTCCTAAATGTTCGATGCATTAGATGAAATAGATCTACATGCCCAAAGAATAAGAAGTGTTCAGCAATAAAGACAAGATTGTTTTTAAATATATAATTAAATAACATGGGATCCTAACTTGTTGAATATACTCTTCCAGGACACCAGAACGGTGTGCGCGAGCATTGTCATCCATAAAAATGAAATTTTCTTCAAGAGCAGTTATTACGGGTTATACCGTGTGCATTTAAGGTTCCATTTTCTACGAAACCTAAAACCGTACGTTCCGTCGAATGGAGTTGCCCCGCAGACCAAACCTTTGAGGGTCTCTTATGTTAAATGATGTAAATTATAATATGGATATGTATTGTACTGCGAATCAAAGTACGGTGTTCGAAAGTATATTTTTCTCAGTTTCCCGCCAATATGTCAATGATTTGGATTGTCAAGTTGACAGCCCGCAGCGTGATCAACACAGCGGTGGCGGCGTGTTTTTCGCGCTTGATTGCGCTTGGTCCCATCGTTTGAATCTCAGTTTTGTGTTGTATCATGGATGTGTCGGCAGGCGCTGGCGCTGGAGCCACACAGGTGCGCGACGAGGTCGGAGTTCGCTGCCAGAAACTCTTCCACGACTTTCTTGAAGAGTTAGTTTACATCATTCAACTATTTACTTCTACTATTACTGCAATAATACCTGTGAAAAACACCTTCCAATATCCCAGTTACATTTATGTTCTTAGATAGGAAAGCGGGCGGGGCTAAGTTAATAAAATACCGTGTGTGTTCATGTCTCACTTTGGTTATGAAAACTTAAAACAAGTTTACTAAAACTGATAATAAGTTTTACTCGAGCCATTGTTGTGATTTTTTTTTTTGTAAAAATAACATTGCATAAAGCTGTTAATAAACAAATAAAAAATACCTATAATCGCCACCCTATCATAAGCACTTTTGAAAACACTATAAAAAATAAACAAGTTAATAACCTACAAATTCATGACCTAAATCTTTGTCGACCAGTCCTTGTCACTGTCACCTACAAAAAAAACTCCTTAATTTTTATTACCTTTCGTGACCATAGTTTGGAACTTCGCGTTAACAACGCAAACGAACAACAATACTTTCTATATTTATATTAATAAATATATTTCATTCCCTTTATATGTTCTCTAGTGAACAATTCAGTGTAATTAAAAACTTTGGCATCTAAGACATAGAAGGAAACACAGATAAGGTGTCGTAATGATGTCTCTAAGGATATAGAAACTACACTTTCTCTAGGTGACCCTTTAAAAGATCTGGTTTTCTAATCGGGTGGCTCAAAATTATGACAAGTTACAAAGAACTACTTTAGTATGTAAATCTGGAGCTACCTAACACTTTGATCGAGGCAATACTGAGGGCTCAACTAAAATGTTTAACTGTACGTCTCGTATTAGAAGCTAGATTTGTCAAGTGCGCAGGTGCAAGTAGATAGATACTAATAAGCTACCACCTGGAATACAGCCTGTGGGCCAGTTTAGGTGTTAGGGATTGTATTGTCTACTTATTTTCATTTATCTATTTACTCCTTAATACATACATGTAAAGGTCGAGATTATCACTAAAAAGCAATATCTTATAACTAATCCTACCAAAAAGGAAAGGGTATAGAGTCGTAGAAATTAAACATTAATTATTTTTTTTCCTCAACACAATTCAAAAACGAGACCATATAAAAAAGACTTATAAACAAAAATCATAGACACACACATACAACTATAGTAAATTTTCGGAATGATAATTAAACCAAAATGATTTAATGATGTAACTGTGTAATAAAGTTAAACATATATGTAACATACATTTTTTTCTGCATAAATATGTTGTTAAGTCCATACTTAAATGAATTTATAGATTCGCTTTCTCTTAATTCGTCGGGCAGCTCATTATAAAGTCTGGCAGCCTTAACTGTAAATGTGTTTGAGTGTTCTTACCCTTGTAATGCAAAATAAAATAAATACGGGATTAGCGAGGCTCCACTGTATGACATCGCATCGGAGAGTGTTAACATCAATTTATGCATTCCTATGCAGATTCAAAGAGGACGATGAGATCAAGTATGAGAAGCCGGCCAAGGAGCTACAGACCGACCGGCTGAGCACCCTGGAAGTAAGCTTCGAGGATGTGGAGAAGTACAACCAGAACCTCGCGACCACCATCATCGAGGAGTACTACAGGATCTACCCGTACCTCTGCCAGGCGATAGTCAACTACACGATCAGTCTAGCAGACGATCAGGTGACCTTTTTTTTCTAGATTAGAAATTACACAAGCTATTCCACGCTTAATCGAGCTTCTAAACAATATAATGGCAATTTCAGTAATATCGATCTGTTCACAACTACCAAGACTTTATTTACAAGTCAGGTCGTAAAGGTTCTCAAACAAGCGAACACGTAAAGCAGGCACACACACACACCTTTACAAAAGCCACATGCACAGATACTCAATCGCACTCACATATTTAATTTCATATTCACCCGCGGTCGTGCACACAAACCAACACATCACCATCACACACACACACACACACACACCCTCAACCTCTCACACAGGCATATGTTCATCCTTAAACTATCATTCATGTACAGTAACTTTATTAAGCGATAGAATTCTATAATTGGCTAGTTTTAATGTAATTTCTTAGATTAATGTGAAGCTAATATATAATAAGCTGTTGAATTCTTAATGAGTAAATAAATAAAAGTATACAGGTGAATATTTCAAGTGAGCCTTCATTGCCAAATCCGAAACTATAAGATAAACGAAAAACACTTCACGAAGAAGTCACGAGGCCGATAACCCAAAACGGCATTATTCCATTTTTTTTCTGGCCGCGAATCGAACTTGTTGGTTTTTAGAAAAAATACACTGTATTGCACCAGGCAATAGTTTCGCTTATAAAGAACAAATTCTGTGAAGTAAGGTTATACGGCAAACTCAAGGAAAGTGTTGATTTTTAATAAACGGATTTTGAAGTATTCATACAATTCCTCTTATACATTCGCAGGGGGCACTAGATGAAATCTGACTTGCAGAGGTCATTATTATTACAAAAATGCCCTACTATACTGCCCAGTATATCTCATCATGTGCAAGAATGATGCCTGCCTTGGCTGCCACCTATCCTATTGTGTATGCATCCATATTCAATCATCTGTTTCTAGATTCCTAATCTTATTGACTGCGAGTATAATATAATATTTAATTTGACAGGATAGGGTTTTGCCTTTCCCCCTTCTAATGCCCTTCGCTATTTTGTTGTTTGTTGCAGCATCCCGATGTCCAACCGTGAGGTTATAAGCAAAGGGAGATGCTACCAGTGACCATAGCCCTGTAGGTCTTTGGTAGGTCTTGCCGCATCCTAATATTTCGCATATTTAATTTGACAGATAAAGAAGGAGATCCAGGACAAAGAGTGCTACGTGGCCTTCGTGGACGTGCCGACGAGCCACAAAGTGCGCGAGCTGACCACGGCCAAGATCGGCACGCTCATCCGCATCTCGGGGCAGATCACGCGCACGCACCCCGTGCACCCGGAGCTCGTCTCCGGCACGTTCGTGTGCCTCGACTGTCAGACGCTCGTCAAGAATGTGGAGCAGCAGTTCAAGGTGGGGTGCCGTGCGTTTTAGTGTTTGTTTACGTACAATACTGTCGTGCCAGGCCATGCACAGAAAAATAAAATAAAATAGTATTTTGAGAATTACAGTTTTGTGTTCCTCGGGAATATTTCACAGGATTCTTACAAGAGACTATGAGAGCTCACCTGAGTCGGTTGTTTAATAGAATAAGAAATTTTGATAATCCCAACAAAGTTCTGGTTCCCATTTATTCTTTTAAATAACCTGAGCGACGCTATCCACGAGCACGGATCGACGTGACAAATACATAACATTTTGAGCAAAACAGCTTGTTTATGAGAACCAGAAGAGCAGAATGTTTTCAGAGGAACAAAATGGTCTGGGCTTTTTTGGTTCTGTCAAAGTGTGAGACAAAGAAAAATTGGATTTTCCATACTAGGGGTCAACCTTTTGCGTTTTCGATGCATCGGTGCCATCTTCAGGGTGGTGAATCACAAGGTCAGGTGAATCAACCGCCTGTTAAACTGAGTAAACTTCGTAAGCTGAATGTCCAAGCGATGAGGTAGCCTACATATCACGACAGTAGGTGTGGTCTTGGCCTAAATATCACGACAGTAGGTGAGGATTTGACCTTAATATCACGACAGTAGGCGTCGTATTGACCTTCTACGTCCAGTTCCATAAAAAAACCTAGCAATCTAATCGAGCCTGCTCAGTAATCCGAACGAGGTGTGGAACTCACCATTCAATGGCTTCTCCGAACATATGCGTGCCCATGTGTAGTAGAGCTGGGTTTCAATCGAGGTTGGGACCAGGGGTGGCCACACCTCTCCTCATTGGTAACGTTAGCGTTTTAGCTCGCTTCAAGACTTGTCAGCGAGGATGTGGGGAATATACAGTCCCGCTCTCGACCTCCCTCTCTCTACCTATCCATATTCTGTAGGATGCTTTTTTTATTATTATTATTGATAGGCTATATCACAACACTTATTTATTTATTTATTATCATTATTTTTTATTTTATATGATTGTCCAGTTTCTTTTTGAAGGAATTTACGGAGACAGCGTTTACAACTTCACTGGGAAGACTGTTCCATGATTCTACCACTCTGTTGGCAAGAAAGTGTCGTCGAGGGTTCTGCTTCGACCGATTGTGATACAGCTTTTTTGAGTGTCCTCTCAGGTTTTTAGTATTAGCAGGGTTGAACATATCTTCTAGATTGGTAGAGTTGTAAGAAGAGTTGATAATTTTAAATGTTTCAATAAGATCTCCCCGTTCTCTTCGTTCTTGTAGAGTGGTGAGGCCAAGCTTGTCCAGCTGGGTTCCGTAACTTGTATGCTTCTTCGCAGCTCTCTCCATATATGTGCTTAGCGTTGATCTTGGCAGGCCTAAATTCTTAGAGAAACCGTAGAGCGACTTTGCAGTTCATAAAAGCCTGAAACACTAAATACTAGCTATTACTAGCTCCAAATGCTTGCTTTCTGTTGCGGCCTTTATTCCAGTTTCAGTACTCCGCATTGGGAATACTTGATACTCTCTCTTCCTTGCCCGTACATCAATGCTAACGTTCCCTCCGCAGTACACGATCCCTACAATCTGCCGCAACCCGGTGTGCGCGAACCGCCGCCGCTTCATGCTCGACGTGGACCGCTCCGTGTTCGTGGACTTCCAGAAGGTCCGCATCCAGGAGACGCAGGCGGAGCTCCCGCGCGGCTGCATCCCGCGCTCCGTCGAGGTCATCCTGCGCGCGGAGGCCGTCGAGTCTGTGCAGGTGGGGTGCGGTTGTCACGCGCTTGGCGGATGGGAGCTAAACAGGGAAAAGTGTGTGACTGACACTTTTGCTGTCACAGAGACAGAGCCTCAACCTATATTACTTTATGGCTGAAACGTAATATGTAAACAATTATAAAATAGTAGGAAATATCTCACCGTGTACATGGATAGACATCAAACCTACCATGTGCATTAAAATTTAAAGAATTGAACTTAGGTGAATGGCTGATGGAAAGAACTTCGAGACCAAGCCTTTATAACAAACATTGTCTGTAATCATAATATTAATAAAAACTTGTTTATCCCTCCCATTTTCTTCACATGCAATTTATTAAGGTGATAAAATAAATTATAAAGAGTAAAAGTATGTATAATTGAAACTGCTTGGTTCTGGGTAAAGACCTCCAAATATTCTCAGACTTACAATAGAATTTGACTTTTAAGTCTAACTGACAGGTAAAAATTAAAATTGTTGTAATACATACTCTGACTGTGTACATGACAATCATGCTTGCCAGAGACAAGAAGTAATATATTTTATTACCAAACTTCAACTTCGCACACGAAGGGTTCCGTACCATCATACAAGATTTAACACAAAAAAATCAGGTTTTTTGTATCCCCCTTTAAATTTTATATTTTTTTTATTTTAGCTATTTGTTGTTATAGCGGTAAAATAAATGCACACTCTGTGAAAATTTCAGCTGCCTACCTGTTACGGTTCACGAGATACAGCACTGTGACGGACGGACGGACAGCGGAGGCTTAGTAATAGGATTCCGTTTTCACCCGTTTTCGTCAGCCTCAATGGCCCAGTGGCGCGACACTTCGGCGGTCGCTCGCCGAAGTTAAGCAATCCTGGGTCCGGTCTGGTCTTGGATGGGTGACCATTCGACCGTTGAGAGAGGCTGGCCATGGTTCGGATTCCACGTTAAACTGTAGGTCCCCTTCCTTACTTACTAGGTGGTAGGGTAAATCCCGCCCGGGTTGGTACCATCGCATTGGATGAACGATGGTCGAAGCGGCAATGAAAATTGTCCGTGTTTTCCATCCAGTTCAATGTAGCCGTGCAATATAACGAAGGTCCTGGTATGGCACCTAGTTCCCATGTGGTGTGTTGGGCTAATACCATGACATAAAGTGTGGTATTAGCCATCCATGTCCAGTCACATAAAAACCCTGACCAACCTGATTATTGCAGGCGGGCGACCGCTACGACTTCACGGGCACCCTGATCGTGGTGCCGGACGTGGGCGCCATGTCCATGCCGGGGGCGCGCGCAGAGCTCACCACGCGCACGCGGCCCGGCATCGACGGCCACATGGAGGGCGTCAAGGGGCTGAAGGCGACCGGCGTCAGGGACCTGCATTACAAGTGAGTATAACATGGTTGTCTTTGTCCTGAAACGAGCTGTCCCCACATTGTCTAGGTTACCAATGGAATCCGGCGTCAGGGTCCTACATTACAAGTAAGCATAACATGGTTGTCTCCATGGTTACCAATGGAATGACAGATGACTTTTTTCTGGACCGGGGGGATGTTTAGTTCACATAAGACTTAGCTGTATGGAGTAGTACCTTTGCCTTTCCACACAATTTCATTTATTTCAACTTTTTTGGTAGTCAAACTACACTAAATTACTTCAAAAACTGAATGATCCTGAATGTGACGATGTCATTAAAACGTCAGTCGCTTATCGAGTCTGAGATTGCCCCCCCCCCCCCCTCTCCCCCCTTAAGTCTGTGTTTTGTATCCCTTTGCTTCTTATAATGGGAATGCCAGCTGTACACGCAAAGTTTCATCATTTTGTGTGAGGACTAGGAAGCGGCATGTGCAGCACGCCGAGACACGGCACATTGAACGTGAGAAACCCAACACTTTGATCTGGATCCATCAGTGTCATGTCACGTCATGATGGACGCATCAGTGTCCCCCACCTGCGCAGCATGACCGGTGAGAACGTCCGTTAACATGGTAGTGCCGGATATGGGCGCCATGTCCATGCTAGGGGCGTGCACATAGACCTAGAGGGTGTCAGAGGGCTGTAGACTAACGTGCCATCGTATGTATAGGCATACTTAAGGATTCATGACTTCACCAAAAATCTGAACCTTGCATATCAGCCAGTGTGAAGATTCGAGAGTCGAGGTGTCGACAGGAGAGGCAGTAATCTTCACTTCTCACCTCGCGCACAATTTGCGGCTTATGTAACTTAAGGCGCCTCCAACAAGCTTTTCCCAATGGTGAATGTTTCGCAAATTTCAGGACAGCATTCCTAGCATGCAGTGTGCAGGCTACATACCGGAGGTTTGGCTCCGACCGCCCCACGGACGAGATAACAACGGAAGACATGAAGAAACAAATGACTGACAAGGAGTGGGACAAGGTGCGTTTCTCTCTCCGGTTTTTGGCATACAATTTTTGCTGCACATTTAGCTCAAGCTTGCTTAGGTTCTCTTCTTTGGGACGTCCCTCGATGCCAACAATTTTTTATGTTACTTTTTTCAGTTGGATTTTATCATATGTAACTTCTTAGCGTTGTTTTTTTATGTTTGTCTAGTCCAGACGGTTTTTTTTATTAATTTACTGACTGGTGTCAATTCCACACCACACTATTTGTTTAGGATATTTATTTCATGATGAATTTGTAGCAAATGTAAATGGAGGTGCAGAATTGATGGCTGTATGGACTTGAGTGAAGGTGTAACGATGCCACTGCCTTCACTTCATCTACTTGCATGATTTAACACACAGCGGTTGAAGCAGGGTAGCTACAGGACGGAGTAGGCTATTATAGAACAGTGAGAAATGGGTTCAAGACTGAATTATTCATGTTGAAGTCAAAACAAGAGGACTACCAGCGAAATTTCTGTGCAGATTCTATAGAAATCTAGGCCCACCAAATTTCGACGCTAAGCTCTTATAGGTAGACAGTTGCGAACTAGCTCGTGGCTAGGGGAATGTGTATTTGCCTTCCATGCTTTCATATACCTGCTTCGTTCATGCCCCAGTTTCATCGCTTCAGCAAGGTCCTGGAATGCCACCTAATTACTTCGGGAATGCGGTATGTAGTTTTAATATGACGGTGGGTGTGGAGATGACATCCTACATAATAGGGAAACCTATATAACCTGGGAGTCTTCAAACATAAATTGCAAATCTCCTGGTATGATGCTTTGCTGAGCATGGTTTCACGAGGTGAAATAGATTTGTCTTTTCTGAGCTTTTGTCCCTCAGCGCGGGTGGCTACCGGTTTTTCATAAAAAAAGTTAGAGAAGGGAGGTGGTACGAAGTGTCTGGTACGTAGTGACATCCGTGCCGCTGCGCAGGTGTACGAGATGTCCCGCGACCGCAACCTCTACCAGAACCTCATCAACAGCCTGTTCCCGAGCGTGCACGGCAACAACGAGGTGAAGCGGGGCATCCTTCTCATGATGTTCGGTGGAGTCGCCAAGACCACGCTTGAAGGTATTCACTTTGTTTATTACTTTTTATATCTCGGATATCTCGGCCAAATTCCGCACCTTGGTAGACAAGGACCTGACTAAGGAGGTCGAGAGACGAATTCAAGTAGGTTGGGCTGCCTTCGGAAAGCTTAAGGTCGGCCCGTAATCGCCTGAAAATTTCGCCTCCCATACAAACGTAGTTTACTAATAATTTGAAAACCACTGTTCCAACTTACTTGATATTTGGTATCTAATATTAGGCTACAAATATCTGTGTCTGCATGCCTTTGTTTTTTCGGTAAATGTATTCTGGGTCAAACCACAGAGAAAACAAAATTCGAATGAAGATTTTTTTTTTGCATTCATTTCATTCGGTTTGGATTTTTCAAATTCTATTTAGAAATTAGACTTTACAGGTCAAAAATCTAAATTCCGCTTCGTCGCACTCGATTTTCACGCGCATACAACAATGAACCCTAACGCAAACTTCAATTTAAAGACCAGAATATATGAACAGTGCGTCCTCCCGGTTATAACGCACGGATGTGAAACTTGGACTCTGACGGCGCAGTGGACGCAAACACGTTGACTGACTGCTTTATTAACGGCTTCAAGGATGTTTATTTGTGTTGGTCTGGGACCAATCCAGGCGGGCTAACCATACCACCTAGTAGGGGGGGGGACCTCCAGTTTAACATGGCTTCTGAACCATGGAACAGCTCGAATTCGTAACGAATTGCACTATTCACACTCAAAAAGAGAATAGAAATCTCTGGCATGGAAGGCAAGACCTCACGCCCCTGAGCTACAAGCTGCTCAGAACGCTGCTCTCGTGCAGCTCATGCTGCAGGGGCTAGAGGACTTGCCTTTTATGCGAGAGGTTATGGGTTCAAATCCTAGCCCCGGTCATGCACTACTGTTTTTCTCTTTCTGAGTTGGAAGCCTGCATTTCGTTACGAATGCGAGCTGTTCCATGTAAAACTGTAGGTCCCCCTGGGTTAAGCTCAGTCGGGTTGGTACCACCGCATTGGATGAAACTGTGGTTGAAGCGGCAATGAATAATCGTCTGTGTTTTCCGTCCAGTTCAGTATAGCCGTGCTCATAAAGGAAAGGTCCTGGCATGGTACCCAATTACTTCGGGAGTGTGCTGTATTGGGCAGTATCATAATGGTAGCCATCCATGTAAGGTTGCATAAAAAAAAACGATGTTATCACGCCGATCAAATGTGCATGAAACTAATTTTACAGTTATAAATGTCACTCCAGGTACTACTCTCCGGGGTGACATAAACATTTGCATCGTCGGCGACCCCAGCACAGCCAAATCGCAGCTGCTGAAGCAAGTGAGCGAGATCACGCCGCGCGCTGTGTACACCAGTGGCAAGGCCTCGTCCGCTGCCGGTCTCACAGCCGCCGTTGTCAAGGTACTACATTCATATTTGTTTAGTTTGTAGGACGACTCTATGGAAATTGTCCTTTGCCTACCCCTGAGAAAACATCTTATTAAAGGAACAAAGTAGTCTTCGGCATTGGGCTGTCAGTGTGTGACAGATCGATTTCGTCATTCGGTGATAGGATAAGCTAGCAAAATTTGGAAGATGATTGTGGCCTTCCTCCAGCAAAGATGGGCTGGTGTATGCTTAATATAATCATCTATTTGTGTGCAAACGTGAAGTGAAGTGTCGCCAAGTGCCCCAGTATGAGGAGCAATGTCAGCCGTGTAGGTGAGAGTGTGTGTGCCATGCCTCGCATCGAGTGTTTTTTTTGTTGTCGCATTTTTTTTTGTTTTATTGGAGAGCCACACAAAGACAGGAGACTTTTGCATTGGTACAAAAGGGCAGCACGGTAGAGGAACCGGAGTTTCCGGGTATTGTAATGATTATAATCTAACAGGATCATTACAAAGATCGAACAAGCTCTATGTTAATATCTCAAATTTAATAAATAGCTAGTTGACTCAACATTGCATGAAACCCGCTGTTTACAATTTAATGTATCGTGTACGTGATGACACGTGATGATCTATAGAAAATTTACTTTGGCTTCGTTAGGACGAGGAGTCATTCGACTTCGTTATCGAGGCGGGCGCGCTCATGTTGGCGGACAATGGCGTCTGCTGCATCGACGAGTTCGACAAGATGGACCCCGCCGACCAGGTCGCCATCCACGAGGCCATGGAGCAGCAGACCATATCCATTGCGAAGGTGAGCTGCCTTGAGTTCAGTAGTGCAAGTCTAATTTTTTTATTACAGCTCGTGGTATAGGGGCTAGAGAAAATGCCGTTCAATTGAGAGGTCTGGTTTCAAATCCTCGCTCCGTTCGTGCTCTCTTTCTCTTGCTGAGGGTTAGGCCCGCCCGGGTTTTTACCATTGCATTGGATGAAACTGTGGTCATAGAGGCAATGAAAAATTGTCCATTTTTTCCTTCACGTATTTAATGTAGCCGTGCTCGTATAGGGAATGTCCTGGCATGGTAACTAATTTCTTTGGGAATGTGGTGTATTGGACTGATATGACGTTAGTAGTGCGGTATTAGCCATCCGTGTCAAATTCCATAAAAAGAAATATAACATGCATTTATTATTATTATAAACACTAGCAGCTGCAAGCTGATGCAAGTACTTCACTGATTGAGTTCACATTGTTTTTTTTTTATTTAAGTGTTTATAATAATAATACGAATCGTTTTTTTAAATATTTTTACATGACTGTCCAAATTGTTTTTGAAACTTTTCACTGAGCTAGCACTTATGACTTCCTTGGGCAGCTTGTTCTAGTCTTCCACAACATGGTTTGACAGAAAGTGTTTCCAAGGGTTGGAATTGAAAGTATTATGATTGAGTTTCTGAGAATGTCCACGAATTCTTTGTTCAATGTTCAGGGAATACATAGCTTTTAATGTAGTTAGCTGACAACTAACTGTTAATACATCTCATAGGCCAAACTCAGACTAGCCCTACAGTACCCAAAAAGGAAAAGACGGGATCAAGATTACTCGTTCTGTTTTTTCTCTAAAACTATCGAAGTTTCAATATATTTTTAACTAGTAACCCGGCTCCGCTTGGAACAATATGGAAAAAAAATCAGGATAAAACGTTGCCTATATCACTCCGACTCATAAAATATCTCTATGCAAAAATCCAGGTTAATTCGTGCTCCATTGCTTCGTGATACAACTTATGCATTTTTAACAGTAAATTGTCTTTTCATTAATGAGGCAACAGGTTTCGATTTTTGAGTTATGAAAATAAAAATTACTGCAGCAATAAAATTTTCCAGCAAAACAATTTGAACTTTCTTTATCACAACTATAATAATACTTCCAAGGGCATTTAAATTAATATTAAAATCCACCCTTGAAGTTTCCTAAGAGTGGCTTCTTGTTTGTGCCGACAGGCGGGCGTGCGTGCAACGCTGAACGCCCGCACTTCGATTCTGGCAGCGGCGAACCCCATCGGCGGCTGCTACGACCGCGCCAAGTCGCTCCAGCAGAACGTACTACTCGGAGCGCCCATCATGTCTCGCTTCGATCTCTTCTTCATACTCATCGACGAGTGCAGGTGTGGTACTCCATTTTGTAGCAAATAAAGGACGATAAAATCCAAAACGGAAATAAATATGCAAAAGTTAATTTTATAGAAAAAATCGTTTTAGAAAAGTCACCAGAAATATTTTCTTAGCCTGCTGCTTTGCCAATAGAGCTAGCCAATTCACTTCCCAGACATTCTTCCAGAATTCAAAGGAATTTGTAGACAGATGTGGACAGTACACTGACGGGAAATCTGTGGAGAAAGGAATTTGGTTCAAAACAATTGTATCTGAGCCAATCTGTATCCCTTGGTTTATCCATTGGAAATCATTTTGGTTTCAGACTTAGATCAGGACACACGGAGTGGGACATATGATGTAAAAATTAGACTCTTAATTGTTCCGCCTGTGACAAACCAGAAGATCAATTTCACCTTAGTAAACGTCCACGGCCACAGAATGTGTCATGAACGAGAGGCTTTGATTGAATGAAGGCAATTTTTAGATACATAAATCATTGGGAAAACCCTAAGTCCAATGAGTTTAGAGTAATTGTATATTTTTTGAAGCTTTCATTGGCTCTAAGGAGTAGCTGATAGCATAATTTTTTTATTAACGGAGCAAGTGTTGCTCCTGGCATCATTTTAATGCCGACTTAATTCCGGATGTCTCTTATTCATCATTTGCATGTGAACAGCGAGATGGTGGACTATGCGATCGCCCGGAAGATCGTAGACCTGCACTGCAACAAGGAGGAGAGCTACGAATGCGTGTACTCGCGCGAGGACCTGCTGCGCTACATAGCCTTCGCGCGCTCCTTCCGGCCCGTCATCACCGAGGTAAGAATGCCTGTCTCGTAATTTTTTTTTCTATTTCCATCTGGCAGTACTTTCAGATTTTGTTATTTAATTACCTTTATTTTTCTCTTTGTCTCCTTTTCCTGTCCCTAAATCCCTTCATTTCATTTGTTTGATCGCCTCCTCCGCCATCCCCTTGAAATCTTGGTCTCTTTTTCTCTATATATGCCTTGAACTATGAGCGAGCAGCCTAAGCTGATGTGTTCATGTCTGAGTTTGCTGGATTTTTGTTATTACGGCTACTTTAATTTAGTTACTTTCACGGACACACAGGAGGCGGGCAAGCTCCTGGTGGACTACTACACGGCGCTGCGGCAGCGGGACGGCGCGGGCGGCGCCGCGTCCACGTGGCGCATCACGGTGCGCCAGCTCGAGTCCATGATCCGGCTGGCGGAGGCGATGGCCAAGATGCACTGCGGCTCGCAGGTCACGCCGGCGCACGTGCAGGAGGCCTACAGGTACCGGTGCCGGGCTACGGCTCACTTCACGGACACGCAGGAGGCGGGCGAGCTCCCGGTGGATTACTAAACGGCGCTGCGGCAGCGGGACGGCGCGGGCGGCGCCGCGTCCACGTGGCGCATCACGGTGCACCAGCTCGAGTCCATGATTCGGCTGGCGGAGGCGATGGCCAAGACCCCCTGCGGCTCGCAGGTCACGCCGGCGCACGTGCAGGAGGCGTACAGGTACCGGTGCCGGGCTACGGCTCACTTCACGGACACGCAGGAGGCGGGCGAGCTCCCGGTGGACTACTACACGGCGCTGCGGCAGCGGGACGGCGCGGGCGGCGCCGCGTCGGCTGGACCAATTTTGATTTTTCAGGCAATATTCAGATTAGCCAGCAGGTGATCGTGCGCAGTTTAGAAAATTTTAGAAGCTCCACTGAGGTAAATGTTAGATGCCACGCTTGGTTGTATATCCAAAATTCAATTGACCTGAGCGGCGCCAGGTACCTCAGCTAGTTTGTCATAAAGAAGGCCGCTCTGTATGGATCGATAAATGTGTTTTGGTTTCGAAAAAGCGGCCAAGTGCGAGTCGGACTCACACACGAAGGGTTCCGTACCATCGTACTAGATTTAACACAAAAAAGCAACGTTTTTTGTATACCCTTTATTTTTAATATTTTTTATTTTACCTATTTGTTATAGCGGCAAAATAAATACACTCTCTGTCAAAATTTCAGCTGCCTTTCTAATACGGTTGATGAGATACAGGCCTGTGACAGACGGACGGACGGACAGCGGAGGCTTAGTAATAGGGTTCCGTTTTTACCCTTTGGATACGGTACCCTGAAAACGAGAAAGAGACATTCATCGATCGATATAGCTGTATCGGTCGTTTGTGCTCTAGCTGCTGGCGAGCAACATTTTCATGACATTTCTTTCGGGTGTTAACATGTGTTTCCTGTGGCGACAGGTTACTGAACAAATCTATAATCCGTGTGGAGCAGCCCGACATTCACCTGGAAGAAGACGAACCGCCGCCCACCGCTGCCGACCAGGAGAACACTCCGCCCAACGGTACGTATGAGGAGTTGTATTCACTACGTATAAAATTCGCAACGTATAGCTATTTGCAAAACATCACAACCATGCATACCCTATAATATCCACAATGTATAATTTTATACGAAGAAAGTTTAAAAATAAAAATTATTTTCATATTGCAGAACGTATATAAGTCACAACGTATAAAATCCAAAAAAAAACTAAAACCATGCAGTACGTATAAAATGACACGGAGCACTGCATAATGCGCCCTAATTCCATTATTTTATAGCTGAAATTTCTACTAAACTATAATTGTGATATAGTTAAATATTGCAATTCAGACTGAATAAATTCGCACTACTATATGCTTTAAATGTATGATGTTTAGGGCGTTTATCGAATGATCATTTTTCGCGTTATACGATGTGCATTTCTCTCTATTTTTGTTGAATAAACTGTTTTCGATTGAATCTATAGCTCAACGTATAACGTGCAGATACTCGCAATTTATACGATGCATGCTATGCATTTGGATGCCATACTCCTGTAGAAAGGTTTTTGGTGACGTAGGAATCTTGACTTAACTAAGTGCTTATGTTTTCCAAAACGTATGTTGTGCAAGGAAAAATATACATGACTCCACCCTTTTTTTTTTATGTGACTGGACATGACGGCGAATACCACACCTTCTGTCATGGTATTAGCCCAACACACCACATGGAAACTAGGTGCCATACCAGGACCTTCCTTATATTGCACGGCTACATTGAACTGGATGGAAAACACGGACAATTTTCATTGCCGCTTCGACCATCGTTCATTCAATGCGATGATACCAACCCGGGCGGGATTAACCCTACCACCTAGTAAGTAAGAAAGGGGACCTACAGTTTAACGTGGAATCCGAACCACGGCCAGCCTCTCTCAACGGTCGAATGGTCACCCATCCAAGACCAGACCGGACCCAGCGTTGCTTAACTTTGGAGAGCGATCGCCGAAGTGTCGCGCCACTGGGCCACTGAGGCTGACATTTGTGATGTTTACAGAAAGACAAGTGATTCATAAGAGGGCCTCGCATGAAAGGCTAGTCCTCATTCCCTTACACCACAAGATGTACTTCTATACGATTATGCACGAGATAACTTCTTTTCAAATGAGACCTTGACATTTTGACCTCAACAAACAATAAAACATTACCATTGCGAACATTTCCAGTGAACGGTGAAGCGATGGACGTAGACACGAGCGCGCCCACCAAGAAGAAGCTGACGCTCTCGTTCGAGGAGTACAAGTCCCTGAGCGACATGCTGGTGGTTCACATGCGTAGGGAGGAGACCGCCGCCGAGACGCAGGGTGAGTTGTTTCACTTTTTTTTTTATGCGACCTGACATAGGTGGCTAATACCACACAACTACCGTTATATTAGCCCAATATACCACATTTCCGAATTAGGTGCCATGCCAGGACCTTCCCTTTGTGAGCACGGCTACATTGAACTGGTTGGAACACACTGACAATTTTTCATTGCCGCTTCGACCATCTTTTCATCCGATGCGATGGTACCAACCCGGGCGGGCATAAGCCCTACCACCTAGGAGAAGGGGAACTACAGTTTTACATGGATTCCGAACCATGGAGCAGCTCGCGTTTGTGCCGAAACGCACTTATCGAACTCAGAAAGAGAAAGAAAGTGGTGCATGTCAGAATTAAACCCAGACCTCTGGTACGCTAAGCCAGTCCCCGCGCCACTAGGCTACGAGCCGCACACTTACTTCTCAAGTGATTTTTAAGTTCTAAGTTATAGAATCACCTCACTAATTCTATCCAATCTAAGCCAGTCACCATGCACTAGTACCACCTAAATTGTAAAAAAATATTAAACCAATGTGACAGTGTTAAACTACTCTAGCTTTCAACAAATGTGTCAAGAAAGAGAGCTGTAAAAATAACTACTTTATTACTTACTGCAAGGGTGGACTTGAACCAGCAAGCATACTTTTTGCGGGTATTACGTCTGCCAATTCCACCACTCGCACTATACCGATGATTTGGAAAGATCCTACAGTCCCAACTATCATAAACCAATGCCTCCTACTAACACAGTTCTTAAAATTATAAATCGAATGAATGTTGAACGATCCAGGCTCACTGCTTTCAATCTATTAAAAAGTTATTTGATTTTATGGGTTGTCAAAAAATGGTGTATTGATTCAAAATTGTGCATTTCTATGAATAAAACCTGTGTTTGCGCAGCGCTATCTATTGGCTATTTTGCAAGTTCTCGGTACGAAAGTGGCGCCATCTTTTTTCCATAGCCGTCGACATGTATCCATGCAGTTGCGCCATCTATTGTTCGTCCCTTTGACCGGCATTGACCTACTAGTGAAACGTCTAGGCCTTCGTTCATCTATGATTGTGTCGTGTGCAGAGTCGGCGGAGAGCGCGGGCGGCATGCGCAAGTCGACACTAGTGGGCTGGTACCTGGAGCAGGTGGTCGGGCAGATCGACAGCGAGGATGAGCTGCTGGAGCGGAAGGCGCTGGTTGAGAAACTCATCGACCGACTCATGTATCATGTGAGTCAAGATGGTGGACTTTTCTTTTGTAACTGTACATGGATGGCTAATACCGAACTGACCGTCAGATATTAGCCTAACACACCACACGGGAACTATGTGCCATGCCAGGAACTTCCTTATATTGCTCGGACAAACACGGACAATTTTCATTGCCGCTCCGACCATCGTTCATTAAATGCCTTGGATGGGGATTGACCTTGAAAATGGTCACCCATCCAGAACCTAACCGCGCTCAGAGGTGCTGCCCCAGCTTATTGATTCGCATGGCGTCGCACACTGAGCCACTGTGGCTGACAAAAAGGAGGACGTATGGCGGAATGCTCTTCGAAGCTGCATAACGCTGTCACTTCGTACCCCTTTCTACCACCGCACTACGCCACTGTCGACATTCCCAAAATAAGGACCCACCGATCCTCTAGATCCTTTATCTTTATCTACGTTTATATGGGGAGTATAATTTTCGGGCTTACATTTCATAAATTCTCGAAATTCATAACTTCAAGCTAGCAAAAAAATGTGTTTTATCTATGTAACGAAATTTTATAACCAATCGCACCACAGATGTTTACACTGTATCTAACTTATATGTTACGCCGGCAGGACCAAGTTATCATCCCGCTGTCGACGCAAGGCCTGCGTGCGTCCGGCCGGACCGCAGACTCGGAGGTAGAAGACGACCCGCTGCTGGTGGTGCATCCAAACTACGTTGTCGACTCCTGAACCGCCGCCTCTCGTTAAGTTAGGTTAAGTTATGTTAGGTTATGGTTTTTAATAAAAATTATTAAGAAACTATTGGTTGTTATTTATGCTTCATGATAAGAGAGTTGTCAGCCTCGGTAGCTCAGTGGCGCGATGCCTTGCGATTAGATAAGCTGGGTGAAGGACCTCCGAGTGCGGTAAAACTGTAGGTCCCCTTCCTTACTTACTAGGTGGTAGGGTTAATCCCGCCCGGGCGGTAGAATCGCATTGAATAAACGATGGGTCGAAGCGGTGATGAAAATGGTCCATGTTGGAACAAGCTGCCGGAGGAAGTCATAAGTGCTAGCTCAGTGAACAGTTTCAGAAACAATTTGGACAATCAATCATGTAAAAAATATAAAAAAACCATTTGTGGGAACCATATATTGCTCCCACATACAAATAGTAGCTATAGCAAACATCTATCAATATATGTAGGTCCATATATGAACATTTTACTTGGTCAAAAATAGGGAATTACCTCTCGAACAACGAAAGGCCTGTTTTGCTAGCGAGCGTGCTGTTGGTCTGAATGATGTCATGGCTGAAAGGCTACACTGCATTGATAAGAGAAAAGGAGTTTGTGGCGAATTATGTACATATTTTAAGATATTATTGATTATGAAATGAATTTTATATCACATTTTATTAATTATTTGATATACTTGTTTGTTTTGACTGAGGTGTCTTCATATTTCATGAATGATATTGTTTTGGTTGATTTTGCATGAATGGTATTGAAATTAGTAATGAAACTATTTAAACACTATAAAGGATTACATTTGAGAATAATTGTGAGCATATTGATGCGTGTATTTAGGATTTGAAAGTTATAAAATATATATTTCCTATTTGGATCGCTGTATCGATGGTCTTGGCTAATCAGTGTAACCATTTCTGTTATAAACAAATGGACGCGGTAGGGACATGGGTCCTGAGTCGGGAGTGGGGAAAGGAATAAAAACTCACGCGCATTCGAATTCAGGACAGTTCAAGGAGAGTCGAGGGCAGTTCAGGACGATCGAGGATAGTCGCGCGGTATTTTCGGTCGGCAGTCCAGGACAAGTCGTGCAGTAGATTTTCAGTCTGCTTTTTTAAGTTCTCGGGAAGAAATTCGTACCTGTAAGGAGCGACACGACGGTTCGTTTTCGACTTACAGAAATTTCGCGGGGTGTTAACTCGAGGTCACCAAATTCGAATAATTATTAGTGTTTATTTGCTTTGGACGCTTAGAGCTGCTTCGAAGGCGCTTGCTCCAAATTTAAATATAGAGACAGTGAGATTTTTATTAAATTTGTGATTTTAATTGCAAGAACATTAAATGTAAATTTTGGATTAAGGTTAAAGTGATTTGTGTATAAATCTATTATTTCGGGCGCGTAAAATCTAATAGACTATAGACTTTTATTGAACGAGTGAACGGGGAAGCAGAGTTCCAGACCCCAGACCAGACAGCAGATTGAACGCGAATCGATAAGTTTTTTTGCACAGTAATTACTGAATAATGTATTGCAATAATTCATTGTGTATCTGTGTAAAATGTTGTATGTCTTTATTTTCAGAGCCTTTATTTTGTTTCAGATAATGTGTTGTTTTCTGCAGGTTTACAAATTTATTTCGGTTTATTAATTCTGCCGTTTTGTTAATTTGCGTTTAGATTGCGTCGCGCGTAACGTGCGTAAAATTAGTCGATGCGCAGTACTATTAGAGTTTAGAAAAATGTTATTTAGAGAAATAAATGTCAATGGAAATTGTTGGCTTTAGATAGGAGATAGATTGGAGTGGTTGAATATTTTATTTAAATATGTGGATGTATAGTTTTAGTGAATTGACAGATAGAGTGTGTTTGAGTGGATTCAATGGGATAGTTTTATTTGATATTTTGTGTGAACTAGTATTTTCAAATAGAATGTTGAGAGAAGTACGAACGATGGGTATGTTTGATTAGGTTTTTCTTTGCTTTGCAATAGTTGAAATATCGTAAATGTAAATGTCGATTCACTTTGCATTTTTATTACCGTAGATATGAAACTTGAAGAAGGTTCTATTATTTTGGGTTAAATCATTAAATTATTAGACTTTGTTTTAAATCGTAAATTCTTTAATTTGATTTAACCTATATTGCAGATTTCTCTGTGATATTTTATTACAAAATATTCAAGGACAACATCAAATAATTACCTTGATATTTTGATGGTTTCAACGAGTTGCCTAAGTTGAAACTATATAATCTGCGGATGGAAAATATACAATGAACTACATACAAATGCACTAAATAAATTGTGGTTCAAGAAATTAAATACATTTTTATTTAATTTCCTTTAAGCTTCAAATCAGTAAATTTCAAATCACGTAGATTTTGAAGGGGAAAGGCTTTGATGTGTTTCAACCAATATTTTCTGAACATGATATGTTCAATATATTCTCTACTCGTTTCGAGTTGTCTTCAATCACGATATGTGTGAGATAATTTTCACAGACGTTTTCCAAACGTTTGATTTATTAACGATTGTATACTTTCTGTATTTATGTTGGTGGATTTATCAACTTTAAATTGATTCTTGATATTGATTATGAGGTCGGCTACAATTCAATTTAACTGTATTGTAGAATACCTGTCTTGATTAAAATAAAATGACATGGATTCTGTGGAGATCTCGATAAAATAATAAAACAGAGTTCACCACATTGTTAGTTGACCGTGTTGTTCGATGGCCAATTATGGAGATATGAGTGCCTTTTGTGTTCATGGTTTAACTAGATGTGGAAAGTCGTTTATGTAGAAGATCCTTAGCTGAAAAGCGAGTGACTACCACCGTTTGGAACAGATTGCAGTTTGGGACCTGCAAATCTGCTTCGTTGGAGGTTTGGCTAATCCTCAAAGCCAGTCGCTTACCCGAAGCGCACCGAGATCAGTACTGCTAGTAAATTGACCATGAAGACATAGGGAAATCGTGGTTTCATATTGTTCCCAGAGAACAGCTGAAAACCCCATACAATTTCAATGCGAATTTGAGGTTCGGTCATTGTGTATTTCAGACTATAAAGTTTGAATTGCTTTAAGACATTACATAAACAGCTTCTTGAACCATTCCATATTAGGGCACTGTGTCATATAATGACCGTGTTCACTGAATCAGCCAAATGTCCGAGGAAATATGCCAAAACCACACCTATTTAATTGATGGCGAGTACAGGCATTTGGAGGGTTTAGCACGCTGTTGCGTGACGCTGTGACCTGTGTGAGATGGCAGTAAAAATCCAACCCTCCATAGTTGGTATGCCTTATGTACGACAAAACTTCTACAAATGACTATGTCATTCATGCAATAAATCCAACCCCTCATAGTTGGTATGCCTAATCGTCATTGGAATAACAATTCTCCGTAAAATATCCGATAACCCAATCGGTTGGATTTCATTATAAACATCTAAATTGACCATGTCATTTAGCAGTAACATCCAACCCGCCACAGTTGGTATGCAAATAGATTCAATCAAGTTATATGATCATATCATAAGCCTGACCTCCCCGTCAGCAGATGTAAAGTAGAGATCAATGACTTAGGAGATCTCTTTATTGTTTGTTAATTTTTGAGCTTGGAAAATTCTTCAAAATTTGCATCAACGAAGAGGAGAAAGCAAGGTAAATATTTTTTTGCTTGGCCGGCTTTCACTCAGTTGAGCGGTGGAGAAAATCTTCAATTTTCAAGGGGCTCTACTGTTAGGGCTAAGCCCAAAATCGTCTTAATTTTCATCATTTTTTAATTTCCGCAAGTTTCATGTTTTCTTAGTTATAGAGTATGAGAAGAATGTATACAATATATTATGGTTGAGTAACATTTTAGTTAAATCCTAAGGTGTACTTTATATGAGGTTTAGTATAAATGATTGGATTAAAATTAAATTAATTATTCTAGACGACACGTGCCATTATTTAGTTGAGTTGAGTTTAATGTAGAGATGTATGTAAGGAAAAATAGGTATATAAGTTTAGTTAGGTAGAGTAGATAGAGATAGGTTAGGCTAGGTTGGTTGGGGCTGTGGGTGATTACACATTCGTATTATGAACACTTAAAATAAAAACAATGTGCACTCAATTAGTAACTACTCAGCTTGCAGCTGCTAGTGTATATAATAATAATATAATGTTTTCCATTAAGTTCCCATGTGGTGTGCTTATTCAGTATCTCATGGTCAGTTTGATATTAGCCGTCCATGTCCAGTTACATAAAACAAAAAAGGTTTTTTAGTAAAATTAGACGTAGCGTTGGATATTGAAAATGGTAAATTGAGAGGGCTCGCTGGATGTTTGATAACCTCAAATCAATCGGACTATCTCTACACCAATATTCATCAAAATCTGTTTAGGTGTTAAAGTACTATTGCATTAATAATATTAGTAAGGAAGTAAAATTAAAGGGCTAGAGATTACTATTTAGTGCTCTGAAACAAAATGAAATTGTACACAATGGATAAAATGAAAATATTTATTTCATCTCTTACGGTCTTATAACCTATTCACAGCGCTTGACCACAAAAAGTACCAAGTACTCAAGTAAGAAATTATACACAACTCAAAAAGCACCACAATGGGTCTTTCCACCAAAACCCGGAATAAGAGGTACTACAACGTTTCGCGTGAAGCCGTCGCAGCAATCAGCACCTCTCGAACACCCGGTACAAGTCGGGCAGACTCGCCACCTGCAGGATCGCCCCGTTGCTGACGAAGTTCGCGGGCGGCAGGAAGTACCTGAGCGTTTTATATATTCAGTATAAATAATTTCTGCCTACAGAATGATAATCATGAATAAATAAGATAAAAAAAATTGCTACAGAAAACCAGATTAGCTGTTTGCAGAAATAATGTCAATAATGTATTTAATTTAATAATGATTATTGTTTTTTGTGTTTTTTTAGAGACGGCACCATAACCAATAAATTAATAAAATATTTTTTATTTATTTTATACACTAGCAGTCGTATTCGGGTGCACCTGTCAAAACGTAGTACGAGATAAGCACCGGACTAACCATACAAAAACAGGTTTAGTTAGGTGGAGTTTGTCCGCCCACTCTGAATACAGCTGTATCAGCTCAAAGGCGTGATAACACCTGATTGAATACATATTTTGGAATTTCAAAAAGACGAAAGATGCATTCATGGTCTAGCTTCATTTCATTTGTTTATTCAACTTCTGGTAGTCAAACTACACTAAACCCAGGTTGCACGAAGGTGACGGCCGAGTTAATCAATGTTCAAACACGTCACTTTTAGTGATCCGCATAGAGTTCCTTCCATAATGTCCACACAAAGTGACGTGTTTGATCATGCTTTGACGTTGATTTTGATTTTTTGTCCTTTCGTGCACTCGGCCCTAAGGCTGAGATAAATAGTCGTCACTGAGGGGAAGATAAATAGTCGTAACAGAAAATAAGACTAACGAAAAGTAGTACTTTGTGACGTCAAATTGAACTACTTTGAGATTTCGTCCATACAAAATGTGTCAAAGTTGTTAGCATTAGTTTCGGTGACGACTATTTATCTCAGCCTGAAACTTATTTATTTATTTTATTTATTTATTTGATGAACGAGCAACTTATGCTAATGCAAAGTAGTACTTTGTGACGTCACTTGGCATTGCTTTAAGATTTCGTCCATACAAAATGTGTCAAAGTGACGTCACAAAGTACTACTTTCCGTTAGTCTTAGTTTTTGTTACGACTATTTATCTCAGCCTAAGTCATGTCACAATTTGATTGATCCGCGGATTCGATCAACCAGTGAAGAAGAACCCGCAAAGAAACTTCACTGGTCTATAAATTATGTTTTTTTTTTCTTTTTTTCGTCCACATAAATTATGTAACACAATTATAATTTCATACCTAAATGCTGCTGCCAAACTTACATTGGTACTAAGAACTACGAGGAAACAACAACCCACAATGTGAAAAGTCTTAAATTATAAATAAATTACTTAACCTAATAACCTTCCAACCTGTAAACGAGAACATAAGATACCTATACTTACAGAACACTCATAAGAGATAGCCATCCAAAAGGAGCCAATATCTCATTCTAGTGTCCAAAGCACTCAAAAATCCTGCTCATGGTATGCTTCATACGAGCCAGCCGAGCCCTAAGCCATACGAGGTACGCCGGTATATTTGTGTGTAGATCATTGTTGCATATGTGTATGTATTTGTCAAATAAATAAAATAAATAGAAAAATAAATTACCTGCGCACTGCCGGATACACCAAATGCTCCTGTCGCCACGCGGAACGAGCTCCGGGCTCGGGCTGCGAGTAGAATGCGGCGGTCTCGCGGCAGAACGTGTCGAAGCAGCCTTTCTCCTGCTGCCAGGAAACGTCGGTGACGAGCCGCGCGAGGTATGCGGGCAGAGCGCCCATGTACGGTGTGTGGCCGTCTGAAATGGAGACCACAGCATCCTAAATTAAAAAGCCGCTCAAATATAGCTACAAGATACATAAAAAAATTGCAAATCAAATTTATATTTGTATGTTTTTAAGAACCATTTTCCCATAATTCTAAATTCGATTCAAACAAACACTTGTCAATACATTGCGCAAACCATTTGTCAGATAGAAGATAAAAGCAATCCAGAAAAAAATCTGAAACATTATAGGTCTGACAAGTATCTAACCAGGACCGATCTCATCCACTGATGATAAAGGAAGGAGAAGTGGCGTGCGGTCGATATCGCGTCTCCGCTATATGGTCAAAATTACCATATATCTGTATGGAAATCCGGCGGCGAGTCGTATGCCACACAGTCGAAACATCGCCACCGCGCGCGTATGTGCTCTAAAATAGCGTTCGTCAAGTCAGTTCCCACCCACACAAACCCTCCAATACGTCTGCGACTATGCTTGAATGTGGCATGTAGATTTAAGTGTTTTAACATGAAATTCGTGTTTTTTTTTTATTTCATTGCATAAAAAACATTCTATACACAAAATACTTTTATTACAAGGATCCTCTTGTGTGGAATTATATCCTATAAAAATGTATTCAGTGACCTAGTAGCAATGGCAGCGCGAGTAGTTTTCCATCGGCGCTGATCTCCAAGGAGAAGTACTCGAGCAGCATGGTGCGCTTTTCGACCAGCAGCGAGCACATCTCTCCTATCAGCTCACTCCGATCACCTGCAACCATGATACATTTCATTTCATTTCATTTCATATATTTATTCAACTTCTGGTAGTAAAACTACACTAAGTCATGTCACAATTTGATTGATCCGCGGATTCGATCAACCAGTGAAGAAGAACCCGCAAATAAACTTCACTGGTCTATAAATTATGTTTTTTTTTTGGTCTTTTTTTTTTTCGTCCACATAAATGATACAACACAATTATGATTTCATACCTAAATGCTACTGCCAAACTTACATTGGTAGAACGGTCTGGAGGGTCAATTTTTCTAACCAAAGACTTCATTGCCATGGAGTGGCGCTGTGTCCAGCACATAAAAATAATACAAGTACCCACTGCGTTCCTTCCATTAGAGGCGAAGGGATTTATTGATCGTGCTTCCAATTCCACGTTAAACTGTAGATAAGTGAGTAGTTCAACATAGCCAAAGGAAAGTCCTGGCATAGCACCTTGTTTTCATAGGTTGTGTTGGGCTAATAGCCATCCATGCATAAAAAATGAGCTCTGAGCGTTTGGTGAGAAAGAATGAGAGGATTAGCAGAACCTAGTTTGTCCATATCCTCACTCCCACGCTTTGTTCATCTAAGCACAGCGCGCTATGCTAGGTCCATGTAATTATTACACTGACTCCTCGAATTTCCACGACATACGCTTCTTAGAATGTATTCTGTTAGAAATCAAATAAGCGCCAGAATATTAACAGAACTGGACTCACCCATTTGGGGATCCCAGTCGACGGTCTGCGCCGGCAGTGCCAGAGCAAGCAGCTCGTCCAGTGGCAGCGGCTGGGACAGTCGGATCAGGCCCAAGTTCTGGAAGTCGTAGAGGAGGCTCTGGTAGAACAACTCCTCTCTGCAAGCATATTCGGAAAGGTTACTGCTGTGAGAAAAAATTACAATGAACTTAAGTAAAAACAGATCATGACCAAGACTACCAGATGAGTTCAGAAATCTGTACCTCAACATACAAGTGGACACTCATGTTTTCAAAAGCGACAAAAACCGAATCTCCATTATTATTTTTCATGCACCTGATATGGATGGCTAATACCACGTAACTACTGTTATGATATAAACCCAATACAACACATTCCCGAAGGAAATTGTTGCCATGCCAGGACCTTCCCTTTATTAGCATGGCCACATTGAATTGTACAGAAAACGCGGACAATTTTTCATTGCCGCTTGAATCATAGTTTCCTCCAAAACGGTGGTACCAACCAGGGCGGGATTATCCCTACCACCTAGCAGGGGAAGGGGACCTTCAGTTTTACATGGGTTCCGAACCATAGAACAGCTCGCATTATTAACGAAATGCACTGAGAGAGAGAAAGAAAGTGGTGCGTGACCGGGGCGAGGATTCGAACCCAGACATCTCGTATGAAAGGAAGTCCTCTAGCCCCTAGACCACGAGCTGTTTGGATGGATTTGGACTTATTAATATGGCGTATCACTAATATAACACACAATATAACATTTGTTGGCAGGTACATTTGTATGATGCTATTAGTTGACTAGTCTAGCACCTTAAGGTCGGCCCGTAAGCATCATAAAATTTCGCCTCCCATACAAATGTAGTTTACTAATAATTTGAAAACCACTATTCCAACATACTTGATATTTGGTAAATAATATTAGGCTACAAATAACTGTGTCGCATGCCTTTGGTTTTTCGGTAAATGTATTCTGGGTCAAACCACAGAGAAAACAAAATTCGTATGAAGATTTTCTTTTTGCTTTCATTTCATTCGATTTGGATTTTTCAAAAAAACAAAAGCATGCAGACACAGATATTTGTTACCTGATATTATATATGAAATATCAATTCAATTGGAATAGCGGTTTCTTAATGATTAGTAAACTACGTTTGTATGGGGAGCATAGCTTACGGGCCGTTCTTAACAAGATAAATGTAATTTACTTACGTCAGCTTGGTCGTATCGCACAAATACAGCTTCGTCGAGTGCTGAATCAGTGTGCGATGCTCATCAACACAGCCGATGAAGATCAAATTCGCCAATATTTCCCTCAGATTCATGTTACACCTACTCTCCACATCCATACGCAGCTGCTTCACGCTCGTTAACTTTGTCTCTATTCGCTCGTATTGAAACTTCCTCGTTTTGAACGACTCCTTCGGGTCTATGTACGTGATATTAGAGTTTTCGACTGCTATGTTTGGCTTCCATTTCTCCTTTACGACCTCTTCCTGTTCTGAATCAGTTATATTCTTAGTTCTTTCTTGGGGTATTGGTTCTTTTGCTTTATTTCCAGGATTGTCTTCGTCTTTACCGTTGTCTACTTCTATTTGGTTGTCTTTGTCTTTACTGTTGTCTACTTCCATTTGGTTGTCTTTGTCTTTACCGTTGTCTACTTCCATTTGGTTGTCTTTGTCTTTACCGTTGTCTACTTCCATTTGGTTGTCTTTGTCTTTACCGTTGTCTACTTCCATTTGGTTGTCTTTGTCGACGGCGGGAAAGAATTTTTCTATCTTCTGCAAGTCGGAGCTCATACGGACTAGATTGTTGGGGTTTATTTTTGTTGAGTCTTTTGCTTTCTTGGTGTCTTCCTGAACGATTGAAGCACCAGGTAGTCGAGCCTGAAAAATCAAAACACTATTACTGAAAATTCTTTGTCATCTTTCTTCATTATGAATAGGGTGATTAAGGGCTGTAATGTATATTGGGTAGTTGTGAGAAATATTAAATACGTAGATCTACTTCAGGAATCATTGACATCATTAGATGGGGGTAGGAAGCGAGAGAACTCGTACATGCCTGCGTGTACATGACGCGACTCGAGTTGCAGCTGAGCAGTTTCGCCTCGACGCAGCTGCGCAGCCGCTCCACGATCTGTTCCTCGTGCAGGAACTGAACCTCTTGCTTGGTCGGGTGCACGTTGACGTCCACGTTGCGAGGGTCTACCAGAGACGCCCAGATGAAAATAAATGTTTCTATTTACAGGGGTAAACGACTGCCCGTTGTATTTTTAAAACACATAGTCTATATCAGGGATCACCAAAAATGACCTGACTATTCTGTAGGGACATTAAGTAACAGTTTTCTAAGCGAAAAATAAAATGTAGCTATCCCAAACCTAATGTTCCATCGCTATCTTATCGGATATTTTGCAACATATTAATGATCTGACACTTAACCTACAAGGCAAAGGAAAGGTTGCTCTTGTCTTGATTAAGAAGTTTTTTGCGGGTGTACTTAGAATTAGGATTAGTTAAACTTCGAGTGTCTATCAAACAGACCGTCACAGTTATATCATTTAAAAAAAAATACCCCAAGTTAAATTAATTGGTGATCACTGGTCTTTATGATATGATTTAAAATGCTATTAATTCATTGACCTAAATCATCTACCTCATAAATGTCATTAGACAAAGTGCGTAAAACTTATTTTGACGCCTGTACTGCATTAGTGCGTTGCGAGACGAGTGAAACTAGTTTATCAATCAGGGATAGGTGAGTTCTATAAGTAGATATTCATGTCAACAATTTACTTGATCAATTTATTGTAATATCTTGGAATTTACTAAACGGATTTGGTTGAAAATTTATGGATTAGGGAGAAATGTCCATGATTCCAATAAGGATGAGGGCTCATTGACATCCTATATATTTGGTCATGTGAAAATGTTATTGTTTTACGTCTCAGGAAACGCTCGTTTTAAGACCTAAGAAATGAAAGGTTTCATCAACATCTACGCTCCTGTCATATGCTTATAAAATGTTGTTATATATTCTGGTCATATGCAAATTTGAATGACGTGTCTTTGAAACCTAAGGAATGATTGTGTTAGTATTACTTTTTAACAAAAAATGTAACCAAGGTGAAAATAAACTGAAAAGGGAAAAATAAATCAAGTTGCATCCAGTTCAATGTACACAGGCGGAAAGGTTGCCCGGGCAAGGCTCCCAATTTGATTGGGAATGTTGTGTTCGGTTTGGGCTATTATGAATGTCGATTTGGTATTAGCCATTCCAGTTACCCAAAAAATATTTAGATTCACACCATTCTTCATGTTCAGTTTTAAAGAACAAAATATTTTTACAATTTTATAAGGTTTCAAACTCTTTATAAAAATAAAGTTTCCCATAACCTACCCAGTTCTAAGCTCAGGTAGACGAATGAATGCGAATTTTTCGGCAGGTACGTCGCATACACCGAATCCACTGCCTTTCTGATTGCTGAAAATTTACAAAAACAGATTCCATCATTTTTTTAGAACACATTAAATTTAGCTCCCAATATTAGCCAAACCTTTTTGGGGGGTTACCATGGTAAATTCGTTTGCCGAGTGAACAGGCAAGTGAATTATTAAAGCTGACGTTTAGTTGCTTGTCATACCATGCTATCTTTAGTAAGCCTCCGCTGTCCGTCCGTCCGTCCGTCCATCCGTCTTTAACAGGGCTGTATCTCATGAACCGTAATGGGTAGGCAGCTGAAATTTACACAGTGTGTATTTAATTTGACGCTATAACAACAAATAGGTAAAATTTAAAAATAATAAAAAATAAAAGAAATGAGTGTTTTTTTATTTTGTACGATGGTACGGAACCCTTCGTGGGCAAGTCTGACTCACAAATGGGACGATGGTAACAAATGGGTAACAGGACGAAAGCAGCATTTTAGAATCAGGCCGCCAGGCATGTGGCGACATCTGTCGACCAAGGTCGATCCATTGCTTTTAGCGCTTTGGTATTTGCAGTTGATGCAAGGATTGATGAGTGTAACAAAATTATTACAAAAAAGTATGACTTTGTCTAAGTTAAACTCTAAATAATCATACTAAATGAAACATACAAACAGAGTCTACCAGTCGATGATTGATGAAGAGTAGCAGCATTCCCCGCTTGTGTGAATAGTTGACGTTAGTGACGTAACCGTGCAGCTTCAGGCGCAGCGTCTCGTCCTGTAGTTCCACCTCCATCAGCTCACGGGCTATAGCGTTGCCGTAGATCTGCCGATGGCAATTGTTTTTCCCTATTTATTTTCTTAATATTTGATGACATCACCATATTCTAATTAATGTTCTTACTTCTTAGGTGGTATGGTAATGCCATCCGGGTTGGTACTAATGCATTGAATCAACAACGGTCGAAGCAACAATGAAAATTTTCCATGTTTTCAATACAGTTCAATGTAGTAGTGCAATTTCAAATTCTGGCATGTACACGATTTATGTGGTATGTTGGGGTAGTATCGTGACAGTATATGTACTCATAAAGTGACCACAAGTCCAATTCACAGATAAAAGTGAAATGTAAGTTTTGATTTTCCTAAAAAATGTTTGCGTTGTGATATCGCACTGTAATTAGAATAAATAGAAAGGGACAACACTAGGGTGACTCGTGGCTGTCATTTCATGAGCAAGAAAGTTTTGTGACTCAACGGTGAGTCACAAGTGACTGCGAAACACAGGCGAATGTGAATTTCAAGAGATCCTTGTCGAGTTATTTCACAAAAACCCACTCACTGCGCGAACATTCTCGACGACCGACGAGTTGGGCGGCGTCTTTATGTCCGTCTTCTCTCCGAACTTCTTCAGGGTGAAACCGACGCGGCTGTTGTGTATCGCGTAGCCGCCCACCACCTCCATGATGTGCGAGTACTCCTCGCCGGGACTCCGGAGCGCCTTCTTGCGCGCGATCACGTTGTAGAACAGATCCTCCACCGTTATCTGCGTGCCGTTGTTGCCAGCGCACGCCTTGATCGGGCCCTTCAGTTTGCCGTCCACGTACGACGCTCTGGGTGTGAGCGGGAATGCTCAGTTATAGGTTATAGAAACAGGTGGAGCAAATGGTGAATGTAATTATTATTACGATTGTATTATATATGCACTAGCATGATGCTGATGCATGCACTTCTTTCTATGAACTCGCATTTTTGGTTTTAAGCACTTGGACTTATTTATTCATTTATTTTTCAAATTACAATATATGGGATTAAGTGTTAAAGAGATTAAGATTGCAGTGATTGTCTAGCACTAACTGAGTATGGACACGTTCATACTCATAATGAACGTGCTATATTCAGTTTGATAACGGCGAATGCCGAAATATTACTGCTTTTTACGACCTATATGTTGTTTCAGGATCGGTTCCCGATTCCCCATCCTGCACTCCCTGCACCCCATTGCAGCTCCAGGGGCGCGGCTCGCGCCACCCGATCCGCATAGAGACGGCGGCGCGGGACACGAGAGGGGTCGTTCAGCTACATACAACCAGATTAGCTGTTTCTCTTATTTATATTATATATTTTTCGTATTGGTTCTGTAGGCAGACATAATATTAATAACAACGATTGTTGTTTTTGTGTTTGTTGTAGAGACAGCACCATAACCATATTCAAGACACTTCAAAAGATTGGTATCAGCAGCATGTTTGTACTATCGACAGATAAACTAACACTTTCTCTGCCAAAGACCATAAAAGATCGGGACGGCTGCTAGCTGTTAGAACTATAATGACTGTTAAAGCCAGAATTCGCCGAAACCCCATTAGGAAACAAATAATCTTATCCCGAGAAATGAACATTCCCTCTACAACTATGTCGCGTAAAATGAAACGAACTGAAGCTCAGTGCTTATCGTCGATCTGTATAAAGGTGTCTGAACACATTTTTTTTGCTGAGACTTAATTAAATATGTACCTATTATACTATATATTTATTATATTAGGTTGGGGAAAAAGTTTCTTCGCATTTTTTAAGAAAATTCAAAACATTTTTTAATATGGTTTATTAACATTTAACTAAAGTATGTAGGTACCATTTTGTTCGATAACTTTTTGCCATCTTGTAGGTAGGGACATGATCCCATTGCTATAGAAATATTGGGACTTCTGATCAATATACCGCGACAAGTGGTTTTGGCAGTCCTCTCGTGATGTTAACCTGACACTGCCTAAAGAATTCTGAAGAGACCTAAACAGGTGGAAATCTGAAGGTGCAAGGTCAGGACTATACGGCGGATGCATTAACACCTCCCAGCCAAACTCTCTTAGTTTTTGCTGAGTGGCTAAAGATGTGTGAGGTCTAGCGTTATCATGATGAAAAACCACACCCCTTCTGTTGATTAATTCCGGCCGCTTTCTCTCAACTTCTTGCTTTAATCTCATCAGTTGTTCGCAGTAGAGTTCAGAATCGATGGTCCTGCCTGGTGGTAACAGCTCATAATGAATAATGCCCTTCCAATCCCACCACACACACAGCATCACCTTGTTGCGAGTTAACCCGGGTTTCGCCACAGTCTGTGAAGCTTGACCGGCCTTTGACCACGACCTTTTTCGCACGTTCTTGTCGTACGTGATCCACTTTTCATCACCAGTTATCAGCTTCTTCAAAAATGGTTCGGTTTCATTACGTCGTAATAAAAAATCACAAATGAGTACACGGTTCATTAGGTTTCTTTCAGTGAGCTCGTGAGGTACCCAAATATCGAGCTTTTTTGTGTACTCAGTTTTTTTCAAATGCGCCAAAACTGTTTTGTGGTCAATTCCTAGTTCTTCAGCTACGTCGTAACTACTGATATGCCGATCTTGCTCCACTTTTTCAAAAATGGCATCCATTTTATCCGTAATAGGGCGACCAGAGCGACGTGCATCTTTGACATCAAAATTTCCGGATTGAAAACGCTTAAACCAAATTTGTGCTACTCTCACAGACACTGCACTAGGTCCATAAACATCGCAAATTTTTTTCGCGGCTTGCGTTGCATTTTTACCTTTTTTGTAGTAAAATTTTAAAATGTATCGAATTTCTTCATTAGATTCACTCATTTTGACAGTACGAAAAACAAATGAGAATCACACATTTTCCTAATTTGAATTTGGAATTATGTTCTTTAAAATTTAAACTTTCAATGATACCAAAACCAGCCAGATACAAATAGTATAGCCAAAGAGATTTTATTACAAGTTCATACATACTATAATGCGAAAAGACTTTTTCCCCGACCTATTACATTCATGAAAAAAAGGGATGTTGATGCTTTGCACGGAAACAAATGTTTAACATATTGTGACAATAACTATAATTTGAGCAGCTCGTAGCCTAGAGGCGCGGGGACTGGCCTAGCGTACCAGAGGCCTGGGTTCAATACCGACATGCACCACTGTCTTTCTCTTTCCGAGTTCGATAAGTGCTTTTCGTCACGAATGCGGGCTGCTCCATGGTTCGGAATCCATGTAAAACTGTAGGTCCCCTTCCCCTACTAGGTGGTAGGGTTTAAGCCCGCCCGGGTTGGTACCATCGCATTGGATTGAAAGATGGTCGAAGCGCCAATTATAAATTGTCCATGTTTTCCATCCAGTTCAATGTAGCCGTGCTCATAAAGGGAAGGTCCTGGCATGGCACCAAATTCCTTCGAGAATGTGGTGTATTGGGCTAATATTATAACGGTAGTTGTGTGGTATTAGCCATCCATGTCAGGTTGCATAAAAAAAATATATATAATCAACTACTAGTGAACCAACAACCGGCCTTGCCTCTCAGCGAGGTACCTACTTGTACGCACACTTCTCCGCCGCGGTCTTTGTGAGTATGCTGAGGTGTGCGATGTGGCTGATGCTGGCGAGCGCCTCCCCCCGGAAGCCGTACGTGCTGATCTCGCGGAGGTCCTCATACTCGCGCAGCTTGGACGTCGTGAAACGCTCGCAGACAATGCCAAGGTCGCTGTGACGGATGCCGCAGCCATTGTCTTGAATCTGAACACACACATATTTTCAGTATTTCAAAAGGAGACACAGATGGATGCAGTATGGAACGATAGGCACAGGTCTATTTGATCTCAGTATGGCTTTTAATTCAGTGGGACTGTAACTTTGTGTAAAATCAAGACAAATTACATTACAATAAATAAAGTTAGATGAACTCTCAATGTTTACTGATGTATATTCGTTGTTATATTGTTAAGCACTGGGTTGGGAGGACTTGAGAAAAATTTGAGAGTCGTATGTCCAGCAGCAGACGCAAACACGCTGACTGACTGACTGACATTCGTTGTTACCCAATGGACCAGCATTATAATGTAATGAGGTAATATTTACCTGACAACACAGTCATACACCTCGTAAATCAGCCGGGTTTGACGCAAGGTCCTACGGTCTCGAACTAGCGATGGGTTCTTAAGCTTGGATCCCATTGAAGACTTTTGCGGTTTCTCAAAGTAACATTGGACCTTAATTTATTTATTTTTTTTATTTATTTATTTGATGAACGAGCAGCCTAAGCTGATGTGTTCATGTCTGGGCTCACTGGTGCTTTGTTATTACGGTTACTTTAGTTTAGTGTTTTTAGGTGTTTGTCAAGCCTGTTTTTAAAAGAATTGGTGGTGGGTGCTTCAACGACATCTTCTGGCAACTTGTTCCACATTCCAGAGGTTATTCTGGACGTGTGGTGTAGGAATGGGAATGCATTCCTTTTTGGAGCCGGAATCACCCAACGCTATCTCAGCTAGGCCTCACCTGCAAGTACTTGAGTCCTCCTGCCTTCACTGTTATCATGATATTTGTAGATTTTGCATCCAAACTGTAAAAATTCAATAAAAAATTGATATCAGAACTTGGTTAATTCCTTTTCATATGAATAAACCTATGTTTAAAACATTATGATGGGTTTAAAAATGCAACCTGCAGCGGGAGCACAAAAGAACAATACAGCTATGTATATCGTTTGATAAAAGTATTTCTCTCTAATTTCCGCTCGCAAGATAAGGGAAAAAGAAACTCGTTTATCGATCCATCCATCCATATTGTTTCGTACTCAACTAAATAAATGTGTAATATTGGATGTGAAAATTGGACCTGCTTAGTGACAGTAAATAACATATAATGTTTTTCTATATTGTATATTTCACAAATATAATGAGTTAGCAGACAGCAAAATTGTTAAGGTTATTGTTAATATTGAACTTATTAGAAATTGATTGGAACTGTTGGCCTGGGATCGCAAATAAGTGGCTTATGCAACTACTTGTCCCAAACATCTTTACGGTCTCGTTTTTGTGTAAAAATCCAGTCAAAACACAGTTAAGACATTTTTACTTCACTTTTTCTTGTTACTTTCACGTGACTAGGTTTTGATTTTTCTAAAAATATAAATGTGCAGGCACAGATATTGATTGACTAATATTCGATTTAAAAAATCCAGCATGAAACTCGCCATAGTACTTTTCACATCATTACCCTACGTTTGTACGAGGAAATGTTAATCTGAGTCTAAATCAAATATGCTCGACCATATGTAAGTTAATTTGAGTTTCAGCGACATCTACATGTGAAGCATTGTTATCAGATTTTGAAAATAATCTGAAAAAGTATTGGTCGTGACATTCGTCGGAAGCAGGAGTCGTCGGAGGTCCTGCTTCCGACGAATGTCACGACCAATACTTTTTCAGATTATTTTCAAAATCTGATAACAATGCTTCACATGTAGATGTCGCTGAAACTCAAGTTAATGAGATAACGGTAATGTCATATTCATTAAATACATAAAATTATCATATGTAAGTTTCTTCGCATGATAACTGCTCAATTGAAGAGTGGTGGTAAATGATTTAGGGTCAGGCAGGGTAATTGAGAACAGGGGTAATTGGGTACAAAATGTAATATCTGAGTAATTATAAGCCATACAAAGATTCTAACTATTTTAAATGTATCCCTAGTCTTTTGACTATGGTCGCCATATAGACCCTCACTTGTCAGCTGACTATTTCAGAGTTTATATGTGATGTTGTCCAGGTGTTGACAAAAAAACGGAAATAGTTATAAATACTCCTTCATTAACACAACTTTATTCGAAGAAAAGAAAAGGTAAGTTTAAGTTTCTTGAGATTAATGGGATATTCATGGATACAACGTCATGTGAAATTGTCTTGCAAGAGCTGATAGAGGCCATATTGACTTATTTAGGGTTGTTTTCATTTACCCCGAGCATTTGTAGTGACGGGGAATTGGAAACACTCATATTGGGGTGTTTGTAAACTAGGGGGCAATTGGAAACCTTGTATTAGATTTGTAGGAAGGCTGAGCTATAATTTTTGGGGATAAATGAGAACACTTATTTTCTGACTAAGGTGACATGCCAAGATGGCGCGAATGTATGTAAAAAATAAAGGATCTCCGCCGTACACGCTTGAAGATATAAAAAATGCCGTTTAGGATGTGGCAAATTCAAAGAAAACTTATAGAGAAGAGTTTTACCAGAGCCAGCAATCTCAATAAAAGGAGAGCGAGCTTACTTGAAATTCTGTATACCTGCTTAGTATACCTGTCGATGTTTTTGAAAAGGCTTGACCTAATAAACCTATTAGTTCATTATTGAAAACTTAATACTACTTATAAATAAAAACTGTAAGGAAATAGTTTATTCTCATTTTCCCCAATACATAATAATGTAACAGCCACTGAGTCTTACCTTTTTGTTCTCAATAACCCCTTGTGTTAGGAATTTGTTTCCAATTATCCCAAAAAATGCTATGAGGTATATGGACGTTCTGAAATAATTTTCAAATACCCCAAATATAAACGGAATTATTTCATAGTCACTTGATGGATAGTAGTTTATTTTTAGTGTGTATTCTTCTTGTTCAAATACTAATAAATTCACTATGGGAAAAAATATGAGTTCTCAATTACCCCAAAATGGAGAATTAATGAAAATATCTCTGGGGTAAATAAAAACACATATTATTTCATTGTTCCCGAAGCCATCGATCACATAAAATTATGTATTTCAAATGATCTTCCATATAATATTTCAGATGTATAATAACAATACTAAATAATCTAAAGGTTTTTTTTATTTTATTTTTTTAAGTAAATGTATGGCCACAAATCTCGAATCCGTTCTCAATTACCCTGCCTGACCCTAAAGCGCTTGTCTTTTTGGCACACATAACTTAAATCAAGGTAAGTATTATTCGTGGTCCCTGATTGAGGTCTGAGATTATTTGGAATGTGATTTGGAGAAAATACCAAATTTAGTTGCAATTTGGTTTTTTCTGGAAGTAAACTAGTTTTTAGTTTTTAGTGAAAATTTAGGAAACACATTTTGAAACCACAACTGATGAAAAAAGAAATTGTTTAGCTGATTTGAGGATATGAGTATGTCGATATAAAGATCACTTATGAAATTCTTATTTTGTAGCAATTCAAGTACCAAATAAAAACTGTAAAAGGGTTTACCAGTTTTCCAAGAGCTCCTTGAGTGCATTGGCGGGTCGCTGAACGATCTCGCCGGCGGCAATCCGGTTCACAACCTCTTCGTTCAGCCGGCGGATTTCGCCAGGTCCTTCCCCTACTGGTGACATGTCGTTCTCTCGGGAAGGTAGGTACCACTAGATTATTAATGTGCCACTAACTTTAATTTCTTGTTTCCAAGTCTCAATCTTTTTCGGGAGCGATCTCCCTTATTTCAAATGGCAATAGGTGGTCTAGGTGGCCCACCAAACATAATTATAATAACTGCTGAACGTAACAGGAAATAACAGAACGACGACCTGAACGGCCTGTGCCTACTAATGCTCCTATTCTTCTGGTTTTCTTCTTACTACATACACCATACAGATGTTTTCAAGCGCCGCGAAAATAACATTATTGGTATGTGGAAAAAACCAAAAGAACCATAGACCTAGCATGCCTATTTCTATGAAAAAACCATGAAAGAAAGAACCGCGTATTTTGAACTGGCGATTTGGCTCGCTGGTGATTTTTAATCTGACAGTGACATTTGACAGTTCACAGATTACTGCAGGGGGTCTACTCTACTTATTAAATTCTCACCGGTGAGTCACAAAACTTTCGAACTCATGAAATGACAGCCACTGGTTTCCCTATGTTATCTCTTTGTAATTATTCTAAGTAGAGTGCGAAGACACAATGACATTGTTCAGCGATGTCATCATTGTCAAGCGAAAGCTAAGCGTTAACGTTTTACTTTTATCTGCGACTTGAACTATTGTGCGCTTCAAGAATGCATACCCCGGGGTCTATTCGGAAAGCGAACACGAGATGTTCTCACAAAGAATACCTGCGAGAAGCTTTTATTTCAATTTTTTCAAATATTTAGTTTGACAGCTACTTGTAGGTATTCGTTGTGAGAACTTCTCGTGTTCGCTGTATAAGTGTATAGATGCCCATCTAATTAGTCCATAACATTAGCCGTCCGTCCCGAATTGCGTATATTGCAGTAACGTCCTCGTACACGACCGTTACGAATTGCTCATATTCACTTTCGTGAACGTCATTTTGACATAAGGGCTGTGAGTCTAGACCGCACACAGATCGTGCAAAGAGCGCACGGTTGAGAGCCGTGTACGCTATAAAATGCCTGTCATCGCGTTGTCAAGCGTGATTAGCTGTAGTTCTCGGATCGTATGCACCTGTATTCTGAAATAATTAAGGTAAAAGCATAGACCTAGCATGCGCGCGCAGTGGGTAAAAGTATTTCTATGGGTAAAAGAATGGAGACGATACCTCCATACTGACGACAATTCAAAAGCTATCCACATTTTTAAAAACTCACACACCTATGATTTTACATGCACACCAAACTCTAATACGTAAAGGGTAACAGAGCAGGATCAAGCTATACTTAAATGAATCATGCGAAAAAGTGACAAACAAATTTATCTAATTATGGAGGAAAACGAATGAGACAAATTTCTGTGAAACTGAATTATTTGAAAAATGAAAAAGAGGGAAGGTGATATTTGCGCCGACTGGTCATAGAAATGTGCCAAAAGTCAACCTAATCCATCATGACACATCAACGATGCGCGTATGCTATACTTACCCTTTGACCAGAATGGCTCGTCAAAACTGAATGATAAAGCAGGCAGGGTTGCCAAAACTGCACACAAAAATGGAAAATAATATATTGTATTGTAAGTACAATAAAAGATGAAGGTTCCCATTCAGTCAAAATGTTTAGAGCCAGTAGTATCTGATTACATGCTGCAAATATTTTTTTGTAGACACACATTGCTTTTCTATGAACGTAATGGTCCGAGCTATCAATTATTTCACTGGATTATTCGGGCAGGTATAATAATCTTTTCGGGAGTTTGCAAGCAGGAAAATGGAAAACATTATCATGGAATAGTTCATTCCAAACGAATCATTTTCAAACCAAGTTCATTCCAAACGAATCATTTTCCAATCCAAATATTTTTTCTTCTACAATATTTAGGATAAATGATGACTCCAAGTCGAATATAAATAAATCCTTTTATTTTTTTATTAACCAGAGATTTGGTGCACTCCAGCTTAAATTTACAAAATATATTTTCTGTTTTTTATTTGAACTGAAATTAATTTTAACACTATAAAATATGGCTTTTAAAACGTAATTATAAATATTGATACTAAGAAAATGTATCGATACGCGGAGCACTGATTTAGCAAAAATGAGAATTCGTCTTCCCTTAGTCGTTATATGAAAACCAGATGAAGAACATATTATACTCTGTTCCCTGGAAAGCCAGTCGTTTACTTGGCACTGATTATAGGAAAATCCATAAATGTCTCCGATTTTGACCTTGTCTGTTGTCTTGTCTTGATTGTTGATCTGAAATAATAAACATATTTTGAAATTCTTATCATTTCCACGTGTCATCTAATATGTGAATAAAGAAACCCAAATTAAAAACAAATTTACAAACAGTAAACTATTGCTTTGTGGCAGCCCTAGTTGTTTTAAAATAAAGTTTACTTTTAATCAAAACTTAAATGAAAATCGAAATAAACATTATTAGAACTAACCTTTTATCGTTGCTTGTGCCAACCCTGTTTGCGCTCTTAGCCCAGGTTGCACGAAGAAACGGCTGAGTTAATCACTGTTCAAACACGTCACTTTTAATGAACCACATAGAGTTCCTTCCGTACTGTGCATACAAAGTGACGTGTTTGATCGTACGTTGACGTTGATTTTGATTTTTTGTCCTTTCGTGCACTCGGCCCTTACTGTACAAGATAGCTTTGAGGTCAGCTGAAATAAAAATACACTGAATATTCTTGCACTTATTCGTGGAATGTGATTCCATTGCTCTTGTTGTCCTTTATGAAGTTATTTCCAAAATTTTCAACACCACAATACCTTAGATGATCTTTTTCATCGAAGCACAAGACGGCATTTTGTTTATACTTTGAAATCTCGCCCAACTGAATTCATGACAAGCATGGACTGACGTCTGAGTCGTTAGTCTGAGTTCTTAGCTAAATTGGCGTTTACGGCAAACCGATCTGCGATATTCTGTGGTTTTACTTCTTAAAGCTGTCAAAGTCAAACGCGGACTTCCGATTTGTATGAAAACGCGAACATACAAAGGCGGCAGCGCTGGCGAGTGAGTTCAATTGGGAATTCGCTTAATTATGATTTTCTCAAATTCTAACAAAATGTAAGATCTTCACGGGACACTATTTAGTGCAACGAACATACACTAACTCATGCCTACGCTGACGCCATTAGAATGAATTTCCATTGGTGCTCCCACCCTTCCATGCTCGCTTGGAAAAAGATCATCACCAAGACTTAGATGAAAAAGGAATGGATAGGGGACTAAACAAATTTTACGGTCCGTCAAAAGTAAGCTCAGTCAGCCGATATGCTCTCAGTCGGTGTCAGACGTCAGTGATGAATTCAGTTGGGCGAGATTTCAAAGTATCAACAAAATGTCGTCTTGTGTTGTTGAAAAATATGGAAATAACGCCATAAAGGACAACAAGAGCAATGGAATCACATTCCACGTATAAGTGCAAGCATATTCAGTATATTTTTAGTTTAGTTGACCTGAAACCTTTTATGTGTTGTAAAGGCGCAAACAGGGTTGGCACAAGCAAACTTAAATTGTCAGTTCGATTTTTATTTTTGTTTTCATTTCAGTATTGATTCAGTATTGAACTAAATTTTATTTTGAAAACAAGTAGGGCTGCCAAAAAACAATAGTCTACGTACTGTTTATTATTTTTTATAATGTTGTTTAGGATGTTTGTATAATATGTCTTAGTTCTGAGGCTGTGTTAAAAAGGTACATCCTTGAAAATGGTCAAAATTTTACATGTGACAGACAGCTCGTTTCCATAAAGATTAAAATTCTCAAGTAGTTTCTTGGCTCAAATGTCCTTTTGTCATTGAATTAGTATTCATTCCTTCAACCTGCTACATTTAATCTTAGACTCCATCTTCTTAGGGCTATTATCGAAAAATATGTAAATGTAAAACTTTATCATATACATAAAACCAATCCGGGGATTAAAGCCGCCACGAAAGGACAAAAGCGTAATAAACTGAACCTATTTGAAAAAAATTAAAAAAAATTAAAAAGAAATAACTTAGTGGTTTATCAAAATAACATCACACATTTACGGCGAACGGCAATAATCATCAACAGGTTTTACATAACACTGTACTGACTATTATTTGGACTATTTTTAGCATCTAAAACGCATTGAACGAAATGTTTAAATGCATAAAATGCAATCATGGACAATTCAAGAATAATCAATATTATTTGTTTTGCAATGTTTGACCCATACTTGCAATACATTAATGATTCCCTCTTTGTGTTTATTTTATTTTATGATTTCAATATTTACAAATTGTGCATATTCGACTTTATTAATTTATCCTTAATATCGATGATTTTTACTCAGAATAACGATGGTTTAATGAATGATTCCATTAATATTTTTTTCATTTTCCCGCTTGCAAATTCGCGAAAAGATTATTTGATGCCTTGTTAACTATACAATCATGGTACTACTTGTTCTGACCACTATCAATACAATATATTGTTATTTATCTTCGTGATAATTTTTGGCAACCCTGCCGTTTTCACTTTCATTTTTCATTTAGTTTTGACGCGCCATTCTGCTCAAAGGGCTTAGGATGCACGCATCGTTGATGTGTCATGATGGATTAGGATGAATTTTGCACTTTTGACTGGGAGACACCCAACTTAGAGGAGATCTTACTCAATATTCAACTTAAAACTGGAAACCTCGTTGTGTGTACTATTTACATACCCCCAAGTTCCCCGTTATCTGTTTATGAGTCACATCTCGCCAATCTACAGGACATATGTACAGCCATCCCTGACACACAGTTATGTATAGTAGGCGACTACAACATCAATGAATTTAGACTGGAAATCGGCAGGCGATGGATCCGTATACCTTTTGCCGCAAAATGTAAATACAGAAAGATCGAAGTTACTAGTGAACGCAATGTCTTTCTTATCAGTGTTTCAATACAACATCTTTCCAAACGCCAACAAAAGAATTCTCGATCTTTTATTATGTAATATTAACTGCGAAGTAGTAGCATCTTCAACACCCCTATCAAAGCAAGACAGGCATCACCCCGCATTTGAATTCAGTTTTGCTACTGGATATCAGGAACAACTGCCTGTCAAAGTTATTCCCAAATACAATTTTCATAAAGGTAACTACGAAGATGTAAACACTGCTATCAACAAAATTAATTGGGTAAATGAGCTATCCAACTTAGACCCTAAGTCAGCCGTTCATATTTTTTATAATAAAATTTATGAAATAATAGACATCTTTATCCCATTGATTAAAAAAAGGACACAGAGATTTCCAAAATGGTATTCCCCAGCTCTTATCAGAATTTTTCGTAGCAAGGAGAAAGCTTGGTTGAAATGGAAAACGTACGGAGGCGAAGCCAATTACTTAGATTTTTCATACTTGAGAAAAAGATTTAAAGATCAGCTAGTTGTGTGTGACCGAACCTACACAGAGAATGTCGAAAATTGTACTGTTGATAACATAAAGTATTTTTGGCAATATACATCATCATTAAAAAAAAATAACGTAGGATATCCCGCTAAAATGTCACTCGGTCTGACTACCTCAGAAGTACCAGAAGAGATATGCGAAATGTTCTCATCCAACTTTATGTCTGCTTTCGAACCACCCACGTGCACCGTTAACACAGACGAGTTTGAATCAGTAAATGGTCCTAGTTCAAACCACGTCTCAGAACTGTTATTTAGCCAGACGACTGTAATAGACCTTTTAAGCAATTTAGATATAAACAAGGGACCCGGTCCGGACAGAATAAGCCCTATATTTTAAAAAAATACATGTATGTCTATTTCAAAGCCGTTAACCATTATTTTTAATGCCTGCCTACGCGAAGGGATTTTCCCTGAACGCTGGAAGATAGCTTTCATAACTCCTATTCACAAAAGCGGTCCAAAAGGAAAGATTGAAAACTACCGACCAATTTCTATCCTTTCAACTATACCCAAGGTCTTAGAAAAATTGGTCCACAATAGTATATATCCAGTACTTGAGAAAACTTTCATAAATCAGCAACACGGCTTCGTAAAAAACAAATCAACAACTACTAACCTTTTACTATTTTCAAATTTCTTGTTCGAGAATATGGACAGACGTGTACAAGTAGACGCAATCTACACAGACTTCAGAAAGGCCTTTGATAAAGTTGATCACGTCATTCTGCTGAAAAAACTCGCATACAATGGTATTAAAGGAAACCTTTTACGATGGTTTACATCTTATCTCCATAAAAGAAGCCAATCTGTTGTGATCAATGGCCACACGTCAATTTCTGTAGTCGTTACTTCTGGAGTACCACAAGGATCGATTTTAGGACCATTATTATTTATTTTGTTTATTAATGATGTAATAAATTGTTTCAATTATTGCAAAGTTCTCTTATTTGCTGACGACCTAAAAATTTTTAAAACAATAGGCCATCAAAATGATTGCCTTATGGTTCAGCAAGATCTAGATCGTTTTTTTAATTACTGTCTTGAAAACAAATTATTTTTAAGCTATAAAAAATGTAAGAAAATTTCATTTACAAAAAACCGAACCAAATTCACACACAGTTACCACATTGGAGGCCACATCCTAGATAGTGTAGAATGCATACGTGACCTTGGCATTGAGATTGATGAGAAATTACACCTGGATGCTCACGTTGACCGAATCACCAATAAAGCCTACCAAATGCTGGGGTTCATGCTGCGATCCTCGAAAAGATTCACTTTGCCCAGAACCAACAAATTTCTTTATCACGCGCTTGTTCGGTCTCAACTTGAGTACGCGTCGGTAGTGTGGAACCCGTATTACGCTGTACATTCAGAGTGAATCGAGTCAGTTCAAAAGAAATTTCTCCGGGCGCTGCACTACCGACTTACATTTAAAAAAGACTCATACATTCATCTCCTAAAAAATTATAATATGCCTTCCTTGTCTGACCGCCGTTCGTTACTCGATATGTCTGCCTTACGCAACATTATTGTTGCAGAATACAATTGCTCAGACTTACTTGAACTTGTTGGACTTCATACCCCTGCCAGGGCTACACGTTCTGTGACTCTCTTTCATGTCAAAAGAGCTGCAACGAATTCTGGATTTCGTGCACCTATTCACAGGATTTGTGATATTTACAATAAAAAAATGTCCAGCATAGACATATTTTCCTGTTCTTCTATTACTTTTAAAAAACATGTTCGGAGACTGCTGGATGGTTTGCAGTGAAAATCTTACAAGCTGTTTTGTTGTTATATTGTTACTAATAACCCGTACTTAGTATGAAAAACATTATTAAAGCCTTAATATAAATAAAAATAAATTACAGTAATTTCACACCGTATTTCACATCCATTTAAGAAATACATTGTAATATGTGCCTAACATTACGAATTCACTATTGTTCCATTTCAGAGTATTTTTTTTTCCTTTGGTTAGTTTTTTTTGTTTTTTATTTTATCTTTCTTCACGTACCTTGCTTTTTAGATCTGTATGTTTCGGTGGAAAGTGTAGTGGAAATAAGTTAAGTTTTTTTTAAGTATTGTTTGCATTGTATGTATTTGTATACTTGTTTCTGTGTCTTTTCCTTAAATAAATAAATAAATAAATAAATAAAATAAATAAATATATAAACTATATCTACGACCAGATGTCGCAAATGTCACCATCCCTTTTTCTCATGCTATAACTAATTCAATTTAAGGAAATTGTTGTCTCATTTCATTCTTCCGCGATTAGATGAATCTATTTGTCACTTTTTCGCATGATGCATTTCCTTATACCTTTGTCCTGCTCTTTTACCCTTTACGTATTAGAGTTTGGTGTGCATGTAAAAGTATAGGTGTGTGAGTTTTTTAAAAAATAGGAACGCTTTTGAACTATCATCAGTATGGAGGTACCGTATCCATTCTTTTTCATCTAAGCACCAAGATTAATTAATTGAGGGGTTTTTTTATGCAACCTGACATGGATGGCTAGTACCACACAACTTCCGTTATGATATTAGCCCAATACACCACATACATGAGCACGGCTTCATTGAACTGGATGGAAAACACGGACAATTTTTCATTGCCGCTTTGACCATCTTTTCATCCAATGCGATGGTACCAATCCGGGCGGGCTTAAATATTTTGACATAGACATATCCTCCGACCAAAGATTTAGCTCTGATTGCAGACGGCCGAGTTAATCAATGTTCAAACACGTCACTTTTAGTGAACCGCATGGAGTTCCTTCTATACTGTCAATACAAAGTGAGGTGTTTAATCATACGTTGACGTTGATTTATATTTTTTTTATCATCTTGCACTCGGCCTTTAGATAGATAGGTTAGCCTTTCAAACACAAAATGTGTCAAAATTGTTCTTAAATGATGTTACTTCACGTATAGGGCTCATACGAAACACTGCTGTCACAGTGTGACGTTGGTGGACTATGCGTGTGTGCAATGTGCTTAAGCCATGGAGGTGAAGAAATAATCACCTCCAGAAATCCACCTCAATAAGCACATTTAGTTCATGACATGTCTGACATTTGACTTCTATGGCGACGACTCATCTGTCGATTCATTATTTTTCGATCCCTGCCTCCGACTGAAAACACACCATATTACTAATGTCAAGGGGTTAATCTGCCCACGTCACTGTGACGTTTTTTTAATTTAGTCTCATAATTAAAGCATATGCATTACATTGCTTCTATCATCTTTCTTCGGATTACTTTCTCAGAAAACTAGTTTTAGGTCATTTTAAAAACCAGCCAAGTGTGAGTTGGACTCGCACACGAAGGGTTCCATACCATCGCACAAGAATGAACAGGTTTTTTTGTAATTTTTATATTTTAAGTATTAGTTGTTATAGTGTCAAAATAAATACTCACTCTGTGAAAATTTCAGCTGCCTATCTATTACGATTCATGAGATAAATCCCCGTGACAGACGGACAGACAGACAGACGGACAGCGGAGGCTTAGTAATAGGGTTCCGTTGGCATCCTTTGGGTGTGGAACCCTAAAAAGTAATAAGAACACATTTTTAATTTGCAATGATTTTATAATATACGAGGAATATGTTTGAAAATATTTTATTTTTTTTTACTTAGATTGAACATGTTCAAAAATCATATTGCTTTCTGTTCAATCAATTATATTTCTCCAAAAATCCTGTGGAGCACCGCACGCACTGCTGGTAACATTTCTCGAAGCCCACGGAATCACTGTCCTGCAAGCATAAATATATAGCAATAGTATTACATGTGATGTGGAGTGTGACTCGTGAGACCCAAAATTCTGTGATTGAAGAGGTTTAATTTTTCATTTCATTTCATTCATTTAAACTTTTTGGTAGTTAAACTACACTAAGTTACGTCACAAAGATCCGCGATTCGATCAACCCAGTAAAGAAGAACCCGCAAATAAATTTCACGGATTTACGTAAAATATTTTTCCATCCACAATTATGAAAAACACACTTAGATCTAAATGCTACTGCCAAAAAAATCCTTGGTAGAACAGATTAAGGCAAAGAAGAAAGAACAATAGAAACAGCAACCCTCAGTTTAAAATACTTGCAACTAACAAAGTTATGAATGCAATAATATAAATTGACCTTTGAATGGTCAGAGTTACAAGTTTTATCTTTAGGTACCCGTGAAGCACCCACTGAATCAAGTTTTTTCATATTGAACCTGTTTTTTTTTACAGGAATATAAATTCTCAACAGATACTTACGTAGTAAGGATCCCGGATGATTCGGTCTCCTTGAGGATCAAAATCACCAAAAAGTAATAGGCTGGCCTTGGAATCTTTTGGTGCCTTACGATTTAGCTCTTTCATATTTTGCTCATCCATTCCAAATATATAATCATAGTAGTGAAAGTCGTCAGAAGTTAGCTAAAACAAAAAAAAAACAAGGATTATCTTCCAATCATAGATGCAAACACATGACATGCAGGCATGCCTTTTATGTTGTGTCGTTTAGATATTTAGCACAAATTTCGAATGTAGAACCGTACAACGTGGGAATGTTTTAGGGAACTTATTTAGTCACTCAAAGTGGCTAATATGCATTCGAAGATAAATTTCTCTAAGTATTTTCTTTAACTGTCGAAAGGGACTTTTTCATGCAACCTGACATGGATGGCTAATACCACACAACTATCGTTATGATATTAGCCCGATACACCACAGTCCCGAAGGAATTAGGTGCCATGCCAGGCCCTTTCCTTTAAGAGCACGGCTACACTGAACTGGATGGAAAACACGGACAATTTTTCATTGCCGCTTCGACCTTCTTTTCATCCAATGCAATAGTACCAACCCGGGCACTTCGCTGATCACCCACATATCAAAACATGCGTTTCCCTTTTTTTTTCCTTGGCAAAACTCAATATTATTAAATATTACTTTTACCCATTTTCTACATGATTTTGTTAGTTCTCTAGATAGGACATTTTGTGTTAAAAATTGTTTTGATATATTTCTCGATAATTATGCAATCAAGTTCACACTCGTGAGAGCCAGTTTGCTTATTAATCAAACTAAGAGATTAACAAATACTGTAAAACGGTAAATATCTGACACTCATATTTTATTTTCAAACTGTTTTATGCTAGTTTATGAATATATGCCTAATTTGAGAACAAACACAAAGCACTGAAACCATTAATCTATGTTAATTTTTTTTTATAATCGAAATTCATTGTGGTTATTAATATAAGCCTATTACCACTTAATCACATGACATGGATTATTTTTTTATTTTTACAAGAACTGGAATAAGCTGGCCGCTCACCTAGTGCCTGCTTGGAGTTGAGTTTCGGTACACCCTGTATATTACGTTACAAGTAATATTTCTGTTTTATTTGTACATTATGAACTAACATTTTATTGAAAATATCTAGTAGATGTCTTCATACCTTAACATAGACACATATTTTATAGCATTTAAATGTCTTTCCTTCGGTTTAAATAATAGACAAATGGGTACTCGAGGGTGTAAACTTTGAATGCAGCATTATTGAAAAATAGTTATACAATAACAATCGAGTAGCTCTAATCTGGATCGACCAAGATCTCTGATGCTGAGATTCATAGACATTACTCATACTTGGCTGAGCCAAACTACGTCTTTCAACAGTCAGTTTTGACATAAAATGTATGGACTGAATGTCAACTTTGACAGTCGGAAGCCGTACTTTGGATCAGTCGAGTACGAGTAATGTCTATGGATCTCAACATGGGATGTAACACATTTAGTATTTTTTTCTCAACAAAATTTATTTGTATATCTTTCTCATTAGAACAACAATTTTAATGTTTCCGCTTAACAATTGGTAATCTCATCGAGATCTAATTAGTTTACATGATAGAGCAGTATTGGTGGCTGTGATAAGAGACCAAAGGTGCTCAGAAAATCCATCTCACTTTGTGGAAATATACTCAGTGAGGTACCATATCAGCAGATTTTGGCATGTTCAAAACTGATTTTAACATTAAGTCCTATGACTTTTTTGATATTGAACCCACCGTGCGGCAGTTAGCTTTCTGCGTAGACTAGTGATATGCATGTGAGCGACGGTACATAAACGCAAGTCATAAGCTAAATGTGTGTTCAGTCAGCATTTACTATGAAATCGATCACCTATCCATTTTAATGGTTGCACAGGCATGAACAGTCCGTAATAGTAGCACCTATCATTCAGCTGTAAATTTCCTTATCATGGCATATCTATACTAATAATAAATTTGTAAGGGGTGTTCATGGAGTAAGTTGATTTTTTTTCTAAGATACTTCGTTTGTAGACTTTATGTATGATACTAAGACTAAATTGATGATTTTTAGAAATCAGTTCCTTATGTATGTATATATGTATGTTCCTCCATAACTCTTAAACCGATCATCCGAATTCGATGAAACTTACTACACGTATATGTAAATACACGGGACACAGGATAGGCTATATATAATCATACAAACCGGAATTCTCCGCGCGGCTCGGCGGAAGGGCCGCGGCTCTAGCGAGGGGGGGGGGTCGGTGCTTACTTTTCAATCACTATCTGCCTTAAGTTCTTCGTTTACTTCTTACAAGCCACGAAACGGACTTTTTGATACGGTTTTCATTAATATAAGGAACGATCAACGAGCAAGGATTGCGTATGAAATTTTTAAATATTTAATACAAACCTTAAGAGAAAAATTAAAACTATGTACTTGAAAATTGTAGGTGGTAAAAAGGACTACAGAAAGTTCCACGATATCATGTAGCGCGATAACTTCGAACCACTCGCCCGATTTATTTGCATATTTTATCAATGTATAGCAACTCTGGGCGCAGTCAGATTCCGGATGGGTTACCGTTTTCAATGGTGAAGGTGGCTGTGGTTCGAATTCCTCATAAAAGGAAGGTGGTTGCGGACTTTGTTGGTTTTGTATCAATTTCTATATAACAGTGCCAGTGCAGTAAGGGTCCGGGCGGCACATGCTTTTAAAATTCGCTCCCAAACGTTTACAAAGCTCTAAATGGGAATATGTCTATGTTTATCATTAAATAATGCTATATGGGTTCAAACAACTTTGATTAAATTTGGTAGATGGATACATAGTCCTGGACCAGCCTTTTGGGTTACTTTTTATTCAGGAAATAATTCAGACCGAAATCAATCCAACACGACATTGACCCGAGCGGAGCCGGGTACCGCAGCTAGTAATTCATAAATCATTCATTCATTTGAAAGATAGCGACCTGCCTAGCAGTGTTGTTGTAGGGAACCTTGTGTTTTTTCATGGTGTCTAGGGCTCTCCAGTCTGGTGGGTTTCCTACGTGCCAGCCACCGAGCGCTGCGCTGTCAATCTCCCACTTTTCTTCCAAGTTTCGGTCCTTCACCGTTTTCTGGAAAACGCCCTCGGCGATGGGTGAACGGCAAATATTGCCTGCAACATGACCGAAAGGCATCACGTAAATAGGTTAGTTTTTCAAAACGTTATTATTAGCGGAAGCTATGCGTTATCTACTTACCCAAGCAGATAAATAAAGCTTTCTTTTTGGTACTCATGGCAGAGCAATATTTACTACAAAGAAATGATTAAAGGAATGTTTGTTTACAAAAATCACAGAAAATTAACAGGCACAGACTGTTTGAGAAATACCAAAGAATATAAAATTATGATGATAAATTACGTTAAATAAAGGCTGTGTTCGGGCCACAGAAAGAGAAGCGCAGCGACTTCTCCTAACACTTTGTTACGGGCAACGTGCTCTGAGCCGGCAGTCTCAGTTCGCACCTAAAAAGGCGTTTACGTAACTTCGAAGTTCCGTAAAAACGTGAAACTCCGTACAAGTTTTTACTAGATATTCTGTGGTTTTACTTCTTTAAGCTGTCAAAGTCAAACGCGGACTTCCGATCTGTATGAAAACGCGGAGTGGACGTAAACGGCAACGTCGACGTATTTACGTCAACGTTGAGTAAGCTGTCAAATCAAGCTCGGATTCGCAAATGTTAGTTCGCTTAACGCCCACTGCGCGCGCTCTTAAATGTCTTCATACATTTGAAAACGCAAGTCGATCGGTTTATCGTAAACGCCAATTTAGGTGAGAACTCGGACTGCGACTCAGAGCTTATTCTAACTGCGGATGGAGTATATCTTTCTTCTTAAAGCTCGTAAATAAAACTATACGGTGAGGTTGCTCATATGCGAGATCTACAATAAGGTTTGTGTTTTCTTCCCCATTTCAACGCGCAGCAACTCCACTCAAAATCGTTGCGACGAATTGGGTGCTCGAACTGCGGCGCTTTTGTTTTTCGTTATGTTCTGTGCACTTTCATTATATACCAAAGAGTTCGGAGAATTCGGTTATTCTCTTATATACTGTTATTGCTTCATATTCTTTGCGTACAGTTGTGTTTGTGTTTTTGGGGCGGGACAAGTGATTTGATCCGGATTATATTTTTTTTAGTTTTCTACGTTTCCTAGCGGTTTTCCGTGTGATGTCGCGCGAAGTAAACGCGCTGCCTTATGAAGTGCATCGTGAGTTGTGCCGGATTCTCGACAACGGGGAAGAATGGCGCGAGCTCGCCGGCCGACACATGAAATACAGTGTCTTCGATATCAACGTGAGTTAACGCATCAATAACTGACCAAATCGGCTTTCATATGTTGTACTACTTGTTTTAAACTGCCTTGTATGTAATTATGTTGAATAACCTAAGTCTACTTGGTTACGAAAGTTTTTTGAAGACGATCTTCCGTCTGTCACTGGGGATTTCCCAGAAGAGAAACGCGATGCGTGCTTGGGTATACCACATTGATGTGACGTATGTTATGCGTAGATAATAATAGATACGTTCATTTTTGAAAACTTACGGCTTTTCACGCGGCGGGAGGAGACTTTCTCCGACGTTTGAGTCGGCTGCTGCCTCCGTGACAAAGGGTGAACGGTCAGCTCGAAACATCGGAGAAAGTCTCTCGCCGCGTGAATAGCCGTAACTTATCAAACATGTTCAACGACTGCGGTAATCCAAAAAGTGTGATTTGGTCGTTTTCTGTATTCAGGATTTGGTTTACATTACAGTCGCCTTTCTAGCAACTATCTCTGGACAGGGAGAAAATGTAACTCTCAAGGTACAGTGAGAGATGAAATTGTTTAAAATTAATCTGAAAAAAAAAATCAAAAAGTTTTGGAATATTATAACTCACATGCAACATACAAAAATTTTGATTTCAAAACGACTTTTAGCTAAAAGTAAACCACGACCGCTATAGTCAAAAATGTAACAAAGACCAAATAGATTATAAATCTTGATTTAATAAGCTATGTCTGACGACTAATCTTTTTGAAGTTTTCTTACTTAATCATTGCGTAATAAACCACCAAAGTTATTGTATAAAACGCGCGAAAAATTCGGATCTTATAACTTAGAAACCAAACACAATTTTGCAATGCCAACGGTCATCAGACATCTAGTTCGATCAAATAAAGCTCGTTTGAGCAAAATTTGGGATCTCTGATAAGAAATATGGGCGTGATCTTCTTTCCCTGTTTGTATGGGGAGTTGAGCGGGTTGGGCCACCTTAAGCTGCTAGTAATATAAATAACATAATAATAATATATTATAATTATTGAGTATTTGTTTTTTTTTATTGCCTTTAAATGTTTGTCTAGTCGTTTTTAAATCCATTTACAGTTTCAGCACTAATAAAAGATAATTGATTTCAGGAGATAGCGAACGAGTCCCGCCAGTACTCGACGTCGCCGACCCGGCTGCTGCTGCAGCGGTGGGGCCACCAGATCCACAGCACCAACGAGCTGTTCGTACTGCTCTACCGGATGCGGCACGTGCCCGCCATGCGCTGCGTCAGGGACTGCGTCGACCCCAAATGTCTCCTGCTGCTGAACAAGCTGAGCGCGAGCGTGCCCCTGCAGCCAGACGGTGTGTACAATACACTCAATTTGTCTACTTTTAGGGTTCAGTTTCAGTGTCACAATGTGGCGTTTATTTCATGAACACATTTTAACAATTTTCTATATTATATTGTACCCGCGAAACCCGAAGGTTTGTCTGCGCATGACAACCTGTTTTCGTGTGGCAGCATTTAACACTTTTAGCATTTCAGACATTTTTTTATACACACCAATCAATTCACATACATAAACAAATGTTCAGTAACTACATACATACATCAGCCTCAGTTGCCTAGTGGTGCAATGCCTTGAGATTTGCGGAGCGCGGTTGGGTTCTGGATGGGTGACTGGCGTGGCCGTGGTTTGTATTCCACGTAAAACTTGGTCCCCATCCTCACTTACTAGGTGGTAGGGTTAATCCCGCCTGGGTTCGTACCATCGCATTGAATGAACAATTGTCGAAGAGGCAATGAAAATTGTCAATGTTTTCAATCCAGCTCAGTGTTCAAATCAAATCAAATTAAATCAAAAGGATAAAATATAAGGAAAGTCCTGGCATGGCACCTAGTTCCGATGTGGTGTGTTAGGCTAATTAATATCTTTGACGGTCAGTTTGGTATAAGACATCCATGTCCAGTTAAATAAAATACATCTTGCTGGTTTCCCGGAGTGGTAAGCAGAGATGATTAATGCCATAGGATTTAATTACAGAATACTTCTTTCGCTTCCTCTACAGACATATATCTTTTCATAAATGCTCTACAATTAAAGTTGCTGAATATTTATTCATCTATGAACAAGTAGCTATTGGCTGACATGTTTATGTCTATGATATTTTGTTTCGTTTTGTTTTGTAATTTGCTTTGTTATCGTGTACTTTTTACGGTTCCGTACCCAAAGGGTGAAAACGGAACCCTATTAGTAAGCATCCGCTGTCCGTCCGTCCGTTTGTCACAGGGCTGTATCTCATGAACCATAATAGGTTTGTCAGCCTCAGTGGCCCAGTGGCGCGACACTTCGGCGATCGCTCTCCGAAGTTAAGCAACGCTGGGACCGGTCTGGTCTTGGATGGGTGACCGTTGAGAGAGGTTGGCCGTGGTTCGGATTCCACGTTAAGCTGTAGGTCCCCTTCCTTACTTACTAGATGGTAGGGTTTATCCCGCCCGGGTTGGTACCATCGCATTGGATGAACGATGGTCGAAGCGGCAATGAAAATTGTCCGTGTTTTCCATCCAGTTCAATGTAGCCGTGCAATATAAGGAAGGTCCTGGCATGGCACCTAGTTCCCATGTGGTGTGTTGGGCTAATACCATGACAGAACTTGTGGTATTAGCCATCCATGTCCAGTCACATAAAAAAAAAAAAAAAAAAAAGGTATACAGCTGAAATTTTCACAGAGTGTGTGTTTATTTCGCCGCTATAACAACAAATAGCCCTTATATATATATATATATATATATATATATATGCTCTTTAGCCCAACTATTTGAATGGGAGTAGAGACATGCATATTTTTGTGATATACGTACTGAGCTTTTCAGCATGGTAAATTGAAGTCCCCTGAAATACATAAGGTACTAACCGTGTTCACAGAAAATGCAAACAAGATTGGTGCTGATGCAGAAAGTGTTACATCAATTCCGCTGCCTGTGCAGGAGATAGGAAAGGTATGTCTTAAATATATGTGGGTACCTGTTGCAAAGGTTTGTCTGTTACAAATATATTATGATAAGTGTATGTCGCTTTAAAGTGTAAAGAGACAAGATGAATGAAAGAATGTTGCCATTATGGCAAAGCTCGGTTTACGAACTGGCAAGCCTGCTGATCAGTAGTGCGCAGCCGCGCCGATAGTGACTTAATTCTTTCGATCGGACAACACACTGACTGAAAGGAAGATGGAGGCTTCTACACTGGTTTCCGACTTTAATCCGGACAGTCTCCGACATATATAATATAAAAACCGGTTTAGTCCGGCGTATTAAGGTAGCCCAACCCGCTCATCTCCCCATACAAAAGGGGAAAGAAGATCACGCCCATATTTCTTGTCAGAGATCCAAAATTTTGCTCAAAATTGCTTTATTTGATCGAACTAGATGTCTGATGACCATTGGCATTGTAAAATTGTGTTTGGTTTCTAAATTATAAGGTCCGAAAGTTTGAATTTTTTGCGCATTTTATACAATAACTTTGGAGGTGGATTACGCAATTATAAAGTAAGAACATCGTAAAAAGATTAGTCATCAGACATAGCTTATTTAATCAAGATTTATGATCTATTTGGTTTTTGTTAGATTTTTGACTACAGCGGTCGTGGTTTACTTTTAGCTATATGTCATTTTGAAATAAAAATTTTCGTAAATCTTACCAAATCATACACTATGCACATTGTCTTTTTTGTGGACATGTTGCATCTTCCTCATCACGGAGCCTGTCTTATTCTTTGAAACAGAGAAGGTCCCAGAGCGCAACAGCACGGTTTTGTAGGTTGAGCCACCTTAAAGTTAGTCTGCCCACTCGGAATACGGCTGTAAATATGTTGGCTATTTGAAAACTAGTCGAAAGTTTGTATGTTTCGATGTTGTTACTCCATAAATCAAAAACGGCTGAAGCGATTTGAATTAAATTTGGCACTTCTAACACTTTTAATAAACATTTATCCTGCCTCCCCCATTTAGACTCCCAGTGTAGTTTCTTGTCGGCTCTTCTTAGCTCTCGGTAATCATATCATCTTTAAAAAAAAATTGAATTTGAAAGTGTGAGAGGAAAGTAAACAAATTAATTATTTATTTTCGTACCTAATTGTAAAATTTATCTTATTCAAATAAATCATATTATTGCAATAATAGCCCATTAGTGTGAATTTGTAGATTTATGGCTAATGGGGGATGGGGTCGCCACATTCGTATCACATTCGTCCCTTTGTCTGTGGCAGACATGGACACAACATGGTGGGTAGATGTGTGCGTGACCTCAACTAAAACGAATCGAGCTGTACTGCCTTCCTTATTAAAAGGCTGTAACTAAATATGAGGCCCTTATACCACCTTTTTAATAAGGAGGGCAGTAGACATGCTCGAATAAAATGTAAAATTTCTAAAAAAAATCAATTTAAATTAATTTGTTGCATACTGCACGGTTTATTCTTATTTATTATTATTATTATTTTATTTTTTAATAAACAGTAGTGCAGTTTATTAATTAATAAATAAAAAACCAACAAAGTTTCATTTACTCGAAACGCACAGCGTTCTGAAAGTTGTGACACAAAAAGTCAATGAAGTAGTCGCTTGCCAGTGTACATGGTAGCACTACACATTAGAATTTAAGAGGACAAAGAGTTGATAGAGTGTCCTGCAATGGCTCGTGCCTGTTTCCTCAGTGAAATAAAAATAAAATCTGAAAGTGTCCACATTAAATAAATCAACTGAGAGATACATCCATAGGTTTTGATTTTTTTGATAATTTATCTTATATCCATGATATAAGCATCTAACGATTTGCATCAAAAGCATATATCACGAATACAAGTTTAGTTATCAAAAATATCAAAACGTACAGACACATCTCTCAGTTGGTTTATTTACTGTGCAAAATTTCAGTACAATATTTCTTAATTTGACTGAGGAAACGTGCACGATCAATTGTATGGAACTCGATCACCTCATTATCCTCTTAAGTCTGACTGATTGAGTGACTGAACATGTATCTGGACATGCAGGAACAACCACCAGGGCACGGGGTGAAAAGGCCGCCACCTACGCAGAGCGTGCAGTCCCCGGCTGAGGAAGTCACCAGCAGTGAGGTGAGAGAGATTGTGTTCAATTTAATATTTTCAAAATTTTCAGTCTTCAGAATCTCCATAAGATTCCTGTTACAGCGTACAAATACGTTAAATTTAGGAAATGCTTTTTGCTGAATGTCCTCTAAATAAAAAGTTAGACTTTCAGACAGATTCAATAATTTTGCGGCGGTTGCACGAAGAGACGGCTGATTTAATCAATGCTCAAACACGTCATTTTTAGTGATCCGCATAGAGTTCCTTCCATACTGTCCACACAAAGTGACGTGTTTGATCATACTTTGACGTTGATTTAGATTTTTTGTCCTTTCGTGCCCTTCGTGGCCCTTAGTGTAAAAAGAATCTAATGTTCCATTAGAATGTGGGAACATTGTATGTACTTGAACATGGCTGGTTAATATGGGGGAACGGCAGAACGTCTAATATGCAGATCGTATAATGTCATATTTTAACAAAATTTTAAAACCATGCACAACGTATAATCGGCAGATCGTATAATTTTATACGTAGTGCATGAAGAAGTAGAAAAAATAAAATTACTTATTTCTCCATGCATAACGTATAATAGTCACAAAGTATAATATTATGATCTTTATTTAACAAAAAAAGAAAACCATGCATATAATATATTCCAAAAACTTTTCATACGATAAGCGCCCTTATGTATATACTCTTAAAGCGTATACTCGCACGTGACCGACCGTCTCAATTAGCGTAAGGTGGCCTTTCGAAATTGTAGCAAATATCGATTCGTAGCAATTTCAGCCTTAAATGTATCGTGATTAGGGCGCTTTATGCAGTGCTTCTTGGCATATTATACGTTCTGCATGGTTTTCTTTTTTTGTGAATTCATGTTAGGAATATTATACGTTGTGACTATTATACGTTCTGCATGATGCAAAGAGTTGATTTTATTTTTAAACTTTATTCGTGCACAACGAATAACTTTATACGTTGTGAATATTATACGATATGCATGGTTTTAATTTTTTGGAAAAAAATACTATTATACGTTGTGAATATTATACGTAGTGAATACGACTCGTTAATATCACGACTACTGTCATGACATTAGCCTGACACCCCAAATGGAATGTAGGTTCCATGCCAAGACCTTCTTTAGGCACGGTTACAACGTCGCTTCAAATTACACTAGACGAAAACATTAATTTCAAAAATGTATATCTCGGTAACTAGACACTGTTGAGGAAAAAAAAAAATTAGCTTTTTTGTCTAAGAAAAACATGAGGATTACGCTGGCGAAATTAACGTACTGGCCGTTACGACATCCTGTATATTGCAGTGGCTTATATTTGCACCCCCTAAAAATGTATACCCTCGTCATCAATCAGAGCTGCCTTGGCAGCGGCGATTGTGCCTGTTGGGTCGCTTGATAGGATGTTCACACATTGTAATTGGAAAATGCGTACAAATAAAGAAAACACCTAAAGCACTCGTAAGTCAGTCAGTCAGTCAGCGTGATTGCGTCCACTGCTGGACATACGCCTCTCCAATCCTTCTCCAATCCTCCCGGCCCTCAGCGGTACGGAACCACTGCTTTCCGCCGACGCACTTGATGTCGTCTTCCCACCTGACTCGTAAGATTAATTACAATGCGCTGATAACCGCCATAAACCGCTGGACATCGCCAGAACATGACGGACTCGAGCAGCGTCGCCAACGAGGAGGTGATGCGCTGCGCGTCGTCCATCCCGCGCATCCCGCACCACGAGCTCGCCGACGCCACAGGCGGCTGGGCGCCGGAGAACCTGCTCGGCAACGGGGGCTTCGGTGTCGTCTACAAAGGTGCACTCCCAACGCCGCTAACTCGAATGTGTTTGTGCGGACGCACTTGTAACTTGCGTCCTACTAGATTTTCATCCAATGCTATGGTACTGTCCGGGATGGGCTTAAACCCAATCACCGGTGGTAGGGTTAAAGCCCACCTTGGGGGAAGGGGCCTACGGTTTTATATGGATTCTGAACTACGGAACAGCTCGCATTAGTGACAAGGCAGTAAGCCCTGAGCTAAGTTGGTTGACCTATGATCTATGTTGTGGCTTTTGCATCATGTAACAGGAGCTATGGAATGTAATGTTTGTGTACGTATAATCGAACCGTGAAGCAAGTTTTTTAAGTTATCAAGTTTTTAAGTTTAATTAATGTGTCCTTGCTTCACAGCCGATTATACATACAAACAAATCCCGTTCTTTGGAAAAAGCCACGTATTTGCTTAGTACGAAAATGTATATTATTTGAAGGAGCTATGGAGTTCATTCCCAATGTTTTTACTGGAAAGTGAAGTTTTATTTTTAAACCACCATTCCTGGAAAATCTAGCTATGATAACATTTGATGACTGTATTTATGAATTATCTAAATGTGTTATCTCCACGTTGATGGTGATTATTTTTTCTTGTCGCAGGCGAATGGAAACAGACACTGGTGGCCATCAAGCGGCTGAAGGCGGAGAAAAAAGTTAGCCAGGAGTTCATCCGGGAGCTGTGCCTGAACGGCTATCGGCACGACAACCTTCTGCCGTTGTACGGATACAGCGTCGGAGGTAAACTCACTTAAATTTTACTGATGCAATATGTCGATGTTTCGTATTTAAGGTGGCCCTTCCCGGCGGGACTAAATCATTCGCGGGCGGAGTACAAAACCGTGCTGTTGCGCTCTGGGACCTCCTCTGTTTCAAAGAAAAATACAGGCTCCGTGATGAGGAGGATGCGACATGTACACAAAGCAGACAATGTGCATAGTGTATGATTTGGTAAGATTTGCGAAAAAAAATATTAGAAAACGACTTATAGCTAAAAGAAAACCACGACCGCTGTAGTCAAAAATCTATCAAAAACCAAATTGATTATAAATCTACATGAAACAAGCTAGGTCTAATGACTATTCTTTTTAAGAGGTTTTTACTTTATCGTAGAGTAATCCACCTCCAAAGTTATTGTATAAAACGCGCGAAAAATTCGAACTTTCGGACCTTATAACTTAGAAACGAAACATAATTTTACAATGCCAATGGTCATCAGACATCTAGTTCGATCAAATAAAGCTATTTTGAGCAAACTTTTGGATCTCTGACAAGAAATATGGGCGTGATCTTCTTTCCCCTTTTGTATGGGGATATGAGCGGGATGGGCCACCTTAAGTTATGTACAATGAAAGCCTCTGGCTTTCTCCTATTATTTGTTTTATTTTAGTTTTTACTTTTATATTATTCAACATTCATTTATTTAATTAATTAAATAGTCTCTTTTTCACGGGTATCGCTTGTTTCGCATCCAAGAAAATTCTGTCCGCCCCTTCATTCAGGCACCTCGTAGATTGGTGGAACTTTCTTAGAGGAACCTAGAGAATCCATAAAGATTTAAAAACGCCTTTCACATTTAATCCGCTCGGACATTGTGTACTTCTAGCAATCTTATAAGTGGTCACATTAGGTAGGTACGTGTAATGGCAGGCCATGCTCAGGAAAACGAAATAATGTTGAATGAGCTCAGCTGAGTCGGTTCGAAAATCCTAATAAAGTTCTGGTTCCCCATAGGAGTTCGAAATTAACTGAGCTACGCCACCCACAAGCACGGAGAGACGTGACATTTGGTGTGGTCCTTTGACTTCTCACTCCCACACTGTGTTCGTCTTGTGAGCGCAGCACGCTCATGCCAGGCCTTGGACACGAAATTGAAGTATTAGACTAGGAGGTCGTGACAAAAATGGTAACAATAACAGAACTGGCTTTACAGCATAAAGACCATCCCTCTGATGCAAAATGTGTCGGTCTGCCTGCACCAAGTGGTTTGATTTGCCTAGATAGCCGCCTGAAAGAGTATTTGTCATGAAGAAAAAAAAATATGATAAGGTAAATGGCCGCAAATAACGAAGCATGAAAGTATCAGTACATACTTGATTATTAATATCAAAACTGCTCTGGTTGCATGTCGTAGTTATAGGCGATGTAGATTACAGGTATAACTTTAGGTATATTTAAGTATTTAAGCAATAAATCGACTGTATAATTAATGAATATGAATATTTCCAGACAATCAGTATATTCATCAGCCGGGGCATACCAACATGTATTTTTATATCCAATCTAGCTAACGCAACCATTTGGCGCAGGCCGACCGACACATTTAGCATCAGAGGGTTGGTTTCTAACACGTTGAAGTGAACACAAGTTGAATGCTTGACGTAAAGTGGCTCGGCCTGACATGTATCAAAATGTTGTGCAAATGGCGGTTTTTGGTTGTGATTTGTACATATTTAGTGAGTAAATATCGATACATATAACACGTGAACCCAAATTCAGCCATTTACATTATCGTGACCAAATATGTCGTGTCCTCCCGGAATATATTCGACGCGTGCACCGGCAGGACCGGGTCCGTGCCTCGTGTACCAGCTGATGCTGGGCGGGTCTCTGGAGCTTCGGCTGCGGGCGCGCGCCGGCGCCGGCGGGCTCGCGCCGCTCACGTGGCCGCAGCGGCACAAGATAGCGCTCGGCACCGCCAGGTGAGCGACATTGTTGATAGTGCGGATAGGCATGTCAAGCGCCTTCTTCTTCTTCTTTTTAGGGTCCTACTTTTGGGTCCCTTTTAATGGCTTTCGTGCATCTAACACATTTCGCCAATGTCAAAGTTCATAGCTATATACAAATAGTGTAAAAGGTTCTGAAATTAGTTGCCAACGAAACATAAAAGAAAATCATAATTTAAGATCATTTGCACTGATAAATGAAGCAAGTAACTTTAGAATTTTAAAGTTAGATGAAGAGAGCAAGCAATTAATATTGGTAGGAAGAGGAATTTGGAGTAGAGGAAGGTAATCGTATAAAGGAGCAGTTTTATTAATAAGAGGACAACAGAAAAATATATGTTCCAAATTCCCGTCATCAAGGCCACATTCGCACACTGATGAGTCTTTAATATGAAGTCTAGCCAAATGAACAGGGGAACAGCAGTGGCCTATTCTAAGGCGGCAAATAATAGAAGTTGAAGATTTATTAATTTTGATACGATGAAACCAAGGCTTAGCAGGGATGTTAGGCTGGATCTTGGCGTAATTTGAACCCTTAAATCTACTAGAGTTAGCCCACAATTTGGTCCAATTTTCAGTAAGAGATTTTTTTGGGAGAGCAATTAAATCATGTGGGTAGTTTCTATATGGGATTTTATCCCCTCGCAGAACAGCTTGTTTAGCAAGATCATCTACCCGGTGATTGGGCAGGATGCCTGAGTGAGACGGAATCCATGCAAAGACTATTTGTTTGTCCGGGTTATTGTAGAGAATGTCTTTAATGGAAAAAGGAATAGGATTTTGTGTGTTAGAATGAAAGGGGTTCTGAGTGAGAGATTGAAGAGCACTACGGGAATCAGAAAATATTATAAATTTATTAGATTTTTTTAATAATAATGAAAACTTGACTGCCTCCAGTAATGCCGTTGATTCACCAGTGAAAACTGATGACTCTGGAGGGCATTTAATTAGTTGGTAGATGTTGCTGTTCTTATGAAATACTGCAGCTCCAACACTGCCTTCCTCCGTGAGTTTGGAGGCATCAGTAAAAATATACTCCCACCCTTCCCAGTTTTCAGATAGGATGGAATGAAAGACTTCATTAGCATTTGGAGACTCTTTTTCAATGCCAAAAAAAGGAATTACTTCTACATTGCTCGTAACTACTTGAAAAGGGTATGAAAACATTGGTAAGGAGTTAGAACGGAATACTGGAGCCTTGACATTATTGAACTTACGATAACTTTTTACAAGTCTGGTGGGAGCCTTTTTTTCCCAATATTTCGCAGTATGAGAAAATCGGGATAGTAAATTTAGTTTCGGAATTATTGGATGATGTAAGAAATAGCTTGCCCTGAACAAGAAACGATCAGCCAAGAACTGACGGCGAAAATAAAGAGGAGGTTCAACGCATTCTACTTGCAGAGCATTTATAGGACTTGATTTCATGGCACCTGTTATAATACGCAGGCATTTGTTTTGGATAATGTTAAGCTTATTAAGAGCAGTTCTATTGCAGGGTTCTAAAATATAGGAACCGTAATCCAAATGACTTCGTATTATTGCATTGTACAATAACTTGAGGTAGTATGGATGAGCTCCCCACCAAACCCCAGCTAGAGTGCGTATAATGTTAATATTTTTTTCACATTTTTTTATTACATAATTTAGATGAGAGACACCTGTCATTTTTGAATCCAGGATTATGCCAAGGAATTTAGTTTGAATATGTAATGGAATAATTGTATTGTTGTATGTGATAGTGATAGGGGGTACAATTCTTTTTCTACTGAATACTACTATAGAGCTCTTTTGGGCTGACAGTTCCAACCCATGTTCAGTTAACCATGTGTTCAAAGATCTTAGCGAGTATTCAATTTGTTCAGCTCCTTTAGGAATAGATTTATGGGGTGAGTATATTAGTAAATCATCCGCATATTGCAGGACACGTGAAAAGGAGTTTATTGATCTGTCAAGATCATGGGTGTAAATATTATAAAGTAAAGGACTGAGAACAGAGCCTTGTGGTAAACCTTTCCAGATTATTCTAGATTCGTTTGATTGTTCCTCTACTCTTAACATTATTGTTCTTTGAGATAATATATTAAAAATATATGCAACAATTTTTTCTGGTATATGTAGATTTAGCATTTTTTGTTTGAGCTTTGGTAGGAGGACATTATCGTAAGCTGCAGATATGTCTAGGAATGCAGCCACAACAGACTCGTCCCGAGAAAAAGAAAGTCGAATATCGGTAGTGAAAATCCCCAAACTATCCATTGTACTTCTGCTTTTCCTAAATCCATATTGTGTTTTAGCAAGAAGTTCTCTGTGTTCCACGAACCATTCTAAACGGTTTTTGATTAAATGTTCTGTAATTTTGCATAAGGTAGAAGACAGAGCAATCGGACGGTAAGAGGAACCATCATTGGGGTCTTTACCAGATTTCAGGATTGGAATGATTATTTGAGTTTTCCAGAAGTCAGGAATTACCCCATAGTCAAAGAAGAAATTAATGATTTGTAAAAAGTATTCAAGGGTTGTATCTCTCGATTTAACCAGAAAAGAATAAGGAATCCCATCCAGCCCTGGGGAAGAATCCTTAACATGATTCAAAACAATTTTGAGTTCTTTTAATGAAAATGGAACCTCCATGGGAGTACTACCTCCAACAAATGAATAAAGGGACGGGAGTTCATCTTCTGTAGGGGCGGATGGGGGGGCTAGCTTATTTAGGAATGAGTCTTTCCATGAAGCCGATGAAGGTATTGAAGCACTGTCTTCCGTGAAAACAGAACGGTACCTTTTAATATTGCGCCAAACTAATGAAGATGAAGTGTTAGGTGAGAGAGAAAGGCAAAAATTTTGCCATCCATTACGTTTTTTATTTTTAAGAGTACATTTAGTAACTGCTTGAATTTTGCGTAAATTTAAAAAGTTTTCATCAGTCATAAACTCTTCATATAAAGTTTCGGCATAGGAACGGTCACGAACAGATTTGGTACATTCGGAATCCCACCATGGAGGAGAAAGGCGATGATTTTTTGATGTATTTTTGAGCGGAATAATTTGATCTGCTGTGCTTATCAATAATGATGTAAATTTGGAGTAACAATGTAAAACATTGTCTAAGGTAACGATCGGCAGACTAGACATCTCCTCTTCTACTTTCAGACTGAACGTCACCCAATCAGCTTCATTCAAGCGATATTTAAGAAGAGGGGATTTATTTATGGAAGGAGGGGCCTGACAAGGAATATTTATAATAATGGGAAAATGATCGCTGCCGTGAGAAAATTTGGATATTTTCCATGAAAGACGGGCAGCCAGATCTGGAGTGCAAAGAGTCAGATCCACTGCACTCGGATTCTGATTCGGGGGAGTCCGTCTTGTGGGTGAACCATCATTCAGAAGGCATATGTTGTATTCATCTAGTAGTTCAATCAATTTATTGCCTTGGTGGTCACAATTTGCAGACCCCCACACGGAGTGATGAGAATTAAAATCGCCTAAAACCACATAAGGCTTGCGGATGGATTGAAAAATAGATTTAATAAATCGAGTGGTTGAGAGCGTAGGAGACGATACATATACCGAAACAAATGTTATATTGTCTGCCATAACGGCAACAACATTTATACCATCAACTCGGGCAGGAAGAGTGAGGGAAGAAAATGGAATTTTTTTGTTGATGAACAGGGCGCAACCCCCATATCCATCAGCTCGGTCATCTCTGAAGCTAACATATCCTGAAATCTTAAAGTGGGTTGATGGCTTTAACCAGGTTTCAGAAATTGCTATAACGATAGGGTGATGTTTATTGATAAGGTGGAGTAAATCAGATTTATTTTTGATTAAGCTACGACAATTCCACTGAATTATTGTAGAAGACATTCTGATGAAATGAAGCGAGATGAATGCATTCAAACTTGACCCTATAAAAATTAAAGAAAGCTAAGTTGCAGATAAAAAAAATTTTTGCCAAATGTTCTGCTACCATGCAGTAATAAATTTTGTGGTCGAAAAATCTGCTAGAGCTTTTTTTAATGACATAAAGAGGATTTTTTATTAAAACAATCCAAACATTGGTACAAAAATCTGCTGGTCGCAGATATATATTTTTGGAGCCAAATATTCTGCTACAACGCAGGTAATAAATTTGGATGCCGAAATATTTTTTATATATTGTCTTTTGGATAAGTAAAATAATATTGTTGAAGAAATTAAAATTTAAAGTGTAAATTGAAAAGTTCATATTGGATAAGAAGTTATTTTTTAATTTTGTCAGGTAAGCCCACTGGTGAGCGGATTCTGGAGTGTTTGAACCCATTATAAGCGTCTGGAGAATGATTAATAGCAGCGTTGGACGGTAAAGTATTGGAAGATATAAAACTTAGAAAAGCAGAAAATAATTTGTCAACATTTTCAGGGTTACTAAGGTCCATTGAAATAATTGGAGAAGAGGGTGTCAACAAAGGAGTTCGAAAAACCGAACCATTATGAGATGTTGGAGGAGTGAAATCATTAAGAAGGGCTTGATGAGCGTTGCGATCGTACCCCTGAGGAAGAGGGGCGCGAGCTCGAGGTTGCGAAAAGAATGTTTTTTTGTATGAGTATGTAGGAATGGATGGTTTATTGACTGGAGCGCTGGAGGTGACCTCTGCAAAGGACCGCTTAGAGGGCCTAAATTGACTGGCAGCCTCCGTATATGAAATAGCTTCTTCTGCCATTTTATGTTTAATATTTTTTTGTCTATTTTGTTCCGGACAAATTTTACTTGTTGCATAGTGTCTGCCTTCACAGTAAAGGCAGCTTGCATTTTCTTCTGTGATGTTGCAGTCATTGGCTGAATGGAATTCTCCGCATTTATAACAACGTGGCTGCGAACGGCATATTGTCTTGGTATGTCCATATCTTGAGCAATTGAAGCATTGGATGGTCGGATATTTGTAAAGTTCTACTTGAATAGAATTATACATTAATAGGATCTTATCAGGAAGACTCTGACCATCAAAAGTTACAACCACACTTTGGGATGGTTTCCACATAGGGGAACCATCGACCATTTTTTTGAAATTTAAGCGTCTGACTTTGAGGACTCTTCCTCCGCCAGGAATTTCAATGTCTTTCAAAAGATCCTCTTCGGACCATTCAATTGGAATTCCTTTCACCAATCCAATTCTTGTGACATTAAATGACGGAATAAAAGCCTTATATTTGGCTTCGGATAAATAATGATTTTGTATGAATAGATTGGTATATTGGGCGGATTTGAAGGTGACGGTTACTCTATTTCGTCCCACACTCTTTACCCCACCGTCTATGATACCTTGGAATGAGTTCCGTTTTAAAAATTGACCAAAATGAACTGGATGCAGAACAACTCCAGCCGATGGATTTGATTCCACCCTCTGGACGTGGACTAAGAAAGGAGCTTTGTCAAAGTCCCGGTAAAGTTCGGTATGATTTGGAGTTGAGATATCATTCGTGGAAATCCGGGATGGGCCTTGTTGGGATAGATCTTGTTGGGATAGGTCTTGTTTGGATAGGTCTTGTTGGGATATGTCTTGTTGGGATAGGTCTTGTTGGGATATGTTTAGTTTGGATAGGACTGCTTGAGGCCCAATAACCTGAGAATTGGGAGCCTGCTTTATTTCATCATGTTCACAATCTGACGAGATAAAAGATGATTGTGATGAATCAATCTTAACTTTGAGTTGAGAGTTTTGTTTGTTACTTTTGTTTTTTCTTTGATGTTCTTTTATTTTTCGTTTCCTTTTACCAATTATGGCGGAAAAGTCCATGCCTTCATTATCAGACAATCTATCGAATGAATTGTGAATTTCAATGGTATGGCTGGCCTCTGGTGGGGTTAGGAATGCATCATTAAGGTTGTCGCTCTTATCGCTAGATGCATCTTGAGCGAGAATGAACCCCGGCGGCATATGATGGCGGCCGCCGGGGTCGTCCGGGTCGGGTGGTTCATTCATCACAACATCACCCTACTTACGCGATACGAAAATCCAATAAACACAAATAGGCAGAGCAAGCCGGGAAACACGACACAATGGCTTTACGGAACCACACAATCACTGATATTATTCTTTGCGATTTGCAAAAAAATATGCACGCGACCTCATCGACAGTCTTTTGTCTTCCGTCAAGCGCCTTAATGGGGAAGAAAGCTGTTTATTTATCACGACAACGACACGTGTCAAAGCGAGCTTACATAAGAGATCTGTCAAAGCTGTCAGATACTATACAAAATCAAAGAGAATCGATTTGAAAATTTTATTTACTCAATCTGTGTAATTAAATGACTAAATTTTCTCCATATAATTCCGAAAATAAATCGCTTTTAATTATGCTAACCCAGATGTGGTTGGTCACCAGGGGAGATTTCTTTTCAATGACCAAACCTCAACACCTATAAAAAGGCCAATGCCCACTACAGGCACTGTGGCGCTAAGGAAAAAACACAGAAATTTAAAATAATGTTATACTTTATTTAGTGTACAAGGCTATAATAATTATAATTATGCTAATCAAAAGAAAGTCTTAGGAAAGAAAATATCACAAAAACATAACCTATAATATTTCTTTTCATACTTTGTGCTGATCGATGACATTTAAATTTGTTTGAAAACAAACAAAAGCTCTTCTTTTCCTCTAAACCTTATTCTAGCTGCATCATGGAGTACATCTTTCATCTAAAAACTCGTAAATCAAACATGACAGGAATGACAGTTTTGACATTTTTAAGGCGAGGTCGCTCAGGCGACGTCTACAGTAAGCTTTGAGTTTTCTGCCCCATTAAATGCGTTATTTGGGTTTGAAGTTACTGTAATGACTGAATACTTTGGTGCGATGCTGGTGCAAGGTGTGTGCGTTTGCGAGTGTGCACACATGTATTGGTGTGTCAGGTGCGCCTGTGTGTGTGGGGGCACCACAACTTCATGCATGTTATTTTTTACAAGCAACAGCTTGTGTATTGCTCTTTTTAAATATTTTCCCAAATTTTTTTATGTAACTGGACATGGGTGGCATCTCATATTCTGGAGAAATGAGGTGCCATGTTCGGACCTTTCCTTTATGAGCACAGCTATATTAAACTGCTAGGAAAACACGGACAATTTTACACAGCCGCTTCTACCATCTTTTCATCCGATTCAATAGTACCAACCCGGGCGGGCTTAACCTACCACCTAGGGGAATGGGTCCTACAATTTACGAACCATGGAGCAGCTCGCATTCGAGACCAAATGCACTTATACAACTCAGAATGGGACAGAAAGTGGTGCACGCTATGTGTGTGTACGTGTATGCTAGGTAAGTCCCCGTCCCACTAGGCTACGAGTATGTATGATTTTTATTGATTGCAGAGGTTTGCAGTACTTACACTTCCGTACCAGTACTGCCCTAATCCACGGCGACATCAAGCCGGCCAACATTTTGCTCGACCCGTGCACCGAACCCAAGATCGGGGACTTTGGACTGGCGAGGATCGGCGCCTTTGGTGATGACCGCACGCACGTCATGGTCTCTAAGTAAGTCCTTTTATCCTGGTAGAGTGTGAATGGTTCAAAATAACCAAGTTTATAGTGTGATGGGTTACATTTATAGCTTTGCGGGCTCAACTGCTAAATATAGTTGCTGACCAAGACGATTAACAGATGGCGCTACCAGTCTGTCTTCATCTCACTCTGTCTGGCACCTAAGTGTACATTTATAAATAATGCATAAATTTTCTAGATCCTGCGAGAAGCATTTCGATGCAGACAGTCAGGTGGATTTTTTCTATTTTTAATGGATGAACATTTCCTTTATCTCATCAATTTTGGGTTGCGCTACTGCATCTTCATTGATCAATCGTAATAAGACTGCGATCTTTAGATTTCTATCTACCACTCTGTCCGTTAAGCTATCTAGATAATTATGTCAGTCAATCAATAGTCAATATAGCCTAGGATTTTTTTTAATGAAAAACTGGTATGGGTGGCTGTGCTGAGGACCAAAGGTGCTCGGAAAAGCCAAAAACACCGTTGTTCGTTCAAAACATCGTTGGGGTGGTGTTGTGTCAGTTAGAAAATAATCGAGAAAATCTTTGGTTTATTTATTGTCTAGATAGCTAAGTGGTGGACAAGTCCAAAGGAGCTTGAATCCTGCTTCAGACGAATGTCAAATAACAATGTTCTATACAATGTTTTTGTTTTATGGAACCTGACATGGATGGGTGATAAATACCACACAACTACTGTTAAGATATGTGTTAAAATCTATACATCACATTTCCGAAGGAATTAGGTGCCATGCCAGGAACTTCCCTCTATGAGCACTGGTACATTGACCTGGATGGAATACACTGACAATTTTTCAATGCCGCTTACACCTTAGTTTCATCTAATGCGGTGGTACCTGCCTGGGTCGGTACCAGGGCCAGCTCGTATTCGTAATAAAATGCACTTATGCAACTCAGAAAGAGAGAAAAAGTGGTGCATGACCAGGGCGAGGATTTGAACCTGGTCTGGGCAGGAAAGGCAAGTCCTCTAGCCCCTACAACACGACACATGCATTCACAAACCACATTACTTATTTTAGGACACTTTTGGACCCCCCCCCCCCCCTCCCCTATCGTGACTGGCTTCTAAGCTCCCCCTTACAAAGTTACGTTACATTACGTGACGTCGCATTATACACTGTTAAAAACTTGCTGTTTCTGATCAATGTGAACTATATAAGGTGAGTTTATAATAATCTACAAGCCTTATAGGGTTGATTCAGTATCAGATATAGAACGACTTTTGCTAAGAATGTAGGTATGTAATTATTTTTGTTCCATTTTAATTTTTGAGAAATATAAACAGTATGTTCTTCCCAGTATTGTAAACAACTTTTGCGAAGAAACTATACACCTATCTGTAATGGTTTCCAAGAAAATAATTTATTAAAGTGCACTAACTCTTCAACTACCTAATTAAAAATATAGGTCAACCACGGGGCATTGACCCACTGACACAAGACAATTCGCCGCCGCCACCGCCGCGTGCACACAGAAACCCCGCCGCCCCATCCCCCCGCCGCCGCCGCGCCCCTCTCACTGAAGAGCGTTTGTTTTCGTTTTGAAAGCAATTAGTATGTCAAGGTCCATGGCGCACATCGGACCTAAGTATCGCACGTGAGTGAATTTAAGTGAAGCGAGTGCCGATCGGTTGAAAAAGGACATGCATGCTTGTGTACATACCTACATTACAGCCGCGCCGACCAAATGCATAGCCTGGCGCGGCGCGCGTGCGTCAGCGTGGAAAGGAGGCAAAACTGTTCGGGTAGGTAAAATAGACTCTGCCGCCGCGCGCCGCCTCCGCGCCGCCCCGTCCGGCGTGGTAGCGGTGCAGCGCATTTAATAATTTGATTATTTAATTATTTCTTCGAAACCATCACCGATAGGTACATAGTTTCTTCCCAAAAGTTGTTTAAAATACTGGGAAGGATGTTATGTATAAATTTCTCAAAAATTAAAATGGAACAAAAGAAATTACATACCTACATTCTTAGCAAAAGTTGTTCTATATCTGATACTGAATCAACCCTATAAGGCTTGTAGATTATTATAAACTCACCTTATATACTGCTTACATTTGTTAAGGTGGCCCATCCCGCTCATCTCCCCATACAAAAGGGGAAAGAAGATCACGCCCATATTTCTTGTCAGAGATCCAAAATTTTGCTCAAAATAGCTTTATTTGATCGAACTAGATGTCTGATGACTATTGGCATTGTAAAATTGTGTTTGGTTTCTAAGTTATAAGGTCCGAAAGTTCGAATTTTTCGCGCGTTTTATACAATGACTTTGGAGGTGGATTACGCAATGATAAAGTAAGAACATCTTAAAAAGATTAGTCATCAGACATAGCTTATTTAATCAAGATTATTAATCTGTTTGGTTTTTGTTAGATTTTTGACTACAGCGGTCGTGGTTTACTTTTAGCTATAAGTCATTTTGAAATCAAAATTTTCGTAAATCTTACCAAATCATATACTATGCACATTGTCTTTTTTGTGGACATGTTGCATCTTCCTCATCACGGAGCCTGTCTATTTCATTGAAACAGAGAAGGTCCCAGAGCACAACAGCACGGTTTTGTACAGTGCCCGCGAATGAGTTCGTCCCTCCGGGTAGGGCCACCTTAAGGCGGCCCATCCCGCTCATCTCCCCATACAAAAGGGGAAAGAAGATCACGCCTATATTTCTTGTCAGAGATCAAAAATTTTGCTCAAAATAGCTTTATTTGATTGAACTAGATGTCTGATGACCGTTGGCATTGTAAAATTGTGTTTGGTTTCCAAGTTATAAGGTCCGAAAGTTTGGATTTTTCGCGCGATTTATACAATAACTTTGGAGGTAGATTACGCAATGATAAAGTAAGAACATCTTAAAAAGATTAGTTATCAGACATAGCTTATTTAATCAAAATTTATAATCTATTTGTTTTTTGTTAGATTTTTGACTACAGCGGTCGTGGTTTACTTTTAGCTATAAGTCGTTTTGAAATTAAAATTTTCGCAAATCTTACCAAATCATACACTATGCACATTGTCTTTTTTGTGGACAGGTTGCATCTTCCTCATCACGGAGCCTGTCTTATTCTTAGAAACAGAGAAGGTCCCAGAGCGCAACAGCACGGTTTTGTACCGTGCCCGCAAATGAGTTGAGGCCGCCGGGTTGGGCCACCTTAAAGTACATTATCGAAAAAGTCAAAATTATGTATTTTATTTATTTTTATTTTTTTTATTTATTTATTTGATGAACGAGCAGCCTAAGCTGATGTGTTCATGTCTGGGTTCACTGGTGCTTTGTTATTACGGTTACTTTAGTTTAGTGTTTTTAGGTGTTTGTCAAGCCTGTTTTTAAAATAATTGGTGGTGGGTGCTTGAACCTTCTGATGTGAATATTATCAGTAATTTGTTTCATTTTCTTAAGTTTAAGCATGCGGCACGGCACAACCTGGCTTTGGGGCATTTCATCACGTGACTCGGGCCTGAACCCCCCCACCCACTTCTAATTCCGTCACGTAGTTTGTGAATGCACCCTTAGATGAGACGCAAACGTTGTGTTCCAGAGTGCAAGGCACGCGGCACTACCTGCCGCCGGACTTCGTGAAGACGCACTTCCTGTCGCCCGCCGTCGACGTGTTCAGCTTCGGCCTGGTGCTGGCCGAGCTGGCGACGGCGCTGCGCGTGTACGACAAGGCGCGCGGCGACGAGGCCTGGCTCCGGGAGCACCTGCATCGGCTGCACGACGCGGGCGGCAGCCTCGGTGAGTTCCCGCCGCGGACTATTCGAGAAGGCGTTGCTCTACCGACCCATTGAGACGCCCCGAGCCCCAATTGCGTCGGTCTTTCAAATGTCAACTGACGGCTGTCGGCTGCGAATATTGTATCGGTGGGTTGGCTGCGACACGTCTACGGATGAGGGTAGTCCGAAATGTGTATGCACCATAGAAAAATACAGCTGCATACTAACAATGTCCATTTCCACGATTGTATTCTATAATAAATGACGATGTCTTTTCACACCTGAATAAGTTAGATCATAATTCCTATTAATTTAGAATAAGATGTCATTATCGTAGTCAAGAGTTTGCTCTTCACCAATTTCTTATTATAATGTTCTTTGTGCACAGTGGTAATCAATCAATCACTGTAAACTAGTTTGTAAGTATCAATGGAAAAAAATAATAATACAATGAACAACCTGGCGAAGTATCTTGTCGGCTCTTCTTCGCCAGAAGTAATCATACCGACATGAAAAAAAAATTACGAATCTGAGCATGTAACATACATCGAATTGAGGAAATAAAGAAACTGAAAATGCTTACTGTATGTTGTCTTTTATGATGCGCCAGTAGCGGAGTCCCGGTTAACACCGGACAACAATATGTGTTAACAGATATTATGTGAGGTGATTTTTTGGATGCAACCTGACATGGATGGCTAATAACACACAACTACCGTTATGATATTAGCCCAAAACACCACATTCCCGAAGGAATTAGGTGCCATGCCAGGGCCTTCCCTTTATGGGCACGGCTACATTGAACTATTACACGCGGGCTTAAAACCTAGTAGGGGAAAGAGGACCTTCAGTTTTACATGGATTCCGAACCATTGAGCAGCTCGCATTCGTGACAAAATGCACTTATCGAACTCAAAAAGAGAAAGAATGTGGTGCAAGAACGGGCGAGGGATTGAACCCAGACCTCTGGTACGCTAGGCCAGTCCCCGCGCCACTAGGCTACGAGCCGCTCAAAATATCTTTGGTACAGAACAGAAGTCTGTAGGCATGACAGTAAGCGTCCCCTAACAGCTCGGTTCGGTTCGCAGAGGGCCTCGAGGACCCCGCGCTGCGCGAGTCCAGCCAGTCCATCCCCAGCGCGTGCCGCCGCTTCCTGCTGCTCGCCGTGCAGTGCACGCGCGCCGCCGCCAACGACCGCCCCAACATGATACAGGTGTACCAGGCGCTCAAGTAGACTTGCCGCGGATGCATCGGAATGTATGTGCGGGAAAGGGTTTTTGTTAGTTAGTTGGGCGGTTGTTGCCCGCACTAAACCTAATGCTACAGAGAGGTAATTGTGCGTAACAGGGGTGACTATGTGAGCCCTCCTAGCTCAGCCCAGAAGTTCAGCAGGTTTTTAAAGTTCCCGCAGACATCTGGGAGGGATCCCGGTGCTCCCAGCTTCCATGCCCGTTGATTGGCCACATTCCTGCACTCCAACAGTACATGGGCGGTTGTCTCTGTTGCCTCCATGCAGCCATGGCATAGAGGGCTATCTGTTATCCCCAGTTTATGGAGGTGCTTGTTGAGTGGGCAATGTCCCGTTATTGTTCCCACTACTGTACGTAGGTCAGTCCTTTTCAGATGCAATAGTTTGTGCGTGATGCGCTTACTGAGGGAGGGGATGACCTCTCTGGTCTGCCTACAGTCTACCAGACCTTTCCATGCGGTATTGTGTTGCATCTTTGTTTTTTCCTTTAGGGAACGGGTTATTGAAATGTGTGTGTGTGTGTGTGTGTGAACAATGCGATTAAAATAAGAATTGGATGGTTAACTAATTTCACTCGAATTACGCGGAAAAGTACAGTCAGCACGTCCAAATCAAATCATCAAAGGGAGCCTGAATCTTTTGTAGTTATTGTATAAAACGAGCGAAAAATTCAAACTTTCGGACGGAAAAGGTCCCAGAGCGCAATAGCACGGTTTTGTCCCGTGCCCGCGAATGAGTTAGTCCCGCCGGGAAGGGCCACCTTAAAAACAATCTTTATACAATAAATGTGATATGCATGTATAATCGACTGTGCAGCAAGGACACATTAATTAAATAAAGAGCCTGTAAAAAGAATTACTTGATGAATATACTGCAAGGCTGGCCCCGAACCATCAAAACATCAAGCGACGTATTGAGTTAGAAAGAGTATGTGTTTAAGTAAAAGGTTGTAGAATGTTTATGTTGTAGTCATTGTAACACACCCTCAAATATACTAACACTGTACTGGTTGTTTGAATGTGTGTGTAGTAGTTAGCAAACTGAGCCCTGAAGAAGAATCATTGATAAGTTTGTTGAAACATTTCTATGTATGTTGTTATGTAAGTTTGTGTTTTAGGCCCTCACGTAACGGGTTGTCTTCTGTAATTGGTGTAACAGGCTCTCGAGATGACCAACGTTCTACAGGTATCTATAATATGTTATTTTTATATTATTCGCTGTGAGGAAAATCAACTATGAAGTTGCTGTTTTTGTTATGAACTGTCTATATGATAAGTAAAAAAGTCACCAGTGGGTAAACATTTTGAATTTTTTTAGTTTCTTGCAAGTTGTTGTCTGCGATTATTGAAATGGCTAAATGATGAAATATAACAAACATGTTATTCCGGGAGGTCACGACATTTTTGGTCACGATAAGGTAAATGGCTGAATCTGGGTTCACATGTTAGAGACCAACCCTCTGATGCTAAATATGTGGGTCTGCCTGTGCCAAGTGGTTGCGTTATCTAGATTGACTTAATAAAATATATGTTGGTACGTACCAGCTGATAAATATACTAATTGTCTAGAAACATTGATACCTATTAATTATACAACAATAACCAGTCGGTTTTTTAGTTAAATACTTAAATATACCTAAAGTTGGATCTGTAACCTAAATCGCCTATAACTACGAAATGCAACCAAAGCTTTGTTCAGTTTTGGTATTGCTAAGCAAGTATGTACTGATACTTTCATGCTTCGTTATTTGCAGCCATTTACCTTATCATATATATTTTTTGTCACCATAACTACTTTTTCAGGCGCCTTATCTAGGTAACGCAACCACTTGGCTCAGGCAGACTGACAAATTTAGCTTCAGAGGGTTGGTCTTTATCCTGTGAACCCAGTTTCAGGCATTTACGTTATCGTTACTATTTTTGTCGCCACCTCCTAGTCTATGTGTACGGTAAATTGTGCTTTAGACCCTCCAGATAGGGTGTTTATACTACCTGTATTTTTTTATTGTTTATTCATCATCCATAGGCAGTACACTGAACAAGGATTTGTCATTTTATCATTAGCCAGTTCAGCAATCCCAGCAAAAAACTGGCAAGAAACTCTGCCGGTAGTGTATACCCACGGAGGAGAGAGGTGGAGAGGAGATGTTGTTAACTCATATTACTAGACAACGCAGTATCGCATGTGCGGGGGGAAAACACTTCATGGTGGGGTCATGCACCGCCTATTTTTGCTAAATCCATCTACCGGAAGAACCGGTATTCTGGTAGCAGCTATTCCAAGAGCTACAAGATGGTTACAAGACTACAACTAGATGGCGCCTTTTACATTTTACTGTTAGTTTTTTCAATACAAAAACCTTCGAAATTCTAATCGATGCCTTCGCGCGGATTCAAATTATTTGAATTCAAAAATGTCATAACAATTTGCATCATGAGATCAACATTTCTTACCGTACAAAGAAAATGATTGCGCGCCATCTATCGGCAAATAGCAAAAGCGTTACATGGATACAATGTTCGATTATTATCTCAAATTATAAAATATGAGGTGTTTCATTGACAAATAAAATTTTATTCCACCGCACCACAGACTTTATATTATTTTTTCCTGTGTAATGTTTGCAACATTTTACACAAAATCTCATCGTGTAGTCGACTGTTGGCCGAAAATTGCGCCGCAGACCACAATATTGTCCCACAACCTAACACCGCCAGTGCCACGCCACGCCTTATCACGTGGCCTGTGACCTAGAGACCCAGTTCGTGGACGCAGACCCAGTTTGCTTAGATCATCTCCTCTCTACCTCCCTCCTCCGTGTGTATTGTCAAATAGTGTGTACTCTTCTCTCAAGTGGACTAATACAACATGGTATTATGCACTAACTCGAGAACATCAAGAGTTAGGAAGTTTGTAAGCGAACTGGCCGGTGCTACCGTGTATCCACACCCTTTCTTACTTACTTGATGACTGGTACATATGTACCTATATAGGGACTCTTTTGTTTTAAAACATATGTCTTCCAAATTGTAAAAAAATGTGTTATAAAAGATGAAGTCAGTAAAAAGGGCAAGCATACTTTAAAATATCTGTCTTCCAAATTGTAACTAATCTTATAAAACATTTTTAGGGTGGCCCAACCCGGTGGGACTAACTCATTCGCGGGCACTGTACAAAACCGTGCTGTTGCGCTCTAGGACCTTCTCTGTTTCAAAGAAAAAGACAGGCTCCGTGATGAGGAAGATGCAACATTTTCACAAAAAAGAAGTATGATTTGGTAAGATTTACGAAAATTTTGATTTCAAAACGACTTATAGCTAAAAGTAAACCACGACCGCTGTAGTCAAAAATCTAACAAAAACCAAATAGATTATAAATCTTGATTAAATAAGCTCTGTCTGATGACTAATCTTTTTAAGATTTTCTTACTTTATCATTGCGTTATAAACCACCAAAGTTATTGTATAAATCGCGCGAAAAATTCGAACTTTCGGACCTTATAACTTAGAAACCAAACACAATTTTGCAATGCCAACATTGTGTCAGACATCTAGTTCGATCAAATAAAGCTCTTGTGAGCAAAATTTTAGATCTCTGATAAGAAATATGGGCGTGATCTTCTTTCCCCGTTTGTATGGGGAGTTGAGCGGTTTGGGCCACCTTAAGAAGGAGAATAAGATATCATTCCTACATGTTTTTTCCATTTCCAGGAAATAATTGATGGCATGTCTTGTAACATAATAAAATCTAAAATGAAATGAATGAATTTAACTGTTAGGACAATGCTTCGAATTTATAGAATAACTTATTTTTGTACTATAAGACTGTTACTGGATTCTATTTACATAATAATTATACAGTTAATTAATCCATTTTATATTTTTTACTATAATTAAATAAAACTTTTTTTTACAAATTGGATGTTTTATTCACAGAAGAAATATGTTACATCTAATACTGTATGATGAAATCGGTTAAAAATAAGTATTGGTGACAAAAGGAATATGCTGTGACAGGATACTGTATGACAATTAGTATCAGTAACAGAATGACTGACCATTTGACAGGATCCTGCACAACAGTTAGTAGCGGTAACAGAAATAATGTAACCATTAATCGACTGGATCCTTGGAAGGAATATGTTACGACGGTATCCTGTATGACAGCTAGTATCGGTAAGAGAATGACTGTCGCCATCAGTTGACAGGATCCTGTATGACGATTAGTATGAAATCTCTGTCCGGAGCCACCATGACCTCATTCATTTTGCTCCGTACCCTCAGGAACAGGAGGTCATTGTTGGGGTCCAGGTCTCTGACCACTGCCTTCGCGCGATCCACCAGCTGGCCCATCAAGCCTGCAGAGACACGGCATTTCAGTCAGCAGTACGTATATGGATGTCCTTTCCGTTAGGGGGAAATTTGGACTAGGATTATGTATGCTGTTTAGCAATGGGGTGCACGGCGCACAGTCTTACCACCAGATGGCGCCACATAAAACTATGCCAAGCTACCACGTAGAGGTTATGTTTACTCGCGAATCACAGTCAATCACATTGTCCGTGTTTTACATCCATTTCAAGGTAGCTATTCATATTCACTCAGTTTAATTGGTCTAAAACCTATAACATTGAAATGAAACCGTGGCATAATTTTATGTGGCGCTATCTGGTGGTAAAGTTTGGCAGCCATCCTCCCCATTGTGAATATGTACATGTCTTTTTAATTAAATCATGAAAGCTCTGATCCCTCCTCCACCTCTATGTTAACGACATGTTGGCTAATACGAAACCTACAGCCATATTTGCTGCACACACTGCATTCCCGAAGGAATTAGGTACCGTTCGACATCTTTTCATCCAATGCGATATGCAATTCTGGCCTACACTTAGAACCAAATAATGCTCATACAATATGGGTATAAAGAGCCCACATTTCTTATGTTTTCAAAGTGAAACTTATATCACAACTTTTCAGGTACATAAATGGCGATTTCGAATGTTTTGTGTGAAATAATAAATTTCAGTTTATTTTTTATAAATTTCTGGTCTCATCCGCCAGCTGGCTTGTTGAATCTTAATTTACGCTAAGTCAGGGTTTCTTAACCTTTTTGGAGTCATGGGCCCCATGCGGGATTTCAAAATTAATCCGGACCCCTTCCGAACTCACTTGAAGGGAAAGAAAACGAGGCATTTTGAAAAAAAAAACACTATCCCCGTTACTAATAAACCCAGATCATCGCCTGAACAGTTATACAATGTTTTGTCCCTTTCTCTCGAATTCGAAACTGCATGTTAATGCAAAGGACAAAACATTGTATAACTATTTAGACGATGATCAGCGTTTATTAGTAACAGGGTATATTTATTACCACAGAGAAATATAAGACGTCATTTTTTTTAATCGATCACACGCAGTATTTACTGGCTATATGGACCCTCAGCACTCAAGCCACGGACCCCTAAGCACTCCATCGACCCCAGGTTAAGAAATCATTCTCTAAGTTTACAGTGTAATCAACCAACCTGCGTACTGCACAGAGGTGGCATTGTCCAGTGTGGTCTTTATGGGTATTCCCTCGCCGTTGACCACAATCACACCGACGACTCCCTTGTGCTGCGAGAGCTTGCGAATCGTGTCTTCCGCCTCGTTTGCCATTGCTTCTTGTTCTTAGTTTTATTAGAGTCGATTGTCTTGCCGTATTGACCACAGAACAGTAATTAAAAATTGTGGACGACGGCGGACAGTATTTACTTTTAAAAATGGCTAGGCGATGTTTGTGACAGGACAGGAATACTTTGGAAATAAATTCAAATGAGTGAATTTTTTTTAATGTCGCACAATGAAAATACATTCTCTATTATTTTTTCGTTTTCAAATAAAATTAAGATTAAAATTCTGGGAACATCCCTAGGGCGGCTCGTAGCCCAGTGGCGCGAGGACTTGCCTACCATACCAGTGGTCTGGGTTCAAATCCTCACTCCGTTTATGCACCACTTTCTTGAGTTGGATATGTCCATTTTGTCACGAATGCGAGCTGCTCCATGGTTCGGAATTCATGCAAAACTGTAGATTCTAGATGTAGATACAAGGTGGTAGGGTTTAAGCCCGCCCGGGTTGGTACAATTTTTTTTTCATTGCCACTTTGACCATCGTTCATTCAATGTCATGGTACCAACCGGACCCGAGCGAGATTATACCCTACCACCTAGTAATTACGGAACGACGGATTTCTGAGTCGCCTCTTACGCTCACGGAAAGAAGTGGGCCACCTTGTATTATGTTTTACGAGCCAAGTCACACAATGTAGTTAATTCTATAGGTATAATTCCAGGAAAAGTATGTTTCATAAATTCCAAAAATCATAAGGTCCAAAACCAGCCAAAAATATGTATTCTTCGTGTGTATTATAAAATGCATATATTCTAACCTAACCTACTTGACAATATTCATATTCATAAGTGTTTTCGATGGTATGGGTTTTGGACCTTGTGCTTTTTTTACTTTTTGATTCGTCCCCTTTTAAAGAAAACAAGTAATGAAGCAGATTTTTATTCAAATAAACACAACAATAAATAAATTAAGCAGTGTACAAAATAAATAGAAAATTATTGCATCACAGACTGATAAAAAAGGAAAAATGTTTTGGCACATAAGTCCAAAAATAGCGAATTTAAATAACAATGAATTTTATTTTCAATGATTAGGATAGTTGTATTCAGATTAAACAGCAAATAACTACCTATGTACTTGAGTTACATTTTACATTATTATTGTGCATAAATAAGAACATAGTTATTGGGTTTACAATTTCGCAATTGGCCATAATCAATTTACAATAATGAGAGTTAGGTTACTATACTTCGCTCTAAATAACATATTTTAAAATATCCAAAATACATCTAAAAAATCGTGGAATTACAAAAAAGTTGAATTGCCAAATGAACAAAGTCCAAATTATAATTAAAATTAATATGTCCTATAAAAAAACTACACATTTGTACATACCAAAATATAAAAAAAATCTGCTATTATGCTAAGTGTCTACACTAATTGAACTAGTGTAAATTGGAGTTATATTTAACAACGGTAACACCGATTCAAAGGTAGGTTTACCTTCATACTTAGAAACGAAATGTCTATAATTTGAATTTGTTAAAAAAAAATACAGAATATTAATGGTTGTGCACCAAAAAGTACTGGTTTGAAATTCAAGCAGCTTTTCCGGCACTATTTTGCACATACTCATCTCAGGACCTGACGGCGAAAAGGATTGGTTTGACAAGGAGCCAAGTAGCGATCGGTAATTCCGGGTTCCCATTCCGAGAACCCATGGAAATATTACAACTTCGGAGAGGAAATTTTAACCATAGCAGATTTTTGTGGCATTTCGACAGCCTCAGTGGCCCAGTGGCGCGAGACTTCGGCGATCGCTCTCCGAAGTTAAGCAACGCAGGGTCCGGTCTGGTCTTGGATGGGTGACCCTTAGACCGTTGAGAGAGGCTGGCCGTGGTTCGGATTCCACGTTAAGCTGTAGGTCCCCTTCCTTACTTACTAGGTGGTAGGGTTTATCCCGCCCGGGTTGGTACCATCGCATTGGATGAACGATGGTCGAAGCGGCAATGAAAATTGTCCGTGTTTTCCATCCAGTTCAATGTAGCCGTGCAATATAAGGAAGGTCCTGGCATGGCACCTAGTTCCCATGTGGTGTATTAGGCTAATACCATGACAGAACTTGTGGTATTAGCCATCCATGTCCAGTCACATAAAAAAAAAAAAAAAAAAAAGGGTCTCGGAGTAACATTGGACCTTCATTCCAACGGTCATTCCGGACGTGTGGAGTAGGAATGCATATCATTTTGGAGCCGAAATGTCCCATCGCTAGTGCCAAGCAGTGGTGGCTTTGACCATCAATACTGAGGCGCCTGAAAAAATGTTGATATTTATAACCGTTAATAATTTAGCTACTTAATCATTGTTTTCGTAAAATTTCGTTATAATATTATAACTCATTAACGTTTCATTTTAGAACAGTCATTAACGTTTTAGAATAAATAAATTAAGCCGATAAACCAATTTGTACATTATTTTACACTGGTTTTAAGTTCAATGAAATCTTGTTTATCGGAACTTATTTTTCAGAAGAAAATTTTCAAAAAAGTCGTTTTTGGTTCTCCCTTCAACATTCCCAAAACCGCCGCTGGTGCCAAGATAAGTATTTCGGTACGTACTTTCAAAATATGTCAGTTATACCAATTTTTATGCGTGCCATAAAAGCACTGTGTAAAAATAATTGAAATAATTTGTTCCTTTCGGCTGTTACATGAGTATACTTTATCTAAAATACTACAAGGTGTCACCCCTCTCGCCTCTAATACTTTCCACAATGTTGAACTTACAAAGTCTTAAATACTCCTATCAAATTAGAAAGACATTCGTTTCGATTCCCGGAAATTGGAGTTTTATGTAAAATATACCAACGGACAATATTTAAGTACAAATTGTGAACTGTGAAACTGTAATCGACTGTCAGAAAAAAACTTGGCATGAAAAATAACCTGATCAAACACAACATACATACATATACAACAAAAAACACATATTTTGTATCTTTCAGCAAAAGAGAATCAGCAGTATGATCACATATTTTCATGTCATTATAATGGAAATAAGTACCTGTTACTACAAGATATACGTCGACATGGCAGAAAGGAATTTCGAATTTGTCTCTATTTCGAATTTAGCCACATGAATATAATGAACTGTCCTGATCTAGCATTGAATACGGTTATGCCACTTTAGTACAGGATGTAACAGCAAAGACAGCCATTACTTCGGCATCGTAATAATTACCTCTTTTTCCGTATAATTTTATTCTTCTGTGTTAAATTGTCTATTTCTGCTTATTCTCCTAATAAATAAAAAAAAATAGTCAAAGAGTCGTCATAAAAAAGTTCAATAGAATTAGTTGGTTTGAAAACTGAAACTTTTATATATAATATATATTATATAAAATATATACTATTATATATTTTTAAAGGAAAACATCTAGGTTTAAAAGCAATTTCCCGAAGTTGTTTACTGTCGTAATAACTGCTGTTACAACCTGTATTAAGTTATTTTTTTTATTTATCCTACAATTATTAATAAATGTTACAAATATATTGTCCAAGTATCAATACCATTTTAATAAACCCACAAGAGGAACATAAACCAACACAGCCCTTTCTGTCTTTACCATATTGATTCTCAATACGGACATTATTAGTTTATTAATTAGTAAAATTTTGCAACATTGGGAAACCCCATGACTATGAAGGTTAGAAAAAAATGACACCGAATCATCCTAAAAAATGTCTATGACTAAGTTCATATATTATTCCCGCTTAAAAAGCTCAGCTCTAAACGTTATCTCGATAGCAATTAATGAGTTGAATCTTAAAATAGTAATATCAGGGGATCTCGCCATATTCAATGGAATGTGTAAAATTTAAGTGATTTTATTAATATTGGCTAAAATACTGGTAATATTTTTAAGCTAAATACTGGCAAGAAGTGTGCACTGGGGAATTATGTGAACAGAAATGTTCCTTTTTAAAACATTCAAGGTATAATTAATGTTTTAAATTGGCACAAAACGATTTAAAACTTGAAGTACTATAATTGGATTTGATGTGCTCTATAATTTGAGGTAAAACAGATATATCTATATTGAAGCATCGATGTCCTATATTTGATGCAGTCCTAAATTGAAAAAAAATATGTCGTCCTATATTGGCTGTTTCCATAAGTCTTGAACATTTTTGACTGATCTCTTTCTTCAGTGCAAGTGAATAATAATTGTCTAGAGACTGTGCCTATTCTGAAATAAATCGAGTATAACTAAAACCAAAATTTTAACCTAAAACAAAAACCGCAGTCATATAATAGATGTTATATTACCATAAGCTACGAGATAATATATCTCACCACACAATGTATGCAATTCTACGTGGGTAGTAGAATTAACATAGCTAATTGACAATCATTATACACGGTATTGCTAGATAATTTTGGTAAATTGCTTACATTTTAACACTAATTACGACACGCAAGTCAGATCATGACAACAGCCAAAGTACAATCGATTTTCAGAGTGCCATATTTATGGTACCCATATAATTTAACTTACACCGATACTAAGTTATTGTAATTTTGTCTAATCTAACTTTGTCTTATTGTAACTCTGTTTCTTTGAACATTCAAACAAAGAAATAAAAAAGACAAGAATTCTAAGGTGTCTTAAAAAACAAGAGCAAAATCAGTAATTAAATATTGCGAGTTTGCAACACACAGAATTTGTAATAACTACCACAGTAGAGAGAAGGAAGAAGAAGTGTTATGTGGACGTATAATAGAGAGATCCAGAATAGGGTTAGAATGAGACGACACAAGTTTGAATGATTTTGAATTAACTGTAACATGATGCTTTACGGTGAAGGAAAACATTGCGAGGAAATCCCTTGCTGGTGTTAAGCCTTCTGGCGATAGCTAGACATCAATATTATGTGTTTTGAAAAGTAAACTAGAAAGAAAAATTTGTCCAATATTTTTCAGACGAAAACATAAAACGACATGCGCGCTGTTATAGAACTTGATCTAATTCACAATTCTTGTTATAGAATTTGATCTAATTCACAATTCTTAAATCTAGAATAACATATCATTAATACCTACTACCGTCATACTCGTATTATGTCATATTTGTGCCGACTGTCAGCCTCAGTGGCCCAGTGGCGCGACACTTCGGCGATCGCTCTCCGAAGTTAAGCAACGCTGGGTCCGGTCTGGTCTTGGATGGGTGACCATTCGACCGTTGAGAGAGGCTGGCCGTGGTTCGGATTCCACGTTAAGCTGTAGGTCCCCTTCCTTACTTACTAGGTGGTAGGGTTTATCCCGCCCGGGTTGGTACCATCGCATTGGATGAACGATGGTCGAAGCGGCAATGAAAATTGTCCGTGTTTTCCATCCAGTTCAATGTAGCCGTGCAATATAAGGAAGGTCCTGGCATGGCACCTAGTTCCCATGTGGTGTGTTGGGCTAATACCATGACAGAACTTGTGGTATTAGCCATCCATGTCCAGTCACATAAAAAAAAAAAAAAAAAAAAAGACTTTAGTGGATGTCGGTTTTGTAAATGACACTACAGTAAGCATGTTATTTATAAGATTGATAATTGTGTTCATCTCTTGGTCTACATTATTCCGTAAATACCATTACCATTTAATTATTGAAAGCACATTACATTCTATGATTGCTAAAATCGTATGTCCGTATACTCTAACTTTCATAGTCGTAACTTTTGCAACATCACATTTCATGCACTAATTATAGTAAGAATATTGAATACTTTGAATACTGAATCACAATATTAAACTAACTGCGCGTTCCGATTTGAATTGTAAACCGAATCAGATTGCACGCTCAAAGCAGTAAGCATTACAAACAATTCGGACCATTTATGTATGCGATAAATGCAGTAGTTCACCTCAAATTTGAATCTAATCAAATGCTCTGAGTTGAACATGAATTTTCAACTAAGATACATTCAAAGGTTTCTAAAAAAAACACGGTGGAAAGACGATAGACTACTCTTTAGAAACGTCAAAAAGTCACATTGAGAGTTGCACACAAAGTGCCTACTTCCAAAGCGTGAGCACTGTGTACGGCATTGCGTGACACAGCGCTAACTGCATACCGTTCACGGGACGCCATTTTGAGGGCTGAGGGCGCGAATCGGACCAGTTTTGAGCGTGCTTTTGGTACCGATGGTTCAAATCGGACCGCGACTTAACATTTACAATGGATAACTTAGCTGAAATGGTATTACATGCTTTGAAATGACACTTAGCCCCGATTGCACGAAGCGACGTCCGAATTAATCAATGTTCAAACGCGTCACTTTTAGTGAACTGCACGGAGATGCTTCCATACTGTCCATACAAAATGACGTGTTTAATTGTACGTTGATGTAGATTTTTTGTGCTTCCGTGCACTCGGCCCTTATTCTGACACATTCCCTGCGTTCCAAATTGCGTGTATCGCATACACGGCACTCATATACACGTCACGATTGTTCTAAATGGGGAAGAAAACTCAGAGCCTATTGTAAATGTTGCATGAGCGACCTCACCTTAAAAACGTCAAAAGTGTCATTCCTGTCAAGTTTGATTTACGAGTTTTTAGATGAAAGATGTTCTCTATGATGCAGATAGAAGAAAGTTTAGAGGAAAACAAGAGCTTTCGTTTGTCTTCATACAAATTTAAAAGTTATTGACCAGCAGTATGAAAAAAAAAAATTATAGGTTATGTTTTTGTGATATTTCATTTCCCACGACTTCATTTGATTAGCATAATTAACGACAATTAATTTTCGGAATAACATTCTGTTTTTGTTTGTATGGTATCGGACAGTTTTGACAGATCTTTTAGGTGAGCTCGCCTATATAATAACACCACCAGTCGTGATAAATAAGCAGTTTTCTTCCCCCATTATTGTGAGTGTGAGTGTAGTCACTCATAATTCTTTACGGATCGTGCAAAGCACACGCGGTTGGGAGCATTCGCGGCGTGACACTGTCATTAAGCTGTCGTGAAGAGTTGCTGTTCTGTGGTGGTGTTTTAGCGCATGTCCATTTAGGGTGTGTGTGCGTAGATGTCGCCATAATCGTGCAGTGCGAAGACTGTGTACAGTGTATATTCACAGGCACGCATACACTCAATTCGGAAGGCAGGGATTATCTAAGAATTAAAGACAATAATGTTCTTTTGTGACATCTGACAAACGAAAGCATTGTCCTTTCATTATGACGTAAATAGCATAAATTGTTGATCTTGCGTGTGGAACAAATTTATAATTCAATGAATGCAACAATATTATTATTATGTTAAGCCTAATCCAAATTATTATATGATACATGGTAACATAATCTTGTTCACTAGCATTTGTACTAAACATTTGTCTAAATAACTTAAAATAGACCATTCGTAAATAATTTACGAAATCAATTATCCAATAATGGTTCATTTTAGAAATACAAATCATAACCAAGTAGCCTCAAGTATTACGGAACCCACTATTTTAGAAAGTCATACATGTATATTTAAATCAATAAATATATTTACAGAAATAAATGTTTTTCTAACTTTTAATTTTTAGACAATTATGTCGAATTTATGAACACCACAGATTAATTGATTGACAAACAGGAAAAAAAATGTTCACAAAGCACACGTCAATTTGGAACACAACTGCCACAACCACTCACCAACACAACTGCACAGTTCGGAACCCATGTGAAACTGCAAGTAAGTACTCCTTTCCACTAGGCGGTGGGGTGATAAGGGGCATACGGAATGTAAATGTTTCGATATGTATCGTTTGGGTTTGAAGAATCATTCTGTAGATGACAATGAAAAATATACTGTGCAATGTCCAAGGCGGAATGAGGGAAAATTTTCTCCAAAGATAAAATATGTAAAAAAGTATCTCCCGATGAGATGTTAAATTAAGTGGTTCTACTCATGAAATTCTCACCTGTGAGTCACAAATGAGAATCTCATGAGTAGACCCGAAGGTCATTCGATTAAATTTCCAATATAATGAGAGTCTGAGAAAACGCGATGTTTTTTCAAATACCTTAAAGATATAAACATACTTTCAACAGCTTAGCGGATTTGTCGCTTAATGGACATTCTACAGGGAGTTAACAACTGAATAAACCGGGAACCAGAGATACATGAGTATACAAAGACCACATTACCAAATTTTCGCTAAATAAAATAAAAATATTTATAGTGTAAAAAGAAAAACAGCCAGCACGTTGGGACAACGCAGCAAGGGTTAAGGGAGCAGTCAACGCTACATCTAATGATGCCTGTAACCTTTTTTGACACTATGCAGAAACATTTAACAGGAAATCTCAATCAACGATAAATACTAGGTCTAGGTTTTTTTAGCTTAGTGCTACAATTCAGCTCCGCAATCTGTGGCTTCCCGGTTTCTTGAGTCGTTAACACCCTGGGAAATATCTCATGTGTGTGCAAGGCTTCGGCAAGCGTTCGTACGAGGTTACATAAGGATCTTTTTCATTTGAGCACGGCTCCATTGAACTGGACAAAAAACAGGGAAAACTCTCCGCCTGGACCATCTACAGTTCATTGCGGTGGTAGTAAGCTGGGCAGGTTTAAACCTATTGCCTAGGAAGAAGTGGAGACAGTTTTACAAAGAGCCACATCCTCGTGTGGGGGTCAGTAGGGCAATGTGTGCAATCACATTCCGTGAGTCACTCCTCGTTTTGAGATGTAATTATTACGCCTCCCCTCCACCCGGAGTATTTTTATGTTTTTGCAAGCAAATCCCTCCTAAAGATTCTCCATTATTTTGCCCTTCGAAAGCAAAGTTCTCTCACGAACTTACATGACATTTTTTTCTCCCAAAAATTTAACTTTGCTCCTGCCCCCCGTCAGTGCTGCTCCTGGATCCGCTTCTAGTCCTGCTCGTGTGCCGGTGCCCGGATGACCGCCGCCTCGCCTCGTCCATCTTCCTCAGATGGTTTCGCAGATGCGGCGTTTTAGTTCTCTGCCGGTGGCTGTACTCCTCCCCAATCCCCCTAACTCTCAGCCCCCCTAACCCTCAGTCCCCCTTACCATCGCCCCCCCTAACCATCATCCCCCCTAACCCCAAGCCCCCCCTATGACCCCCAGCCCCCCTCTGACCCTCAGCCCTCCCTGACCCTCAGCCCCCCCCCCCCCCTCCCAGCTAGTCTAGAGCGCGACTAGGCGCGAGCGGCAGCCGCGCCAGCGCTCCTGCAGCCGCCGGTGCTCCTCGTACTGCTGCTCCGTCACCTGCCTCACTGCGGCGGCGCTCTGCGCCGACAAATGTTCCTCATTGTAAACCGTTCAACAACAAAATCGTGGTCGCGCAAAATAAAACCAGCCACGTGCGAGTTGGACTCGCACATGAAAGGTTCCGTACCATTATACAAGCATTTATGATACTTTTGGGATTAACGAGGTCGTTAAACATGTTTGAAAAATGTTACGGCTTTTCACACGGCGGGAAGAGACGTCTGCTGCGTACGAACGTGGCGGATGCCTCCTTGACAACGGGCTGAACGATCAGCTCGAAACGTCGGAGAATGTCTCCTCCCGCCGCGTGAAAAGCCGTAACATTTTTCAAACATATACAAGCATTTGACTGAACGAAATCACGTTTCTTATATGGTGGCTCCCTGCATGCACACTCTGTGATAATTTCAGCTGCTTACCTATTACAGTTCATGAGATACAGCTCTGACAGGCAGACGGACAGACAGAAGGACAGGCAGACGGACGGACAGCAGAGGGCAATAGGGTTCCGTTGGCACCCTTTGGGTACGGAACCCTAAATGAACAGTGAATCAATGTGCAGGAAACTGAAATATTGTAGATCAGCCTACATCTCGAAGGCAGCGAGGCGAATTAAGGTGGCCCAACCCGGCGGGACTAACTCATTCGCAGGGACGGTACAAAACCGTGCTGTTGCGCTCTGGGACCTTCTCTGTTTAAAAAATAAAGACAGGCTCCGTGATGAGGAAGATGCAACATGTCCACAAAAAAGACAATGTGCGAAGTGTATGATTTGGTAAGATTTACGAAAATTTTAATTACAAAACGACTTGTAGCTAAAAGTAAACCACGACCGCTGTAGTAAAAAATCTAACAAAAACCAAATAGGTTATAAATCTTGATTAAATAAGCTATGTCTGATGACTAATCTTTTTAAGATGTTCTTACTTTATAGTTGCGTAATCCACCTCCAAAGTTATTGTATAAAACGCGCGAAAAATTCGAACTTTCGGATCTTGTAACTTAGAAACCAAACACAATTTTACAATGCCAACGGTCATCAGACATCTAGTTCGATCAAATAAAGCTATTTTAAGTAAAATTTGGGATCTCTGACAAGAAATATGGGCGTGATCTTCTTTCCCCGTTTGTATGGGGAATTGAGCGGGAGCGGGACCTTGGGTGCAACCTTTAAAATATTATATGGACATTATGACGCACATAACCTTCAAACTATGTATTCCCAAAAGACTTCGTGGGCATTCTCTGAAACTCAACCATAATAGCTTCAATTCCAACCCGAGGAAACACTTTCTGTCAAACCGTGTTGTGCAAGAAAGGAACAAGGTGCCGGAGGAAGTCATAAGTGCTAGCTCAGTTAACAGTTTCAAAAACCATATGTACAATCATGTTAAACAATAACAGTAAAAAAAAAAATATGTATGAATGAATAATGAACACTTAAGAGAGTCGATACCCTATCAATTCCTTATACTACGGGCGATAACTGTTTCCATGCTCTTAATGTTTTACTAGGTATTTAAAATTTCGGATTCTAAAATATATTGTAGAAATCTATGTCTTTATGTTTTAATTTTTTTAATAAACCTTTTAGATTGGAAAATATTGGCTGATAAACATAAACATTCCAAATGTTTGCTTTTTGACGATGTGATTTTGTACATAGTGTCATCTCATAATCACTGATTAAATGAATTTTGAATTTGAAAATAATTATCTCACCTTAATCTTTCTCGGATCCAAATTGGCGCTCAAGCTCTGCATTCCCTTCGCTATCTTCGAGAACGGCGATAGCACCATCTCCCGCGCGGAGCTCGAGACGGGACTGGCGAGCTGCCTGAGAGCCGACTCGCTGTGCGACTGCGTTATGTTCAACGTTATCTCGTGCTGCGAGTTCGAGCGCACGTGAAAGTTCGCACCCGGACTGTCCGCGACGTTCATCTCGCACGAGCTGTGCGACAACTTCTGCGTCAGTTTCAGCGAATTCGGCTTCTCCGGGTTCTCTATTTGAATTGCGGGCGCGTTCGTGTCGCGCTCGCAATTCAAAATGGCGTCTTCCGAATTAGAACTGCTGTCGAACGGGTTGCGCTTCTGCGACGCGACGGGCGTTTTTATTGTGTTCTGCGCGAAGTTGACGGATTCGTAACTGCCCATGACGATCCCGGCGCTCGGTAGGAACTCGTCGGTCGCCGGCGGCTCGATTTTGGACGAATACAGCGGATTCTCGATGAGATCGCAGTCGGCCGGCTCCGCCTTCGTGTGCCCGATGTAGTGTTGGTTGTTCTCGAAGTTGTCCAGCGTCGGCTCGAATATGTTCGTCCTGGTCTCATCGTCGGAAGAATAGTCTGAACTGAGACCGTCGGACAGGCTTCCCTTCTTCTTGGGCGCCCTCGCAGAATCGCTGTTGCGGTTCTGGCCCAGTGTGAATATCTTCTTTGTCCGGGTCGCTCCCTGATCGAGTTTGAGTTGGAGGGTAGGCTTCGCGCGGGCGTTCAGGCTGTGGCTGAGTTTGTTCAGCTTGCTGAATTGCTCCGACATGTTCGTCAGGGCTTTCGATCCTGCAAAAGAGATTACATTATTGAAGATAACATTTGAATCAATGTTTTATAGTCACATAACATTTGACATAACAGAAGACAGACAGAAGAATATGGCAGTTGATGGAAAGTAAAATTAAAGAAGAGGACCCATTTTACCATAGAGCCTAGGCCCACCTTTCATTCCGTATTATACATTTTGCAGGTTAGGTTTTGGTAAAAAAACTGCTATATTAATCATTGATAACTTTATTTCCTCAGACACAAAGCATCTTAGAACAAAAAATTCGTACAAGATTAATCACCATCATCAAAAATCACGTTTTTTGAATGCAACAACCTATTTGTTGTTATAGCGGCAAAATAAATACATACTCTGTGAAAATTTCAGCTGCCTACCTATGACGGTTCATGGGATACAGCCCTTCGACAGACGGACGGACGGACAGCGGAGGTTTAGTAATAGGGTTCCGTTGGCATCTTTTGGGTACGGAACCCTAAAAAGTAAAAAAATATTAATAACAACTAATAAAATAACGGAATACTTGAGAGAACGTAATTGCGATACGATGTGATGGATAGCGTTGTCACCAGTTTCAGTCTCTTTATTCTCTCCATTAGATGTATATTACACACTCGGATTCGTCATTTTTTTTTCTGTCGGTTCGATTACTTCTGGCGAAGAAGAGCCGACGAGAAACTTCGTCAGGTTGGTCATTGTAATATTATTTTTTCCATTGATACTTACAAACTAGTTTACAGTGACTGATTGATTACTACTGCTCACAAAGAATATTATAATAAGAACATTACATACATTGGTGAAGAGCCAACCCTTGGCTACGATGATGACATCTTATTCTAAATTAATAGGTATTATGATAAAAAATATTCAGATGTAAAAAGGTATCGTCATTTTAGATACAAGGTAATATCAAATCAAATATAAGTAAGTAAACAAATTAGTATTATACTGTATAGCTAGGTGCCTGCTGTATGCGCTCAGAAAGGTGGGGTGGGTCTATTAGTCAGCGAGGAAGGGAGGAAAGGAGGGGTGGGACTTGCCGGCGGGGGAGGGGGCAGGGGCGCGCGCACACGCGGCAGAGGCGTGGCGCGGGCTGCGCGCGCGCAGCGGTCGCGGCGCCGCGCGCCAGCACGACGAGACCGCGCGCCGCGCGTGGCCGCGTTCGAGCGCACGCAAAGTGACAGCGCGCGCACTCTGCAACCGTTACGCCGCCAAGTCTCGTTAGTTGGTTAGTTGGGCAAATATGATCCGCGCTAAACTTACTGCTAAAGGGAGGTCATTGCTCGTAACAGGGGTGACTATGGCCGCGGTCCGAATCAGTTCTCAGTTTCTTTATTTCCTCCATTAGATGTATATTACACACTCGGATTCGTCTTTTTTTTTTCCTGTCGGTTCGATTACATCTGGCGAACAAGAACCAACAAGAAACTTCGTCAGATTGGTCATTGTATTATTATTTTTTCCAGTGATACTTACAAACTAGTTTACAGTGATTGATTGATTACTACTGCTTACAAAGAACATTATCATAACAACATTATATACATTGGTGAGGAGCAAACTCTTGACAACGATAATTATATCTTATTGAATCGCGCTCATATGCTGACAGCATGAATACAGTTGGTCAGAATCGCGCTGACAGTGCTCAGAACCTCTATTCCGAATTACAAATCTCGTTAACGAAATTTCGCAGAGCTCTTCGATTCCGCAGGTTTACACCATTGAAGAGAGCTGGACGTGTATTCTTGACATTCAGTCATTGCGGATTCAGTAGAGTTAACAGAAGAAGAATTTACTTTGACATTACTGTTAACTCTACTGAATTCGCAATGACTGAATGCCAAGAATACACGCCCTGGCATTTGGCTATGGACATTTCGCCAACACTATTCAATCGTGTAAACCTGCGGAATCGAAGAGCTCAGTGATTTGTAACTCGTAATAGAGCCTCTGAGCTAGGGTTGCCATCTCTAAAATTGCGTGAAAATACGCGTGAAAACCCCGGATTTTAGAGCCCAGAACCCGGACATGTCAACCGGTTTTTTAAACAGTCAGTGTAATAAAAAACAGTTGAAAATATCATTAATCAACTTTTTATTTATTTTCAGACCTTAAAATTGAATTTAGTGATCTTTTATATTCATTTTAAATGTACTTACATAATAAAACATAATATTATTACAGTACGTTACAAACTGTTTTACAAATCAGGTAGATAATGATAGTAGAGACTTTAAATTTGTAAACCCGGACTACAAACAAATTCCGAAAATAAGACTCGCGCGAGAGTTTATTAACCCTTAAAACGTCGGAAACTCTACACGAAGATACGGCAAACGGAGCGGTACCGAAAGCGTGTTGCGCACGTGAGCGCCGACCGCGACAGAGCAGCGCCCAGCCGTGCCGCGCGCGCGCGCCGTCGCACAGGCACGCGCCGTCGCACAGGCACGCGCCGTCGCACAGGCACGCGCCATCGCACAGGCACGCGCCCGAGGCGAGGGAGGGCAGGGAGGGGAGGGAGCCGGCGCCCGCGCTCGACGCACCGTCTGGGGAGGGGTTCAGGGTGTAGGTTCCAGGATGGTACGGCCCGTTTTAGTACTTAATAGACTGGCAGTAATGTGCGTCTCATCTGGCCAATGTAGGGGTGTCTGAAAGCGCCGACGCGTCGGAAAGAGCCCGACCTTAGCCTGGCTTCAGATCTAAAGGGACACGAAGACTCTCTCGACGATCCTTGGTGATGGTGGCACTTGGCGACATTTCACTTCACCTTTGCACACAAATCGATAACTAGGAAAAGGCACACTAAACTCACCCCAGATACCCTAGTCCTAGCTGTCACCTAAATTGGCGTTTACGGCAAACCGATCGACTGGCATTTTCAAATGTATGGAGAAATTGCAAAGCGTTAATACGTCGATGTGGCCGTTTACGCCGACTCTGCGTTTTCATACAAATCGTAAGTTCGAGTTTGACTTTGACAGCTTGAAGAAAAAAAACCGGCCAAGTGCGAGTCGGACTCGCACACGAAAGGTTCCGTACCATCGTACAAGATTGAACACAATTAAATCAGGTTTTTTGCATGGGGCCCCCCCTATCATTTTTATTATTTTAAAATTCTATCTATATGTTGTTATAGCGGCAAAATAATTACACACTCTGTGAAAATTTCAGCCACCTACCTATTACGGTTCATGAGATACAGCCCTGTGACAGAAGGACGGACGGACGGACGGACAGCGGAGGCTTAGTAATAGGGTTCCGTTTTCACCTTTTGGGTACGGAACCCTAAAAACCACAGAATATCTAGTAAAAACTTTTTTACTTAACTTCGAAGTTCCGTAAACGCCAATTCAGGTGAAAACTGGGACTGGGAGCTCAGACTATCTTCGCTGGCCATAGTCAATCTCTGGATTTTGTTAGCATATGCTCTAGCACCGAATTCCGAATCCATTTGTCACAAACTGACTTATCAAAAAGGCAAGACGATCTCTAATGTTACTGACAACATGTTTTGCCTAGCTGACAGCCCTGAAAAGGACCTTTCCTTATAGACTAGGAGGTCCCGACAAAAATGGTAACGATAACGTAAATGGCTGAAACTAGGTTCACGATATAAAGACCAACCCTGTGAAGCTAAATGTGTCAGACTGCCTATTCCAAGTGGTTGCGTTGAGTAGATAACGCGCCTGAAAAAATAGATATGGTGACAAAAAATATATATGATAAGGTAAATGTATGCAAATGACGCAGCATGAAAGTATCAGTGCATACTTTGTTAGCAATACAAAAACCGGCCAAGTGCGAGTCGGACACGCACACGAAGGGTTCCGTACCATCAAAAAAGATTTAATTTAAAAAATCAGGTTTTTTGTATGGGGGCCCCCTTTAATTATTATTATTTTTTAATCTTACCTATTTGTTGTTATAGCGGCAATATACATACACACTCTGTGAAAATTTCAGCTGTCTATCTATTACGGTTACTGAGATACAGCCCTGTGACAGACGGACAGACGGACGGACGGACGGACGGACGGACAGCGGAGGCTTAGTAATAGGGTTCCGTTGGCACCCTGTGGGTACGGAACCCTAAAAATGAACAAATATTTGATTGCATATCAAAGTTATAGGCGATTTAGGTCACAGATATAAATTTAGGTATATTTAAGTATTCAATTAAAAAATCGACTGGTTATTGTTGCATAATTAATAGGTATCAATGTTTCTAGAAAATCAATACATTCATCAGCAGGCACATTCCAACATTTATTTTATATAGCCAATCTAGATAACGCAACCACTTGGAACAGGCAGACCGACATATTTAGCATCAGAGGGTTGGTCTCTAACCTGTGAACCCAAATTCAGCCATTTACCTTATCGTGACCAAAAATGTCGTGACCTCCCGGAATATTACAGTCGTCTTGCAAACTAAACACCGAATGTCCCTGTTATGCTTTTTGTGCAATCCTGACACTCTCCTAACCACTATATTGTTAGCACATGCACAAACAAGATTTAGTAGTCATAATTCATAAAAATGGATTTATTCCATATTAGTGACACAACTCTGTATAAATAATTATTAATATTTACGTTGATTATAACATTTTTATTTACTGCGTTTTTTTGGAGTTAGGCATACTTTGTCAAATAATGTTGATGCGGTCCTTGAAAATAAAGCACAAACATTGTTGTACGCTTTAATTTCGATATCTAATTCACACGAATAGCATTTTCCTGTATTTTTTTCTGCTAACCATACCCGAGCCTGCTCTTACGCACACTTAGACACGTATGCAGATACGTGTTTAATACAAGTAAAGCCCACTAGACGTCATTAATTGCAAGAACTATAACTAAGGGGGCTTTAGGCTATGAACCATCGCAATATTTCATCAGGGCACTGATCACTTACAGTGACAGAATCTTGGGTTAGAAACTATTTTGGTTTAGTTTTAAAAAATATATACTGTCCCATATGGTGTCCCTAAGCTCTATCTCCTAACCTCATCTGAATGGCTCATATCCCTAAACTCATCTGAATGGCTCATTGTGTTTACACAGATCGCCAAGTTACAGAGAAAACAATAAAAAAAAGTGTTTCAAAAATTATGGCAAAGTGTTGTTGAAGCGTTTTTACAAATTCAGCCCTACAAGGACAGCTCGTCAGGACCAGGTGTCGGTTCGTGTGCATATTCTCTTTGCAAGTGGGCAAACATTTCTCACCGACGCTTCTGATGTCGGCGACGAGCTGCGTCTCGCTCACGTTGCGCGTCAGCGTCGGCAGCTTGGACAGGTCGAGGTAGGCCAGCCCGCGGCCTCGCCCCGCGTTGCTTCCGGGATGTATCTGTCGACCGAGAGAATCAATTCTATCAACCCATCATTTCAAGGGTCCAAATCACACTTTTTTTCCAGATTTTGATAGGACTTTAGCCGCATTGCGGTTATGCCAGTCTCATAGTAACTTTTGTAACAATCTTAAGGTCTCCTTAACCTCTTAAAGCTAAAGAGGCCCTAAAAAAATGTATTAATATTTTACAATTTTGAGATATTGGGTGCGGATAATGCATAATGAATTCCGAAAAAATAGTTTTAATAAATTTTTTTTAATTTTAATTAATTTTTGCCTCAGTGGTTCGTTCTGCACACACTCCATCAAAATGTGAAATTGGTCTTCAGTCTTATTACATACTTTACAATTAGGTGAATCCACTTTTCGCATCAAATAGGCACTTTTATTTAGTGGAGCGTATCCCGATCTGAGTCTCAAAGCAATTACAATGTCAGTGCGGGAGAGACCTGAGCTTTCGAACCATGGTCTTCGAAGCGGCTCATCTTGTAGAGTCTTGTACCAAATGCCCTTCTCTACCGACCTCCTGTTAAAGTGCTCTTTCCATTGAGTGCTTCAGAATTCCTTAGCATCCGTCAGAAGATCACTAAAGAAAGGCTTACACGTCCAAGTATTGTCACAACTCACTGCACTCTTCGCTAACTTGTCGGCCCACTCGTTGCCCTCTAAGCCAATGTGAGATGGAATCCATTGCAAGATTACTTCCTTGCCTATAGACTGTAAATTTATAAAAATATTTAAGATTCTATATGCTAGGTCTACCTCGTGACTGCTAATGTGTAATTCACTGCTTTATTCTATCACACTCTAGGCAAGTTAACCGCCGGGTGACCATGGTAAAACCATGCCACGTGGCAAGGAAGTATATTTATCACAATTTTAAAACATACGTGGGACATAATTATAATATTTAGTTTGACGGCTTACCGCGCGTATGACGAGTAGGACGTGCTGCTCGACCTATGAAAGTGCCTACCTCCGTCGCGACAGGCACGTTCACCTGAACATGGAGCCCATGTGAGGCTCCGATACGTCGAGCAGTATGACCTGCTCCACACACGCGCGGTAAGCTGTCAAACGAAATATTAAGGTGGGTTTTCCCGCTCAACTACCCATACAAACGGGGAAAGAAGATCATGCGTGCATTTCTTGTCAGAGATCCAAACAGCTTTATTTGATCGTACTAGATGTCTGAAAAACCATTGGCATTGTAAAATAGTGTTTCGTATCTAAGTTATAAGGTCCGAAGGTTCGAATTTGTCGCGCGTTTTATACCAGAACTTTGGACGTGGATTACTCAACGATAAAACAAATATATCTTTAAATGGTTCATCATCAGACCTAGTTGTTTCATGAAGATTTATAATCAATTTGGTTTTTGTTTGATTTTTTACTACAGTGGTCGTGATTTACTTTTAGCAATAAGTCGTTTTATTTCAAAATTTTCGTAAATCTTACCAAATCAAACACTATGCGCATTGTCTGCTTTGTGGGCACGTTGCATCCTCCTCATCACAGAGCCTGTCTTTTTTTATTTGAAACAGAGAAGGTCCCAGAGCGCAACAGCATAGTTTGGTACCGTGCCCGCGAAAGAGTTAGTCCCGCCGGGAAGGGCCACCTTAAGGTCGGCCCGTAAGCATCAGAAAATTTCGCCTCCCATACAAACGTAGTTTATTAATAATTTGAAAACCACTTTTCCAATTTACTTGATATTTGGTATTAAATATCTGGCAATAAATATCTGTGTTTGCATGCATAGTTTTTTCGGTAAATGTATCCTGGCTCAAACCACAGAGAAAACAAAATTCGTAGGAAGATATTCTTTTTGCTTTCATTTGATTCGGTTTGGATTTTTCAAAAAAACAAAAGCGTGCAGACATAGATATTTGTTGTCTGCTATTAGATATTAAATATCAGTTTAAATGGAGCAGCGGATTTCAAATGATTAGTAAACTACGTTTGTATGGGGAGCATAGCTTACGGGCCATTCTTAAGGAAGTATATTGACAAGTGCGCCACCCACCTTAGACTTTCGCTTGTCGAGCTTGACTCCATCGTGGAATGGGATCGGCGGCAGCTGAGCCACGTCGCGCGCCACTATGATCGACTCGCAGATCGAATGCAGGGATTCTGTAAACCACAATAACGTTTTTAGCTTTGATTGCTATTTTTGGAAAATCTATTCAAACTGCGAATAGTGCCTAGTGTAGTCAAAGAACGTCTGAAATGTCTGTTCCTTGATTTGTGACTTGTATTATTATATTATCAGTAGTTATTTCCTTGTCAATCTGATCCTACTGATTAAAGAGACACATTGTTTCCTTTGTGCATTGAATATATAGGTATATATTTAGATGTGTAAATATTTGTATGCATCTATCTGTTAATACTAAGTATTATACGTTATAAGCCTATATTATGTACGTTTATTTCATGAAAATATATATTTTTCCATTTCATTTTAAAAAGTATCTTAAATAATATTTATGATACTTAATATTTGCCTAAGTTTATATTTTTATTTTTTGCCCGCCATATCGCCTCTCCTTCGTCTCTAAGGTTGAATGTCAGAGAATGCCTCGTGGCATTAATTCCGCCTTTTTGTAATCAATGCTTGCAGGATTTTTTTCATTTAATTTCAAAGAAGACTCCGAAATAATATATATTGGGACGGGTTTAATTTTTTGGACACTTCAGAATATATTTCACAGTTCAACTATTTTATTTATTTGGTATATGCATAGTAGAAGTATTCACAAAAATGTACAAATTAAATTTATGCCTTGTAGTAAGTCGAACAGCAGATCATGCAGACACAGACGCAACACTTGTGCATTGCTACCCAACAAGGCGTGGCCCGTTATGGTGTGGACGCAATTATGTGTCGGCAATATATTTTTTTTTTTTTTATGTAACTGGACATGATGGTTAGTACCACACCTTCTGTCATGGTATTAGCCCAACACACCACATGGAAACTAGGTGCCATGCCAGGACCTTCCTTATATTGCACGGCTACATTGAACTGGATGGAAAAACACGGACAATTTTCATTGCCGCTTCGACCGTCGTTCATCCAATGCGATGGTACCAACCCGGGCGGGATTAACCCTACCACCTAGTAAGTAAGGAAGGGGACCTACAGTTTAACGTGGAATCCGAACCACGGCCAGCCTCTCTCAACGGTCGAATGGTCACCCATCCAAGACCAGACCGGACCCAGCGTTGCTTAACTTCGGAGAGCGATCGCCGAAGTGTCGCGCCACTGGGCCACTGAGGCTGAGACTTCGCCAATTATGTTTAAGGCACACAATACGAGTGGCGATGTCATCAAGTCTACTTATCCGTCTTATACATGCCTCCAATGACAGTCTAGTAGTCATGTAAAACCTACAGTTTTACATGAATTCTGAAACATTGATTAAATTAAATTATTAAATTTTATATACACTAGCAGCTGTTGCGTGTATTTTAATTACTGAGTGCACTGTATTCATATTTTTGCAAGTAAAGTTTTTTTTTTAAGTTTAGTTTTTATTTATTGCTTCTCGTTTTTGATATTTGTCCAATTTGTTTTTAAAACTGTTCACTGAGTAAGCACTTATCACTTCTTCTGGCAATTTATTCCAAGTGTCAACAACTCTGTTAGATAGGAAGTGCTTTCTCGGGTTTGAAGTAATATTATTGCGGTTAAGTTTCAAGGAGTGTCCTCGAAGTCTCTCATTAGTATTTTTTGTATAGATTGATTTAAGACTCGGTACATCGTAGTGTTCAGTCAGGATTTTGTAGGTCTCAATTAGGTCTCCTCGCTGCCTTCTTTTTTCCAATGTAGTAAGACCAAGAGTGTCAAGGCGATCTTAATACGATTTGTGCCTGAGGAACAACACCATTTTTGTTGCGCGTCTCTGAACTTTTCCAATATATCTATATCCTTTTTGAAGTAGGGGCTCCATACTTGATATGCATACTCCAGGAGGGGACGTACATATGATTTGTAGAGCTTAAGAAACAGGTCAATGTTTATGCAGGAAAAGGATTTCCGAATCATATAAAGCAGTGAATTTGCTCTCTTAACCACTTCGATTATATGGTTATCCCATTTGAGGTCATTGGACACCGTTACGCCGAGATCGACGTGTGAGGAAACTGCATTCAAGGGGATTCCATCGATCCATCCATGGAACAGCTTTCATTCGTAACTAAATGTAATTATCAAACTCAGAAAGAGAAAGAAAGTGGTTCATGAACGAGGCGGGGATTTGAACCCATGACCACCAAATAGATGTAATTCTTCGTAAAGGTCTGGTACGTAGCGCCCGTAATCGTAGAGCATGTATGAAAAGATGTAATGTCTGTAGATGAAGCAAAAGGGGTGTGCTGTGATCGTACCGTATGGCGCTCTATCATATCTGCCTACCCCTCCGAGAAAGCGGCGTGAAGGTATGTATGTATGTATGTACCATCAGCATGCAAGGCAAGTTCTTACGCCCCTGAGCTACAAGCCGCTCACTATGCACTACCGCAGGGGTTTTTACATTTCCGCTAATGCTTTAAAATGCAACAGCAGTTGTGACCTCACCAGTCATCTCCTCCTTGGTGTGTATCACGACGGCCATATTGTTGAAGAATCGGAGGCCAGTGGAGCGGAACATGTGGAAGTATCCGCTCTCGCCGCACACCGAGTAGTGGACGCGGAGACAACACGAGGAGTCCGAGCCGGTCGCCTTGCGTCCCACTCCCCACAGGCCCTGTTCAATCGTCACGCCAGTTAGAGAGACGGAGGGATAGACCACGGTTTCTACTACATTTATCATGACCGCCACACAAAAGTTTTATGACCTCAATATCTAAAATTCTGGTGTGCATTTGTTCGTAATTATGCTCCTCCTAAACGACTTGACCGATTTTGATTAATTTTTTGCTCACGATACTTTTGAGATTACCGCAGTCGTTGAACATGTTTGAAAATTTACGGCCTTTCACGCGGTGGGAGGAGACATTCTGCGACGTTTCGAGCTGATCGTTCAGCCCGTTGTCAAGGAGGCCACGTTCTTACACAGCAGACGACTGACCTGACGACTGCTGCGTACGAACGTGGCGGCTGCCTCCTCGACAACGGGCTGAACGATCAGCTCGAAACGTCGGAAAATTTCTCCTCCCGCCGCGTGAAAAGCCGTAAATTTTCAAACAAATTTTTTGCTCGTTTCGCGGATAAGAAAATGTGTCCAACATTTTCCCAGAAATTTGCTGATGTTTTTCACTGAAAGTGTGTTTATTTTGCCGCTATAACAATAGGTAAAATTTAATAATAATAGAAATTAAAGGAGGCCCCCATAGAAAAAACACATTTTTTGTGTGTTAAATCTTGTAAGATGGTACGGAACCCTTCATGTGTGAGTCCGACTCGCACTTGGCCGGTTTATTTTAAGGAATGTGATATGTATGTTTGTGCAAGGACACATTAATTGAAGAAAGAGTCCAGTAAAAACTCTAAAACTCTAGCTAAATGCTTACAAAGGCAGATTTCCAGTTAAAAAACATAGGGAACGTAGATAGTGAGCGCACCTGCGCTGGCTGCGCCTCCAGCATGCCCAGCTCCAGGCTGAGCACCGTCGAGAGCGGCACGTGCCGCACCGACACGAAGCGGTCGGCCGCGTCGTCGTAGTCGGCGACGTAGTATGCCTCGGCCGTTAGCAGCAGAACCGTGTCCATTTCTGTCTCGAGCGGGTCCCCCGTGCTGTAAAACTGCTTAATTAGTGTAAAGTATTGAAAAGGCCACCACTTAATAAGTGTAAAGATTTGATATGTAGACCCTACACAGGTGTTAAATAATGCTCTTAAATTTGGTTGAGCAAAATATTGCAGATAAAATGCAGCCACCCAAACGTGTTGAGACATTTTTTTTTTTTTTTGTTATTTTTGGCTATCTGCAATCAGTGCACACTATAAGCAGATTTTTTGAGTGCTTTGAAGACTTGAATGAGATAGTGGCTCCCTTTGGATGGCTATCTCTTATGAGTGGTCTGTAAGTATAGGCATCTTATGTTCTCTTGTCTAGGTTAGCAATAACATGCCGCTTCAATCTTCTGACATTATCTGTAGTATCTGTAAGAGCTACAGCCAGCTTGTTGACATGAACCGTTAGTCGTTTAGAGTAGCGTTTGGAGGCATTATTTATTTCCTCTTTTATTGTGGGCATTTGCAGGTATTCGTGCGTTTCTGATGTTTTCACGAACCATGGGGCGTTTGTGATTGTGCGGAACACATTATTCTGAAAGCGTTGTAGGATTTCCAGGTTCGAATTGCTGGCTGTTCCCCAGAGCTCTATTCCGTATGTCCATACTGGCTTCAGGATAGATTTGTAGATCAGTAGTTTGTTGTTTAATGAGAGTCTAGTGTGCCTTCCCAGCAACCATAGAAGGGATCTGAAGCGAGAGTTTAATTCGTCTCGTTTTTTCTGTATGTGAATACGCCATGTCTGTCGCCTGTCAAGGTGTATACCTAGGTATCTAGCTGAATCGCAGTGTGGTAACGTTTCGTTGCCTAACTTGACAGGAGGGCAGTTTCCATTTCTCAGTGAGAAGGTAACGTGGGTAGATTTGGATGCACTCGCTTTCATTCTCCATTTCTGCATCCACTCATTTGTACGGTTTAAATGTGTCTGTAGTTTTTCTGAAGCTGCATCAGGATTTGAGTCAGTACTTAATGCTGCGGTGTCATCTGCAAACGTAGCAGAGATGATGTTGGGGCTATTTGGTAGATTTGCAGTAAATAGTACATACAATACTGGACCCAGGACTGATCCTTGTGGGACACCAGCACTTATTTCATGGAATTCTGACCGACTCTCGTTGATAATAACTTGAAATATTCTGCCTTCTAAGTACGACTCCAGCGGGTATAAAAGTTGTGTGGGAGATTTTTCTTCAGTTTGTATAGGAGGCCTTTGTGCCATACCCTATCGAACGCCTGCTGGATGTCTAAGAAGGCTGCTGAGCAGTACTGGCGGCGTTCTAGGGACTGTCTTATTTCATGAGTAACCCTGTGGACTTGCTCAATGGTAGAATGTTTGCTTCTAAACCCAAACTGGTGGTCTGGTATCAGAGGATTCAGCTATTACCATGTTCATGCGGGTAAGAAACAGTTTTTCGAACAATTTTGAAATGACTGGTAGGAGGCTTATAGGCCGATATGAGGAGACAAGAAAATGATCTTTTCCCGGTTTAGGTACCATAATTATTTGAGAGACCTTCCATACATAGGGATAGTAAGAGGTTCTCAGAATAGCATTGAATAGAGATGTTAGGAATACAACACCTTTCCTTGGCAACTGTCTCAATACCTCTGCAGTTATTTGGTCAAATCCCGGAGCTTTCTTCAGGTCAAGAGATCTGACAGTTGTCCATATTTCATGCGGGGAGAAGCTTTTGATTGGGGGGCTCAACTGCAAATCACTTTCAAGGTATTCATCTATTTTCCTTTGCCAATTATCGTCGATAGCATCATTTGGAGTAAATACTTCTTGAAGGAACCGCCCAAATGCCTTAGATTTTTCCGTGTCAGTCTTTGCCCACAAGCCATCGGTAAGCTTCAAGGGATATTGTAAGTATTGAGGTTTCGTTGTGCTTTTAACTGCATTCCATAGTGAGTATTCTCTATTTCCCTTTACTGACATGTGTTCGAGCCGATTTTGGAGAGTTTCATTTTCAATGTCTTGAAGAAAAGTCTTCAATTCTTTAGCGGCTTTGTTAAATGCTTGTTTGTCATCAGTACGCCTGGAGTTATGCCAAATTCGCCGAAGACGTCTTTTCTCTAACACTTTGACTTTGACTTCTACAGGCACATTTTGGTATAAATTCCTTCTCTTATTTGGAGTACTTGTGCTAAGCCAACATGCAGTTTGTATTATTTGAGTAAAAGTTGTTATTGCCGATTCAACATCTTCACCTGTTTTCAAAGGTATATTCAAGTCAATTTTGTCTGTCATGTATTCCCTAAAAACATCCCAGTCTGTGGTTCTATTATATAAATATTCTTTGAGTTCTCTTTCGATAATTGTGCTACTTATTGTTGCGATAATGGGAGTATGGTCCGAAGTGCTGTCATAACAGCTTTCAATTTTCAAATATTGTTCGGCTAAGCCCTTAGTAACAAAGAAGTCTATTAGGTCTGGGCTTTTATTAGGGTCTGATGGCCAAATTGTAGGCTGTCTTGTAGAGAGAGTGTCAAATGTGTTCTTGTCGATACAGCTCTTCAGCTCTCTTCCTCTTGTTAAAGTGATTCTGGACCCCCAACAGACGTGTTTTGCATTCCAGTCTCCACCCACGATAAATTTAGTGCCCAGCGAAAGTTTGTGAATTGTAGCTCATTGATTCTATGCTTCGGTGGGCAGTATATGGCAGATACGCTAACTTTACTGTCTCTGTTGTAGACTAGAACAGACGTCGCTTGCAGATATTCTTCCTTAAATTCTGGTAGGATGTTATGCTTCAGAGTTTTCTTTATTATCAGGGCTGTTCCTGCATGGCTCCTGCCATCGGGGTGGCAGGTATTATACACGCAATAATCTTTAAGATAAAACTTGGCATGGCTAGAGAGGTGAGCTTCAGAGATGAGGAGTATATCTAATTTGTGTAATATTATTAAGTTTATAACTTCTTCTTTGTTAGGCAGTAACCCATTTATGTTCCAAGCTGCTATGCGGAGTGAGTTCATTTTGACAGCTTGTGGAGGACAGTGGTCATCAAGTTCATCATGGAACTAATTTGTTGGATTAAAATGTCTAGCCTTTCGGCTTGTTTTGTGAGTAGGTATTCAAGTTTTGAATCAGTTGTGGGTTCTTTCTCTGGTGCTGCAGCCTGTGCGTACGTTTTGTGATTTCTCGTCGTGTTGTGTCTCATTTCATGTTGATCTTCCATGCCAGCAGACATTTTAAACTGTTCCTCTTCAGTATTGGTGTGATAGTATTGACTGTCTATATTATCTGGCCTGTTCTTTCCCGGGAGTGTTTTCTGTGATGGAGCTCTTGGTCTATTGTTCAGTTTTCTAGTTTGGATCTCTAGGAAGACTTCACATCCTTTGTAGTTGGCCGGGTGGTCACCAAGATATAGTGCACATTTGGCAGGAGTAGATCTATCTCGTCTGGAACAGTCCGTAGTCTTATGGCTTCCTGCACATTTAACACATCTGTATGGTCGCATACAGTTGTTTTGCGTGTGGCCGTATTGCTGGCAACGCTTACACTGTGGTATTCCACTTCTTTTCTTGGGGTCTTCTATAGAAACAATGGTATTGTAAATGTGTTTCAACTTTTTTACATCTCCGTTGTTTGGTCCCGGTTCCAGGTTGACAAAGAAGGTTGATAAAGGAGTTTTTGTAGGCCCAAACTTGGCATTTATGATTTCACCTTTGATTTTATTTCCTGTACTTTCAATCGCTTCTTTGATTGCTTCAACTGGGGTGGTTGGATGTAGGTTTCTGATAACAATTCTGTATGGTCTTTCATCCTTCCTCGTAAATGTGTGACCAATTAGTTTCTGTTCTCTGACAAGCTGTATCAGTTTTTTGTAAGCGTCTACACTGCTGCAAGTAATCCTTAACTGTTTTTAGTGACAATTTTGTATGTGTAATCAGATTGATCTAGGACTGTTTTTATTAGCTCCGTTAATTTACTGACATCTTCCACTCCATACAGTACTATGGGTGGTGGCTTGCTGGGTCTGACATCTCTTTGTTTACTTAGCTTTTCTTGGTTTTCCAGTAGGAGTGCCGAGTATCTGTTATGTACAGGTGTGACATCATCATTGGGTGGTGTTGTGGTAACTCTTCTCCTTTTGTTTTGACGTAGTACAGGTACGGTTTGCCATTCATTTGTAGCTATTTCATGGCTGCAGTCATATTGTGATTGACTCATTGGAGTTGTTTCAGAGTTTTCTTTCGGGCTTTTTGCCTGATTTTTTTGAGTGTTGGCGGTGATGTCATTTAAGGAATTCGATCTGGGGCGTGTTTCAAACATTCCCCTGTGAAAGGTCTGTTGTATTAGTTTAGGAGGTTGGTGTTTTTCTAACAAGGGGTATTCCTCATTGATATTGATAGTAGCGTCGCTTGTCAGAGGGGGCGGAGTCTTTTGGGGTAAGGGTTTTTCTATTGTGCTTATATTCATTTTGTTCCCACGATTTGGGTCGATTAGCATGTCGCTTACAGGGTGACGCCCTTTCCCGTAAGAAGGCGGAATTCAACGACGTTTGCCGGGTCCGTCGAGATTGGCGCTATCAACTGGTCTACCTACCAGCCACGCATCCTTTTGGCACGTTTCCCACCGTAGGATTAGGGTATTTTTTTAGAGAGGTTTTTTTCCTCGTGGCCCGGGTGGCTAAGCCAAGGCCCCCGTTCCTGCGAGACGTGACCACAGGTTTACGGTGTGGGCTGAAGGGCATTTCTGACCCTCTTACTGTGGCAGCAGGCAACTCCGTGCTGTCTTTCTTTCTTTTAGGGGGTATTTAGTCCCCAAGGCTATCAACACCTCTTCCGAGTAGTTGCCTACTCAGGAGTATGGTTATACCGCCACTGCTCGGTCGCCAGAGCCTCGTTTGTAATCTAGCAGGGTGCACCGTGCTCAGAGAGCACCGTCAGTTATTCATACGAACCGCTGACGCGGGCAGGTGAGGATGACATTTGGGCCGGTAAGATCTTAGTTCCGTCACCCCTTACACCACAGCTTCAGCTGTCAAACAGAAGTGTCAAGTTTTTTTGTTGTCAGTCATGTAAATTCGTGTCCGGTTCATTTCGCATTGTGTTCCTCGCATTTGCCAACAAAAGCGAATATTTAGTGTGGTGCTTCACCCAGGCATTGTGTAGTGGCAGGATAGCCTTCGGGTCCAGGGGTGGAGCCAGGAGGAAACGTCTTCCGCGCAACTGCGCGTGCTTTGAGACGCCGCCGGAACTCAACGCAACGCGAGTTGTGAGTGAGTTCCCAAGTCCTTCCCAGCCCAAATACTCACAAGCACGTCCGCCGGCACAGGACACCATTCGAAGGGGTATGTAATTACGCCTCTTAAACACCTACTGTGTGTAAACCAGGACTCCCTCTATTCTGCCTTTTGAAACAATATAATTTCCCCGCAAATTAATACTTACTCCGGGTCCGCATCGATGAGACCCCAAGCGCCCAATACAGGCTCACCGGCTGGCACCAGCATCTTGCGACAGTCGTCGATGAGCGACTTGACGTGCTGCGCCATCGCCTGCGTTTCCGCCTCCGTTGGCCCGACCTAACGAGTCAAAACATGATTAGTATCACATTTACTCCGACTCGATTTGTTATTGATATGCACATCTTCAGTGTCTCAGATAGTTCACTCTTATTCATCTTTCGGAGTATTTGACTGGATCAAAAATATAGGAGGCAAAGGCTGAAATACTACTACGGGCAAAAGAACTATCCTATCTATCAGAGAAAATAAGCATAAGTGTACCTAGACACAGTGATACAAAAAAATATGCAGACAAAAATATTGACAATGACAGTGTATTTGATCAGTGTGTGATTAGTGGTTTACCAGTAAGACACAGTGGGAAGAAATGTTTTTGTATAATTACATTTTACTGGCAAGGTTAATGAAAGTGGGTTCCATCCTTTGAAGTTGTCTTAACATTCTAATACAATCTTTAAGGTGGCCCAACCCGGCGGGCCTAACTCATTCGCGGGCACGGTACAAAGCCGTTGTGTTGCGCTCTGGGAACTTCTCTGTTTCAAATAATAAGACAGGCTCCGTGACGAGGAAGATGCAACATGTCCACAAAAAAGACAATGTGCATAGTGTATGATTTGGTAAGATTTACGAAAATTTTAATTTCAAAACGACTTTTAGCTAAAAGTAAACCACGACCGCTGTAGTCAAAAATGTAACAAAAACCAAATAGATCATAAATCTTGATTAAATAAGCTATGTCTGATGCAATGGCGTGCCCTTAATAGAGGCAGAAAAGCAGTGCCTACCCTGGAAATCTTCATCCTTCATCATGTAACAAACCATAGAATATCTTCTTCGTATTATTCTCGTAAATGTGCTATGAGCTAATGAACTCTATTTCAAAGTGTTAAGTAAGAAATTCCTTCAAACAAATGGAAGGAAAGGCACGCATAGCCAGTGCCTCTAAGTTACGCACACTAATTAAATGTTCGCTCTATACTACTACAGAAAAGCGCATAGGTGTACCTGACACCTAGGCGCTTAACGCACACATTTACAGCAAAAATACTCACAGAAAGGCACTGCCTATTGCAATTGTTTTCGACCCTTGTGCGACACGAAACGCACTGCTATCGTGTGCGCTCGCTCATTTATTTGACTTACGTAAAAAGAGACACATTCATTGTCTGCGCCCTAATTACTCTGAGTCTGTGCTTAATCTAAAGACAAAACAAACCTTTAGGTTTGTCTGGGCAGTAGCATGAACAGTACTGTTCGGGTACTGCAAGTGGTCAATGACATTATAAAATCGCCTATATCTAATAATTTCGAGTTGAATTTCGAATAGATTGAAAATTATGTGAGTTTTCAATAATTTTAGATATAAATTGTATTCTTTTTTTGTATTTTTAGTGCGATAAAAAGGATTGTTGTTTGTGAAATGGGAAAGTGAAATTGATCTCTGCGAAATTTTCATTGCGAGCCGAGCGGCGGCAGCACGATCAAATCTATTAGATGAATGTCAATTAGCTCGAAAATGTATTGTGTGTTGTGTGTGCTGTGTTAGGTTATTATTCAAGTTTATAAATGTACAAATGTTATCAGTTTCGCGAAAATGGATGGGTTGTCGTGTGAGGGCTCTGATATTTGTTTAAAAAACAAATACAGTGTTCATTTTGAAGGTTTTCGTATAGTGATAAGTCTAAAATTATTTTGACCGGCCGTCCAACAGATGATATTCAACTTACTCAAACGAAAGGTAACATCACGCGTCAATTTAATACAAGTAACTATGTATCATTCTCATGGTTAGCCGGCTGTAAGTGCACGGCGATACTGTTTTGTTTTAATTGAATTTTATTTTCAAATACAAAAAATGCATGGAATGATACTGGGTATATTGATTTGAATAATTTCGTTCACGCCGCGAACAAACATGATCAGTCAGAAAAACATTTAGAATGCAGCATAGCTTTTCACACGTTTTTCAAGGTAAATCGAATCGAAACAAGTTTAAACAGTCAATTTTTTAAAGATTTTTTTCAAAGCCACTTTGGGTATCCATCAATTTGACATGACATGTATTTTAATATTCATTCAGCTACTGGATGCCCGATGTGGACAAGAAAAAACTACAATTGTCTCTTCAAGTTAATAATAAAAAAGTCAGAATTCCGGTATATCCAGTTGGTTGGTAAGTTCACCCATTTTTTGTTTACATGTTTTTTGTACTCATTTTTTTATTAACTAGCTGCCTACCCTACCCAAAAAGTCTGTGCACGCCACTGGTCTGATGACTAATCTTTTCACAATGTTCTTACTTTATCATTGCGTAATCCACCTCCAAAGTTATTGTATAAAACGCGCGAAAAAAAAGAACTTTCGGACCTTATAACTTAGAAACCAAACACAATTTTACAATGCCAATGGTCATCAGACATCTTGTTCGATCAATTAAAGCTATTTAGAGCAAAATTTTGGATCTCTGACAAGGAATATGGGCGTGATATTCTTTCCCCTTTTGTATGGGGAGATGAGCGGGATGGGCCACCTCAACAAAAATGGCTGTTCATTGACAACAAAACTGTCAGACCCTTTATGGGAACACTGCTGAAAAGGCGGGGAGCACAATTCAAGAAAGCTATCATTCTCTGTATTCACTTAGCTACAAAGTACCTTCCGTGCTGCATTACAATACATATTATGGAAGAAAACAGAAACCACCTCAGAAGCTAAAGCCAGGATCTCGTTCACTTGTTCGTTTCGTTGACCATTTTCAACGATCCATTAAAAAATAATCACGTGATTTGACATTATTTTTCAATTATAACGAGATATGTCAAATCACATGACTATTTTTAAATGAATTGTTGAAAAAGATCAACTAAACGAGCAAGTCAGATCCGACTATATTGACATGCAGCGGAACAAAATGTGGCTCACCATATGGGGTAGAATACTGTCCAATTACGCCGCCACAATTCTATTTCCTTCTAATTCCTCTAATTCCTTAAAAAGCCAGCATGCAAACACCGTACGTACACTTGCATACAGAACCTTGACTCCGCTGGCACCGGCGTCCTGCGTGCCGGCCGCGTGACGAATCAGCTGATCGGGTACAATGCAGGACTCGCCCGTCATTGCGTCGATCGCCACTTGCCGCAGAGCGTCCTTGAACGTTGACAGGTAGTACCTGGACGGGCGACGGTGGCGTATTGATTTGAAGAATTAAAATTTAATTGAGAATACTGTATCTACGTACACACGTACATATTACCATGCTACTTCCTTGGAGGGGTACGCAGGGTCACACTTTACGACCACACTATTCTGCTGCGGATGCACATCAAGAAATGAAGGAATAATGTATCTTCTGTAAAAGCCAACAGAGAGTGGCGTGATGGTGTGCTATACTAGAAATATGTGAACTATGTGGTAGAAAGAAAAACATTCATCACAGGCGCTATTTCTGGCTCCCGAAAATAAAATATTTTAATGTAAGGTGATGCCTAAAGTCCATTCAGCGGAACAATAAATGTACCATAAATAACATATGACAGTTATTGTTTTAATGTTAAATGCGACATATGGCACATGCCAGGACCTCACAAAAGAGGCGCCTGATGACGCCTTAGGACTTTCACAGGGGTCTGCACTAAATGAGTAGCCAGACTTATATTTGACATATAATGTCTGTTTGAGCACACAAAGCTTCAGGATGGAAATATAGGTTGCTGCTCTGGTATGCTAGCAAGTTTAAAAAATATTTTATTATGACTGGACGAGATAGCAAACAAAGTTTAAAAGAAGTTGGTGAATGACTCCATTTTACATAGAAGATATGAAAATAAAAATGTTTAAATACCGGTTTGCTGAAGCAACTCCATCCTTCATAATACCGCTGATTTTCCTCTCCCCCGTTCTCGTGTAGTCACCCTGCGAAAAAAAAACCATTAAGTTGGTGATACTGAACCCTGCAAAATATGTTGGTGCCTTTAAAGTCTGAGGATTCCGTTCTGTCAAAACATGTACGCCATTTGCAAAGGTTTCCTATAGATTTCTCTGCCCAATCGGACTTCAGGGGTTGAGGGGTGTAAATGTATCTTTAATTCTTCATACTCTAGTGAATTTTCAATGTTTTAAATGTGCTAGCTGTTTCTCTCATTTGAGTAGGAATGTAGTTATCCGAATACCTGAATATTATGTATGTAGCTTTACCAAGAGGAGCGACATGACACTAATAATCAGCAAAAACAAGGTAGGTGACATAACAGAGCCTTGCGATACACCCCTAACGTTCACTACCATGGCTCCAGATGAAAAGCCATTGACAGGTACACTTTTCCTCTGACCATTGAGAAAGATGGCTGCTCACACACATAGGCTTAACGGAAGTCTATAGTTAGTCATCTGGACAGTGCCTTAGGCTAGACCCTATCGAAAGCTTTAGATGTATCAAGATCATTGCTTCAAAATGACAATAGAGTACCTAATCCAGTATAGAGATAAAATTAATATTATATATATTAACAGTAATAGAGATTTGAGAGAAAAAGAGAGGGACAAGAAATTAAGATTGATGTATAGAAGGCCACCATCGAACGATCCAGTCGAATCTTGTATAGCCATCATTATTTATTTTTCTTAATTTAGGTTCAATTTTTTTGTAACTGCATGGACAAATGATACAACAACTACTGATATGAAGCCCAACACTACACGGCTATATGCCATGCCAGAACTTTTTTTATATTAGATAAAATTGACTAGGATGGAAAATATGGATAATTGACAATATCCCATTTTATTTGATAGTACCAATCTATGCAGGATTAACCGTATCAACTAGGAAGTACGGAAGTAATCGTAAAGTTTTATGTGGACATACATAGTCAGCCTCAATGGTCAAACTATCAACCAACCAGAACTCCGATCGCGCCCAGTGTTGTCTTCGAGATCGAAACCCGAGCAGACTTATGGTACATTTGTATCACCTAGCAGTATAGGGGGTTTATCGTAATTTGTCTATAATTCGATGGGACCAACTCTACCCACCTTGAGTGCCTTAGTGCCGGCGTACTGACGGGAGATAGTATCGCCGTTGTCGGCCCACATGGTGAGGAAGGCGTGTCGCAACCCACTCGGCAGACCCGAGCCCGGCGCGCCGAGCCCCAGCCTGCACAGCTGCAGCTCCAGGACCCACTTCGCTATCGCCGTCTGCAATGACCCAGACACGTCAAGTGACATTTAATTTGATTTTATTTTATTACGTCTTTTTGGTATACAATTATACACTTGGAAACTTCAAAAATGGTACGTAATAAAATCAAGATAAAAATAACATAAAATCGTAGTGAGACACATTCGCACGTTTATGTTTTGGTACGACGTAGAAAGGTGGACAGTACGGCCTATTTCTATTTCTGCCCTGACTGGCCTCATAGTACCTTACGTCTTAATTTTCCTCCAATTTGTATTTTAAAATATCTTAGCACAGTCTGACCTTCTCTCTTAACATGAGCACACGAAGGCTTACTTCAGGTTGATCACCATTATTTTGACTGCATTTCGATCTTTCTACATTACAATATTCCTATTAATGATTCATTTGAGTATTTTAAATGTAAAAAAAAGCCGATAATGCATTAAAGTGGCCCTTCCCGGAGGGACCAACTCATTTGCTGGCACGGTACAAAACCGTGCTATTGCGCTCTGGGACCTTCTCTGTTTAAAAGAAAAAGTCAGGCTCCGAGATGAGGACGATGCAACATGTCTGCAAAGCAGACAATGCGCATAGTGTTTGAGTTACGATTTTTTTTATTACAAAACAACTTTTATCTAAAAGTAAACCATGATCTAAAAGTAAAACATGACCGCTGCAGTCAAACATCTATCAAAATCCAAATTGATTATAAATCTTCATGAAACAAACTTTCCACGTTTGTATGGGGAGTTGATTGAAAAGGCCCACCTTAAATCTATGAAATAGTGCAATTAAATGATGGTAGCATTCAAATAGTAACCACACGTAAAGACCGGATAACTTTGGTGTCCAATAAAGCCATCAGTCGTCGTTTACCGTCAGTGGGCTCATGTAGATTTCATTTTATCTGCAAGAAATAGACGTGCTTCAGCCAACCAGCCGGCGCCACCGCATCGCAGGAGGCGCGTCGCGCGGAGTGGTCACCTGCACGACGTTGGTCCGGTCGAGGCAGTCGATGCAGTTGACCCGGAAGACGCCACGCTGCTCACAGATGAGACCGCGCTCGTCCCGCCAGCAGAATTTCATGTCGGTGATCACCTCCGCCAGGGCGTTGATCAGGATCGAAACGTTCTCGTAGTGCATGCCGCGGCTGCAATGATTATTGACACATTTTTATTAACTCGCTTTCTTGTCTGTTTGTTTATTTATTTGTTAAATGTCTGTTCGGTACAAATTTTGCAATCAAGTTCAAACTAACTTCCCGATGATTTCAGATACCTGAAATTTTAAGTACAGCTCAGGACCGGATTACAACACCAGATAATATTCAATAGTGCTCAAGCTGAGAACCTTGGAACAACGTAGAGAAAGGGTCGCCCCCTCATAGAAACATACAAGATTCTTAATGATTATTACGACTGTCCAGAACTGCAGAACCATTTCAATACAAACACAAATAGTCATCTCCGAGGTCACAACCTAAAGCTCAATGCCACTGTCAGCTCAACAAACCCGAGACAACACTTTCTGTCGAATAGAGCAGTGGAAATGTGGAACAAGCTGCCAGAAGATGTCGTTCAAGCACCCATCGTTCTTTTAAAAACAGGCTTGACAAACACCTAAAAACACTAAACTAAAGAAACCATGATAACAAAGCATCAGTGAACCCAGACATGAACACATCAGCTTAGGCTGCTCGTTCATCAAATAAATAAATAAATAAATAAATATGTTTTTATATAATGGTATTTTTCTAAAAACTAAAAAAGTGGGAAGCATGGTAGGGATAATTTTTAGTTTTCGAGACGTTAATCTATTTTGAAAACATGTAAAACTGTATACCTATATGGAGTCCATTCCATAGGTCACCAGATAAAGGGTCTTCAGGATCAGTTGATTCTTCTTTTTCGGTTGGTCGACAGTGAATGGGTGCATTCTCTGCCTGTTCCGCGTTACGCGATGATGGAGTGGGGACGGAGGAACAGCGCTGTTCCAGTTAACCCACCAGTACTCGTGAAAGTCAAATGTCGCATAGATGACGTCGGGGCTGTCGTAGTTGAGCACGTGGTCGCTGAACCGCTCCCATATCACCTTCTCGCGTCCCTGCTGCTCCACGAGGTTGACTATGCACACGGGCCCGTAGCGAGAGATCTCCTCCTCCAAGTGCTTGTTGAATACCACTTGCGTCTCTTCTTCACCTGTAGACGGACCGGTGGGAATTTATTTGTTAAATTGTTCAGAAGTTGAAAGTTGCCCAGCGAGCAATGGAGGGAGCCATGATTGGAATATCGCAACAGGATATGGTGCTTAAGGTGGCCCAACCCGGCGGGCCTAACTCATTCGCGGGCACGGTACAAAACCGTGCTGTTGCGCTCTGGGACCTTCTCTGTTTCAAAGAATAAGACAGGCTCCGTGATGAGGAAGATGCAACATGTCCACAAAAAAGACAATGTGCATAGTGTATGATTTGGTAAGATTTACGAAATTTTTAATTTCAAAACGACTTATAGCTAAAAGTAAACCACGACCGCTGTAGTCAAAAATCTAACAAAAACCAAATAGATCATAAATCTTGATTAAATAAGCTATGTCTGATGACTAATCTTTTTAAGAAATTCTTACTTTATCATTGCGTAATCAACCTCCAAATTTATTGTATAAAACGCGCGAAAAATTCGAACTTTCGGACCTTATAACTTAGAAACCAAACACAATTTTACAATGCCAATGGTCATCAGACATCTAGTTCGATCAAATAAAGCTATTGTGAGCAAAATTTTGGATCTCTGACAAGAAATATGGGCGTGATCTTCTTTTGTATGGGGAGATGAGCGGGATGGCCCACCTTAATGAGGCAATCCGCCAACGTCATGAGCACATGCTCAAAAAAATTTTGAGCGGCTCGAGGAATTGAAGTTGAATGAAAAGATGGTCGAAGCGGCAATGAAAAATTGTCCGTGTTCTCCATCCAGTTCAATGTAGCCGTGCTCATAAAAGGAATGTCTTGGCATGGCACCTAATGTGGTGTATTGGGCTAATATCATAACGGTAATTGTGTCCATCCATGTTAGGTTGCATAACAAAACGTACCAGAGTAGTCAATATTGGACACCGGGTGGCTAAGCTCAAGTAGCAGTGGGCTGGTGACGTCAGCCGAAGAGACGTGAGTGAATGTGTGAAATAACTAACATCTCACTTACCTCTGTCTATCCGTGGAGGTGGCCGAAATTTGTAGTCCGGCTGACTCCAATATATTGGAACCGATCCTCGAACCTAAAAGGATGAATGTCCACTTAACAATTGTCCAGACTAAATGGTTTTTCTGATTCATTTCAAAATCTGATTAAAATGCTTTATCGCAAATGTGATGGGTCTTTAAATTTAACCTCCATACACATAGCAAGACATCTGGTGGAGCTTGTACTAAATATGAGGTTACATTAAAATGGTTACCAACCCAACTTAAACATACATACATGTCACAAGCAAACATAATCGCAGACGTATTGGATGGTTTGTGTGGATGGGAATCGACTCGAGGACTGCATCCATATGGAAGAGTCACGATAACAACCACATAGCACTTTACCTTCCTTTTCTCTTTAGTGGAACCCATGTAAAACGGATTTCATTCAAGGGTCCGGTCTGGTCTTGGATGGGTGACCATTCGACCGTTGAGAGAGGCTGGCCGTGGTTCGGATTCCACGTTAAGCTGTAGGCCCCCTTCCTTACTTACCAGGCGGTAGGGTTTATCCCGCCCGGGTTGGTACCATCGCATTGGATGAACGATGGTCGAAGCGGCAATGAAAATTGTCCGTGTTTTCCATCCAGTTCAATGTAGCCGTGCAATATAAGGAAGGTCCTGGCATGGCACCTAGTTCCCATGTGGTGTGTTGGGCTAATACCATGACAGAACGTGTGGTATTAGCCATCCATGTCCAGTCACATAAAAAATAAAAAAAAACTTACTATTCAGTAGGGCTAAGGCTATCCTGATGGACACCGGACAAATAAAATAATTCCGCCAAATAAAGGAATGAAATAACCTCCTGAAAGAGCCACTTTCTCCACAGCTCGTGGTCTAGGGGCTAGAGGACTTGCCTTTCATCCGAGAGGTCTGGGCTCAAATCCTCCCCCGGTCATGCACCACTTTAATTTCACTTTCTGAGTTCGATAAGTGCATTTCGTCACGAATGCTCCATGGTTCGGGATCCATGTAAAACTGTAGGTCCCTTCCCCTACAAGGTGGTAGGGTTTAAGCCCGCAACTATGGTTGAAGTGGCAATGTAGCCGTGCTCATAAAGGAAAGGTCCTGGCATAGCACGTAATTCCTTTGGGAATCTGGTGTATTAGGCTAATATTATAATGGTAGTTGTGTGGTATTAGCCATCCATGTCAGGTTGCATAAAAAAAAATCTTATGGGCTAACCTGAATAAAGGAAGCGCGGTGGATGCAGTCAGAGCAGATAATGGAGACGATTTGCTCCGTCTCGACGTAGTTAGCTACCTTGCCGGTGGGGTCTATGCCTCGTCGGTTGTACCTGGACACAAAGAGGACGTCGGTACACCATATTTCGAGCTTAGATCAACGGCCCAAGATTACAGGGTTCAAGACCACAGTCATTCAGATGAGTTTTTGATCTTCCATGTTTTAGTAGGTCAATTGTGTACAGTCCAAGTTTGTAAAATCGAGAATGAAGAACATAGACACTATTTGGCCTCAGACCTTGGAATATAACTTCAGATCATTATTTTGAAGCTCTATGGCGATGTTTTTGGGTAAAATTAGAAATCTTAATTAATTTTTGTATAAAACAATATTGCTTCCATCCGTCATTTGACCCGGTGTGTCTTTACATTCTAAGCCCCGATTGCACGAAGAGACGGCTGAGTTAATCAATGTTTAAACACGTTTTAGTGCACCACATGGAGTTCCTTTCATAATGTCCATACAAAGTGACGTGATTAATGATATGTTGGCGTTGATTTCGATTTTTTGTCCTTTCGTGCACTCGGCCCGTTAGAAGAAAGAAGACAGACAATAATTAGTAATAAAATTAACTGTATCCAGAGACGGTGCACTCCAGCTTAAGGGAAGAGATACAGAAGTGATAGAGAGAGGAAGTGAGAGAGAGTGAGAGAGAAAGAGAACAGGGGGAGGCACCTGGTGCCGGCGCGATGCCTGCTCCGCCTGGAGATGAGCCCGACGGTGAAGACGTCGTCGCAGCTGGCGGCGGTGAGCGACTCCGCGCCGAGCCCGTCGGCGGGATCCACGGCCGCCGTCGCCAGGTTCACGTAGCCCTGGATGATGGGCAGGATCCACTGATCGCACTGTGGACTCTGCGAACCGTACGCAAGGAATTAAATAATAGGTATTTTTTCTTTTTTTTTTTATGCGACCGACATGGATGGCTAATACCACACAACTACCGTTATGATATTAGCCCAATACACCACACACGAAGGAATTAGGTGCCATGCCAGGACCTTCCCTTTATGTGCACGGCTACATTGAACTGGATGGAAAACACGGACAATTTTTCATTGCCGCTTTGACCATTTTTTCGACTAATGCGATGGTACCGACCCGGGCGGGCTTAAACCCTACTACCTAGTAGGGGAAGGGGACCTACAGTTTTAAATGGATTCCGAACCATGGAGCAGCTCGCATTCGTGACGAAAGGCACTTATCGAACTCGGAAAGACAAAGACAGTGGTGCATGTTGGAATTAAACCCAGGCCTCTGGTACGCTAGGCGAGTCCCCGCGCCACTAGGCTACGAGCAGCTCAATGGTCGAGCACTACAGATAGGTTATTACATCAGGTTATTAGGTTAAGTAATTTATAATTTATAATTTAAGACTTTTCACATTGTGGGTTGTTGTTTACTCGTAGTTCTGAGGTCTTTGTCTTAGACCGTTATACAAAAATGCAAATTTGGGCAGTAGCATTTAGGTATGAAATCATTATTGTATTATATCATTAATGTGTACGAAAAAACAAAGACGAAAAAAATGCATAACTTATAGACCAGTGAAGTTTCTTTGCGTGTTCTTCTTCACTGGTTGATCGAATCCGCGGATCAATCAAATTGTGACATGACTTAGTGTAGTTTGACTACCCGAAGTTGAATAAATAAATGAAATGAAATGGAAATAAGTGCTGAACTCAAGGGTTCAAACCCTGGCCCTGGTCATGCACAAGTTCATTTTTCTTTTTGAGTTAGGTGAGTGCATTTATTTATGAATGCGAGCTGTTCCATGGTTCATGGTTCGGAACCCACCTAAACCTGTAGGTGCCCTTCCCCTTATAGGTGGTAGGGTTAAGCCCGCCCGGGTTGGCACCACTGCATTGGCCGAAACTATTGTTGAAAGGCAATGAAAAATTGACCGTTTTCTCTATCCAATTCCGTTTTCTATCCAGGGAAGGTCCTGGAATGGCACCTAATTCCTTTGGGATTTTTTTATTATTTTATTTCCCTTGGGAAACATACAGTTACAAAGGAAACATATAAATAACTTTCAGAAAAATAAACACAAACCAGCAAAGTTTCCACATATAGAAATATCTTTTTTAGGGTTCCGTACCCAAAGGGTGAAAACGGAACCCTATTACTAAGCCTCCGCTGTCCGTCCGTCCGTCCGTCCGTCCGTCCGTCCGTCCGTCCGTCTGTCCGTCTGTCACAGGGCTGTATCTCAGTAACCGTAACAGTCCCATTCTATTTAGAGGAGTGTGTCCTGATCTGAGTCTTGAGCCAATAGTAATGATTTCTCTAGGCAGATTGGTTCAGATACAATAGTTTTGTACCAAATTCCCCTCTCCACAGACCTCCTGTCAAAGTGTTCTTTCCACATTTGTCTACATATTCCTTTGGCTATCGGCAGAATAGAAATATCGTACATAGTATCAATAACAAGCTTCAGGAAAAGTAAACAAAATAATAGAAATAAAACAATAAGATGCAATGACCAAATTAAACCCAGAACTAAAGAACACATATAAATAACAATACAATACACAAAAATAAGTCAAACAAAGATTTCTAAAATGTTGTGGTGTATTGGGCTAACTTCATAATGGTAGTTGTGTAGTGTCTAATATTAAGGTGGCCCAAACCGGTGGGACTAACTCATTCGCGGGCACGGTACAAAACTGTGCTGTTGCGCTCTGGGACCTTCTCCGTTTCAAAGAATAAGACAGGCTCCGTGATGAGGAAGATGCAACATGTCCACAAAGCAAACAATGCGCATAGTGTTTGATTTGGTAAGATTTACGAAAATGTTAATTACAAAATGAGTTCTAACTAAAAGTAAACCATGACCGCAGTAGTCAAAAATCTAACAAAAACTAAATTGATTATACATTTTTTTTTAAACAAGCTATGTCTGATGACTAATCTTTTTAAGATGTATAGATTTTATCGTTGAGTAATCCACCTCCAAAGTTATTGTATAAAACACGCGAAAAATTGGAACTTTCCAACCTTATAACTTGAAACCAAACACAGTTTTACAATGCCGATGGTCATCAGACATCTAGTTCGATCAAATAAAGCTATTTTGAGCAAAATTTGGGATCTCTGACAAGAAATATGTGTGTGAACTTCTTTTCCCGTTTGTATGGGGAGTTGAGCGGAATAGCCCACCTTAAGGTTAGCTGTTAGAGATTGCGCTCGGCAATAAGCTCGCCTTTGCATACTATGTAATAGTTGTAAGCAATAAAGAATATTTCCATTTCATTTCATTTTATCCATCTCAGGTACCATAAAAAAAGTGTATACGTTCTGACGCCCCCATCGGCCAATGAGTACCGCCTGCGCAAATAAATAATAATTTCCACTCACCCCGAGAGCGATGATGTCCTTCAGCATGTGCCTGTTCCAGAAGAAGCGGTCGTCGACGAGCTGCCACCAGCGCTGCACGTCGCTCGCGGGCCGCCCGCCCGCGCCCTCCGCCTCCAGCTTCTTGTCGTTCTCGTACTGCCTCTGATCGCAGACAAGGAAAGTAGGGATGGACCGCTAACGTCATACAACGTATAAAACTCGCTGTATGTGATTCTAAATACTTTTGTGAACTTAGACTAAGTGGAGGTTGAAAAAAAAAACTAGCGGAGTTTCTTGCCAGTTCTTCTTTGCTGGGCTTGCCGAAATGGCTACTGTACCCGAAGTCCCAGTTGTCACCTAAATTGGCGTTACGGCAAACCGATCGATTGGCGTTTTCAAATGTATGGAGAAATTGAAGAGCGCGCGCAGTGGGCGTTAAGCGAACTAACATTTGCGAGTCCGAGATTGATTTGACAGCTTACTCAACGTTGCCGTAAATACGTCGACGTTGCCGTTTACGTCGACTCCGCGTTTTCATACAAATCGGAAGTCCGAGTTTGACTTTAGACAGCTTAAGCATAAAGCGCAGCTTTTGAAGTAAAACCACAAAATATCTAGTAAAAATTTGTATGGAGTTAGTTCCGAATTTTTGCCTAGGCAGGCATGATGTAAACGTTACATTTTAACGTGTCATTTAACAGCCCGGTTCTTCAAATGGTAACTGAAAATTTTGAGGCAAAACATGTTGGCCAAGCAAGGCATCGTACACAGATTCTAAAATATTATGTACAGCGACATTATAAATCTGAAAACATATGCGATAAATAATGTTAATTGGATAACCCAAGCCATGAGTTTGCCTTTCAAATCGTGTTACTCATTCATTATCACTCGGGCAATTAAAGCACCCAGGTGGATAATCAGATGCAAAGCCAAACAAGCTCAGATCTACGTACCTGCAGAGAATTGGTGATGTCGAGGGTACGCGAATAGTAAAAACTGTCGGAGTCATCGAAGATCTTATGAAGCTCGTCGGTCAGCCGTTTCTCGAAACGCTCCGCCATTTTAGGGTCCCGCTTCTTATTAACTGTCTGCTTGACCTAACAAATTTTTCTTAGTTAATAAAATATGTAGTGTCCTAGTGTGGTGGATGATTAAAACCATTTTTTTTTCTACTCATTTAAAAAAAATTATATCTCATGGAGATTGTTTTTTAGTGTAATCTTACATTAACTTGGATTTATCTGTAGATTCCAATAAGTTGATGTAAAACGGTTCATGAGATACAGCCCTGTGACAGACGGACGGACAGACGGACAGCGGAGGCTTAGTAATATAGTAATCCGTTGGCACCCTTTGGGTACGGAACCCTAAAAGTCACACCTGAGTCGCCGCATGCTGCGTCGTGCTCTTGATCGTGTTGCCGGCGTTCTTCACGGCGCCCAGCGTCTTGTTCAGGAACGCCGACTTCTCGAATATGCGCGCGCCGATCTTGGCGGCGGCGGGCCGGGCGGCGTCGCACGCGCCGTGCTTTGTGCACGCCGCGAGCTCGAGCTCGGCGTTCGCGGCGCCGAGGTGCAGCACGCAGACGGACTTGACCTTGTAGATGGTGTGGCGGAAGTAGAGCTGCCCGATGGGAACGCTCTCCTTGATGATGATCAGCCGCGGCTCGTAGATGCTGGTGTGCTCAACCACACCGACTATGCCCTCCGTGATGCCGAGACACTCGATGTCCTCGATCTCCGAGAGGTCCCATGCTAATTTTCAGATTTCAATATATTTTTTTATTTTATAAATAACTGGCATGTGGAGCCTAACATGGACCAGTTAGGTTAAGTTTAAATGATAGGAGAAATGAGTTATCATTGATTTTTTTAGGCCACTTAAAATCACTTTTGAGAAAGAAGTGGGCGTAAAGGATTAATCTAGAGATTACCTGACTTGACGGAGAAAGCCCCTGAAGTTCGGTTCCACCACAGACTCGCCTCGTCCCGAACAAAGATGTAGAACTTCTCTGAACGGAACACCTCCATCTCCTCTAGTTCCTTCTAATCTAAATTAATTTATCTTTATGCATTGTGATATACTTTCGTTTCATTCACTTTTTTATTTGTTTGTTTGACGATGGGTGGATTTGACGTTTGACAGTTCATTGACGTTTTGACGGACGATTTCTGTTCACGACCTCTGCAACAGTCATTGAAATTTTATGAATTATCCTAGTTTTGTTTCGATTTTATGTTTGATTGCATAAACATAAATAGAGAAGATCTAGTAAAAATCAATTTAAACGAAAGATTAGGTTTAGGTCACACACACAGTTATAAAAAAGGATCAAGAAATGTTATTGAAGCTGCCCCTGTTGGATTTCACATTGACTGGTACATGTGAAACATTTGAATTGCACAAATATACTAAAAGGCAAGAAAATTAAACTTATCTGGGCCGCCGTTCCAGTATGAAACATAAAACGAATACAAAACAATGACACGCATCACCGAGTCCAACGATTTCGATAATTTTAGATTTTAGCCCCGGGGCGGGCCGAGTCCTTCCTTTTCCAAGCGCCAGCGGAAGAGCCGAAACCAAACTGTATCAGACTTGGTGGTAATGCCACCTTAAAAAAACAGGATGTGCAGAAGCCCCCCGTTTCGTGGGGAGCTGCGAAAGAGTAGTGGAAAAACAGGTGAAAACGTGCGGAAGTGAGGGGCAGACGGGATCAAATCTCGCCCCTAAAAGTAAATGGGTTAATAGGGTGGCAAAATTTTGGGTTTTCAAAATTTGAGGCATATTGGGAATTTATCGTTTAGATTTTTTTGTTTTCTTGCCTCCGCAAAGGTTCCTATGGTCCGCACGACCTTATTCTTGCTCTAGTGAAAAAGTTTGTGTTTTCTATTCGTCGTTCTCGTGGTCATTACGATGAACATCCACCGCATGAAGGAAAATTCTTCGTTTTCTTGCTCTTCCAAAGGTTTGCGACGACCATCGTCTGCATGACCGTATTGTTTCTTCTTCTTCCACGGTCACTGGTTTTACAATTGTTCTTAGAATTCGACTTTTGGATAAAAAGTTACCCATATTAATTGAAGTAAACTTTTAAGATATTCAATGATCCACGTACATTCTAGCGGCTAAATTTTAGCCATGGTACAACGTGAAATGTGTGGTCGCCCGTGCCAATAAGATCGCGGCCTAGTGCTTAAAAGTACGCACGAATTTGACGTTCAGATCCTGTTTAAGATTGTAGTTGCTGGAGCAAAGTTATATCGGCTACCCAACCAGAAGCGGACATCTTGCGACACCCATGCTGGAAAATTTTAGATCACTTAACTCGAAACGGTTCACAACAGTCGCATTGCCAAAACAATTACAATATGTGAAGGAAAGAATCCAATTATTCTTTTAATAAACTGGCCTCTCCGGATCAGTATCTAAGACTGTATTTCCTGCCTTCGGGTATTCGACAGGTTTTCTGTTCACCATTTATAATTTAACTCGAAACAAATATGATTTAGCCCAGATTGCACGAAGAAACAGTAGAGTTAATCAATGTTCAAACACTTTTAGTTAGCCGAATGGAGTTCCTTCCATACTTTCCACAAAAAGTGACGTGTTTAATCATACGTTAAAGTTGATTTTGATTTTTTGTCCTTTCGTGCGCACGACCGAACTTACTCTTTTCATTTCTCGAAATTTATTACAGTGGCTTTATTAAAATACATTTGAATCCTATCTAACGTCCGCCCCAAGGATTCCATGTAATAGAAACCATAACGAGTTAGCTTCTCTGCTATATTTTTTTTGGTACTAACAAAATTATTATCATTATTATTATTATTTATTTATATACACTAGCAGCTTCAAGCTGATGCGTTTACTTCACGTGTTGAGTGCACTTTTTAAATACCTTTTATATTTTTTTTGTTTCTGTTAGGTATACATACTTATTAGTTTTATTTTTGTTCAAATGTTTGTCAATTTGATTTTTAAAACTGTTAACTGATGCAACACTTATTACTTCTTGTGGTAGCTTGTAATGTTTGCATAAAAAATAAAATGTTTGTAATTTAGCGGACCAACACAGAAATATTGCAACTTTCGACTTACTGGTACCGGTACGTCAGATAGAGCTGACTTAGGCCTCGTCCGTGTTTTAAGTTACAAAGTATAAAAGTTTGTCAGCCTCGGTGGCCCAGTGGCGCGACACTTCGGCGATCGCTCTCCGAAGTTAAGCAACGCTGGGTCCGGTCTGGTCTTGGATGGGTGACCATTCGACCGTTGAGAGAGGCTGACCGTGGTTCGGATTCCACGTTAAGCTGTAGGTCCCCTTCCTTACTTACTAGGTGGTAGGGTTTATCCCGCCCGGGTTGGTACCATCGCATTGGATGAACGATGGTCGAAGCGGCAATGAAAATTGTCCGTGTTTTCCATCCAGTTCAATGTAGCCGTGCAATATAAGGAAGGTCCTGGCATGGCACCTAGTTCCCATGTGGTGTGTTGGGCTAATACCATGACAGAACTTGTGGTATTAGCCATCCATGTCCAGTCACATAAAAAAAAAAAAAAGTTTTCGAATTTTCCAACCTATGGAGGAGAGTTATTCGAAATAGCACCACAGCTAAGACATTTAGGTCACTTAACAACCACATCTAAAAACGTAAGTCAAACGGTATTGTCCATAACTTAAAACCCTGATTAGGCAGTTCAAACGGGTCGTAAGTATGAATGAGAATACATCAACTAATCACGTTTTTTTCGTTGCTTGCCCGGGCGTCAGGTAAGGAATGCCTTTGTGAACGCGTCTTTACTGATACATAAAGCTAGATTATATATGGGAATTCGAGCTATATAACAAACCATGTCATAGACAACTGTAGGATTTTGCCATTTACACTCTTCCAAGAAAGATTACATAGCTTCGGAAGATTATGGCACCTATGAATGTAATTAATCACTCTAATAATTATTAATCTAACACTATACAGAAATTATGTTGGATATAGTGGAATTAAAATGTAGAAATGATGATGCCAAACAAACCCACGTTCGGGCATAGACAAAAGACGGAGCGACGCCACGCGACAGCGACGCTCCCACAATTTGCTGTCAAATTATTCCCCGCCATTTTGTTGGCAAGATGAGCAAAAGGTTTCATTGAATTTGATGGTTATGCTTATGCAGCGAGTCCCGTAGCAAACTGGTTCACGGATCTTGAAGTATGGATTGGGAGCTAACGTGCCGGGTGTGCCTGGAGGGCGGTGACATGGTGTCTCTGTTTGATTGCGACGAGAACAACGAACTCCTTCGCGACAAGTACAAGTACACTACTGATATTGAGGTAATGGCCACCCCGTTATTTTTTCCCAACATTAATGTTGCTATACGGAGATTTTCGCAAAATATTCTACAATTTTCTACCGGCTGTCAATTTGGACCCAGCCAAATCTTGATTTGATAATAAATTTGATAAACATAACGAAGTTTGGATGATTCAGTGGTTCCAAGATGGTCCCGCAAAATGCGCAGTCGGCGGCAGTGCTCGAAGGTCGAGGACAGCCTCACCACAAATTAATTTATTTACATATAGGTACATGATTCTGATAATAATGAAAAGTTATTCGAAAACAGGTAACTGAATGAGAATATTCAGTTACCTGTTTTGGAAATCTTTAAATATATCAGGTTTGACATTCTTACCCTCGAATTAAGAATTGAGGCCTTATCCTACCATCTAGGCACTTATGCATCACACCATGACGCTAATTAATTGTCATAATTTAAATTATTGGAGCTGTTAAAAACTTTTGACTAGCTTGAGATTTTTTGGTGTTTTGGTCACCGGCATCTTCCATCAAATAGTAAAATCACAATGGTTGGGCTTTTAGCGGCGCTCTACAATTTTTCCAATGAAAACAGTACAAAGCCAAACATTTCCGAACTTGCGAAAGCATTATGTTTGAAAAATTGGACGAGGTCACTTTCAGTTTTATGTTTTAATTGTTCGAGGTTATTTTGTTTGTTAGCGGGCTCCGAGCTGATCATGACGAACATTTGAATTTGATCCCTAAACAATTTGGATAGATTCGGACTAAAGTTTTATTCAAACCGGCAGCTTTTCCTTCCTCGGATCGCTGCGAATGCCACAAAAGTCTAATGTTTCATATTTTTGTTAATCTAAAATTCACAATGTGTAATTTTATATGTTGTTTATGAAGAAAAATTACTATTAAATTCCCAACGCGAATGTCGATATTATTATATTAAATATAGAATATATTGTTTTATGCGACCTGACATGGATGGCTAATACCACACAACTACCGTTATGATATTAGCCCAGTGCACCACATTCCCGAAGGAATTAGGTGCCATGCCAGGACCTTCCCTTTATGAGCACGGCTACATTGAACTGGATGCAAAACACGGACAATTTTTCATTGCCGTTCGACCATCTTTTCATCCAATGCGATGGTACCAACCCGGGCGGGCTTAAACCGTACCACCTAGTAGGGGAACGGGGACCTACAGTTTTACATGGATTCCGAACCATGGAGCAGCTCGCATTTGTGACGAAATGCACTTATCGAACTCTGAAAGAGAAAGACAGTGGTGCAAGTTGGTATTGAACCCGGGCCTCTGGTACGCTAGGCCAGTCCCTGCGCCACTAGGCTACGAGCCGCTCATATTGTAAGGTTAACTCGGACGTTGGAATAAAACCACAGTATTCAGTGAGATGTTTTCTTCTTGATTTCTGAAGGTACAAAGAGGGCGTTCCACTAGTCTCGTCGTTATTTATACCCTATCCGTTTCCGGCTAAAAATGAGTCTTGCGCGCCATCTATAGCTTCCTTGTTAACAACTTCGTTCTAAAAGACCGTACAGATGGCGCTTCTGCAATGTTGCCAACTTTCCATAATTTCCGCCGAACATAAATATGAAAATTGTCTTGAGCGCCATCTATTGCTTAATAGTTAACTAGTTAGTTCTAAAAGGCCCTAGAGATGGCGTTCCTGCAGTATTATCGATTTTCCAGAATTTCCGCCGGATATATACATTTTTATTTGACATTTCGGTATTCAGGTTGCCACAACAGATGCAACTTTAGTACTTTAATTTCGCCAGTTTGCGTTACCAAATGGTTTCAGACATCGCTGATCTAACAATCGGCCATTCTGCTTATAGTTTTTATTTATAGTTATTATCTTTCCCACGCCCCAAAGTATTAAATATATATTAATATATATATATACATATATCTCTAAATGATAAATTCACGGTTAGGGCCTGTGGTGATCAACATAATCTTTTTAAATTGTATCCATCTTTTACTGAGGCTTCATATAATCATGTTCTTACGATCTATATCACCACCCAGTTAGCTGCTAAATAACTGGAGAATTTCAACCCACAACTGAACTTCGTCAGCGTGTATGTTGGCTGCTCATTCCGTGACTTTCGGTCTATTTACTTTTCTATACTGCACCACTGAACTTCATCAGCCTGTATGTTGGCTGATCACTCAATGACTTCCAGCTTATTGCCTTTTCAATACTGCACCACTGAACTTCATCAGCCTGTATGTTGGCTGATCACTCAATGACTTCCAGTTTGAGACATTTTCAATACTGCACCACTGAACTTCATCAGCCTGTATACTGGCTGATCACTCAATGACTTCCAGTTGATTGCCTTTTCAATACTGCACCACTGAACTTCATCAGCCTGTTTATTGGCTGATCACTCAATGACTTCCAGTTTAAGGCATTTTCAATACTGCACCACTGAACTTCATCAGCCTGTATATTGGCTGATCACTCAATGACTTCCAGTTGATTGCCTTTTCAATACTGCACCACTGAACTTCATCAGCCTGTTTATTGGCTGATCACTCAATGACTTCCAGTTTAAGGCATTTTCAATACTGCACCACTGAACTTCATCAGCCTGTATATTGGCTGATCACTCAATGACTTCCAGTTGATTGCCTTTTCAATACTGCACCACTGAACTTCATCAGCCTGTATGTTGGCTGATCACTCAATGACTTCCAGTTTAAGGCATTTTTTTAACATTTATTTAACCAAAATCGTGTATTTATTGTTACTTGTAAACGTTAAAATTCACATTATATACAACTATTTCCCATTATTATTAACGTGTTTAAAACATTCCAAATTATAATTTCTTGATGTTCATAATGGCTTTTAATGAAACAGTGCTTTCAATCCATGGAGGGTAACTTCCTCGCCTCGATGTTCCAATCACAGTAACCATACATATTTCAACTTTCCAAGATTTACTACTACCAATCATTGCATTTTTTTATTATAATTAAGGGACGAACATACAAAAAATATTTTGAAATCTTCCTTATTCCTTATTTTCTAATTTAAATAGTTGCTGGGAGGTAAACTAAACTTTCAAATAACTAAATATAGGTCCAATTATTCTATACACTATATTATAAGCACTTAATATATAATGACATTCCTGAACGTTTACAATAACCATTAATTTCTTTATTGTTTTTATTCGTGTTCACTTTCTGAACTTTCCGTATCGCTACAATTAGTTACCCACGGCTTTATTCTATCAGCTGCTAATACATTACAATAACGTCTTTGCGGATTTTGTAAGCCCGATATACTCGACACTTCATACCGATCGTTCCCAAGTATGTTGGTTACTTTATACGGACCAGCAAATTTTGGCATCAGTTTTTTGCTTTTTCCGTTATTGTGCGCCGGTTGCTTTAGTATTTTAACGAAATCTCCAATACTGTATGATTTAGCTTTTAATCTTTTCTCGTCAAATCTAAGTTTTTGTAAGGCTTGATCTTTTTCAATGTGTTGACATACTTCACTTCTTATGTTTTTTAATGTGTTTGTTTTCCGTCGCGTTTCCGATAGCATCTCGCTGAATAAATTATCGCCTTTACTCATTAACTGTATTCCAAATAACACTTCAGCTGGGGCTTTGCCAGTACCCTTGTTCAAAGTGTTATTTATTCCCCACTGTACTTTACGTAGTTCTTGATCCCATTTAGTTTCACCCAGTTCATCTGTATAAGTACTTAAGGCCTCTAATATCGTCCTATTATATCTCTCTACCTGCCCATTGGCTCTAGGTGACGCTACTGAATTTAAAGTGTGTTTGACCCCAGATTTTTCACAAAATGTCTTAAATTCTCTAGAGGTAAAGGTAGTTCCTTGGTCTGACACCAGCCGCTTTGGATATCCAAAAATAGCAAAAGTGTCTTCTAATGCTTTAACAGTTGGTGTTGATTTTAAATTGCGCAATTATTTTAAAATGCAATACTTGGTAAAACCGTCAACTATCACCAGTAAATATGAATTCCCTTTAGTACTTTTCACAAACGGACCCAAGTGATCAATGTGAACCATATAAAATGGAATATCTGGTTTTGGTATTGGATTAAGAAAACATTCCTTTTTCCCTGCTGGTTCTTTGTTATATGCACAATGTAAACAACTTTTTACGTACTTTTTTACAAAATGGGTCATCTTTGGGAACCAAAAGTATTTTTTAATTTTATTTAGTGTTTTTTCAACTGCGAAATGGCCAATATCATCATGGTTTTGTTTGCATATATGCCACCGAGAGCCTTTTGGAACCACCCATTTAAGTTCTTCTCCTGATTTACGAAATAGTCGATTTTGTTTAATGACGAAGTTTTTTTTTATATCCGTGTCTTCCTTGTACTTTGGATCCATTAGTATATCTTTAATGTGCTGAATTTTCGGATCGGTTAGTTGTAAACTAGTTAACCAGTCCTCTTGGGTGATATGTAAAATCAAAGCTCTGTCTGTCATGATTGGTTCACTATTCACCGGGTTCCTGCTCAACGCATCAACGTGTGTCATTGAACGACCGGCGCGGTAAACAATTTCACAGTTGTATTCTTGTAATGCAATCCACCATCTTGCGATACGTCTGAGTAAGTCACGTTTTGCGAATGTTGCTCGAAGTGCATTACAATCTGTTACTATTGTAAACCTAAGCCCTAACAGATAAACTCGAAAACGTTCTAGTGATTCAATGACAGCCAAAGTTTCTAGGTCATATGCATGAAATTTTTGTTCGTCAATCGTGGTTTTTCGGCTGAAATAAGCGACGGGCTTAAATGAGGCCGTCTCGTGTTCTTTTTGCATTAGTATACCCCCTAATCCTAGTTTACTTGCATCACTGTGAAGCTCGGTTGTGTAATGTGGGTTATAAATGCTTAATATTGGTCGGTCAATCAATTTTTGTTTTAGTATTTCGAATGCATTTGCTTGTGGTTCTTCCCATTGCCATATACGGTTATTTTGTGTTAAGTCTGTAAGTGGTCGCGCGATCGTTGAGAAGTTATGTACGAATTTTCTGAAATAACTTGCCAACCCTATGAATTGTCTGACATCGTGTACGTTTTTTGGCTGTGGAAATTTTTCTACCGCTGCTATTTTTAATTTACCTGGCCTGTATCCCTCGGCAGAAATCTCAAACCCAAGATAATCAATTTTTTCTTGGAAGAAATTACACTTTTGTATATTAAGAGTAAGATTTGCGTTCTCAAGCAAATCAATGGTACTCTCTAGTTTCTCAAGTCCCTCATCAAATGTTTTTGATGGTATCAAAAGGTCGTCCATGTACGCTAATGCTGATTTAAACCGATTATTACCCAGAATCTTATTTATGGTTCTTTGAAATACGGATGGTGCATTAACCAGTCCGAAAGGCATTCTTTTAAATTGATATAATCCGTCCGGAGTAATGAATGCTGTCAAGTGTCGGAATTCATCTTTTATTGGTATTTGATAATAACCACTGGTTAAATCAAGACTGCTAAAATACTTGCTTCCGTTAAGCATATCAATTTGGTCCTCAATTCGAGGTAAAGGAAAGTGATCCTTAACTGTCTTTGCATTCAGCGCTCGAAAGTCTACACATAGTCTATGGCCACCTGTCTTTTTTGATACTAATATAATTGGGCTGGCATACGATGATTCAGATTCTTCAACAATATCATTTATTATCAAATCATCCACTATATCACGAACTGTTTGTCTTTCGGGAAAGCTAAGCCTGTATGGTCTATGCACTACCGGACTGAGTTCGTTAAGCTTTATCTCCATCTGGGTTACATTGGTGCATCCTAGTTCGTTTAAATCCTGAGCAAAACATTTTCTGTGTTTCTTAATGAGTGAATATACTTTAGCCTTTTCATCAAAACTCAGTTGGGTATTTACCTTAATTTCTTCACATTTAATTGGAGGTAGCTCAACTAATTTTGTACGGAAGCAATTTAATTCATTTTTATTAACATTTAATTGAAGAGGGTAGATCTTATTTCCCCGAGCTAACAACACACCTTTATCTATTACTATAGGTTTTTTAGACAGATTTGTAACAAAAATCAAGCACTCCCCTTCTTCGATCTTATAAATTCCTTCGTTGATCCAAAATTCATTACCAAACTCACCTCTATTACCTCCCTGTACGAAAATGTCATAAACTGTATCTTCAATATCACAGTAACATCTGATATGGGTGTTTTTATCAATATTAATGAATTCACAGGTATACAGATTAATTTTATTTGATGGTTCATGCTCTAAAGAAGTTAAATCCGATATTTTTGAGCGAGACGTAATATTGAGGGTAGTATTAGTTTTTATAACCAATATGTGGGGCAATTCAGTAAAATTTTGACCAACTAACAATGGTACATGTATATGCGAATCGGATACAACTAATGCCGATATTTCTGCTTCTACATCATCAATGCACAGGGTAAAAGTCGTCTTACCAACTGGTTGTAACAATTTACGTTTCCAGTGACCATATCTAGGTCACATAGCTTGACTACTTCCTCTCTAATTAGTGTACAGTCACTTCCGAAATCAATAAAGCATTTAATTATATTTTTGTTTACCATTGCGTCTTTTTAGTACTTAGAACAAGTCGGTAAAGTAGATTCCACGGTCATCACACGTTTTTCCGGTATTTTCCTATCTCGTTTGACCGTGCAATTTTCGGATTTATGACCATACCTTTTACATTCGTCACATTTAAGCAGTGGTTTCGGACACTGTGAAACCCTATGACCCTCTTGATTACAATTAAAACAGACAATAGAAATTAGTTTTCTGCATTGATCTCTTCGATGGCCAGACTGATTGCAGCGATTGCAAAAGATAAAAGAGGACTTATTTTGGTGATTATCGTTTGTCAATTCTTTTTGTTGGCGACATATATCCTTTAAATATTTATACACATCCTCTGGTTCAGAATAACGTGCCGAGGATGCCCCTGTCCTTATAGTGCGATCGTCGATTCCATGAACAAGCCAATCAACTGCTTTCTTCCCTATTATTTCACAGATACTTAACAAAATCATTTTCTCATAATAATACTCATCAATAGAATCACCAAATTTAAATCGTTTCTCTAGCATGGTTGTTAAAGCTGCTGCATAGTTAGTATCTGAAGGAAAGGCTTTCCTTAAAATATCTTGCCAATGAGGCCACGTATTTTTAATGGTGCTTAAACCCTCATACCATTTTTTAGCATGACCGGCCAATCTTGGTAACGCAAAATGGGCGGTTTGTTGGTCGGACCATTCATAAATCTGGGCGCACTCATCTACTTTTAGTATCCACGTCTCGATTCTATGGTTTTTAACGGAAGGATCAAATTCTGGTATCATATTTCTGTCAAAACTAATTTTTTGAGTGCGTCCAGACTTAGCAATGGTTTTCATCAATGCAACAAAGTCGTTCATAAAAGTTTCTTTAAAACTACTCACATTACTGTTGTGCGTTTCACTTAAGTCCACGGGCGCACTTAGCTCGAAACTGTCCTTCTGTAACGAATTAAGTTCAACTCCTACCAGATCTCTCTGCAAGATGCTGCTGATTGCACCTGGTTCCGCACGTGTCTGTTCGTTTGTATCCACCGTTGAGCTGCATCCATCGGAGCACGTCGGTAGGTTGACCGGATCCACCGCATGTCTCGACGGATCGGCCATCAAAATAGCGTCGTTTTGTTTGGAACTGCAAGCCGCCATTTGTAAATCGTCGATTCTATTTAGTAGATTCCCATAGTTTTCATTGATCAGTTCATTATTCCGTAGTTGTACAGTCCATGCATCTGTTGCCTGAACCTCATTATTGGACATTTTCTTTCTTTTTTTTGTGGCAGTGGACGTGTGCTTGCTTTTTTTCGTTCGACCAGAAGGTATGCCACGTGGTCGTTCCGAGCTGCTCTCTTCCGTAGAACATTCGGAAGCATTGCTGATCTCTGCATAACGGCGTCGCTTGTTGCTCCTTTTATGGCGAACTCGATGTTTCGAAGATTTTCTCGGTAATCTTTCCATTATACCTAGAGAAATCGATGGGTTCTGCACTTCTGATGTAAGGTTAACTCGGACGTTGGAATAAAACCACAGTATTCAGTGAGATGTTTTCTTCTTGATTTCTGAAGGTACAAAGAGGGCGTTCCACCAGTCTCGTCGTTATTTATACCCTATCCGTTTCCGGCTAAAAATGAGTCTTGCGCGCCATCTATAGCTTCCTTGTTAACAACTTCGTTCTAAAAGACCGTACAGATGGCGCTTCTGCAATGTTGCCAACTTTCCATAATTTCCGCCGAACATAAATATGAAAATTGTCTTGAGCGCCATCTATTGCTTAATAGTTAACTAGTTAGTTCTAAAAGGCCCTAGAGATGGCGTTCCTGCAGTATTATCGATTTTCCAGAACTTCCGCCGGATATATACATTTTTATTTGACATTTCGGTATTCAGGTTGCCACAACAGATGCAACTTTAGTACTTTAATTTCGCCAGTTTGCGTTACCAAATGGTTTCAGACATCGCTGATCTAACAATATATTATATTAAAACCATACAGTATGTATAAAGTGAAACGGGGCACTGCATAAAGCATCCTAATCTTGATACATTTAAAGCTAAAATTACTACAAAGTCACATTTGTCATTGAGTAAAATATCACCACAAACCTGTACTAACCTAACCATACAGTTTTTTGCTTTGTTGACACCGCATTAATTTGCCTGCTAGTTAATGCAGCAAGTTATGCTTAAAATGTTAGTATAACATTTAGTGCAATTATCCTAGGAACATTTTTCGCATTATAGAATAGTATAGAAAAATATTAATTCAATCAAGCTACAGGGAAAAGAAAACAGAAACAAAAAAGGAAATAAAACAGGACTCTATTTAACCAAGCGAAGAGCGAAACCCGAGCGTAGTGTCTCCGTTTCAGATTAAACAAAAATGCTTTCATATGTTTTGTGAGCAGGTTTGATAATTATGTAGAATTCTTTTGTTCTAGTTAGTTATTGGGGTTCCGTACCCGAAGGGTAAAAACTGAACCCCATTACTATGCCTCCGCTGTCCGTCCGTCCGTCCGTTCGTCCGTCCGTCTGTCACAGGGCTGTATCTCATGACCCGTAATAGTTAGGCTGCTGAAATTTTCACATAGTGTGTATTTATTTTGCCGTTACAACAACAAAAAGGTAAAATAAAGAAATTATAAAAATTAAAGGGGGGCCTCATACAAAAAACGTGATTTTTTGGTTTTCATGGTACTGAACCCTTCGTGTACGAGTCCGACTCGCACTTGGCTGGTTTTTGTAAAATTTTCTAAACTTTTAAAAATGTTCAAAAATGTCAAATGTTCAAAAAAACAGACTCGCAAGGTCTACAGCTCAGAGAGCCACTAGTATTAGATGGATGTATTAATTTTTTATTATAATTCGACGAATATTAAGACGATAACATTCTTCGGCAGGTGGAGGAGACGGACACTCTGCCCACACTCATCTGCCTGACATGCGTGGACCGGCTAATGTTTGCGTACCAGTTCAAGCAGCAATGCGTCGCGTCCAACGATACGCTGCGGGAGTGCCTCGCGGAGCTCAACACCAGCAGCGCGGCCATCGGTGGGAAAAACACGGCCGGTCGGTGTTACTTAATTGCCCTCTAGCTGGATTTTTCAAGTGTGGCATAGTGGCCAAATCAGAAACTATCGGAAATAGCGAAAATCACCCAAAGGAGTTCATTAAAATTATAATTGTTTAAAATGCATTATTAAATTTTAAAAAATCTTTTTTAAGCCAGGATTGATTATGAGAAAAATAACGCATCGTGTATTATTGCACCAGGAAAATGTGTATATACCAGACATTTTGTGAATGTGTATGGTTTGTACCTGCTTCAAAAATTGGTTACTTTTTATCCCAATTATTTGGGTTTGGGTCCCAAATTGAGCACCATAGTAGTATTAATGTAAAAAAAGTCATAGTTACAGTTATCTCTTTTATAATATTAAATGTTAGGTATTATTATTATGTTATTTATATCACTAGCAGCTTGAAGCTGATGCGTGAATTTCATTTTTCCCGGAGTGCACTTGTATATTTAAACAATTAAATTGGTATTACTAATATTACTTATCATTCACATTCTATATTTATTTTGATTTTATTTATTGACTATTGATTGTCTGTTATTATTATTGATTATTTGTTTTTTTTTTTAATTTCCTTTAAGTGTTTGTCTAGTCGGTATTTAAAAACCGACTAGACAAAACAAAAACCATTTACAGTTTCAGCACTAATTACCTCACCAAGAAGTGTTTCCTGGGGTTAGAATTTGATGCAGAGTTTATAATAAAGAGGGTTTATAGGAGAGAGCATTCAAATTAAAATATTTTATTGCAAGACATTTTTCATGCATTGTACACGTACAGTATGAACACATGTTGCAATGACTAACACCATTTTAAAAAATGCTGCCTAAACATAGGTATGGCAATGTTTGAAATGCTGTTATTTTGCAAAAAGCACTCATAAACATCAAAACACATGGAACAAAAAAAAACTATTATAAAAAAAATACAGAGAGTACCCTAAATTATCCCTTATTTTCTTTTCTCTTTTCTTAGCATCGCTAATATTAGAATACAATTTTGCTAAAGCTCTTTACACGTGTCGTACAGTCATTGCAACGCAGGCATCTCCTCCCGCAGGCTCCGAGATGATCACCATCAAGCAGGAGAACGGCGTGTACCTGCAGTACGAGCTGCCCGTGGAGCACGAGGGCGGCGTGCGCAGCGTGCTCACGAGCGCGCCGCCCAAGCGCGCGCGCGGCCGCCCCCGCAAGTACCCCAACCAGCGCGGCGAGATCTGTGAGTGTCGCACACCGGGAAACCTTTCTCCGTTTCTCCAGGCTCGGGTCTCCAATGACCACAGTCCTAGCGTGCGCGCCGCCGGGAAACCGCAGGCGTTAACCATTCTACGTTCTCCCAAGATCTGTGAGTGTCGCACACCGGGAAACCTTTCTCCGTTTCTCCAGGCTCGGGTCTCCAATGAACATAGTCCTAGCGTGCGCGCCGCCGGGAAACCGCAGGCGTTAACCATTCTACGTTCTCCCAAGATCTGTGAGTGTCGCACACCGGGAAACCTTTCTCCGTTTCTCCAGGCTCGGGTCTCCAATGACCACAGTCCTAGCGTGCGCGCCGCCGGGAAACCGCAGGCGTTAACCATTCTACGTTCTCCCAAGATCTGTGAGTGTCGCACACCGGGAAACCTTTCTCCGTTTCTCCAGGCTCGGGTCTCCAATGAACATAGTCCTAGCGTGCGCGCCGACGGGAAACCGCAGGCGTTAACCATTCTACGTTCTCCCAAGATCTGTGAGTGTCGCACACCGGGAAACCTTTCTCCGTTTCTCCAGGCTCGGGTCTCCAATGACCACAGTCCTAGCGTGCGCGCCGCCGGGAAACCGCAGGCGTTAACCATTCTACGTTCTCCCAAGATCTGTGAGTGTCGCACACCGGGAAACGAAAGTTTACAAAAATCCCTTGGCAGCTAAAAACCTTACCCTATGAAGAAAGATTGAAGGCCCTCAAACTACCAACCCTGCACCAAAGACGGATGCGAGGCGATTTAATAGAAGTGTACAAAATGCTTACTGAGAAATACAACTGTGAAGCAATGAAGGAAATCTTCACACTTAATCATAACACTCACCTGCGTGGCCACACTCTAAAACTGAATAAAACAGAACACAAAACCAACACACGGAAGCACTTCATAACTAACAGAGTGGTTGACGATTGGAACCAACTTCCAGAGGACATTATAAGTGCAAACAACACTAATCAATTTAAGAATCATTTGGACGCTTATCTAAATAAATACATTTTTAAAATAAGTAACTGAGTGAACTGAAAACGATTAAGTGAAAAAATTTTTTTTGTTAATATATCAATGAACTATGTACTCGATTTAGACACATCAGCCTAGGCTGCCTGTCTAATATAAAATAAATAAATAAATAAATAAATAAATAAATAAATAAATAAATAAAAATAAATAAACCTTTCTCCGTTGCTCCAGGCTCGGGTCTCCAATGGCCACAGTCCTAGCGTGCGCGCCGCCGGGACACCGCAGGCGTTAACCATTCTACGCTCTCCCAGGGTTAGGTTACTTGGAACGCTATCGAGAAGGCAATATCGCCTGTCAAAAATATTGTATGCATTTTACAGATGCTTTCGACAGGCGATATCGCCCTCTCTAAAGCGCTTATTTAATAGCAATCATAGTAGCGGGTCTCTCGTGACCGCCCGGCGCCACCGAGAAACCACTGGCGTTTACTATTCTCTGTTATACCAGGCTAGGGTCTCTCGTGATCATGAGTTTGATGCCCATGGTTTGCACCTCGTTCTTTTGCTATCTGCATTTAATCCCGTGCTTGTCGTCAGATTCCATAAATAACGGGAGGTCCTCTTTCCACATAATCTTATCATAAGTTAATCCTCCTGGATTGGTACCATTGCTTTGAATTGACGATGTTCGGAGCCGCAATGATTTTTTTCCATATTTTCCATCCATTTCAATGTAGCCGTGTAATATAAGAGTTCCTATGTTCTTTTTTTTATGCAACCTGACATGGATGGCTAATACCACACAACCACCGTTATGATATTAGCCCAATACACCTCAATACCGAAGTAATTGGGTGCCATGCCAGGACCTTCCCTTCATGAGCACGGCTACATTGAACTAGATGGAAAACACGGACAATTTTTAATTGCCGCTTTGACCATCTTTTCATCCAATGCGATGGTACCAACCCAGGCGGGCTTAAACCCTACCACCGAGTAAGGGAAGGAGACCTACAGTTTGTTGATCTGTGGTCGTTGTTGTTGTTGTCGGCGAGTGGCTGCCGACGCTTGAACGCACTTGACACGAGGCCGTTGTGCTCAGTAACCCGACTTTTGGCTCACTTCAGCCAGCCGAGCTCTTCCACAAAGCGTAGCAGCCCTTTAGGGTCTTTCCACACTTGCGGGTCGCTCCTTTCGAAGCTAAAGACCCCCGTACAAAATGTCTGCAGTTGTCTACATTCCATGACTATATGTGCCGGTGTCTCCTCCGCCTCCAAGCAGGCCCTGCAGAGGGGACTGTCCGTGACTCCGATGGTGTGAAGGTGTTTGTTGAGCTGGCAGTGGCCCGTGAGTAGGCTTACCACCGTTCTCAACTGTGGTCTGTGCAGCTGTAGAAGTTTCCTTGTTAGGTGCTGGATCCGGTGCTGGCACTGCTTCCCTTGATTGTCTACAGTCCGCTGTAGATGACCACCTTGCAGTGTGAGCCCGTGTCATTCGTTTCCTCAGCCAGGTCTTGACTTCACTGAAGGGGGTTGGCATGAGTGGCTCTGGTCCGACGGGCTTTAAACTCGAACCCGCCTTGGCGAGATCGTCGGCCGCATCGTTGCCATGGCTCCCGCTATGTCCCTTTATCCACTGGAGTGTGATCCTGTTGTCGATTGAGATGTCCTGTAAAGCCTCTGATCTGTGGTCTCAGTCTTATCTTTGCAATACGTTCACATCCGTGTCCTGTTACAGCGGTGTCGCCGTACCAGCGCAAGGGCTCTGTCAAGGAGAAAATGGAGGAGCAGTCTCTGTCCTCGATCCTCGCCAGCGGAGGCATTACACTCAAGGTGAGGGATTCTTCATTGGATCCGCGTGGCCCGATTTTAAATCTTTTGGAACAAAAGTGCAAGTGCATAAAAAGAAGTGCACGCATCAGCATAATGCTGCTAGTGCATTACAATATAATAATAATAATAACGACATTTTTGTACAGCTTTGATTACATTAGTTTTAGGCGATTTTGATTTTGGTTCAAAGACTGGTACTTTATACAGGTACTTTACGGCCTGGCCGGCCGGCATGGTTTTAGCAGAGCCCCCCTGAATGTTCGAAAACCCATGGGCGTCGTCGGACACCTTTAGGCCCTGGCGTACGCCATATGCCACGCTTAACCCAACCCTTGGACATGTTGCATCTTCCTCATCACGAAGCCTGTCTTTTTCTTTGAAACAGAGAAGGTCCCAGAGCGCAACAGCACGGTTTTGTACCATGCCCGCGAATGAGTTATTTCCGCCGGGTTGGGCCACCTTAACATAAAAAAAGCTGCGTTATTTGGCTATACAAATACCATATATGTTTTCCAACTATTTAATGCCGTAACTACAATTTGAACGCAAAGTGCGATCATGCGGCATGTGCATCCAAATAATTCCCAGGCAACTGTGGCCGAATGCCTACAGGAAGACAAACGTTTAGTGTTGTTTGTGAAGTTTCAGTAAATGTCATATTAATTAAATCAATCTGTTGCAAAATGGAATGTGGTTTTTTTGCATCACAAAAAATCCACATTAAAATAACAGTGAGACAATTATGTAGATATCTTGTCAGTCAGTCCATAGTGTTTGCGTCCAATGCTGGACATACACCTCCCCAATTTTCCTCCAGTCCTCCCGGCCCTCAGCGGTACGGAACGACTGCTTTCAGCCAACGGACTTGATGTCGTCGTCCCACCTGGCGGGAGGTCTTCCCACACTCCGTTTTCCTGTCAACGGCCGCCAGTGTACGATACGGTTACTCCAACGGTCTTCGTCTCTTCGGCTGACGTGACCAGCCCACTGCCACTTGAGCTTAGCCACCCGGTGTCCAATATCGGCTACTTTGGTACGTCGGCGGAATGCTGCGCAATGATATCTGCGTTGATATCTGAAGATATCTGAAGTTCAAATTATTAAAGATACGGTCTCGTTGCAGGAGGAGCCCAGTGGGGAACTTACATTCCTCGACGATGCAGGCGTTGACAATGGTATGTTGGACTAGTATTTGTTTTATTAGCACATTTTATCAGAATACACACTTTCTTGACAACAGAGTAGTAGAATCTTGGAACAGTCTTCCCGGTGAAGTTGTAAATGCTGTCTCTCCGTAAATTCCTTCAAAAATAAACTGTGCAATCATATAAAACATGAAAATATATATATATGAAACAGCAGGGGGACCATGGTCCTTGTCTGGAAGGCTGTCTTGTGCCAGTGGTGGGTCAGGTGTGCCGTCACCATCGAGATCCTCCATTTTCAATCTTATCGGGTGAAATAATAGGTCAATACGAGTGCACACAACCGTCCGTTTATTCGCTCAAAACCCGAATGCCACCGCGCGGCCGGGTGTAACTGTGATCAAAACAATGTGTTCACAATAGTAGTATTTACAGTTTAACCAAGTTTCGATAACAGTATTACAAATAATTAAAGATAATTGGAATCATCAATTCCTATCACAATAGTTTTTGTGATCTATTAATAGAAAGCAATCTATTTTTTAAAAGTAATTGTAAGATTCTGAACACGTGATGTGAGAGAAGGAATGATTACTTAATATGTTATTTAGAGCAAAAATAGAAGCGAATCAAGATGCTTAAATAAGTGTTATTAATTTAACACTTTATCATGGTCCAATTTCAATATCATTGCAGCTCATTAATAACATTTTAACTTAATAGTACGGTTATCTAAGCGGAAGGCAGATTTCCCAATGCAGGTGCTGCCATCTCTTGTGAGGGCGAAGCGATCGTTTATATGAAACCACAGTAGTGTTTCTTTGAAGTTGTAATTTATAACACTAGGGGGCGCATTAGCGTTCAATATTTGGCGGCAAGGTCCAGGGCAGATGTTTTGCGGCGACACGGCCATTCTGATCGGCGGTGCGCGCTCTGCACCTGACGTCTTTTCCTTGTGCTTGTTCTCGAGACCTGAAATTTAGGAATGTTTTGAGTAGGTGATATTCACACTAGCCTCCACGGCTAGTGAGATGCATGTAAAATTCGTATTAATAACAAGTATTCGTTGTTGTGTGATCGAATCAAAGTTTAGTAATAGCATTTTTAGAGCGACCAATTCAGTGTCTGATGTAAGTCCAACTAAAGTGTTGGATTAAAAACTAGTTTGTTCTCACGTGACGGTAGTGCTCTGTGGCTTGCACAAAGTCTTTGATTTGATGGAAAAAGGAATCGGATCAGGAACACCGCTCTGTGGCTTGCACAAAGTCTTTGACTTGATGGATAATAAGGATATAGGTGTTTAGGACCGTTGCTCCGTGTCTCGGAAGGCCGCGAAGTCTTTGACTTGATGGAATAAAAGGAGCCAGGTTCTGGGCGGTATTGTACGCCGTGGGCCCAGCGGGATAACATGAGACTATTTTTATCACCTCCACATTGATAAAAATAAAACATTGTAGACTTCAGTGGTAGACCTCCACGGTTACCAATATTTTTTTTTTCATGAACTGTTTTTATCATCTCCACAATGATAAAAAATGATAAAGTGTAGCTTTAAATGGTAAGCCTCCATGGTTACCAAATAATGTTTTTTTTTTACGTCAATTGTTAATGTTTTTTTTTTGTACTACAGTACTGGTTAAGTCTGTTTTATGAACTGCTCACCGAGGAGGGTCCAGGCTGTGAAAAGTTGTTATCCACGTCGTTCAGCGGGTGCTCGTCAACGGATGAGCCCAAGTAGTTATCACCCGGCGACACGGTCGCCTGCTCACCAGGCTGCGGCGCTCGGCGTGGTTGGTCGTGGGCTACTGTTCGTGGTCGTCCTCGACCCGTAACAGGTTTAAGGCTGAATATGACGCGTTAATAAAGTAGCAATCGTTGTCAAACACTCTGTAAATTTCAATAGGAGCACTAAATTTGAAAATCTTGTGAAGTTTGGTTTCTTGGATAGTTTTCATCATGATGAATTTTTGCTTTTAGAGTGTCCAATCGTAGCTCTTCTTTGATAGCTGCTTCGGTCATTCTGCGCGGTACCTGGAGTTCCAATATTTCTGCGTTGATAGTCATGTTATCGATATTGAATAGGCTTAGAAGCTCTGAAGGTACACAATGTTGACGTTTGCAAAGGAGAGTTAGTGGGGCCACGCCTGTCTTATGTTGCATCGTGCAGTTAAGTGCAAGTTGGAGGCTATCAAGTGCGATATGCCAGTGAACTGTCCGCCGAGGAATTCGCGTCCACCATGAACCACGATTTGTGTTGGCGTGCCGAATACATTAATAACTCTTAAGCGCTGCCAGATAACTGTGCTGACTCTTGTCATTTGCGTGATATAACAGAACAAAATTCGTGAATTCGTCGATAGTAACAATCACGTACTCACGTTCCACACTAGTGCCAGTTTTCCCGTTATGTTGTGTGTGATCTGGAATGGTACTGAACGTTTTCCAATGGGATGATGTAGCGCTTGAATAGCCCTAGATGTATTTTAAGATGTTTTGCGAAAAACGCAGTTATCAACGAATTGGCGAACGACGGTGGACATATTATTAAACGAATTAGATTCCCTTATCTTGGCTAGTGTCCTTTTCTTTTTCTGTATTAAAAATTGCTCTTTGACGCTTGTAACAAATATCAAACGTATGTCCCGGTCTGGAGCAAAAAGTTCAAACAGTAGTACCTGCTGTAAAGTTTGGGCGTGTACTAGTTGCATTGCTGTTCAGGTTTGTCATATGGCTATCTATTTCCTTAGTACGACAATCGTCAATAGTATGACCCGGTCTCTTACAAAAACTACAAAACTGAGATGCCTTACTATCAATGCGGGGTCTTTTGCTGGATGGTTGGTGACTATTCAAATGCGTAAACTGATAGGAGCGTTTGGGACGAATAGATGAGGCTACAGATATTAATTCAGGCACTGAAGTGGCTCTGGCGTTCATCAATTCGATTCTAAGGCGCTGATCACTCACAGATCCGATTACCGCCTCCACTGCATCCCCGCTATCGAGTTTGTCCTTGGTGACTCGCTTCCACAGCATCCACGATTTTGATAGAAATTCGGCGAGATCTTTTGTTGGGTCGTACACGTGCTCACGGAATAAAAGTATGTCACGAGAGTAACGATGTTCTGGTTCGAAGGTGGTAAGGATGTTCTGACGCAGCTGTTCCCACGTCGTGTGGGAACTAGCCATTCGTCCGCCCATATTTTGGCTCGACCTTTTAGTAGGCTCGATACCTTCATACGGATGTCATAATCATTAAGTTTGTAAGTAGTCATGGCCGTCGTAATGTGCTCGCACCATTCTCTTACCCCGATATTGCTGTCCGGATCGTATGACGGAAGAAAGACATCGCTAATTTTCATCTTTTCCTGATATGTCGGCTGGGTAGCGAGCCTTTCACTAATGTTTTGCATCATCTTGACTACTTCGAACAGGAATTGTTGCGGCATACTGCCACCGGTGCCGGCTACTTCGTCGTGACGCGGAGTTGAAATAATTTCAGGATGCATTTTATTAGTCGAATGAACAGCAGAACGCGTTGGGAATCCCACTTCTGATGAAACAGCAGGGGGACCATGGTCCTTGTCTGGAAGGCTGTCTTGTGCCAGTGGTGGGTCAGGTGTGCCGTCACCATCGAGATCCTCCATTTTCAATCTTATCGGGTGAAATAATAGGTCAATACGAGTGCACACAACCGTCCGTTTATTCGCTCAAAACCCGAATGCCACCACGCGGCCGGGTGTAACTGTGATCAAAACAATGTGTTCACAATAGTAGTATTTACAGTTTAACCAAGTTTCGATAACAGTATTACAAATAATTAAAGATAATTGGAATCATCAATTCCTATCACAATAGTTTTTGTGATCTATTAATAGAAAGCAATCTATTTTTTAAAAGTAATTGTAAGATTCTGAACACGTGATGTGAGAGAAGGAATGATTACTTAATATGTTATTTAGAGCAAAAATAGAAGCGAATCAAGATGCTTAAATAAGTGTTATTAATTTAACACTTTATCATGGTCCAATTTCAATATCATTGCAGCTCATTAATAACATTTTAACTTAATAGTACGGTTATCTAAGCGGAAGGCAGATTTCCCAATGCAGGTGCTGCCATCTCTTGTGGGGGCGAAGCGATCGTTTATATGAAACCACAGTAGTGTTTCTTTGAAGTTGTAATTTATAACACTAGGGGGCGCATTAGCGTTCAATATTTGGCGGCAAGGTCCAGGGCAGATGTTTTGCGGCGACATATATATAAATATATTATTAAATAAATAAATAAGTGTTGTGATATAGGCTCATCAGCTTAAAGCTGCTAACGCTAGCCTATTAATAATAATGTAATAATATAATATAATATATAATAGATTAGTGTTTGTAAAACAGAAAACTATGGTACGGTTTTTTTTAAACGGCTCGTAGCTCAGGGGCGCTTGGAGTTGCCGTCCATGCCAGAGGTCATGCCATCAAATCCCTTTTCAAAACACTTTCTTTCTCTTTGTGAGTTGGATAAGTGCGTTTTGTTACGAATGCGAACTGTTTCACGGTTCGGAATCTGTTGGTACCATCGCATTGGATGAAAAGATGGTCGAAACGGAAATGAAAAATTGTTCTGACTTGGTGACAATGCGTTGTGTTGGGCTAACATCATGACGACACGCCGACAACGAGACCATGCATACATTTTAGCAATGGTAACTACCCATACTGTGGTTACTGATTCCGGTTCAATTCAGTTCAAGGCTGTGAAAACACATTAGTAATACTTTGCATCGCTTCGTTTGCAGACGACTTGGATCCGGACTTCGATCCAAACAATGAGCAAGAGGACGACGGTGTCATCAAACCGGCTCCGGTAAATTTTAACTTTTAACTCTGTTACAATCTACTGACTTGAAGACCATGATTCGATAGCTGTGGTATACCTTGCACTAACATTGTGTGACTATCTATCGGGCTGGTAAACCGTGAAATACATTTTCTGTCCAGGTCTTTCCCCCCAAAATACAACCTGGGTTTCTTCGAACATAATGTAAACAGGCACCTAGATGGCTGCCGCGGTTCTCACAGTCCCTGAAAATGTTCAAAAGCCCATGGGCATCGTCGGGCGCCGTATTTTGCACTGTACATAAAAAAATCCATCATTTTGTACAGCGAGAGGTTATTTTTTTTTTTTTTTTTTTTTTTTATGTATCCCGCTACTTAGCAATCTGTTTGTTCCAAACAATAATCTAATATGCTGTCAGATTTTCATCGGTTAATGTGTCCACAGCGAGACGTGCACCCAGTGGTGCTATCCTCGTCATTTGTCTGCGAATCTTGTCGCTAGTTCTGGTATACTATTTCTCTTAAGTCGAGAGAATGTTAGACTGCCCACTCCCTGCAATTCAGCAGCTAACTCGTTTATATGTTGGTCCAGTCTGACTTGATAACTCTTGCTGATTAAAATCTAGGCTCACATATTTATTGCTTACGTGTGGTGGAATATTGAACATGGCTCTCATTGTTTTACTTTGAAACCTTTCTAGTATTTCGATATTACTATGGCTGGCTGTGCCCCAGAGCTGAATGCCGTAAGTCCATATAGGTTTTAGTATAGCCTTATAGATAGCCATTTTACTGGCATCTGTCAACTGTGATTTACGTCCGATGAGCCAGTACATGCTGCGGAGTTTGCAGTCCAGTTGTTTCCTTTTAGTCCATATGTGCTTGCGCCAAGTGAGTCGTCGGTCGAGATGCATGCCTAGGTATTTGGCATCATCTGATTGTGGGATCTCTTTATCATAAAGTTTCACAGGTGGGCAAGTTTTCCTTCTAAGCGTGAACGTAACCTGGACTGACTTGTCTTGATTGGCTTTAATACGCCACTGCTGGAACCATGCTTCGATGAGGGTCAGGTGTGATTGGAGCCTTTCGGTTGCAGAATCGGGATTATCGTGGGTGGAAAGAAGTGCGGTATCATCTGCATATGTCGCTGTAATGGTATTGGCATAAGTGGGTAGATCCGCTGTGAATATCAGATAGAGAACTGGTCCCAGTATACTACCCTGTGGAACTCCTGATTTAATTTCGTGCATTGGTGATGCATCGGAATTGTATCTAACTTCGTAGCATCTGTTTTCAAGATAAGATTTTACCAACAGAAAGAAAGAGTGCGGTAGCATTTTTTTTATTTTGAAGAGTAGCCCATTATGCCACACTTTGTCGAAAGCTTGGCTAATGTCTAGAAAGACTGCGCAGCAATATTGTTTGTTTTCCAGTGCTCTATTTATGACATCAACCAACCTATGCACTTGCTCGATAGTTCCGTGGCCTTCTCTAAATCCGAACTGGTGTGTTGGTATAATCTCTGCTAAATGTTCTCGCATTCTATTTAGTATGATTTTTTCCAGTAATTTTCCGATAACTGGAAGGAGACTTATAGGTCTATATGATGACACTTCTTGGCCTGGTTTACCCGGTTTCAGTATCATTACTACCTGTGCTATTTTCCACTGGCTTGGATAAGAGGATAATCTTAAGCATGCGTTGAAGATAGCGAGTATGAGCAGCACTCCTTTTTTTGGGAGGTGTTTCAAGAGGGTGGCATCAATAAGGTCATAGCCGGGGCATTTACCTTCCTGAAGTTTTAAGATCTCCCGCTTCAATTCATTTGGTGTCACATGCTTTGGTGGTAAGCACATCTGAGTAGGTGAACTGAGGTATGTCTCTATTTCATTGTCCAGGTGTTGATTATTGCAGGGAAATGGTTCAAAAACTTTTTGTAGGTGATTAGCGTATGTGTTGGCTTTTTCACAGTCGGAGCGAGCCCAAGACCCCGTTTGAGTTCTTAGTGGTGTAACTTGTTGTTTGGGACGCTTTAGATTTTTCGTAGCCTTCCACAGTGAGTAATTTGTGTCACTAGTATGTGTCAGTTTTATGAGGTATGATTGTAGGTTCTCGTTTTCCAGTTCTTTGATTAGTGTTTTAAGTTTTTGTGAGGCTTTATTGAAGGCGGTCTTATCTCTAGGATAGTGAGTTTTGTGCCATTCTCTTCGGAGTCTGCGTCTTTCCTTTATACAGTCCTTAATGAACGCTGGGTATACATGCTCTTTTGCAGTTCCCACTTTGTGTTGGGATGTAGAACTGTTCGCTGCATCATGAATCAATCTGTTTAGTCCTTCTATAGCCTGTTCTATTTCGTCAGTGGTTTTAAGTGAGATCTTAAGCTGTATGAGAGGTTATGGGTTCAAATCCTCGGCCCGGTCATTCAACACTTTCTTTCTCTTTCCCTTCCCCTACTAGGTGATAAGGCCAGGGATGGAACCACCGCATTAGATGAAACCATGGTAGAAGCGGCAATGAAAAATTGTCCATGTTTTCCATCAAGTTCAATGTAGCCGTGCTCATAAAGGGAAGGTGTTGGCACGGCACATAATTGCTTCGGGAATGTGGTGTACTGGACTAATATCAGTTCCGCCCGTTGGTGGTGGTTGGTACCATCGCATTAAATAAACGATGGTCTAAGTGGCAATGAAAATTGTCCTTGTTTTCCATCCAGTTCAATGTAGTCGTGCAATATAAGGCAAAGAGAATTGTAAAAGTCCTGGCATGGCACCTAGTTGCCATGTGGTGTGTTAGGCTAATATCTGACGGTCAGTTTGGTATTAGCCATTCATGTCCAGTTACATAAAAAAACAGTAAATAAGTAAACAATTAATAATAGTTTGGCATATGCAGCAGGTGATAAAGCGGAAGCGCGGGCGGCCGGTGAAGCGCGTGGAGGGCGAGCCGGCGGAGGACGTGCTGCTGAAGGAGACGATCATGGCGTACTCGGAGCCGCTCGCCGAGAGCCTGCTCGCGCCCAAGCAGAAGGAGAAGAAGAAGTACATCAAGAAGAAGTACAACTACGAGAAGACGTGAGTCAGTCAGTCTGCGTGTTTGCACGGCTGGACACACGCCTCTCAAATTTTTCTCCAGTCCTCTCGGCTCCCAGCAGTACCGAACCACTGCTATTCGCCGACGCACTTGATGTCGTCGTCCCACCTGGTGGGTGGTCTTCCCACACTCCGCTTTCCTGTCCACGGCCACCAGTGCAGGACACGGTTACTCCAACGGTCGTCGTCTCTTCGGTTGACGTGACCAGCCCACTGCCATTTGAGCTTAGCCACCCGGTGTTCAATATCGACTACTTTGGTACGTCGGCGGATTGCCTTGTTACGCCCCATATCCCGTAGCGATATTCACAGCATCGCTCGCTCCATTGTTCGCTGGACAACTATCAACCTTTGGACAACTGCGCCCGTCAGAGTCCTCGTGTCACACCTGTACGTCATAACCGGGAGATGTGAGTGGCGTGGGGGAAACTTTAAGGCGGCGGTCCGATTTGAACCATCAATACCGAAAGTGCGTTTACAACTGAGTGGCCAGTCTAAGTTCTCACCTAAATTGGCGTTTACGGCAAACCGATCGACTGGCGTTTTCTCCAAACTCCATACAAGTTTTTACTAGATATTCTGTGGTTTTACTTCTTCAACCTGTCAAAGTCAAACGCGGACTTCCGATTTGTATGAAAACGCGGAGTGGACGTAAACGGCAACGTCGACGTATTTACGGCAACGTTGAGTAACTGTCAAATCAAGCTCGGACTCGCAAATGTTAGTTCGCTTAACGCCCGCTGCGCGCGCTCTTCAATTTCTCCATACATTTGTAAACGCCAGTCGATCGGTTTGCCATAACGCCAATTTAGGTGACAACTTAGACTACCGGCTCAGGTCCGATTCGGGCTTACAGCCCTCAAATTGCCGTCCCATGAACGGTGTGACGTTATCTTTGTCACTCAATTCTGACACAGCGCTCACACTTTGGAGGTAGGACATTGTGTATGCAACTGTCAGTGTCAAGTTTTGACCTTGCAATAGTGTTTTTTCTCAAACCGTTTAATGTACCTCAGTTGAAAATTCAAGTTCAGCTTAGAGCAATTGATTAGATTCAAATTTGAGGTGAACTACTACAACTGATGTCATTTGTTCCATGTTTGTGGTTTTGTTTCCGATAGCGCATACACAGACGGTCCGAATTGTTTGCGATGCTTGCAGCTTTGAGCATGAAATCTGAAACGGGACACTTTTATGCGCTTTAAGCACTGTAATCGTATACAGTTTAAACTCTAAAATGTTGTTACAAAGATTTTGATACTAGGCAGTGTCAAATAAAATATAGGTTAGTAAAAGTCACAATATAATATGGCACCCATGTCAGATATATTATACATAATTGACAACTGACTGATGACAATTGATACAATTATGTGCAGTTATAAAAAGAGTTAGTTAATAAAAATTATATGTGGTAGCATGTTAGGTGAAGTTTGAGTTTTCTATCCCATTGCCCCTACAATCACCTACAAACGCACCTGGACGGGATTTATCCTAGCACCTATGGTTTTACTTGGAATCAGAACCATGAACAGGCTCAGCAATCGAAAAACGGTCACCCATCAACGGTCAAGCCTGGCTGCACCTAGAGTTGCCCGAACCTTTTACAGAAATCCTTCAAATTCATTAGCTAGAGAGATGTAAAGCATGTTGAATGTCGAAGACTAAAGAGATGACATTGTTTCAGTCACACGTGTGAGACGTGCGGCAACTCGTTCCGGTCCAACGCGTCGCTGCAGGCGCACATCCGGCGGCACCTCGGCATCAAGCCCTTCGTCTGCAGGTACCTATTGCCGACATAATCACGGGGCCATTTCTCCCCGTGATCTTAGTATTCGTTCTCAGTTCCTAGCCCATTTTTTTGTAACTGGACATGGATGGTTAATACCACACAACAAATTTGCAAAATTTGCCAAAATGTAAAGCTGGATACGTGCAATTCGTCACGAATGCGAGCTGAAGAATTGTCCATGTTTTCCATCCAGTTCAATGTAGCCGTGCTTGTAAAAGGATGGTCCTGGCATTTTTTTTTATGTTAAGTGCGGCATATGGCGAACGCCAGGACATCTTAAAGTGCCCGACGATGCCCATGGAATTTCGAACTTACAGGGGGGCTGCGAAAACCATGCCAGTTCTACCCTACAGCTATACCCCAGGTTTGTTACACCCCAGGTTGTACTTTGGGGTAAATACCTCGGAAGGGAGTTCATTCCATAGTATTCCGATCCTATAGATGATGGACCCAGAAAATCGGTGGGTTCTTATTTTTGGAATGTCGACTGTATATATGTGCATTTTCTCCCTGGCGTTCCCTGGAATGTGGTGTATTGGGCTAATATAACAGTAGTTGTGTGGTATTGCCATCCGTGTCAGGTTGAATTAAAAAAAAAACCTCGGCTTCGAACCTTATTATGATTGTTTTGCAGCGTGTGCGGCTACTCGTGCGTACTCAACATGGAGCTGCGCCGGCACATGATGCGACACACGGGCGTGCGGCCCTACAAGTGTCGCATCTGCGACCGGCGCTTCGGAGACTTCGGCAGCCGGCAGAAGCACGAGAGGTGAGCGCCCACGGAGATGTCGGAGGTATCGTCTGTCGTCTGTTGCCTCCATGCAGGCACGGCATAGAGGGCTATCTGTTATCCCCAGTTTATGGAGGCTTATTGATCCCCAGCTTATTGAGTGGGCAGTTTGTGCGTGATGCGTTTACTGAGGGAGGGGATGACCTCTCTAGCCTGCCTGTAGTCTACCAGACCTTTCCATGCGGTATTGTGTTGCATCCTTGTTATTTCCTTTAACCAGTTTTTTATTTGGGGTGTTCTTATAATATATTTTTTTTTTATTTTTTTTATCTCCCTTTATTCTGGCGATCTGCCTATGCAGGCATTTAGCTAGAGTTTATAAATTGTCTTTCGGTCTTGCATGGTATTGGCCCAGTGGCTAATCCATATGTTTCTGTGGTCTTATATGAATGTTCAGATCGATATAAGGTCTTGGGGAGCTATTCGTTTAATTCTGCAGAAGGTGGGGGTGGAATTATCCATCAATTTGCAGGCCAGTTGGTTGGGATGCTTCTGTATGCGTTTTGCATAGGATTTAAGTTTATTCGTTATTTCCTCCTTAACCGTTAGTATCTTTAGGTCGCGATGAAGTTGAGAGTTGGTCATATACCATGGCGCGTTTGTGATCATACGCAGCATCTTGGATGGATCAATATATGAAAACCCTTGTCCACAACTTGAAGCGGCCACCACCAGTGTATTCCAAATTGACTCATGGTGTTGTATACGTGCTAGGCAAGCTGAAGACCTTGGGATTTTTGTTAAGAACCATTGCTTCCCACAGGCTGCACCTCGGCGAGCGGCCGTACCAGTGCTCGCTGTGCGGCAAATCCTTCACCTACTCATATGTGCTCTCCAACCACATGCTCACGCACACTGGCGAGAAGAAATATCAGTAAGTATACATTTCATTCACATGTTCACACACAATTCACAATTATTCAATCGATTGAACATCAATTCAAAATTAATATTAAATAATCCTTCCCTAATAAATATTTTTTTACCAGTGAGATTGGCTGGGACTTTGCTAAGAAAAGTTTTTTATTCTAATAACAACCACCTTCCTTGTTCCTATACTCTGATCATGTGATTTCAGAAAAAAATCCGAATGTAGGACTACGTACTTTGCACCATATTCCATGAATCTTTAATGAAACTTTGATCTGAAAGCAATAAGTAACATGTGAAACTTTCGAATGAACCTATGGTTGAAGCGGCAATGAAGAATTTTCCATGTTTTATTATATATTATGATATTATATTATTCATAGGCTAACAGCTATAAGCTGATGCGCCAATATCACAAAACTTATTCCATCCATTTCAATGTAGCTGTGCTCATTAAGGGAAGGTCCTGGCTTGGGCTAATACCATAAAGGTATTTGTGAGGTATTATTAGGTTGCAAAAAAAAAGTACAATTTGAAAGAAATTACGGCATCCCGCTGACAGGGCCGCGCTTGCATCTCATGGCCTTTGAAAAACCCAATGCGTGTGTCCGGCAGGTGCCAACCCTGCAACAAGAAGTTCACGAAGGCGCACCACCTCAAGTACCACAACAAGGTGCATCACAAGGAGCTCTATCATCAGCTGCAGATGGAACAAGAGGCGAAGAAGGTGACACCTTTGGACTCTTTCTTACTTTATTAAACACTACTAAACTATATTCTGTGGTATAGCAAAAACCGGCCAAGAGCGGGTCGGAATCGCACACGAAGGGCTCCGTATCATCAGACAAGACTTGATCCAAAGAAATCACGTCTCTTTTATGGTGGCCCCACTAATTTTTTATTTGTTTTTGATGTCTACTATTTGTCGTTATAATGGCATCAGAAATACATACTCTGTGAACATTTCAGCTGTCTACCCATTACGTTTCATGAGATACAGCCCTGTGACGGACGGACGGACAGCGGAGGCTTAGTAATAGGGTTCCGTTTGGCACCCTTTGGGTACGGTATCCTAGAAAACACCGCACTAAGAGAAATAAAACTGTAAAAGAATCAAAGTAAAGATAAAGATACTGCCACACTTCATAATCAGGGCGTGTTATTCTCATATGAAATCCATCTTTGCATCCATCCATCCAATCCATCAATCATGCCTTTTTTTTGGTCATATAGACAAGACTATATTAAAGTCTTGTTAATCAACATTGTTGAATTCAGATCCGGGAACAAATCAAGATCTCTGACTTCTCGAGCGTTCTGGCCGGGCAGATACTCGAAGGTCACGGCGTGCAGCTCCTGCAGACCGGAGATGGTGAGTTTGGCGTTCTACAATCAGTACAAGTATTTTTTTGTCCACGTCACATTAAAAAAATTATAGTGATGTGGGTGCACCTCTATAATTTGGGGGTAATAGATAACCCTCTATGTCGTGGCTGTGTGGGGACAACCAAAATAACCGTCCATGTATTGTTGGGAGTGCAGGAGTGTGGCCGACCAACAAGCACGGACCCTGGGAGCAAAGGGATCCCTCTTAGAAGCCTGTGGGAAGAACATATTTCTAAATCGCCTCGTAGCTGCGAATTTGTTGCACTGTGAGTTGAGGTCGCGGGCATATGGGTTGGGAGAGGAGAATAGGAGCTAACGAGATCTCGCAATGCGAACGTGTTGGCTGGCCCAAGAGTGGCCGGTCCCCGTGGTACTCGTATCTTGCAAAGCACTTCACGGCCACTACAGCACTCACAAAACAACCCTCAAGGACACGTAGACTAATTCCTTCGGGAATGTGGTGTATTGGGCTAATATCATATCGGTAGTTGTGCGGTATCAGCCATCCATGTTCCATAATAAAAAAAACTAAGCGAACTAACTGTGTGTTGTGTGTGCAGACAGCGGCATGGAGGGCGGCGGCGACGTGGAGTTGCAGGTGGTGGAGGGCGAGCGGGAGGACGACATGGACGAGCAGGGCGAGATGGGCACCGTGCACTTCACCGCCTACGTACAAGATGATGATCAGCAGCAGGTAAATAGAGACGGGAGCTGCTCATGGTGCGGGAGCTTGTTCATCGGCCCGCGCCTCTCGCCTCTGCCTTTAGCACACCTCCGCCGCAGAATCATAGCAGCTGTAGTCCCGCCGCGATTTGTCAGCTGTATGAAAAGCGACACAGAGGCAAAACTGCCTGTTCTAACTTGTAGATTTCAAAATTCTCTCAACATCTCTTTCCCACATGATTTCGCCGATCTGTTCAGACGCCGGGTACACCTCCGCGCTTGGTCCGCCATTTGGTTGTGGTGCTGCGTTTGTTTCGCAATTGTCTGTGGCGTTTGACAACTTTGACAATTTTTTTTGATAAGATGGATGTTGATTTTACGGAAAAACTAACCCAAGAGGTCTTATATGTGAAGTTGGTATGCAGACTATAAAAATAATATGAATCTCCTAAGTTTTGCCTTTTTTCATCAATCTCGTGCATCCAAATTCTATACCTTTTAAAAATGATGATGGGCGATTTTGCATCATAATTTTCGAGGTGGAGGTGTGGTGGTGGCCTAAATCTCTCGAAGTGAGCGCTTGAAAGCAATCATTTACCGAGTTGCTTCTGGAGTCAATTATTCTTATATGGGGCAAAAAAAAGATTAAAATAAATCAATTTAACACATTTAACACCAGATGTTAAAGCAGGTAGTCTGGCCGATGAGGCGGTTTAAGATGCTGAAGCATGAGAAGGAAAACCTAACCTATTGGATCCAGATAGAACTAGGGCTTGTCACTAATCT